>OZ059844.1:13726196-15111935 GCA_964057195.1 Orthosia cruda
ATGTCTATCTATCTGTTGATGTGCTTAAAACTTAATAATCAAAGTTATTTGGTTATCAGGCTTAAGCACATTTAGTTACAAGAAATTTTAGGAGTTACGGTATCTTTTTAGGGATCCATAGTCAACAAGGAAGTCTTTTAGTTTCGCCATGTCCGTCAGTCCTCAGCTTAGCTCAGAGACTCTTACTAGAAAGCTACAATTTAGCATGGATATACATTCTGCACGTCGACAAAGTGGTAAAATAAAATCATGTTTTTTTTTTATTTATGGTTGTCCTGTACACGTAAAGTGGGATGTTTTTTACTTTCGGTTCGCCATTCAAAACTATTACGGGTCTTAAAAAATTAATTAAGCCATTTTTCGATTCTTTTTTTTCTAAATACAACTTGAAGGTAACTTATAGTAAACATACTCTAGTATACTGAACGTCGTTTGCAGTATCTAATTTATTGTTCACCGACTCACGCGGGAAAATTCAAATGATCTCGAATTGAATTCAATACTTTAAGTCAATTAATTTCTGTGATTAATTCATTACAAAAGAAAAATACCAAAAGTTTGATCCCAAAATATAAAAAAAAATATGCTTTAAAGATAACTTAAAATAAAAACCTTTTTTTAATATATATTCTTAATTTTTATCATCATCAAATCTCGTTCCATGGTTTTGGAATTCAAAAAGAATTTTAACTCTGGCCACAAATAAAATATGTGATGAAAACATTCGAGTGGTCCAATATTCCTGGCAGGCACGAACAATATTTGTAAATCCAATAAATTGGCACGGAATGTAAACAGTCAAATGTTTATTGAATTTAATTGTACGTTGCGCGACGAATAGATGAAATGCCACGATAAAAGTCAAATTAATGCAAAATTGAGTTTTTTTTTACATTTTAAATATTACAAGTTACATAGTTACCTGTGGTTTTGCTGACGTTCTAGGTATTAGGTTTATTTATTTATTTGTTTACTTATTATTATTTTATATATTTTTCATTTATAAGGGGAAAACGAACAGTGACTCATTACATTTTTATAAAATAGCTATCACAAAAAATTACGACCAAATATGTAACCAACTACATTTCCCACAGAATACACAGAAAAAAATTGTTCTTGCCAAATTCACTTACGAATTTAGGCTGCAGGTCCCAAGTAATAGGGGGCGAGAATATTGCCATCACAGGCTCCGGGCTTCTATTGAGATAACCCAGATGAAAAACCCTAATAACACTTTTGCCTGACCCGGAATTCGAATGCAGGACTTCATGCTCAGCAGTAGGATATGCAACCACTGGACTAACGAGGCCGTTACCGTTGGTATTTATTTACTTAAAAAAAATTAAAGATGCATTACTACACTCTCCAACTAGTACCAAACTCCTATATCTCTTAATAATAGCAATCTAGCCATTTCAATAGAAATAATAATCCATATAGGAACGGCTAACTGTTCCACGTTGCATTGTACACTGTCGAGCATTTTAATGGGCACCACAAAATGCCCTGAGTGCCTCCATATATCCCTAGAATGAATAGCGGGTATCTTTGTGTACTGTAGCTTTCCACGTGAATGTCGGTACATTCGAGGCCATTTTAATTGATCAATTATACAGACTCTTCCGATGAATGAAAAGAGGTTTTAAGCGTCTGCTAGTTAGCCATTTTTCAAATTTTAAAAAGGTATTGAAAATCTTTCCCACGTCATTGTATAGGAAAATTTTGAACATGTTTTGTATGACAATTTTAATAAGTTAACTGCCCATTGTCGGGCAGTTAACTTATTAAAATTACCTAATGAACAACAATAAATGATATTAGTTTTTAAAAGAAGAGAACTAAGTAGGTAACGGGTTACCTATATAAAAGTGTATTCACACATGACTGGTTTTAATTAACCGCGTCACAAAACGCAAATCAAGTGATGCGATTGCTGTTGGAAACTAATTTACCAAATCGCACATTATTTTTTGGATAATTCTCGTTACAGAAAATAAGTCTTAGTTGTGTGCAATTAAATAATGTGAGAAAGAAAACAATTGCGGTACCACAGCTAAAAATAATAAAAAGACATTCTACATAATTTATCTTGTAATAATACGCTTCGGAGCTTTATATATTTACGAATTAAATCTGCTTGTAAAATCAAAATCAGACTATTACAAAACCGCTTTTAAAAGCTACTACAGACAGCTACGTGACAAAAAAAGATTAGAGATAGAAATACCGTATGGGAAAACAGCCTTAAACAATAAAAGTGTTCTTTGTTACTTAACAAATTGCCTGACGATGTCAAAAAGTTACCCATTCCAAAGTTCAAGTCAAAACTACACAAATTCCTAATTTTTTGTTGTTACTATAATGTCGAAGAGTATCAACGGGAAAAAAATATTGTAATTTAGTTTTAGATGTTTTAATCTATTCTATTAGAACAATATCTTCTATTTAATTGTAATTTTGTGTGACACCTTATAATAATTTAATATGATCGGTATTTAATAAATCAAACATTATGAAATGCCACAACTTATTATGACCTGTATTTAATTAACTGACAACTGATTAACTGACTTTCTATGATAATTTAATATGACATTAATAATTAATCTGACATTTTAATTTGTAATTTAAATGATGCAATGTTTAAAATTAAATGTATTGTAACACTACTTATATTGTGAGTCTAAATTTGTACTAATTTGCACACAACTCGGTTATAATACAGTGTATCTATTGAAAATATTAAAAATATTATTTGTAACACCTTACTAACCTGTATTATGCAAATAAATTATTTGATTTGATTCGATCGACAATCTATTGAGCACGTAATTATGACACGATATCTTGCTAACACCAATTCAAACAGTAAAACGCCTATAATTTTAGAACGGCTAAACCGATTTCCATCAAACATAGCTAAGAACACTCTCGATAAAGCCACCGTACAAACAAAAAAAAAAAATCAAATTCGGTTCATACGTTTAGGAGCTTATGATACCACAGATAGATACACAAATACACAAACACACAGGTACACACGTCAAACTTATAACACCCCTCTTTTTCTGTCGGGGGTCAAAAATTACGGCTGACATGTAATAAAATACAGAATAAAGATTGCGATTTTTATTAGCAAAAATATCAACATCACGCTACCAAAGATAATATAATACTACAGTACAGATACCCAATCCCATACAAAGAAATGTCACCTCCTTAAGTCGGGCTATTGGTCGGGCTATTTTTTCTTTCTCCATATTTTTAACAGGCGGCATCACCAGTGACTCTTTAATAGCCCGAGACTGTGGTTTTCTAACGCCCTCTAGTAGTTTGGCTAGATACTAAATCATATGGCAATTTGAGCGAGGAATCGTATCATGAGGTACTCAGAGACGTTATTTGCCAGTTGTCTTGTCCTTGAACGCTTACTTCGTAGGTATGTTCGGTTCGGGACAGACTCCGCTCAGACCGCGGTAACTTCTTAAATCTAAGTGGTCGCATTGTGTAGCGAATTTCACAATATTCACGAATATTCCAAATCAATCAAAACTGTAGAATTCGTTGTAGAATTAAATGTAGGTAGTTAGCTTGCTTCCGCGGCAACGGAATGACACGAAGTAGGTGCCTACTTCATGTCATTTTATTATTCACTATAAGGGTTATCCTTTTTTACCCGGCTGCAAGGAAAGGGTTATGTTTTTCGCGCGTATCTTGTACGTAAGTATGTGTGTAATATTCTTTATTACCTCGTATCTTTCAAACCACATGACGGATTTTTATAATTAAGACATCGTTAGATAGGTCTCGGCCACACAAATATTCTTAAAAGTGCCATTAAAAAAAATGGCGGATTTTGGGCTCCATATTGTAGAGGTTGCAATTTTTTATCTTCGTAACCCGTCGAGTGGGGTATCAAAATGAAGGGCTTTTAATGGTGATTACAAAAATACATACCACGTATATGTTTAAAACAATTTATATAAAAAAAAAATACTTAAAAGTTGTAAATAAAAAAAGCTAATTTAAAAATCAAAAAGGAAGCGAACTCAAAAGCTGTAAACAAGTAAAAATCGTGCTGTGCCGTCGGAGGATCAGGCAGTTCGCGAATATGTATCCTCCGACTGCACAGCTAGTTATTTTCTTGTTTACAGCTTTTTAGTTCGGTTTTTAAGCAGTCGGGTGTTTGATTTTTAAATTAGCTTTTTTATTTTAGGTTGGTACTTAGATATACAAAGAACAAGATGTTTTTACAAAAATGATTACTTATATACTTTAGTTAGGTACGCAGCATGGCAGTACCTACTCTACCCCTCACCCTACGCTGTCACATGAAATTGCTAGCGCGTAGTGGCTCACGATGTGTTTCGAGCCGTTATTAAGTTTGAATCAAACTGTACCTACTATGCGACACGTAAACTCGGACGGCAAGCGGCACACGCGTCGCGTTATCTCTTATTTTAGTACCCGTGCGATTTGAGTAGGCCCTAGCGCGATACGAGTCCTGTTCCAGCGAGGTATCTAGTTAATTCGACGTGTAAACAAGCTTCACAAAAAAGTGATTTTAAATAATAGACCAAAACTTTAATATTTGAAATTACACCTATAATAAATAATATTTTTTAAATTACACCTATAATAAATAATAACTATCCTATAAAATGAATCTTACGATGGATATATAGTTTAGGACAAATTGTGAAACACGCCATCTATTGCAAAGAACTCAAAACAAAACGAAAAGTCGATGGCTACTTTCAACTAATTTAACATACAAAGTCTTCACTTATCTTTTTTGTTCAAAAAACCTGATTAATGAGTGTAAATGGATAAATTATCATTAAAGAAGCAAGTTTTGATTTTTACTAAACTTATTTCAGCCTGAATCTGCTGTTAAACATTTTTAATTGATTCTTACTTTCACATTTGTTACCTATGCTGCCATCTATGATCTTTTTTTAATACTAATTATAATTTGTATGAGTTGATACCCCATGACGCTACTAACAATGTGACGTAAATAAAATACAAATGCAAAGTGACAGCTACATTAAGTATTTAAGAAGGTGTCCCTAAAAGAAAAGTTCATCGGACGATGCTTGGATAGTTTAATTCACAAGTTTAATTTATTATCTTTTTAGTAGAAGAACTTCTGAACAGACAGAAAAGTATTTCTCATTAATTTGAGCCTTATATTTATAACAATAGCTATAAATCTTCTTGTTTTGGCACAATTTTAATTAATGGCACAACACTATAAGCCGTATACACATAATATTTTAGACAGATTGTGAGGAGCAATAGTAACGACACAACGACGAATGTCAAAACAAGCAAAAGTTACAAAAGTTTTATCATCATCATCAGTTTAATGTTCCCACTGCTGGGACACAGGCCTCCTCTCTGCAAGAGACGTGTTTGTGTCTTAATCCATCACGCGGACCCAGTGCGTGTTGGAGGATGTCACATGTCTTTGAATTTTTGGTTCTAGGACATGCCAGTTTTCTCTCGATCTTTTCCTTCACCGTTTTTAGAGCAGTAGTGATGAAATAATTTACACAAAGTAAAGCGCTTGCCTGGGTTCGAACCTACGACCTACGATACGTAAGTCGGCGCCGTTACCACTGGGCCACCACTGCTCTGAATAGTTTCATAAAGCTTCATAATGTATGAGCCAGATATCACATATACATATAATAATAATAACTAGACAATGGAATAGAACTGGCTTAAAATGAAATAAACAAAGTAATAGTCAGTATCAAAACTATTGATACCTAATCCTATATTTCTTTAAAAACCTTAAATCCAGGGATAGAACCTGGCTTACTGACTCATTCACATTTAAAAACGCTCTAAATCAATAAACATCAATAGATAAGCCACGCTCTCCGAATTAGAATAACTCTGAGAGGCCATAAAAAGGTTTTTCAAAGAAATCCTATGTTTTATTACTAAAACGTAGTCTTATCTTCGCCCTGTATTGGTTCAGGAGCCTTTATCCTAATAAGGAATATTCATAAAAACCTCCTTTTGTGGACATTGTCGTCGTTTTTGTCCGGTCTGTGTACCGTAAACGCACGACTCAACATCATTTTTTTTTTAAATATCACATCTATATTCTATGTCACTTGATCCTTTTTTTTTGTTTGAATTTCGACTTTGGTTAAGTTTGTTTGAAATTAGAATGTGGTTATCGGACTAATTTGGGTAGGGTTGTGTTTTGTTAACGTTGGATGTAACTTGATTAATTTAAACATGCAATCAATGGGTATTCAATCACAATACCTAATCACTAAGTAAGGAAACACGTCTCTCATGATGGATTAATTGAATACAATATTAATTTCAGCACAAGCAAAACAAAACTTTTATTAATTAAATTATTCAATCCGAAAATTAAATATGAATTAGGATAAGCGCCAGTCTGAATGCAGGTAAGAAATTAATAACACGGCCCGAACATAACACCGAAAATTAACATAAATTGGATTATTCTAAGAAAAACTCTGTCGTATTAACAAAGACGAAAAAGTAATCAAGAAGATTTAAATTAAATTACCGGGTGAAAGTCATTAAAGCACCAAGACACCGGTTAACTGCAATGGGACCCGACGAAAGCCCAAGTTAAACGAAGTCTCTTCGGCTACTCGGTTATTTCATAAACGAAGCTTAACAAAAATAAAGCACCGCAAAGAAAAACTTTGAATTCCTTTCAAAGTTTTTCTTTGCGGCGTTTTTTGTTTTTCAATCGTGTTAAAGAAGATAAAAGTAAGTGTATTCAATAATTCGATGGCTATTGGGAATTTGTTGGTTTGAGATCCATAAATGAAACCTTAAAAAATAAAATAGTATAACGAAACCGAATCACCTAAAAAGCCTTGGAAACCCAGTTCTTGGATTTGTCTCTAGACCCATTCAATTAAAAATTTCAATTAAAACATTTTGTTAAAAACAGTGAAGTTAAATTATTAAAAACGTAATAGCCGACGATTTCGTCCGATACTTTGGAACAAAGCAACCCGGAATCTGTGTAGCCTCGGATTTCTTCCACAACAGTTTCAAGTTCCTTTCGATTTAAACTTGTCTGACGGAGCGTTCCTCAAGATATCTCGAAGACTACTAATACTTTTGATAATGACTACTAATACTGCTGCTAATCACTGCGTCTATCCCTTTCGCACGTGTTGTCGGATGTGATAGCATGCATATTAATCCCGTCCACAAAATAGTTCGTGCCGCCCACCAGGGGACTCTTAAGATCAGATTCCTAGACCACAACTAAAATAAAACATTTCTGTTAAAACAAACGACAGTCGTGAAGAATAATAAAAAATTGCTATTGTTCTCAGCAAGACTGTTAAAGAGGTGTATAAAAGTTTATGTAAGGTGCATCTTGGAGCCAGCAGTAATGAAAGTGGCCCCTAGGAAGAACCGGAGAGGATGAAAATAGCCATAAGACAATCGAACATGAAATCCCTTTTCCCAAAACGTGCTGAACCCAGTCATCGTTCAGTTTTATTAGAATTTAAGTGCATTTCAACATTGTCTGAATGTTTTAGTGTCTAAGACGAAAGTGTCGATGTTGGAGATTTAGTGTCGTTTATCTTAGAGATCTTAGAGTTGCATGCACTCATTAAACTTCAAAGTTTGTTTTTGCTTGAGTCTGCAATTTGTGGCTTTTGAATTGCTAATGGTGGTCTTTGTTGTTGTGCATATGATTGCGTATAGGATTGGCAATATTAACATCTGTTTCAGCGTCAAAAGTTCCAATCATCCAATATAATAAACTAGCTTGATCCCACAGTTCCACTTCAGTGATTTGTCTCGTAGGAGCCGAGCAGTTGCCTGGTGTAAAAAGTAGCCTTAGACTCTCACCGTTAATGTACGAGTAACTTTCTATCAAATAAATAATTTTAGTAGTCGTATCACCACAGTTCTCAAAACTGAAGGAAAACATCCTGAGGAAACCAGCTTGACCTAGAACCAAAAAAATCGAAAACATGTGAAATCCACCAACAATCACTGGGCCTGCGTGGTAGATTACGGCCCATTCCCTCTCACAGAGAGGAGGGTGAAGCGGGAGGGCGTGTCAGACCTTTATTGACTAAAACTCACCTGTGTTGCTTGAGCAATTGTCGCGGTAACCATCTTTAAAATTTATCCGCGACCAACATCATCTTCCTGCCCTTGTTCCATGTTACTTGGGGTGGGCACAACACGTTTTCTTCTTCCGTTTCGTCCTGTACGGTGGCACGCTATCGCTGACTCCCTTTTCTTTCACATCACGCCTTACATAATCCTTCCTTCCCCTCTCCATCCATTCACATTTATGCTAACTCTTTTATTAACATAATATTTGTATAAAAAAAATACAATCATACAAGCAATATTACATCTTAATAATATTTAATATAGCGACTTGCGCACCTACTATTGCTTGAACGTTCGGAAGGCCAGATTTAATTTACTAGGCTTGTTAGACAAAGTCCTGCTTCAATAACTACGCCGCTAGTAGGTAATTTTGTTGGCTCATGCTCTAATCAACTAATCAATCTAGCGCCCGTTAATAACACATTGTGTCTTCATTATTGTGCACACATAATTGACAAGCAATTTATTTTGACTAGTCTACAGGGTCATCCCATACTGATGCCGACCTCATCTAGTTTAAAAAAATATGATCGACATGTAAAAGTGTTTGTACAAACCAACTAACAGAAATAAAATCATTTATCATACTACACTACAGATAATTCGCATTTTACTTGAGTAAAATTTTATTATGTCATTTATGTAAATGAGGAATAATATTGGGCCCAGAACGCTTCCTTGTGGAACGCCATATTTATTATGTTTATATTCCGATGAGTAGGATATTATTTCATTATTTTCATTTATTTTATTAATGATGACACGTTGTTTTCTATTAGTTAAATATGAAGATAGCCATTGGAGTACAGGTCCTCTAATCCCAATAGCCTCTAACTTTTGTAGCAATATGTCGTGTGACACCAGATCGAAGGCTTTAGATAGATCAAAAAAAAGGCCAGTGGTCATATAATTATTATTAATATTTGAAAGTATAGCTTGCATAAGAGAAAAAATTGCCAACGAAGTGGATTTGTTCTTTTGGAATCCAAACTGCTTGTCACTAATAATTTGAAATTTATTGCAGTAATTAATAAGTCTTTTGTACATACATTTTTCATAAATTTTAGACAAGATAGGTATTAAAGTTATAGGTCGGTAATTATTGATGTCACATTTATCTCCCTTCTTGAATAAAGGCTTTATTAAGGACAGTTTTAATTTATCAGGAAAGGTGCCATGGGAAAATGACATGTTTATTAAATGAGTGAGAATATCAGTCAGTTCATTACTACAAGCTTTTATAATTTTGGTATTCATTTCATCATAGCCCTCCGACCTGGTGTTGGACAGACACATAATTTCCTGTCGTACCTCGTTTACTAGCATTGGTCTGAGGAACATTGTGCTGACACACGTATTTATGTAGGGATTTGTATTTGCACTTTTTACGCCTTGTACGTTCGTTAAATTTACATAATGGTTATTAAATGTATTGGCCATTTGTACAGGATCTGTAATTATAGTATCATTTAGTTTTATAAATTCTATGTTGTCTTTATGAGAGTTATTATTTATTTCATTTTTAATGACAGTCCATGTGGCAATTTATTTGTGATGTTACCTTTTTTAAGTGTATTTATGTTAAAATCGCCGGCTACAACTATATTTATTTTATATTTGTATTTAGTTAACAAATCGTGTAAAAGGTTATGCAATTTTGTTAAAAACTGATTCGGATCAGATTGCGGTGTTCTATAAACACATATTACAACTAATTTGTTACTTGTTACTTCTAAACCGCAAGCTTCAAACGTGTTTTGAGTTGCATAGTTTTTCACGAATGATATCTCTTTATAATATAAACCTTTTTTAACTAATATACAAGTGCCACCTCTTTGTTTTTCTCTACAGAAGTTAGTAGCCATTTCATAGTTGTGTATTTTCACATAGTTTTCACAACCTTTTTTTACGAAAGTTTCAGACAGGCATATTATATCTGGATCATTATTTACTTTTTTTAACTCCTGCATAGTAACTTCTAGAAGTTCTTGTTTAGATAATATACTGGCGATATTTTGATGGAATATTCTAAAATGGTATGTTTCGTTGGTTTGAGGTACGAAAAAATGAGTTACGCTTATTTAGGACAGGAAAGTAATAGGGTATCGTTCCTATTTGACCCTTTGCATTGCGTTGCAAAGAGGAGCTATGTTCGAAGGGCGATGTGTTCTTAATACGACTAAAGTAGTAGGGAATTGTCCCTTTTTTGGGTTCATTTGTAGAAACGTTTAGTTTGAAACTTGATTTGTTACTCACCAATATTTTACGAATTTCGCTAGGATTTAAATAGCTTTCACTGTAATCACAACAGTCTATGACGTAATTTATTGACTTACACACCTCGAACAGTTTCGTGGATGATTGATTAACAAAGTGGCATTTTTTATACTTATTACATATATTTTTTATAGAATAATTTAACTTCCGGACATTGAGGTACACGTTATTGATGACATTTAATACAATAATAGTGTTATTTGAAAATGTATTTAAGATATCTCGCAATTGAGACATCACTAGATCAGGGTTGTGATCATTTTCACCTAAGCATATCACAAGTTTGTCTTCCATTGTCAACTTTGCATTTCTGCAGCTTGCTATTAATTCATTGCAAGGCGCATTTGGTTTTATTTCAGCGATGAGTCTGTATTTATTATACTGAGTATTTGCTCTTGAGTGTAAGGTGGCTGCTGCAAGACCGACGCACCGCTGAGTACCGAAGATAAATATCTTCGGTACTCAGCGGTGGGGACAATATAGTTCACATCTGCTAAAGCACAATTCTGAGCTTTGGCTACGATCACAGTGTCCCGCTTCAGTTCAGCACGAACGGCAGGTGCACAGACATTGCCATTACTTTGCATGAATACAGCAATACGGTCCGTGAGGGCCGCTATCTCATGCTGTGCAACCTTTAATTGGTGCTGTAGGGTAACAATTTCTTGTTCTAAGGAGGACACCTTTACGTTGTCATTGCTGTCGATTTGCAATCTGGATGACGGTAAGGGGGATAGTGTAGAAAGAATGCTGTGCTGATTTACCAGAGATTGTCTCTTTTTATTAGAGTTTGTACCAGGACTTGTAAACAAGGAGGGCGATTGGCACAAAGATTTTAGTGTTTTATTTTCTGCAGTTAACTTACATATTTGTTTCTATAGATCTGTGTTCTCTAACAATATATTGCCCAGTTCATTTTCAGTACTTTCGAGTTTTAATGTAAGCTGAGCAATTATCTCTTTCATTTCTGAGGCTAATACTAAGTCAGACACAGTACCATCCACACTCATTGACAATTTATTGGGAGTGTATGATTCGATAGATGTGTCGCAATCAGTCAGTATGTGAGAATCGAGTATATCAGCAGAATTTTGAGCCGAAGATCGACGTTTCAACGCTTCATTATGGACTACATCCTTAGTAATTAGTTGTTGTTCTGTAGGTGGTTTTGCAGAAGTTTGTTTTTTCCTCACGGTAACATTGGTTGTGCAGTCGGTACTAGCGTATTTTTTAATTCTGATGCACGCCTTACATCTCCACTTTTTTTTTGCTTCCGCGTCCTTAAGGCGATACGTTTGCTCTGGGTAACCATCGCAATCCAATTCATACCTGTTATCACAGGCACAACACAAAGCAGTACTTTTTATATTTACTGATTTCTTGCATTTATGACATGTCACTAGTGCTGCCATCTTGTAATGACTTTTTACAAAGTTTGAAACTTTTTAATAAATATTCAAGAGCTGTTACTTAGCTCAACAGTAATTAACTTGTTATTGTACCTTTTTCTTTCTAAATTCCAAATATTATTGTGATAAAGGAATTTATGAAAAGTGATGTGTTGTCGCTGGGGTTTGAACTCACGACTTCTCATGTGCGGCTAGTTAACTTGCAAAAGTTGACGTGTTAGCCACTAAGCCAACCTAACATACTGATGTTTGTCCAATTTGTTGATCGGTTGCAGCATATATTTTTCCTTAGATTAGGTAAGTTTTTTATTATGATGTGTGACGGTTGAGGTTTAAATAACTGTGTGAGTCACTTTTGCACTTAGTCTTTGTTATAATTGGTTTTTTTCCACACTTGTTTTGATGAATTTGGGTCTGTTATTGGTCAATTATTATATCACAAGAATTGCTGCATTAGATTGATAAGTATTGTTGTATTTTGTTCATTTTTCTTATTATAAGGCAGAGTTTATTGATCAAAGTATATTGTATATTCACTTCACAGTTTGTGTATGTATTCCGTGGATAACACTGTCACTTATGTATTAGGTGATGTTTTATTGGTTCACTTAGTTTTTGTTCACTTTTAAGCACTAATAGTATTTTTAAGAAATTGTAATAACAGAGCGTGTGTTCTTACGTTAGACTAGACGCAGCGCCATCTAGCGAGTCCATCTAGCGAGTTTAGGTAGTGCGTGCTTTTCTATGCTTCTTACAAATATTCTTATAATACTAGTGAAGCATAGTGCTGCTTCAACTTCGGTTTCGTGCAAATACGGTGGAAGCCACATTAACACAGTAAACCAGGAACTTTTCCCTGTGTTGCTTACTCATGAGCCCATGCAGGCTCTCCTTCGTCAGTCTCCTGTCCAGCTCACATTCGAGTTGGTAGCGTTCCCTGATAAATAACGGGCAATCTACAAGTATGTGCTGGACAGTCTCTGCCACGCCTGGATTGCAGAGGCACGAAGGGCTCTCCTTACACTGGAAGCGATTCGGCTACAGTAACACCGTTTCAGAACCAGGGTTACCGACAAAGTCCAAAGAATTGCCAAACTTGGCCGTGGGCAGTGCAAATTGCTCGCAGAACGGATGGTTGATAAGGCCAAAAAGTTCTGGAGTGGCGACTGCATACCGGATCATGTAGCGTTGGAAGGCCTCTCTCTCTAGGTGGAGCTGTGACATGGTCAAGGCTGTGAGAATCCGGTGGATGCGAAAGACATTAGATCGATCAGTGTGGCGACGCTTGGGGGATGACCTTGTCCCGTGCGTCCCGCATACATCTGATCCCCGCAGCCTTCACCAGGTCAACGGTCCACCTGGTGGGAGGCCTTCCAACGCAACGTCTGCCGGTTCGCGGTTGCCACTACAGAACTTTTCTGCCCCATCGGTCATCCGTTCTGCGAGCAATACCTTGCCCACTGTCACTTATGTTTAGCAATTCTTCAGGCTATGTCGGTTACCCTGGTTCTCTTGCGGATATCTATATATCTGATTCGATCACGCAAGTTTACTGCGAGCATGGCCCTATTCATTGCTCTTTGGGTGACTGGGAGCTTTCTGATTAGGCCCATTGTGAGCGACCACGTCTCAGAGCCATAGGTCATAACTGGCAACAAACACTTGTCATAGACTTTCGTCTTGAGACACTGTGGTAAGTTGGGTGAGAAGATACCGCGCAACTTTCCGGACGCTGCCCAGCCGAGTCGGATTCGACGGTTGACCTCTTTCTCAGAGCTGGCTAAATAAAGCTCAAGTTCCTACATTTGAGTACCAGAAAATAGCACACGGATACTGACCAAATAAAAAACATAACTATTTACCTATTCTCGGTTATAGGTCCTGGTTATGGGCAAGCGTTACCTAAACAACAGCACATACTACGTATAATATTGGTTTCAGTTTTTCCTTCATATCTCCGTACCACTAAGCCACCAGGAAGTCCATTAGACATAAAATACTCCTTTTGCTATTGATTCCCACATTTCTTTTAACTTTATACATCTGTGCATCTATCTATTGTTCGTATCGCACAAACAGTTTAAATAAATTCTTATCATTCGCTTCTCATTTGTTTTGTTCAATTGTTTTTCCAATAGCATTCCCGTGTAGCGGCACCAACGCCGCCACTTACGAACTAAAGACATGTCTAACTCATGTGTAACTCAGTCAGGCTTTGAGCGAATTAAAGGCGTCTCAGGAGTTCTGTGACCAACTGATAAGGGAAAAAGCTGAAAACGAAATAGAGTTCCTTAGGGTCCTTGACAGGAATAGTAAACTGAAAACAGAAATAGCTCAGTTATATATTCAACACACTGATGCCATAGCAGCCCGGGACAGGCTCCAAATTGTTGTGGACGGGTTCAGCCAGTGTAGCAATGAGTATGAACAAGCTCTTAGTCACAATTATTCACTACAACAGCAGCTACATGAGGCTCAAAGTCAGATTGAACATCTTGAAACAACAAATCATAACATCACTGCCTCGTTGAATCAAAGTCTATTCAATGAATTGGTGCCTGTTGCCCCGTCAATGGTTACTGCAATAAACCCCTCTTACACACTAGATTTAACAGGTCATGATGATTCAAAATCAATTAAATCATTGAGGGTAGTTACTAGTAAAAATAAAATAAAAAAATACATTAAAATTAACAAATACATAGTTAAAACTAAGAAAATGATCAAAAAACAAAGGTTTTTCATCAAAAATGTAAAACTTAATAGAGAAAGGTTGCATCTACTTAAACAATTGGATATGTATTCATTTAACTTAGAAAAAAGTACTAGAAAATACCAAACTGACACAGAAGACTTGCGGTATGAACTTGACCATCTACAGGAGAAACTTACTTCTATGACCATCAAATATACAGCCTCTGAAAACCAAATGAGGGAATATGTATTGGCAATGAATGAGCTGGTAAGCTCACAAATTAACAAATGTGATCATTGTCAACCACCATCTGTTGAACCCACACCGGACCATTCATTGACAATATGTGATGCCACCATACCGCAGTCTAGTGCAAGTTTGCCATTAGAAATTACTAACTGTTTGCCTAAAAAGAAAGTAAATACAGAAATAGTATTATTTTGTGATGAAATTGGAAAGGATTTAGGCCACTTGTTGACAAATAGATATCCAGGACACTCAATAATGAACTACTGTATGCCTGGCTGTTCTTTATTTGACATAATGAAAAAAGTTATAAAATGCAATTTTAACCAGGATACCACATTATTAATATTTATTGGTAATAGGGGTAATGTGAACAAAGGAGAATTACTCCAACATTATAGAACTTTGTGCAACCTTAGTATAAAAAAAATTGTGATGTTCACTTTCCCATACAGCCAAAGTTTGCCACAGGAAGAAAACAATCTTAGATACGAATTGAATAGGACATTACATAATTTAACATATAGTAGTAATTTATTCCATTTAATTGACACTAACAATTATGTTGGTAATCACTTTTATTTGACAAAAGATAAATTTTTCATGGATAGGTACTTTCTTTCAAAGTATTATAAAAGACAGATAGCTGTGTCGCTATCATATTATTTTTCTATTACAGCCAAGAATTTGGCTAAACAACTTGCTTCTATTGAGCAATGCCAAGGAATGTTATTTAATTCAGCCAATGATTTGGTATCAGAAATTGATATTGATAATAATTTAAATTAGAAATTAGGACAATAGGGACAACCTCTTGCAAAGTTATACAGGATAAAAATTGCAAAATAAAATCAAATAAAAGTTTAAATTCGGTAAATAGTATTAACCTGGTGCATCAAAATATTCAAGGATTTATGAACAAAGATTTAGAAGTAGAATTATTTATGAACTTTAACAGTATTGATATTCTTTGTATAACAGAACATTGGCTTAAAAGCCACCAGTTATTGTTCAATTTAAATAATCACCAGGTTGGTAGTTCATTCAGCAGAGTTAATGCTATACATGGTGGCTCATTGATTTTAGTAAGTAACCAGCTTAAATTTAAAGACCGTAAGGATATTGTGAGCCTATCTGTTGAGCGGACAGTTGAAATAGCTTGTATAGAATTGGAGCAGTTTATTGTATTAAGCGTATACAGACCGCCTTCAGGATTGTATGACTGCTTTGAAAAGGTAATGGATGAAGTGTTACACAAGATTTGTAACTCGAATAAATCCATTATCACTTGTGGTGATTTTAACGTTAATTTATTAGAAAACTCAGCTTCTTGTAGTAAAATAATAAGTCTGTTTCAGTCCTACAATCTAGTAAACCTATTTTTGGAGCCCACAAGAATAACCCCAACTAGTGCTACATGCTTAGATAATATTTATACTAATGTTATACCAGTCCACAAAGAAATTATAAATTTACTAGATTCTGATCATTGCGGGCAGAGGATAACTATACCAAACCAAAGCAACGAAGTGGCTAAAAAGGATATCACTGTTAACCCCAAAACTGCAAGTCGCTTGGCAGCTTTTAAAGTTAAACTCATTAATAAATTACCAATTTTGTCAATTGATGCTGATCCTAATCATCTATATGATGATTTTTTTAGTATATACTGTAAACAATTTAATTCGACCTTTATTCCCAAGACTATCTCCGTTAATAGTAACGCATCATTCAGTGATTGGGCTACCATTGGTATTCATAAAAGTAGAACACGGCTTTATGAGCTGTACAGTGAAAGGACTTATGTAAACACTGCTGAATTTAATTTATATGTCAGAAATTATTCAAAATTATTTAAAAAAGTTTGTTGTTTGGCCAAGTCGCGTTATTTGAGCTCGAAGATTAAAAACAGTAGTAATGTTATTAAAACGACTTGGAATATTATTAATAGTGAAACGGGAAGATCTGGTAACCGAAATATTGACTACGGCCTGTCTATTAATGGCAACATCATAAAATCAGACTCACAAGTCGCAGTGGCCTTTGAAAATTTCTTTTCAGATATTCCCATTTCAACTACTAAATACTTAAACTCATCACCTTCTGTTGCTGAGTCTTTGCTAAAAGAAAATGTTAATGTTTGCAATTCGGAATTTCGTTTTGAACATATTACTTGTAAAGACATAATTAAAACCTTTCACACTTTAAATGTTAAAAAGACTGCAGATCTGTGGGGTCATTCTGTAGAAGTTGCTAAGTCTATTATTGACATTGTCGCACCTAGTTTAGCTATTATCTTTAATAATTGTATCGACTGTGGGGAGTTTCCTGACCTTATGAAAAATAGTAAAATAATACCTTTGTTTAAATCAGGTAGTACATCAGACCCTACAAATTATAGACCTATTTCAGTACTACCTACGTTTAGCAAAATATTTGAGAAATTAATTTTAGAGCAATTGCAAAGATTTTTTAATAAACATAAATTATTACATACCAAACAGTTCGGTTTTACAAGGGGTCGTTCAACTACTGATGCCGGTGTTGAGCTTTTAGGACATATTTATAATGCATGGGAAGATAAGTGCGATGCCTTGGGAATCTTTTGTGATTTGTCCAAGGCATTTGATTGTGTTTTGCATGAAACTCTAATCAGGAAACTCCGCCACTACGGGATCCGGAACAGCGCTCTGGATCTTCTTACTTCATATTTGAGTAATAGGATTCAGACCGTTGACGTTAATGGAAAAAGATCTCCTGGATCTATGGTAACAATGGGAGTCCCGCAGGGCTCGATTCTTGGTCCTTTCTTGTTTCTTATTTATATTAATGACTTGCCTTACCTCATAAAGGATAACCATGATATAGTGTTGTTTGCGGATGATACTTCACTTTTGTTTAAACTTAAACGTCAGCAGCTGGTTACTGACGATGTAAATAGCGCGATCTCAAAAGTAGTTCACTGGTTCAATGTTAATAATTTACTTCTTAATGAAAAAAAAACCAAATGCATTAAGTTTACCCTACCTCACGTTAGGCAGGTGAAAACCGATGTGTTGATAAAGGGCGAAGAATTGAATCCTGAAAATAGCACAGTATTCTTAGGCTTAACTTTGGATGCTAAGCTTCAGTGGGGCCCACATATAGATAAATTGTCAAAGAAGCTAAGCTCCGCAGCATATGCTGTTAGAAAAATTCGTAATTTAACTGACATAGAGACAGCCCGTTTAGTATACTTTAGTTATTTTCATAGTGTAATGTCATACGGTATTCTGTTGTGGGGAAATGCCGCCGACATCCAGACTATCTTTGTTTTGCAGAAAAGAGCTGTTCGATCAATTTATAAATTAAGCCCGAGACACTCTCTCAGAGAGAAATTTAAGGAGATTAATGTAATGACTGTGCCTTCTCAGTATATTTATGAAAATCTTTTATATGCCCATAAAAATATAAAATTGTTTAAAAAATACAGTGATATCCATAACATAAATACTAGGAACAAACACAAATTTGTAGTACCTACAACAAGGCTCAAGAAAATAGGTGGCTCGTTTAGATGTCAATGTGTGCGCTTTTATAATAAGTCTAATAAATTCAAGTCTTTCATTAAACGTAAGTTGTGCCAGAAAGCGTTTTATACAACAAAAGATTACATTGAGGACAAAAAGGCTTGGGATTGAGCTGCTCCAATTAATTTTGTTTTTTTATTATATTTTGCACTATGCATTTTGTTATTATAAATTTTTTTTTTTTTTTTTTTGGTTTTCTTGCAATGACAAGAATATTTACTTTTTAAAGTATTATATTATTTTATTTTAATTATTGTGAATGTGAAGACTATGTGGATATTTTTTTTTTTTTTGTTTTTATTTAAATTTATCTTAGTTTTTAATCATGGTCTGGCAGTTTGAGTAGTTTATGCGGCCTACCCGAATGTCCTTTCTTTGGTATTGTTCGTCGAATCGTTGAGCTCCTTAAATTCTGAGTTGAGCTGCTCGGTTATTGACAAATGCGTGCACTGACTGGACAGGTCCACTCAATCTGGCTGGTTCTTTCCTCAAAAGACCATTTCAGACATCAGTCTACATGGTCTTCACATGATCTAATCAAGATTTTGTCAGGACTTTAAAAGAGACTGTGACCTCTGAGTTTGTTTCGGCCTTTCTTCTCAGAGTAGTCAGCTAGGAAACGCCGACCTCATCTAGTTTTAAAAATATGTTCGACATGTAAAAGTGTTTGTACAAACCAACTTACAGAAATAAAATCATTTATCATTTATCATTTTATCATGACGTCACACAAATCCTACATCGCACAAGCAAAGTTTTCAGCGCGATTTGAAAACATACAACAATCCGACAGTAACCGTTGGGCAGTTGCCCGGACCAGACGCAACACCCGTCTGGTCGGAGGATCCTCCCTTTTCTATGGAGGTTTGTGAAACTTTACACCCTGATCCGCATAAACTGGTGACCCTCGAACATGAACATCAGCGCAGCCTTCGTGCAGAGCTACTTCATCGTGACGCCATCATTACTTTCTCAAGCTTTCGAGCAGCGAGTCACAGCCAGCCAGTACCCACGGCATCTACGGGGATATACTGACCAAGAGCATGCAGCGGACGCGCATTTATGGTCACCACCCCCCAGCTTCTTTCATCACCGCTCCGACCCACTGGAGCCAGCAGCACTGTCCCAACACACTGGGACATCATCACCGCTCCAAACAACTGGAGCCAGCAACAATATCCCGACTCACTGGGGCATAACCGTATACAGTTCCGACTCACCGTAAACTCTGCGACATGCTGCTCGCATGCAGCTCCGACGTCGCAATGATCGCCTGGCTTCGGATTGGCTCCCAGGTGATACCATTCTGACAGGATAGCGTATACACTAGATGGAATTAAAATATAGTTAGAAAAACCGGGTAGTGGAAGTCAGGTCATTCGTCATTTTTTTTAAACCTTTGTTTTTTTTTTGTGTTCCGCACCCAAAGGGTAAAAACGGGACCCTATTACTAAGACTCCACGGTCCGTCTGTCTATTTGTCTGTCACCTAGAATTCTGTAATAATATAATCAGATATTCATAAGTCACTATGTCTTATGATTACACACCAACACACTTATTATATTTGTGTATGTAAATTTATCTAGAATGTAATTTAATTAATTTGAGTGACTGAATTTCAATTTTATGTTGTTTTTAATGTTGGTAAGTGCATGTCGTAAATTACTTGTGTGTTGTTTGTCTGTTGTAAATTTAATGTAGCAATCATATAATTATTTTTTGACTCTGCACGTGTTGGGTCACACTGGTAGTGCAAAGAGTAATTTAAAATTATTCATTTCATTTCCTTTCCATCATCGCACAACCAGACGGCAATGCGCCATCGGTGCATGGTGGATATCCCACCCTTACATACAAAGCTTTCATTGTGTGCACAGCTAAGGAGTGGAATTCCCTGCCGGAATCTTTATTTCCTGATAGCTACAACCTTGGGGTCTTTAAGTCAAGAGTGAATAGATTACTTCTAGGCAAGCGTGTTTCACCGTTGACCACATCATCGCTTACCATCAGGCGAGATAGTGGTCTTACGCAAGCCTATCGATAAATAATAAGAAAAAAAGAAATCAAAATAAATAAATAAATGTCAGGAACGTAGACATTTTTATATCGATAAAACTTACATACTAATTTCCACGTTTGGACAAATCTCCCTTGACAGAGAAGTCAATAAAACGAAACGATTCACATAGCAACGTCGATAACCTCGTTAAAGTACTGCAACGAAAGCTGCTCGTTTCTCTATAAATATCGGACAAAACGTCCATATATTATATCAATCTGCCTAGTATTTTTCCAACTATGTTGGGGTCGACTGCCAGTCTAACTGGATTCAGCTGAGTACCAGTATTTTACATCAAGCGACTGCCTATCTGACCTCCACAACCCAGTAACTGGGCAAAACAATACCCCTTGGCCAGACTGGTGTCGATTTCAGGCTTCTGATTACCCATAACGATTTTCAAACATCTTCAAATGACAGCCGGGACCAACGGCTTAACGTGCTTGCCGAGGCACGGAGGAAACTCGCTATGTAAAGATGTTTTTGAAGTGTCCGAGTTATTTCTCGGCCCCTCCACAAGATAAGATAACGAAGCAGGCATACCAAATTAACGATTGATGATCGCAAAACCTTAGTATTGATGGCAAATAAAAGTCCAAACTGCCGACGCAAATGTTCGATCCCTTCATGAATACCCATCATTCTTATTTTACGACTGTGTAAGTTATGTATCGGTTGTTTATGTATTTCTTTTGTTTTCAGATCACATAGAAACAGAAGACAAATCAAGGGCTTTTTCCGTGGAGAAGAAATGGAATGTCCATCCAAAGCTGATCAAGGCATAGGGGTCAAAGACTCCGGCTGGGAATCCCACTCCTTAGTTGACGATAAAAGTATTCCCAAAAAGTTTAGTGCGTATAGTTATCCACTAAACAGGATGAGTTTTTGAAGTGGCCGTGGATGGCCAAATCCAAAACTATGAGGAATAACGAAAAACTCTCAAAGGATTAGGATTAAATTAACGACCGCAATTTTGATGAAAACTAAAACTGCATTATTGATTTATTTGAAAAATCGGTATGCCCAGCCAGGAATCGAACCATTTTTTTCATCATTTAAAAAAAAAAAATATAACAAAAAAAAGTATTTTGTTAAAAATTAGGTCTTTCCACAAGTTGCCGTATGACATTTCTGCTCAGAATATTATCCTTTTTAACGACACTAACGGATGGTTTTTTTTTGTAATAGATATATAATAGATTTTTCAAAAAGCCATTAATGTAGTTTGATTTTTTATCAAAATTGCGGTGTTAATCCTTTTCCTTATAACCGCTATTCCTTATAGTTTCGGATTTAGCCATCCACACCCACTTGAAAAACTCATTCTGTATACCGATGGTGCAACGCCGTGCGTCCTCTAATCCGATAATAAACCAGAGCAGGGGTCTGTGTTTTAGGAGCCAATGTTCCTGCAGAAATAATCGTACAACATGGACAACCATGCAAGTACCTACACAAAACATTATAAACTATTAACGATACAATTAAGTAATACATTGAATATTAATTAGAACAATAAATTTAATACCTCATTGGATATTAAATTGAATAAGATATAGAACATTAAATTGAATAATATATTGAACATTAAATAGAATACTACATTGAACATAAAATTGAATAACACATTAAAAATTAAATGAATAATACATTAAAATTTAATTTTAATTTCTACGTATTTTTACGGATAATCCAATCATATACACAAATTTATTCATTTCGATTCTAAGTTATGATAGCAATAAGATTCTCAGTCTCATCATACGTTAACTTCTGCAACCACAAGATAAGTAGGACTTTGACTTTATGCTTAGTCAGGGGATATATTGAGATGGCTTTATTAACTTTGTTGTAGAGTCGAAAGCTAGTTGCCACAAACTCAAGGCAAGGGAATCTGGATCAGCATTGGACTGTATCGCAGACGAGGAAGCCTTTGTGTCTTTTCAGCGTTTCGGAATCCAGGTGCAACAAAGAGTGTTTCCTTAGCACAGCGCGGAGCACGAAGAGCTGTCTCACGGTCAATACTGCAGCTTCCGAGTAGAGTATCTTAGTCGGAAAATCCTTGCACTTAAATTCACCCAATCGCACATTATTTTTTGGATAATTTTCGTTACAGAAACTAAGTTTTAGTAGAGTGCAATAAAATAATGTAAGAAAGAAAATAAATGCGATAACAAAGCTCGTCAACATCTTACACAAGTAACATTTTAAAGTTTTAGAATTCCCTGACATTTTTTATTTCATGCTACATAATTGATCTAGTAGTCACGCTTCGATCGACAATCTATTGAACACGTTATTAAGAAAACACCCCAGTTCAAAAAGTAAAACGCTCCTAACTTTAGAACGGCTAAACCGATTTTCATCAAACATAGCTTTCATAGCTATCTCAATAAAGCCACCGTACAAAAACAAGGAAAACAAATTCAGTGCACTCGTTTAGGAGCTATGATGCCACAGACAGATACACAAATACACAGATACACACGTCAAACTTATAATACCTCTCTTTTTCCATCTCTTTTTCCACCAAAAACTACGGCTGACATGTAATAAAAAAAAACTGAATCGAGATTGCATTTTTTATTAGAAAACAATAACAACAACACACCACTAACAATGTGACGTAAATAAAATACAAACTCACAAATGCAAAGTGACAGCTACATGAGGTATTTAAGAAGGTGTCTCTAAAAGAAAAGTTCATCGGACGATGCTTGGATAGTTTAATCCACAACTTTAATTTATTATCTTTTTTGTAGAAGAACTTCTGAACTGAGTGAAAAGTATTAATTTCAGCACAAACCCAAAACAAAACTTTTATTAATAATGTTATTCAATCCGAAAATTAAATATGCATTAAGATAAGCGCCTGTCTGAATGCAGGTAAGAAATTAATAACACGGCCCGAACATAACACCGAAAATTAACATAAATTGGATTATTCTAAGAAAACTCTGACGTATTAACAAAGACGAGAAAGTAATCAAGAAAATTTTAATTAAATTAGCGGGTGAAAGTCATTAAAGCACCTAGACACCGGTTAACTGTGACTTGATGAAAGCCGAAGTTAAGCGGAGTCTCTTCGGCCACTCGGTTATTTCATAAATGAAGCTAAACAAAAATAAAGTACTCCAAAGAATAAAGTTTGAAAGAAACAGCGGAGCTTTTTATGGAAGGAAAGTAAAAAATGCTTTACTAGCGTTTTGTTTCAATCGTGTTAAAGAAGATAAAAGTAAGTGTATTCAATAATTCGATGGCTATTGACCTATTCTGGGAATTTGTTGGTTTGAGATCCGTAAATGAAACCTTAAAAAATAAAATAGTATAACGAAACCGAATCACCTAAAAAGCCTGGGAAACCAGTTTTTGGATATGTTTCTAGTCCCGATAAATAAAAAAAATTAATTCAAACATTTTGTTAAAAGCAGTGAAGTTAAATTATAAAAAACTTTATAGTCGACGATTTCGTCCGACACTTTGGAACAAAGCAACTTGCATTTCTTCCACAACAGTTTCAAGTTCCTATCGATTTAAAATTGTCTGACGGAGCGAGATATCTCGAAGAATACTAATACTTTTGACGCTGAAACACTTTATAATTGTTGAATTTCTGGGCAATCTACTTGGTTAATCTTATACCGTCTTATTGATAAACTTGGACTAAGGTAAGATTAACTTTATTCCAAGCATTAAGCTGGTACTAACAAATTTCCGTATTAATAAACACGGAATAAGGAGGGATTAGACGGATTTGACTCTAGTCTCGGACTAAAAGTTACATCATGGTGCTAGCTATTTTAAGGTCGGATTAAATTTGGATTACGAGTAAGAGTGTAGCCATGGCAACAGACAACAACAACTATTATATTTGAATGACATTTTATTCGTTGTGATTTGATAATGAACAGTTTTAGTTTAAAATAACTATATTGTAGGTATTTATATTCACAATCATTCCATATTTTATTGTTTATCTCTACTTTTTCTAGTAATATATCGAAATAACACTATGTAAGACTAGACAGGAAACACTATTTCAGGAAGCAATATTTCAATTAGCATGGAGGAGATGTGGTTAATACTTAGATTTATTAACATTAGTATGAGGGGTACACTCGTCATCAGATCTATCAAAGCACTACGAATATTAAATACTAGCTGTTGTCCGCTACTTCATCTGCGTAGCATTAGTACTTCTAATAGTTAATTTTTAATACCGCGCAATAATGTTGTAGAAGTGGGGACCGCCTTACTTGAGGAATTATTGGTTCACTATTCAAGTTTCCACCTCCCTTGCCAGCCGCCCAATAGGGATGGTTGCCGGGATAAAAACTATCCTATGTCCTTCCCAGGGTCTCGAATTAACTCTATTGAGATAATTATGTAGATTATAGATACTATAACAATGACTAACTCCATCCAAAATCGGTTCACCGGTTTAAGCGTGAAAAGGTAACAGATAGAGTTACTATCACATCTGTAATACCTTTTTTATGTGATTTAAGTAGAAATTGTTGAGATAAATTTAATATTGCCTCCTTTACTCTAATAACTGTACGACAGATCCGTCGGCGATTTCTTTTTTTTTCTACTTTATGTCATCAACTATATTGGTTTCTTTCACTAGTTCATTCTTTTTACCTTTAAATTTAACTGGGTTGCCATAGCTTACGCATAAATCCAAGAGTAAGGAATGAATAGTCCGAGGTTATTCCATGTTTATTTATAACATTGCGAAAACTATGTTACCTAATCCTTCATTACTCCAGGATTAGCTAGTCCAAGACTAACTTCGGAGTAAGCTGGTAATACGCCATTTTTATTAATAAGACGGATAGTGTTTTTCTTAGAATATGATGTTAACTGATTCTTAGGAAATGTTTGAGTTGCGTTACTTTTGATGAATAAACTTACTGTTTGCTGTGGGATAATTTATTTGCCTGAAATTTGCCCAGTTATAGCCATGAAGTAAAGTAAATTATAAATAATTTATGTATGTAATCGTAACACCGGTATTCTTGAAGCGATTGAAAGAGATTTCAAGAAAGACTTTTTTTTTTTAATACCGGAATTTTTCATATATGATACTAAATTGGCAAAACCATTTACATAAAATTGTAGTATGAACATAAACGCTATTATCGTTTGTTTTACATGAAACTGTCTCCAGACTTATCCCTAACAGACATTATATTTCTAAAATCAATAACACATTTCGAACCCAAGCAAAAACACTCCATATCTAGTAGACTAGAGTCTAGTACCCCTCGATATTTAGTTTAAGATAAGCGCACGATTGCTTGAGACAGGTATTCCCATCTTTGTCTACTTGAAGTGCCAGCACGTAGGTTTGTTGGCTCTCTGTGCATAAAGCCCGTTATCCGGGATTAATGCCTATGGGATATGAACTGTGCTTACAACTCTGCGTAGTTGGAAATCAGGTGGGATCCTTGTAAGACTTACGATGTATACCGCGAAGACTGTAAGTACTCTGGGGCAACTGATAAAATCTTGTCTTGTAACATTTTACTGTTTATTGTGCTTCAATGACAATGTAAAGGGTTTTGAGTTCGACATGTTCATGTTATTCTGTAGGGATACGTAGATTATTCTGACAAAAACTTTTACTGGAATACACTTGGAACAATGTTTTTGAATATAGGCTCTCAGCAAACCCTTTCATTTGATACCCATATCATGGCAGTGCACAAATAACTAGTACGCCATCTTGGACCGTCCACCATATTGTATTTAGAATGACGTCACTTAGCTTACCATGCATTGTCATCCAAACTAAACATGCAAACAAAATTTCATCTTATTCGGTGGAGGATAACTGCTTTAAAATTCAGTAGCAACATTTGACCCGAACACACTTACATACATACATACATTGCAAGCTAATTAAAAGCTTGTAACTAGACTCAAAGATGACACTTTGTAAAACTGTCAAAGTCGTCAAACGTCATGTCGAAAACATTTGTCATGGCTGCCCTAAAAATAGGGTTAGCTTATTAAAAAACTTTTCAAATGATAATTTTGTTACACTTGTGCTTTCTACCCTACCCTTCTTCAAATTAATTTGATAGTATTTTTATGGAATTCCCTTATTTTTTTTCCTATTTATCTATGTTTTATGTAGTGATGGTCCAGAATCAAACATCTCCTTTCATTAGAAAATTTGAATGTAGAATTTGCTAATAATAATAATTTATTCCAAAATTCAGACAATTTACAGTCCAATTCTTGTTAGTAACAATTACTTATATAACTAGTGTTAGTAAAAGGTACACATAAACATTTACAAAATATTGTCACTTGATATTGATAGTCAATTGACTAAATTTAATGCCATAATTAATCAAAAATATGTAAAAAAAAATTAAAATGTCAAAAATAAAAAGATTTTATACGTCAAGAAGATATTGTATAGAATAGAATTTTAAATTAACATGTCAAACAAATAATAATAAAACTTCAAAATCAATGCAAATAAAGTAAAATCAAATGACAATAAAATTCAATGAAGACCGTTATCAATTCTTTCGCTACTTTTTCTCGACATGTAACTTAATACAATGCCACAATAATGGGCAGTCTGCTCGGCTCGCCAGAACGCTAAGAATGCTGTTGCCACTGCCGCGGACACGACTTAGCAGCGATGCGGCTCTCTTTCTGAGGATGGCATGAAACCCATCGACACGTGCGTCCGCAAACATGCCCGACGCGCTACAGTGCCGCGGCAGCCGCATCAGCATCTTAAATGCGTTGTTATACTGAACGCGCAGGGCGTTGATTGTCTTCTGCGTATATTTAACCCATAGACTGCAGGTGTAAAACGACTGCCAAAACGCCCTAAACAAAGTTACTTAAAAAGCACCAAGCACCAAGGCAGTAATGCCTTGGTGCAGCGCGCAAATCTACGAGCCAACATATTGCATCGGACAGCCAACGCCCGGCGCTCCCTCTCAATGAAATCGTGGTCTGAGAAGTCATCCAAGATCCAGTGACCCAGGTATTTGAATTTTGAAACTCTGGGTAACGACACACCATCTATGAAGAGGGGTGGAACGTGTAAGACCTTATGGCCAGCGGACTGGAAAACCAAGAGTTCACTCTTCTTTACATTATACCTGGGCCCATGAGCCCCAGCATAATCCACACATATAGCGAGCAGTTTTCAAACAGCGCTTATGGAGGGACCCAGCAGAACCATATCGTCCGCGTAACTGATGTTGTTGATGAATTTTCCATCTATAGAACATCCGACATTGGCACTGCTGAGCCTCTCAACGAGTCCGTTTACGTACAGATTGAAAAGACGAGGCGAGGTTAACGCTCCCTGTCGTACTCCACATTTCAATCTGTACGCGTCGGAGGTGACGCCTGCCCATCTTATCACATTGACTTGGTTGTTGTACCAATAATCAAAAATGTTAATGACTTCTTCGGGGAGGCTGGTTTCAGTCCTCATCTTGTACCAAATCACATCATAGGACACCAAATCGAAAGCTTTAGAAAGGTCTAAAAAACAGGCATAGACAGGAGTCTTCCTATCGGTGTAGTACCGGACAGTATGCTTGAGGCATAGAACAGCCGTTTCTGTCGTCAGCCTCTGCCTAAAACCGAACTGAGCATCATTCAGCTTTATGTGACTGTTCAAAATACGATCAAGCAGACTGTCCAGCACTTTTGCCACTGTTGTAGCTAACGAAATGGGCCTGTAGTTGCTGATGTCCGATGCATCGCCAGTTTTATTTTTGATTATTGGCACAACCACGGTCTTCATACACTCGTCCGGCAGGTACGAATGTCTTAGGCAAAATGTAAAAAACATTGCAAGAAATCAAAATCAAAATCAATTTTTTTTATTTCACATAGGCCTACATGGGCACTTATAAAACGTCGACAAAATGAGCACGGTTCGGGTTGGTCGTTTCCTATGGAGAAGAACCGGCAAGAAACTCCATGGTTACTCTTTTAAAAATGGTTTGGTTTTACAATATTTACATGTTACAGCATTAGTAGTAGTACTTAGATATGGGGGGACAACGTAGGCCCGAATTATGACAATAAGTCGTAAGAAACTAAAAAAAAAAGAAAAAGATTATATAAAAAAGTTAACAAATGTTAACTAGCATCTAGAAGGCCTACAGTGTTCACACATTCACAAAACAATCGGTAAAAGAATCTATACAAAGGTAAAAAATAATAAAAATAAGTATAACAAGACTAAATTTAACATGTTGCACAAATTTTGTTATCAGTGCTGTAACTATTCTTAGCAAAGGGCTTTAAAGATGATTGAAAACCATTTTAAAAAGTCTAATTAAAAGAAGGAAAGAAAAAATTAGATTGAGAATAGTTAGAGACATCCACATATTTGTGCCGTTTACAAGTTACCAGGGAAGCTGCATGCGCAGAAGGAGCTAAGGCCAAATATTTTTATCTTCAACGTAGTCCTTGATTTTATAATATGCTTTTTTAACAAGGATACGTTTGATGTAGTTTTTGAACCTTCCATCGGTCAGTTCTATAACTGACTTTGGCAACTTGTTATAAAAGCGTATACTGTTTATAAGAAAAGACTTGCTAGTTTTCGTTAATCTGAATTTGGGTATTACAATTTCGTGCTTACTGCGTGTATTTAAATTATGGAAGTCGCTTCTAGTTTTGAAAAGCCCCCGATTTTTACGGACATACAAAATACATTCCAAAATATAAAGTGAAGGTAGAGTCAGTATATCGATCTCTTTAAATTTTTCTCTGAGGGACTCGCGAGGACCCATTTTATAGATTGCGCGGATTGCCCTCTTTTGTAGGATGAAAATTGAGTCAACTTCTGCTGCTGATCCCCACAGCAGAATGCCATAAGACATAATACTGTGGAAATAAGCATAGTATACTAACCTAGCTGTAGCTACATCGGTTAGCTGCCTTATTTTCCTTACAGCATATGCAGCCGAACTTAACCTACCCGAAAGAGTTCTAATGTGCGCGCCCCACTGCAATTTTGAATCGATAGTAATCCCTAAGAATACAGTTTCCGTTATAACTTCAAGATTTTTGCCGTCAAGATTTAAGTTTAGGTCATGTTGTGGTACATTTGGTAAAGAGAACTTTAGACATTTTGTTTTTTTCGCATTCAGTAAAAGATTGTTAGCTGCGAACCATTTTGAGAGAACAATTAGACTTTCGTTGACATTTATGACATCCGTATCTTGCCTATCTATTTTAAAAATTAGCGAAGTATCATCAGCAAATAGAATTATATCCGAAAATTTGGCCATCATAAAAGGGAGATCATTAATGTAAACAAGAAAAAGGAAAGGGCCGAGAATTGAACCTTGGGGCACGCCCATCTTGACTAGAGACCCGGAGGACGTCGCCCCATTAACATTTACTTTTTGTTGTCTGTTTGATAAATAGGAAAGCACGAGATCAGCAGATTTTCCACGAATTCCGTAGTGGTGTAATTTACAGATCAGTGTGTTGTGGTCGACGCAGTCGAAAGCTTTTGAGAGATCACAGAAAATGCCAATGGCATCCTGGGACCTCTCCCAAGCCTCCAAGATATGGCTGATGAGTTTTACTCCCGCGTCCGTTGTCGACCTACCTTTCGTAAAACCAAACTGTTGACTATGCAGTATCCCATTTGAATTGAAGTGAGACAACATCTGTTCCAGCATGATTTTTTCAAAGATTTTACTCAATGCTGGAAGCACGGATATAGGTCTATAATTAGAAGGATCACTCTTACAGCCTGATTTGAAAATTGGTACTACTTTACTGTGTTTCATTAAGTCAGGAAAAGTGCCGCTGTCCAAACATTGATTGAATATGCCTGTTAGGACAGGAGCAATAGAGTCAATAATATCTCCAAGAACCCTAACGGATATCCCCCACAAGTCTTCAGTATTTTTTTTATTGAGACTTTTGAACGCGTTTTTAATTGAATCAATACATATTGGTTTAAATTTAAAGATTGGTATGTCTTTAGTAAAGTTTTCTTTAAGAAGAGCTTCAGCTAATTTAGAAGAGGAAGGAAGAGACTTCGTAACCTCTAACGGAATGTTGGTAAAGAAATTTTCTAATGTCTCAGCGACTTCTTGCCTATCAGAAATGGTTTGATTAGTTATTTTCAAAGACAACTCATTCTGATCGCGTTGTTGTATCTTTCCAGTTTTGGTTACGCCAGTTTTGTAAAAATCATTACTTGCTTTTATTTTTAAATTATAATAACTACTCATAGTTGTTTATGTCAAAATTACTCTGGTTTGGATGCTTGTGTGTTACGCGGGTTAATGTAAACCTTGCTCGCCATTGGCCCGTTTGGATTGCGAACCCCGAACTGTCATACATCATCAACCAATAAAAAGTCTTCTAATGTCGGCGCTCGCGAGCTAACGCACCTTCCGTCGGCTCCCGTTTTCGGTTGTTTTTCTTTCTGAAGATTCTACGTTCAAAGACTGTGTGTGATATCAAACCTGTGCATCTGTGGTTCCTGAAGAGGTACATGGAGGCAGGAGCATTCGCCTTCGGGATATGCAGGTACGTCCAAGCCTAGGTACAATTGTCCAATGTGCAACTACGAGTCAGTCAATCAGCACCTATCTTAAATTACAGTCCACTATTCAGGTATTTCCATCATCCCCTTGTTATTTACGCAACAAGTTTCTTTATTAATTAATTGCCACACAGTTTTTATTTTATTATTAGAAACACCAATTTTGTTAATTATTATTTGAGATTTTGCTTGAGCGCAGACTCTTTTGAATATTTTGGAATAGTTTCTAACATAAGTGTGAAAAACTTGATCGGAAGTCAAAGATTTTTCGTAATATAAATTATATAAGATGTCTCGGCTTTTTCTTATGCCCACAGTGGCCCATTCACTAAATTTCGATTTGGAATTGTTGACTTTTACTGTTTTTACAGGACACGTTTTATTGAATTCTTGGCAAACTGTTGAAAACAACGTGCCGTAATTTATATTGGGGTCGTTTGAATCAAAACTGGCGTTACAAAGGTTGCTTAAAACATTATTATTAAAAGAGATTAATTTATTTTTAGTGTGTGGTCTTAATCGAATTGATTTAGCCAGGTTATTTTTTTTATCTGACTCAAAAGATACTAGTTGACCAGTATGGTCTGACTTAACGCCACTAATTAAAAACGAATCTTTTACTTTACAATTAGTGAATACATTATCTATGCAAGAAGCTGAAGTTGCTGTTATTCTTGTTGGTTCATTAAATAAATATGTTAGGTTAAATGATTTAAATAATGAAATGAGCTTACATTTTTCAGGCGAGTTGACTAACAGATCTATATTTAAGTCACCACAAACAAAAAAACAAGACAAGACAACAAGAACCCTAGGCAGATGAACTCCCGCGTGCTGCAAATGCTCAATACTAATGCCATCGTGACCTGGGGACCTGGGGACCTTACCCCTCATCATATTCTTAATGACGGTAGCTATATCTTTAGCCGTAAAAGATGGTATTACAGCTGGCTTTAAGGGATTTTGTCTGATTTCACTCGCATTGAGCATCCCCAGCCCGCCGGAAGGAGATTCTATCCGAAAATGACTCTTAAACATGTTCGCAATGTCACGAGGACCAGTTACTCCATTAACATTGATCGGGGCAGTAGGTTTATTATTCAGATTTTTCGTGCCCTTCCAAAATTTTTTAAAATTCTTACTTGCGTGGTGCGATGCCAGAATATCCATTTTTATTTGCTCGGCCTTGTTTTGACACCATCTAAGTTTAGATTTGAAACGACGCCGAGACTCCACCATGTTACTATAGATAGGTCCATCAGTAGGCCTACCGTACAACAACCAGTTTTGGAAATCAAGCCTGGCAACCTCGTGAGCAGCACGAACATGCCTATTCCAGCCCAAAACAACACGCTTTCGCTTTCGTTTATATGCACAATTTGAACTAGACATAGCCGCCTCACACAAAGTGGAAACAATACTCTCATACATTCGGTCTATTACCACTCTATGCTCTTTATTGTGGCATACACCGTCACAACACCCCGACAACTCCAAAGGAAAATCAATTTGTCTGAAGTTATCGTTGCACATCCTAGTATAAAACGGTTTTTGGTGCTCATCCCTATCGGCCCACAGTATACCGTTAGGAGTACTTTCAAGAAATACATACTGTGGCTTCATAACAGCTAGATTACAACGCACCTCTAGGGGATAGTGGTCGGACCAAGTGCAGTCATAGTTCACCCTTACATCCACCACCGACTGCCACGCAGACTTCGTTACCACATAATGGTCCTGCCATGGGCGTCGCTAACGAATGTAAAGGTGTTCGATGAAATGCCTAATTTATCTATATCCGCACAAAACCCATTTTTGATCTTTACAGAAATTTAAAAGTTCCTTTCCAAACAATGCACAAGGACAAGCATTAAAACCTCCCAAAATGTACACATTCGCCACTTCAGTGTTGTCAATACTAGCGCTTATCTCACTTAGGCAGTCAGTAAATTCGACTAAGTTCTCAACGGAGTTCACAGGCATGTCAACTGAGAAAACCACAAAAGATCGATCGCACACAACTACTTTAATCGCCGCGAGACGCACACTATTGCACGGGATTACTGTAACCGAACTAAACGCACTCTTTCGCCACAGCACAGCAACACCACCATACGGTCTGCCTCGTACTAGGCCAGCAAGACGAGTCGATAGCCGATTTACCGCTGTAGTCAAAGTCTGGGTCGACTGTTCCCAGTAATGGCAGGTTGTGCGGGAACAACCACGTCTCCTGTAGCGCGATGATGTCTGCTCGACGACACAGGGTTCTCACATGATCTACTGACCGTACTAATGACTTACAGTTATAGGTAATAAAACTGCTAAGCATGGGACTTTCCGATCGAGGACTTTCCATTAGGATTTTTATTATAATTTCTTCTGTTTCCAAAGTCTATGAAACGCCGGAAAGATATTCCTTCCGGCCATATATTGTCATCCATGAAAACAGCCAACTTGTGCCGAGGGACCAATATCTTATAGGCGTCATACTCTTTATGTTGCTTCATTACAATTTTTTCTAAGGTAACGCTAACGTGCCTTTTTGACATAATATACTCGTAGTTCGCAATATCTGCCTGCGAGGTTCCTTTGTCAACATTATTTATAAACAGCGGGAGTTTAAAGTCTGCAGCTTTAAACTTACATTGTGGAGTGGTAATAGCCACGCCTTTCTGTCCTATAAATCTATTCTTAAACCTATTCCTTTCTACCTCCGTCCATTCATCATCATTCGGTGGTTTTTTCCATTCACCCGGCGCACGCGCAATGTCTGCAAACGAGTGATAAGACTTCGGAAAATAGTGCTTATTATGCGCCTCAGCTTTCGTACCTCTCAAATTGCTAGCGGGCTTCAACACATCACACACTGAAATATCTATCTCTCTCGCACCTCCCGCTGTTAATAACTCAGTAGTTATTTTGTCGTCTACCTCCTGTCGCACTAATTGTTTATTAGGCTCGAACGCAACAGTTTTATCGCACTCAGTCACAACATCAGTGCTATCTCGCAACGTATATGGACGGTTACACTCATGCTCATCAGGCTCAACATTCGTACTGTTTACTTGGTTTGGAGGGGTCAGTGATATTGTTGACATATGAGGTAGACCCATTGGGCCGCTATCATAAGCAAAGCTAGCTTGCATACATGAAGCACCTCTCAGGTTAATATTTCTGAACTCATTCTGTATAATCGTTTTATTTAGACTGTCAACAGAAACACCGCAACCACCACCGTCATAGTTAACTTTTAACAGTTCCTGCTTAGTCTGTAACAGCTGATCCACAGTCGCGTATCTACTTTTAAACAATTTGACCTCGTTTTGTTAAATAAGGATATCCTTCAAAAGTCGAGTAACGTCTACATGATCAAAAGTTATTGGGGGTAGTTTGTTGAGGTCATGAGCTACGAAAACAGGAATCTTCTCGGTCTGCATTCTTAATTACTTCTATAATATCAAATAAATCTTTCTTGCTTTTGCCTTCTTTGTTTTTACGTTTTATTTGACGTATATCAGTAGAAACAGACTGAAACAGTAATGACTTAGCTTTTTCGATGCCTTCTGTTGAAAAAGCAGAACTGCATATCCTCACTAAGCCTTCACTGTCCATCACTTCATGTTTGAACTGCACAAATGTTAACAGTTCATTTACCACTATATTGCAATTGTTACATTTAAGCACATTAGCCGACGACATATTTAACAACACTATAGTACAACATCTGCACGCAACGGGCGCTCAGCGGAGGCTAAGCAGTTGCTAAATACGTCAGAGTTTTTATAAATGATGAGCGAGTTGAGGCTTGAAAGAAAAAAAAAATTCCTCCACAAAATGGCGCCCAAAATAAGCCATTTTTTTCTTTTCCAATTTTTATGTAGCCAGCTAGTGACACTCGCAGGGTTAAGACGAATCGATTGACGTAAGAATCATCAAAATCGGTCAACGTGTTTGGTCTCTAGAACGCCACATAGGAACAAACATACATACATACAGACATACATAGACTGATAAACACATTACACTCCTTCGGCAGTCGGGTAAAAATGGTCTACTGCTTGTCGGTCTACGTTCAAAATAACAAATGATTTCATTTTGTCTCATCATGAAACAAAACAACAGGAAACAAAAAAAATAAAAATACATTTATTTGAAAGTTATGAGCGTCGAAAGTTAACGCATCTTCGGGCGCCAATAAAATTGCAAAACAGTCACCATAAATGGATAGATTAAAAATGCAAATAATTGTATTTTGAACAGATACATTCAGTAGTTTTTCATGATATCCCCATCGTCGCCAAAAATTACATCATCATCATCATCCATTTATTATTTTTATACAATGAGTGTGTATTAGTACGCGCATTAGCTTCTTACTGCTAATCACAGCGTCTATCCCTTTCACACGTGTTGTCGGATGTGATAGCATGCATTTTAATCCCGGCCACAAAATAATTCGTGCAAACGACAAGGGCACCGTTTGACCAGATTCCTAGACCACAACTAAATAAAACATTTCTGTTAAAACAAACGACAGTAGTGCAAAAGAATAAAACATTGCTATTGTTCTCAGCGAGACTGTTAAAGAGATATATAAAACTTTATGTAAGGTGCATCTTGGAGCCAGCAGTAATGAAAGTGGCCCCTGGGAAGAACGGGAGAGGATGGAAATAGCCATAAGACAATCGAACATGAAATCCCTTTTCCCAAAACGTGCTGAACCCAGTCATCGTTCAGTTTTATTAGAATTTAAGTGCATTTCAACATTGTTTGAATGTTTTAGTGTCGAAGATGAAAGTGTCGATGTTGGTGTTTTAGTATCGTTTATTTTAGAGATCTTAGAGTTGCATGCACTCATTAAATTTAAAAGTTTGTTTTTGCTTGTGTCTGCATTTTGTGGCTTTCAAATTGTTAGTTGTGCATATGATTGCGTGTACGATTGGTAATATTAACATCTGTTTCAGCGTCAATATTTGCAACCATCCAATATAAACAACTATCTTTATACCACGGCTCCACACCAGTGGTACCACAGGAGCCGCGCAATTGCCCGAGGTGTAAAAAGTAGACTTGGACTCTCACTAATAATCCATTCATCTCATAAATAATTTTAATAGTCGGATCACCACTGCTCTCAAAACGGTGAAGGAAAACATTGCTGCATCGTGAGGAAACCGGCATGTCCTAAAACCAAAATTTCGAAGACATGTGACATCCACCAACAAGCACTAGGCCCTAATAGTGGATTCCGGACCATTCACTCTCATAGAGCGGAGGCCTGTATCCCAGCAGTGGGAACATTAAAAGGCTGATGCTGAAGGATGATGATGATGGTGATTAGTAGTTGGATCAATAGTTCCAGAGATAATATTTTACAATCATTGTGGGCAATCATCCAATGACTTCTTCCGCTCTGGGTGAAGTGGGAGGGCGTGTCAGACTTTTACTGAGTAAAACCCACCCGTGTTCCTACAGTGGCTCCAGCCAGGGCCGCGGTAACCCTCTTTCAAATTTATCCGTGACCATCATCAGGGTTGGCTCAACACGTTCTCTTCTTCTATTTCGTCCTTTACGGTGGCACGCTATCAATGATTATTTTTTCATTCACATCACTCCTTACATACATCCATCTTTGCTTTGGCCTACCTCTCCGTCGATTCACAATTTTACAAACAAACAAGCAATATTACATCTTTATAATATTTAGTTTTAAGATAGCGAGTTACGCACCTACTATTGCTTAAAAGTTCGGAAGGCCAGATTTAATTCACTAGACTTGTTCGAAAAAATCCCGCTTCAATAATTACGCGACTAATAGGTAATTTTGTTGGTTCTAATCAACTAATAAATCTAGCGCCTGTTAATAACACATTGTGTCTTCATTATTGTGCACACATAATTGATAAGCAATATAATAACTAGTCTACATGGTCACCCCATACTACACTACAGCTAATTCGCATTTTACTCAAGTAAAAAATTAAAAATTATATAAAACGTCAGTTAGGAAAGTATTTAATAAACATTTTGTTGTCGTAAAAGATTCATTCGAGGAATGGTGATCTGATGCTACGTGAACGAGCGTTCGTGAAGCATGACCCTCACCCGTACGATGTCCACCGCTCCACCTCCACACGCGTGTTACACCGTCAACCACATCATCACTAACCATCAGGTGAAATAGTGGTCAAGCGCGAGCATAACTATAAAAAAATATAAAAAAGGATGAACAAAGCAGCAGAAGTATCACTCTGTATTTGTTTTATGGCATTCAATAAATAAACTGATAAATAAATATGGGTAAAATAGGAAATGAAATTTGGTAAGGACGTTCGTCAAAAGATTTGCATGTAGTTTTGTAAGCATTAACTTGCACTTCGAGCTTACTTCACCTAAGTCTACAGAATCAACCGGCTGGTATTTTTGGGGACTCCAGTTTGACACGGTTTCCAGTTTAAGTTATAAATCGAACATGACCCTTCGACTACTGAGATTTTCTATAGTGGCCACCTTCACCCACCTTTCGGTATATAAGACGGCACACTATACCAGGCAACCCCTTACGAGGTGTCTGGGACCATCTTCGGTAGGTCACGCCTCCGAGAGCACTCGCCCCTGGTACTCAAGAGAAAATGTGAGTCGCATCGTGATTACTCACTACCATTTGTCCAGAATGGTACCGGAGCTGTAAAGCCGCTCACCACACGCACCCCAGCAAGCCAGCACTAGTGCAAGAACCGGCACCAGCGCAGTTGGTGCTAGCGGATTCAATCCCCGTTAAGGACGCCAGAGAAGCTGGCTCCCATTTCTCCAGAATGGTCCCGGAGCTGTAAGCACGCTCACCTCTCGAATACAAATCATCGCATCTACCCAATGCCTACAGCTGGGTTGCCGGAAAACTAATCCAACGGGTAGTCCTCTACTTTCTATCCAGGAAAGTGCCGGAGATGCAGCTCGCTCACAGGAGCTCACTTGCTTGAGGGTTACTCACGAACCCCGCGTCTGACCACCAGGTGGCCCTTTGCCTTAGGCCGGTAACTTCAGAAACTTGTTGCGCGCGAGGAATGACGCTCGACCCACACATAGCCGAGCAGACAACATGCCACTCCTCTGCAACCACCACATAGACCACCGCGAGTCCAACCTCAATGTCAGGTCCCACCTTTGCGCTTGCAATGGTGGAGGGCCTACCTGACCCCGCGTACCCTGATCCAAACAGCCGGACCCGTAGTTCCAGCTGCGAGAGCCCCATCTGTTCGGGTTGTACAGATAGGGATAAAATTATTAGGGATTATAAATCGAACAGTTTAAGTTACACTTCCCCGGCCAGGTATTGGCCCGCATGATCTAAGGCGGACTCTGGCCGTAAACGGGCGAAATTCTTATCGGGCGGTAAGCGCGGAACACGGTGCGGTCAATTGTGGCGCCAAATGTTCCAAGTTTGTCACTCACAGCTGGTCACACCTTGAGGCAGCAAGCCATCATGTCGATACTATTTTCGGTGCCCGGTGCGTATATTACGGATAGGGAGGAAGATTATATCCTCTCACTCCTACTGATTGCGTCCCACACCGCGCTTTCACTTCCGACCATGGACTGGATCACGAACAGAAGCGAGTCGTTATTCGCAGCACCGCCTGCCGCGATAAGGTCGGCGCTGCACAACCCAGGCCGTGAATTTCTCCAGGTGGTGAGCAGGCATTAGACACTTCTGTTCCATCGATCCCTTTATCAGACCTGAAATATTTTTAACATCATCATCAGACCATTGACCCGCCATAATGCAATTATGCTTTAATTCTTCTATTTGCTTCAATTTTACTTTTAAAATAACTAATTAGCCATGACGAAAAATCGATAGTAATTTTTCAGTTTATCTATACTTCGAAAGTAGGACATTCTGCTAATAGGTAATTTTGAGAATATGACGTTCTGCTCATAGGTCGTTTTGTGAATAGGACGTTTTGATACGAAGTAATTTTGGGGACTCCTTATCAAAATGTCTAGTGTTAAGATGTCAATTTGGCAGACATGGCAGAATACCTAACTTTTTGTCAACTGTGCCTAAATCTTCATGATCGTATCGCCCATTGCGTGTGATAGCACAGGGTCCGACGTTCGGCCACAAACCATTAATTGTTCCGAGCTTACCGCCTTGGGTTAGATTAATTCGGTCGAGATAACTGACGCGAGCGGCATACTTTACTGACTTATATACTCGGAGCCTTTATTACGTAATGATTACTTTTGATTAATTTTGAATGGTTCTGCTTAGTATTATTTATCTATCCGTACTAAATACTAATATACTAGTACTTTTCTTATCACAACGGAATATTATACTATATATGGGATGACAAACATCCATAGCTATTCTAGACTATAATCTATATCTGTGCAAAACTTTTGCATTTAAAATACTAGCTGCCACCCGCGGTTCTGCCCGCGAGGTATTAGTACTTCACCCAATCCTACTATTTGTTATTCGATTGTAGTAACTACTGTAACGAAACGCACCACATGCGATTCGTGTCTGAGTTCCGAAGTAGCCGTAGTACTTCTTGTAGGGCAGTTTACGCACTACATCCGAGAGAATCCGAGTTCAAAATGTTCTGAATAATGACGGATAGAAGTCATTATTTAGAACATTTTGAACTCGGAACTTTAATTACGGACACGGATCGGACGTAGTGCGTAACCTCCCACAAAAAATGGTACACACCCGTTTTGTGGAACACCAATTTCTGAAATAATAAGTGTATAATATATGGGACTCAGGTCCTTTCTCTTAGATGTCAATCTACAATTTTTTTCTACCAGAATTGCTAATGTATACTGCACTACCATGGGGAGATAGCGCAGTTATGTGGGACTCCAACCCACTGAAACTCCACGGTGTCCTGCTGTGCCACTTATGACGGGAACACGGGCACGCATTAGCACTCGTCCGTGATTCCGCAGTGGTCACCGGACTCTCCTCTGGGGAACACATTGCACGTCGTGACGACCTCAGGGATCAAACCAGCACATGGGCACCAGACGACCTCTGTATGGCACCTTTGATACCCGTTTGACGGGTCAGATCAGTGGCCCTGCGATCTACCACTTTTCAGCCGCAGCCGCGATTGCGTTTTCGCCTCTGTTACCAAGCGGCACCGCAACCTACTTGTTGGCCGCTTTACTTGTGCTGTAAGACCTTGCTTTTAACCAAAATTTACAATTCTAGGTCAACCGGAAGTACCCTATAGGTTTTGGGTCGAAAACCTACACCAAAACAAGTACCAAATTAAATAAAACATTTCAGAAATTGCAATAAATTAAAAATGGGGTAATGTCAATTATTTATTCTCAGGGTTTCCCCTCTGTCCTTGTAGACAGTGACCTCATGATGTTCTGAGGTATTAAGACAGCCAAAGCGAAAATTACTATCGATTTTTCGTCATGGCTAATTAGTTATTTTAAAAGTAAAATTGAAGCAAATAGAAGAATAAAAGCATAATTGCATTATGGCGGGTCAATGGTCTGATGATGATGTTAAAAATATTTCAGGTCTGATAAAGGGATCGATGGAACAGAAGTGTCTAATGCCTGCTCACCACCTGGAGAAATTCACGGCCTGGGTTGTACAGCGCCGTGACCTTATCGCGGCAGGCGGTGCTGCGAATAACGACTCGCTTCTGTTCGTGATCCAGTCCATGGTCGGAAGTGAAAGCGCGGTGTGGGACGCAATCAGTAGGAGTGAGAGGATATAATCTTCCTCCCTATCCGTAATATACGCACCGGACACCGAAAATCGTATCGACATGATGTCTTGCTGCCTCAAGGTGTGACCAGCTGTGAGTGACAAACTTGGAACATTTGGCGCCACAACTGACCGCACCGTGTTCCGCGCTTACCGCCCGATAGGAATTTCGACCGTTTACGGCCAGAGTCCGCCTCAGATCATGCGGGCCAATACCTGGCCGGGGAAGTGTAACTTAAACTGTTCGATTTATAATCCCTAATAATTTTATCCCTATCTGTACGACCCGAACAGATGGGGCTCTCGCAGCTGGAACTACGGGTCCGGCTGTTTGGATCAGGGTACGCGGGGTCAGGTAGGCCCTCCACCATTGCAAGCGCAAAGGTGGGACCTGACATTGAGGTTGGACTCGCGGTGGTCTATGTGGTGGTTGCAGAGGAGTGGCATGTTGTCTGCTCGGCTATGTGTGGGTCGAGCGTCATTCCTCGCGCGCAACAAGTGTCTGAAGTTACCGGCCTAAGGCAAAGGGCCACCTGGTGGTCAGACGCGGGGTTCGTGAGTAACCCTCAAGCAAGTGAGCTCCTGTGAGCGGAAGAAGAAGAAGGAAACCCTGAGAATAAATAATTGACATTACCCCATTTTTAATTTATTGCAATTTCTGAAATGTTTTATTTAATTTGGTACTTGTTTTGACACTGCAGCTTTTATTGAAAATGTATTAATTGTCAGGAGAATAGATACTATATTGAACTATCCAACACTAACTCTTTCTAGTGTTTATGTAATATTGTGCAATTAATGATGAAACATTTGTACGCCTAATGGCAAAGCATAGAGAACTTAAAAAATTGTAACATCCCACACACCTGTGTATTTGTAACCTATGTTTACAAATAAAGAATCTGAATCTGAATCTGAGTTTCCTCAAAGCCCCCAGACAACCAACAGCCAGCGCGATGAGCCCCACATCAAGCCCCACCCCTCAAAGCGGATCTGAAAGGGCCCAGCAGTAGGCAGCAGCCGAAAAAGCCGCAAAGGAGCAGTGCAACACCATAAACCCGGAAGACCGGGCCCGGTCGAGAAGTCGCCTGAAAGCGTTTGGCACTTTCCTCAATGCACTGCTCCCAAACACCAGCTACGCATCACCATCTCACAAGCAGGAGACAGCACTGGAGAGGTTCTTCAGAAAAACACCAAAAGAACCAATCCAGCAAAAGCCTAAGCCAACACGAGTCGACAAAGGGCAAGTCAGCCCGCCGACCCTCGCAGTAAAGTCGGGTACCACGGAACACGTAAAACGCGCGTTCCTCGAGTACGTAGCAATCGTAAGAGCGACCAGAGAGGTCAATCTTACGACTTGTAGGAAGATCCTGCAGACCTTCCAGAGAGACATAGAGGATCTGTTAGGGGTACTGCTCGAGGAAGCAGGGGCAGCGGTGTACGATAACGTCACATCCCAAGTAATCGAAGGGGAAATGACGGGGTCGTATATGGCAGCCTATAGCGCGAGGAGTGGTTTTGTGGCTCTGGACAAGGAGGAGACGGAGCTCTCAGGCAAACTCAAGTTCAGTGTGCCAAATGACGACCTGATAGTGGTTACCGCCAAATGTACCAAAATCATGCCGGACGAAGAGATCCTGGAAATGGCACACTCCATTTCGGGGACCTCAGGTATCCCGGCATCGCAGGAAAGTTGGGTGGTACCCAATATCAGGTGGATTAACGGAATTCCGGGTTGCGGTAAGACAAACTGGCTGGTAAAGCACTTCGACGAGGACAGGGACGTGATAGCCACCACGACAACAGAAGCTGCCAAAGATCTTAGGGAAAAGCTTGCGTGCCGCTTAGGAGACCGAGCAAAGACCAAGGTGCGCACTATGGCCTCAATCCTAGCAAACGGTTTCAAGAGCCAAGACAAATGCTACCGTCTTACGGTAGACGAGGCTCTTATGAACCACTTTGGGGCCATATAGTCATGGCAGTAAAGTTGTCTGGAGCAAGCGAGCTTTTCCTCGTCGGAGACGTTAACCAGCTTCCATTTTTGGACAGGAAGAATCTTTTCGAGCTTAGGTATACCCGCCCAGAACTGGTGGCTGGCATCGACCAGGAGTGTCTCTGCACACACCGCAATCCAATGGACGTGTCGTTTGCACTAAGTGAGATATAACCCGGTATATACTCCTCCAAGTCGTCGCTATCGCGGGTCCACTCGGGGAAAGGTAACGCAAATACCGAGCACTGCCCAAAACACCCTGTTCCTGGTTCATACGCAGGGGGAGAAAGCCTCTCTTGCGAGCCAGGGATATGGGTCCGGCCAGGGGTCGCGCCTGCTAACTATACACGAGGCTCAGGGGTCGACCTACGACAGCGTCATCATCATGAAGTCATCGTCATCAGTCCAGGAGGATTCAGGTCCACGACAGCATCTTCCACGCGGTAGTGGCGGTGTCCAGACATACAGTCAGTTGCGTCAGTCAGTTACCGACGACGCCGCAGGCCGCCTTGCTAAGAGGGCGATGGATGCGCCGACTAAAACGGTCGTCAACTACAATCTTAAGAGCGGACAATACGACATAATTTTCATACAAACGCTCGTACGTGATTATGCCGTTGTAACACATATATCTTTGATTTTTTTGAACTAATAGGTATCTTGTGCACTATATCTAGGTTTCTATCGAAGCAGAAATTAAAAATTTGGAGAAACCAATTCAGTAATAAGCCTCCAAAAATCTGGATTTTTGAACAAATTTTACCTGAACTTTGGCCGTTCATAATATATTCATAAATTGAAAAAAAAAAAAAAAATCGATAGAAACCTTACAAATTTAATGGAGATTCTAAATGACAAATTTTTATTTCACAAACTTATAAGGCTTACGGAACAAGATTTATGAAATTTTCGAACACCATTTTTAGCTCAATGTTATCGCGTTCTCACTTGCTTGTTAGTCAACAGGGGGTATGAGGTGCGCGAGGAGACGAGTTGTGCGGGGTCGGGTGGGGTGAGACGCCGGAGTTGAATGAAGATCGCCGCTCGCTCGGGTACTACCGTAGTAGGAAATGAATTTGTTGAGTACTGCGCGTACGTGAGTGTGCATTGTATCTATTTCATTTATTTACCTACTACAACGATCTTGCTTTTTTATACCGGACACTAGTTTTGCTTTCAAAAAGATTTAGTACTTTTATAAGAAACGAACCTGGCATTGCGTTAGTGAATACGGACCGAATTTGTTTTGATGGTAGGTTTTGAAGATAGGGTAGGTAGGTAGTTTAGGTACCTAGGTTGGGTAGCTGTAAGCTAGGTTAGTAGTTAGGGTAGATAAGTAGATTCTACTTACCTACTACTCTACCTACCTGGTAGATAGGGTAGGTAAGTAGGGTATGTCATATGTGGGTAAGTAGGGTAGGTAGGGACCCTCGAAACATCTGCCAGATGCTTGCAATACTTCCTTGAGTATCGGTATAAAATTATAGATATTTTTATCGCTACTCAGTACTGATATCTGGCTGCAACGCAACGTTGCGAGATCGCACATCACCGGCGCGGGCGAACGGCGCGCGCGATCTTGACGCGTGACGGAACGGCAACAGTGCAGTGTGCGGCGTATATTTGATTTGATCAAAAGCAAGCAAAAGCATTGCATTCGCAACCATTCGATTCGCAGCAGTTTCTTACTCCGCGCGTTGAAATTCCGCGTGACACCACGATCCCAACTCCTGAACTTTGACGAGCTTTATCTTAATCAATAATTAATGATTTAATCATAGATATTTTATATTTCTATGGATTTAATAAATAAAAAAATACCAATGTCCAATATGTTTCGATAATCTGTCTGACGGACTAATTAGAATTATTATTTATATCAGTCTACACCGAGTTACCGACAAATGGTTATGTTTTGTAAGTACCTACCTACAAAACACAACCATTTTCATTTGAAAAATACGCAATTTCACTGGATTTTGACGATGAAGTTTTGGTAGCCAGTTGTCCTAATACATATATAGAACACAAAAATTGTTTCTACCTATGTCCGTTACAGACTTTGAAACCATTCAACCGATGTGACCTAAACCGGTTTCATTATGGCAATAAAACGAATATCGTTGTAGACCAATAAAAAAAAACCAGAATTTCTTTTTTTACCAACTTCAAAAAAAAAGGAGATAATCATTTCAACATGTATGTATGTAATATTATTGGAACTGCACAATATTCACATAATATGTTACTCTATCTGGGCTTCTAAACACGTGAGCAAAATGTCATAAGTGTATGTATGTTTGTGTAGAAATGCGTGTTCTCCAAAACTACTTATCGGATCGTGATCATTCTTTTTGTGTTGGATTGAGTATCTCTCAACTTAGGGAAAAGTGCAAGTTTCACTAAAATCGGTCCAGCTGTTTTCAAAATATGGAGCATACAACCGAACTCCTTAGCAACAAACAGCACGAATGAGACTCATTCGTGCTGTTGTGCGTATGTGTGTGTACTCAATCCAACACAAAAAGAATGATCACGATCCGATAAGTAGTTTTGGAGAACACGCATTTCTACACAGAAAAAGTTTTATTTCTCTCTTTATAGTTTTAGTACACTATCACTAAAATGAGCAAGTTCTATAAACATAAATGAAATTTGGCACACATGTTTAGAAGCCCACATAGAGTAACATATGTGAATATTGTGCAGTTCCAATAATATTACATAAGTATATACGTGTCAAATTGACGACACGGTTGGCGTAGTGGTTGAGCGATCGACTGCTGTGCTGCGTGTCACGGGATCGATTCCCGCACTGAACAAATATTTGTATGGCCTACAGTTGTTCCGGATCTGGGTGTCTTGTGTATATGAAATGTTTGTAAACGCACCCACGATACAGGAAGAAATTCATAGAAACAAAAAAAACACCCTTCGTTTGCCCCAGGGTGGAGGACATCCATAATAAAAAAAATATGTTTGTTTTTGGAAAACGGAATCTTCTCGATAACCAGGTTTTATGCATTTTTCTATAAAATAAAAAAATGTATATGCTAAACTGTATTCAGACTACTTTATTTGATCAACCGCCTGTACGCGTAGGTACCTACGTACAGTGTAATTATACTAATAATTTTAGCTGCCTCAATACTGACTGGATAGATAAATAATAATTTGTTCTGATTGTGCTATTGCATAAGCAGAATGAATTATATATAATAATAAATTATATATACCTTTACTTATGTAGGAATCCTACATAAATTAATTACGAAAAAACTAATATATTTTAAATAATTTCCATACAGTAAAAACTAGCGCACGTACGGTACGGTACCTAGATTGGTAAAAATACAAACACGCATCCACTGGGCCAAGAGCTACGTTCGTACTAAATGTAGGTTTAGGTACCTACATGCAAGGCAATTTACAAAACTGGAAGAACGCGCTTGATCCGATATTATTATAATGAATGAATGGGCCGGTCGGCGGCCGGTGGCGATCGCCCGCGAGTGAGCGGCGGAAGTTACCGAATGACAACCGAGCGTTCAGGCGCTATCTCTCTCTTTTCGGTTTGCCTCTTTTTCAAGCATTGCGCTGGATGAAACAACAAGCTTTTCGACCGTGCTCGCGTTGGCGATAGACGGTTCGTAAAGGGTCCTCTTAAGACGGCAATGCAGCATCGAGTCGTATTCGTCATAGAGGCTTTGCTCACGCTAGCGAAATCCCTAGTCAGCAGACATCACCAAAACACCACCTAAAAAATTTATTAGTTGAGTTGCTTTGTTCTTAAAAAAGTTTCGATACAAAAAAGATCGAGCTCAATAGCACAAATAAATTAATGAACCTATTGCTTGCTCATTTCATGCAACTTCGTATTTAAATAGATAATTTCAACTTGTACGTGTTTAATAAATAAAACGGTCACTCAAATATAACTTTTGAAATAAAGAAAACTTGAAATTCCCCATTTAGTACGTGGCTAAAACGCTATCCGCGAAAAGCCAAAAAAAAGAAACCGCATTATTTTAGTCTATGGCCGATCGCCAGTGTTAGATGCGCGCGCAAAGGAAAACTGATTAATTTTTGCCGCCATTGCGAACATTTTTCACAACTCGTTTTCACTGTTGAAAATGTTTTTTTTTTGTATTATTTTCTTCACAAGTGTGTTGAAAAACGTTGTATGATACACGAGTGTATTGATGATCACCGTCGTCGGATCTCTTGAGACCCTCACCTAACGGGGTTCTTGGGTCTCAATGGCGCCTCAGCGGTAATCACCAACATTACACACTTGCACCATAATGTACTAATAACAGTTACTTTCAATAGCAATAACAAAACAAAATAATCAGGCTTAAAAAATAATCAAGTGTAAAAACATAATAAATATGCTTTTAATGTGGAAGTTCTTGGGTCTCAATGGCGCCTCAGCGGTAATCACCAACATTACACACTTGTACCATAATGTACTAATAACAGTTACTTTCAATAGCAATAACAAAACAAAATAATCAGGCTTAAAAAATAATCAAGTGTAAAAACATAATAAATATGCTTTTAATGTGGAAAAAAGTGTGTACGGATAAGGCCTATTATCTCTGCTAAGATAGATAACTTTTGTTTAGCAAGGAAAAATACTTTATTATGGTGAAACACTTTTCTCATTTATTGTACTAAGTGAAAAAGCACAAAAAAAAACTTCGGCCACAGGTGCCTCGGCCACTGAGGCCCTATAACCCACGGACCCTGTTTTTTACTATGATGAATTTTTAAGTAATAGAATAAATGCTGTAAAGGTTAATTGAAAAATATTTTCAGTCAGATAGCAAGCTATAATCTAATGGATAGCGTGCTAGTAAAGTTAAAGCGCATTACTGTCAGATCTATGAGATTTAAATATGGCGATAGGCTAACAACTTATATTTAAAAATAGTATATTTGAGCAAGTCTCTCCTCGCGTACACTAGTTAGTTAATACTTACAATAGTTCGCATTCACTCGGTTGGCGCCCATCGGATTCTTGAAGGAAACATCATTCATACAAATATTTGCGTACGAATGAGATGGATAATAATTTACAACGGACGTATTTCTCGCTCTCATCGCTTAGATCCTGCCTCTGTATTGTTAAGTTGCAAATAAGAGTGACATCGCATTCCAGCGAGGTGAAAACTTATATCAGTTTTCAACTCTGATTCAGATGCAGATATAAATTGTTTGACTTCAAAACATTTGTTAATAAAATTATAATTAACATGATATTATTCAAGAATTAATTCCAGGCACAGGAACTAGGTGATTGGTACAAGAAGGGAGAGGCCTGTGCTCAGCAGTGGGCGAATTCGGGCTGTGGATGATCATGATAATGATGCCAGAATTTAGTATTACACATTGCTTTTGAACATAATATCACTGATTATTAGGCTCTCATGTAACATTCATCACCAATACCAATATGAGATATTTAGTTGCATCATACTACGAGAAGTCAATACAGTAGATGAGTTATACGCCTTGCCAAGTCTACTATTTTGATATTAGTGTAATTAAAATATCACTAATACTGACATATTAGTTATAATATTATAATATTTCCAGGCGAATATATTAGTATTACCTAATCTCGAGAAATATCGGTATTAACCTATCTCTAAATGTGTCAATTTTAGACAACAATTTCACAACAACAATTTCCTGACAATTTTCCTGAGATGCTCGAGCGGGGCGCTTTGAATCAGCACAAAAATCAACTATCATTTCATATAGTATATTTAGTCCAGCGTACTTGTATAATAGAAGTCAGTGACAACATGTCATCTGTTACCTTTTACTTCATGCAAGTAGGTATGGGGTGCATGGCGGCACGTGGCGAGACGTTACGTAGGTTGTTAGTTTCCTACAAGACGTTGAATTCAAACAATTATACTTGACCATTCGAGCTTAAGCTTATGGGTTTCGTATTTTTTTAGTACCAGTGTAAAAATTCGTAGTGAAAGTGTGTAATTTGATCGAAACTTTGTAAAGGACCCGGCTTCAACAGCAACTTATAATTATAGCCTGCTATTTAGACCCTTACACTTGAATGCAAGTTAATTATCACTGGCAAAAATTGATGTTAAATTCTGTGAGTAAAACATAAAATAAGAAAGTACGAGTAATGAACTGCCAGCAATAAAATACGCGGAGATTTACGATGTCGTTGCTGCAAAAAAAATAAACAAAATGGCTTATTGGTTTGCAAACATGGGTATTTAGTACATAGATGTTTTACTATATAGTATAGTCCTCCATGCTCTATGGTCACATGGGCATGCAAAACATATTATTTAATTTATACAAATTAAAATATTGAACTATCATTTTAAATATCAATGAGAATTAAATAACACAAATTAATGTCAATCGTTTGAGTTGTTGTAAAATGTCACACTATTACATTAATGTCATCAAGGTTAAAATAAAATAAAAAATTCAAATGGTATAAATAGCATGTCAAGCAATCAGTGATTCATCATTAAGGAAGTCGTCAATTGTGTAATAACTTTTTTCAATTAATATAGCCATTAGTGCCCTTTTAAATTTGAATACACACATAGTTTTAATAATATTAGGGACTTTATTATAAATGCGCGGGGCATTGCCAAAAAAACTTTTTTGCATTAGTGCGGTTTTACATTTAACAAACACTACTTGACACAATTGTGAATATGAATATTGAGTTCGTATTGGACTGCCAACAATTTAAAAAAAAAAAATGTGGATTATTTTCACAAATAAAGCCGTTTCCAATATATATAAAGACGGGAATGTTAATATTTTCAAAGATTTAAAGTAAGGAAGACAGCTATATGTGGTCTTAAGACCACACATTGATCTTATGCATCGTTTTTGCATCCTAAATACAAGCGCCCTATCAGTAGACTGCCCCCAAAAAATAATACTATACCGCAAAACGGAGGCAACTAGTCCGTGGTATGCCGATAAAAGAGCCTGACTATTGACTTTCTTTAAAAGTTGAAAGAGGGCGTATGCTGATTTACTCCGTTTTTTACATACTTCTTCAACATGAGGTTTCCATGTCAGTTTGTTGTCGATCACTATACGAGTATCTAAGAATTTTGATCAATGTCAGAGCCCTGGTAAGTAATACTAACGTTAGGGTTTTAACAGCGTTGATTGAAGTGCATAATTTTTGTCTTACTTAGATTTATTATTAAATTATTATTATGTAGCCAATTTATAATGTCACTTAAACAAGTATTAATGTCATTCTCATAGTTATTTATATTTGCACACTTTACAATAGCTGTACTATCATCTGCAAAGAGAACCATTTTGTTTGATGTTACTTTTGGGAGATCGTACGCTACCTTGTGGGACCATATCTTACGTGTCTCGGTTTTGATACATAAATTGTTTCTAATTTAGTCTTTGGACATATTCTAGCAATTTCTGTACATTGAAACCTATTAGTTAGTACGATTCTATTAGTTGTAGGACGTTTCCCCTTACACCATAACTATGTAATTTTTGCAGCAGAATCTTATGGTCCACAAAATCAAAGGCCTTTGTCACGTCAGTATAAATTGCACAGACAGGATTTTTCTTATCTACAGATGATATGACATTGGCTAATAAATCAAATAGTGTCATATTAATCGTGGTATTCTTACGAAAACCCTTTTTTTCATTAAAAAATAATTCATACTTTTCGAAATAGGCATATAAAGAATGACAAATAACATTTTCGTTTTTTTTTGAAAATATTGAAATTTTTGCAATTGGTCTGTATTTTTTAAATCGGTTTTGTCATCACTTTTATATAAAGGTTTTATTATAACCTTTTAAGATTGTTTGGAAATGTGCCATCAGCAATACATAGGTTAATTATATGAGCTAATGGTGGTGCTATTACTTCTTTGGTAAATTTTATTACTTTTGTAGAAACGCAATCATATCCATCAGTACTTGTGTTTTTTAGGTTGCCAATGAGTTTATTTATGTCGTCCATGGTTACAGGTTGCATGAAAATTGAATTCAATGTCTGATTATTTAAATTAATATTATTCTTCTTGATGTCAGTTTTTACGTTATTTTCAATTGTATCAATAAAATAATTGTTAAATTCGTTTGCAATGTCCATTGGCTGTGTAAACGACAAATCATCTCTTTTTACGCACATAATAGGCTCCTGTGGTAAACACACCTTAGATATATTTATTATATGCCAGGTAGCTTTTCATTTATTTTGGGCGGTATTTATGAAGTGATTATTTTGAGCTTTTTGGGTAAGTATTATAATTTTCCTATAAAGATTAGTGTAGTTTTTAAAAACTAATTTATTTTGTGAGTCAGGATTTAACCTATGGGCCCAGAGTAACTGCCTTTGCTTCTTACTGCATATTTTAATTCCATGAGATATCCATTTCGTTTTAAAGTTTGTTTTTATAGTTATCACTTTTTCCGGAAAACATAATTTATATATAAGAGTAAAATCTTCCATAAAATTGTCAAAAGCTACGTTCGCGTCTGTGGCATAATGTACTTTTATAAAAGATAGACAGCTTAGATGCTCTTTAAAAATTATCATATTTGTCATGCATAAGTCCGCCTTTTTAGTTTTCTAATATTTTAATTTACAAGTTTTGTTTATAGGCACTTTAAGTATCTGAGCTGTATGATCTGAAAGAACTAGATCTACAACTTCAGCTTTGCAATCTTTCCGGTAGCTGTGTGCAAAATTGTCAATACAGGTATGACTACTTATTGTAGTGGGTGTGTAAAGCGCTAGTTTTAAATTTTAATTCATAAGAAAATATTCCAGATCCAATGTAGTTTTGTTTCTTTTTAAAACGTCAATATTAAAATCTCCAGACAAGAAGATTTTTTTATTTGAGGACTAGTTTGTCCTTTAGTTAGAATAATATTTATACTTTAGTTAAAATATAATTTAATTTTTCATATTCTATGAAAAATTATATTATATTTTAACTAAAGTTATTAATTATTTAGGAATCCTATATATACAAATAATGCCTATTGAGGAGAATAATATAGTAATAATAGAATACCTATTGAGGTAAGGCGTGCGCAAACATTGCCGACATTTAAGAAAATGGTGAAGGATCATTTCCTTTCTCTGTAACTATTGTTCTCCTTTCTCTATTCTGTATTTGATATTTATTAGTATATTATTTTATTTGTATGTATGTATTTTATGTAATGTCTAAGTTATAATATTTCATGATAGTTTTTGTACACTGACAACCCTATGTCTACCTCCTCTCGTTCAGTCCATCCAAAGGTTGTCTGTAAGAGATTGCCCTGTGCGATAAGACCGCCCATTGTACACTTATCTTTATAAATGTTTTGTTCTGTAATTATTTAAGTGGTGTACAATAAAGTATATAATAAATAAATAATGATAATTTTGTAATCTATTATCTCTACAGCGCAGCATTCAAAGATGCCCGAAACTGATTGATTTGCTGTTCTTTATCTCTCTAAACTGAAGACCTACTCTATCGAGAATGCATGTTCCTCCTCTCTTGGCATTTCTAGAAAAGAAAGCCGCTGGACAAAAATTTGTGATGTGTAATAAATCCTCATAACCCGTTTGTATAAAATGTTCTGTAAGACAAATAACGTTTATAAGAATTCCCCTTTCGCATAATTATACTAGTTTTATAGTCAGTAAGTCATATTTATTCATTATTTCTGCTATGTTCTGATGTAGGATGTTAAGGTAATTAAAGAATACACTGAGAATTTATCTGTTGGAAAACGCTGGACAGGTCGTTTTTGGTTTGATTTTTAGGGTGACAGTCAACCTCTGGGCGCGTAGCATTTTGGTTGCTATGGCTAAAAATTAATTCCTTTAAATCTGATACAACAATCTCCAAACCATAGCTATTTAAATTTCCATGTAGTTTACTGTACATATCATAGTCATAAGGTTGATTAAGATTTGAGTCCAGCAAATAAGCATATTTATTTATTTATTATATACTTTATTGTACACCACAAAAAAAACATACAGGACAAACGTTCAAATATACAAGTGTACAATGGGCGGTCTTATCGCACTAGGCAATCTCTTACAGACAACCTTTGGATGGACTGAATGATAGGAGAAGAATTTAGGGTTGTCAGTGTACAAAATATCAAAAATAATATTACTTAGACTTAATAACATACAATACATACATACAATATTACTTAATATACTAATACATATCAAATATATAACAGAGAAAGGAGAAGAATAAAAATTATAGTGAAAGGTAATGCTCCTTCACCATTTTCTTGAACGTTGGCAGTGTTTGAGCACGTCTCACTTCAATAGGTAATACATTCCACAACCGAGCTGCTTGAATCGTGAAAGATTTGTCAAAGAAGGAAGTGGAATGCATACGAATACTTAATTTTAGATTTTCCGATGATCTCAAGGACCTAGAATGGGTGTCACAGAGGAACTGAAAGCGTTCTTTGAGATAAAAAGGAGTAAAAGGATTAAAAAGCACATTATAAAGCAAAGAAAGTATGTGGGCATTCCGGCGAAGGCGAATAGGAAGCCATTTGAGCTTAGTACGAAATTCGGAAACGTGATCATACTTGCGCAAGCCAAATATGAACCTGATACAGAGATTTTGAAGTCGCTCAAGCTTGTCCAATTGGTTTTGGGTGAGATCAAGATAGCTGGCGTCAGCATAGTCTAGAATAGGTAGAAGAAGAGATTGTGCTATCGCAATTTTAGTGACTATGAAACCAGTCAATTACCGGAGGAGATATGTTAAAAGAGCATAGGACGCCAAGCAAAATGTCGAAGTCAACAGTATTGAAGGCATTGCTAAAGTCAAGCAGAGCAAGTACTGTTAACTTCCCCATATCCATGCCTGACCTGATATCATCCGTAATGTGCACAAGTGCTGAGGTAGTGCCTCTTCAATCTTCAAATCCTTTCCAATCTGGTTTTCGACGTGGCCACGTCGAAAACCAGATTGGAAAGGATTTAAAAAATTGTGCTTGGAAAGGAATGTGTTAAGCTGATGATGAACAAGCTTTTCAAGGACTTTGGATAGGAAAGGAAATATAGAAATGGGACGATAGTCAGAGAATGATGCAGGATGTGATTTTTTGGGTAAAGGAATAATTTGGGCATCTTTCCAGGCTTGTGGGAAGACACCACTGGAAATAGAGAAGTTGAGGATGTAAAGAATGACAGGAAGAATGTTTTCAAGGATGGGGATGATCATCTTACGGCTGACACAGTCACTACCGACAGCGTTGGATGTAATCGAAACAATAGTCTTTTTAACCGACTTCAAAAAAAGGAGGAGGTTCTCAATTCGTCGGAATCTTTTTTTTTTTTTTTTTTTTATGTATGTTCCCCGATTACTCAAAGACGCCTGGACCGATTTCAAAAATTCTTCTTTTGTTTGATAGGGTATACTTCCTAGTTGGTCCCATAATCATCAAGTCAGGATCTGATGATGGAATCCTAGAGAAATCGAGGGAACTCCTCAAATATTATAGGCAAACATATAGTGATTTTGGTATTTTCATCAACAATGCAATCATTTGCACTCAGAAAGTATCATTTGGTGAAGTGGAACTGATGAAGAAGACCACAGATGGCCACTGGATCTCCTAAATGCTAAATATGTTACGGGCATAAGATATCTCGAATAGTTAACCGACTATAATGAAGCAAATACTTATAAATAAATGGTACTGGTGAAAATGACACCATTGAACTGTTCTGATGATGAAGCCGGAAGGTAGGCACTGGAACTCTGAAATAAAACAATGTATCCTAGTCGTGCTTGGACTTATTGGAATCGTCATGAGATGTACTTTGGCCATAAATAATTACCATGTTAATTGGAGATACCTACCAAAACTAAAAAGAGAAAAATAAAAAACTTTTTAACAAAAAATCAAACCGACTTCCAGAACAAAAAACTACAAACCAAAAAATAACTTTCTTTTCCGAAGTCGGTGTCGAAAAACTGAAAAAAGTTGGGTACAAAAGACGTTGGATGTAATCGAAACAATAGTCTTTTTAACATCACAAGCAGTGAATTGACTTATGACAAAAGGGGAATAATCAGGTATCGGAAGATTAGAAAGATAACTAAGCGTAGTAGCTTTGGTGGCCCCATCCAATACGGGCGAAGTAGAAAAATGACTGTTAAGTAAGTTGAAGTCCATGTCTTTAGGAATAGTGTCATGAGACTTTTTTCCGATACCTAATGATTTAAGAAATTTCCAGACCTTAGCTGGATCACCGTTTTGAACTGAATTATGAATATGTTGGCGTTGTGCGTTCCTACACACCTTGCTGCAATGATTTCTAATTGAGATGTATTTTTCCCTGGTAACATTGTTTGGCCGAATTTTAAACCTAAATTTCGCAGCTGCTTTTTTGCTAATTAAAACTTTAATTTCGTCAGTCAGCCATGGCGCTGGAAGATGTTTAACTCTCACGGCTCGAATAGGTGCATGTGTGTCGTAAAGCTGAATTAGGATAGAAGACAAGATTTCAACTTGTTCGTCGACGGACGATGATGTAATCAGCGGCGTCCAGTCAATATTACTGGCATCCTCCTGAAGACGATCAATGTCCATGCCATCAAAATTGCGAAGCAGAAGAGTTTTAAACTTATGCTTAGGCGGTCAAATTTTATAGGAAGCGTAAATTAGATCATGATAGGAAAAGGCGTCAGCTGAACACTGACCATGTTTAGTGACGTGATCGAAGGAGGAGACAACAATAAGATGAAGAAGCGAGGGAATAGAGTTAGGAAAACGGTGAGTTGCACCAAGATCAAGAATAGAAAGATTGGCAGATTCAATAACATGACGAAGAGAAGAAGAGCGGAAGTCATTTTTAAGGAGACATGTATTAAAGTCGCCCATTATGATGCTATGACTGTAAGAGGGAATTAAAGCTTCCAAAATACGTTCGAAAGAAGAGAAGAAATTAATCCGAAGAGAAGGACAGTAATACACCCCAAGGAGAATCTTAGAATGATGCAGTTCAACTTCCAGGAAAAGATGTTCACCGGAGTTCGGCGGGGCCGGTTGTGTGGACATGTTAACAATAGAAAAGGGAATGTAATTACGAAGATAAATGGCCACCCCGCCACCACCACCGACTGCGCGATCATTCCTGATAAGCTTAAAACCTGGAAGAGAGTAGGAGGAAGAGGGAAGACAAGGTTTTAACCAAGATTCAGAAACAAGAATCGCATGAATATTCTTACAGTCAAAGGTTGCCAGCATATCGGGGAAGTGGGCCGGAATACTCTGGGCATTTATGTGGACTACATTAAAGTTCCTGGAGACATCGGAAAAAAGTGAAACAAGAGTGTCGGCTAGATAAGGAACACTCTCGAAGCTTACGTCATCACTACCCAAGGAATAAAAAGTATCAGAATCACTGCTATAATCAGGGCTGAGCATAAATATACAAATATAAATAAATACCTACTTAAACAAAACTATAATAAACTATGCGGTTAACCATTTTCTGTCCACCTGCCAGTTGTGTTTAACATAAGAGTACAACAAGAGAACATAATAAAATATTAAAATTCAAAAAGATTTTGTAGTCCAGGTATAAAACAACGTAGATACCTACACCACCTACGTACGTTCAAGTCTATTAAAAAAAAAAAATATTTAAATAAAAAAAAGACCGTGTAACGGACCGAAATTAAAATAACTTTGAGACGAACGCATCAACACCAAACAACGCAAACATAAGCTGTCAGATTGTGACATGAGATTGACAAGTGACATTATAGATGTTGATTTGTTGAAAATGAATACCAAACAAACAAAAGGTACACAAAGAAACAAGAAAATAAATAGGAATAGGTGAGAAGTGTTGAAAAATAAAGTTAATTATACCTACCTACAGACATACATAATAAACAAAAAATACCTGGTCTATCAAAACGGAAACAAAACAACAAAGAACTTCACTTTCGGGCCACAGTACGCTTGGTTTTTGCTGTGGTGACCTTTTCGACTGCGACTGGTTGAGCGACGCCCGGCCCCGGCTGTCCAGAGACCTGTTCGGACTGCTGCGCGATGCTATCGAGGTCGGCAGTGGAGGTCACTCGATGTCGAGATCCCTTCGCGTCAAGGACGATCACGGTGCCTTCTGAGGTCCAGCATTGAGTCACTCCAAATCTGCTCCGTGCCGCCATGAAGACGTTGTGCCTGGCTTTCGTCAGGAACTCCGATATTGTGATTCCGGACCCCTTCAGCTTGGTCTTGCTAAACCAGACTTTATCCCGGAGAGCAACATCATGGAGTTTGAAGAGGATCGGTCGGGGTTTGTTAGATGCGCTGCGCCCCATCCTGTGACACCTCTTGATGCCAGACACATCCAAGTCAATCTTCAGACGCTGCGTGACAACTTGAGCCACCACCTGTGCAGTCTCTTCGTCTTGCTGCTCCGAAACTCCATGCAACAGCAGGATCTTACGCCGCCCACGCATCTCCATGTTGTCGAGGCTCTGCGCTAACATGGCAGCTTGCTGCTGGAGAGAACCGAGCGCCTGAACAATAAATGTCCGGAATGACAAGAACTCGGCTGCCAAACCTGAGGTGGTGATTGGTGTGGTGCACGGAGTCTTTTGCAACTCCTTTTCAAATTCTGCCATTCTTAGACTGAACAGATTGCTCATATCTGTGATTGTGCGGTTTATTGCTTCCATAGTGAGGATGTGAAAAAAAAAATGTTAAGATATGGAGTTGAAAACACTTGACTGCCAGGTTGTGATGATCAACTATCAATATGTAGCATTAATATATATATTTTTAAACTATTACTATTTTTAATTAAATTTTCAAATTAAGAGATAAAATTTGGCTGTTTGAGTTTTGACTACCCACAATTTTTTTCAAGCAAGTTATACAAGCATAGTTACATGTATTTATATCCAAACAAAGAATGTTATTAAAATTTTCTATGCGGCTATTAAACAATATGTTGTGTCCTTCGGCCTCATTCGGGGTCATATAAACATAATTTGAGTCTAGCATCTTCCGTTTCCGTGTCACATCTATATAGGTATATGCCACAATCGCCTTCCAAGCAACACGATGGTGACGTAATTCCGCTTTCGTTCACCAGGTGGCTGCAGCGCGCCAACTTGTTCATTGGCGTCCTGTTTTTCGGACGGTTCACATCTTTTAAAAGTTTTTCTTTGAAAAGTTAACGTTGTTAACGTTCGATATTTTATAAAATAACATTTATCTCACGCTATTAGCGTTCGGTATATGCAAACTAATAAAAAGGGGAACTAAAGATTAATTTTGATACGATGGCGGACAGTGTACATGCGCGTAATCGTAAGGATTCCGATTCGTCATCGGACTCGTCAAGTTCCTCAAGTTCCTCTGAAACGCAGCCGTCGGATTTGGAGACTGTACAGGTCGAAAGATCCCGTAAGAGGAAGAAGGCGACTAAGAAGAAGAAGAGTAAGCGTCGCCGAGTACAAAGCAAGGTAATCAGAAAACTTGCAAAACAGGTCAGTGATTTGAAAGATTTATACTACTACCCTCAAAATATGTATTATGAAAATGAAAATTATGAGGGTGGTAATCCGATGTATATTGATAATTCTGTAATGGCAGAAGAGCAACCGGTTCCAGATAGACTGTCTGAACCCGTATCAGACCCTGCACCGTCTCAATCATTTGATTTTGATTTGGCAACGCAATTAAAGGAGCCAGCTGTTACTGCTACCTAATCAGTTGGAGTTGTTAAATTCGATTCAATATTTTAGTAATGATAATTGGAATAATGTCAGATATGTGGAATCACAAAAGATTTATAATGCTCGTCCTGGATATGTTGACCTTGAAGTAAACGATGAAATCAAGTCATTAGAAAAAGTTAGCCATCTACCCTCAGCGGATAGATTTCTGGGTGCTGTAACTAGAGGACTTGTAATGCAAAGCTAGGCCATGCAGCAAGGTTTTCGGCAGATAGTTGACTGGGCCAAGGATACCGGCAACATGGACCCAGACCAATTGACATTAAAATTAAAAGAGGTTTTTTCCGGTGATTACCAAAAGATTTCACGTGATTGTATACAGTTAGTTTGTGGCCGTAGGGCCGATATAATAGAACAAAGACGTGAAGTGTTCATTAAGCAATTAAGAGATCAATCATTTAAACCATGTTTGAAAAAGATACCGCCGTCAAGTGATTTTTTGTTTGATAAAGTACCTTTTAGCGAATTTGTAAAAAGTAACGGCGGTGTCAACAATTTTTTTTATATGAATAAATTAAATATATCTGGGCAAGAAAAGAAGACCACTAGACCCCAGGCGGCGTACCCTGGGCCTAGTGTATATCGATCGTCCAGTCGCCCTTCGGCACTGACGATGAATTATAGGTTTCCTCCTCCACAGAGTGTTGAAGCCTTTTATAATTATCAAGCAATTAACCCTTTTAATAATAATCCAAAATTTTTTCGTCCTCAACCAAGAGGACAGCAAGCTGGACAACGTTTTTTCCAGCCCTCTCGTTTTCGAAGAAACGAACCGCAGAACAATATACCACGAGGCAGAGGCTCGAGTAAATTTAATAGAAAGTTCTGACTCTGATCGGGATTTCCGGGGGGGTTGCTTACTAAATCACGTTACGGAATGGAAGAGATTGAGAGCTCCGGAACCATTAATAAAAATAGTGAAGGGTTATCGAATTCCATTCCAAAAGAAACCGCCTCTGGTCTCGCCAAGGCTGGTAAAACGGTGCAATCTCACTCGACCATCTCCGCAGATGGACACAGTAATTCGAAATTTAGTGAAACAGAAAATTTTAGAATATGCCCCCATAACTCCAAGTTTTGTTTCAAATTTCTTTCTGATCCTCAAAAGCGACGGAACCTACCGTCCTATTTTCAATTTAAAGAGTTTGAACAATTATCTAAAGATAAGCAAGTTTCATTTGATTTCTGTAAATCGGGTTCCAGATTTTATTCAGGAAAGAGATTGGATGGTCAAAATAGACCTCCGGCAAGCTTACAACCACGTAAGTGTTGCACCCGCTCACCGTTGTTTTCTCCGTCTAATATATCGAAACCGATTACTGCAAATGACTTGTTTGCCATTTGGCCTGGCGACAGCGCCCAAAGTGTTTGCATCGCTGACCAACTGGACTGCCGAGATTTTCAGGAACCTAGGCATTCGAGTTGTGGTTTTTCTCGACGATTACCTTCTAGTAGCACAGGACAGAACGACACTTATAAAACACGTCGAAATTGTTCTTCAAACTCTCGGTCAGTTGGGTTGGCAGGTAAACAGGGAGAAGTCGATTCTTATCCCTCAGAAAATAATAGAATATCTGGGGTTGATGTGGAATCCCTGGTCAAATCAATTTTTTTTACCGGAAAACAAAATTCGGAGCATGAAAATCGTTCTGTCAAAGTTGCTGAGACGGCAGAAGGCTTCTCTTCGAGAAATACAGAGTATTATAGGCGTTCTGAATTTCGCTCGTCTGGTAGTTCCAATGGGTCGTTTAAATTTTCGCCTCCTACTGTCATATTGCAACAAAGTCCTAAAGATGCCATACCAGTCGACCTACCCATTACCTGTGGAGGTGCTGGCAGAACTGAGGTGGTGGAAGGTTCACTGTGTGGAGAAGTCCAGGCTTCATCCTCCACAGGTAAAAAGTTTTTTGACCACAGATGCAGCAGATTCAGGTTGGGGGGCGGAGTTGAATGGTCTTCACGTATCGGGCAAATGGACAGAAGGAGAAGAGCATCTTCATTCGAATCACAAAGAGATGTTAACCATTTTAAAATGTTTGTCAGAATTCGCTCCGTCTCTGAGTCATACATCTCTTCTTTTGCAGTGCGACAACAAAGCGGTAGTAGCTTACTTGAGGAAGGAGGGGGGAAATAAGTCGCAGATCCTAATGATGTTTATATATCAAATTTTTCGCATTCTTCAGATGTACGACATTCATGTAATTCCCCATCACATTCCAGGCAGGTACAACAACGTCACAGACGGTCTGTCACGTCACTCGAAGTTACAGGAATGGCATCTGCTTCCCGAGTTCACCAGCGTAGTCTTTGCCAAGTGGGGTGTTCCCCAAATAGATCTGTTTGCTTCCAGCACGGCTCACGTCGTCCCGCGTTATGTGACTCTAGATCAACGAGATCGGCAAGCATGGAGGCACAACGCATTCGCATTCAAATGGGATTTTCGTCTCGCTTGGGTCTTTCCTCCTCCAAGTTTGATACCCCGTGTCTTGATGCATCTAAATCAGGCTCGAGGTTTATTCCTGATAGTCGCACCAAAGTGGTCCCGAGCATTCTGGAGAGCAGATTTGAAGAACAGAGCGATCGCGCCACCATTCACGATTCACAGGTTATCGAAAGTCCTAGTAAATACGAGGACCAGGCAGCCGCCACCGCGAGTACAGGAGCTGCACCTAGAAGTATGGAAATGTGGGGGTGGTCTGAATCCCTAGGTGAGTGGTCTGAAGAACAAAGGTGTCTGCTCAAAGAAGGTTGGAGGTCGTCTACTTTGAATACATACAGACCAGCATGGCAGAGATGGTTGAATTGGTGTTCCAATATAAATGTAAATTTTTCAAATCCTTCCGGTAGTGATTTGGCACGATATTTGGCGGATTTACACTTAAAAGAAAAACTGTCTTATCGTACTATTCTACTTCATAAATCTGTTGTGTCTACTTTGTGCAATACAAAAAGTGAGGCCCGATTAAGTTCGAACATTTTGGTTAAACAGATGGTTAAGGCAATTGCATTACAACAGTCTAAAAAGTGTCCAACCCCTGTTTGGGATCCTCAGTCTTTGGCAGATTGGTTGGGCAGTAGACCTCTTCAAAATCAAAGTCTATATGAAATTTCAAGAGTATGTGCAGTGCTACTGTTGTTATGTTCAGGGCGTAGGATACACGATTTAACATTACTGAGTGTCTCGTCAGACAGGTGTATTGTAGGTGAGAATAGCATAATGTTTTGGCCACATTTTGGTTCGAAAACTGATTCTGAAACTCATGTACAGTCTGGTTGGAAATTGTTAGGTAATCCCGAAAGTGCGGCTCTTGATCCTGTGCATTGGTTTAAAGATCTTATAGAAATTGGAAAACCGCGTCGTTTAACTTGTTCTAGTGATAGATTATTTGTTACTGCATGTGGAAAACCTAAGCCAGCAACTAGAACTATTTTGGCAGGTTGGGTTAAGTCAATTTTAAAGGAAGCAGGAATTGAGGCTACTCCAGGTAGTTTCCGTTCTGCGGTAGCTTTACAAAGTTGGTTAGATAACGAACCTCTCGATGAGATAATGGCACGAGCTAATTGGAAATCCGGTAACACTTTTAGGAAACATTATAGGAAGGAAGTAATTCCAGCACAGGGAAGTTCTTTGATTAATCTTTTTCAGCCAATTAACTAAAATATCCTTGGTTAATTCAAATAAATGAGTTATATAAATGCAAGAATCGATTATTCCACAGCAAAATGATTTGGACAATCAGGAGTAATGAGGTATATACACAAGGAGAACCTGATTATGGTAAGATCATACAAGTATACTATAACGATGAAAGTTATGTGGTATGTATTAAATGTTTTTGTGTATTTTGTAATAAAGTGGTTTAATTACTGTATAAATAGATAATCATAATTATTTTGGTATTGAAATATAATTATTAAAAAATTATATTTGTGCTTATTTTTGTACTTATATTTTGTGCAACACATTGGCGTCCCGTTCACCAGGCGATAACAAACAAAGCCTCAAATTATGTTTATATGACCCCGAATGAGGCCGAAGGACACAATAGCAGCGTTTTACCTTCAAATAAAACGCTTGTTGTGTCCGGAGACTCATTCGGGGTCATAATTTTAAAGACTGCCTGGTGTTATTGGCTCTTTAAGTTCTAGGATTTGAGGCCATAATGAACAAGTTGGCGCGCTGCAGCCACCTGGTGAACGAAAGCGGAATTACGTCACCATCGTGTTGCTTGGAAGGCGATTGTGGCATATACCTATATAGATGTGACACGGAAACGGAAGATGCTAGACTCAAATTATGTTTATATGACCCCGAATGAGTCTCCGGACACAACAAGCGTTTTATTTGAAGGTAAAACGCTGCTATTAGCATTTGTCATGTATTTAAAAGTTGGTAAACAGATTATAAAGTTTGTATGATTAAATTTTTGCAATTTTTCTCTAATAAATATAACAAGTTCGATATAATTAATTGTTGTCCGAAAATCCTTTTCGCCAATATAAATAACGCAATAGTCTGAATGCGTAAAGTTTAGCACTTTTTTTTTCAATTTTGTCAAGAATTTGGCGTAATCCACATTTTGGTTAAAGATAATGGCAAATTTCATAATTACATAAATGAGTTCTTTCAGCAATGGTAAAATGGTATCTATTCGAAGTTTCACTACTTATTAGGCATATTTTGTGTTTTGTGGACATTTGTCCTACAGGTCTTGTGCCTCGTGTTTATTGAGTTGTGTTTGATGGGATGATAATGTCTTTGCTTCCAGTTTTACTTTTATTAGTAGGTGAAGATTGTTTTTTTCTATTATTTGAGTTGTCTGTGTTTGTTTTGATTTTTTATTGATTTTGTGTGACATTATTGGTGTCTTTGCTTTAACTTTTGCTGGACTGTTTACAATTTTTTTGTAAAGATCATTTTTCTTATTAAATTCTTCGTTTCTTGCCTTAAAGGTACTGTTTTCTAAAGATAACAATTCAATTTCTTTATGTGCGCTGTTAAATTGTGATGTTAGTTTGGCGATCTCATCTTTTAATGCTTTTATTTGAGAGACGTCTTCGTCTTCGGATATATCTGGCAGACCACTCGTCGTACTGTTCAAAGTTTGTGAAATAATATCGCTTTCATCATTATTTGGCTCCGATCGTGTGCGCGTTCGCCGGAATGTTATATTCTCTAAGAAATTCATCTTTACATTTAATACTATACTCAAAAATAATTACATGCGGTGAGGTTTGAACTCGAGTCACGGCGTTTCTTGGCACAGGTAGGTGGTTGCGCCGCTAGGCCAGACGGTACATTTTTAATCAGTTGAATTTGGTGATCGTATTGTGACCGTAGGACGCGGGTGATAATTACTACTTGACGTCAGTTATTGGTTCCTGAATTTGAACTTAAGATGGCGTTGTCGTCGCACTGTCGTACAGTTTCAAATAAAAAAACTAATCCTTTCTTGTGAAATTTAGGTAATCACTAAGTCCGTGTACATGAAAGTTATTGAAGTCTTTGTCTGTACTATTGAGTCAGCAAGTCATGTTATGTACGTACAAATAACTTCCGAACATCCAGTTCCATAAACATGAAGGTCACTGATTGGGTAAACTAATATCACAATAATTTTTGTTATTAGTGCACTATAACCATCGCTAACACTGTCACATTTAGTTTATATATTTAGTTCGTTGAATAACTTAAATATTTATTTTAATAGGAGCAAAATTAAAAGTAATGTTTTCGTGACTACTACCCTACTTTTTTTTTAAATATCCTAAATCAATATCCTAAAGATGTTAATGACATTATTTATCAACCTTGGAAAATGAAGGGAGATTTTCTCATCAGTGTATCCGGGCCAATTCACCTAATCCTCGATTAACCCGGCCGCGATGCAGCTAAATTTGATAGTGAGGCTTAAGAAAGCCCTGCGGCCAACCTTTCTTCATGATTGCCCTCTGAGGAGCGGACCTATATCTCGTGATGCTCGGCAAACAATCTCTACGTTTATTGGTAGGTTAATCTTGGATTACATGAAATAAGGCGGGGCTCAGAAATTACGACTATCTCAACAGAAGGGATGGTATCTGCGTTGATCATTCATATTATTCTGTTTTTACTAGCGTTTTGTTAGATCACGGCAATAAAAGAGTTAGAGCAAAGAGCAAAAGTCTATAGGTAGTTAACCAATACGGGAAAAACACATTTTCACTAGCTTCCCTTTAATATTTTGCGTCAAATAAATTCCTCAATATACCGTCAGGCACTCAAAGGTGTAATATTCTAAGTTTTTTACCTACACCATGCGATTTTTCCACTGCGGGCGAAAAAGTAGGTACCTACTACCTACCGTAAATTTTCTTGGTCGTAAGTCCGATGCGACGGAGGCTGGCATATTGAAATCTCAGCAAGTCCCGAGCTTCGAGTGGTCCCGTCAGTCACACACCCTCTCAGGTTTGATCCTCGCGTTCATTGATAATATTCCCTCCGTATGATTTATATCCTCGAATATTTGCTGGCGTTTATGTGAAAACAATGACTGGGCCGACCTCTGTTATGACGAGTCTAAAAGTTTTGTTTGGGTTCCTGGCTAATATTTTGTTCTTTTGAAAAGTTTGGGTTTTGTGTTTAACCCAGTTTTTGTTTTTATTGTTTGGTTGAAATTCTGTTTATGTTTTGTTATATTTGCTCTTGGAAAAACATTTACATTGTTTTAAATGGGTTTCAGTTTCAGTGTAATAGGTACATTTAGTTGGATCGAGGATAAATTTGAAAGAGAGTTACCGCAGCCCTGGCACAAGCAACTGAGGGAACACGGGTAGGTTTTATTTAGTAAAAGTCTGACACGCCCTCCCGTTTTACCCAGAGCGGGAGAAGTCATTGGATAATTGCTCAACCCAAAAAAATATTGGTACACATGTTCTTAAAAAAATACAATTACATAATTGTATTTTTTTAAGTTTGCTTTTGTCATTTTCTCTTAAAACTAAGGCGTTTTGTGAGAACAAGGTAGCATTAGGCTCAGGCTGTCTTGCTGTATTTGCTTAACGCAACCACACACGGTTATCTGTTTAAACAAAGAAACTTCAGAAGAAAAAAGAACATTGTAAAATATTGTTTCTCGGGATAACCTAACTTAATTTTTCTATTATATTTCCATTTTCTGTAGCCACTGGTGCCACATAATACCTAATTAATATCGCTAGAACTCGATAGATATTGTGCCATATACTTTGTCATCAACTTGCTTGTATATTGGGCAAATATGGTTGAAAATAAGGAACGACTTTCATGTGATATTGCAACTGGAAAATCAACATGTTTTAATAAAAATGCATCAAAGGACCTATGGATAACGAGAACACTTAGTTTTAGGCTTCTACCAAATACTTTTTGTGCAAAGATTTATCTTACAACAAAATCTACAAGGAAAAAAATAATTTTAGTTTCAACAGTTCTTAAGTTTTCATTATGGCAAGATGTAACATTATTGTAATGGCAGGGATCTTTAATCTTAATACTAGTTATAATTTGTAGAGAAACAAAGAAAAACTACTGGAAAAAAATAAAACATTCATTTGTTTTCAATTCATTTGTTGAAAGAGGGAAAAATCTGGTGTAATCACGGGAAAATCAGCAAAGCTTAAGCCTTTGTTCATCTAGCCTACATTCAGATTAATGAATATACTTTTTTAATCTGTCATTTGTCGCTTATTGTCTGTTTCAAAGAGCCTTCAGTAATTTGTGCCAGTTGTCTCTGGTACAAGTGAAATTTAGTGTGTCAAGCGTGTATTTTCCGGTTTATTTTTGATTGAGGTACAAAAAAAGCTTTAGCTAGATATGACACAATATCCATGATATTATCTTTTGATTCTTTTTTGTGTTTATCCTTTGCAGAACAGATGAATACTCGTATTAAAGAAAAATCTCTAAAAACGAATGATATTTACCAGATAGATAATGATATTTAACTTACCTCCGGCAAATACTATTATTTGATATACCTATTTACAATTATATTAAAAAGAATGACTTATGCTTATAAAAGCGACTTCCTCATAAAAAACTTGCCCGACTAACGAGGGATAATAATAAGAACAAGTTCATAGGTTCATACCTTGTTCATACAGCAAGATTAGAAACGATTAGGTTGGTACAATTGGAGGCGTTATAAGTTGGTACTCGATGTAAGACATAAGGTACCGAGAGCTCGCAGAGTTAATTCCAGCTATAAGTGGTGAAAGGGCCCTTGTGTGGGAATGTAATGATGTGTTAGATAGAGCTAGTCTACTAAGGCTGGGTTTTATAAGATGAGTTTATCGTTGGGAACATTTGGATCGTTAACACAATATTCGTTGATCACGCATAGAGGCTTTCGCAGACAGTGGTATGTAAGCGAAAAACTAAGTGAAAACGATAAGACATTGCGATTTTGTAAAATTGTTCTACGAGTATGTCTGTATTTGTGGAGTACCTATATCTTTGATTCAAAACTCGCTCGTGTACTTAAATGCTGACTTGGATATGGTTGACCTTGTAACTGCTTTACCACTTTGACAACCACTGGAACTTCACTAATGTAGAAAGTACATATCGTTTTATTAATTATTATACGGGCTTTGGCATACCATCAGCCCAACAATCATACAGTTTAATAATTATTATTCATGACCATAGATGGGTTTTAACATTCTTTAGTATGCTTTAGAATGCGGATGTAACAGATTCTAAGGTTTTTTGGAGTATTTGGCAGCAAATTGTACTGAGTCAGTCTTCCCAGTAAGCTTTGCGGAGGAAGTCAATATTACAATAAAATTCTCCGCTCCACTATCCCGAGATCGCTTCTGTCAATGATTTTACATATTGTCCAGTTACGTGGACAGTTGAGACACAAAACTACAACAATTTTATATCACAATATCCACTAGGAATCAATTTTTAAATAATAATATCAACCGCCGAACTTCACTCGAGAAAAGCCCGCCAGAAACTCCGAAAGTACATAAATATAATGTCCCAAAGACAAATAGAGCTTATCGTTTTATGGCATGCACAAATTATCCTAATCTTTGCATATAATGTACGTTAAAGAAAGGCAACCTTCGCCAATCATATTTTATTAAAACAACTGGCAGTTTTTTAAATAATATATTATGAACTATAGTTATGTACCAATAAGTAAATTGGTCGCATGACAAAGGTTTGATCTTAGCTAAAAGCCAGTCAAGGTTCATTAAGGATTAAAAGGAACCTTTTTACCTGCCGTGTCACGGAACCATAACCCGGCAAAGTCGCTAAGATGTAATTTTTTCCCAATAGACCCGTCCGCGTTAATTTATTTCTGGATCTTTTGGGACATAAATGACACGGTACTTTTCTACCTTGTGTTGATGGTATATACCTAGTTAAATTTTGTTGGTCCATTACTTCGCCACTTCCACGGCATCATTAGCAGCAGCGCATAAGCCACTTCGACTACAGGTTTAATTAAATAAAGAAAAAATCTGAATAAAGAATCTGAAGAAGTTGAATATTTTCTCTCTCAAAACTTTACTTTGGCCTGAAAATCAGTTAAACCTTGGCTTTAAAGTGGGGCTTTACACCAAATACTCAATTAAGAAACCGGCCCAAAGTCTGCGCTGCTATTCCACATTTGTCACCCTTACTTTGGCATTCTTCAGCCATTTCGTTGAGAATGCCCCAAGTGGGCGAATATAAAGCAGTTTTTTTTTTTTTTTCAAATTACGTTATGTCTTCCCATTTGGGTCACAGTCGTTTCAGAGACTATTAGATTTTTTTTTCTGCGGAGGAAGATCACATTAGAAGAATTGCTCTATTGCCGCCTGATAAAACAAATTGCCGCAATACAAAAATATTTACAATAGCAGTAGCGAACTTTGTATAATTTTATTTCTTTGCGAAGGTTTGAATTACTCATGTACATATAGGCTGTCAATAAGTTATCCTGCCAGCAATAAAATGGCTCCTAGATCAATACTAAGGAAGGGCTTAGATGGCAATAGACTAGACAAAATAAGAACACGCTTTCACAGATTATTTTATAATCTTTATAAGATTAAGTATGAACAATCGACCAATCACATGCGAGATGAAAGACGGGATGTGGTTTTCCGTCTATTTGATTGGTGGATTGTTAATACTTATGTTCTCTTTGCCCTTTGCCTTGCCGAATTAACGTTCGCAATAAGGCCAATTAAAAAATAAAATATCCGTTCAGTTACACTTGCGTTTTCCCGAGAAAATAGCTCACTTCTATCAGTAAATTTTCTTAAAAGGATAAGTACTCCCAGAAAATACCTCTTACAAACAAACAAACAATTTTATCTTACACAATCACATTATAATCCTTTAGCCCTTAGAGATGTCCATCGAAAACCGAATAAACACAAATCAGTCCTAGAGAATCGGTTAATGGTACAAACCATATTTATCGTATCTGTCCCACGGGATAAATTTCCCATTCGTAGGGAAGGCGCATGGGGTTTTTGTTCCAGTGTAACTCGGTGAGGGACGACTGGTATTATCGCGGGTCCTTCGAGGCTTATCGCGGAACCGCAATATCTATGATATGAGTTAACTGGAATTGATATAGATGCGATGGTGTAACTTGACGATAGACAAGATAAAGTGGGGCAGAGATAAATTGTGATATAAGTTCAATGTTACTTAGAAATGCGGATTTTGAGAACTTGTCATGTAGACACAGTTTTTTTATCGCAGCATATTAAAGTTGGCTTTAGTATAACAATACATATTAAGTCTATCTTGGACATCGAGAGGAACGGTGAAGGAAAAAGATCGTAAGGAAACCTGGACTTATAGGTTTATGTAAGTTCAAAATCACCAACCAGTCTTGACCAAACATGATGGTTATGCTCGTGCCTTCTCTGTTTGAGAAAAACACTCGCTTATAGCCAAGCGACAAAACTATCGGAACTACACACTCGTTTCTCGCTACTACAACTCGTTTTTAGTTTCTAGCTTTACTCGCCACTCACTGATCGTCGGCGGTGGAACAAGTGCCACAAGCTGGTATTATTATAGTTACAATTACTGACGGCACCTGCTAGTATCGAAAAGGGATTTGAACATAAATAAACACATTAGTCTGACTATGTCATGGTCAAGTCAAGGTACTCGGTAAGCTCTCAATGATACGGTCAAGGAAACATGAGTTATTGAAACAATATCAATGCCAATATCATTTGTTACGTATAAATTTTTGTATAAGCATGTATTCGCCAAAGGGCTAGACAGAGTTGTATCTATATTGTTACTATAGTTATTTAAACAGCAGACTTCAATTAATCACACTTTATTACTTCTGAAACAATTCTATTACTTCGCACTATTTTCCTTTTCCGATAGCTCTGTATCACTTGTCAATCGAAACTGACGGAATATTTTTTTTTTAGTTTGCTTTTCGCCGGTCAATCCAAGTGATTGCAGGCTACTGCTTGACCGGGCGATCCTGTGGAGACTTAACTATAGCCTCCAGCCAGGCATCTCACGACGAACCCTACCGCTCTTTTTATAGCACGGAAGATGTTTCTAGAACTTTCCATACTTTTCTAGATAATTCGAGAAACTTCCAGAGCTTATGTCCGGCTCGAACATTCCGAAAAAATTACATTCAACACGAGCTTTCAAGAAGATTAGTTCTGCTATTCGATACTAGATGCGCTACTAGTTACTACTAGTTCTTCCTCTCGTCACTAGATGGCGTTGCCCTTCCCATCTTGTAACAATATATAGTACACCCACATTCCGCCAGTTATGTTTAAGTCCCATGTAATAGGGGGCGATCCTATTGCCGTCAACCAGGTTTCGAACCCAGGAGCTCATTTTCTACAGCAGCGCTTGCGGCCACTAGACCAACATAATTTATTTTTATTTCATACTTTTAAAACTACTTAATTTATCTGATAGGAGGCACGCTTCGATCGACAATCTATCGCTTACGTAATTACGACACGATATCTTGCATAAATATCCCGATTTAAACATTATACTGCCCTTAACTTTTGAAAGGCTGAACCGATTTTCACCAAACATCACAATCAGCTAAGAACACTACAATTAATATTTGTTTCGGGATATTTACGCACGCTAAATGGGATACAATAAAATAAGATACTTATAACTACATAACTTTGGTACAACCACATGATGCATTGAACCATAGATTGTAACTAGACAAGACGAGTGTTCCTTGGGATCCATTAAAATACCCATTACGAGCGGTATCAATTTTTGGAACAAAGTTCCTAATCGCGGCTGGAGGTAGATGTGATTCGTAGGAAAATGATGATTGAATGATTTTTCAGAAGTCCCCTGACCACACATTTTTTTTCAGAAAGATACTCTTGATTTGTTTGAAGGTCAAACTCAGACTTAGTTGCTAACACGAGGTTTAGTTGACACGTTCTACTATTCAAAACTGATTCTAATTTCGAATGAGTGATGCGTATCCAGCCAGAATTGTTTTCTTTCTGCCAGCCTGCACGCTGCAAGGTAAGGGAACCTTGGACCTACTTCTCTGTGGTCACTCATTTATGTGGTTTTGTGCCTTTGTTTAAACTAAACTGTTAGCTAGCCATTACGTAAAGTACAGCATGTACAAGTTGAACTAACAGTGAAACCACATGTGGCTTCACACAGGCACTGTTACAAGCACAGTTGAATGGATATAATGACTATTGTGTTCCATTTGTGGCAGCTACAAACAACGTTTGTATGCAAAATTTCATCTTAATCGTTGGAGGATAACTGCTTTAAAATTCAATTGCAAGATTTGACCCGAACACACTTACATACATTGCAAGTTAAATAAAAGCTTAAAAAAATGGCAGTCATGGTGGCTGCTAACAGAATTGAAAACTTAAAACATCATATTTACATGTCTGTGACATGAACCCAATAAGTTTTTATCCTACAAGAAATTTTTAACTCAAATTGCAATGAAAGGGTAAACGCAACTTCCAAATGCTTTTGCAGGAATAAAAAGATAATATAATAATCTTACTATATCCATCATAAACAAATTATTCGCGAGTCAGTTATGCGAATCGTTTACCTGTATACCGATATGTCAGGGACGTCTCTGGTCATGTCACGTGCGTATCTAACAATATCCGCTGAAGTCCGCTCCCGTGATTATTAAATATCTAATATACACTTAGGTATAGGTACTATATTGCATCACTAATCTTCGATATATTGCTATGGTATATGATACCAACCATAACATTTACCTTCTTAATAAATTAGTAGATTATATTTTCCAAAATGTGTCAATTTGCAGTTATCTGGTAGCTTTATGCCGCGGTTTTTCTTCTGTGGCCCTGGAAACCTGCGATTGAAAATGTCGACCATAGGAAACCCGCAAATGTTTTATTTTTCGACATAAAACATTAGCCTGTGGTACACAGCAATTCATGATTATCCTTTCTTTTAATGTTTCCACTGCTGGGAAACAGGCCTCTCTGTGAGAGGGAATGGGCAGTAATCCACCACGCGGGCCCAGTGCGGGTTGGTGAATCTGTTGTCACATCTTCGAATTTTGGTTCTAGGACAAGCCGGTTTCCTCAGGAAGTTTTCCTTCACCGTTTTGAGAGAAGCGGTGATGAAGTAATTTACACAAAGTTGTTATTAGTTGTTATTTTTTTTTATTTCAATTTGTAAGTCGCGGCCGCCACCACTGGGCCACCACTGCTCACAGCAATTAACTAACTTTATTAGCGAAAACAGTTTGCCCGATCTGATCAGTACAGTAACTTCTAGAGATTGAACAAACAAATACCGTTCTACACAATTAGTTTATAAGTTTAGGTTTTGTTACTAATAATAATATACTAATTGGCTCTTTGGTATATGTATGTAGGAAAGCGCCTAAACTTTCCTCAATCTAAACCAGGCATCGATCAGTTGTGGCAAGCGGTGATGGCCACTGTTCTTAGCTCAGAAACTCTGTAGCTGCCATAAATGGAACAACATAGCCATTACATCCATTAAGCTGTGCTTGTAACAGTGCCTGTGTGAAGCCACATGTGGTTTCACTGTTAGTTCAACTTGTACATGCTGTACATTCCGTAATGGCTAGTTAACAGTTTAGTTTTAAGAAAGGCGCAAAAGCCAATAAATGTCAGGGCAATACAGAGTAGTAGGTCCAAGGTTTTCTTACCTTGCAACATGCAGGCTGGCAGGAAAAAAAATAATTCTGGCTGGATACAGATCACACATTCGAAATTAGAATCAGTTTTGAATAGTAGTTCTATTCTACGTTTTGGTGCAGTTTGCATTTGTTTTTGAATATTGATAAAGTCAGCCAGGCGTTTGTCATTTATTTTAGTCGCATTGTCCAACTTATTTAGGAGGCACAGAAAATAGAGAATAATTAGTGATTAGTTAATCTGCAAAGCCTGGGTCAAGTGTCGTACCAGGCGTACACCTGGAAGGTGTGTAAGGCCCACTGGCACGAATAGCGAATTAAAAATGTGTCAATTAATCCTCGTGTTAGCAACAAAGTCTGAGTTTTTCGTGCAAATGGGACTAAGATACTTGTCCTTCAAGAATCAAGAGTACCTCCCTATAAAAAAGAGCGTGGTCACACACCTACCGCCAGCCGCGATTAGGAGCTTTGTTCCAAAAATTTATACCGCTCGAAATGGGTATTTTAATGGAGCCCAGGGAACACTCGTCTTGTCTACTTACAAAAGTATGGTACAGTGCATCATGTGGTCTTACCAAAGTTCTGCAGTTATAAGTATCTAGTAACGTTCAGCCTGTGCCCAAGAAGGGCAGTCGAGCTGACCCGGCCAACTATAGACCCATCTCAGTTACGTCCATATACTGCAAGAGTATGGAACGGGTGCTCAACTCCAAGCTCCTGGCATACCTAGAAGCTAACGACATCCTCAGTGACCACCAATATGGCTTCCGCCGAAATCGGTCAACTGGGGATCTTCTAGCGTATGCCATTCACATTGGGAGTGAGGCCATCGAGAGGTACGGGGAAGCGCTTGTCGTCTTCCTTGACATCTCGAAGGCTTTGTCAGGGTCTGGCATGAGAGCCTTATTGGTAAGCTTCCTTCATTCGGTCTGCCCAGTGGTCTGTGCGATTGGATCGCAGACTTCCTGAGGGACCGGTCTATAAGTGTGGTTATTGATGGCCGTTCGTCTGACCAACTGGATATCAATGCCGGGATCTGAAAAAATCGGGACCATCTTGAGCTTCTTGCCGCTACGTTGACATCGACCCTCAATGTTGGTCCATTCATTGAGACAAAAGCTCAACTGGGTGCCAAAAAGTTGGGGATCCTTACAAAAGTGAGACGGTACTTCACGCCAGAACAGGCAAGTGTACAACTTGTATCAAGCGTAAGTTCGGTCATGCATGGAGTACTGCTCTCATCTCTGGCACGGATCTGCCAAGTACCAGCTGGATGCACTGGAGTCGATTGAAAAACGGGCTAAGAGGCTCATCGCGCAATGAGAAACTGGTCGAATGAAGGCTCCAGAGCTTTAAACATCGGCGCCAAGTTGCCAGTTTGTCGGTTTTTTATCGGTTACATTTCGGGGAGTGTGCGTTGGAATTGCATGAACTAATTCCTCCTAGCCCTTTCCATCATCGGAAAACTAGACATACGGCGGTGCGTCATCGGTACATGGTGGAAGTCTCACCCATAAGCACCAAACGTTTTGGGAATACTTTTATTATGCGTACACCTAAGGAGTAGAATTCCCTGCCGGAGTCTGTGTTTCCTGATAGCTACAACCTGGAAGTCTTTAAGTCAAGAGTGAATAGGTTTCTTCTAGGTAAGCGTGCTACATCGTCAATCACATCATCGCTTACCATCAGGTGAGATAGTGGTCAAGCGTGAGCCTATCAATAATAAAATAATAAAATCAGATCTGTTTGATGGTACCATTTATTATAAGTAATTGCTTCATCATAGTCGGTTAACTATTCGAGATATCTTACACATGCCCGTGACATTACTTATCATTAAGAAGTTCCAGTGGCCATCTGTGATCTTCTTCATCACTTCTACTTCACCAATTCATAATTTCCGAGTGCAAATGCTTGCCATGGTGATGAAAATACCAAAATACCTATATGTTAGTTTATGATATTTGAGAAGTTCCCTCGATTTCTATTGGATCCCATCATCAGATCCTGACCAGATGACCATGGGACCACCTGAGTAGAATTCCCCGATAATTCTTCATTTAATAGTGTATGGGTATACTTCCCTTTCAAACAAAAGACCATCTCCTTTTTTTGAAATCGTTTAAAAATAGTATAGCGTCAATGCGATACGGATCAAAACCAAACAAAAGTCCATCCTAGAAATTATACATACCCTATTAACTACATAACATCACCCCTGTATTCCTCAAAAGGCTAGGCAGAAGTGCACCTATATACAAACTTGTATATGTGTAAGTCCTCTTATGTAATAGGGGACGAGCGTATTAACCTGTTTAACCAACCTTATTAATATGGTTATAAATTAACATAATCTTATATAACATAGTATAAGGTCAGGTGGAGCTGAGTTGTTACATAAAAACATGTTCCGTGAGTGCTAAATTAAATCATGTAACAACGGGCTAGGTTCTGGTGAGTAATTCTAGTTGGAATCCATTTCGGCCGAGCCAGGAATCAAACCTCATCAGATAAGCCCAAAAAAACATAAAGCGCCTAAAGCTGTTTTACTTTTAAACGCATGTTCTCGTTTTGGACAAGTACTCAAATCTAAGTTGCCAGCAATCGGCTCGTTAGATCTGGCAGCGTGCCGGCTAGACCGGAGCAGCTCTACTTGCTCCGTCCGACTAGAGTGACTCCTCTAGCGCACTATTGTTGTATTATTGATATATTTGCCTAGCACTGGTCTGGGACAGATATCACAAACAATGCATATTTGAGGATCTTAAGATGTTTGGTTTAGTTTGTTTAATTGGTCAGGTTTGTCTTTGTTAATTATTCTATGAAACGAGAATAGTTTATAAACTTTATTGTTCTACTGCTAAACTAAAATTACTTAACAAAATTAGGAAGTTTATCCTGCATAAACCTACTTATCAAATTGTATAGTAAAGACCAAACTTAATTTGTAATAATCTATGTCAGGGCTTCCAAATCTTTTTACCCGACTGCCGAAGGAGGGTAATGTGTTTTTCAGTCTATGTATGTATGTTTGTTCCTATGTGGCATTCTAGAGACCAAACGGGTTGGTCGATTTTGATGATTCGTACGTCAATCGATTCGTCTTCATCTTGCGAGTGTCAATGGCTAAATTAAACTTGGAAAATAGAAAAATGGCGGCTTTTGGGCGCCATATTGTGGAGGCCTATTTTTTTTCTTCCTTTCTACCGTGTGGGACATCAAAATAAAGGGTTTTAAGAGGCAATTTCAAAAATATATAACACTTATATGTTTAAATGTACATAATTCGAATAATATTTGTGTTCGAATAATGTTAACTAAAAAGTGTTAAATAAAAAAATCAAAAACCCGACTGCTGAAAATTATGCTGTGCAGTCGGAGGATTCTTCTGGTTTTGGTCAGCCAGCTATCGAATATGTATCCTCCGACTGCACAGCATATTCTTTTTCTTGTTTACGTCTTTTTAGTTCGCTTTTTAAGCAGTTGGGTTTTTAGTTTTCTTGTTTTTTTTTTAATACTTAGACTCTCTTTACATAGTGTTTTTTTTGCAACGCCCATTTACCTTAGTATTGATTAATAACTGTTTATACTAGATGCATGAAAATATTGAATATTAGGAAAAACACTAGACAATGAGCTCATTTTTCTCAGCATAAATTTTAAATCAGAGTTAACACTTTTGAAAAAGTTATTCTCCTTTCATTTTCTCAATTAACATGTAATCTATCATCATCATCATCAGCCTATATCAGTCAACTGCTAGCTTGTAATCTGTACTACAACTTAATTAATGCAACTGCAGAATAGCCAGTTTCGCGACGTATCTAGCGGCATCTTCAATACCCAGAGTTGGATAAATTACATTAAATTGAATTCATCTGCCTAGCCTTTATCCCAATTATTGTTGGGGTCGGTTTCCAGTCTTACCGGATTCAGCTGAGTACCAGTGTTTTACATGGAGCGACTGCCTATCTGACCTCTACAACCCAGTAACTGAGAAACACGATACCTCTTGGCAAGACTGGTGTCCGATCTCAGGCTTCTGACTATCCGTAACGACTGTCAAAGATCTTCAAATGACAGCCGGGACCAACGGCTTAAGGTGCTTTCCGAGGCATGGAGGAAACTCGGTATGTTGAAATGGTCACCCATCCACGGACCGACCTCGTCAAGCGTTGCTTAATCTTGAAAATCGACCCGTGCAGCTGTTATTATTTAGCCACGAGCTCCTCAATTACATTACATTGAATTAAATTGTATGATTAAATTTTGCATAGTACCTTTTAGTATTTATCGAGTAGTATTTTGTAGTTTCTGGCTCATTTTTACATATACGTCCAACAGATGTTCTTTCTCGTTTACAACGCCCGTTTCAGAGCACCATGACGCCGACGCCCCGGGCGTCGAGACGCACAGTTTGGGAACCCCTGATTGAAACAATATTGAATAACTTATAGATAGATAATGATTTAATATTAGACTCATAGCTTGCAAATTAAAACTTTTAAACTAAACACTTCAACTATCTAAATGTCCTCTTGATCTAATAATAGTGCCAATACGAAAAATTACCTTAATAAAAATTACACAGTGAATTTAAGCTGTTTTATACAATTTGATTTTGTGAAGGAGCGCCGGCGAGGCTATTAAGAACTTTCTTGTAGGTAAAGTTTGGCGTCTAATTGGCGAGACTTGTCTGCGAATGTTCTGGTTCAAGTTTTATAGGTATGTATAGGCAGGAGGATATCGCTAACGCCTTTTAAGTATGCTCCTCAGGCCTTCCTGAGAGCATTGACAATGGCGTAGCCGCGTTTCGTAGAGGTGCGTAGCCGCGTAGAGAATGCTACGTGCTACGAAACACTTCGACCATAATCATGTATTTTATAATCTTTTAATAGCAAGAATGTATAGCAACACTGTTGGATAATTTCATTAGCCCTGTCAACATTTACTATGAAAACTTTTCAATGACATTACAACCGAGAATAAGTTAGAAACAAGCTAACTTCTTTGTTGACTTACGACTTTGTCAAAGCAATGATTGAACATGCCGAGATTCTGTTGTATTTATTATTTTGTTGATTGTTGTTCTTCTGTTTCTATATTGTTGTCGTCGTATACTGTAGACGTTTGTCTGTAGTTAATTGATAAAGTTCGTTCGTTTGGAAAATTGAGTTCATTGTCACCTGAGTGACTCTCAGTGCTCAAATTTATCATTATCAATTTTGTTTAGTCTAATAATACCTTTGGATGCTTACCCATAACACTTATGGAATCTTGTCTATATGTATGAAAATCAGCCATCGATGGTCAGAAATGTCAGGTGTGTAGCACTTAGCAGGCAGGCATGCATGAAAATATGCATTATAGAGTGGGGCAGGAGTGAGGTAATGGTACATACAGACGGGGAATATGATGTGCAAGGAAAGTGTGGACGACGGCCACTCGATCGTCTATTGTTTCCTTTTGTTATGATAGATTGAAATACAAATAGGAGTATAACAGAATACCGTAATATTTTATGCTTATATCGGCACAGTAGAAGGTTCATTGATGATCCGGACGTGTCTAACGACGGATCATTTCATGTCCGTATTATATAACTTGTTGTTAAATAAATAAAAGTCGTATCGTAGCAACTAACATTAAATGCGTTTAAAAAGGGGCCAGTAATAAGGACGTATAGGGGAATTTGAGAACGGCGTATTGTAATAAAAACAAATAGGCGAGTACTCCGCAGTGAGGTACTTATGGGCAAATATACTGGCTCGACGTGGGGCGAATCGGTTTACTTTTCAATCTGTACGGGGCTGCCACCCGGGAAACAATTTACAGTGTTGTTGGTGCGAATTGTACGTTTAGGATAACGTGTTAAACATACATACGGATAACTTGTGTGTGCATAACGGGTTTGTTAAGAGTTTATATGAAATACACATCGCAATAATGCTTTTATTTCTTATAAATTTAATTTTATGCTTATATAAATTGGTTTGTATTTTATTACGTAAACGTAAGTAGGTATATATCCTATTTAATATAACTGTTCAAAAGCAACATTATTGCTGAGTTTCATAGAATATTTGGCTGCATAGTTCCTGTGGAATATACCACGGGAGCGAAGCCATCAGAAAAAGCTAGTCTAGTAAGTGTGTGAAGTAAAAACGGAAATAAAATAAATTTCATACTTATGTTCTATATCTTACCTTCTTAAAATTATTATAAGGTAATAATATCGTGGGTACCTATTATATGAATGCTTTCGATTAATAATGATTACAAATACAACCTAAAATATTACAAGAAGTTATTGTAAGCTGTTCTATTGTTTTTAATAAACAATTACACGCTTATTCGTGTGGGTGGTTAACAGCATTCAAATGATAATAGGTATTTTCAGAAAACATAGTACTTACAGAGTCGAGAGTCCTCATTGTCAAGGAAAATTCGCAACAGTCTTCACCGATCTTGAAACTCTATTGTAATGTAAGAGAAAATATTCTGAAAATTTCATTTGTGGAGTTGTCGGCTTATAAATATTCATAAATGGGGCAGCACGACACGATGGTTTCATTAGTGCAGGCTGCATTAGCCTGCTTACTGCCTTACTATGCACAAAATGTTCACTCAACCTGATTTATCTGCACTTTTGACTACATGTTTTGATATAAACCCGTTCCACGAGAACTTTAATATATGAAATCTAGCCGTATATTCTCGAACGATTTATGTTGTACAATTTGCGTAAGGAGTTAGTCTAGAAAAAAATGTTAATACCGAAGCGTCTCTCCGTAATTTAAACGCTATTAATCCCGAGCTAAAATTAATGAAAAAGTTAAAAGCGATAAAAGTTTTTGCATAAACGCTTCTACGTAATTGACCGTTAAAAGTTGTAGTAATTAAATATAGTGATAATGGTGAATTCATAGCAAATAAATCTAACACAACAACATAAATATATATGCAAGTTCTCCGATTTTTATAACAGTGGCCTACGACTATTCTTTCTAATATTAGTACGACTCGCACTTGGCGGGTCCATTTTTCTAGAAGTTCATTATTTGTATTTGACATACATTTTAATTTATCCGTTACACAGTTATCTACATTGGTATTGTTTATTTAAACTTATTGTTACTTTCTGTTTACTCTTGTTATATATTGTTTGGACTCTGATAAAACATTCAATTTCATATGGCTCACTCATTCCTTAAACCGGTACTTCGTTAAGCAGTCAAATAAGTTTCTAGGCAAAAGGAAATTGATAAATGATAGCATGTCAAAACCAAGATGCAAAAAGGTTTGTCCTTAAGTAGTTTGGGCATAATTTGAATCCCAAATGGCTTGTTGAAACGTAACGTTCATGTTATTAACTAATATTAATATAGTAAGTCATTTATTTATTACTTAATCCATACTATCCAATTATCCATACTAATATTATAAATGCGAATAAACTCTGTCTGCCTGTTACCTTTTCACGCTTGAGTCACTAAATCCACATCGCGTCTTTCGTCTATGTGATTGGTAAATTTTCCATACTCTTTCATAGGGCCAGACTCTTTGTTACTCTATCACGCAAAAACTATTGAACGGATTTTGATGGAACTTTACAGGAATATAGCTTATACATCAGAATATCTATACTAATATTATAAAGAAGAAAGATTTGTTTTTTTGTATGTAACGAATAAACTTAAAAACTACTGGACTGATTTCAAAAATTCTTTCACCGTTGGGAAGCAACACTATCCCCGGGTGACATAAGCTACTTTTTATCTATATATGCCCACGAGAACTGGAACTACGAGGGTGAAACCGCGAGGCGTCCGCTATAAGTTGGGAAAGTACTAATACCACGCGGACGGAGCCGGGCCGGCAGCTAGTTAGTTTATATTTCAGGTAATAAAGATCACCATTCAAGAGGTGATTCAAGTTTAAATTGACCTCAAAACACGATTAAATAAAATCAGCTTTACTTATCACATGGCCTTGACCTTCCTTTCCTCTGCTTTACTCTAAAATCCGCCATGACCGTCAGTGTATCCGAACCTAACCCAAGGGGTTCGTTAATATTCACGGCGGGTTCCGCTCGATGTCACGCCCTACGCAGTCACCCTCCGTCGATGACGCGGGACTATTCCCGTCCCATGGGGACTATGAGCGGAATGTGTGGAGGAAGTACGCACTGTCTGTGGACGGCCTTGGATGCTGTTAGATAAATGGTGCTTTTCGTTGGGATGATTTCGTTACAAATAGGTCGCAGTTCGCATTTTTCATTTTTTCATCATTACAGCATTTCGTACAGTATAAATTAGGTTCGTGCGCTCTTTAACTACGGTAACATATATTTTAGTAAATAAACTTTAATAAGATGGATAACACATTTTATCATGCGTACATCTGAGGCCGTTCCGTATGGTGTCGGACGTAAAGAATCTCACCATCCCATATCTTCCCATGCGTGTCGTAAAAGGCGACTAAGGGATACACCAGAGAATGGACAGCAGCGTTCTCTGTACACTTTAACAACAAACTGCGATCGCCAACCCACCTGCCAAGCGTGGCGATTAAGGCAAACCCCCCCAAACCAAAATGAAAAGCCAAAGGATCAAGTCGAGGCGATGGCGTGGCAAGGGGTGCGAAGAATCCCCGGAGTGGACCCGGCTACCCTAATAAACACCAACGACTGGACCTGGCAACGTATAACACGCGAACATTCCGGACCGACGAGAAGATAGCCGAACTCGAGGAAGAATTGAGCAGGTTGCGGTGGAGTATTATAGGGTTATCTGAAGTCCGAAGAGAGGGGGAGGACTCGATAATCCTCAAATCCGGTAACCTGCTCTATTCCCGAGAGGGTGACCGGCAGTCCCAGAGTGATGTCGGGTTTATCGTCCACAAGTCCCTTGTGAACAACGTGGTGAAGATCGAGAGTGTGTCGACCAGGGTGGCGTACCTTATACTCAGAATATCCTCGAGATATTCGCTGAAGGTTATACAGGTCTACGCCCCGACCTCGGCACACCCCGACGACGAGGTAGAGACCATGTATGAGGATATTTCTAGAGCCATGCATGGTTTCAAAACTCACTTCACCGTTGTCATGGGGGACTTCAACGTGAAACTGGGCAAACGAGACGAGGATGAGCTGCAAGTGGGCCAATTTGGAGTTGGACATCGGAACCATCGGGGTCACCTACTGACCAGCTTTATGGAGAAGGAGGGCCTCTATATGATGAACTCCTTCTTCAGAAAGCGTGAGCACAGGAAGTGGACCTGGCAAAGCCCCGATGGTGCAACTAAAAACTAAATCGACTTCATCATGTCAACCAAGAAGCAAATGGTCAATGATGTCTCTGTGATAAATTCGGTGAAAACCGGGAGCGATCACCGCATGGTGAGAGGCACATTGAACATTAATATCAAGCTTGAAAGGTCTCGACTGATGAAGTCTACGCTCCGTCCAGCACAGATCTAGATCCAAAACCCCGAGAGCTTTCAGCTCGAACTCCAGAATCGTTTCGAGTGCCTAGGGAGCTCCGTGGACGAATACAGCGATGGGATCGTGGAAGCTGTCCATACGGTTGGGTCTAAGTTTTACAAGACCCGCCGTACAGATATAAACAAAAAGCTCTCTGATCCTACTCTCAAGCTCATGAAGGAGAGGCGTGAGATGATCCTGCATTCTTCAGACGATGCGTTGAAATACTGGCAGCTCAATAGACGGATCTCAAAGTCCTTGAAAAGCGATCTCCGCCGCTTTAATACCGAGCGTATTGAAGACGCGATTGAGCGGAATAAGGGTTCCAAGGTATTTGCAAGAGATCTGACTATTGGGCAGAGCCAGCTCACGAAACTGAAGACCGACGATGGCAGGATCGTATCCGCCAAACGGGAGCTATTGAGAGAGATCGAGAGATTCTATGGGCAGTTGTACACGTCAACCAGTAAACCCGTCGCGAATCTAGCAAAAGACCCTAGAGCTAGATTGACCCGGCACTATACCGAAGACATTCCGGACGTCAGCCTGTATGAGATTAGGATGGCTCTTAAACAGCTTAAAAACAACAAGGCGCCGGGTGAAGACGGAATAACAGCCGAACTCCTGAAGGCGGGTGGAAAACCGGTCCTTAAGGCCCTTCAGAAGCTGTTTGATTCCGTCATACTCGAGGGCAAAACGCCACAGGCATGGTGCAGGGGTGTGGTGGTACTCTTCTTCAAGAAGGGCGACAATGCCCGGTTGAAGAACTATAGGCCCATCTTACTTCTTAGCCATGTCTACAAGCTGTTTTCAAGAGTCATCACGAATCGTCTCGCGCGCAGGTTTGACGATTTCCAGCCTCCTGAACAAGCCGGTTTCCGTAAAGGCTTTAACACCGTATACCACATACATACGCTGCAGCAGGTTATACAGAAGACCGAAGAGTACAACCTGCCTCTCTGCTTAGCGTTTGTGGACTACGAGAAAGCCTTTGATTCGATCGAGACTTGGGCTGTGCTGCAGTCTCTCCAACGGTGCCAAATTGACTACCGGTACATCGAGTTGTTGAAGTGTCTGTACAAAAACGCCACCATGTCAGTTCGACTTCAGGATCAGACCTCGGAACCTGTCTTTCTGCAGCGAGGTGTGAGGCAGGGAGATGTCATATCTCCGAAACTGTTCACCGTTGCACTGGAGGATGTTGTCAAGGTTCTGGACTGGAGAGGGCTAAGGAATCAACGTCAATGGCGAGTACATCACTCACCTTCGGTTTGCCGACGATATAGTGGTCATGGCTGAGAATATGGAAAAAACCTCAATACAATGCTCGATGACCTCAATAGAGCTTCCGAAAGAGTGGGTCTTAGGATGAACATGGACAATGTTGAATGCCCATGTCACACCCACTCCTATCAGGGTCGGAGACTCTACACTCGAAGTTGTGGATGACTATGTCTACCTGGGACAAACGATCCAGTTGGGTAGGGCAAACTTCGAGAAAGAGGTCAACCGTCGAATCCGACTCGGCTGGGCAGCGTTCGGGAAGTTGCGCGGTATCTTCACGTCCAACTTACCATAGTGTCTCAAGACGAAAGTCTATGACCAGTGTGTGTTGCCAGTTATGACCTATGGCTCTGAGACGTGGTCGCTCACAATGGGCCTCATCAGAAAGCTTACAGTCACCCAAAGGGCAATGGAGAGGGCTATGCTCGGAGTTTCCTTACGTGATCGAATCAGAAATGTAGAGATCCGCAAGAGAACCAGGGTTACCGACATAGCCCGAAGAATTGCCAAACTTAAGTGGCAGTGGGCAGGGCACATTGCTCGCAGAACGGATGGCCGATGGGGCAGAAAGCTTCTGTAGTGGCGACCGCGAACCGGAAGACGTTGCGTTGGAAGGCCTCCCACCAGGTGGACCGATGACCTGGTGAAGTTTGCAGGGATCCGCTGGATGCGGGACGCACGGGACTGGTCAATGTGGCGACGCTTGGGGGAGGCCTATGTCCAGCAGTGGACGTCTTGCGGCTGATATGATGATGATGATGACATCTGAGGCGTGGAATTTCCTGCCGGATTCTGTATTTCCTGATAGCTACAAACTGGGAGTCTTTAAGTCAAGAGTGAATAGGTCTCTTCTAGGCAAGCGTACTCCACGTCGACCACATCATCGCTTACCATCAGGTGAGATAGTGGTCAAGCGTACCTAACAATTAATAAATTATAACACATAACACGAATCCACGAAAATTCTTTATTCATCAGGGCCGATTATGAATGAAAGCTTATTTATTACAAACTTTTTAACATAAAATCAAACGGACTTCCAAAACAAAACACTACTCGTAAAAAGCGAAAAAATATTTTTCCGAAGTCAGTGTTTTTTGTACGCATTTTTTGCCGTTTTTCGACACCGACTTCGAAAAATACATTTTTCAACACACTTGCTCATAAAGTGGTTCTAATTTCACCGCAATTAGGCACATAATGACATCTGTTATCAAACTGTGACTTTTTCATTATTATTATTCACAAGTGAGATAAAGAGTTTTTTATTTTTATTTATTGGTTGAGTTGCTTAGTTCTTAAAAAAGTTTCGATACAAAAAGGATCGTGCTCGATAGTACAAATGCAACAAATTTCATGACACTTAGTATTTAAATAGATAATTTCAACTTGTATGTGTTTAATAAATAAAACTTTCACTTAAATATAACTTTTGTTTTTGTCTGTAATAAAGAAAACTTGAAATTTCCCATTTTGTACGTGGCTAAAACGCTATCCGCAAAAACCCAAAAAAAGATATCTCATAATTTTTAGTCTATGGCCGATCGCCATTGTTAGATGCGCGCGCATAGGAAAACTGATAAATTTTGTCCGCCATTGCGAAAATAAATTCACAACTCGTTTTCAATGTTGGAAATGATTTTTTAGTATTATTTTCTTCACAAGTGTGTTGAAAAACGTCGTATGATACTCGTGTGTATTGATGATTACCGTCCTTGGTTCTCTTAAGACCCTCGCCTAACGGCTCGGGTCTCAATGGCGCCTCAGCGGTAATCACCAACATTACACACTTGTACCATAATGTACTATTTTTTAAATCTGTTTGATTTTTAGTTAAAATATTTTTTATTTTTCTCCTTTTAGTTTTGATAGGAACCTTCATTTAACATACAAGTTATTTATAGTCAAAGTACATCTAATGACGATTCCAATAAGTCTAAACACGACTAGGATACATTGTTTTATTTCGGACTTCCAGTGCCTACATTCCAGCTTTATCATAAGATCTGTTCAATGGTACCATTTGTATCAGTATCATTTGTTTATAAGTATTTGCTTTATCATAGTCGGTTGACTATTTGAAATATCTTATACCCGTGACATACTTAGCATTACGGAGTTCCAGTGGCCATCTGTGATCTTCTTCATCAGTTCCAGTTCACCAAATGATACTATCTGAGTGCAAATGATTGCATTGTTGATGAAAATACCAAAATCGCTATATGTATGTCTATAATATTTTAGGAGTTCCCTTGATTTCTCTAGGATCTCATAATCTGCTCCTGACCTCATAGCCATGGGACCACCTAGGAAGAATAACCCTTTATACCAAAAATAATTGTTCATATCGGTCCAGGCAGGCGTCTTTGAGTAATCAAGATTTGGGGAACAAACAACAAAAAAAAAGATTCGGACGAATTGCGAAGCACTTCCTTTTTTTGACGTCGGTTAAAAAAGGAAATACCTGGCCATTTAATCCCGTTTAGAATTAGGTTCGTCTAGACTTAGATACCTAAGTCCTCATAAGCAACCTAGGAAATCTAACTAATTGATGATGTTTTTAATTAATAGAAAGTCAGTAGGATGTAACTTTCTGTATTGCAACAAAATTCATTTACGAAGACATTTCTTCTTTTTCTAGTAATGTCGTTGGCTGCTTAAGAATATAGAGATTAAAATTTGTCTCGAGAGGCAAATCTTAAAGTGATTAAATATTCTAGAATACTACTGTACATCCTTTTGTTAATCTGTGGTAAAGTGCAGCACTGGTTGGTTTTTATAAGTTGCAGAAATACACTCGATAAAAGACCGATTAAACATTTAAGATTAGGTTAATGGCTCGAATGGAATGATTGCCGGTTTACACTTACAGGAATTTGTAAGAAAAATATGTACTTATACTTCATAAAAGATAGCTTTATCTCTGCAACTTATGTCAAACTTATCGTTACTGTATTGATACTGACAGCTGTCGCAGAGATCAAGCAATTTTTTATGAAGTATAGTGCAAGATAAACTATAAAATAAAATCATTGCACAAAGTAGGTAGTCTATATCCAAATTAATATTGTATATATTTATATGTCTGTTTGTAACCCCTGGAAGTTGGTTTTCTTTTACAGATAGAAATATACACTAATGCTTAGTGAGTATTTTTAACTTCAAAAATTCACGATGATACCATGATTGGGATAAGCCACGCGAGTGAAGCAGCGTGAAAAAGAAAAAAAAATAGATACGAGTTTGATAAATATAGATACGAGTTTGATAAATATAGATACGAGTTTGATAAATATAGATACGAGTTTGATAAATATAGATACGAGTTTGATAAATATAGATACGAGTTTGATAAATATAGATAGCGAGTTTGATTAAGTTAGATAGCGAGTTTGTTTAAGTTAGATAGCGAGTTTGATAAAGTTAGATAGCGAGTTTGATAAAGTTAGATAGCTAGTTTGATTAAGTTAGATAGCTAGTTTGATTAAGTTAGATAGCGAGTTTGATTGAGTTAGATAGCGAGTTTGATTAACCTACCTACAGATAGTTTGACTAAGTTAGATAGCGAGTTTGATTAAGTTAGATAGCGAGTTTGATTAAGTTAGATAGCGAGTTTGATTAAGTTAGATAGCAAGTTTGATTAACCTACCTACATATAGTTTGATATACAGATTATGATATACAGAGTTAGATTTTAGGGATATAGAGAATGAAGAATGTACAATAAAGCAAATAATAAATAAATGTGTGTATGATTGAATTATGACCAGATTCCAGGGCCTGCAGTCTCGACATGGATAGCGATCGTTATCTCGTAACGATCGGTCGCTAAGTCCTAACGATCGGTAGATATCGATTTTTGGTAGTCTCGACAGTCAAAGCTATCGATTTTTGATTTTTGTCATCGCAAACTTAACGTATATTGTCGCTAAGTTAACGATTTATCGGTATGATATCGAATTTCCTAGCGAGCATTTTTGACAGCCCGCTAAGTTTCGTAACGATCGTTATCATTGGTTTTAGAGGTTACAAAAACAATAAATAAATAATAATTAGAGTAATATGGCTGTATAGTATTAAGCATGGGCTTTGGTCGTGCTAGAACACAGACTCGATATAATAATGCGGCAGAAAAATGTACGAAACCGGCGAGAAGGTGAAAATCCTTTGGATTTAGAGGATGGCCAATTTCTCTATCTTTACCGAATAAACAAGGACATGTTTCATGAGCTCGTTGGTGAACTTCGCCCATCTATTCAAAGACGAGGGCCTTACGGACTTTCTGTGGAGTCTCAAGTGAGTGTCTATGCGTTGGGTAGGTACTTAATGTGCCTAAATAATATTTCTATTATTTTTTTCTAATATCCAAGATGAACTTATAATTTTATTCTTAATAGTCAAGTGGGTGCTAACAACTACCTATTGGCTTGCAATACATGCTGTAACTTTGGCTATCAATGAAAACCTTTTATGAAGATATGACAAATTTCCTATGACCCAAGAAGAACAGTGTGTAGTTAAAACAAAGTTTAGAAATACTCCACAGCCATTCCCAGTTGCGATTGGAGCCATAAAACATATAAAAAAATATCATTTGGGACCACCGTACATGGCTGCTTGGTAACAAATAATAAATGTTAATTATAATCTGTCTGGAACAGTTGCCCATTAAAATGCTGAAACTACTTTCTATGTTTTATCTTTTAGGTGATGATGGATATCCTCTGGAACCATGGTTGATGACTCCTTTAAAAAATCAACGCCGGAGTATCAATAAACAAATGCTCATTGTTCAGCCAGGAACGTCGTTGAAAGATGCTTTGCTGTGCTGAAGTCTGTTTAACGGGGTCTGTCCCACTCAATGCATGCGCAGTGTTACACAACAAGCATATAAAATATAAATTACATGAACTGGAGGCCACCTCACCCATGCAAATAGTGGACAATGATGGTAGTGTTCATGATGATGGCCTAAAAGTTACAGGTACTAAATAAAATGATTTATTTTAAGGTATTCATTTAATATTTTATTTATTTATTTATTTATTTTAGTACATGGAGGACTTACAGCTAATAAATACAGACAAAAAAGAAAACCATAGTCAACAAAAAGCCAATTACAAATCCTCACGTATAGACTTATAAAAATAATTTATGGTGTGAGCACAAAAACAAAAAACTCACCTCTTTAATGAAAGTAACATGCAAATATTTAGTTTGCAATTATATGACTGATGAGAAAGAAAATAATAAATTAATAAAAACAGAAACAAACAATATAACCTACTGCTACTTGAAAAATTTGAGGCTTAAGCACCTTCTGGCCGAATTCACACTGATTGTGAATGGATCCAAATCATACTCCTTGCATATGTCATTGAAATCTCTGCTTGCGCGCACAATATAACTATTCTGCCTATAATTCGAAGAAGTATGAGGTACACGTATGGGTGGATTAAACCGAAATGTTTTACATGGCACATTGAAATAAAATTTTGACAATAACTCGGGGTTATCAATATTGTTATTAAGAATTTTCAGCAAGAATAAACAGTCAGCAATCTTACGTCGTTCTACCAGTGGTAGCAGATGATACTTTTTACAGATTCCCAGATAATTGGTTGACTGATATGGAATCTTTTGATGAAAACAAAGATATTTTATGAAACGTCTTTGGAACATCCAAAGACGTTTCATAAAATATCTTTGTTCAATGCGGTCAATGTATTTATGATAACGTGGATTCCATATCTGAGACGCATACTCTAGCTGACTTCTTACAAAAGTGCAATACAGTATTTTAAGTGTTTTAGCATCTGTAAAACACTTAGAAAGACGCATTATAAACCCAAGAAGTTTAGAAGCTTTTTTGACAATTGCATCAATGTGTGTGTCAAAAATTAACTTACTGTCTTGATGGACGCCCAAGTCACGTATAGTTTTGCACCTTGGCAAGATCTGGCCCGCCAAAGTATAAGTAGTGGCTAGGACTGCACGTTTTCTAGTGTAAGTCATCACCGAACACTTGGATGGGTTGAGATCAAGTTTATTAGCCCGACAGTACTCTTCGAGCCGATACAAATCGGCCTGAAGTGCTAGTCTATCTTCGAGCGTTGAAATAGTGGCAAAGATTTTCATGTCATCGGCAAAGCATAGTAGTTTGGATGAATGGATGCACTGGTCGATGTCGTTCACACAGACTACAAACAATAAAGGACCGAGCAACGAACCCTGAGGCACTCCGCTGGACACGATTACCCAACTAGACATATAATTATTGAGTACAACTGCTTGTATTCTGTTATCAACGTAAGAAGAGAACCACCTCAAGAGATCCCCACGGATGCCCATGTCGCTTAGCTTCCTTGTCAGGGTATCGTGATCAATTCGATCAAATGCCTTGCTATAATCTGTGTTTAGTCCCGATCTTTGGTATTTACTTGCAACACCGTGTCGGCGGGCTGTCAACGATTTTGACAGCTGACACTACACAGTCGAAAGAGAAAGCTTATAACGTGAACACGCGGAAGTCGGGGTTTTGTCGAAACATATCGAATCGAGATGTGTTTCACCCATTGTATTTGTTAATCGCGCCCGCCGTTCGCAATCGGCGTTGTGGGGCGCCCCTAAAGTAGGTTTAGAGTATATTTTCACGCGCAGCGAAGTGCTTTTGCGGGAAACGTGCTGCCTGGTGGACGCCGGCCGGATTCTTCGGTCCAGACAGCCGTCAGTCTGTACCTTATTTTCCTTTATTATATATATATATTCTCCTATCCCTAACCTCACGGCACGAGATCGATCGACGCCCAGAGTCTACCGCAGGAATTTAAGGTAAGTCATATCCCACTTTCACCTGTGAGATAGGTACCAGTATCTCTCCCAATCGGGAGCAAATCCCTAGCTTTCCACTGCTGCGTTACGGCAGTTTCGTGGGTACAGGATCAGACAGGGTCCAGGAGTTCCCAACGCTGCTATGGGCCCCAGCGTTAGCTCCTGGCTTGGGACCCGCAGACCTGTATTTAACATTTGGTAGCAGAGCGTGGTTTGCATTCCACGAGCATAGTAAACGCTAGGACACTCGTTCACAGTGAACGCTGTATTGTTTGTTGGTTTGCTTTTTATTGTTGAGAGTACTGAGTTGGAAGTTGGGACATTTTGAGTCACTCAGAGTTAGCTGTGTCCTGTTAGAGGCGAACAGCCCCCATAGTTACATTCCAATTTGTTAAAATAAAGTGTACAACTCACAACTTAATATTGTCACTCCGGGATAGAAGGTTTGTATTGAAATTTGTTTACTTGTTGTATACAATATAGGTTTGGTGCAGACTAAATAGTCTTCCCTAATTGTATTTAATTGAATCATAGTTATTTTTGGACCTTGAACCTTCTATCTTGGGTTTGTAAGTTTGTTTACATTCTAAACATACTCAGTGCCGCTATAGAAGTTATTGTTGTAAAGTATATTGTTACCAATTATATAAGAAAATTGGTTAGTTTGTTTGATATTGACAGTAATATTCTAATTGTTTCAAGTTAAAGTCATTGTTTTTACCTATTAAAGTAAATTGAATATTGAATTCTATTGTAAAATCAACCTACCCACTTTTGTGTTGATAATTTTTTTTTTTTTGAATACCCTCTTGTGTGTTGATAATTTTTTTTCTTGAGGTACCCACTTTGCTTTTGATAATTTATAAATTGATATTTGGGACTCCATACCCACTTTGTTTTTGATAATTTATAAATTATTTTTTGGGGTTCCATAATAATTTTGTACTGGAAAATAATTAAGTAAATGTAACAGGGTTCAGTACTATTTGTTGAATTAACTTGTTGTTTCTCTTATAGACTTTATGATTTAATATTTAAATTGGTAAGAGAACAAATTGCAAGCTGTTGTTTTGGTTACACACATATAATTAATTTAAGTTGTTGAACATTTTGTGTATTAATTAATATAATCACCGTTGCTTACATTTTGAAAGTATGACTGCCTATACATTTGCTTGTAAGATTAGAGCGGAATTGAGATGGGTGACCTTGGTGGCCTCTTTAATAAGAAGATCTGATAGATCAGAAGCTTTGTTGGTCCGTTTTAGTGAACTCCCAGCCCGTCAAGCCAGGGTGGATGAATGCTTTGCGGAGTGTTTGGCGCTTTTGTCCACCGAGGACACTGAGTTGGCCGCTACGGTTGAGGCAGACTTCACGCAGTTTTACGGTTTCTCGGATGACATTGTTGAGGCAACCGTTAAGTTGAGGGGTTTTGCACATGAGAAATATGGTGGGGATGATGCGACACACCTCCCCCCTTTTGATGATTTGTTGAAGTCTTTGGATGAGGAGTGTCACGTTTTGGATAATTCTGGTGTTGAAAGTCCCTTGCGGGCCCCAGAGCGGCCCTCTCCGGACCAGCGTCGTGTTGGTGCGCGCCCCTCCACTTGTGGGTTGGGTGAGCCACGACGCCAGCCTCATAAATTTGTAGCGACTCAGGATCGCAGTATCCGTTGCTTATATTGCAACACGGATGGCCATACGGTCACGTCCTGTCCGAAGTTCATAGAACGGAACACAAGGAACTGACGTGGAATCGCCAACAGCCGCAAGTGGTGCTACACTTGTCTGGGACAGCACTTGCAGCGGGATTGCCAGAGGTCGGATCCTTGCCCGCACTGTCAAGGTAGACACCACCGCGTGTTGTGTCCGGACCAAAATGGTGTTGGTGGCCCTGATGATGCCGGACGCTCCCCCATAAGCGGGGGAGCACATCCCCACCAACCCCAGGTGGATCCTCGACGGGGTATACCTCGCAAAGGCGGGGGCACCCCTCCACCCCGTCCTCAATTGGAGGAAGCGTCCGCTTTTCAGGACGACTACCAATTAGGTAGTCGCCTCCCTCTCCTCCACTACAGCCGCCCAGCTAGAGACGGTCCTTCTGCCAGCTGTCCATGTAATGATCTGTGGCCCGAAGAGTAAATCTTTGTTAGTTCGTGCTCTTTTGGATTCGGTTTGTCAAGGCTGTCTTGTATCCTTTTATTTAATGGAGAGATTGGGTCTCCCACGTGATTCCACCCTTCTACCATATGGGTGGTATTGAAGCGGTTGGTCAACGGGGATAAATTGAAATTTGTGTTTCGCCTGTTCATTGTAGGCCAAGAATCTTGGCCAAGGCCGTTGTTTTGAATGACATTTTGGGCAGACACCCACAGGTAACCATTAGCCCTGCAGTGGTGAAATTGACGTCGGACCTAACTCCTGCCGACCCGAAGTGGTTGGTGCCCGGACCCGTATATGGGTGCGGATGTTTTGGCTTTGATTTTGTCCGGGTCCAAGTGGGTTCTGCAGACGAATAGGTTAGTAGTTGTACCGACGGGTTTTTGATTTTGGACTTACGGGTCCCGTGTTGAAGGGCCCCGCCCCGCGGATTGAAGACCAAGGACTGATATTAATGGCATAGTCCTTTGTTGTCTTCGCACCTCAGCTCATACTTTGGAGTTTTTTTGTGGCGAATAGAGTCTCACAGAGTCAGAACTCTGAGACTAAAGAAAAGACAGGAGAATTGAACCGCGCAGACTACGCGTCACGTGGTTGCGAGGCTCCTGCCCTTGTTGACCATTCTCTTTGGTGGGGACCAGACTGGTTGACGCATTGCAAAGTTGTCCTGGCCCCAGAATAGGTTCTCCTCTCCAGAGGTTCTGCCAGGCTTGCGTAATGGAATTGTTGAAACGCAACCTGCATATAATTTGGTTTATCTTTGGACAGATACAGTTCTTTGTCGAAATTGGTAGGAGTTACCGCTTGGGTCCGGCGTTTCATACGTAACGGACGGAACCCTAATACTAAATTGTTTCCTCAGTTTTGTCGCCTCATGAATGCCAAGAGGCCCTGATGTTGTTGGTTCGTGCTGTACAAGCCGAGCACTTTGACCAGACTATTGAAGCCCTGAAGAAATGCTCAGCTTTGAAAGGCTCAATCGCTCGTCTTAATCCATTCCTAGACCAATCTGGTTTGCTCCGAGTCGGAGGACGACTGCGGAATTCGAACTTGCCTTATGGTGCTCGCCATCCTTTGTTGCTCCCTAAAAGAGGAGCGTTGGTGAAATTGTTGGTGTCCGATCGACACATTAATAACGCACACGCCGGTTGCAACGCTCTCGTAGTCATTTTGCAGCGTGAATTTTGGATTTTGTCGGCCAGACGCACTATTCGTGGCATCATCTTTATATGTATGCAGTGCTATAAGTTGAAGGCTGCTCCCACTCAACCCATAATAGGTGATTTGCCATCCGACCGAGTGACGGAGAGCAGACCATTTGCTTCGGTCGGAACCGATTTCGCTGGTCCCTTGGTGAAGACTTCTCAACTTCGGAACGCCAAGGCTGTCAAGGCCTACTCGTGTGTGTTCGTTTGTCTGGCCTCCAAGGCGGTTCACTTGGAACTTGTAACTGCCCTCAGCACAGATTCGTTTGTTGTAGCGCTAGGTAGATTTGTTTACCGCCGAGGACTACCATCTTTGATCCGTTCTGATAACGGTACTAATTATAACGGCGCTGATAGATATTGAAATGATATTTGTAATTATCTAAATAAGGATAAACAGAATTTGAGATTTGCCATGGCGCAAATGGAAATTAATTGGCATTTTTGTAAATAAATTTGTATAGTATCAGAACCGCTTCTCCGCCGTGTTGTTGGTGAAACTATTTTCACATTTAAGGAACTTGTTACGGTGTTTTGTAAAATTGAGGCCGTCCTCAATTTGCGACCACTCTGTCCGATCTCCTCAGACCCAAATGACCTGGAAGTCATGAACCCTGGTCATTTTTTGATTGGTCGGCCCCTCAACGCCCTGCCGGAATACCCCTTCAGGGAAATTGAATCTTCGCAATTGACGCGTTTTGCATTGCTCCAACAGATGTCCCAAAGTTTCTGGCATCGTTGGTTTTTAGAATTTTTGCATATTTTGCAGCAGCGCATTGAGTGGACTGACAAAACTGACCCTCCCAAAGTCGGAGACCTTGTATATGTTAAAGAACCTAATTTGTTGCCTTTATATTGGCGTCGTTGACGCATTGTACATTTGATTTATGGGTCTGACGGAGTTCCCAGAGTTGCGGAGGTCATGGTCGGAGATTCGGTTTTGAAGCGAGCAGTGGCAATTTAGCACGCTTGCCCATTTATTAGCGGACATAACTCCTTATGTCCGAGACGGGGGGATGTTTAGTCCCGATCTTTAAGCTTATAACGTGAACACGCGGAAGTCGGGGTTTTGTCGAAACATATCGAATCGAGATGTGTTTCACCCATTGTATTTGTTAATCGCGCCCGCCGTTCGCAATCGGCGTTGTGGGGCGCCCTTAAAGTGGGTTTAGAGTATATTTTCACGCGCAGCGAAGTGCTTTTGCGGGAAACGTGCTGCCTGGTGGACGCCGGCCGGATTCTTCGGTCCAGACAGCCGTCAGTCTATCCCTTAATGTCCGTTATTATATATATATTCTCCTATCCCTAACCTCACGGCACGAGATTGATCGACGCCCAGGAGTCTACCGCAGGAATTTAAGGTAAGTCATATTGATTCATCTTATGGTGGTCCCATGTTCACCTGTGAGATAGTCACCAGTATCTCTCCCAATAGGGAGCAAATCCCTAGCTTTCCACTGCTGCGTTACGGCAGTTTCGTGGGTACAGGTTCAGACAGGGTCCAGGAGTCCCAACGCTGCTATGGGCCCCAGCGTTAGCTCCTGGCTTGGGACCCGCAGACCTGTATTTAACAATCTGTGTAAACCACATCGACCTGCTTACCGTTATCCATAGCATCCGTAATGAAATCATTAAATAAAATCAAGTTAGAAGTGGTAGACCGTCCTTTTAAAAATCCGTGCTGAAAGGAGTTGAACGAGCTAGCAAGGGCGGGATATAACTGGTTATAGACAATCCTCTCAAATATTTTAGCTATAATGCACAGCTTGGATATAGGCCTATAATTAGTAATCTCTGTTTTAGCCCCCTTTTTATGTAAGGGCGTAATAAAAGCAGATTTCCATACTTTGGGGACAACACCCTGAGTCAAAGACATGGAGAACAAAATTGAGATAGGTAGGGCAATGGAAGGCGCACATTTAATTAGAAATTTAGACGATATGTTATCAGGGCCTGTACCTTTAGTTAGATCCAAGTTACGAAGTAAACCGGTCACAGCATCAACATTCACTCCTATGTGACAAATGTCAGATGAAGTTCTGTTAGTATCGAAAGGGAAAACAGGAGGTGGACTGGGAGTATTAGATGAAGCGGGGTTGAGGAAAGTCGACATGAAATAAGACGCCTCACAAATAGAATCTCCAGTTAGTATATGTATAGTATTATAATGTATAGTATTTGAGTTGTAGCGATTTTTAACAAAGGTCCAAAAGTGTTTGTGGTTATCTTTAATAGATTTTTCAGTTTGATTAAGATAACATTTATAACACGAAGCTTCCATAGTCTTGACTCTGTCACGCAAATATTTAAAAGTTAACTCGTCAGATTTATTGCCATACGTCTTAATTTTTTTTAGATTTTTGTATTTTCTTTAATTGTTTTGACGAGCGATGAACTGTACCAGACTGGGTATTTTGTATTATTTACTAGCTTTTGTGGTATATACTTGTTTTGAAAATGTTTTATAGTGTCTATAAAGTACTCAACCGACTCATCCAGTGATCGTATTGAAAACTCATGTTCCCAATTAGTGCCAGAAATCTCGTTATTTATGGAATCAAAATCGCCTTTGTTATAGATATATCGCAACCGCGGCGCATGGTCAAGGGGAGGTATTTCAAAGATATCAATATTGACTAACAACGCGGTATGATAGGGATCAATAGGCACTAGAGGGTCAACACACTCACTAACACAGGCTAACTTATTTAAGAGGACTAAGTCCAACAGCTTCCCGTACCCATTAGCTACACCATTATACTGTCCGAAGTCCAGCGTACATAATTCGTCCGCGAACAAACATTCGTCACTAGTGGTGGGGTTCAATGGGACTAACGAAAGGCTATTAGATAAAGTCCACGAGATTCCACTCATATTAAAATCACCTAAAACTAAAAACACATCTGTAGTTTTATTCAGAGCTGTGTGGTTCAAATTGGACAGGAAGTTATTTAGCTGTTCTGAAAACGAAAACCCTTTGTTTTGTTTACACAAGTAAACAGTGCAAATATATAAGTTTACGTATTCTCGTGACTTCGAATTTTTGAGCCGTAATTTGATCCAAAGATCCTCCGCTGAGGAGTGTAGGAGTGGTTGTGGAGTGACAGGTAACTCCCTACGTGTCGCTATAAGCACACCACCACCTCTCGTTTGTCCAGTCATAGCATAATCCCGGTCACGGCGCCACACTAAATAACGATCATCAAACAACTCCGAGTTTAACATGCCATCTATTAACCACGTCTCCGTTAAAATAATAATCGTAGGAATTCAGTAAAACTTGACGGTAGAATGAATCTGTCTTTGTTCGCAATCCCCGTACATTCTGATAAAAGACAGTAAGACGCTGTTCACTGTTGTTAGCCATTGCACATATATCCGACAATAATTGATTATTTATTTATTTTTATTATGTTTATTTATATTCTTTATTGTAAACCACACAAATATATATACAGGACAAAAAATCATAAAAGCAAGTGTACAATGGGCGGTCTTATCGCACAGAGCAATCTCGTACAGACAACTATATTTATTAATTAGGTATACCTATATTTGCCTAACATATAATTTTCCCTAGATCTTTATACCTATTTCATTAGCATCTAACCTAAATTAAATGAAAAATCGCTGTCACAATTTAAATTCAATTAAAAATAACTATTTCACAATTTAAATTCAATAAAAAAATCACTATGTCAAATTTCTTATTTCATTTGAGTAATACAAACAGAAAAAAATCACATTTAGAATTCTATACAAGCGAAATATCGTTTAAAAATTCATCCACACTGTAATAGCACTTCTCTAGTAATATCCCCTGAAGAGACTTTTTAAATTTGTTTAGTGGCATACATTTAATATTATCAGGTATTTTATTATAAATATCTGGAGCAATACCAAAGAAACTCTTTTTCAATAAAGCAGTTTTACACTTGTATTGACATAACAAATTCTCATATTGGGCACGAATTGGGGTTCTCTTGATAGATGCAAATTTTTGAAATAATTGTTGATTATTTTTTACAAATAATTCAGTTTCCAATACATACAAAGACGGAAAAGTCAGTATTTTTAATTTTTTAAAGTAAGGAACGCAACTATCCGTTGTTCTTAGACCACACATTGATTGTACACATCTTTTTTGCATCCTGAATACAAGTTCTCTATTAGTTGACGGTCCCCAAAAAACAACACCATATCTCAAAATAGAAGCGACCAATCCATGATAGGCTTTTAAAAGTGTGTCAGTATTTACTTTCTTGGATAATTGGAATAATAGATATGCAGATTTACTCACACGCTTGCAGATTTACTCTATGCGAGGTTTCCAGGTTAGTTTATTATCTATAGTTATACCCAAGAATTTTGCATTTGTAACTTCTTCTATTCTACAGTTATTATAGGCAACATTAACTAGTGGGTTCTTACGGCGCTGGTGGAAATGCATAACTTTTGTTTTATTTAAATTAATTACAAGATTATTTTTGTCAAGCTAATTTATAATGTCATTCAGAGAATTATTTATGTCATTTTGGTAATTATTAGGATTAGTACATTCCACAATAGTCGTGCTGTCATCTGCAAACAGTACCATTTTATGATCTACAGTTTTTGGAAGATCATTAATGTATATTAAGAAAAAGGGTGGCCCTAGTACGCTACCTTGAGGGACACCATATTTTATATGCCTTGGCTTAGATAGATATTTCATCTCCAATTTAGTAATAGGACAAATTCTAGTGATTTCTGTACATTGAGTTCGGTCACTTAAATATGATTCTAGGAGTTTCAAAATGTTTCCTCTTATGCCATACCCATGCAATTTCTGCAACAAAATCTTATGATCCACGAAATCAAACGCTTTTGTCATATCGGTTAGTATAGCACATACAGGCTTACCTTTATCTACAGATGTCATTACACTAGATAGCAGGTCAAATAGAGCCATATTAATATTTGCATTCTTTCTGAAGCCTTTTTGTTCATTGCAAAAAAGTTTGAATTTTTCGAAATAAGAATATATAGAATTATATATTACTTTCTCAATAATTTTTGAGAATACTGGTATTTTTGCAATAGGTCTATAATTTTGAACATCACTTATATCATTTTTTTTTTTTTTTTTGAAACGGTGTATAAGTTTACAACAGCCGAAATGGACAAAACTACAAACATAGAGCAACTTGACACACTAACTAACAATCTGACGAAAGCAATTGACGAAGCATGCAAGTATACAATACCTTCTAAAAAAGTCAAAGAGGAGCTTACCTTGCCGTGGTGGACCGAGAGACCCAAAGCTCAGACCGAGATTTGGAAGGAATACTGTGGGAAGCAGGATAGGGAGGGGGTCTGGGAAGGGATATACAGGGTTATAGGTAGGACGCAGCGTAGGGAGGAGGATCTGCCATTGGAACGAGACGGTGAGGTATTGGACGCGAGAGGCTCCGTGAAATTCCTAGCGGAAACATTTTATCCGGAAGACCTCTCGGAATGCGACAATGCTTACCACCGATCCGTTCGAACTAAAGCCGAACACGTGAACTGGGGCGACAAAAATGATTTTTGCGATCCACCGTTCACGATGGCGAATCTTAAGAATTCGGTGGAGTCCTTCAATCCAAAGAAAGCACCGGGTTCAAAAATAAATAAAGTTAAGTATAGATAGACAGATACAATAAGATAGTTGGGAATCCCACCCATAACAGACGCAAATGAGGATGAATGAAAGAAAGATCAAGTATGAGGAATGAAAATGCGAGAGGAAAAAATGCGAGAACTGGTATGAACGTATCTAAGACTAGAATAGACTCCGATCATGTTGGAGATAGCAGTATAAAAAAAAAACTGTGCGGGACCAACCAGGACTTGGGATAAAATAAAACAGGTGAAATATGGATTACTGTGAATAGCGGTGTATTGAGAAAAATGACACAAAAGCTACTGGCTATTACATTCAAAAAAACTTAAAAACTATGAACGGACGCAGCGTCGCAACTAGCTGCTAAGATGTGTAGATTAGGCGTTCCAACATGCCCCCGGACGTTGAAAGATTCTCTTTCAACAAGAATCAGCAGAAACGGGTAATGGGCAAATTCTGATGAAGGCTCTCCTTATGACTCCAGCAGTAGTCCTGACGTCAGCCACACGAACGATGCCGTCTGATCCTGGATGGACGGCGACAATTCTACCTAACTTCCACTTAAGGGGTGTTAGGTTATCCTCCTTTATTACTACCAAGGAGTCCAGCTTCAATGCATCTTTGCAGGAACGCCACTTGGTTCTCAGCTGCAACTCGGATACAAACTCCTTGTTCCACCGAACCCAAAAATGTTGACGGAGTTGCTCGATTCTTTGGAATCGAGTCAAATGATGGATGGAGTGTTCCTGAAGATCTCGCTGTGGCAGTCAAGTAAGCGGTCGACCGACAAGGAAGTGTCCTGGAGTCAGAGGTGTAAGGTCAGCGGGATCAGCGAACAACGGCGTCAATGGACGAGAGTTCAAAATTGCCTCAATTTGGATCAGCGTGGTGTTAAGTTCTTCAAACGTGAGGTTACAATTGCCCAACACTCGTTTCAAATGGTATTTTGTCGATTTAACACCCGCCTCCCAGAGTCCGCCAAAGTGAGGAGTATAAGCGGGAATAAAGTGCATCTTAACTCCATCATTAGCCAAACTTGCACCTAAGAAATCGCAATTTGATTTTAAAAATTTCGATAAATCGTTGTACGCGCCAACAAACGAGGTACCGTTGTCGGAATAAATGTTAACGGGTTTACCCCTTCACGAAATATACCTATACAAAGCCAGTAAATATTTATTACTAGTTAGGTCATCGACTAGCTCCAAGTGAATAGCCTTGGTGGTGAAGCAAATAAATATCGCTATGTACACCTTTACTAGCCTACAACCGCGGCCTTGCCGACTGGCACACATGATAGGGCCGGCATAGTCTACGCCAACACTTTCGAAAGGGTAATCTCCCGGATGGAGTCGCTGCTGCGGCAAATTCCCCATTAAAGGCGTAACTACGTTACCCTTCATACGACAACAGCGCACATAGTTACGATAGCAAGCCTTAGCTAAATTTCGGCCACCTATAGGCCAATACGATTCCCTAATTGACGCTAATAATAACTGTGGACCTGCATGCATCAATCTCTTGTGCTCGAAATTAAACAATAGCCTAGTAAATAAATGAGTGGACTGTAAAATAATAGGATGTTTTTTATTATATGTAAATTCAGAATTCTCTAAGCGTCCTCCGAAACACATTATTTTATAGCTGTCTAAATAAACATTAAATTTGAGAAGGGCACTTTTTGAAGGTAAACTTTGTTTGTTTGCAAGTAATTTGTACTCTGGAAACGAATCGATTTGACATTTCAAGATAATAACATTTAATGCTTCCTGTAATTCTTCTTCTGTTAGAAACTTACTAATTACAGGAAGTTTCCTGCAAATACGAACAAATTTCAACACATATGCTATGGAACGAACAAGTCTCAAATAATTAGAGAAACGTTTAAAATCTATAAATAACGTGCAAGAACTATTTTCAACAATAGCGCTCAATGAAACTTGAGGTCGCGTTTCGGGTAATGTCTCGATTCCTAAACTTTTAGGTTGAGATGGCCAATTAGTCTGATCATACTTTAAAAAGTCGGGACCACACCACCATATATGTAACCCTTGCAGAGCATCAATATCCACGCCACGAGATATTAAGTCTGCTGGGTTCTTGGTCGTTGCGACATGACGCCATGTACAATTTCCTACTTTATCTAGAATTTCAGCAACGCGGTTGCGTACAAATGGCTGAAGTTTAGAAGGCAACATCTGTAACCATCCCAATACAATGGTCGAGTCAGTCCAAAAATAAACGGGTTAACCCGTTAACATTTATTCCGACAACGGTACCTCGTTTTTTGGCGCGTACAACGATTTATCGAAATTTTTAAAATTAAATTGCGATTCCTTAGGTGCAAGTTTGGCTAATGATGGAGTTAAGATGCACTTTATTCCCGCTTATACTCCTCACTTTGCCAACACTCTCGCCTTTAAAATAGTTATTTGCTCCCTAGGTAAACAATCTACTATTCTGTTCTGCAACAAAATTCATTTACGACGACATTTCTTCCTTTTCTAGAAATGTCGTTGTGGCTGCTTAAGAATAAAGAGATTAAATTGTCTCGAGAGGCGAATCTTAAAGTGATTAAATATTCTAGAATACTACTGTACGTTCTTATGTTAATCTGTGGTAAAGTGCAGCACTGGTTGGTTTTTATAAGTTGCAGAAAACCCTCGATTAACGACGGATAAAACATTTAAGATTGTAATGGCTTGAATGGAGCGATTGTGGGTTTAAACTTACAGCAATAATTTGCAAGAAAAAGACGTAGTGCAAAATGAAGTGTAAAATAAAATCATTGTACAAGGTAGGTAGTCTTTATCTTTAAATTGATATTCTAAATATTTGTATGTCTGTTTGTAATCCCTGGAAGTTGGTTCTGATTCGATTTCATAAATTATTTTACAGATAAAATATATACACACACATTTCTATTCTCCCTTTCCTATCCAAAGTCCTTGAAAACTTGTCCACGATCAACTTAGCACGTTCCTTATCAAACAAAATCTGCTAAATCCTTTCCAGTCTGGTTTTCGACGCGGACACAGCACTACCTCAGCACTTGTACACATTACGGACGATATCAGGTCGGGCATGGAAGTGGGAAAGTTAACGGTACTTGCTCTGCTCGATTTTAGCAATGCCTTAAATACCGTTGACTTCGACATTTTGCTTGGCGTCTTAAGCTCTTTTAACATATCTCCTCCGGTAATTGACTGGTTTCGTAGTTACCTGTTTGGCCGCCGGCAGCGTATTTGCACTGACGAATATTTCTCTTCTTGGTGTCACACCTCTGCCGGTGTGCCGCAGGGTGGCGTTTTATCTCCTCTTCTTTTCGCACTCTTTATTAATGCTATCTCTCAACGACTTTCTTCTTTCTACCACCTATATGCTGATGATCTCCAGATTTATACCCAAGCCCCTCTTGGAGAGTTAGGAGATGCCATTGAGACAATTAATATAGACCTGGCTCGAATAGGTGACTGGAGTGCTCAGTTTGGACTGAAGATTAATCCCGCGAAGACTCAGGTGACGGTTGTTGGTAGTTCCCGGACTGTTCCTAAAATTGATTGGTCGACGCTTCCCCAGGTTTCTTTCAACAACACCATTATTCCTATAGCTAACACTGTGAAGAACTTGGGGATTTATATCGACAGCACTCTTGCCTGGACCAAACAACTGCAGGAAGTTAGTCGTAAACTGTTTGCTTCTGCGGGCTCCCTGAGGCGTCTTCGTAATTTTCTGCCCATCACCACTAAAATTGCGATAGCACAATCTCTTCTTCTCCCTATCCTGGACTATGCTGATGCCAGCTATCTTGATCTCACCCAAGACCAATTGGATAAGCTTGAGCGACTTCAAAATCTCTGTATTAGGTTTATATTTGGCTTGCGCAAATATGATCACGTTTCTGAATTTCGTACTAAGCTCAAATGGCTTCCTATTCGCCTTCGCCGGAATGCACACATACTCTCTTTGCTTTATAATGTGCTTTTTAATCCTTTTACCCCTTTTTATCTTAAAGAACGTTTTCAGTTCCTCTGTGACACCCATTCTAAGTCCTTGAGATCATCGGAGAATTTAAAATTGAGTGTTCGTATGCATTCCACTTCCTTCTTCGACAAATCTTTTACGATTCAAGCAGTTCGGTTGTGGAATGTATTACCTATAGAAATAAGACGTGCTCAAACACTGCCAACGTTTAAGAAAATGGTAAAGGAGCATTACCTTTCACTATAATTTTTAGTCTTTTCCTTTCTCTGTCATATATTCGATATTTATTAGTATATTAGATATTTTTTATATTGGGTATTTATGTATTTTATGTTATTATGTATAAGTAAGTAATATTATTTATGATCATTGTACACTGACAGCCCTAAATTCTTCTCCTATCGTTTTAGTCCATCCAAAGGTTGTCTGTAAGAGATTGCCCTGTGCGATAAGACCGCCCATTGTACACTTTGTTTTTAAAAATGATTGTTCTGTATGTTTGTATTTTTGTGGTGTACAATAAAGTATATAATAATAATAATATAATAACTGGCAACACTAAAATGTCAACATGTTTGCGATTTTCCTCCACAATTTAATTAATTTAAAAATTTCTACAATCACCAAATACGAACAAAGTACCCAAAAGAAGAAACCAATAAGAAAATAAAACCAATTCACCTATAATATCCACTCAAAAAACCAATCCAATTCATAAAAAATACAAAAAACCAGTTGACGTAGGTATGTCAGTGACGACGTCAAATATAGTGAAAATGTTTAAGGAAAAAGTGAAAATGTTTAAGGAAAAAGCATAATGTTGACGAGAGCAGCAGCTAGTCGCGCACGACTTCTACCCCCGGACTCGTCGCTCAGCTCCGCCCCGCCGCCGCCGGACCTCGGATCACCTGTGTCATCGGTGGCTGATGCCGCGTCGAGCTCGAGCGACGAGTATTTTTCCCCGCCGACGTCGCCAACACCTGTACGTCGGCAGGGGAGAGGCCGGCTGCCGAGGAGTTTGGGACCTAGGAGCCAACCGGCTCCAAGCCGGGTCCCCGCTGCCGGTGGTTGTGTGCAGCGCATGAGATGGACTCAAAATATGAATGAGAACGTCATGCGCGCATATTACGGGTCTACTGAGGGGGGAACTAACCTCACTGCGTACCGTGCTAGGATGCTGTCTCTGTTTCGGGACCTTGAACCAACTGTAAACGTCTCAGCCCAACGATTGTCGGATCAGGTGCGGGTCATCCAGCGTAATCACAGGTTGGACGACGCCGCACTTGATAGGCTGCGCTCAGAAGTGCTGAACAACCAAATCGTCTCAACCCCGACACAGACCGCGACACCGCCAGCCACTATTGTGATCCCGCCACGGTCCAATCATGTTACCGAAGAGGCAGATGATAGGGTTGTTACAGTAAGTAGCCAGTGCAATGAAAGATTGAGGAGCGCACTGGAGGATGCGCTTCGCGAGTATAGGTCAACACCGACTGAACTTAGACCCCGATTGCCACGCTTGCCTATGCACAAGAAGAATAGGGCGCTGGTGTGTGCCTTGGACTCGCTGCTTAAGAATATCTTTAAAAGCAGCGAGAGCCTCGTTGATACGCACTCAATCCTGTATTGCGGGGCTGTTGCGGCATGTCGTTTGGCCAATGTTAAGTTCCCAAACGAGACTATTCGGCCAAAGCCTGCCGTGCCAGCCTGGCAATGCAGGATCCAACGGCGTATCGATGGGGCCAGGGTACTCATCGGCAAACTATGCTGTTTCAGGGAGGGCAATACACGACCACGCGTGATGCGCTTCGTGAGGCGGGCGTTTTCGGGCACTGGAATCAGTCCTCGAGAATACATGTCCCGTGTCACGGAGCGCATCGACTTCCTGAAGCAGAAAGTTTGTGCATGGGCCAGCCGTATTCGGCGGTATAAGCGGCGGGTTGACCGGTACTCGCAGAATCGCATGTTCCAGAGTGATGAGAGGTGGGTATACAGAACTTGGGAGCGACCTGAGCACAGTGTAACGAAACGTTACAACAATGAACTAATGCTTCGTTCTTTGTTTGTTTGTGACTTGGAAAGCGGCGGGTACCTGAGGCGCGGGGGCGAGTGTTCGCATAGATCGAATGATAAAAAATGATTGCGCGCGGTCGCCCGCGCAGCAGTCGTCCGCCAGTCGCTCCTAGGCTGATTTGCGAGCACACGTATTGCTTTGCGTCCTGTCGAGCGCCCTAGCAGACACGAGCGTTAATTTTTTTAAACTTATATTTATTTCGCGAGTTAACGACGGTTTAATAAGTGCCGTTAAAGTTGTGCGTGGAAATCCCGAATTAGGGTAAGTTTTGAATAGCACACAAATTACGCAAAGCATAATCATTGCCATCTTCATTTCTTTTGCCAATTATTATTTATTGTACCTACCCCTATACTTCTCGTTACGCTACAGATGTAATTACTTTTTTCCAATAAACACCATTTAGTAATAGCCTCAGTTATAGCTAATAATGTTGCATCTTGCTACCTAATTTTCTTCTACCTTCAAGTTTATTTATAATTTTGAAAAATAAGTCTGTAACGTTTTAACGGATTCCTAATCATTGTTTTTACTGTTTTCTTTTTGCTCAAGCTTGCTTGATATTTATGTAAACTCCGTTCTGGTCAGTGCCACCACGTCAATACTACTACATTTAAATAGGTACTTTCTTATTGTTGTCGTCGGTGGTACCCCAGGACGGAGAATATTCGGCCACGATCTAATAGGCTGGAACGGTGGTTTTCAGGATCTACGGCTTCTTCGCTTCTGCAGCTTCATCATTTCTTCGGCATCGAGCACTTCGACAAGTACTGCGTGCACGTCACGTGTGCCGCAGTTCCGAAGGCCCACCTGTCGCTACGCCACTGGTGTGCTGAGCGAGTCGTGGCTGACACCTCGCCGTATAAGCTGCCAGAGACATCGACGTACAGCACCTCTGCATATCATCTGCCAGCTTCCATCTCCGGCTTCCTGCTACTACAGGAGAGTACCTATCCCTGCAGGAGTGACAACAGACGTCCGTATCCCACTACCTACAAATATTTGTGTGCCTCCGGCTAATCTAGTTTGGTTTTGCAAATTAAAACTTAATTTTTAAAGTACACGCCCGTTTTTTATTCAGTTGCCAATTCTTAGGTGGGAATAGATCGGGTGGAGGCTTAAGGTGTGTGCCTTGGACTCGCTGCTTAAGAATATCTTTGAAAGCAGCGAGAGCCTCGTTGATACGCACTCAATCCTGTATTGCGGGGCTGTTGCGGCATGTCGTTTGGCCAATGTTAAGTTCCCAAACGAGACTATTCGGCCAAAGCCTGCCGTGCCAGCCTGGCAATGCAGGATCCAACGGCGTATCGATGGGGCCAGGGTACTCATCGGCAAACTATGCTGTTTCAGGGAGGGCAATACACGACCACGCGTGATGCGCTTCGTGAGGCGGGCGTTTTCGGGCACTGGAATCAGTCCTCGAGAATACATGTCCCGTGTCACGGAGCGCATCGACTTCCTGAAGCAGAAAGTTTGTGCATGGGCCAGCCGTATTCGGCGGTATAAGCGGCGGGTTGACCGGTACTCGCAGAATCGCATGTTCCAGAGTGATGAGAGGTGGGTATACAGAACTTGGGAGCGACCTGAGCACAGTGTGACTGACGTGTGCCGCCCGGATGATGTCGCCACGAGTACATTCTGGCGAAGCATCTGGTCGGTGCCCGTCTGTCACACTGAGGGTGGCTGGATGCGTGATATCGAGCGCGTGTGTGATGCTATACCAGAAATGGAAAAAGTAATCATCAGTCCACCTGATGTAGCCAAAGCAGTTCGTCCGCTACCGAATTGGAAGTCTCCGGGACCGGACGGACTGCACAACTTTTGGCTAAAATGGTATAGCAGCTCACACGCGTTACTGGCATCTCAATTCCAGTCATGTTTAGAGACTGGGTCGCTGCCGCAGTTTTTAACAACAGGCGTTACCCACCTGCTCCATAAGACAGGTAGTACCGCGGAACCCAAGAATTATAGACCAATTACTTGCCTATCGACGGTTTATAAACTTCTTACATCCATCCTGAGAGCAAAAATTGATAAACACATTGAAGCTAACTCAATAATGTCTACCTCTCAGAATGGATGTAGGAATGGGTCCCGCGGCACTAAGGAGCTACTCCTCATTGACATGGCCATAAGCCAGCAGGTTCGTCGATCCCGCAAGGATCTGTCGACATGCTGGATAGACTACAAGAAGGCCTACGACTCTGTGCCACATACATGGCTCATGAGGGTGCTGGAGTTATACAAAATAGATGCAACTCTATGCACCTTCCTTCAGTCATGTATGGGGCAATGGAAGACAGTCCTTCGATATCCAGGATGTCGACCGATTCAGGGGGATGATGAGCCTGTATGGATTAAGCGGGGGATATTCCAGGGCGACAGTTTGAGTCCACTTTGGTTCTGCTTAGCCCTGAATCCTCTAAGTACACTGCTGGAGGATTCAGGACTAGGCTATCGGTTGAGAAGAGGTGGTCAGGTCATATCTCACCTCCTTTACATGGATGATCTGAAACTCTTTACCCCCAACAAATTCCAACTGACGGAGCTACTGAAGGTAACTGAAACCTTCAGTAACTCCATCAGGATGGAATTTGGTGTGGACAAATGTGCAGTCATGCATGTAAAGCAAGGGGAGATTATGGAATCCGAGGGAATTCAACTCTCTGATTCCATACACCTCAGACACCTCTCCTCGACCGAAACTTACAAGTATTTGGGTATGTCGGAAGCGTTGGGCATCAACAGTTCTGACATGAAGCAACTGCTGAAGGAGCGGTTCTTTGGCCGCCTGAAAAAGGTATTAAATAGCCTTTTGTCAGGCGGAAATAAGGTGCGCGCCTTCAACAGTTGGGTCATGCCGGTTTTGATGTACTCTTTCGGCATACTCAAATGGACTCAGACCGAGCTTGACGCCCTCGATAGGAGGGTCCGGACACTGCTGACCGCAAACCGGATGCATCACCCACGATCATCAGTGATGAGACTGTACATCCCGCGGAAGTGTGGGGGTCGAGGCTTTTTAAACGCCAAGACTCTTCACAACCGCGAGGTGTGCAGCCTCAGAGAATATTTTTTTAAATCTGAAGTGGGTATGCACAGGGATGTGGTCGCAGTGGACAAGGGACTCACCCCGTTGTCCATGGCTAAAGAGAACTGGCGCAAGCCTGTAATACTAACTACTGATGAACGCAAAGAAGTATGGCAAGGCAAGGAGCTACACGGGCGCTTCTATCGGGCTCTACATGGGACCGATATAGATTTCCCAGCGTCCGTATCCTGGCTACGTTTCGGCGACCTTTTTGGGGAAACTGAAGGTTTTGTCTGTGCAATTATGGACGAAGTTATCCTGACGAATAACTACCGGAGACATATAATGAAGGACGGCACGGTTGACATATGTCGGGCATGCCACCGTCCGGGTGAATCCATCAGACATATTATCTCTGGTTGTTCTCGTCTCGCTAACGGCGAGTACTTGCACAGGCATAATCAAGTGGCCAGGATTATTCACCAGCAACTTGCTTTGAAGTACAATCTAGTGGAATCGGAGGTACCGTATTACAAGTATGTGCCCGACCCAGTTCTCGAAAATGACCATGTCACGTTGTACTGGGATCGGTCTATCATCACTGATAGGACTATTGTTGCTAATAAGCCAGATATAGTGGTGATAGACCGATTAGCGCGCCGCACAATGATAATCGATGTCACCATTCCGCATGACGAGAACCTCGTGAAAGCTGAGAAAGAGAAACAAATCAAGTATCTCGACTTAGCACACGAGGTTGTCGACATGTGGAATGTGGACTCGGCGATCATTGTGCCGATTGTCATTACGGCCAACGGCCTGATGGCCAAGAGCCTCGACGACCATCTGTCGAGGCTGTCACTGCACGGTTGGATCAAGGGCCTGATACAGAAGGCAGTACTCCTCGATACGGCTCGCATTGTGAGGAGGTTCCTGTCTCTGGAGCCATAACCACCGGTAGCTTGGACCCTGCTCCCGACACCGGTGGACAACCATTTTTGTTATATTTTTAAATGTTTTTTTTTAATGATTTGTTTTTTATAAAGAAATATTTAAAAATGTAAGTATAAAGTGTGTACAAAGCTAAATAATAATAATAAAATAATAAATAAAATAATCTGAATAATCTGTGGCCTGACTTGTCAAGAGTGACACAAAAATTTTCTTCGCTCTTCGAATTTTTTGATTATATTTATGAATCCGTACAATTTCACTGTTAATACTACATAAAACTAAATTTAAATAATGCCTCCATATTATAATAAAACAACCAGAAGAAAACCAAAACTATAATTAAAATGAACAACCTACTCGTACAATAAACCAGAATGACAAGCTGAGAAGAAAATGTTGACACGAAGCCAGGCCCGAGCCAAAAACACACGCCCAACATCTTCGGGTTCGTCGCTCAGCTCCGCCTCGCAGTCGCCGGGATCCCCTACAACCGTAAGTCAAGCGATCCTGGATGCTGCAGTTGCGTCGAGCTCTAGCGACGAATACTTCTCTCCGCCGACGACACCACCACCTACGCGTCGACGGGGAGGACGCCGGCCACCGGACAGCCTAGGACCTCGAGGCCCATAGGCCTCTGACAGGGTCCCCGCTCCCGGTGGAAGTGTGCAGCGCATGCGATGGACGCAATCGATTAACGAAAACGTCATGAGCGCATACTTTGGGGCTACAGAGGGGGGAAGTAACCTGACTGCGTACCGTGGTCGGATGCTCTCTCTGTTTCAGGTGCTTGAGCCAGCTGTCAACGTGTCGGCCCAACGTCTATCGGATCAGGTGCGGGTCATCCAACGTAACCGTATGCTGGATGACGCCGTACTTGATAGACTGCGTGAGGAATCACAGAGTAGCCGTGTCTCACCTGCCTTGCCACCGGCCGCGGTGCAACTGCAACCCAGTGTTTCACCGCGACCCGACCATGTTGGCGAGGATGACGACGACGGGGCTATATCTGTGAGTACCCAATGCAATGCACGTTTGAGGAGCGCTTTGGAATGTGCATTCAGCGAGTATCGCTCCACACCGCCTGAGCTTAGACCTCGACTACCTCGTTTGCCCATGCATAAGAAAAATAGGGCGCTGGTGTGTGCTCTAGATTCGCAGCTGTCAAATGTTTTTGATAGCAGCAAAGACCTTGCCGACACCCACTCGATCTTGTACTGTGCGGCTGCAGCAGCATGTCGTGTAGCTAACGTCAAGTTTCCCAAAACTGACAGAGCTACACGACCAGCTATACCAGCTTGGCAGTGCAGGATTGAGCGTCGTATCGGTGAGGCTAGAGCACTCATCGGCAAGCTTATCTGCTTCAGGGAGGGCAACACTCGCCCTAGAGTGATGCGCTTTGTGAGGCGGGCGTTCTCAGGGACTGATATCAGTTCTCGAGATTATATATCCCGCGTCACAGAGCGTATCGACTTCCTGAAGCAGAAAATCTATGCATGGGCAAACCGTATTCGTCGGTACAAGCGGCGAGTGGAGCGATACACTCAGAATCGCACATTCCAGAGCAACGAAAGGTGGGTTTATAGGGCTTGGGAGCAACCCAACCAAGGTGTGACTGATACGCGCCTACCGGATAATGACGCCATGTCTTCGTTCTGGCGCGATATTTGGTCGGTGCCTGTCAGTCACACCGAGGATGACTGGACTCGGGAGGTCGAACGAGCGTGCGATCCGATACCACAAATGGGGGCAATTACCATCAGCCCCCAAGATGTGGCTCGTGCAGTCCGCCCGTTGCCTAACTGGAAATCTCCTGGGCCGGACGGACTGCACAACTTTTGGATTAAATGGTTCCAAAGGTCGCACGCTCGTTTGGCAACTCAGTTCCAGTCTGCCTTAGAGTCAGGATCGCTACCTCAGTTCCTAACGACAGGAATAACCCACCTGCTCCACAAATCAGGTAGTACTGCGGATCCTAAAAACTATAGACCGATAACGTGCTTACCGACGGTCTATAAAGTCCTTACATCCATTCTGAGAGCGAAAATTAATCAACATATTGACAATAACGCCATCATGTCTGCTTCTCAGAATGGATGTAGGAACGGGTCCCGCGGTACTAAGGAGCTGCTCCTCATAGACATTGCCATTAGCCAACAGGTTCGCCGTTCCCGCAAGGATCTGGCGACATGTTGGATAGATTACAAGAAGGCTTATGACTCAGTGCCACATACATGGCTCATGAGGGTGCTGGAGTTGTATAAAATTGATGCAACTCTGCGCGCCTTCCTGACGTCATGTATGGGGCAGTGGAGGACGGTCCTTCACTATCCAGGATGTCGACAGATTCAGGAAAACAGCGAACCTATAAGGATCGAGCGCGGCATATTTCAGGGCGACAGTCTGAGTCCTCTGTGGTTTTGTTTAGCCCTGAACCCTCTCAGTACACTGCTGGAGGGTTCAGGTCTGGGCTATCGGTTGAGAAGAGGTGGTCAGGTCATATCACACCTCCTTTACATGGATGATCTGAAGCTCTTTGCCCCCAACAACTTGCAACTGATGAAGCTACTGAAGGTAACAGAAACCTTCAGTGACGCCATCCGTATGGAATTTGGTGTGGACAAATGTGCAGTCATGCATGTAAAGCGAGGGGAGATTATGGAATCCGTGGGAATACAACTCTCGGATTCCATACACCTTCGATCCCTTTCCTCAACCGAAACTTACAAGTATTTGGGTATGTCGGAAGCACTAGGCATCAATGCTACTGACGTGAAACAGTCGTTGAAGGAGCGCTTCTTTGGCCGCCTGAAAAGAGTACTAAATAGTCTTTTATCGGGCGGTAACAAGGTGCGCGCCTTCAACGGCTGGGTCATGCCGGTATTGATGTAGTCTTTCGGCATACTCAAATGGACTCAGACTGAACTTGACGCCCTGGATAGGAGGATCCGCACGCTGCTTACCGCAAATCGTATGCATCACCCACGTTCATCGGTTATGAGACTGTATATCCCTCGGAAGTGCGGGGGTCGTGGCTTTTTAAATGCTAAGACCCTACACAACCGCGAGGTATGCAGTCTTAGGGAATACTTCCAGGCCGCTGACGTGGGTATGCATCGAGATGTGGTAGCGGTGGACAAGGGCCTTACCCCGCTCTCCTTGGCTAACGAGAACTGGCGCAAACCTATAGTATTAGATACTAATGACCGCAGGGAGGTATGGCAGAGCAAGGAGCTTCACGGACGCTTCTACCGGGTCCTACATGGGCCCGATGTAGATCTTTTAGCGTCCGTGGCCTGGCTGCGATTTGGTGACCTGTTCGGGGAAACCGAAGGTTTTGTCTTTGCGATTATGGACGAAGTTATGATGACGAACAACTACCGGAAATACATTGTGAAGGACGGCACGGTTGACATCTGTCGGGCATGTCACCGGCCGGGTGAATCAATCCGTCACATTATCTCCGGTTGTTCTAGTCTGGCTAACGGAGACTATTTGCATAGACACAACCTTGTAGCTAGGATTATCCATCAGCAACTTGCTCTTAAATACAATCTTGTGGAGTCGGAAGTGCCTTACTATAAGTATGTGCCCGACCCAGTTCTCGAAAATGGCAATGTAACGTTGTATTGGGATCGGTCTATCATCACTGACAGGACTATTGTTGCCAATAAGCCTGACATAGTGGTGATGGACCGACTAGAGCGTCGCGCAATGATTGTTGATATAGCGGTCCCACATGATGAGAACCTCGTGAAGGCTGAGAGAGATAAGAAAAGCAAGTATCTTGATCTGGCTCGCGAGGTTGTCGACATGTGGGACGTGAATACAGCTATCATTGTGCCGATAGTCGTTACGGCCAATGGCATAATAGCCAAGAGCCTCGACGAACATCTGAGGAGGCTCTCGTTAGGCAGCTGGATCAAGGGCTTGATCCAGAAAGCGGTACTTCTGGACACGGCGCGTATCGTTAGGAGGTTCCTCTCTCAGGAGCCCTGACCACCGGTAGCTTGGACCCTGTTCCCGATACCGGTGGGCTACTATTTTTGTATTTTTAAATGTTTTTATATTTTATTTTTTATAGAATAATATTTAAAAATGTAAAAATATGTAATATAAAATGAATAAATGAATAATAATAATAATACACTAATGCTTAATAAGTAGCTAGATAGGGTCTTGAACAACTGTATTAGATTCATATTTAACCTCAGAAAGTATGACCATGTGTCATACTACAGGTCTGAGCTAAAATGGTTGCCGATTCGCCAGAGAAGAAGGTTACGCGCTTTGACCACGCTTTTCACCCTACTCAATTCTCCCATCCCTCCTTCCTATCTTTTGTCTAAATTTCAATATCTATGTTCTTCACATGCTCGGGATCTGCGTACTTCCAATAATCTCCTTTTGCTTTGTCCTTCTCATACTAGTGATTTTGTTCACTCTTCTTTCAATATTCAGTCCATTCTTCTCTGGAACGAGCGGCCTCTCGAGATCAGGACGGCTACAAGTAGATTTGCATTCAAGCGGAAATTGCGGTTTTATTTTCAGCACAACTAAGAAGAGTCATCTCACTTTCTTCTTCTCTGTTACTTCATAAATATATATTTAATATAAGTATATATTATATTCAATATATATGTACGTGTATTTTACCTATTTTAGTATTTTAATAACAACTTTTTTCTTTTTAAATTCTTTAAATAATGCACCTGCCTTGTTATCTCTTCACCACCCTTGGTTGACTGGTAGAGAATGCCTAAGGCATTAAGTCCGCCTTTGTACCTTTTTGTGCATGAAGTCTAAATAAATAAATAAATAAATAGTAACATAAAACTTCGAAAATTCAGAGTGATGCCAGGATTGGGATAAGCCACGCGAGTGTAGCGGCGTGAAAAAGTCAGTCGGCTATAATCGTTAATGGATCAAAGCACGTGGATTTTACAAGAGTACCTGTCTAGATCCGGACTGTGTCGACTGATCATAAAATTTCACGTGTTGAGTCCACGTTTTCAAACGAAGTTAGACCTCGCCGCGTGATCTCTAAACAACGACAAACTTCATTACTCACAGAAGGCCTTGAAAGTCGACGAATAGTAGACACATATTTACAACTTAACTGAAAATTAACTCTATGATTAAGACTAAGGAATATTATAGAAATACATTTATTCGATACAACACAACAACAACGAACATACGAAAAGACGAGCAGATTTTTAAATTTTATTTATAATGCCTCTCTTTTCCGATTAATACGCGGACAAAGCCACTAGCATAAACAAGCAGGAAAAATAGCAAAGCATGAATAATAGAGTAGATTTTTAGTTGAGTTAAGAAAATAAATTACACTGATCTCAGTTTCTGCGAATCTATTAATAACTTCAAATGTTCTGGATGGTCATAATTTATTCTCTCTGTTTTACTCTAATTCCCTGTTCTAAAATGTAGTGAGGGAGAAAATAAACAGAAAGAGATCCGGCGATTCGCGGGCGGGCGAGATTTCTCTTTCAGACGTTTTCGCATCACTCTTAAGCGGAATGTTTAACATTTGTTAAATATTTACTTTGTCATAATGGGAGCTTAATGGTAAGCGGGAATATTTATTTCATCCTTTACCTGAAATTCAGTGGGCTTTTTCAATACCTTCTGCTTAAATGAGTGGATTTTATTTAGGGTTTTTTATTTTTGGAGTTTGAGTACTGAACATCGTTCACGATTACTTTGGTTTCGCATAGAAAAGTAACTTATTATTGAAGGTAGCAATACATATTATAAATCTGTAGAAAAGTCGTTTTTGCACATCGAACATATTTCAAAAAAAATGCCATTAACATCCTTAAAGGATAACCAACAGAAACCATTTCCAGCATTTTTGGATTTTTTGTCTGTTTAGTTGTGCACGCAACACGTAAAAGTAACGAAACCAATGTATGTAGATAAATTTTATATATAAAATATATGCAAAACTTGAAGCATCAAGTACCGGTTAAACGGGATTACATTGAGATCTGGGGTAACTTTGATGATAACTTTACTTTTTTAGGTTTTTAAAGCTAACTCCGTGAAAACGGAACGCACCTCAATTATCTTTTTAAAACTTGCAACACTGACATGTCAACCATGTTATGCATCAACCTCAGTGCAAGAATAAGTTTACTTGTTGCAGAAAAAATATTTTGAATTGTACTGTGTGAATTCATTAAAAATACATTGTAAATTGAGGTTACTTTATATTGCAATGAAAAAACAATGTAACCCCATTTTCATTTTAGCGTTCATGGGCCGGTTTATTTTATGTGAAGTCGCCAATACTGCATTTTATTCATAATTATCAAAATATAATTGAAATAGTTATAATAATTTCAAAATTAATCAATTTGACCTCGTTTTACGGTACTAAGTTTTTGTTTCATTGCAATCGGTTCATTATATCTAAAGTTATAGATGAATTTAAAGCGTTCAAGAAGTAAATACTCGGGAGAGTTATAATTATTTATTTATTAAATCAGTAGTTACACATACATTTTGTATATTTAAGTTGATGCCAACATAAACTCATTAGAGTTTTACCGTGCACCAAAAACATCGACTACATAATATAAACAAAAAAAAAAAATAACCACTTAAGTAGGTGTGCAAAGTTTAGCCATTGCCATCCAACGTGGCAATGCAGCAAGCGTTATGGGCACCTTTGTGCCGGGAACAGTTAGGGGCGGGTTATTTGACTAGTTGTAAGACATCGCTTTTTGACGTGTCGTTGTGACTTTGACATCTAATTTTTAATGTATGTATTCATAAAGGTACTTAGGTAAAAAGTGACAACAAAAAGAATAAAAATTACAGCGGGTATATGCAAAATAATTCTCTAATACTAACAAGCGCACATCAGTGACCACTCCGGCCTTCCATTTACAACAAAAGTGGTGGAGAGTTTTTAAGTTGATACAGGTTGATCCCAAAATAAAAACTGATGTTTTTAGTAATTGTTAATTTTCAACTTTATTTGTGTTTTGATATTATAGTTAGATATTATTTTTGTTTTTTATTGTTTTAATCTTCTTATTTATAATTAATTAAATAAAATATTTTTTGATTAGTGAATCTATGTATATATCTTAGGTATTTAACTTTTGTAAAAAATAATTATTTAGTTTGTTTTTTATGTTTTTCTGAGTTATTTTAAAGTTGAACTCCATATTCGATAATTTCTTTGTGCATTTGACGTCATTTTCTGAAAGGCGGTGTTAAGATTCTCCGTAGAAGAATTAACCTAGAAAAAAAATGGTAAGTAGTTAGGATTCGCATAGGATAAAGGTAGCAAGGTAAGTAGGGTAGGAAGGTAGGTAGGAATGTAAGTATGAGTAGGTAGGTAGGTAAGGTAGTGTTAACAACTAATTAGCAAATACTTCAATTCGAATTTTCTATATAGGATTCGAATTCAAATTTAGAATCTTCTTATTTGTTTACGTGTGTGTTAATCCATCATAATCACGGCTTACTTGCTGAACGTTTTTGGATGAAACATGACCTAGATTAGGACATATGACTTTTTTTATCCCAGTAATAAGTATGTGTCCCGTGGGATTATTTTCAACATATATGCTGGTAACGTCAATGGCAAAAGTCTTAAAGTTAAATACATCATGTATTGTTAGGTATAGGTAAATACTTTTGCCTAGCCCGTGTCCGTTGAATGAACTTTAGTCGAATCTTTTGATTTATAAGGGTTCACGCTACTTAAGGTTAATTAGTTAGATTAAGGCGTCAGGGTTAATGCTGTGCCCTTTTAGTGGCTAAGGGAAGATTATGTTATTAACGGATAACAACTTTGTTGAAAAAAAACCTAATCCAGTTCAAAGTTACTGCAAATTGGGTTTGAATAGAAAGTACTCACTTCTTTTATCAAAACTTGTTTAAAATTTGAAATTAGTTTTCTTTTCTAAACTGTCGAATAGTTGTGTTGTTTTCAAGCTTATTATTAACTTGCATGTGTGATCGGATAAAATCTTGCAACTGAATTTTAAGGCAGTTATCTTCAACCGATTAAAATGAAATTTTCCATAGGTACACGTTTGGTTTGGATGAGAATGCACGGTAAGCTAAAAAGCTTGTTTAAAAAGAGTTGTTTATACTGGAAAAAAAAATCAAGAAGAGTAACAATTTGCTGAATGGTCAGCCATTTTTGACTTACCATAAAAAGGAGGCGATTCTCATTCGGTTGTATTTTACAAGCTTTTATTTATTTTCCATGTCCATCCGGTGTCTGTAATCATAATTTACAAGTGAAATTTCACCGACTTCCCGGTATTCGATTGAGCTCTTTTACACACACGTTTATTTCTCGTGAGTATACATTTTTTTATTTAAAAGATTCTTTAAAAAAAAAAAATATCTACCTACTGCATTAACCACAAACCATACTTATTTAGCATAGTTTGATCTATCAGCAATGACCTAGGACACATTTTTTTTCTCTTTTGGCTTCGCACGGTTTGTGCATTCAGCCAATGTCACGTCAGGTTATTTTATTATTAAATAAAGGTAGGGAAACCAAATTGCAATGACCTAGGACACATTTTTTTTCACTTTTGGCTTCGCACGGTATGTGCATTCAGCCAATGTCACGTCAGGTTATTTTATTATTAAATAAAGGTAGGGAAACCAAATTAAAAAATATATATATATTCTTGGAAGGTATATAGGTAAGGTTTTACAGCTAACTGCTTGGACCTTCTGCTGACAACAGATCCAGACCGCTACTCGGTGTCGGTTTCTTCACCTCTAGTTAGCTCCGACCATTGTATGGTGAAGTCTGTATCGGTCTATTCCCTGCCCGATCCTAGCCCATAAGGCACCCGGTGGATGTGGCGAAACAAGTTAGCAGATCGGGATGGCATGCGTTCTTTCTTCGCATGTTATCCTTGGCAGCCTACCTGCTTCTCTTCGGCTGATCCTTCGTCATGCACGGACGCCGTGACGGATGTGTTGCGTCGGGGAATGGAGTTCTACATTCCGTTCTCTGACGTAGCAATGTCCAACGCCGACCGGCCATGATTTGATGCCGAATGTAATCGCGCAAAAGCGCTCAAACACAAGGCATACCTTGCATGGGTCGACGCTCGAATGCGTAAGGCGAGTGCTGCCAAGTCCTGTAAGAAGGTGATGCGAAGGGCTCGGTTTGACCACATTAGCCGGATAGGGAACAAACTTGTTTCTTACCCGGCAGGCAGTAAAGCGTTTTGGTCCCTGGCTAAATCGGTTGAATCGAACTTCTGCCGCAACTCACTATCACCACTGCTGAAACCCGACGGGTTGCTGGCCCACCCTGCTGAGTAGAAAGCAAACTTCTTTGGCTCTCTTTTTGCGCAATCTTCACGGGTAAATTCTGGAGATGCGCGGCCTCATGCCTATCCTGATGGATGTGAAATGAACAAATTCCCAAACACCAAAAGAACGTCCGTAGGGTGCTGCTTAACCTTGAAGTGAACAAAGCCAGTGGCCCTGGTGGGATACCAGCAATTGTACTTAGAACTTGTGCGCCTGAACTGTCTCCGATCTTGACACGCCTATATCACCTTTCGTTAGATGCTGGTAAAGTAACGAATGCTTGGAAGCAAGCCAACTTTCAGCATGTGCCCAAGAAGGGCAGTCTGGCTGACCCAGCCAACTACAGACCTATATTAGTAACGTCCATCCTCTGTAAGAGTATGGAACGGGTGCTTAACTGTAAGCTCCTGGCGTACCTAGAAGCTCACGACATCCTCAGTGACCGCCAATATGGCTTCCGCCAAAATCGATCAACTGGGGATCTTCTAGCGTATGCCAAGCACGGAGAAGCGCTTGATGTCTCCCTCGACATCTCGAAGGCTTTTGATAGGGCCTGGCACGAAAGCCTCATTGGTAAGCTTCCTTCATTTGGTCTGCCCAGTGGTTTGTGTGTTTGGATTGCGGACTTCCTGAGGGATCGGTTCATCCGAGTGGTCATAGAAGGCTGCTTGTCTAGCCAATTGGATAATAATGCCGGGGTTCTTCAGGGCTCAGTGCTCTCAGCAACATTGTACTTGCTCCATATAAACGATCTGCTAAAACCGGCACCTTTGGGTATGCAGACGACAGCACTGTTGCTGAGAGGTACGTGTCTGACGTACGAGCTACTGGGCCTCAGATCCGGTCTCACCGGGAGGACATGTTTGAGCGCTTGAACCTATCTTTGAAGGCAGTCTCCGAATGGGGCGATGCCAATCTGGTTAATTTCAATGTTGCTAAGACCCAGGTGTTGGAATTTGAACTCAACACTAGCGGCCAGCACGCGCCGTCTGCACTTGGCACACTCGCGCGTGGCCTACGCAGCATCGATGTGTGGGTGAGCGGCGCGACATCAACGCAGCACGGCGCGGGTCGAGGACACTCGCTACCACGGACTCCACCGCGACAGTCGACACCTCTCTCTTCCTAAAATATAATTTGTTTGTCCAGGACAGTTTATATTTGTAATTATAACGGCATTTATCCATTTCGCCTAAAAATACAGTCCACTCATTTGATCCACGAGCTAACATTGGTCCTTCAAGGATCTCGCCGTCTTATTTTCAAATTAACGGTCTACGGAAAATTTCAACTACCTCGAAGCAGCGTCTACAGTTGCAGCGGCAATTCCAGCAGGAGTCCACATCTTGCTCAGGAGACTTCGCCGAGCACCCGCACACGCCCAGAGGAGATGAAAGCGTCAAGAGGACGACCAACGACGGACTTCGGAACATCGTCGAACTGTCCAGTCATCGCAACGGACACAGAACTTGGCGATTATCGTCAGTCCAGTGGAGGGTATAGATATTCAGTGAGTTCGTTCCAATTCATCCCTTATTTTCTCCATTCATATGTTAAAACAGCTACATTTAAGTGAGTGCCTTCACCTACCTTCATCACAGCCTGTAAAGGGAAATCACTATTTCACAGCCTAATATTTCTCCATCATCACCATTTCTGTTAAAAAGCAATAATAACCAGCATCTAAAACTATAAGTTTGTTTACGCAAAACATTACTACATATGTTTATCAGCTGATCGCGCGGCGACATACCTAGTACAGCTGTTTCTTTGTTCGCACTTAGCACCGTTGGTCGAGTGATTCATAGGTACCTACATAACTCATTAGTATTTTTTTTTCTTTCCATTCGCAACATCGGTTTCGGGTAAACAAGTTTATGTTTACCAAGTTTTTATTAATAGTTGCGCACTAAGCTTCTAGCAATTAGTAAATCATGGCAGAAGAAAAAGTGGAGAAGTTAATTAAAAAAACGCAGCTGCATGAAAGCCAAGCTCACAATTTTTAGCAACTACCTACAAATGCAAAAAAGTTGCAGCAAGCTCGGCAGTCTGCAACTATTAGATTTAGAAACCAGATATAGGAAATTTAATTGCTTATACGAGGTCTTCGACAAATTGCAGGGTGACATCGAGCTGTTGTCGGACAGCCCTGATGACGAAAGCGAGGAACGAGAGCAGTTCGAAAATCAATATTACAAGCTGGTGGCGACGGCAAAGAGTATGCTCGGTGCTCGTCCACCTCAGTCAAGCAGCTTCCGGGACGGTGCCGTGCCAGGTGACGGGGATGTACAGGCAGGTGGTTTTTTGAATAACTATGTAAGGTTGCCAAAAATAAATTTACCGGTTTTCCAAGGTCACTATACACACTGGCTCGAGTTTAGAGACACTTATATTTCCCTTATTCACTCACGGACAGACATCGATAACATAAATAAATTGCACTACCTGCGTGCGTCGTTAAGGGGTAGTGCGTTGCTAGTAATCGATAATTTAGACTTTAAGGCTCAGAACTATGAGTCTGCGTGGAACTTGTTGTGCAGTAGATACGACAACAGGAGGCTGCTAGTGAACAACCATGTCCATGTATTGTTTAACGTTAGAGTAATGGAAACAGAATCGTGTTCGGCCATTCGAAACCTGATAGATACGACAAATAAAAATCTCAGAGCCCTGTCAACTTTAGGACAGCCAACTGAGCACGGGGGTCTAGGGGAGACATTGATCATACACATGATGGCAGAAAAACTCTACAGCATTACACGCAGACAATGGGAAGAAAACAGCAGCAGCTATTTGTTACCCCATCACGGCGTCATCCGTGAGTCAAGCACAACCACTAAGCTTCGTACAGTATTCGAAGCGTCAGCCACCACTAGTACTGGGTTGTCGTTAAATGACATCCAAATAGTCGGCCCAACTGTACAAGAAGACTTAATATCAATTCTACTACGTTTCCGACAGCATAAATACGTCGTAACAGGTGAAGTAGAGAAAATGTACAGAGCGATTGAACTACATCCTTCTCAACGCTCTCTTCAACAAATCATATTTCGCTCAGATTCGACAGAGCCCCTAAAAACATACACACTCAATACTGTCACTTATGGCACAGCGAGTGCACCTTACCTAGCAACCAAATGCTTAGTTAGCTTAGCTTCCAATGCTCCAAATGATGACGTCAGGCAGTCAATAAAGAGAGATTTTTACGTAGACGATTATCTGGGAGGATGTGACACAATAGACAAAACAATTAATATCGCCAAAGGAATTATAGCAACATTAAAATCAGCACAATTCAATTTAAGAAAATTAAAATTAAATAGTAAATACATTTTACAGCAAATTTACTCATCCAACAAAAATACAGACAACGAAACATTAGACTTGTCCGAAACAAACCCAAATATTTCTGCTAAAACTCTTGGCCTCAACTGGATTTGTGATGCTGATACATTGTCATTCACAATAAATATAAACTTAAATAAAAAGGTCACAAAACGGCACATACTCGTACTATCAGTAATAAGTCAGATCTTCGACCCACTGGGACTAGTAGGCCCATGTATTATAGATGCAAAAATTATCATGCAAAAATTGTGGATCGAACAATACGCATGGGACGATGAAGTCACACAAGAAATAAAAAAGATATGGTTCACACTTGCTGAGACTTTACCACTCCTGAATTATCTGAGAATTCCACGATGGATTCTCAGCGAAAATTCAGAAAGACATGAAATACATGTTTTCTCAGATGCATCAGAGCGAGCGTACGGTGCGTGTTTGTACATTCGATCTGAGGATCAAACAGGTTTAGTAAAGGTACACCTCTTAACCTCTAAAAGTAGGGTAGCGCCGATAAAGCCAACGACAATTCCTCGTCTGGAGCTTTGCGGAGCCTTGTTGGCTGCAAGGTTGTGTACTAAAGTATTAACCTCTCTTACATTAAACGTAAGCAAATGTAAATTTTGGTGTGACTCCACTATAGTTCTAGGGTGGCTAAACACACCCCCATTGCAATTAAAACATTTCGTTCGCAATCGCATTCACGAAATTCAAGAGAGCACAGAGGGTCACGCGTGGATCTACGTACCGTCGAAAGACAATCGGGCGGATCTTGTTTCCCGCGGCCTAAAGGCTGACTCCATCAGAGATTTATCCTTGTGGTGGTCTGGTCCCGCTTTCTTAGAGAAAGATGAACGGGAATGGCCATAAATGCCCAATCATACGAAGAAACACGATCTACCAGAATTGGTCTCTTGTTCTGTTGTAGTGACTAACAATAGTTCTAATGTCGACTCTATTAGTAGCTTAATTAACAATAGATCTAACTTAACTTATTTACAAAATAGCATACTTACTGAGGTTTGTTCACAATTGTCGGCACAAAACCAATGCATTATCGGGTCATCTTTCAGTGGACGAACTCAAAAGAACTATTAAACCTAATCTTGCACAAAGCACAGTTGAAATTTTTTCCTGACGAACACAAAGCTCTTAAAGCAGGAAAGGCTCTTCATAGTAAAAATAGACTGGTGGTCTTATCCCCATTTTTGGATCCCAACGGCCTGTTGCGCGTCGGTGGCAGACTGGATAATTCCCCATGTGGCTTCGACACGAAACACCCAATCCTATTGTGCAGCAAACATCACATAACAAAAATCGTATTTATCCAAACTCATTTAACATTTTTGCATGCTGGACCCCAGCTCTTACTGGCAAACGTAAGACAAACCTATTGGCCTTTGGGTGGCAGAAATCTAGCCAAGGCTACAGTAGGTAGATGTGTCCAATGTTGCAGGTACAAAGCGGAATCAGCACAACCCATAATGGGGCAGCTACCCGAAAACCGAACTAGCCTAGAATACCCATTTTTACATTGTAGTGTTGACTACGCCGGGCCAGTGATGATAGCGGACAGGAAGGGTAGAGGCTGCAGACTCCTCAAGTCATTCTTGGAAATCTTCATATGTAATTCCACGAAGGCCTGTCATTTCGAGCTTGTCACTGCACTATCCAGCAAAGCTTTTTTGGCTGCACTTAAACGCTTTGTGTCACGTCGAGGTAAACCACAACGCATCACGTCCGACAATGGCACAAATTTCGTCGGCGCCTACAATGAGCTCTCAAAGTTCCTTATACAGTCAGACCTCGAAGGCATTGACTTTAAATTTATACCCGCCTATAGTCCCCACTTCAACGGCTTAGCTGAGGCGGCTGTTCGTTCCACCAAACATAACCTTAAAAGGCTACTCCAAACCACTCACCTGACCTATGAGGAAATGGCTACTTGCCTCACTCAAATTGAAGCAGTTTTAAACTCCTGTCCCCTTACTCCTCTTTCCACAGAACCCCATGACTTCTCCGCTCTCACACCTTCTCACTTCTTAATTGGACGGCCAATGAATGCTATTCCTTATCCACAGGTTTCTGACAGCAACATTAATCGCCTGGAGCGCTTCAAGAGGATAGAACACATCAAACAGCACTTTTGGCAGCGGTTCTCCCTTGAATATGTTACACTACTGCAGCAGAAGGTGAAGTGGCAGTCACCAAAGACAGATCTGAAGATGGGCTCCCTGGTCATCATCAAAGACCGAGCTCTTCCTCCACTTTGGTCCTTGGGAAGGGTCGTGCATGTCTACCCTGGCGGCGACGGAATCTCCCGAGTCGCTGAGGTAAAGACAAAGAGAGGCACCATACGAAGAGCCTTCAATAATATATGTCCCCTTCCAGACTTGGAATTTGAACCCAACACTAGCGGCCAGCGCGCGCCGTCTGCACTTGGCACACTCGCGCGTGGCCTACGCAGCATCGATGTGTGGGTGAGCGGCGCAACATCAACGCAGCACGGCGTGGGTCGAGGACACTCGCTACCACGGACTCCACCGCGACAGTCGACATCTCTCTCTTCCTAAAATATAATTTGTTTGTCCAGGACAGTTTATATTAGTAATTATAACGGCATTAAACCATTTCGCCTAAAAATACAGTCCACTCATTTGATCCACGAGCTAACACAGGCGTGTCTTGTTTTCCACAAAAAGAAGCCAATTCCACCCGGCTCCTTCTTTCCGGGGTATGACCGTTCCGATAACGGATCATCTTGAACTTCTTGGCATTACGTTGACATCGAGCCTCAATTTTGGTCCAAACATTGAGACAAATGCTCAGCTGGTCGCCAAAAAGTTGGGGATCCTTGCGAAGGTGAGACGGTACTTCATGCCATAACAGCTGCTTAACTTGTATCAAGCACAAGTTCGATCATGCATGGAGTACTGATCTCATCTCTGGGATGGATCTGCCAAATACCAGTTTGATGCATTTGAGTCGAAAGAAAAAAGGGCCAAGAGTCATTTGCAATGAGAAACTGGTCGAGTCAAGGCTCCAGAACCTTAAATATCGTTGCCGAGTTGCCATCCTGTCAGTGGGAGCCTGGTCAGCCTGGTCAGCCTGGGAGTGTGCGTCGGTCCTGTAGAATTTTATTCCATCATCGGACTACAAGACAAACGGCGGCACTTTCGAAAGTCAAAAAAAAATAATGTAATAATAATTGATTCTACCGTCCATTCGGAAATGTAGCTTGTTATGGAGAAGAACGGACAAGAAACTCCACACTTACTTTAAAAAAAAAAGTACAGGTATTTGGTTTTACATCATCGTTATATGGTATGGTATGGGACATCCCACTCATACGCACAAAGCGTTTTGGGAATACTTTTAGGCCGGGACTCCACCAAAGCGGAGATGTGCGGAGAAGTCCAAAGCGGAGAGGAGATGTTTTTTAAACAACCAATAGAATTTCGTTATTCACACATCTTTCGTCTCCGCTTTAGACTTCTCCGCACATCTCCGCTTTGGTGGAGTCCCGGCCTTATGGTGCGTACAGCTAAGGAGTGGAATTCCTTGCCGGAGTCTGTATTCCCTGATAGCTACAACCTGGGAGTTTTTAAGTCAAGGGTATATAGGTTACTTCTAGGCAAGCGTGCCCCATCGTCTACCACATCATCGCTTACCATCAGGTGAGATAGTGTTCAAACGCGAGCTTATAAATAATAAAAAAAATACCTACCATACTTACCTTGCTACCTACGCTACCTACCAATTTTTTTGTAGGGTAATTCTGCCGCGGCGAACCTTAACACCACCATTTATAAAAAGACGTCAAATGCACAACGCCATCTATCGAATATGGAGTTCAACTGTCCGAGTATCTGAACTGCGTGTGTTGTGATATTTTACTTCTTGAACACTTTAAATTCATTAACTTTTGATAGAGTGAACCGATTGCGATGAAACAAAAACTGAGTAATACTTCAAGGCACAATTTTAATGTATACATTTATCTACATTGGTGTACATTTAACTTTTCATGGGAGCGATGCCAGAGAAGAAGAAAGACCCGCTGCCACCCCCTCGCTGCCCTTCTCCTGCCTAACGATACTAGATGATTATTATTGATAACCTTAAGGTGTGAATTGTGATTCCATTCTGTCTTTTGGGGATGTTTATCGTTTATAGAATTTCACTTTATCTAGGCAACCTTGTGCAAAAACATACCACCATGTAATAAGGCCTTCCTTATTTTTAATAATCTTGACAGTATTTAGGAACTGATTTAAAGATCCTTGTATAGAAAATTTTAATTAAACGTCTGTTAGACATTTGCTAAACATCGTCGGGCATTTTATAAATAATTAAAACTTTCGTGAAGTTTCAGTTTTCTTAGAATTGTAGTCAAAAGGGGTAAACAATTAATTTCAAAGAAAGAACCAACGATAGCCTTTACGCTATCCACCAGGACAAGGTGTCTTCTTTGTTGTCGTCTAAACTGAAAAATATAATCTCACAAATGTTTCCAGTATACGTTCTAGTCTTATCCAGCTGCATTATAAATGCATTACAGTATAAACACAGCTCGTACGAAACAATTGCACCCGAAGCACGGAACATAGAGGAGATTTTCTTGGCGCATGCTCTGTTATTTAAGTAGGTAGATTACCAACCTCCTTTCTAGATAACAACATAGGTTAAGGTATGTGGCTTCTTTGCTAATTTATACCTGAATACATCTAGAATCGACAAGATTGATTCATGACCAAAGCGTATTTTTTTTGCTACAGACAATTCTAATACTTTTAGGTCGAATTATATTTCGAATTTAAAATTTTCTTACCTTAGCTACCAAAGAAGTATAAGGTCTTTATTAGCAACGTTAGCAACAAACTTGTTATAGATTTTATAACACAGTGACTTACTGTCATTTCAATGCCATGCCAAAATTTTAATATCTAATAGAAGTTTTATCATTTGGCATGTTCCTTTAATTTAAAAATAAGTTTCTGTACGCAAAATACGCGCTTAGACGTGGAGTTGCGGACACCAGCCCGTCTTAACCTAACCTAACCTAAGTTTCTGTAACTGAAATAGTTCGTATGTGGTATTGAAATCAAATATTGTTCTATACTTCTTTCTATAATCAAACAATGTTGGACTACAGGTAATTCCAAATTCAAAACATAATTTCTGCTTTATCAAAAAAATACTTTAAAAAAGAATTTATACCTAACATATTGCAACTTGACTATACATTAGTACATTATGGTACAAGTGTGTAATGTTGGTGATTACCGCTGAGGCGCTATTGAGACCTGAGCCGTTAGGTGAGGGTCTTAAGAGAGCCGAGGACGGTAATCATCAATACACACGTGTATCATACGACGTTTTTCAACACACTTGTGAAGAAAATAATACAAAAAAATCATTTCCAACAGTGAAAACGAGTTGTGAATATAACTTTGATAATATCGGCAAAAATGCAATAGGTCTATAGGATTCCGTTTTATCTTTACTACTGCAGTCTTAAGTTTGGTCGGATATATACCTCGCGTTATGCATAAATTAATTATGTAGCCCAAATTCTTTAACGTTGTATTCATTTAGTTTGTATAAAATTATAAACTCGTTATAAAGTTAACATTGTTTGTTTACATGTTTATAAAAGGGAATTTCTGGCAATATACAGTACGATTCGATATATTAAATTTTTTGAATGATAGAAAGCTACACAATCGCTATCGGCGGCATGTCCTAGAATTAAAATTCGCAAAACATTTGACGTCTCAACTGTGTACGTTTGGTTAATTAAGGCCCATTGCCTCTCTCACAGAGATGAGGTCTGTGTCCTAGTAGTGGGAACATCAAAAAGGCTGATGATGATGACACACAATCGCTGAGGTCATAGACTACCTTTTATTCAAGAAAATGCACGCTCCCTGTGGAAAAGACCATGGAACAACGCGGCGGGAAAAACTGTTCCTAATATAATCTTTAAACTGTAGACACACGACTTTACCTCGGCGAAGAAGAAGTTTCGAATATCAAAAAAAAACATATAGAATTTTGTGTTTTTTTTTAAATACATTGATAATTATTGTGTACGTCAGAGTAACATGTTGATGTAATTACATATCTTAATAACGTATGAGTCGCACGAACTCACAAGTGTTAGTTATAGGAATACACGCAGTGTAGGATGACGCTAGATCTAATTAAGTGCATAGGTACATTGCTTGGCATGGCCTCTGAGAATAAATTCTTACATGAATGTCTCATATTTATTATCATTTGTACTTAGTTTGAGGATTCTGAATGGAGGAACTTTCGTAGAGAGCGGTACCTACTACCTACCAATAGTAACTTAACTATAATCTAAAAGAAAAAGTACTTGAATCCAATTCCGACTAACTTGATATGTAAAAATAATGTAATCTTATCATTGTTATAGCCGAATTAAAAGCGGGACCTAAGCAGGAAGTTAAAACTTTCTGATTGCAATCGTAAATTTTTATTGCTGTTTTTAATGAAACATCACGAAAAAATTATTTTTCGCGTGACTGCCATACCGACTATCAAAAGTTTGACTCGCTGAAACATTGCCTTCTAAATTTTATTGGTTAGGTTCCTCATTCGCGAGCATTTCACTTAATTGTTTCATGGCTCGAAAAGGCTGCAAACACTTTGGCTTTACGATTGATTATAATTTTTTGCTAGAGAAATAAATCCTAATTTAAACTTTATTATTCGTTTTCATAAGCAATGATTTGATTGTCTATATGGCCGATGTCTACCTTCCTATCTATACTTGAATAGGTATTTATAATTGAGTAGAACAAGACTCAAGACTCCGGTCAGGAAAGACGGTGGCACAGTGATCACGTGCGGCCATGCACAGCGAGGCTCAAGGGAGGCGCTTCTTCATCGCCTCAGGGATGTGCCTTAACAGGCGTACACAGAAGGGGTTCCGGGGTGGCTTTTTAAAGGGACCTCTTCTACATGCTGATGGTGATGGTGACCACCGGGGTGGTTTAATTGAGGTAAAACGCCCACACTCCCTGGTCTTTTCCCCAAAAGTAGACATGGACGACGATACGACAATAAATAATTTATATAATACTAGCTTTTGCCCGCGGCTTCGCACGCGTAGACTACATGCTTCTCCTTACCATATTTTAACAAAAACCTTTAAACTAACAAAACTAAGCTACAAAACCAATGAAGAAAAGAAACTGTAACAAAGTATTCACGCATAAGCTCAAAATTCCGTTTTCGCATACAACTGTCAACGACGTCGGTCCTGTAGCGAGTGCCCGCTTCAAGGCTTTGCACTAATACTGGTGCCCTTCTCGCCCCTTGCACCTTTGTTGCACCTCTCATTTCACGTTGCAGCCGTATGGATGGAACGTATACTTAATCCCCGCCACGTATCTTGACCCTTGGCTACCATACCGAAAGTATGACAATCAGGGCAGGGCTCAAGTTACCTGCTTGTCTGTCTAGTAGATTTGAGTGATTATTATTTCTTTAATTATTGTTATCATGTAGTGTAGTGGTAGCTACCTAATTCTGTTAAATAAATAAAGAGGATGAGTGCGCCTTATTAGTAGGTATTGCAAAAAAAGCAGTTACTATCTAGCCTACCTGTAGTAAATTACCTACTGGAAATCAGTAGGCAGGGTGCTTGAAGGCTTTGCATTGCATTGGTAGGTAGGTACCTTTCTTAGTGCTCACCTACACCACCAAAGGAACCTACATGCCAAGTTTCATGATTGTAGCTTCAGCCGTTTAGGCTGTGCGTTGATGGTCAGTGAGTCAGTCAGTCAGTCACTTTCTTCTTTTATTTAGCTATATTCTTAGATATGGATTATGGCTCGATAGCATCTTCGCTCGTCTGAGCCGCTTTGCCTTTAGCTTTTCCTTACCACACAATTCACAATAGCACCATTTGGGCGCTAGGATGTGTTTGCACATAAGAAACCTCTCTAGTTCTCACAGGAGCTCGTCGTATGACTGACTACATAGCCTGCATTTATCTGAAAAAACAAATAAACGGTTAAGAATTGCCGTACTTACGATAATAATAATACCGAAAAAAAAAACAAATAGTTTCTTATGACGTCCAAGCAAAGTTTCTTGTTGAATGTGGTCAATTTAGCATCTTGTACTTATATAACTTGATCATTTAGGTAACTGCTTTATAAAATTATAGGTATGTACCTAACTAAAATAAGTTTATATTTAACTATCACAACATTTTTAAAGAGAAACCTTAATCTTACCAGTTACTCTTAAACCATACTTCCCGCAAAACGGGCAAAATGTGGCTTTTGCCTGAATCAAATATGTTTGTTCAGGCTGCAACATCAATAATACATGATTATAAAAAAAAATGTAGTCGGTAGTTTGAATATCAATGTATAATGTTTCAAATATAATAATGGTATGTACATATACATAAATAAATTACAGTATTATTTATTACTTGCGATTTTTTGCATGTACCTAATCATGTCAATATGTATGTAGGTTCACTGCGTACTCCGTTATAATACGTCCTTGTGGTGTAATCAATGCCAATTAACTGAAGCGGTCACAATTATCATCGCATCTAAGAGGAATGCATCCGCAATGCAATGCATCTAACTGATAGTATGGTAGCCAAAGCTCACGTTAGGTTAGATTAGGTTATTTCCTATCACTAATTCATTTATTATGTAGTTAGAAATTAATTACCTACCTACAGAAGTAATTATTAGGTACTACATTCTTTACAGAATACCTATTTTTATTTTTCTACACTGCTGACCCCTAATGCAACAGCTTAAATGAAATTAAAAACGAAATAAATTGCAAATTATTTTAATACAATTGTTACACGTAAATGTTTAACATTGATAAGTAAGCTTAGATAATAGGTCTATCCCTATCCCGTCCCTATTTAATTCCTATATTTAAGAATTGAGCCATTTTATATTTACCAACAGACTTTAAAGACTTGAATACTTTCAATATTTTTATAATTTTACCTTTGTAAAAAAAGGACTTTTTACACAACATTTCATCCCCCATGATCCGCTCCCCAAGGTCGGAATTCCCAAAAAACCTTAAGTTGCGTTAGATTTTAATCTTCAGCCCAAACCCAAAATTCGAAGACCCTAACTTAAAACTGACCGACTTTCATACAAACTGTCATCCCCTAATTTAACCCTATTAGGGATGGAATTCACAAAAATCCTTTCTTAGTGGATGCCTGGACAGTATATGTGCAAAATTTCAAGTCTCTAGACGATTTCATTATTCTCATGACTTCATCCCCTCTTTTCACACTCATGAGGGTGGATTTTCAAAGTTGCTGAGACAGGTCTAAATATTTTTTTAATTTTCTTTCTTAGTGGATGCCTGCACAGTATAAAGTATCTATGTGCAAAATTTCAAGTCTGTTGACGATTTCATTATTCCCATGACTTCATCCCCCTTTTCACCCTCATGGGGGTGGATTTTCAAAATCCCTGAGACTGGTGTAAATTATTTTTTAATTTTTAGCCTAAACCAAAAATATGAAGATCCTGGCTTTAAAACTGACGGATTTTCATACAAACTTTCATCCCCTATTTCACGCCCTTAGGGGTGGAATTTCCAAAAATCCTTTCTAAGTGCTCACCTACACTACCAAAAAAACCTACTTGCCAAGTTTCATGATTGAAGCTTCAGCCGTTTGGGCTGTGCGTTGATGTTCAGTGAGTGAGTCAGTCAGTCAGTCAGTCACTTTCTTCTTTTATATTTAGTGTATATATAGCTTAATAAGTATTTTATCTTCGAAAATTCATAATGATGCCACGATTGGGATAAGCCACGCGAGTGTAGCAGCGTGAAAAAGTCAGTCGGCTATAATTGTTAATGGATCAAAGCACGTGGATTTTACAAGAGTACCTGTCTATATCCGGACTGTGTCAACTCATCATAAAAGTTCACGTGTTGAGTCCACGTTTTCAAACGAAGTTAGACCTCGCCGCGTGATCTCTAATAACCACAAACTTCATTATTCACACAAGGCCTTGAAAGTCGACGAATAGTAGACACATATTTACAAATCGACTGAAAATTAACTCTATGATTATGATTAAAGAATATTATAGAAATACATTTATTCGATATAACACAACAACAACGAACATAGACTAAAATACGAGAAGATTTTTAAATTTTATTTATTATGCCTCTCTTTTCCGATTAATAGACGAATAGTAGACACATATTTACAAATCGACTGAAAATTAACTCTATGATTATGATTAAAGAATATTATAGAAATACATTTATTCGATACAACACAACAACAACGAACATAGACTAAAATACGAGAAGATTTTTAAATTTTATTTATAATGCCTCTCTTTTCCGATTAATACGCGGACAAAGCCACTAGCATAAACAAGCAGGAAAAATAGCAAAGCATGAATAATAGAGTAGATTTTTAGTTGAGTTAAGAAAATAAATTACACAGATCTCAGTTTCTGCGAATCTATTAATAACTTCAAATGTTCTGGATGGTCATAATTTATCCTCTCTGTTTTACTCTAATTCCCTGTTCTTAAATGTATAGTGAGGGAGAAAATAAACAGAAAGAGATCCGGCGTTGCGCGGGCGGGCGAGATTTCTCTTTCAGACGTTTTCGCATCACTCTTAAGCGGAATGTTTAACATTTGTTAAATATTTACTTTGTCATAATGGGAGCTTAATGGTAAGCGGGAATACTTATTTCATCCTTTACCTGAAATTCAGTGGGCTTTTTCAATACCTTCTGCTTAAATGAGTGGATTTTATTTAGGTTTTCCTATTTTTGGAGTTTGAGTACTGAACGTAGTTCACGATTACTTTGGTTTCGCATTGAAAAGTAACTATTATTGAAGGTACCCATACATATTATAAATCTGTATAAAAGTCGTTTTTGCACATCGAACATATTTCCAAAAAAAATGCCAGGATGTTATTTATTTTATTTATTTATTCATTTACACATACAATTATTTTTACAGGTAGAACCCAAGGTAACAAAAGTAGTCATACAATGCGACACTCAGCGACGCCCCGTAAAAACTGATCACACACCTACTCGCGTCCATGATTGACCAGTCCCAGGTAACGGCTCCGGGCGTCCGCACAAGTTAACTAGAGGACAACATAGTAATTGTCACCCTCTGGAATTCCGCCAAAGAGCAGGAAAAAATGTCCAAACGCTGAGAGACGCTATTAAGAATCATAACAGCCCGACACACTGGTGCAAATTTTAATAGGTTTGTACGGGCTACCGGAGTTTCGAACAGACTCTGCCTCGGCCCCAACCTTAGCCTACTGTTTGGAACGAGTAATCTCAATGATTCTAGGATATGTGGATTGTTTAGCATCCCCCGAAAAACCATAAACACGTATTTTACCAGAGCAAGATTGCGCCTCACCTCCAACCTATAGTACCCAACCATCCCTATTACAAAGAGAGTTGGGTACATAAGCGGATAAAACGGATAGACGCCAAATTGCCTCATGTATAAGTACCGTGTAAATTTATTCTGCATCTTTTCCACCATCTGAGAATATTTAATTTCATAAGGATTCCAGATGATAGCACTAGTTTCCAAGTTGCTTCGCACCAACGCGTTATAAAGCGATTTCACTGCTGCCATGTTGGTGAATTCACGTGTTTCACGCATGACAAACCCAAGATTTTTGAATGCCTTTTTACACACTTGCACGATGTGAGCTCGAAATGACAGATCCTCAAAAAAAGTGACCCCAAGATCTCGCACCGACTTTACCCGCAGGTTAAAGGATAACCAACAGAAACCATTTCCAGCATTTTTTGATTTTTTGTCTGTTTAGTTGTGCACGCAACACGTAAAAGTAACGAAACCAATGTATGTAGATAAATTTTATATATAAAAATGTTTATAACTTGAAGCATTAAGTACCGGTTAAACGGGGTTACATTGAGATCTGGGGTAACTTTGATGATAACTTTATTTTATTAGGTTTTTAAAGCTAACTCCATAAAAACGGAACGCACCTCAATTATCTTTTTAAAATTTGCAACACTGACATGTCAACCATGTTATGCATCAACCTCAGCGCAAGAATAAGATTACTTGTTGTAGTAAAAATATTTTGAATTGTACTGAGTGAATTCATTAAAAATACATTGTAAATTGAAACATTATATTGCAATGAAAAAACAATGGGGTATCAAAGTAACCCCATTTTCATTTTAGGGTTCATGGGCCGTATGGTTCCGTGTGGTGCCGGACGTAAAGAATTTCACCATCCCATGTCTTCCCGTGGGTGTCGTAAGAGGCGACTAAGGGACAAACCAGAGAATGGGCAGCAGCGTTCTCTGTGCTTCTATAACAACCATACTGCGATCGCCAACCCGCCTGCCAAGCGTGGCGATTATGGCAAAACCACCCCAATGAATAGTACAAATAAAAAATGGCCCCTAGTACCCGGCACCCTCGACTACGGTAGCGGTCGAGGCTACGGCATGGCAAGTGGTGCTAAGAATCTCCGGAAGAGATCCGGCTACCCCAACAATCACCGACGACTGGACCTGACAACGTACAACACGCGCACACTTCGGACTGACGAGAAGGTCACCGAACTCGAAGAGGAATTGAGCAGGTTGCGAAGGAGTAATATAAGGTTATATGAAGTCCGAAGAGAGGGGGAGGACTCGATAATCCTCAAATCCGGTATCCTTCTCTATTTCCGAGAGGGTGACCGGTTTTTTTTATTTTCTCCCAAACTATGGAAGTAAAAAAATTGTATTAAGGAATATAAAATTTTATGTGAAGTCGCCAATACTGCATTTTATTCATAATTTTCAAAATATAATTGAAATAATTATTATATTTTCAAAATTAATCAATTTAACCTCGTTTTACGGTACTAAGTTTTTGTTTCATTGCAATCGGTTCATTCTATCAAAAGTTATAGATGAATTTAAAGCGTTCAAGAAGTAAAATACTCAGGTACTCGGAGAGTTATAATTATTTATTTATTAAATCAGTAGTTACACATACATTTTATATATTTAAGTTGATGCCAACATAAACTCATTAGAGTTTTACCGTGCACCAAAAATATCGACTACATAATATAAACAAAAAAATAATAATAACCACTTAAGTAGGTACTTAGGTAAAAAGTAACAACAAAAAGAATAAAAATTACAGAGGGTATATGCGAAATAATCCTCTAATACTAACAAGCGCACATCAGTGACCACTCCGGCCTTCCATTTAAAACAAAGGTGGTGGAGAGTTTTTAAGTTGATACAGGTCAACCTGTATCAACTTAAAAACTGTCCACCCAAAATAAAAACTAATGTTTTTATTAATTGTTAATTTTCAACTTTATTTGTGTTTTGATATTATAGTTAGATATTATTTTTGTTTTTTATTGCTTTAAACTTCTTATTTATAATTAATTAAATAAAATATTTTTATTAGTGAATCTATGTATATATCTTTTTTTTTTTTTTTTTTTTTTTTTTTTTTTTAAATCGTACATTTTTTATTTACATATGTACATTAATATTTACAAACTAATATTAAAACTTATTTAAGAATAAAAATATGTACAATTACGGGGCGTCAAAAAATTCGTCCACATCGCTGTCAAGAGGAAAAGTGCCCAGAAGGCTGGCAGCATTGCCACGTTGGATGGCAATGCTGATTCTTTGGCCAAAAAAAAGGCCAGCCCTCTGGTCTCGTGAAGAGTCGACCAACCGCTTGGCGATGTCCCGAAATATTAGGTGTGCACTCGGACCCCATGGCCCTAGTGTTTCAACCCCAAACGGCTCAAACACATAATTACCAATTAAGTTGTTGTATTTGCGCCGTTTGAGGTTTTCAGCACCTGCAGCAGCCGCCCCAGCGCAGCCCACCGTGCTAGGAAGATGGGATGGTGCAAGGGTGTCGACACAAATTGCATCCCACACCAAAGACCTACCCAACTTCCATGGCATTATGGTCATACCATCTGGTCTCTTCCCATCGACGCGTGCCAGGCCATTAGGTTCTAAGACAGCTGGCACCCCGGCGGTGGCAAGAGCACGACGGATGAGATTATTAATGCTAGCGTGCCGCGCAATCCGACCTGCACTCTTACTACAAGAAAGGCCATGGTGTCCGAGGCAGTCGACTGCTTCACCGCATTGACAGCGATGTGGAGCCCCACAAGGAGCGCCCAAACGCAAGCATGTAGCGAGTCGGAAGGTTGTGTCACCTAGCATAGTGCCTATGTTAGGCGACGGTAGTGCCTGAAGCCAGAGGCCCGACTCCCACTCACCCACAGCCAGCAGGCGGGCACGCTCAGCAGTATTGGTTGACGTATTAATTAGGTTATTCCGTACCAACCTGCAGAGCGGCTCATCCCACTGTCTCTGGGAAAATGGGTTCTCGGGCCGATCCGTATCCGGGCAAGCCACTTTCCAGGCGTCCTCTGCGTCTGTCAAGCACGGCAATTCCGAGTCAACCAGGGAAAGAGCTAAAATTTTCCTGGTCAGCTTTTCAGTGCTGTGGACAGAAGACAGGAACGCTGGTAAGCTCACACTAGAAATTTTGCGGACGCCGAGGCCACCAAAACGAATTGGTAGGGTGGCTTGCAGCCACGCTCGGTCGTCCAAGGCCACATTAAGAATGGATGTTAATGTATATATCTTAGGTATTTAACTTTTGTAAAAAATAATTCTTTAGTTTGTTTTTTATGTTTTTCTGAGTTATTTTAAAGTTGAACTCCATATTCGATAATTTCTTTGTGCATTTGACGTCATTTTCTGAAAGGCGGTGTTAAGATTCTCCGCAGAAGAATTAACCTAGAAAAAAATGGAAAGTAGTTAGGATACACATAGGATAAAGGTAGCAAGGTAAGTAGGGTAGGAAGGTAGTTAGGAATGTAAGTATGAGTAGATAGGTAGGTCTAGGTAAGTAAGGTAGTGTTAACAACTGATTAGCAAATACTTCAATTCGAATTTTCTATATAGGATTCGAATTTAAATTTAGAATCTTCTTATTTGTTTACGTGTGTGTTAATCCATCATAATCACGGCTTACTTGCTGAACGTTTTTGGATGAAACATGACCTAGATTAGGACATATGACTTTTTTATCCCGGTATGTATGTGTCCCGTGGGATTATTTTCAACATATATGCTGGTAACGTCACTGGCAAAAGTCTTAAAGTTAAATACATCATGTATTGTTAGGTATAGGTAAATACTTTTGCCTAGCCCGTGTCCGTTGAATGAACGTTAGTCGAATCTTTTGATTTATAAGGGTTCACGCTACTTAAGGTTAATTAGTTAGATTAGGGCCTCAGGGCTAATGATGTGCCCTTTTAGTGGCTAAGGGAAGATTATGTTATTAACAGAGACCAACTTTGTTTCAAAAAAAACCTAATCCAGTTCAAAGTTACCGCAAATTGTGTTTGAATAGAAAGTACTTAATTCGTTTTTCAAAACTTGTTTAAAATTTGAAATTAGTTTTCTTTTCTAAACTGTCGAATAGTTATGTCGTTATTTTAAATTCAAGAAGAGTCACAATTTGCTGAATAGTAAGCCATTTTTCACTTACCAAAAAAAAAAAGATGGAGATTCTTATTCAGTTATATTTTTATACAAGCTTTTATTTATTTTCCATGTCTGTAATCAAAATTTACAAGAGAAATTTCACCGGCTTCCCGGTATTCGATTGAGATGTTTTACACACGTTTATATTACTAAAGTATTATATAGTCGTATAAAAATTATATATTAATAGTAATATTAGTATAACGACTATACTAATATTACTATTAATATATATTTTTTTTGACAATACTTTTTTTTTGTATAAAAGCTTATTTAAAAAAATATATTTTATATTATTTAACTACCTACTGCAGAAACCACAAAACATACTTATTTAGCATAGTTTGATCTATCAGCAATGACCTAGGACATCTTATTTTTTTCCCTTTTGGATTCGCGCGGTTTGTGCACTCAGCCAATGTTACGTCAGGTTATTTTATTATTAAATAGAGAGCTATTAAAAATATATATTTTCACAGTTTTTTGCCAATTCATTTATGAAAATATTATGTATGTAAGGAAAAATATAAATCTCTTTAGTAAAGTTAGTGATAGACACAATTGTAATACTACAAATAAAGATAAGTAATATGAACCATCTTATAGATTAGCTAAAGTACACACATCTTTCATGGGGTACTGTGTTAAATTATATAACAAAATATCTTGTGAGATTTTAAAACTTAATGAAAGAAAATTTAAAAAAATTTGTTAAAAGCACAATTTGTAAGCAAGTATATTACAAATAAGATGATTATTGATAAAAATTATTGGAAACATGCTGGTCCTGCTCCATAGGGCAATCTTTAATGCAGACAAAATTTGTTTTGAAGTTAATTTGTATTATAATCATAATTATAGTAACGTTTTATTCTTTTATATTTGTCTTCTCTTTTTGTTTAAAAAAATTGACCCGCACACAGTTCCATTGTTGTTGAATTAGGTAATTTACCTATGTTTGCAATATTTGTAAGTATGTGAGAATCATGTGCCTATTTATCATGTGAAGGAATTTACCATTTAGTGCTTGTAATACTTTATACCTATATGTAGTAAGTATAGTAGTTCTGGGTGCATCGTTCTCATGTATATGAATTTATTAATGTTTGTAATTACGAGTATGTAAATTTGTAACAAACAGTTATTTTTTTAAAGAGTTAGTATGGTGTTTCTTGTGCGTTCTTCTCCCTAACAAGCTACTTTTCCGAATGCACGGTAGAATAAATTTTTGTTACTTGTAAATAATTGTTGACGTTCAAAAGTGCCGCTTGGTGGCCCGGTTGAAATAAATACATTTGACTTTGACTTTGAAATCCAAGGCCCATGTCAAACTGACGTATACGTTATTGTTACGTTATTGTTAGCCTGTCAAGCGCTATTGTTACTGTATTGATACTGACAGCTTTCGCAAAGATCAAACTATCTTTTATGAAGTATAAGTAGGACATTGTATTCTAATAATTGAAAAAAAAAAAACAAAAAACCCGATTGCTTAATAAGCGAACTAAAAAGACGTAAACAAGAAGAAAATGACGCTGTGCAGTCGGATGATACATATTCGCGAGCTTGCTGACCAAAACCAGATGTATCCTCCGACTGCACAGCATGATTTTCTTCTTAGTTCACTTTTTAAGCAGTTGGGTTTTTTGGTTTATTCAATTACCTTTTTTTATTTATAAATCTTTACTTATTTTTTCCTAGAATTAGCTACCCTTAAACATAAAAGTGTTATATTTATTTGAAATCACCTCTAAAACCATTTATTTTGCTACCCCACGCGATGATAAAAAAAAATTGGAGCCCTACAATATGGCGCCCAAATCCGCGTTTTTTTATATTCTAATTTTGATGTAGCCAGTGACACTCGCAGGGTTAAGAGGAATCGATTGACGTAAGAATCATCAAAATCGGGCAACGCCTCTAGAACGCCACATAGGAACAAACATACATACATGAACTGATAAAAACATTACCCTTCTTCGGCAGTCGGGTAAAAACTTTATAATCATTGTCAGTATCAAAATCAAAGTATCAGCTATGTACAGCATGTTACGGACAGCAGTGATCATATATTTTAAATATTGATTTATGTGAATGTAGTTACAGTTCTCACCAAGGAAGTCATTCCAAAAAATATAATTGACTTTTCCACACAAAGTTGTCGTCAGCTGACCAAAATGGATACCTATATTTTCAGAATTGACAACTACTGCCGAGATTATAATATTATCAGTAATGATCAAACCTTTCCATTATTTATTTTTTTAGTTTTGTACACCAATTAAATCATTACATGGCAAAACACTACACCATATCGTCGGTACAATAGTCAACTAACCAAAGTGTAATTTTGACAGTTTGGACTTAAATACATAGACATTATTATTTTCTGACGACATAATACTGTGCCAAAATATTGTATCTGTGGCACTTCAAATCCACAAGATACAGATAAATCGTTTTCTACGTAACTGCAAAAAAATCAATTTCAGCAGAGGTAAACTAATCTATGTGATTTGGGCCACAATGCAAAACTAGCCAAATTGGCAGATTGAATATTTTACTCTAGTGCAATATAAAGCTACAAACAAAAGCCACAATGCGCAATTAGCCTAACTGGCAGATTGGATACTTTACTTATGTGCAATAAAACCTACAAACAAAAGTCAAAATGCTCAACTAGCCAAATTGGCAGATTGAATACTTTACTCTAGTGCAATATAAAGCTACAAACAAAAGCCACAATGCGCAATTAGCCTAACTGGCAGATTGGATACTTTACTTATGTGCAATAAAACCTACAAACAAAAGTCAAAATGCTCAACTAGCCAAATTGGCAGATTGAATACTTTACTCTAGTGCAATATAAAGCTACAAACAAAAGCCACAATGCGCAATTAGCCTAACTGGCAGATTGGATACTTTACTTATGTGCAATAAAACCTACAAACAAAATCCAAAATGCTCAACTAGCCTAAGTGGCAGATGTAATACTTTACTTTAGTGAAATATAACCTAGAAAACAAAAGCCACAGTGTGTAACTGGCATATGTGGCAGATTGGATACTTCACCTCAAGTCAAAAGTAACTTAATTTTTAAAAAGTACCATGATCAAACAGTGTATGTGGCAATTAGTGGTTCTAAAAGTTATTAAAATATGAAGGTGCTGCAATGAACTACCCTAATTGGCAGATTGAACTCATTAACTTGGATCAGAAATAATTTAAATATTTGTTTACTAATCTTAACGTTTTACAAACATAATTTCATAGCATTTTAAAGAAATAAATATTATTTTTATTTACCCAGCTTATTCGTTATTAACAACACATTTGAAAATTTTGGTGTTAACACTGACGCGTACGAGTTTTTCAAACCATGGCACAAAAGCCAAAAAGCCATGCCATAAAATTATTAAAAAAAAGTCTTGCAAACCATAAATAACGTTTTTTAAGTTTGTCTGTTACTGTTACTGGCGACTACTGGCGAGCGTGCTGCTGTCTGTCAATTTGTTAAAATATTAATTGAATTGTAAATTTATGCTACAATATGCTTCGAAGAAATAATCGTGTGCGTCAGATACTTAAAAACGCAGGTATTAACAGTTCTGGCGATGAAAGTGATAATACAGGTATGTGTTTTATATTATAACCTATAAAAGTTAGTTTTTCAACAAGTACCTATCTTTGCTAAGGTTACTTAATTCGTTGCTAAATAGTGAGTTTGCAGTACAAGGGCGAGGTGTTGGTGGGCTTTATTTATTCAGAATTATGTGAAATAAGTGGTTCTAATTACCAACACAATTTGTATTTTATCATAATGGCATGTTAGTTTGCACGGTGTCTATTGGCGAGAGTAGCCTGAAAATAAATTGATGTGTTGATGTATAAATATGACTATAATGCATGAAGGTGCTTATCGAATAGGTACCTACTAACTTCGGGGTTTAATCTATAGCTTGCTCTTGCTTTTATTGCATTACAGATATAATAGAAAATACACCTACAGCTAGTCCAGAATTCAACTGCGGTAAAAGCGATTCCCATTCAGGTATTTTTGTTTTTTATTAATACAAATAGGATATCATTTTTGCTCTGCTGACTAACAGCAAACAGCCAAAACTTTAATTTTAATTTATTTGTTCTTTTAAAATGCCTTCAATCTTTATCTCGTACGATTTTATTTGAAATCCTTTACCCGGCCGGATACTAGCTCCCTATTCGGTATTCGGCCGGATACCGGACAGTTGCCGGATATCTGTTTAATCTCTAGTCGAGAATCAGAAATTTGCAATGGTACTTATGTGTTCTAGGTGAACACTAAGAAGTTTTTATTTTTCACAGATCTGAAGTTTTCTAAAGAAATGAAAGAAACAACAGCTACTATTCCACCTTTAACACCGAAAAATACTCATGAACTTGGAGAAACAAGCATAGAAGCGCCTGCCTTTTCACCACTAACTCCCTTATTATTTCAAATTTCTGAGAAAAATATTTTGCCTTTACCACACACAACTACTTACGAACTTGGAGAAACAAGCATAGAAGCTCCTGCCTTTTCACCACTAACTCCCTTAATATTTCAAATGGCCAAGAAGAACATTTCGCCCCTACCACACGAAACTACACTCGAACTTAGAGAAACAAACATAGAAGCTCAAGCCTGTTCACTACTAATGACTAAAAATAATATTCCGCCCCTTTCACCAGCTTCTTCCCCTTTACCACTAATGTCACCGGAAACGCTTAAAGGCTTTAACATTTTGAGTAACGAACAGCTTAATAGTGATGATTCCGTCCAAGACCCTAATTATTTAGAACAAAATCACAATGAGTCAAGTGATACTACGTCAGATGAAGATACTACAGATAGAGTAGAGAAACATAGACGTAAAGGAACATCTAAAACCAGCCGAACAGTCAATGAATCACCTTCGATATTAACAATTGAAGAATTTGATGTAGAAAATACAGACGAGCAAAACGATAGTCAAAATAATCCGAAAAAGAGAAAAGTAAAGGACCCTAACACGTGGAAAATGAACATAGAAAAAAGTAAGCGTTTAAAAGGTGAATCATATAAAACAAGGAAAGGAAGAATAATACAAGCCAGACCAATAAAACCAGCAAAATGTTTAAATACTCCTAAACACAAGTGTATTTTGGATGTCCCTCAAGATGAGAGAGAAAAAATTTATTCTCAATTCCGAAATATGCCAAATCTTATGGAACAGCGTCATTTTGTTGTGAAGCATGTGACTAAGAATAAAAAAAATCGGACCACTACCAACGGTCCTTCCAGGCGGAATTTTACCCTAGCTTATACATTAACTGTTGGTAATGAAAAGAAAGTGGTGTGTCGGGAGTTCTTTTTCGATACTCTCAATATTACCGGCGGTTTTGTAAAAGGAGCTTTAAAAAAACTTAATGAGCACGGCCTCTTACAACCAGACGAAAGAGGGAAAAAGACACCTCCAAATAAATTAAAACCAGATGAAGAAAAATTTCTTAGGGACCACATACTTTCCTTTCCTGCTGTAGAATCGCATTACTGTAGACGTGATAGTACGGTAAAATATTTAGATTCAACTCTTAACATAACAACAATGTATAACGAATATAAAAAACTATGTTTAATTAAAGCAGTAAAAGTTGTATCCTTTGAAAAATACCGCAAAGTTTTCAGAGAATACAAACTGAGTTTTCACAAGCCAAAAAAGGATTTATGCAAGCACTGTTTAGCATTTAGAGAAATGAATGATGAAGAAAGAGCCAAAAAAATTGAAGATTACACACGGCATCTATCAAGAAGAGATGAAGCACGCAAATGTAGAGATGAAGATAAGCTGGAAGCACAAAATAATGAAACAGTTCTTGCATTTAACTTTGACTTGGAAGCAGTACTAAATACACCTAAAGGTGCAAGTGGCCCATTTTTCTACGTACGAAAGTTAGCCGTTTATAACTTAACTATTTATAATCTAGGAAACCAAAACGTTGAATGCTACATGTGGGATGAAACTGAAGGAAAACGTGGGACTATTGAAATTTCAACGTGTATAAATGCATTTATTGCAGCAGATAAAAACATCCAGGCAGTTAAAATGATGTCAGATGGATGCGGCGGTCAACAGAAAAACTATCATTTTTCGTCCATGTGCTTGCTCACATTAAAGGAACATTCGACATTAAAGATAATTGATCACAAATTCTTTGAAACCGGACACACTCATATGGAATGTGATTCAATTCATTCAAAGATTGAATTGAAATCAAAAAATATACCTGTGTATACTCCTGATGGTTGGGCACAGGTTGTTCGATTAGCACGTACTAATCCTCGGCCATACAATGTAAATACATTACTTCATGATGATTTTAAGGACTTTGGTATGTTAAACCAATACAAGGCTTCGAATGAAGGGCATAAAATTGGTATCAATGACGCTGTATGGATACAATATCGAAAAGAGGTACCTAATACAATATTTCTAAAACAAAACTTTGACAGTAATGAACCATTTACAGCATTAGAGTTAAAGAAAAAACGAGGTAAAGCATTAAATTATCCTATAGCAGCCTATACAGGTAAATTTCAAATATCAGCTGCGAAGAAAAAAGATCTTTTAAAATTGTGCACTGACCACCAAATACCAAGAATGTATCATAACTATTACCAAGACCTTCCTTGTCTTGGTAATAGTTATGATACATTCAATATGATTTGATGAATTCGTTATGAGGCAGTCTCTTGTCTGATACGACAAGAGACTGCCTCCCAGAACCCGATATAAATGAAGATAGCGAATAGCTCCGGTGATTACGCTATTCTTCCAAACTGTCAGCTGACTTCGTTAAAATTTCTGTGTCAATTTCTTTTTGTTTAATTCATTTAATTTTAAGCGTAACACTTTATATTATAATTATTATTTTTACATGCACAGACTTTCATTTTTTATCATTATCTACCTACCTATATTTTAGAATAAATAGAAAATAAAACTTAACATTATAACTTATATTGCAGTTAAGTGAGTTTAAATTATTGATTTCATTCTGATGTGATTTGGCACACATCAATCTACTTGCCAATCTACCACATTGGCAACTTTCATAATGTACAAAATCAGTAACTGTTATTTTCATTGCTATAGCAAACTAACCAATCTGCTATATCTTCATATCCGTTAATAATAACATTATTTTGTTTTACTGCATTCAAAGAAGGTCATAAATATTAATTAAATTCATTAACTTGAATTGATTTTAAGAAATCACTGATTTGTGGCAACATTGTTTTTACTAATAACCACCTCCTCAACAATTTGACATTTGCAGATTGGCCAGTTGACTTCTGACCCGACGATATATAGGCAGTAGGTAACTATGTTTCCTATCTATCTTATTTTTGACTAGCTGTGCTCGCGGCTTCGCTCCTGTCAACTGCCTGTGCCTACCCTACCCTATTTATCTACCTACCCTACCCTACTTACCTGATGATGCGTGCAGAACTAACAGACAAAAATACCAATAATGCTGGAAATGGGTTCTGATTGTTATCCTTTAGCACCCTGGCAATTTTTTTTTGAAATATCTTTGATGCACAAAAACGACTTTTCTACAGATTTATTACAAAATGATGATGATACTCGTATGGGTTGATAAATGAATAAATAATTTTTTAATAATTTTATTACAGTTCCATATCTACTGATCAATAGAATCGTTGATGCTTTTCGTAATTTTCCGAGAAAGCTGATCCTATTCATCCAAATTTAAAATGGTCACTTCCTGTACCTTTAAGACTTTGTTAAAATTAAGGGAATCATGGAAATGAAGGCTTGCATCTAGTATCATTTGACAGTTGTATGGGGGTTAAAGCTGGTAGGGGTTGGGTCCCTGATTATAACGCTACTACTCTTATTACAAAGTAGGCAATGCATATTTACCGCAGCGCCGCAGACGATACAGAAGCAACTTTAAAGTGTTTTGAGGTGAGGTAATAAATTTGTTTTTCTTAAGAATGGTGCGTTTACTTTTCATGGGTGTGATGCCAGAGGAGAAGGGAGACCCCCCACCCCCTAGCTGCCCTTCCTCTCCTCTCTCTCTTCTCCTTCCCAAACGATACTAGATGATTATTATTTATTAACTGAATGTGTGAACTGTGATTCCATTTGTACGGCATAATAGCACAAAAGGTCTCTTTGTGCTTTTTGGGGATGGTTATAGTTTATAGAATTTCACTTTATCTAGGCAACCTTGTGCAAAAAAATATCACCATGTAATAAGGCCCTCCTTATTTTTAATAATCTTGACAGTATTTAGGAACTGATTTAAAGATCTTTGTATAGAAAATTTTACTTAAGCGTCTGTTAGACATTTGCTAAACATCGTCGGGAATTTTATAAATAATTAAGACTTTCGTGAAGTTTCAGTTTTCTTCGTCAAAAGGTGTAAACAATTAATTTTAAAGAAAGAACCAACGATAGCCTTTACGCTATCCTCCAGGAGAAGGTGTCTTCTTTGTTGTCGTCTAAACTAAAAAATATAATCTCACAAATGTTTCCAATATACGTTCTAGTCTTTTCCAGCTGCATTATAAATGCATTACAGTATAAACACAGCTCGTACGAAACAATTGCACCCGAAGCACGGAACATAGAAGAGATTTTCTTGGCTCATGCTCTGTTATTTAAGTAGGTAGATTACCGACCTTTTTTCTAGGTAACAACATAGGTCAAGGTATGTGGCTTCTTTGCTTGTTTATACTTGAATACATCTAGAATCGACAAGATTGATTCATGACCTAAGCGTATTTTTTTTTGCTACAGACAATTCTAATACTTTAAGGTCGAATTTTAATTCGAATTTTAAATTTTCTTACCTTAGTAACCAAAGAAGTATAAGGTCTTTGTTAGCAACGTTAGCAATAAACTTGTTATAGATTTTATAACACAGTGACTTACTGTCATTTCAATGTCATGCCAAAATTATAATATCTACTAGACGTTTTATCATTTGGCATGTTCCTTTAATTTAAAAATAAGTTTCTGTAACTGAAATATTTAGTTCGTATGTGATATTGAAATCAAATATTATTCTATACTTCTTTCTATAATCAAACAATGTTGGACGACAGTTAATTCCAAATTCAAAACATAATTTCCGCTTTATCAAAAAAATACTTTTAAAAAGAATTTATACCTAACATATTGCAACTTGCTTGACTATACATTAGTACATTATGGTACAAGTGTGTAATGTTGGTGATTACCGCTGAGGCGCTATTGAGACCCGAGCGGTTAGGTGAGGGTCTTAAGAAAGCCGAAGACGTTAATCATCAATACACACGTGTATCATACGATGTTTTTCAACACACTTGTGAAGAAAATAATACTAAAAAATCATTTCCAACAGTCAAAACGAGATGTGAAATTTTTTTCGCAATGGCGGGCAAAATTAATCAGTTTTCCTATGCGCACACATCTAACAATGGCGATCGGCCATAGACTAAAAATAATGAGTTATCTTTTTTTTGGCTTTTCGCGAATAGCGTTTTAGCTACGTACAAAATGGGGAATTTCAAGTTTTCTTTATTACAGACAAAAACAAAAAAGTTTTATTTAATAAACACGTACAAGTTGAAATTATCTATTTAAATACAAAGTTGCATGAAATGTGTTGCATTTGTATTATTGAGCACGATCTTTTTTGTATCGAAACTTTTTTAAGAACAAAGCAACTCATTCAATAAATAAAAATAAAACTCTTTATCGCACTTGTGAATAATAGTAATGAAAAAGTCACAGTTTGATAACAGGTGTCATTATGTGCCCAATTGCGGTGAAATTAGAGCCACTTTATGAGCAAGTGTGTTGAAAAATTCATATTTCGATTAATTTCAAACCATCGCCAGTTACTCAACTATGGTCTTAAGCGTTGTATATTCTAAGCAAATTTTAACTGATCACTTGCAATAAAAAGACCCTAATAAATAATTGGTTGCAATGGAATTTTTTATTTTGTCGTGTAAGTATGACAGTATATTATTATTATGTCTTTTATTTAACTTTTTTCTTATTTATTACATTTTTAAATATTTTTACAAAACACACAAAAAAGAAAAACATTTAAAAATATAAAAAATAGAGGCCCACCGGTATCGGGAACAGGGTCCAAGCTACCGGCGGTCAGGGCTCCAGAGAGAGGAACCTCCTAACAATACGAGCCGTGTCCAGCAGTACTGCTTTCTGGATCAGGCCCTTGACCCAGCCGCCTAACGAGAGCCTCCTAAGGTGTTGGTCGAGGCTCGTGGCTATTAAGCCATGGGCTGACACGACTATCGGTACAATGATCGCTGAGTCCACATCCCACATGTCGACAACCTCGCGAGCCAAGTCAAGATACTTGATTTGCTTATCTTTCTCGGCTTTCACGAGGTTCCCGTCATGCGGGACAGTTATGTCAACAATCATTGCACGCCTCTCGATTCGGTCCACCACCACTATATCAGGCTTATTAGCGATAATAGTTCTGTCAGTGATGATGGACCGATCCCAGTACAATGTGATATTGCCATTCTCGAGAACTGGGTCGGGCACATACCTGTAGTACGGCACCTCCGACGCCACAAGAGTGTATTTCAGAGCAAGTTGCTGATGGATAATCCTGGCTACAAGGTAGTGCCTATGCAAGTACTCTTCGTTAGCTAGACGAGAACAACCAGAGATAATGTGGCGGATCGATTCACCCGGACGGTGACATGCCCGACAGATGTCAACCGTGCCATCCTTTACAATAAATCTCCGGTAGTTATTCGTCATGATAACTTCGTCCATAATTGCACAGACGAAACCTTCGGTTTCCCCAAAGAGGTCACCAAATCGCAGCCAGGCTACGGACGCTGATTGATCTACTTCGGACCCATGTAGGGCCCGGAAAAAGCGTCCGTGAAGCTCCTTACTCTGCCATACCTCCTTGCGGTCGTTAGTGTCAAGCACTACAGGCTTGCGCCAGTTCTCATTCGCCAAGGAGAGCGGGGTGAGTCCCTTGTCCACTGCTACTACATCTCGATGAATACCCACGTCGGTGTTTAGAAAATATTCTCTGAGATTGCATATCTCGCGGTTGTGGAGGTTTTTTGCATTTAAAAAGCCTCGGCCTCCACACTTCCGCGGGATATACAATCTCATGACTGACGATCGTGGGTGATGCATTCGATATGCAGTCAGCAGTGTACGGACCCGCCTATCCAGGGCCTCAAGTTCCGTTTGAGTCCATTTGAGTATGCCGAAAGAGTACATCAGCACCGGCATGACCCAACCGTTGAAGGCGCGCATCTTGTTTCCGCCCGAAAGAAGGCTATTGAATACCTTCTTCAGGCGGCCAAAGAAGCGTTCCCTCAACGATTGCTTCATGTCTATAGTACTGATACCTAACGCTTCCGACATACCCAAATACTTATAGGTTTCGTTTGGAGAGAGGGATCTCAGGTTTATGGAATCCGCAAGTTGAATTCCTACGGATTCCACAATCTCCCCTCGCTTTACATGCATGACCGCACATTTGTCCACACCAAACTCCATCCTGATGGCGCTACTAAAAGTTTCAGTTACCTTTAGTAGCTCCATCAGCTGAAGATTGCTGGGGGCAAAAAGCTTCAAGTCATCCATGTAAAGGAGGTGAGATATAACCTGACCACCTCTCTTCAACCGATAGCCTAGCCCTGAATTCTCCAGCATCATGCTTAGAGGATTCAAGGCTAGGCAAAACCAAAGTGGACTCAAACTATCGCCCTGGAATATACCTCGCTCGATCCTTACAGGTTCGCTATTCCTCTGGATATTTCGACATCCTGGATAGCGAAGGACTGTGCTCCATTGCCTCATACACGACATCAGGAAGGTGCGTAGAGTTGTATCTATTTTATACAATTCTAGCACCCTCATGAGCCATGTATGCGGCACCGAGTCATAGGCCTTCTTATAATCTATCCAACATGTCGACAGATCCTTTCGGGAACGCCGAACCTGTTGGCTAATGGCCATATCAATAAGGAGTAGCTCCTTAGTACCGCGGGACCCGTTCCTACATCTATTCTGAGAGACCGACATGATGGAGTTATTGTCAATATGTTTATTAATTTTTACTCTCAAAATGGATGTAAGAACCTTATAGACCGTTGGTAAACATGTAATTGGTCTATAATTTTTGGGTTCCGCGGTGCTACCAGACTTGTGGAGCAGGTGGGTTATTCCTGTTGTAAGGAACTTGGGTAGCGAACCAGACTCTAAGGCTGCCTGGTACTGAGATGCCAAACGAGCGTGCGACCTTTGTAGCCATTTGATCCAAAAGTTGTGCAGTCCGTCCGGTCCTGGAGATTTCCAGTTCGGCAACGGACGGACTGCACGGGCTACATCTTGGGGGCTGATCGTGATAGCCCCCATTTCTTGTATTGGATCACACGCTCGTTCGACCTCCCGGGTCCATTCACCTTCGGTGTGACTGACAGGCACCGACCAGATGCTGCGCCAGAATGAAAACATAGCGTCATCATCCGGCAGGTGCGTATCAGTCACACCTTGGTCGGGTCGCTCCCAAGCCCGATAAACCCACCTTTCATTACTTTGGAATGTGCGATTCTGGGTGTATCGCTCCACTCTTCGCCTGTACCTACGAATACGGTTTGCCCATGCATACACTTTTTGCTTCAGGAAGTCGATGCGCTCTGTGACATGGGATATATAGTCTCGGGGGCTGACATCAGTCCCCGAAAACGCCCGTCTCACAAAGCGCATCACTCTTGGGCGGCTATTGCCCTCCCTGAAACAAATTAGTTTGCCGATGAGTGCTCTGGCCCCACCAATACGACGTTCGATCCTGCACTGCCAAGCCGGTACGGCTGGTTTCGGTCGTGTAGCTCTGTCATCTGCAAATTTGACATGAGCTACACGACATGCCGCTACAGCCGCGCAGTACATAATCGAATGTGCACCAGTGAGGTCTTCGCAGTCATCAAAATAGTTTGACAACTGCGAATCCAGAACAGCCACCAGCGCCCTATTTTTGTTATGCATGGGCAAACGAGGTAATCGTGGCCTAAGTTCGGGTGGCATGTAGCGATAATCCCGAATAGCACACTCCAAAGCACTCCTCAATTCCTCATTGCACTGGGTACTTACGTTTGTAACCCTGTCACTACTCTCCACGTCAGCATTGATGGCAATATGGTTTGACTGTGGTGGTACCACAGCCTGCGACGATGGGGCAGTGACACGGTTACCCATTTCCGTTCGGAGGCGATCAAGTACAGTATCATCCAACATACGATTACGCTGGATGACCCGCACCTGATCCGAAAGTCGTTGGGCCGAAACGTTGACGGCTGGCTCAAGCACCTGAAACAAAGAGAGCATCCGGACACGGTACGCGGTCAGGTTGTTTCCTCCCTCTGTAGCCCCAAAGTATGCGCGCATGACATTTTCATTGATGGATGGTGTCCATCTCATGCGCTGCACACTTCCGCCGGGTGCTGGGACCCTATCAGAGACGGGTAGGCCTCGAGGTCCTAAGCTCCCCGACGACGCGCAGGTGGTGGTGTCGTCGGCGGCGAGAAATACTCGTCGCTCGAGCTCGACGCAACTGCCGCGGCCGATGTCACAGCACTCACGGTGGGGCTGGGTTCCGGCGGCGGCGAGGCGGAGCTGGGCGACGAGGCCGGAGGTGGTGGGCGTGCATTGCGTGCTGCAGCTCGCGTCAACATGACGTCTATTCCATTTTTCTCGTTTCTTGTTGTAATTCGGTCATTTTTTATTATTATTATTTTTATTATTTTTCCATTTGATATTATCTTGCGTTCTCAATTCAAATATACGTAACGGATTTTATCTTAAACCTTTTCGCTGATTTTGCAAAATTCGTAGAACGAAAGGTAGCTTTGCCAAGCATGCTCCCTTGTGGCACACCATGTACGTTAGTTCTATTACGCGACCGATAGACCCTTTCGTTCTTTTTTTTTGGATCTACTTGAGAAATTTCCACATATTGTTTCCAGTTTTTTACAATATAACTCATTAAGCTGTAGGCTATTTTCTCGTATCCCGTAAGCTTCTTAATTACAAAATATTGTGTTCCACGTAGTCAATTGCTTGAGCCATGTCACAGTAGATTGAATATACTGGTATACTAAGGTCAAGATTTACAATTATTTTATTAAGAAGGCCATATTGATCTTTTTATATTTTCTAAAGCCTTTTTGTTGTTCAGTGAGGATGTCTCGTTTTACTAGATATTTGTGAATTTGTTGGTATATGTACTTTTCAAATACCTTTGATAATATCGGAGAAAGTGCAAGAGGTCTATAGGATTCCGTTTTATCTTTACTACTGCAGTTTTAAGTTTGGTCGGCTATGCATATACCTCGCGTTATGCATAAATTAATTACGTAGCCCAAATTCTTTGACATTGTATTAATTTAGTTTGTATAAAATTATAAACTCGTTATAAAGTTAACATTGTTTGTTTACATGTTTATAAAAAGGAATATCTGGCAATATACTGTACGATTCGATATATTAAATTCTTTGATTGGTAGAAAGCTACACAATCTATCGCTATCCGCGGCATGTCCTAGAATCAAAATTCTAAAACATTTGACATCTCAACTGTGTACGTGTGGTTAATTAAGGCCCATTGCCTCTCTTACAGAGATGAGGCCTGTGTCCCAGTAGTGGGAAGACTAAAAAGGCTGATGATGATGACACACAATCGCTGAGGTCATAGACTACCTTTTATTCAAGAAAATGCACGCTCCCTGTGGGAAAGACCATGGAACAACGCGGCGGGAAAAACTGTTCCTATTATAATCTGTAAACTATAGACACACGACTTCACCTCGGCGAAGAAGAAGTTTCGAATATCTAAAAAAACATAGAATTTTGTGATTTATTTTTAAAATACATTGATAATTATTGTGTACGTCAGAGTAACATGTTGATGTAATTACATTCCTTAATAACGTATGAGTCACACGAACTCACAAGTGTTAGTTATAAGAATACACGCTGTGTAGGATGACGCTAGATCTAATTAAGTGCATAGGTACATTGCTTAATTTGATGGCCTCTGAGAATAAATTCTTACATGAATGTCTCATATTTATTATCATTTGTACTTAGTTTGAGGATTCTGAATGTCAATACTTTCGTAGAAAGCGGTACCTACTAGTAACTTAACTATAATCTAAAAGAAAAAGTACTTGAATCCAATTCCGACTAACTTGATATGTAAAAATAATGTAATCTTATCATTGTTATAGCCGAATTAAAAGCGGGACCTAAGCAGGAAGTTAAAACTTTCTGATTGCAATCGTAAAATTTTATTGCTGTTTTTAATGAAACATCGCGCAAAAAATATTTTTTCACGTGACTGCCATACTGACTATCAAAAGTTTGACTCGCTGAAACTTTGCCTTCTAAATTTTATTGGTTAGGTTTCTCATTCGCGAGCATTTCACTTAATTGTTTCATGGCTCGAAAAGGCTGCAAACACTTTGGCTTTATGATTGATTATAATTTTTTGCTAGAGAAATAAATCCTAATTTAAACTTTTTTATTCGTTTTCATAAGCAATGATTTGATTGTCTATATGGCCGATGTCTATCTTCCTATCTATACTTGAATAGGTATTTATAATTGAGTAGAACAAGACTCAAGACTCCGGTCAGGAAAGACGGTGGCACAGTGATCACGTGCGGCCATGCACAGCGAGGCTCAAGGCAGGCGCTTCTTCATCGCCTCAGGGATGTGCCTTAACAGGCGTACACAGAATGGGTTCCAGGGTGGCTTTTTAAAAGGTCACGGGACCTCTTCTACATGCTGATGGTGACCACCGGGGTGGTTTAATTGAGGTAAAACGCCCACACTCCCTGGTCTTTTCCCCAAAATTCCAGGCGCCTTTTTTTAAAAGGTCATTACTTCGGTAGACATGGATGACGATACGACAATAAATAATGTATATAATAATAAAAGTTATTTGAAGAAATAAAAAAAAACCGACTGCTACAGAAGCGAACTAAAAAGACGTAAACAAGAATAAAATCATGCTGTGCAGTCGGAGGATACATATTCGCGAGCTAACTAACCAAAAACAGATGAACCCCCACAGTATGGTGCCCAAATTCCGCCATTTTTCTATTTTCCAATTTTAATGTAGCCAGTGACACTCGCAAGGTTAAGACGAATCGATTGACTTAAAAATCATCAAAATCGACCAACGTGTTTGGTCTCGAGAACGCCACATAGGAACAAACATACATACATAGTCTGATAAACACATTACCCTCCTTCGGCAGTCAGGTAAAAACGCATTGCGGGAGCAATTATGGTCTAATCTAATAATAATGTGATGATGTAACGTTGATGATCCTTAATCCAATAAACAAATTACAATACAAAACCTGGCTATATTATACTGTCATCATCTCTACCGCAGGCAGATACTTAGAATTAGAATATGCCAATCAGTCGAGATGTTTTATTCACGTTTTCAGCTATATACTAGAAACCGAATTTAGCCTACTGAAATTCGAGATTATTCAAATCAATACAGTAGGCTGGGTCACAGCTCATTGAAAGGGATCTCAACTCTCAATACAAATGAGCTCAATAAAGAAAGCCAAAGGTTCTCCAAGTGATGTACTCGTACGAATTGGACAAATCACTTCAATTCTTTCTTTGATAAGCTCACAGATACGAACGATTTCATTCGATTCAGTCTTATTATTTAAGTTAACGTTAAGGCTCTTTATTTTTTAAACTGTAGGTAGATCAGACCATCTAATAAATTGGATTATAAAACCTTTTAAGTAGGTACTTTAGTTAGTTATCAAGAGTTGTGTGGGAAAAATTATGGAGTTATTTGCCTACAGCGGGATATAACGGGCTAGTTACTTAGATGCTGGGTTTAGTTGAAATAAACAAAAGGGCCCATATAACCTTTATGAAAATCGCAGTATAATATTACATTGTTAATTGATACTTAATCTACTGATTTAATTTAACATCATGTATCGTAACTCTAATCGTCGCTAATAATACAATAACTATTTAAATAACTACTCTGCTGCTATATTTTGTATATATATAAGGTATATTAGTACGAATATCTTAATGCTATTGTCAGTTGCATTGTCCCATAACTTAGCCGCCACTAATCAGGTCATAAATCTAGCACATACATTGGAAACTAATTTACACAGTTCGAACATGATTGTGCGCTTGTGCGTGTAGGTATATCTAACCAGAATACGTATTACATATGAAAGCGGAATCATAGATTTGTGTCGTTGTCAGGTAAATAATTAAGGGGTAAAAGCAAGGCACAGTTGTTGGCACGTAACTTGGCAAGAGTCGTTAGATGTGCACAAGTCGTTTTTCAGGTTTCTTTGGTTACCAAGCGGGACGCGGGGAACGTTTAGTAACGTTTCGAGCGTGCGTTTGGTTGGTCTATTGATACAAAGATCGACTGACTAATCGTGTCGCGTCCACGTTCCATTCGCTCTGTATGGTGGTTGGTCAGTTCGCGCATTATGTGCGAACTTATCCCCCCTAAGCCAAAACCTTGCCAAGTTACATGCCGGGGACACATTAGTACTCTGTGGATCATTCTTTTACTATGATTTAATTTAAATTTATCTTAGTTTTTAATCATGGTCTGGCAGTTTGAGTAGTTTATGCGGCCTACCGGTGGATGCAAAACGCACAGGACTGATCAGTGTGGCGAAGCTTGGGGGAGGCCTATGTCCAGCAGTGGACGTCTTTCGGCTGAAATGATGATAATGATGCGGCCTACCCGAATGTTCTTTCTTTGGTATTGTTCGTCAAATCGTTCAGCTCCTTAAATTCTGAGTTGAGCTGCTCGGTTATTGACAAATGCGTGAATTTGACTGGACAGGTCCACTCAATCTGGCTAGTTTTTTCCTCAAAAGACCATTTCAGACATCAGTCTACATGGTCTTCACATGATCTAACCAAGATTTTGTCTGGACTTTAAAATAGACTGTGCGCGCATAGGAAAACTAATTAATTTTGCCCGCCATTGCGAAAAAATTTCACAACTCGTTTTCACTGTTGGAAATGATTTTTTTGTATTATTTTCTCTTTACAAGTGTGTTGAAAAACGTCGTATGATACACGTGTGTATTGATGATTACCGTCCTCGGCTCTCTTAAGACCCTCACCTAACGGCTCGAGTCTCAATGGCGCCTCAGCGGTAAACTCCAACATTACACACTTGTACCATAATGTACTATTATCTCACTTGTGAATAATAGTAATGAAAAAGTCACAGTTTGATAACAGGTGTCATTATGTGCCTAATTGCGGTGAAATTAGAGCCACTTTATGAGCAAGTGTGTTGAAAAATATTGTTTTGTTTTCAGCGGAAACCTTCAAAAGGCGCCTGGAATATTGGTAAAAAGACAAGGGAATGTGGGCTTTGCGTCTCACAAAAACCAACCCGGTGATTACCACCTAGAAATCGTCCCGTGACCCACCGCACTGCACCGCTATTCCCAAACCACTGCAATTCCAGAAAGCCAGAATCAACAGTGGCGACCACCAGAAAAGCGTCGAGGCAATGAAGCCCGACGAAGTCCCGGAGAAAGAATTTAACCGTCTTGGATCCCGCAACGAAATTAATCAGAAAATAATAGAGGAGGAGTAGGTAAATAAAAACATAATTACCAATAGGCACAAAGGGTTGTTTACAACTGGAATAAGCCCAGTTGCCTAGCACAACGGATAAAAATTAACATTATTATTAATAGGTCCTAACATTGTGAGCTTTTATATTTGATACCAGTAATAGGAATGGCTTGTACGCAAGTTCTAGTTTCCACAAGGTCCATATAATAAATCACTCCGGATGCAGTCTGTACATAATCCAAAATAATATTGCGTTCATTCTGCCAAAGATTACACTCCCATAAGATATGTTGTGCAGATTGTACATATTCGCAGTCAGGTATAGAACATTGACATAGGCGAGGCAAATAATTTACCGTTAAAGTTACCATGTCCTGTGAGAAATTGGGCAACACAGTGATCCACGTCCCGACCATCCGCTCACGAACGGATGGAAAGAATTGGTGGATGACGGAAGTATCCCACCTACAATGCCATTCGGATTAAAGTTCTTCTTGAACGTCAGTCTGTGGTTTAAATAATCTAGAGATATTAACACGGTCATTCTGCGTTAAAAAGTTCGAGTCCATGATTTCACTTGCGGAATAGTACATTGCAGCACGTCGTTGATGGACCGGAAGTACTCCAGCAAGTACTGGTAAGGCCTCAGTACTAACCGTATTTTACGCTTTGCATAAGAATATCAAATCTAAACGCTGACTTTGAAGTAATTTACGTCGTACCGGCCACCATATAGGTGGCCCTATCAGCCCGAAAAGGTGCCCCGTAGCACATACAACCCAAGTAAGTAACCACTTAAATAGTCTCTAAAGTTAAAAAAGACGTGGGGTCTACGTAGATTACGTTTTTCTCTTTAAAGCATAGAAGTTGCTACCTAAATAAATGTGCCTACTTGCAGGGAAATATAGAACACACACAACACTACATAGAACGTGTAATTTCTGTTATTACTGAAGTTTAAGTCCTTGGCCAAACGCAGCTCTGTTACTAACTTAAATTGTTTGGTGCAGCCCAATGGCTAACTAAGATGGCGCGTACTTAGACAAAGAGCGCCAAGCGTCAACATTGAAATTAATTCTCTTCCTCCTCGAGTGACTGCCCGACGTCGAGCAGACTATTTAGTTTTATTAAGTAGGTCACCGCGACTCGCGACAGATGGAAGAAAGGTTATTAGGTGCTTGGACATCCATAACGAAAATATTATTATAATAAACTTTTATTGTTCTTTATTTGGTTTCTTCGGGAATAGGAGAAAAGCGGAAAACTGAAGGAAGTTGTCGTCGGTTATGAGAATTTTAATATATTTTCGCCCTTTTGACTGAATTTGTCAAAAGGTTTGTTAGAGGATTTCAAACATAATAATCGAAAGATAATTTAATGGCAAGCTGTAGTTGGTTCTTATGGGCATTGTCTTACTTAATATTTTTAATGTGAAAGTTTGGACGAATGTGCATGTGGATTAACTCAACCAATGGTTAAACAAGCTAAGAAGTGGTTTTAAATTTCGGTTAAACGCGTTTATTTCTCAATTGTTAGGGCCGATTTTACCAATGAAACTAATCGTGATTAGTTCAATTAAACTCAATTTATGCAAATACAGCGTTCTGCTTGGTTGAGATCGCTGAGAAACTAACAATAAAAATGATGTATTTGCATAAACTGTGTTTAATTGAACTAATCGCGATTGGTTTCATTGGTGAAACCGGCCCATAACTTATAAATGGTCAAATAATTAATTCTTCAATTTATATGCCCATTTGTGAGGCTAACAACTGAACAAAAAATGATGTTTTACCCTAATTACTTACCGATTTACCGCAGTGTCTCAAGACGAAAGTCTATGACAAGTGTATGTTACCTTACCTGTGATTACACTTGGGACCGAAAAGTGGTCGCTCACAATGGGCCTCATCAGAAAGCTTAAAGACACCAAAGGGCAATGGAGAGGCCTATGCTCGGAGTTTCCTTGTGTGATCGAATCAGACATGAAGACATCCGCAAGAGAACCACGGTTACCGACATAGCCCGAAGAATTGCCAAACTTAAGTGGCAGTGGGCAGGGCACATTGCTCGCAGAACGGATGGCCGATAGGGCCGAGAAGTTCTGGAGTGGTGACAGCGAACCGGAAGACGTAGCGTTGGAAAACCTCCCGTTAGGTGGCCGATACCGATGACCTGGTGAAGGTGCCGGGGATCCGAAGGATACGAGACGCTCGGGACCGGTCAATGTGGCGACACTTGAGGGAGGCCTATGTTCAGCAGTGGATATAGCCCTCCCGTGATTTAGTAAATTTAACCATTAGTTGAGTTAACTACGGATCAAACCTAAAACAATAAGAGCGCCTAACTCAAGTGTAACGGTTGCCTTCCGCTGCAGACATCATTTTATTTTAAAGTTTAATTAATTTTCATGATACTGTTAAATGATAAATGATTTTATTTCTGTAAGTTGGTTTGTACAAACACTTTTACATGTCAAACATATTTTTAAAACTAGATGAGGTCGGCGTTTCCTATCTGACTACTCTGAGAAGAAAGGCCGAAACAAACTCAGAGGTCACAGTCTCTTTTAAAGTCCTGACAAAATCTTGATTAGATCATGTGAAGACCATGTAGACTGATGTCTGAAATGGTCTTTTGAGGAAAGAACCAGCCAGATTGAGTGGACCTGTCCAGTCAGTGCACGCATTTATTTGTCAATAACCGAGCAGCTCAACTCAGAATTTAAGGAGCTCAACGATTCGACGAACAATACCAAAGAAAGGACATTCGGGTAGGCCGCATAAACTACTCAAACTGCCAGACCATGATTAAAAACTAAGATAAATTTAATAAAAACAAAAAAAAAATTATCCACATAGTCTTCACATTCACAATAATTAAAATAAAATAATATAATACTTTAAAAAGTAAATATTCTTGTGATTGCAAGAAAACCAAAAAAAAATAAAAAAAAAATAATAACAAAATGCATAGTGCAAAATATAATAAAAAAACAAAATTAATTGGAGCAGCTCAATCCCAAGCCTTTTTGTCCTCAATGTAATCTTTTGTTGTATAAAACGCTTTCTGGCACAACTTACGTTTAATGAAAGACTTGAATTTATTAAGACTTAGATCTTGTACGTGGCTTGGAAGCTTATTATAAAAGCGTACACATTGACATCTAAACGAGCCACCTATTTTCTTGAGCCTTGTTGTAGGTACTACAAATTTGTGTTTGTTCCTAGTATTTATGTTATGGATATCACTGTATTTAAAAAAAAAAAAAAAATTTTATGGGCATATAAAAGATTTTCATAAATATACTGAGAAGGCACAGTCATTACATTAATCTCCTTAAATTTATCTCTGAGAGAGTGTCTCGGGCTTAATTTATAAATTGATCGAACAGCTCTTTTCTGCAAAACAAAGATAGTCTGGATGTCGGCGGCATTTCCCCACAACAGATTACCGTACGACATTACACTATGAAAATAGCTAAAGTAAACTAAACGGGCTGCCTCTATGTCAGTTAAATTACGAATTTTTCTAACAGCATATGCTGCGGAGCTTAGCTTCTTTGACAATTTATCTATATGTGGGCCCCACTGAAGCTTAGCATCCAAAGTTAAGCCTAAGAATACTGTGCTATTTTCAGGATTCAAATCTTCGCCCTTTATCAACACATCGGTTTTCACCTGCCTAACGTGAGGTAGGGTAAACTTAATGCATTTGGTTTTTTTTTCATTAAGAAGTAAATTATTAACATTGAACCAGTGAACTACTTTTGAGATCGCGCTATTTACATCGTCAGTAACCAGCTGCTGACGTTTAAGTTTAAACAAAAGTGAAGTAACATCAGCAAACAACACTATATCATGGTTATCCTTTATGAGGTAAGGCAAGTCATTTATATAAATAAGAAACAAGAAAGGACCAAGAATCGAGCCCTGCGGGATTCCCATTGTTACCATAGATCCAGGAGATCTTTTTCCATTAACGTCAACGGTCTGAATCCTATTACTCAAATATGAAGTAAGAAGATCCAGAGCGCTGTTCCAGATCCCGTAGTGGCGGAGTTTCCTGATTAGCGTTTCATGAAAAACACAATCAAATGCCTTGGACAAATCACAAAAGATTCCCAAGGCATCGCACTTATCTTCCTATGCATTATAAATATGACCTAAAAGCTCAACACAGTAGTTGAACGACCCCTTGTAAAACCGAAGTGCTTGGTATGTAATAATTTATGTTTATTATAAAATCTTTGCAATTGCTCTAAAATTAATTTCTCAAATATTTTGCTAAACGTAGGTAGTACTGAAATAGGTCTTTAATTTGTAGGGTCTGATGTACTACCTGATTTAAACAAAGGTATTATTTTACTAAATTTCATAAGGTCAGGAAAATCCCCACAGTCGATACAATTATTAAAGATAATTAACTAAACTAGGTGTGTTGGAACGCCTAATCTACCCGTCTTAGCAGCTAGTTGCGACGCTGCGTCCGTTCATAGTTTTTAAGTTTTTTTTTAATGTAATAGCCAGTAGCTTTTGTGTCATTGTTCTCAATACACCGCTATTCACAGTAATCCATATTTCACCTGTTTTTTTTTATCCCAAGTCCTGGTTGGTCCCGCACATGGTCCATATCGAGCAGGATTGTGGTATTGTGATATATAACATCGTAGATTGATGAAATCAGCGATATTAACGACGCACGGAAATACATAATTTACAAGGACTTGAGAGGTTATGTACGCCGGCAGCGTGGTATATGGATTGAGTACATATTTTCTTTACGGTGTTAAGTTTTATGGATAATATCATCACCCAACACTCGTACAGGTTGTATCTAACTTTAATTATAAGTTACCAAAGGTTAGTGCAGTTTTAACTTGTATTAATATAAATTATGTTCATTGAGTACCGTTTTGCATTTTGAATGGTTTCGTTATTTTTGTATGTTGCGCATACAATTAGCGACAATTGTTATTATATAATACTTTAAGTATAGTAGTAATTCACACTACATTTATATAATTTGTATTGTTGCATTAGAGCGATAACCATTCAGTTAATTAAGTGTAAGTTGATGCGTAGGTATTCAGCAGTCATAGTTTATTCTCGTTAGTGTTAGATATTATTTCCAATTATTGACTAATGTTAGTTAATTAACCCGTAATGTACTTTATATTTTGTTGTTTACCTGTATCCTAATTCATATAGCTTACAGATTGAGGCATTGATAAATAAAAGTTTACAACTTTCCGTTAGATATCAGATTTATTGTTTATATAACACGTTTATATAACACATCTTATTTACATTAACAATTACCTAATTACATTGTTATATCACAGTAAAATCAATAGTATAACTTAGTACCTACATAACGTCTGTTTAAGTATATAAACTTATTTGCTATTGTATACATTTCAGGTCGAAAACACTCACTTCCCAGTATGTCCGAGGAGAAGGAATTAGTAAAGAAGCGAGGCAGTTTTAAGGGTCGCTTAACTACATTCATTACTTACCTGGACGCACTTAATGACAAGAAACTAAGCAAGTATGGGCAAAATTGAGTCGTTGTACGAGCAATACGATGAGGTACAGTTGAGGTTAGAATGTATGGTTGATGATGTGAAGGCCCAGTTGTCTGAACGTTCCGAGTTCGAGACGTTGTACTATAAAGCATTGTCGAGGGCTCAACAGTTAATGAAGGAATGTAATAAAGATGATGATTTGGTTTCTAGGAATAGTAGTCGTGGTAGTGTTTATAAACCTGTTAAGTTGCCTACCATACAACTTCCAAAATTTAATGGATTATATAGCAATTGGTTAGAGTTTCGTGACACCTTTACTAGTCTCATCCATCATAATGACGAGATTGATGAAATCAACAAATTTCATTATTTGCGTGCTTCTCTGGATGGATCTGCTGCTGTGGTTATTCAGTCGATTGAGTTTTCTGCTAGTAATTACGATGTAGCTTGGAATTTAATATGCGATCGATTTGACAATAAAAGATTATTGGTACAGAATCACGTGTCAGCCTTATTTAATATAGATCCTATCACAAAGGAGTCCTCAGCCGCTTTAAAAGGTTTAATAGACCAATTAAATAAAAACTTGCGTTCGTTAGAAGCGTTAGGTGAACCAGTCAAACAATGGGATAAATTGTTGATATATTTAGTTACTTGTAAGTTGGATCAGAAGTCTTATCGTGAATGGGAGGAGTTTAAAGGTCATACTGACAAGGACAGCAAGATCACTTTTGATGCATTCCTCCACTTCATTCGCACACGCGCTGATTTAGTTGAAACCTTAGAAATATCAAGACACAACGTGCCAGGTATCGCTAAATCAGGTCCGTCGAGTAAAGTTAAATCAATGGTAACACAAAATTATAATAATGTAAGCACTGAATCCGTCACGAAGCTATGTCCCAATTGCAAAGGTGACCATTGTTTAACTAATTGTTCACAGTTCCTTGCTTTAAGTAATGAGGCTCGTCGTAAATTAGTGCCTTGTTTTAAATTGTGTTACAACTGTTTTCGTTCGGGTCACTTTTCTAACAATTGTAAAAAACCGGGTTGTAAGTTATGTAAACGCAGGCATAACACTTTAATTCATACTTAGGACACTAACTGTTATCGTAGTGATAAGATGTCTGATAACAAAACTTCGTTTCCTTCACCACCGTCTGTCTCGCCCGCGCTCTCCGCTCACACTGACGCCAATAATGTGTCCTTATCTGCGAACATTTCACCTTCTTATGGCGACAGGACGAAGGAGCGCGGCGTGTTATTGTCAACAGCTTTAGTAAGATTATATGATCATAATGATTATGAACATATAGTGCGAGCAACACAGGACAGCGGTAGTACATCATGTTTCATGACGGAACGACTATGTAAGTTACTTAAATTAAAAACAAATCCGATAGATGGCTCAATCTATGGCATAAATAACGCGACCTCTCGCGTAGGCAATACTTGTCGGGTAAAAATGACGTCACTCAACAACAGTTATAATGCGAAGTTGTTTTGTTTTGTTTTGCCATTAATAACTAACGAAATGCCATGTCGTGAATTAGATTTGTCTAACCTGAATATTCCTACTGATATTTGTTTGGCAGACCCTACTTTTTACAAGCCTTCCGAGGTAGATCTTTTAATAGGTGCTGATCTATTCTGGGACTTATTAGGTACGCGAAGAGTAAAGCTAGGGGTCGGGAAGCCAGTACTATTTGAAACCAGGTTAGGCTGGATCGTCTCTGGATCCATTTTATATAAGAATAGTATGCTATGTAATAGTATGAGTTGTAATTTTACTCAAACTAGTAGTTCCTGTAATAGTGATGACTTAGGATTAATTCGTGATAATTTGACGCGGTTTTGGAACCTCGAAGAGGTTACCTCGCAGCATTCTAACTATTTGCCAGAGGAAAAATTGTGCGAGGAGCATTTTATTAAAAATACAACTCGTTTAGAGAACGGCCGTTTCTGTGTCCGTATTCCAATGAAACAGAACCCTTCTGTTCTAGGTGAATCATTTCATAGGGCTTCAAAATGTTTATATTCCTTAGAACGCAGACTTAAGGCTAAACCCGATTTTAGTAAATTATATCACGAATTTATGGCAGAATATGAGTCATTAGGTCATATGACCGTAAACAAGGAACAAGATTTAAATGCATATTTCATACCTCATCACGGGGTACTACGTGAATGTAGTACCACTACCAAACTACGTGTAGTGTTCAATGCTAGTTGCCCTACTTCATCAGGAGTATCCTTGAATGATTTACAGATGGTGGGTCCTACGGTTCAGGACGACCACCTGTCTATGCTTCTTCGGTTTCGACAGCATAAGTATGTCTTGTCAGCCGATGTTGAAAAGATGTATAGACAGGTAGTAGTACATCCATCTGATAGGCACTTGCAACAGGTAGTTTGGCGTGACGACACTTGCAGTCCTGCCAAGGTATTTAAACTGAACACCGTTACATACGGTACGGCGTGTGCGCCATTTCTTGCGACGCGCTGCCTTAAGCAGCTAGGCATTGAGTGCACTAATGAAATAACATTAGTTTAGATTTTGAATATTTTCTGCTGGGATTTAACCTTAGGCTAGAACTTGATCAACCAACTCGGCTATCTAGCAACAGCTGTCTGGATAATTTCGCACATAATTCTGGGAAAAAATGTAAATGTGAAGTAATAGATTTTGCCTTGTCTGATCACTCTGCACAAATATTTGAGATTAAAGTAAACAAAACCTATAGGCTTAAATCATGGCATGTAAAAAAACGGGACTTATCATTGGAAAACTTAACGAAATTCAATGGCTATCTACAATGCCTCTCATTTGCTGAAATTTATGAGACCGAAAATGCTAATGAAGCGTATAACATATTTATGCAGCGGTTTGGTTTGTTATATAAGCTTTGTTTTCCTGTCAAATTAGTTATAATAAAACCATATAAAAAAATTAAGTGGCTTTCTAAGGGAATACGATTATGTAGTAGGAAGCAGCGTCACCTTCTGTGGGAGCACAGACTCAGGCCATCAAATGAAAACAAAAATAAATTTAAAAATTACTCCCGGCGATTTAAGAAAATTGTAAAATTAACTCAAAAGGCTCAAAATAACAATTTTATTAAGAATTCACTCAATAAATCAAAGGCGTCCTGGCAAGTTATTAACAATAAAGTATGTACTTATGAACCCATTTCTAAAATAAAAATAAATAATACAATTATTAATAATCCCAAGGAAATTGCAGACGCATTCAACAACTACTTCATTGATCAGATCAAAGATTCACCTAAAACATCACTCGAAACAAATGGTCTACACGAAAACCCTAACACAATGTTCATGAGACCAGTTGTACCTCAAGACATACTCAGGGTAATAAAATCTTTGAAAAATAAAAACAGCGTAGGATATGATGAGGTAGCAACGAAAGTCATAAAATTTGTTTCAAATAACATAATCTTACACATTAGCCACATTATTAACTTAGCTATTAGCACTGGTGTATTTCCTGACGGTTTAAAAACAGTCATAGTCAAACCGCTTCACAAAAAAAATTGCAGAGAGGATATGGCTAACTATAGACCGATTGCTTTGATTCCTGTGTTTTCCAAAGTGGTGGAAAGGATTATATATGAATTAATTAGCAACTTTCTAGCAAAATACAACATATTATGTAATGAACAAGCAGGCTTCAGAAAAAATAAAAACATTAATACAGCAATATATGATTTTTTACACGAAGTAATGATAAATGTAGATAATAGAACACCTATCTGTGCCATTTTTACAGACATGACTAAAGCTTTTGACTGTGTCAATCACGATATTTTATTGAACAAGCTTAGTAGCTACGGTCTAAGGGGAAACGTGCTGAATCTATTAAAATCCTACCTTAGTAACCGCACACAGTATACGGAGATATCCAGAATTTGTCTTAGATCTAAATGTGAACAAAAATATCAATCTGATGGTAGAATTGTCAAATTTGGTGTACCGCAAGGTAGTGTGTTGGGTCCCCCGCTGTTTTTGCTGTATATAAATGATCTCCCCCGCCAGATACCAAATCCAATGGTTCTATTTGCTGATGACAGCACAGCTCTGATAAAATGTACAAATATTAATAATTATGAACAGGATATCAACATTAACCTTGGGAATATTATTGAATGGCTTGATAAAAACAACCTGGTAATAAACTTACTAAAGACTAACGTGATGCATTTTCACCAACGTACAATTCCGCCGAACGTTAATGTACAGTATAATGGACAAGTGATCAATCAAACAAAGGTCGCGAAATTTTTAGGAATTAATATAGACGATCAATTGACTTGGAAACCGCAGGCAGATGAGGTGTGCAAAAGGTTAAGCACTGCGGCTTATGTTCTTTTTAACCTGGCAAAAAAAGTAGACATAAATACTGTTTTGGTAGCGTACCACGGTTTGGTCGCATCGGTCTTAAGGTTTGGAATCATTTTTTGGGGTAACTGCAGTCTAAGAGATAACATATTTAGAGCCCAGAAACGTTGTGTTAGAGCGATGTGTAATCTTAAACCTAGAGATAGTTGTGAGCCTGTGTTCAAATCTTTAAAAATTCTTACTTTCCCATCGTTATATATTTTAGAGATGGCAATTTTTGTAAAAATAAATAATAAATTGTTTGCTAAGGTCTCGGACTCCAAGAAAGGTCCCGTGAGAAGTCAATACAAAAACCTCTTAATTACCGGTGGCTATAAAACGGCACTACTTGGGAAAAGTGTTTTCTGCATGGGCCCAACAATATTTAATAAACTACCGGACAGCATGAAAAGTGATACCCTTCAACATTTTAAGAATAAACTCAAGGCTTTTTTGATACAGAAATGTTATTATTCGATAAGTGATTTTTTGAATGATCCTATGTGTGACATCTCAACATTGTAATATTATTGACATTATTTGATACACTTCTGGACTTGTTAAAATAATTTATTTGTATCTTAATCAACACTATTTTATAATTTTACCCTTATGCTTATTGATGATGACATTATTGTTGAATTTTGCATGCCTATACTCGGGCAGAATGTACCCGGCTCACTTTATTTTATAACAACTATATTGTACAATACCTACATTCTATGCGAATAAATGATTGATTTGATTTGATTTGATTTGAATGATAAGATTGCCACCATAATCACACACGATTTTTACGTTGACGATCTGCTCACGGGTGGTAATGATTTAAATGAAGTGATGTTCATTCGTAATGAGGTCACCAATGCACTAGCATCAGCTTGCATGCCACTTCGCAAGTGGAAGTCGAACGAACCTATTTTAGTCTCAGGGACTTCTCAGTCATCATTAGATTTAAGTATGGGATCTAGTGAGCCCAATAAACTATTAGGTCTTGACTGGTTTGCTGACTCTGACGAACTAGGTTTTTTAATTAAAGCTAAACTGCCTTCTAATGACAGTACTAAGCGTGATTTGCTTTCAGCAATTGCGCGCATTTTTGACCCCTTGGGTCTTATATCTCCTTTTGTGGTGACCATGAAAATGTTGTTGCAAAAATTGTGGTTAGACAATCTTTCATGGGATGAACCGTTGTCTCTGGAACTCAACACAGCTTGGAATGCTATTGTTAAAGATCTCCATCTTCTGAACGATTTGCGTATCCCACGTTTTGTTATGTCCGATTCGTATCAGACGTTAGAATTGCATGTATTCACGGATGCATCTGAGCGTGCGTACGGTGCGTGTGCCTATGTACGTAGTGTTAGCAGTGATGGTGAATGCGTAGTCCGCTTATTGATAAGCAAAAGTCGTGTGGCACCGATTAAACCTACCACGATTCCGAGGTTGGACCTGTGTGGTGCCGTAGTAGGAAGTCGCATGTATGAGAAGGTGGTCAAATCACTTCGATCAAAGTTTGATCGGGTGTATTTTTGGACTGACTCGACCATTGTATTGGGATGGTTACAGATGTTGCCTTCTAAACTTCAGCCATTTGTACGCAATCGCGTTGCTGAAATTCTAGATAAGGTAGGAAATTGTACTTGGCGTCATGTCCCAACGACCAAGAATCCAGCAGACTTAATATCTCGTGGCGTGGATATTGATGCTCTGCAAGGGTTACATATATGGTGGTGTGGTCCCGACTTTTTAAAGGATGATCAGTCTAATTGGCCATCTCAACCTAAAAGTTTAGGAATCGAGACATTACCCGAAACGCGACCTCAAGTTTCATTGAGCGCTATTGTTGAAAATAGTTCTTGCACGTTATTTATAGATTTTAAACGTTTCTCTAATTATTTGAGACTTGTTCGTTCCATAGCATATGTGTTGAGATTTGTTCGTATTTGCAGGAAACTGCCTGTAATTATTAAGTTTCTAACAGAAGAAGAATTACAGGAAGCATTAAATGTTATTATTATCTTGAAATGTCAAATCGATTCGTTTCCAGAGTACAAATTACTTGCAAACAAACAAAGTTTACCTTCAAAAAGCGCCCTTCTCAAATTTAATGTTTATTTAGATAGCAATAAAATAATGCATGTCGGAGGACGCTTAGAGAATTCTGATTTTACATATAATAAAAAACATCCTATTATTTTACAGTCCACTCATTTATTTACTAGGCTATTGTTTAATTTCGAGCACAAGAGATTGATGCATGCAGGTCCACAGTTATTATTAGCGTCAATTAGGGAATCGTATTGGCCTATAGGTGGCCGAAATTTAGCTAAGGCTTGCTATCGTAACTGTGTGCGCTGTTGTCGTATGAAGGGTAACGTAGTTACGCCTTTAATGGGGAATTTGCCGCAGCAGCGACTCCATCCGGGAGGTTACCCTTTCGAAAGTGTTGGCGTAGACTATGCCGGCCCTATCATGTGTGCCAGTCGGCAAGGCCGCGGTTGTAGGCTAGTAAAGGTGTACATAGCGATATTTATTTGCTTCACCACCAAGGCTATTCACTTGGAGCTAGTCGGTGACCTAACTAGTAATAAATATTTACTGGCTTTGTATAGGTTTATTTCGCGAAGGGGTAAACCCGTTAACATTTATTCCGACAACGGTACCTCGTTTGTTGGCGCGTACAACGATTTATCGAAATGTTTAAAATCAAATTGCGATTCCTTAGGTGCAAGTTTGGCTAATGATGGAGTTAAGATGCACTTTATTCCCGCTTATACTCCTCACTTTGGCGGGCTCTGGGAGGCGGGTGTTAAATCGACAAAATACCATTTGAAACGAGTGTTGGGCAATTGTAACCTCACGTTTGAAGAACTTAACACCACGCTGATCCAAATTGAGGCAATTTTGAACTCTCGTCCATTGACGCCGCTGCCCGCTGATCCCGCTGACCTTACACCTCTGACTCCAGGACACTTCCTTGTCGGTCGACCGCTTACTTCACAGCCACAGCGAGATCTTCAGGAACACTCCATCCATCATTTGACTCGATTCCAAAGAATCGAGCAACTCCGTCAACATTTTTGGGTTCGGTGGAGTAAGGAGTTTGTATCCGAGTTGCAGCAGAGAACCAAGTGGCGTTCCTGCAAAGATGCATTGAAGCTGGACTCCTTGGTAGTGATAAAGGAGGATAACCTACCACTCCTTAAGTGGAAGTTAGGTAGAATTGTCGCCGTCCATCCAGGATCAGACGGCATCGTTCGTGTGGCTGACGTCAGGACTACTGCTGGAATCATAAGGAGAGCCTTCAACAGAATTTGCCCATTACCCGTTTCTGCTGAATCTTGTTGAAAGAGAATCTTTCAACGTCCGGGGGCATGTTGGAACGCCTAATCTACACGTCTTAGCAGCTAGTTGCGACGCTGCGTCCGTTCATAGTTTTTAAGTTTTTTTTTAATGTAATAGGCAGTAGCTTTTGTGTCATTGTTCTCAATACACCGCTATTCACAGTAATCCATATTTCACCTGTTTTTTTTTATCCCAAGTCCTGGTTGGTCCCGCACAAGGTGCGACAATGTCAATAATAGTCTTAGCAACTTCTACAGAATGACTCCACAGATCTGCAGTCTTTTTAACATTTAAAGTGTGAAAGGTTTTAATTATGTCTTTACAAGTAATATGTTCAAAACGAAATTCCGAATTGCAAACATTAACATTTTCTTTTAGCAAAGACTCAGCAACGGTGATGAGTTTAAGTATTTAGTAGTTGAAATGGGAATATCTGAAAAGAAATTTTCAAAGGCCACTGCGACTTGTGAGTCTGATTTTATGATGTTGCCATTAATAGACAGGCCGTAGTCAATATTTCGGTTACCAGATCTTCCCGTTTCACTATTAATAATATTCCAAGTCGTTTTAATAACATTACTACTGTTTTTAATCTTCGAGCTCAAATAACGCGACTTGGCCAAACAACAAACTTTTTTAAATAATTTTGAATAATTTCTAACATATAAATTAAATTCAGCAGTGTTTACATAAGTCCTTTCACTGTACAGCTTATAAAGCCGTGTTCTACTTTTATGAATACCAATGGTAGCCCAATCACTGAATGATGCGTTACTATTAACGGAGATAGTCTTTGGAACAAAGGTCGAATTAAATTGTTTACAGTATATACTAAAAAAATCATCATATAGATGATTAGGATCAGCATCATTTGACAAAATTGGTAATTTATTAATGAGTTTAACTTTAAAAGCTGCCAAGCGACTTGCAGTTTTGGGGTTAACAGTGATATCCTTTTTAGCCACTTTGTTGTTTTGGTTTGGTATAGTAATCCTCTGCCCGCAATGATCAGAATCTAGTAAATTTATAATTTCTTTGTGGACTGGTATAACATTAGTATAAATATTATCTAAGCATGTAGCACTAGTTGGGGTTATTCTTGTGGGCTCCAAAAATAGGTTTACAAGATTGTAGGACTGAAACAGACTTATTATTTTACTACAAGAACCTGAGTTTTCTAATAAGTTAACATTAAAATCACCACAAGTGATAATGGATTTATTCGAGTTACAAATCTTGTGTAACACTTCATCCATTACCTTTTCAAAGCAGTCATACAATCCTGAAGGCGGTCTGTATACGCTTAATACAATAAACTGCTCCAATTCTATACAAGCTATTTCAACTGTCCGCTCAACAGATAGGCTCACAATATCCTTACGGTCTTTAAATTTAAGCTGGTTACTTACTAAAATCAATGAGCCACTATGTATATCATTAACTCTGCTGAATGAACTACCAACCTGGTGATTATTAAAATTTAACAATAACTGGTGGCTTTTAAGCCAATGTTCTGTTATACAAAGAATATCAATACTGTTAAAGTTCATAAATAATTCTACTTCTAAATCTTTGTTCATAAATCCTTGAATATTTTGATGCACCAGGTTAATACTATTTACCGAATTAAAACTTTTATTTGATTTTATTTCGCAAATTTTTATCCTGTATAATTTTGCAAGAGGTTGTCCCTATTGTCCTAATTTCTAATTTAAATTATTATCAATATCAATTTCTGATACTAAATCATTGGCTGAATTAAATAACATTCCTTGGCATTGCTCAATAGAAGCAAGTTGTTTAGCCAAATTCTTGGCTGTAATAGAAAAATAATATGATAGCGACACAGCTATCTGTCTTTTATAATACTTTGAAAGAAAGTACCTATCCATGAAAAATTTATCTTTTGTCAAATAAAAGTGATTACCAACATAATTGTTAGTGTCAATTAAATGGAATAAATTACTACTATATGTTAAATTATGTAATGTCCTATTCAATTCATATCTAAGATTGTTTTCTTCCTGTGGCAAACTTTGGCTGTAAGGGAAAGTGAACATCACAATTTTGTTTAAACTAAGGTTGCACAAAGTTCTATAATGTTGGAGTAATTTTCCTTTGTTCACATTACCCCTATTACCAATAAATATTAATAATGTGGTATCCTGGTTAAAATTGCATTTTATAACTTTTTTCATTATGTCAAATAAAGAACAGCCAGGCATACAGTAGTTCATTATTGAGTGTCCTGGATATCTATTTGTCAACAAGTGGCCTAAATCCTTTCCAATTTCATCACAAAATAATACTATTTCTGTATTTACATTCTTTTTAGGCAAACAGTTAGTAATTTCTAATGTCAAACTTGCACTAGACTGCGGTATGGTGGCATCACATATTGTCAATTAATGGTCCGGTGTGGGTTCAACAAATGGTGGTTGACAATGATCACATTTGTTAATTTGTGAACTTACCAGCTCATTCATTGCCAATACATATTCCCTCATTTGATTTTCAGAGGCTGTATATTTGATGGTCATAGAAGTAAGTTTCTCCTGTAGATGGTCATGTTCATACCGCAAGCTTCTGTGTCAGTTTGGTATTTTCTAATACTTTTTAGTTAAATGAATACATATCTAATTGTTTAAGTAGATGCAACATTTCTCTATTAAGTTTTACATTTTTGATGAAAAATCTTTGTTTTTTGATCATTTTCTTAGTTAATTCGAGTCTAAGTGCGGAAAAGGGGTCCATCTATCCTATCCTATACATCCAATGAGTCCAAACACGATGGTGCTTTCTTGGTTGAGGAGTTGCTATGGCCACGTTCCGGCTCCATCGAGAGACACCCTATCACCATATTATTCCAATGTTTTTAAACTTACATAAGTACATCAAGTTTCAGCGTTATTGGCTTGCGCAGCTTGTAACAATAAATAAAAATACATAAACAGCAAACATTTCATAACAAATTCATTCTGCAAATCTTATTTAATAATTCCATCGACATTTCACACAATTACTATAGAAATTGGAACGTTAAATTAGACATCTGGCCAGTTTTGAAAATTTAATGAACATTTGCTGTTTTGAATTATGCGCACTGTGAGCGTCCATTAATATTATCCTAACTAATGGGGAAAAGTGAGAGTCCGGATTAAATACGAGGGAATTACTTAAAATAGCAAGGTTCAATTAATATAATCGGCCTTTCATCGAAATTATAAACTGTGAAGTGGAGAAAGATTCTTGTTTTGGTACGATATCGGACATCTGCCGATTACCATCGGTCTGACATCTGCCTTTTGACCTCCCTCAGTTTATATGCTGTTAACAGGATTATAAGAACATCCTTTGTATGACCAATTATTCATAAAAGGCATTGCAAAATGTTGTGCGTGGGTATAAATGGTGTAGTTGTTGGCCCATAAATAGCAACTGTTCAACTGTAGCTTTTGTTCTGTAGTGGGCGTTTAAAGAACGATTTTCTTGAGTAGCTTCTGCCGCCCTCATATTTTGAATTTGAATTGTATGCGTTGTCCATGTTGGCTATGTTGGCCAATTCCTGTACCAAAGTATTTGTCTCGATTTCACCAACCTATATTTTCATTCATTCCAAATTCTGTTTGTATTGCATTTCTCATACACCGAAAATACTGAAAATTCTATTGTAAGTCCTGTCTTTACAACCTGTAACAGCCAAGAAGAACAGAGCTTTAATGTTAACAAAATGTGGAACTTTTTATCTTATAGTCCATCAAGCAACAGTAGCGAAAATTGTCTCGACAGTTAAATGGCAAAGGTAAGGCGGTCTATTGGGATCGTGATAGCCTGATTCGGGTTGTGGTAAACCAATTTACGTTGCTGAGCCGTGGTAATCTGTGGATTCCTTCGGACAGCACGCACAATATTGAGCAGATTGAGAATAACCAGCTTACGGAAATCACACTTAAATTGGACGACGTACGTAAAGGAATTGGATCGTTTTCGGTTAATACAATTGAATTGAATTTCAACAGGTTTTTACGGAGTGTGGCATCATTGGTTTATTCCGTTCTATTTTGTGAAAGAACCATGTAGATCGATCGTACTACAAAGACACGTTCTCTGGTTTTATTTCGTAATGGGCCACCCCTTGCCGATCGTAACCTTGTCTTATCAGTGGCTCACATTGCTCGTTAAGCCATATCATTGACATTATATGAATAAGACAAGATCTCTATTCGAAGACGTGAATCTGAAATGATTTGAATTATAACAATGAACATTAAAGGACGATAATGTTATATTTTATGAATAAGATTAAAGTTTTAAGATATCTTTACCCTTCAGTTTAAGGTTTCCAAACGCATACCATTGCTTTATAACATAAACAGAAACTCCAAAAATCCAAGCATTTCCCAAGATTGAAACGCGATACATCAAACGTTCTAAAATAACATTTTCTTGTTTACACACAAAGTATAATATATAGGACAGACTAATTTCAGGGCGATGCACTAACTCATTTAGCAACGTCTTACCTAAACAGCTGAACCCACTAAAATGAAATTTTGCAAGGGATGTATATAACGGAGGAGAGAAAATTTACATAATTTTTTTTCTGTGGTAAATTTCCTTACTCTTCACTGTAGTTTTACAACTTTGTGGACAAACTGAATATACATAGATTAAGTGTAACATGGCTTTACGAAAACAAAGTTGTTGTTTATGACGTCGCGTCATTAAATCGGGTCATTTTTCATATATTTTTTTAGCTTATTTTGTATTTTTGTATGTGTGTCATTTTGTTTTTCATGTGAGTTGTTGTGTGTATTTGTATATTAATATTGCAAAGATGTAAAATTGTTTGCAAAAGGTTACACTGGATAATGATTCGATACTCAAAATTATTTCGCTAGTAGCTATACCATCGCCGAGTATCATATACTACTTTATTTCGGGTAAGTCGGTTCCTGTGGCCAAAGGAACAAAACCACGGATCAATATCAATCAAATTCAATCAAAAGCATCAAAAAAATATTACAATTAGCATGGTCAATGAATATTGTATAATAACTTAAAGAATATGCGCGGTTACCAACACAATCAAGCATTCAGGGGGGTGACCATAAGCTGTTAGAGCAAGCTTACTTTGAGTGTGCGTAAGTGACAGATGTATATGACTTGTATACATCTGTCACTTGTTTACAGTCAACTATGATAGTTTTGACACGTCAGAGTACAGGGGCAGTTACTTCATTTCACCAAAGGGTATTTCTTCAGCAGAATTTCAAAGAAGTTTCACCTTTAAAATTAAAACGAGCAAGTTTTGTATACACTAATTTAAATCCTAGTTTTTTCCTACCCTTAAAACATCTACTACCTACTTTAAATTACTGCCGCTATCAAGCCGTACCTGAAATAAGTCGTAGTTAGTATTCAAGCGCTTGTCATCATATCACTTCAGGCGACGTGATACCAATAAAATAGCGTCGCGTCGGGAACAACCTTGGAGCGAGGGGCTACGGATAGTGATATAAATGCGTTGTATTCTTCGATGTGTTCTTTGGGGCGATGTGTCGGTAGGCTGCTTGCGCACTTGGCTACTAAACTTTAGAATTAGCTTTATTCTGGTACTGGTTTTCTATCTTAAACATTTTACATCTTCAAATAGTGTTTTTTTTTATCAAATTAATTAAATTGACAATTCGTGGCAGAAATTAAGTGAAAAATAAAACTAATATTATATGAAATATTCATTACAAAATCTGTTTTTCGCCCCAGTCTCCTATTTTTTTTATATTTCGTTGTGAGGTTTCTGAAATCATACAATGAAAACAATTGTGAAAGTTTCCCGCTTTTGGTGAAGCGGGAAGGCGTGTCAGACTTTTACTGACTAAAAAAACCCACCCGTATTTCTTCAGTTGGTTGTGCCAGGGCCGCGATTACTCTCTTTCAAATTTAACCGCGACCTCCCCAGTTTCCCCTACTATAAAGTTTTAAACCCATCATTGTTCCATTGTGACCGAGCTGTACAAGACGAATAGCGCTATTCCGCTTTCACAACGGAATCGTGATGGGGTAGCGTTGACTTACGAGAGTAGGTACCCCTGATCTTGAACTTGTATCCACTCTAACATCATTATGCTAAAACACAAGATGTTGATTAATCCGTAGAGAAAAACAATCACTGTTTATTAATTCAAGAAAATAACATCGATATTTTCTGTACCGATGTTTATTTTTTTAATTTAAATTGGCAGTTGTCTCGAAGCAAAAGGAAATCTATATTATTTTGTAGTGTTGTTTTTACTGCTACACTTCGGTAATCGTAATAAGGAAATAATTAATCGAGAATTTATGTCCTGTCTTCCATCGAATTCATTTGTTTTCACTTCGTTTTATTATTCTCTTCCTTTAGATTTGATCGGATTTTTATGACCGTTTCGTTTTATACTGATAGATGAAGTAATACACATAAACAACTAAGAAGTTTTAGTTGAGAACGCTAATTTCGACAACGTATATTTAAGTAGCTGATAATTTTTTTCATGAGCCATATATCTAAAAAAGTTCATAGTATCAACATGTAGCCTGTTTTTTAGGATAAGCTAAAAGCTGTTGCTAAAATAAATCAATCTAGGTTAGAACCTTATCATCATAAAAATGTTCTGTATTTATTTATTTTGCCGGCTAAATGAATAACATAAAGATAGGTCCATAAATGCTGAAATATATAAAATTTAACGAAAATTGGGACAGGCTGTCTTAAAAATTAAGAAGCAAAAATTCTTGTAACAAAATAAAACTTGTAGAATATCCCAACTTGAAACTTCTTTAGAATAAACAGAATTGAAAATTCGGGCGCCAGTTCTTCTCAAAGCAATTTACAATATTGATTTAACCGAAAATAAAACACAAAATATAATTAAAACAAATAGAAGTGTCTACTTAAGTGTCTTAGTGACCCCCAAGCCCTTGGCGCAAGGCCAAAAAACATAATTTCAAGGTCTGAGATATTACTTTGTTTGTCGCTATTTCCTTCGAATCCCATAATGTACTGACGTCGCACTGATACACACTTTCAAGGTTTGATCCAGGGGAGAGGAGAGGCACACTGGCACTTGCCTATAAACACAGTTCAAATAAAACAAGGCGCTGAGACTTGGAGAGATTGATACCACTTTGATAGCATTGTTTCTTTTTGCGTACTTAAGTAGTACATTTTTTTTTTCATTGCATATGTAATAACAAGTGGTTTTATGGTAATTGCGTGTCGGATATCTTTTAATGGTTAACAATATCTCAATTATTTAATAAAATGTAGTGATAACTAAATAATGAATAGGTCCTTGCTCCTCTGGGCCTGGATCCGCCTTTGCCCACTTTGTTACGTTAAGTCTGTGGTTAAGACGTTCTTTTTTAGGCGTTCTTAACGATAAAGGTTACTTTGTGATAGTGTAAGATCATTTTTGATGGGATGTTTTCTGTCCCTTCACGATACGGAAGCGAGCAGTTTGACACGATACTCGTAGTATAACTTTATATTAACCTGATGTATTTCTGTTGCTGCAATAACATAATAGATACTAAAAACAGAATATAATAAATATTTAAGTGGGGCTCCCATACAACAAACGTGAATTTATTGCCGTTTTTTGCGATAATGATACGGAACCCTTCGTGCGCGAGTCCGACTCGCACTTGGCCGGTTTGTTAATGTGCCCACTGCTGGGACATAGGTTACATCTCTGCAAGAGAAGGAGTGGGCCTTAATCCACCACGCGAACCCAGCGCGGGTTGGTGGATGACACATCCATCATTGAAAAGATCAAATAATGATTTAGGTCTTTTAGAAATAAATAAATTCTTACATACTTACGTAAATATCATTCAATGATGGGCAATGGAACAAAAGTTTGCTTGCGTGTGGCCCGCACCGGCTTTACCTGGGTCATAATAATTTGTAACCTATAACAATCTGGAATAAAGTACTTTCAGATGGTAAAAGATTAGTACTTTCAAATAGGTGTAGTGGTTCCATGGATTTATTTAATACTTTAAGCATGTAAACGTACAGAGGTGGACTTAATGCCTGTGTCATTTTCTGCCAGTCAACCTTTGGATAATGAAGATACAAATAGTGGTAGGTCCAATAACGATAATAAAATGGATTTGAATACAAGGCATAAATATAAGCAATACTTAACAATTAATTGGAATGTTGAAATAGACAAATGAAAAAAAAATGTGCTAAGACGATACTACTGCCAACTTCTTACGAATGTGTTTGCGAACTTAGACTTGGTTCGTTTGGTTGCCAACCTGATTTCCTGGGGGAGAGTATTCCACATAGAAATAGACTGAATGAAGAAATAACAGTGAATGAAGCCAGTGCGGTGAGTAAGACATTGAAGAAGGCGGTTATTTGGTGATCGTATTTTTTTATTGTAGGTGTCGCAGTTGTATTGAAGGTGATAAGATAAGTAGGGAAATTCGGAGAGTCAAGAAATGTGTACAATATAGTTAGTTCTCTTTGCTCTCTGACTGGCGTACACGATCCCCCTACACGTCTGAAGAAACTAACAAAATTCGGGCTCCCTTTTTATAATATTACTTACGACTACTCTATCATAATTATACTCCCTTGAGTACTAACAGTTCTTATCGAAAGCTCGCAGATAGTTCCGACTACTCGAGCGCTCAAGCGCTCAAGGTGGCTTCAGAATGAGTGTCAAAGTGACGATCGATTCAATGCGGGTGCACAAATTTGCATGGTACTCCGCGCTAAGCTTAGAGCAGACCATGGTATAATAAGACATGGTATTCTCTTTACAGGATGGCCTAAGCCTACGTCACGATAAGTGTTACCATTGATTGTCCTTTTCAGAAAATTTAGGTACTTTCTCATGTAGTTAAAGAAAATAAAATAAATTACTAACTAGCTTAACTATTTAGTAACTCATGTGTTTCATCTATTTAGTGTTAAATTAATTTATATATTGAATTATTAGTTCATAATTGCTTTGTTAAGTTGAAAAATGCATTTTGCTCGGGTAATTCAATCACACACAGTGGCAACATATCGAATTGACAAGTGTCATACTGACAACTCGCCATTTCATCGCTATTGTTGTGTCGCTCACACCTATAGCGTTGTTTAGCTCGGTGAGCAAAATACTGTGGCTCCCAAATATTTGTGGTGCACCCGTGAACTGTGAAAGATATCCAAGAAAAAATGTTAATTGTTCCGTACTAAACTGTAAAAACAGAAGTATAAAAGGCGGTGTAATAAGGTTTTTTTCTTTTCCCAACGAAGAAACGCTACCATATACGTGACTTCAATATTGTAATTAACTTCAGCTAAAAGAACTGGTATGCGCCTTTTTAGATATTATTTAATTTATCTACGCGTTGTAAATTCCATAAATTAAGGCATAGCTGTGTCAATACGGCTGTACGCCCGAACTTAACCTAACCTAATTAGTTTTGATTTATTTTAGTCAAGTCAAATTTTCTGGGTTTTCGTCCCGAACTAAATTAAGTTGGTCCATTTTATCACGTCCATACAGACAGACAGGCGCAGCGTGTGACTTTTACAACATTTGTTTTGTCAGAGACATTGTTTAACTAGATCTCAGATAAAATAAAAAGTCAAGATGGAACGTTGCAAACAACAAGGTGACGCCGGTTAAAACTAAAACTATACATACTCAATTACACGTACAATGAAACTATGCCTTAGCTTGTCAGTGGAGCTCTCAGATCAAATAAAAACTCGATAGACAAGCTAAGGCGTAGTTTCTTTCCGTGTCTCAGTAGCCGTGGCTTGGTCACCAACGGTGAAGCGAAGAGGAACCCGAGGAGGGGCCGATCGTCAGGGCTTTTTCCGATTAGGCCGACGACGTAGCGGCCAACATGTAGGTTGCGGTTCCGCTTGGCAACAGGCGATATCGCATCTGAGGCTCGCTCGATATCATATGGAGCGCCTCCCATAAGATATCGCAGCTGTGGGTTGAAGAGTAGACCGCGGTGGGAGAGGAGTGCCGTTATTGCGTTGCGCCGCTCTACCTACCTTCCGTGACCTGGACAGGGTCGCCACCGTCTGATTGTGGATGAGGTGGGGCCGCAGGGGAGGTCCCTATCGCCTGCGGCCGAAAAGTGATAGGTGGCGGGGCCACTGACCTGTCCCGTCAAAGGAGGGCTAAGGGTGCCATACACTGGGCCGTCTGGCGTCCATGTGCTGGTTTGGTCCCTGGGGTGGTCACGGCGTGCAATGTGTTCTGGTGCGCTGGTGATGGGTGGTACAACCCAAAGGAGGGTCCGGTGACGGATGGCCGCGGCGGGTTCGCGGTGAGTGCTAACGCGTGCCTGTGTTCCCGCCATAAGTGGCACAGGAGGACACCGTGGAGTTTTAGTGGGTTGGAGTCCCACATAACTGCGCTATCTACATAGCATGCATGAGCATTTCCCCAGGCTAAAAAAAAAAAAATTAGTAGCGATGCCTGTGATTGGTTTTTTTTTATGTCGAGGGGAATACTGATTTAACCTTGCAAAGAATTTATCAGGGTTGCTGATATAATGGAGAAATAATTTAATCAATACCACGGTCAAACATTGCACAATGAAAAATTAATTTTCAATTTGAGTCTGATTGTTCATGGACTTGTAATTCATTATGAGGTATTACTCTGTTTAGTTCAAACAAGAACCTATCTACGAGACATCATCATCTTCCTGCCCATGCCCCATGTCACTTGGGGTCGGCGCAACATATTTTCTTCTTCCATACCGTCCTGTCCTCCGTCACGCTATCATTGACTACCTTTTCTTTCATATCACTCCTCACACAGTCCATTCATCTTTTCTTTAGTCGTCCCCTCCCTTTCCATCCATCCACATTAATATTCATAACTCTTTTAGTAACATGCGTTTCATCCCTCCTCATCACATGACCATACCAGGACAAACGGTTTCCTTTCAACTTTTCTGTCACTGGCGCCACTTTCAAACTGCCTCTAATATACTCATTTCTCACTTCATCCATTCTCGTCACTTCGCACATCCATCTCAACATTCTCATCTCATTATATCTACGCGTAAGGAAAAGAAATAAAACCAAGCAATCAATTAAAAAAGAAGCAAAGTAAAAAAAAAAAAAAAAATTCAAATAGGTCGATTTATTAAAAATTTGTACCTATTGTATTATTTTATCTTTTTCCCCACAAAAAAAGTTTGAGAACCGCAACGCAATTGATGACGTAGTCTTAGGCCAATCACGTGACCCAGCTGTCACGGGAAGAGACTACCAGGCGAAGTATATTATTATACCATGGAGCAGACTTAACACGTACCCAAGGACTAGATGCTGTAGGAGCTCGTGGCTAAATAATAACAGCGGCACGGATCCATCTTCAAGGTTAAGCAACGCTTGATCAGGTTGGTCAGTGGATGGGTGACCATTTTCAACACACCGAGATTCCTCCGTGTCTCGGAAAGCACGGTAAGCCGTTGGTCCCGGCTGTCATTTGAAGATCTTTGACAGTCAATACGGGTAGTCAGAAGCCTGAGATCTGACACTAGTCTTACCAAAGGGGTATAGAGTTACTGGGTTGTGGAGGTCAGATAGGCAGTCGCTGCATGTAAAACACTGGTACTCAGCTGAATCCGGTTAGACTGGAAGCCAACCCCAATATAGTTAAGAAAATGCTAAACAGATTCGATTTTCCCCAAAGCACAGGTTAGACATAGTAAACGTGCCCTCATTACGCCAGTTATGTTTACAAAGGCGCTTTGAGGAAGCGCGTAGTACTTGGTGTACGGATACGTATCGCAAAATTATGTCACATTGATCCGTTGCACCAGTGTGTGGGAACCACAGACAATAATCTAACTAGATAACGCAAGTCCCTTCATCTGTATGAAAACGTGAAATTTTTTCAAGAGAGAAAACATTTCCAATTACTCGGCCATTTTTTTCAGTACAGTCTTTACATCTCAATATGGCATAATTAGGCATTTCTCTAGATTTCGGTGGATTTTCGGTGCCGATAATGCTAATTGAAAACCTCAAAGTACGATCATTGATCGTAATTTTACGCCGTTTTTTGACACGCAAAGTACATACAATCGTGTCACCCAGTTAGATTTATATCTGAGGTGTTAATGCCATTAACCGGGCAGTTTCAGGCAAAAAACCAGACTGCGGAGTGCTACGTAAAAATTTCTTACCGTATTCCTCCTTTGACTTATAATTAGTAACTATAATATGAATATTATACGTTTGCAGCTTACATAACTGATATTTAGATTTCCACGAACCATTTCAACGTTGATTTAACCTTAATATCTCACTAATAACCGTGCTACCCTATCTATCTTAAGCCACGTAGGTAAGTGAAATCCTAGATTCACCGGTAATCGTCGCGCTGTCAGCGGTACGTCTTCGTGCCTCGTATGCGGGTTAATGGTTTTGATCGTTTTGATTCGATGATTAAGCTGCTCAAGACCGCTCGAGCGTCGTATTCGCGGAGTACGATTTTAGATTTTAATGTTAATGCCGACAGCCGGCACACTGTTGAGTGTTGCTGAGTTGAGTGTTAGGCAGCTACCGCGGTTAAGCGTAATCTGTTTGCGTGTTTGTAATTGTTCAGATAATCTCAAGATAAGTTAAATAACAGTGTTTTAGATTGATAATTGGGGTTTCATTCGCTAGTTAAGCTGTTTTATTAGCGGTATTACTCGAGTGTATTGCAAAGTTAAATAAGTATGTTTTGAGATAAATTCATGAGTGATTAAGCTTTTGGATTTATAGACAGTTTGATTGAGACAATCGTAAATTAATTAGATTTTATTGGTGGATTTCTGTTGAAACTACATACTTGTGTCCCTTGTCATTTTAATTTAACATTCGAGTCAAAATTAAATCTAAATTCAATACAAAGCCCTAGACTACAAAGCTTTGCAAAGTTAACAAATTCTATTTAATTTAATTATTGGAGTGTATCGTATATAAGGCTAAACCGTGTGCGAGCCGTGTGGTGCGTCGGAGCCCGCTGGATTCACAAGAACCAATTAATTGGGCCAGACGAATTAAAATGACCACTGATTGAATGCCGGCTCTCTATCTCAAGCTTCTAGCAACTGAAGCTCAGGTAAACCCGTATCCAAACGTGGTTCTTTATCTGTGTGAATATTACATTATTCAGCACGCGAAATTAGTGTATTTCCTTTTCGACTTTTTTTCGAGTGTTATTGTGAATCTCAGTTAATATTATAAAGGGGTGAAATTGTTTCTTTGGATGTAGGACTTCAATTACCAAAAATATTTCACGGAACAACGCTCGGTTCTTGTAGGAAAATAAATAAAATTCGTTCTTCTGGGAGGTATACCTCCAAATAATAGGAACTACACACATCATACGTGTCTAGGGATCAAGTATTTGGGGGTATGCGGAACAGGGTGTAAAGTCCCACAAACCTCCATAGAAAAGGGAGGATCCTCCGACCAGACGGGTGTTGTGTCTGGTCCGGGCAACTATTACGGCCCAACGGTTGTTGTCGGACTGTTGTATGTGTTCTAATCGCGCCGAAAATTTTGCTTGCGCGATGCAGGATTTGTGTGACGTCATGTCATTAGTTCGTAAGTGGCGGCGTTGGTGCCGCTACAAGTACATTTTAACTAAAAAAAATATTCAATTAATATTTACCAAATCTAGTCTTCTAGATTGGCTTCTTAATTGAATTCCTATGTTTAACTTAACAATTGATCCCTATATTTTGTAAAATTAAGAAAAATTGCAGTTTTTGCAAATTGTGGGCAATTAACCTAAGTTGATATCATAAGTTAAATCGCAAACAAGGCAAAAAAGAAATCTGTGTTGCCACCATTGACACGAATCAGCAATCACGATTTGGCATGCTTAAAATCAGTTCATCAAAATCAATGTGTGGAATGGTCGCCCACGATTCATTTAAGAAGTCAGAAAGTTATTTTTGGGGGGTCCACAGCATCCATACTCGGCAGAGATCTTCTTTGGAGCATATCCCATGCGTGATCAATTGTACCGTTAGGTGATGTTAAGTCGTTGAAAAGATAATATAAAACCAATTTTTGCGTCATTTTAACAAACATTCCATCCTTCATGATCAACAGTATGGTTTCACCGGGCACGTTGTAAACGAGCCCGACGATTGCGGGGTGCTATAGTTGGAACTCTCAGTGGCCTTCGGGAACGCAGACCCACTTTACGTAAACGATTTGGGATCGTTTGGTCGCTTATCAGCAAGCCTGAAGAACTGTGGACCCTCGTAGCCAACATCATGGCGGTCATGGTATGATTTCGAACACATTGTCCGGGTATATTGTAGCCTTTTAGACAGTTTGAATAAAAAGACGTCGTACAACCGAAGCTAGTGTCACCTTATTAAAACACATCTTTGATGCGTGGGAAGAGGCACAAGATGCCATAGGTGTCTTCTGCGATCTGTCGAAAGCGTTTGATTGCGTTAATCATGAAACATTACTTTTGAAACTTGAGAATTACGGGCCAGCCCAAGCAGTGTTAAGTTTAGTAAAATCTTTTTTAAAATATAGACAGCAATTAGTTCAAATAAACAGTGTTAAATCGTCGGGGTTAACCGTGAAAATGGGAAAAACCGCAGAGTTAAATTTTGAGTCTTTTCTTATTTTTAGTCAACATTAACGATTTACCCCATCTATTGAAAAACAATATAAACATCGTGTTGTTTGCTGATGACACTTCTTTGATTTTTAAGATAAATAGACGTACGAGTAACGTTGACGACGTAAATAACGTCTTGCGACAGGTTCAATATATTTTCAGTTTTATGGAGAAGGAGGGCCTCTGCATGATGAACTCCTTCTTCAGAAAGTGTGAGAACAGGAAGTGGACCTGACAAAGCCCTGATGGTGCAACTAAAAACGAGATCGACTTCATCATGTCAACCAAGAAGCAAATGTTTAATGATGTCTCTGTGATCAATTTGGTGAAAACCGTGAGCGATCACCACATGGTAAGAGGCACATTGAACATTTATGTCAAGTTTGAAAGGTCTCGACTGATGAAGTCCACGCATGTCCAGCACAGATCCAGTTCCAAAACCTTCGAACTCCAGAATCGTTTCTTTTTATCTTTTTTTTTTTCTTCGTTTTTTGAGATCCGTGGACGATTACAGCGATGGGTTCGTGGAAACTGTCCAAACGGTCGGGTCTAAGATTATTGCAATTTTCATAAGGATCTCTAATACTTTTGAAAATAAATTACAGCCTATGACACTCAAGAATAATGTAGCTTTCTACAGGTGAAAAAAAATTCAATATCGGTTCAGTAGATTCAGGGATTACCCCATACAACGTCACAAACTCACAAACTTTTATAATATTTTTATAATATTCATTTCTTCATCAGCGATCGTGCTTCGGATGAGTGATCTGATTTTCTTTTAGAATTTTCTGTCCCACTTTTACTTACCTACCATTATATTTTTGATGAATAAATAGTAATACTGTAGTACTTAATGTGGTTGGAGGTATTAGGTTAAGAGAACTTCTTTAAATTTTTGTCTGAAGCTATCCATTTTATAGCTCAGCGAAGACCTCTGCCGCCCATTCCATATTTGGTTGGCTGTAAAAAAATTGCATTCACAATTTTAAAATGCGGTGTCATCTAAACTACTTAATAGTCTAAGTGTCTTTCAAAGAATTTTGTATACTTAATAGTTTCAGTTTTTATAATACCTACTTGAATAATAAAAGAAGCAGGCAGCTCTCGGACATACTTTTTGCTTCACAAAGCGCCTTAAGCGCTTATCCGTTCTCGCTAGGTGGCGCCGCAAAGGTTCTATTAACAGTAAATATTCGCATCTCTTTACATCCCGTTACATTTTAAAGTAGTAAGGAAATGCTTTATCTTTTTGCACTATGCGAAATGAACATCACTTAAGGTCTATCCACAAATATCAGGGCCGTGCCCGGGCCGTGCCCCGTCAGAGGCTTAAAAAAATATGGTTGTGTACATTTTATATGAACTCATTCACACACGTCCGTGCACGGGCCAGTGGCGAATCTTAAATGATTGGGCCCGGCCCTGTCACGTCCCGGGCACGGCCCTGATATGTGTGGATAGACCTTAAATGTATGTGTGGCCTATGCTAATAGAGATATTGCCTGGGTAGAAAATTGATAATTCTTTTTAGTCCGTCAGTGAGATTATAAATTTGGACACGCATTTTTGGTAAAGCAACCAAATCAATAAAATATTACAAAGTTTAAAGCGCATAACGTCACGTGCCCTACAGTTTAATTTAACAAATTCGTCGTATCGTCGTCACTTTATGTTTACGTGTCAAAAGATACGGGCCAGTATTTTTTATTTATCTACCTGACGGACAAAAAACAAATTTTCAGTGAACTACCCTATTGCGACACCTAGGCATTATGGTTATAATGTACTACGCACACATATTATCTCAATGAACCTAGGTTCTGTTTTTAGAACGAAAATCATCTCAAAATTTATGTAACAAATCGGCAACATCCAATCGCGTTACTTGTGTTAGGTTTTTAAATACTAATCAATCGTAAAACATTTTAGTCGATTTTTTGTACATTTTATTCCTTACACTGGCAACACTACTTTTAAAATTAACGTTCAGACTGAGCACGCGGGAGTGGGCTCGGTCTCTTTGGCGCGGGGACAGCACCGAATACGGACGGTTGACTTGTGCTAAAAGAGAATTGACAACTACCTACCCTTCGGGCAATTTATGTAAGTTGATTATGATTATTATAACCATTAAACAATTCATGTGAGTTTTATTTATCTAATACTTGATTTCTGTTTAATCTGTGACTTTCCAGTAACCTGGGAGGATCCTTCTAATTTGTGTAACAGCATTGTTCTTTGATTACTTAGAAGATTCATATTCTAATGTTGATAATGCATGCTAAATCAGCATTATGGAAAAAATTATAAAATGCTAGCGCCCGCCTCACGGTTCCACCCACGTAGTTCCCGTTCCCGTGGAAATACAGGGATTAAAGTAACCCTATGTCATCGGGGGATAGTGTAGCTTTCCAACGGTGAAGGAATTTTTGAAATCCGGTCCAGTAGTTTTAAGTTTATTCGTTACATACAAAAATACGAATTTTTCCTCTCTATAATATTAGTATAAATTCAAATTCAAATATATTTATTATATTGCAGCAGCGAATTTCTAATTACTTGCTTAAGTTTAAACTGCTTAAAGATTACATCTACTGAAACATTTCGTACGTATAAAGTCGTAATGTCGTATCATCACTCAATACAAGATGGCGGCCCAACTTCCGCGGGAAAAACCGCGTGGGTCCGCCGGGAACCAATTGCCGTCTAACAAGCAGCCCCTGAGACTAAGCTGTTAAGCCTTGATTGCCCCAGGATTTGGATAATTTCGCTCAATTTTTAGTTTATTCCACTGTTTAATTCTAATCATCGAAAGGTCCTACTTTAGGATAATTTGCGGTCGAACTTTGGGATAGTTTGTTAGGATTTTGGGCAGGTCTGTCTAGGTAAACCAAAATCCTAACCAGTTAAAACATCCGATAATGTTGCTGTGGGATAGACTACGGCAGCAGAGATTATCTGTCTATAATAAACAAAAAACAATAAAAAAATAATATCCTATTTTCATAAATATCTTCGGGGCTCAATTTGATTTTTCAACCGACTTCAAAAAGGAGGAGGTTCTCTATTCGACTGTATGTTTTTTACGCAATTACTCCGCCAATAATGAACCGATTTTGATGATTGTTGTTTTATTTGCAAGCTGGTGCTCTCATGTGGTCCCATTTAAATTTGATCAAGATCTTACGAGTAGTTTAAGTTACCCTTAGTAATGTGTATTTTAATGGTAAAATAAGGTACCAAAATCAAAATGAAAAAAAACACCAAAAAAATTATAATTAATCCGACTTCCAAAAAAAAACACGAAAATAAAGTTATTTTTCACTTTGTTTTTTATGAAAGACGGTAATTTTTTTTAAACCACTTATCTACGGAAATAGAAAAAAATAATCTCATACCAGTAACGTATAAATCAAGTTTTTTATTGGCCACGGTGCGTACCTGAGAGACGTACATTCATACGCCGACTTCGTCAATGTGGCTGTGACGTCAGGCTCATACCATATTCCTGAAGTCACGCTACGATCCCACTGGCTACGGAAGCAGTTACGCCAAAACATTGTCCGGGTATATTTGTTGAGATACAATGTTAAAGTTATTTTTTGTATTGCAACACTCCCGAAGCTAGAGCCTTTTGTCTATTCTACTGTTGTGTGTGTGTGTTCTTGCTGCGATTAAGTACAGACGCCTTATTAGAGTAACTATGTAATATAATGTTCAGTGCTAATAAACCCTGCTAAAACTGACTAATTGTGCTTCAATTACTGCCCCTGTTTACAGGTTATGGGCCCAGAGCACTTAGTCTGTTTCCAGGTCGTGGCAGTGGTTTATTTTGGGAATAAGCAAATTTGAGTTGGATACGTCGAGCATCGAGCGTCGTGGTGCATCGAGGCGTCATGGAGCAATCCACACATAATTCGTTGAAATTGTCTGGAGGGGACAACTGGGCGGTTTGGAGATTCCAGATGGAAGTTATATTTAGGGGCCGAGGCTTGTTTCAAATAGTTTGTGGCCAAGAGGAAAAACCACCGGCGGAGAAACAAAGTGAGGTGAAGTCATGGTTTGAAAGCGACGCAAAAGCTCAGGAATTAATAGTGACGCGAATGGATTCAGGACCGCTCACGCATTTACTATCATGCACTTCATCCGCTGGTATGTGGAGCAAACTGAAGTCGGTGTACGAAAGGGAATCTGCTGTCAGCATACACCTACTGCAACAGAAGTTCTTTTCTTTGGAATTTGGCCATGATTCTGTGACTACAGTGATGTCAAGATTGGAGGAAATCAGCAATAAATTGAAACAAGCAGGTGAGCCACTTTCTGAGAAAATGATAGTAACAAAAGTGCTGATGTCGTTGCCGGAGAGGTTCAAGCACTTCCGCTCAGCCTGGGAGTCCGTCCCTATCGAGAAGCAGACATTGATTGAGTTGACTTCGCGATTGCTCATCGAAGAAGATAGAAGTGACCAGTCCATTCAACTACAGGAGACAGCTTTGGCTAGTGTAAGCAGACAGGGTAAATGCTACGCTTGTGGGAAGGAGGGCCACTTTGCAAAAGATTGCAAGGAGAAAAACAAAAAGGAGACAAGAAGTTGCAATTATTGCAAAAAAAGAGGTCACTTAAGAGCAAATTGCAGATCTTTAAAAGACAAGGAAAAGAAGAAGGTTCCAGCTCCAGAGGAGAATGCTTTCATGTGCAGGAGTAGTTCATATCAAGATGTTGGCATAGGAACTTGGTACATGGACACGGGTGCTAGTGAGCATATGTGCTGCAGTAAGGAGTTATTCAGCAAGCTGAACCACCTGAGAGGCTCGATAAAGGTTGCTGTGGGAGACGGCAAGCTTCTGGATGTTATTGGGCGTGGTAGCGTGGAACTGTTCGCGTGGAACGGGTCAGAGTTCATAAAAACAGTGTTAAGTGAAGTACTATATGTGCCAGAGTTGAAATTCAATCTCTTTTCAGTAGGAACTGTTTTGGATAAAGGCTATCATTTAGTTTCTGATAAGATTTATTGTAAGTTTGTAAACAGTAAGGGTTATGTATGTGCATTGTCAAAACGAGTAAACAAAATGTATCATATGCTGTTTTCGTGTACTGGAACACAATCTGAGATATCTATGGTCACTACAAGAGATGAAAATAAAATGCAATCTATGGCTACTTTTCTAGTATCGGAACGCGATAGTGACATTGAGGTTTTTGACACTTGTGATTGTAATTCTTTTTGTTGTTGTAAACATGTAAAACCTTTTAAGAATTTTGGCGATATGACGAACTTTGGACTAATAAATTTATCAAAAAGGGTCGAGTCCTTAACTGTATGGCATCATAGGTTATGTCATCAGGATATTGCGCATATTAGGGAGTATTTAAAGCGTAATTGTGTTGAATTTGTGGACGACTATGTTGCTTGTGAGGAATGCTTAGCGGGCAAGCAGCATCGATTGCCCTTCCCTTCTAGTTTGTCGAGAGCTAATGAGCCCCTTGAACTTGTTCATGCAGATGTATGCGGGCCTTTTGAGACAACGTCGCTCGGGGGAGCGAGGTATTTTTTGCTTCTGAAGGATGACCATTCAGGTTTTCGCAAGGTGTTCTTTATGAAACATAAAGATGAGGTTAAAGGCTTTATTAAAAAATTTATAGTGAATTTTGAAAGAGAAATTGGTGTAAGGATGAAGATCCTAAGGAGTGACAATGGACTAGAGTTTATGAATGCCGAATTACGTACTTTTTTGAGTGAGAATGGGATAACGCATCAGAGAAGCACTGTGTATACACCTCAGCAAAATGGAAGAGCTGAGAGAGAAATGCGTACCCTAGTAGAAGCTGCTCGATCCATGATCATAGGTATGTCTAAAGTTTTCTGGGCAGAGGCCTTAAACACTGCTGCCTATGTTCTTAATCGAACTGGTCTTAGTCCTGTGAGAGGTAAAACTCCTTTTGAAGCCTTTTATAGAAGAGATTCCCCTTTGTTAGATTTAAGAGTGTTTGGGACTCGTGTATCTGTACTTGTACCTAAAGAGAAGAGGTTGAAACTAGACCCTAAAAATAAGATGGGTATCTTCGTAGGTTATGATGCTGATGTGAAAGGGTACAGAATATTCATATTGTCTTCCAGAAAAAATGAGGTACATCGAGATGTTGTCTTCTTACCGCAAGTAGTGCCTGAAAAGGAAAAAGGTGATATTCCTAGTAAAGAAGATAGCATATTATGCTGTGATAAGAAAAGTACAGACATTATTCCAGCTTTACAAGGAGGACAGCGAGAAAAAGCAAAAATTGAGGTTGTTGAGGGAAATTGTAGTTCATCCGGAAAAGACAGGGAGGTTGGTGAAGACCAAGAAATGAGAGAAAATAGAGAGACTGTTGAAGACCAAGTGATTAGCCCTGAAGAGGATCATTTTGAGGATACAGATGATGCATTGGAGAATGAGATCAATGAAGAAGAGTTGCCACATAGTTTAAGACCCAGAAGGCGCTGCCGTCAACCTAAATATTTAGAGGACTATGAGTTAGGTTTGTTGACGACAGGGATTGATGAAGACCCTAGTACCTACTCTGAAGCGATGTCTAGTGTTGATGCTGAGCATTGGAAGAATGCCATAGAAAAAGAGATGCTTGCCTTGGAAGAGAATAACACCTGGGATCTTGTGGACAAACCAAATGATTGTACTTTGATAGATACAAAGTGGGTATTTAGACGGAAAAGAGATGAAAAAGGTGGAGTTACATCTTTTAAAGCACGACTCGTAGCAAAGGGGTTTCAGCAAAAAACATATTCTGAGATATATAGCCCGGTGGCTAGGCTGACCTCGTTGCGTGTTTTCCTGGCTTATTGTAATAACAGTAATATTCCTATACATCAACTTGATGTGTGTAGTGCCTTTTTATATGGAGATATAGTGGGTGACTGTTATATTAAATTGCCTATTGGGTATAGTGATTGTGAGAATGGAAAAGTTTGTAAACTTAATAAATCATTATATGGTCTGAAGGATTCACCCAAGAATTGGAACGTTAAGTTTCACAATGTTATTACTGGTTTAGGATTTGTAAGAAGTAATTTTGAGTATTGTTTATATACAAAGATAGAAAATAATTGTAAAACATATTTACTTCTGTACATTGACGATTTGTTATTAGCTTCTACTAGTGAGGCTGAAATAAACAAGCTAAACTTTTTATTGAGTAAGAGTTTTAAAATGAAGAACTTAGGTCTGATAAGAAACTATTTGGGAATGAATATTGTGCAAAACTTAAGGGAGGGAACTATATCTATTTGTCAGAGTGCTTATTTAGAGAATATTTTAAGAGTTTTTGGTATGTTTGATTGTAATTCTGTTTCTACTCCCATGGAGGAAAATTTTGATCATAGTGTTCTGAAGAGAGATAAATCTGAAAATGATGCTATTGAAAATAGATGTAGGAGATTGATAGGATCTTTAATGTATGCTATGTTATGTTCGAGACTAGATATTTGTGTAGCATTAAATATCCTCAGCAGATACCAATCTTGTGCTAGTTTAGATTTGTGGAATGCTTTGAAACGTGTTTTACGTTATATTAAGGGTACTCTAAACTTAAGTTTGGTATTTACTAGAAATAAGAATTGTTCTGATGTCATTGTTGGTTATGTTGACTCAGATTGGGCTGGTGACAAAGTAGACAGGCGGTCTACAGGTGGCTACCTATTTAAAATTTTGGATGGATGTAGTGTCTCATGGGTATCGAAGAAACAGCCCACTGTTTCTTTGTCATCAACTGAATCAGAATTTGTAGCTTTAAGTTTGGCAGCTAGCGAAGCTTGTTGGCTTAGTAAATTGTATTGTAGTCTTTCTGGTATTAAAGCTGTTGTTGTACTCTTTGAAGATAATATGCCAGTTATAAGTTTGTGTAAGAATCCTCAATTTCATCATAAGTTAAAACATATAGATGTCAAAGTTTTGTTTGTAAGAGAAAAGGTCTTTGCTAAGGAAATAGTTTTGAAGCATATTGGTTCTAGTGAACAACCAGCTGATGTCTTAACCAAGCCTTTAGGTAGAGTCAAATTTCAGAAATTTAGAAGCTTGTTAGGTCTGAGTAAATGAGTGTTTTATGTAAAAGGAAATTGTTTTAGATGTTTATCATTGAGGGAGGGTGTTGAGATACAATGTTAAAGTTATTTTTTGTATTGCAACACTCCCGAAGCTAGAGCCTTTTGTCTATTCTACTGTTGTGTGTGTGTGTTCTTGCTGCGATTAAGTACAGACGCCTTATTAGAGTAACTATGTAATATAATGTTCAGTGCTAATAAACCCTGCTAAAACTGACTAATTGTGCTTCAATTACTGCCCCTGTTTACAATATTGTAGCCTTTTAGACAGTTTGAATAAAAAGACGTTGTACAACCGAAGCTGGTGTCACCTTATTAAAACACATCATTGATGCGTGGGAAGAGGCACAAGATGCCATAGGTGTATTCTGCGACCTGTCGAAAGCGTTTGATTGCGTTAATCATGAAACATTACTTTTGAAACTTGAGAATTACGGGCCAGGCCAACAGTGTTAAGTTTAGTAAAATCTTATTTAAATGATAGACAACAATTAGTTCAAATAAACGGTGTTAAATCGTCGGTGTTAACCATGAAAATGGGGGTACCGCAGAGTTAAATTTTGAGCCTTTTCTTATTTTTAGTCTACATTAACGATTTACCCCATCTATTGAAAAAAATTGTAAACATCGTGTTGTTTGCTGATGACACTTCTTTGATTTTTAAGATAAATAGACGTAGGAGAAGGTTGATGACATAAATAACGTCATGCGACAGGTTTAAAATTGGTTCACAGCTGATAATTTAATTTTAAATGCAAAAAAGACCAAATGCGTAAAATTTGCCTTGCCCAATGTCAAAAGTACTGATTGTGACATTATATTAAACAGGAATAAGCTAGAATTCGTCGATAATAGTAGTTTATGAAACTGTTGTTGGGATTGAACCTACTCAATACCTCTTTTTGTATTTTCCATGCCATAAAATCGTGATAGCATTTGTCATATACTTTTCTCGACTTTGCTGGTAATAAATTAAGAGTCAATTCCTTCGCCGTATCTAAAATATCGGGCGGAGTCAAATTTTCTTCACATTCACTGATATCAGACATTTTTAAACAATAATTTAAATAACTCATGAAATTCAGTACAGAAAAATATGCAAAAAGTATAAATGGCGCCAAAACCCAGCACATCACCGCATTAACCGCGCATGCGCTAAGGCTTAGCACGAACTGCGATTTTTATTCGCGCGATTTTTTTCCGCCCATTCTGCGACCTATGGAATTGTATGAAGTTGTTCGCATTGCGGTAAATAAATCGTGCGGAAATAATACCGCAAGAAATCCGTGTTTTTCCACAGAATCCACGAATAATTTGAGCTCCATGAAAAGGTAGAAGGAAACGAAAATTGCGCGAACAAAAATCGCAGTGCGTGCTAAGTCTAAAGCGGGAATTGTCATAGACAATTTAAAATTGGAATAAAATCTTTTTATAATAGTAGGTAATATGAAATGGCATTACAAAAAAAATATTGATGGAAACTCCTTAGTGATTAACTTCTTGAATTTGTCCTGTATCGTAATAGAAAAAAAATGTTTTTCGTACCACTTGCTCCAAAAAGTGACATTCTATGCCACAAAAAGCGAACATAACAATAGTCATTTTTAATCTGTTAAAAACAGGAAAAGAAAATTGTACTGAATTTCATTCATCCTCTAGGAGGAGAATGTGATTTAAATTTGGAATACTAACCTAAATTTATACTGAACTACATCTGTGTTTACACCATTGAGTTTGTATATAAAGCATTATACATCTTTTTGAAAAAGGAATACGCATTTATTATGCAGTTTTGATTATTAAATAAAATTACGAAAACCGACGAGGCCGTATGAGCTTGATGCCTTTGCTTTTCCGACAGCAAAATATTAGTCTAGGAATTTGCCGCGTTTTTGTTTTCTTCAAATACATAAACGTTAAGCTTATTTTGATTTATTTTTTCGCAAATGGTACGAAAAGTAGAGTATTTTCCTCGGTGATAAAGCTGTCTTAGTCTTGGGTGAACTTAAATCCCTCGCTACACTCAGGACTCGTCTTAAATCCCTCGTTTCGCTCGTGATTTAAGTTTTTAACAACCTCGCTATGCTCGGGAGTAAACCTCGAGTCCTTCGTTACGCTCGCGATTAAAATCGTCACCCGCGACAGAAGACACTGCTTTATCCCCTTGGTTAATAATCCACTATTATAGTTTTATTTTGTTAGAGAAATAGTGTAATAATAATATTCTATTTTTAAATTTCGGTATTGTGTTTATAAAGTATGCCAATATAAACTCGTTTTGAATTATATAATTCGAATACTACGATATGAGAGTAGATAAAACGGTTTTCTTAAGGATCACGCTAGACTTTAGGTAGGTTAATATCACTTTCGGCAGCTTATGCTGTTAGAATAAATTGTCAGTTTCCTGATGTAGATACCGCGAGGCTCGTCTATTTTAGTTACTTTTATAAGTATAATGTCTTACGGTATCTTACTATGGGGAAGGGCTGCAGACATTATGTCAAGTTTTATTCTGCAAAAACGAGCCATCAGAGCGATATACAATCTTCACCGGCGCGATTCTCTAAGGGAACTGTTTATGGACATTAACATCATGACGGTACCTTGTATATATATTTATGAAAACATCATGTAGGTTAGAAAGAATTTACATCATTTTAGTAAAAATGGCGACAAACATAATTATGTTACTAGAAATAGGGACCAAATAATTCAACCAGTTTTCAGGCTAGCTAAAGTAGCATCATCTTTTATGGGGTACTGTATAAAATGTAACAATAAAATACCTCCCCAAATTCTAGAACTGAATGACATGAAATATAAAACTTGTATACGTGCAATTGATCTGATGATGAACTTTGGAACAGAACTCTTCAATAAATGACTGCAAATCTCTCGGGATTGCTGCAATCGCGTGTCTGTTTATTTTTTTATACCATTTCATAACATAATATTAAGCCAGTACGCTCTAAAGGGGTACGCAGATGAGTACTATTCACCTCGGTACACTCTCATTTCACCTTACTATAGAGCTTGCCTATTAGGTGCCACAACTAAAAAGTTAAATAAAAAACATGTTTACAAAAAATTACAAACGACTTCCATATAAAAACACTACAAAGTGAAAAATAACTTCTTTTTGGGAAGTCGGTGTCAAAACACGAAAAAAAGCAAATAGGAATACCGTAGTGTTTTTTTTGGAAGTCAGTGTTTATTTTTCTGTAATAAGTTTTTTTATTCGTTATAGTCTCGCGTTAGACCACTATCTCGCCTGATGTTAAGTGATGATATGGTCGAAGGTGGAGCACGCTTTTTCTTGTTTACATCTTTCTTCATAAAGTAGGCTGTAAAGGTATTTACGCCTGAAGCTTAACGAACCGATACAATCATTGTTCTCACAGCACTAGCAATTAGTTTGAGGTTTAACCGACCACTTGAGATGTGATGGCGATTAATTAGCACACACGTAAACTAGCCCGACATGGGGTAAGTACACCTCTGCCATGTTGTACACTACGTATCAAACATGTTATAATACATTCTTTATTTATCTAGACATAAAAATACAGTGACTATTTAACTTAATGCATAACCTTGTATGGAGAAGGTTGTCGAAGATAGATAAGACTGTGTTACAGATCACCTTTTTTACATTTAGGAATATTATCCGTAAAACTACAAAAATAGCTTATGTTAATAGATTCTTTACAAAATCGAAACATAAATTTAAGTTGAAAGAATATTAAATTTATAGAGAATTAATAGTAACTTTTAAATTCAGCGAAATATACAAAATAAGTATATTATTCACTGAAAGGTATGTACAAAGTAAGTATGTAAAGTTGGCAAAAAGTAAAAGGCCCGTTTGACAGCTATAAAAATACTTAATAATAATTAAACTAGATGCTTGCGAATGATACTCGTTGTCATAGTGTATCGGTAACATAGTATATAATTAGGCTTATGAATTTGATTTTTCAATTTCTTACGTAGAAAGTTATCGCGGCATGTAAATCTTTTCTTTCTTTCTTCTTTCTTTCTTTCTATATTTTATATCCTAAAATATTATAACCAATTGAGGCTGTTGTTTAAAAGTATCTTAGGGAGCTTTCTGATCGCGTAAATTTTTAAATTTTGTCGATACAAATCTAATAGTATATGTGTCACACGCACTCACATGGTAAATCTTAGGATTTACCACAGAGACTTGGACATTTAATTTTTTAAGTCTATTGCTGGTAAAAGCCAGAAATTTACGATTACCAAAAATGATTTATGACTTTTACCAATAAGACTTGGTGAATATTAGGTTTTACCGGTAAATCCTAGGTTCACCCGGCTCCAACTTTCCGAGATGTGACCGTGCCAATAACTGACCGTCTTGAGCTTCTTGGCGTTACGTTGACATCGACTCTCAATTTTGGCCCATACATTGAGGCAAAGGCTCAGCTGGCTGCCAAAAAGCTGGGGATCATTGCAAAGGTAAGAAGGTACTTCACGCCGGAACAGCTGCTTAGTTTGTATCAAGCGCAAGTTCGATCATGCATGGAGTACTGTTCTCATCTCTGGGACAGATCTGCCAAATACCAGCTTGATGCACTAGGGTCGATCGAAAAGCGGGCCAAGAGGCTCATCGGCGTTGAGGCCCTGGTTAAGTCAAAGCTCCAGAGCCTTGAACATCGTCGCCGAGTTGCCAGCTTGTCGGTTTTTTATCGGTTACATTTCGGGGAGTGTGCGATGGAATTGCATGATTTAATTCCCAGCCCGTCCCATCATCGGACTACCAGACGTACGGCGATACGTCATCGGTACATAGTGGACATCCCACACATACGCACTAAACGTTTTGAGAATATTTGTATTATGCGTACAGTTAAGGAGTGGAATTCCCTGCCGGAGTCTGAGTTTCCCGATAGCTACAATCTAGGGGTCTTTAAGTCCTCTTGACTAAAACTTGAATAGGTTACTTCAAGGCAAACGTGCTCCGCCGTCGACCACATCATCGCTTACTATCTGGTGAGATAGTGGTGAAGCGCAAGCCTAAATTAGATAAAAATAAAAAACCTAGGTTTTGCCGTAGTTCGGGCTTTTACAGTAACATATGATTTCTAAAAAGTTTTAAACCTTGGCTGTTTATGATTAAATTGCAAATTGAATACGGTCTGAATCCTTTTAGGGTACGATTACATGTATTTAGAAATATCATTGTCTTAGAACTAGTAGGCACTTTAGTATGCAAACAACACATTTAATCCAATCTCCTAAAATACTTCAGCTAATATATATATAATTATGTAGAATACGGGATTCTGCTTATGTAATTGGAATAACAATGATTTTAGGCAAACAATCTTTTATTAGCAAAGTGAAAGGTCACAGATATCTGTTGTTCAGACAAACGGACCCATATTGCGAGTGTCATTTGATTTCATTAAGTTTCTAAATGGTGTTGATTTTCAACGGGTGGGCGTCGCTCTGTGAGTTTGTTTTAGTGTTTACCGAGTCGGCAGCAATGATAATGGATACAAATAATATCGGGCAACGATGTACGGATTTTTAATGGCCTGGACAACGGACTGAACGTACTTTACAGGAATTTAAACGTAGGACTAATGTATTGGTTAAAATATGGAACCTGGAAAAAAAGAAACTGAAGATGGTAGAATGTATAAAATTAATGGTAGGTACAATTTATTCTCACAATCAAAAGTGTAAAAATACCTATGCGTTGGCAAAAACTGGTTGGAGGTCAAGAGCTAAGCTAAACTGACTTTCTGCAACCGGCATAATACAACGGCTGCAATGAGCAGTTGTAATAGATTTATTGACAACAACTGACTTTCTTTTGACAGAAGTTAGTGTCCATCTTATATAGCATTATTCGTGGTTAAAATGTGGGTATTTTATTAGTGAGAAGACACACGGGAAATAGTATTTTTATATTTAGCGATTTTTGTCCCACCACACCGGTCCTGTTCTTCCAGAACTCAAAGCCCGCGCTTAGGCTTAGTATGCACTGCGGTTTTCGTGCGGTTTTTATCCGCATATTGTATCATAACTAACACACACGACACGACGGTTAAAATGCCGCGCGATTTGTGTCTGTTTCTACCCGTTCATAGAGCGCAAAATATTCGCGCGGATTTAAATGTGGTGGTATCTGTAGCAAAACACAGATTTGGTGCGGAATATGTGCCGCGTGGTTTTTTCACCGCAAGTGCATGCAGATTCATAATTTCCATAGGTATGTAGGTCGCTCTATTTCACACCTACGGGATTCGCCACGGGATTCGCCACGGGAGTTACTACGTCACGTGTTGTATTTAAATAAAAGGTTTTGATCACTGTAGTATTACTATTTTATTCCCGTAATTATCCCAAGTTGAACACAAACACGCGGACCGGCCAATGCGCAGTAACTGGCGATCGCCCATTCACACTTCTCTTTCATACAACAAAACGCTGACGCATAACATTCGTACTTACATTGTCCCTACATTACTCCCCCCAGATTTTACAAACATTTTTAGGTTTAAAAATCTTAACTCTAACATGTCCTTCTGAAATAATTGTACCATTTGGTCACATTATCATTTAATAAATCACAATATTATTTACTAAGTTGCACTGTTCACTGCCTTATCATGAGTCATGGAATTCTATTACACTGTTCTATGAATAACTGTCGGGAATAGGGTTACGCATAACTTGCTTGCTGTGGCTGCGTGCGTTGTGCTGCCTGCATGTTCCAAGTATTAAAATTTGTCGTCATCATTTTGTTTATCCAATTTTTGATGCGATTACGACAGTAGATGACGGCCCCAAAAAAATATTATAATTACCATGAAAACACCCATAAGTGTTATTGTCATGTTTTGTTTATACATTTGGGCTTCCACTGCGCCGTTTTGGGCAATTATCACTTCTTCCTTGCTGAATGTTTTTCCCATTTTGGTGGTGATTATTTCAAAATGTGTACTTGTCACTACTGGGCTTGTTTTCTTATTAACTTTAATTTACTTGTACAACTACATGTAACCTATTGAACAGTGCATTTTGCATTACTTGCATTCTTATTTCTGTAAATTTTACTTTTACTTATTTGTACAAATTGTCAAAATATGTTGGTCATTCTATTGCAATACCAATGTACTTAATTTCTATTGAACGCATTGTCAGCGTATTCCGGTAATACATTGTGGTACCTATACTTGCTATCTATAATGCTGACTGAGGTTTCCACTCACTTATACTACATTGTTTGCGTACCCCTGTTTTTCAAGGGGCCGACTTGAAATTGTTTCTTTACAACAAAAAAAAAACATAAAATATGTTAAAGGTAGTTGCCATAAGGATCTACTCTGCTTATGAAAAATAATCGCCCCTTGGGGTCCACAGTATTCCTTATGACAACGCCATTAATAGATTACATACAAACACAAAACAAAATACAAACAAAACAACACCCTAACAACAAAATCATTGAATAAATTTGTCGGTCTCACAGACCATCGTGCGAGTGTAGGAAGGTTGATATTATAACAATCAAAATACTTCCTTCTTGTAATGATGTTTCTCAAGGTGTACTAACTGGCATACTTATTTTTAACAATTAAATCGTACTGGTTATTTGATGGTATGACCGCTTCTAGTTTTTTTCTTGTCATTGCATTTTACATTTTGATCTTCAATAATGATGCTTTTATTACTAACCGTGGTTGTTATTGGGGACTTCTTATTATCGTTTGGCTCGCATGCACTAGTGTCTGTAACCTCGGACTGGTTGTTTATGATAAACGCTGGTTTTAACCTGTCAATAGATATATTAACAGTTCTATTTGGGAACTGTATCTTAAATACCTTCCCTTTTCTCTCAATGACACGGTAGGGTCCATCATACGGTGGTATAAAGGTCGGCGAACTGCATCGTTTCTAATGAATATATGATTGCACTTGTCTAGTTCGCTATGCACAAATAATTTTCTCGAGTCCCGTATTTGTTGACAAACTGGTTTTATATTTTTGATATTATTTTTTAAATTGTCTATATACGCATAATCCCCTGTCACTCGATTATCAGTGGTGTCATAGAAATCGCCTGGTAATCTGATTGTTTGTCCGTAAATATATTCTGCGGGACTCACGCCATTATCGCTTCTGCCCACACTACGTAACCCTAATAAAACTGTAGGCAGTTCGTCGTACCAACTTGTGTTCTCCGTGAGGCGTGCTGTTAATGCCTGTTTCATACTCCTATGCCAACGCTCTACTATACCATTACTTTGTGGTCGATATGGACTACATCGACTTCTTTTTACACCTAAAGTTTTCAAGAGTTCGTTAAATAAATTGCTTTCAAATTGACGACCCTGATCGCTAGTTAATCTCTCGGGAGCTCCAATTATCATAAAATACTTTTAAAGTTTCGTGTTCATCGTGTCGCGCTTACGGCCGACATAAAACAAATGTATAGAAACATTTCAGTACATGAATCAGATAGGGACTTACAACGTATTCTGTGGCGCACGTCGAGCTCTGAGCCTATTCGTGAGTTTCGTCTGAGGACTGTTACCTTCGGGGTAAATGCATCTCCCTATTTAGCACTTCGCGTCATTAAGCAGCTGGCTTATGACGAACAATCACATTTCCCGCTTGCGTCTAAGGTATTGTTAGACCAAGTGTTTGTTGATGACGTAGTCTCCGGTGCAGATGATGAGTCACAAGCCCTCGCATTGCAACAAGAATTGACAGGTATTTGTAAGTCAGCCGGCTTCGAGCTTCGTAAATGGCATAGTAACTCGCTAGCGGTCGTTGCTGCCGTGCAGGCGCCAGTTGTTCATGGTGAGCGGCGTGAAGAAGTTTCTTTCGCTTCCATGGAAAAGGACAATCAAACCAAGGTCCTGGGGCTTCAGTGGAACCCTCAGTCTGACTAGTTTACGTTTAGTGTTAAGTGCTCGGCTGATAAAGTAACGAAAAGAACCAGTCTTTCGCCACGTACCGTCCTCGAGTAATCCAGCAGATGCTCCCTCTAGGGGCATTATGCCGTCTGCCTTATTTCAAAATGAGTTGTGGTTTTTCGGCCCACAATGGCTCCTTGAGGAACCCACAACGTGGCCTGAGAAAAAAAACATTTCAAGTACAGGTGAAGAAAAACGCGATTTGCCAGTCGCGTCAGCACCAGTTACGCTGGTCGAGGAGGTTGAAATAATTTATAGATTTTCGACCTTAGGTAAATTGATACGTGTCACGTCCTATATATTTCGGATTTTCAAAATCCTAAAATTCCGTGTTAATAAAGCAAAAAACACTTCTTATCCAAGTTGTGTTACAGTCCACGAATATAACTTTGCCCTAAAGCGGCTAATCTATTTAGTACAACAACAAGTGTTTCAAGAGGATATCAAAAATATCACGCAGGGAAAACCGCCCTCGCATCAATTGAGACGTCTCAATCCCTTTGTTGATAAGGATAGTTTTTTGCGTGTTGGTGGACGTCTTCACAAATCTTTGTTGTCATATGAGTCTCAACATCAATTGATTTTACCTAAAAGACACACTTTAACGAATTTAATAATTGACGATGCGCACATTACGCATCTTCTTGCGGGTACCCAATCGGTACAATACCTACTCTTACAAAGGTATTGGATATTATTTAATCGGGATGCAATTCGTAAACAAGTTTTTCGATGTGTTCGTTGTTTCCGTGCACGTCCCATACGCCCACAACCGGCCATGGCACGCCTTCCGCCCGCGCGGGTACGTCCTGAGCGTCCTTTCTTAAACAGCAATCGACTTTGCGGGACCATTCTACGTGCGTGCTAATAAGGTTCGAAATGCTAAAATATTTAAATGCTATGTGGCCGTCTTTGTGTGTTTAAGTGTAAAAAGTACGCATTTGGAAATCGTTAGTGAGCTTTCGACACCGGCTTTCTTAGCGGCTTTACGACGCTTCACCTCCCGCAGGGGATTGGTGAGAGATATTTTTACAGACGGAGGACGGAACTTTGTAGGATGCAACAACTACCTGAAAGAGTTGTACACTTTCCTTAAGAACGACGCTGTACAAAGCGCTTTGAATTCGCAAACCTTGAAGGAAGGTATTACATGGCATTTTCAGCCACCATATGCTTCACATTTTGGTGGCCTGTTTGAAGCTGCAGTACGTAGTTTCAAACATTGTTTTCACCGCGTTGTAGGTACCCAAGTGCAAACTTATGACGATATGCACACTTTATTGTGCCATATTGAGGCGATACTGAATTCGCGACCTTTGCTATACCTGACGTCCCCCTGACAGAAACGAATCCAGGGAGACTGCTTCGGTGGCGTTGGATACAACAATGTGTCCAACATTTTTGGAAACATTGGAGTCGCGAATATTTACACGAAATTCAACAACGTAGCAAATGGTACACTGATCGCGGTTCCCCCATCTGTGTAGGTGACATTGTTGTCGTAGTAGATGTCAATTTACCTCCTCTCCAATGGAGACTCGCTCGTGTACATGCACTTCATCCAGGTCCAGATGGCAAAGTGAGAGTTGTGACTTTGCAATCGGGCAAGAGCCTTTTCAAACGGGCTGTTGTCAAAGTATGTAAACTACCTTTAGAGTAATTGTTCTCGAAGCGTACTTTAGTTTCTAAGCATAGTTTAACGTAAGATATTTGTTATGTGTTAAGATTTTCAAGTTTAGTATCGATTGAATCGTAGAGTTAAGTGTTAAAAGAACTACATTCTTTTAAGGTGAGCGGTATGTTTCGTACCAAACCCATTGTTATTTGTAATCTTTAATCATGCCAAAATAATAGGTGTAATTTTTGAACGTGTCCACACTCAGACAAGCATTGCATTTTTTCTCGTATGTTGGTAGTGGAGTGTGGCGCGATTTTTGGCGTATTTTTCATCGTGGAACGACCCTCCCTTGTGACATTATTGCGCGCGCGTCGGTCGTACAAACCACACGTGTATTTTTTGTGTGTATCAAAGTGCACCCTGGACAGACCTCCTATCCCGAGGAGAGCGTGGACTCCGCAGAGAGATTTCCCAAGTAAGTTCGCATGCCAGCTTTATCTAACCAACACCTACTCTAGATGTCTAAGTGTCGGTTTCTGAATTGAGTATTTGAGGTTAAGTACATGTCAAACCCTACTTTAATGCCGAATTTTGACAGGTTTTCAGGCTAATGTATAGTTTGGCAAATACTCAACTCGTTCTTAACCTTAAATACTCAAATCAGAAATTGGCCCTAAAGTCTTCTAGGAAAAGGTATGATGTATGGTACGTACAACTGAAGACTAAAAAACGGAATGAAAAACATTGCCATAGAGAGAGACAAAATTCTGAACTTGATGTCTGTTTTAATTTCTCAGCGACAAAATTGATACATGAAAATGTCAAATCACTCTTATTTTAGGACTTATTAGGCCTCCTGAGGTATGTAATATATAACTCTTTTTAGACCTATTACAGTATTTGAGACTACAAGAGTTATATATAATATACCTCAGAAGGCCTAATTAGCCCTAAAGAAGTAATTTGTCATTTTCTTGTATCAATTTCGTCTCTGGGATAAAAAACGCACTGTATATACTTCTCGTGCCACCATAACTTCTTAAAAGTATACCTATTCCATTTACATCATTGTTCATAAAACTCATTCTCTTTGGCTTGTTTCATTCATAATTAAATCTTTACCAAATTGAAGGTTCTTCGGTGTTACAAACTACTTCAAACGTATTTATAATTCTTGTTTTGTTGTGTAATTGTTCTTGTTTTGTGTATGGGTTGCCAACCGTCAAAGACTTTACCGGTACAAAATTTACATTCGATGTTATAAGCATCGTTTCACAGATAATTAATCATCTATTTCGGAATTAAATAATTTTTCCATCCATTTTGTTGACCAAGATTGTAAAGTTCGACAGGACTTGGTGCAAAGTATTTTATTTGGTATTCTGTGGATAATTGAGATACATCCATCAGCCTTCGTGCCAGTTTGATTAGGCAATTAATCAGCCAGCTTTGAGCAATAAGATTCCAGTTATTTAGTTTGAAACAAAAACAATCAACACACACATGACTTAACGAAAACAAAGTAAATTTTATAACATCAGTGTTGTTGAGATTTGGACAAACTATCGACTCATTAATAATGATATGTTTATAAATTTTTACGCAATACTCAATCGATATTTTATTAAATATCTATAGGGACTATAGGTATGATGAATGTTCCTGTGACTATAAATCTTCGTCAAATTTGAAAATACGTTATCATTTATGGTACTGATTACTGAGTTATACTAAAAGTAAACTATTCAACATACGCAACGATATGACTTTACTAAATTTCAGCAGAAAGACGTCTAATGCTGGATAGGCCTCCCCCAAGCGTCACCTTCAACCGTCAACAGGTTCTGTGCTTGTCGTAACCAGCGGATTGTTGATATCTAAAAAAACTACGTTTCAAATATATGCCTTAATGATTCGTAAACGTTGCTCATTCCGACTAATTAATAAATTATCGATACTTTGCATTTCACATCCCTAGAGTAGTACAGCTACATCAAATGTGATTGAAACAGCCCCAGTAAGTAGTTAATAACACTTGTGTTGGGGTTGTCTCGTTCCTCCCCTGAATTGCTAAACAGCATTGAGACTGACAATTAATTATGTGACTGACAATAATTAAGCTTGTGTTTTTTTTTGTATGTCTCAATTTTACGATTGAAAATAAATAATATGAATCTTTTATGTCTATTTACTTAAAATTGCCCTTTACACTATATCAATCAGATGTATTAGTTTTAGAGATATCGTCGTTAAAAGTAATTAACAGCGAATTTAAAGCTCGGCAAGTAAGCGAGCGTTCTTTCCTTGCCCCGTCCCATCCCCTCTGCCCCGCATCGCTCGACCGCCTGCTCAAGAACCGGGCGATGTAGCACGCAAACCGTTTGCCTATAATATTTGTGGAGTTCCATCGAACCATACTTATGTACCATGCTAGCGTACGTACGATACTGCTGCGGGAATAGTAAGGCATGGTGCACTATACGTGTTACGTATGGCACACCATGCCTTACGATACTCGCACCTGTATTTTCCTTATGCTGGCGCATGGTACATACAAATGTGTTCAGATACTTATTTTGAATATTAAACACTCGAAAGTCAATGAAATTGTTTATGTAGTGCGGCAGAGGAAATTTTTCTCAGTGTATCAATCATATTATATCAGTCCAGTGACGGACGTAAGTGTCTCCCAAGTTCTACCACATACCGTACCGGAGGTACATAAAAATAGAATTCCTTTGCCAAAAAAAAATGAGATTTTTATTATTAACGTATCGTGAGTAGAAAACTAACATATTGCAAAGAAGAAATTATAAATGATATCATCATATCAGCCGCAATACGTCCAATGCCGGCCATACACGGTACAAGTATACTTGCGCAAATCAAGACTTGCGCAAGTATACTGTAACGTGTGTGGCTCAATAAACAATTTATTATTAATTAATCATACTATTCTAGAATTACATGGTAGTATAAACAATATCTCAGATCTCAGGTATTTGTTGCACGAGCCGGAGGCGGTTACCCGCCTTGCGTAAGAGCAACCTAGGATTTCCGACCAAAGAATCACTAGTAAGAGCCAGTCCACACGGCGCGTTGAGTCTCCGTTGCGTGGACGCAGCGCACAGCGCGTCATTTTACATACTAATAATCATAATGTACACACGGTGCGCTGCGTCGACGCAACGCACACACGACGGAACTGCAGCTCCCGAGACGAAGCGGGCGGGAGTGTACACATTGTGACGACGGAACCGCAGCGCTCAGTTGCTTGTGCGTTGATAGGAAGGATACACGCAAGCCCATATCATTTTTTACGTACATATTTTGTATTCAGTTTTATTTGCAAAGTATAGGAGCAATGCCAGACGTCTTTTCCGATCCATGCTTTGTATAGACTGATGCGATGTTTTTATAAAATGCTTGCCGCAACTGTGCGTCGCCGCTGCGAAGTCGGAACGTTATTATTGCGTCGTCACGTGGACTGGCTCTAAGGGTACCTTGGCATCAATGGAGTCCGCGTGGTCGTCGCTGGAAACCAATGCGTCTAGGCCTACGGTAAACTTAACTTAAAGGTCGTTCGCATACGAACGCTAATACATATGCATAAACCTAACTAGTTGCGGAACCTATATCGCAAGGCCCGACTTTAAACTATAACCGTTATTATACAAAAAATAAATTTAAAAAAAAACAAAATGTGGGGATCGCCCCGTTTTGGTAGCGATCCGAGAGCCACCTTTTGGCAGTAGGGGCGGTGCTCCCCTACCCCATGGCCTAGGTGAAGGTTAAACATCAGTACCGAGTTTCGATATTTCTACTTTTACGAAATTTTACTGATTGATTTGACTTTTAATTATTGGGTTAGCATAAAGAGTGGAGACGAGACATGCAGCATGGTGACCAAGAGAGTTTTCGTCTCTTGGAGTTGGTAGAGATTCCATTGTATTTGCTGTTTCGTAAGTTTCTTTGCTTGACGTTGAAGGTAAATTTGAGATATTGGCTTCTGTATATGTATCAATCGGTTTGTTACTATTTGGATGAGGCAAAACTGACAATGATGACTGGTGGTCTCTAACTAAGTGCTTTTTGAAAGATGCAGAGGAAATATAATGACGATAACACCCTTGTTCACCACACCGAAATCCGGAAAATCCTACCGTTAATTTACAGAAAGTTCGCACATGAGTTATAAGTAAACTCGGAGACACACTGGCTTTTTTGCAATAGTAACAGGTGAACATTTTTAAAGTATTAACTCTAGATCAGTTAAAAGTCTATTCACAGCCTGTGTGGGCCTGTCTAATTTAGTTTTAATATCGTAGAAACCCAATTGAATAAAAAGCCATATGTCTCCAGCTTCCTCCGGGTAACAAGCTCCTATCAATTGAAATACTTTAAATGCACAGACTACAGCTGTTACTAATTTATTGAAACTATACAATGTGTCATTTATTACCACATATGCTACTTTTACCTCAGTAACGGTAGGGCCAACAAAAATTACGTAGGGTTGAACTGTGCGGCCTAGCCTCTGCAGGTTCTCCTTTTTTTGAATGATCTTGTTGGTAACGTCGGCTTCAGCTTGCGATATATAGCCGTCGCATACCTCTGCTCTGGATGGCTTCCACGCTGGCTTTCCTTTCATTTTCCGTGCAGGTGAAATGTTGATGACATAAGCCAGCAACATCAAAGCAACATTGCTAGATGTCTCTGGTTCATCTTCTGTATTCAAAGAAAAAAAAAGATTCGGTTAATTTTTGAGACTTAATTTTACGAAGGTTCAACCTTCAACTAAAATAAAAATAAAAAACACTATGGACGTCATTTTTTCAATACACTAACTGAGCGGCTCAGTGCTGAGGGGAAGGGGGAAGTCACAAATCTGTGCGATTTCTAGAATGGGCGGGGACTGAGACTCCACTCCATAGTTAAAGGTTAATAATAAGAACTAATATTAGAGCAAAACTTCTTACCGTCAGTCAGTGCAACTATATTTGCTATTTTTGTTCTCGTGTCTTGGTCTCTAATTTTTCGTAATTTTAATGAAGCATATTTTATAATTTCTTCTTTTTTGAGGGTGATGGAGGAAAATAATTTGTTTTCCTTTCCCGGATACAGACGACTGAAATCGTTCATTATCTGAAAAAAAGAATGCAATAAATGTACGGTATGTTATTTCTACTGGTGAGAAAGGTCCGGATCGCTACCACAGAGGTTATTGGGTTGTTGAGCGAGAACTAGAATAGCTTTAGCTTGTCTCTTTTAGTGCCTGCACAATATCTCGTTCTGCTATGTCGGCAGCGCGCGAGTGTTGCAAGTGACTAGAGTCTGTGCGAAAAGAGAGGAATCGTGGCAGATACGGTAACTAACATTATGAATTTTACATGGCAATCGAAATTCAGATACTTGTCTTATAACCCGTTTTCGTTTTTGCATGTATTAAATATGTTTTATACAAAACATGTTGTGAAACTATATTACATGTATAAAACTTTTTGTAAGTATACAAAACTTGTATGAAACTTATTGGTTGAAAACTTCTAGTCGCCTACATGTTTATGATCTCATGTACAGAAATTACAATAAAATAAACAATAATTGTCTAAACCACGTTTGTATTTTGTAGGTGAGAACGCTGTCAATGTATCAGACGAGTTAATACATGTCACAGACCTCATTGTAAACGCAAATGTGTTTTATACTTGTAAAAATACTTGTTGGCTACACAGTTGAACGAAGTAATGTTTGAGACAGTTTTGACAAGTATTCTACAAGTTTTTTATATTTGATTATGTAAAAAAAAACTTTTTGCAAAAAAATACTACCAACTTCCAAATACAAAACTACAAAGTGAAAAATAACTTAATTTTTTGAAGTCGGTGTTTTTCGTAGGTACCATTTTTTTGCGTTTAGGACACCGACTTCAAAAAATTAAGTTATTTTTCACTTTGTAGTTTTGTATTTGGAAGTCGGTAGTATTTTTTTGCAAAAAGTTTTTTATTTTTCACTTTTTTGTTGTACGTACCTAATAGGCAAGTTAGTAAGGGAACTATTTCGACAGAATAGATTTCATGAAACTTGAACATGACCGGTGAAATGAGAGATCTGCTTACCCCATAAGAGCGAACTGGCGTGATGTTATGTTATGAAATGTTATAAACAACAAACAGACATGCGATTGCAGCAATCCCAAGAGATTTGCCGTTATTTATTGAAGAGTTCTGTTGTATATCTCCGAAGTTCATCATCAGATCTTCACAAAATTAAAATGTGATCAATTTCGGAACATACTCTTTCAAACAAAAAAAGAATTTTCAAAATCGGTTCACAATTCACGAAGATATCGATGAACACACACAAAAAAAAAAAAAAAACAAACTTGAAGTCGAACATAGAACCTCCTCCTTTTTGGGAAGTCGGTTAAAAAATAAGCGGCTGCGGTATATGCTTACCAAGGTATAGCCTTGCGATTGTTTTAAGGCTGGGAAATCCTTGAAGTAATTCGCTATGTCACCTTTTCCACATTGGATGCGATTTAGGCGGTGATCTGCAGTTTCTGCCCACTTATCTTCAAAAGATTTCCATGGATCAAAATTGTTTTTCAGCCATAGTAATGTTTCTTCATAGACAACACCTGTAATTTATGTGTATGGTGGGAGGAGTCAACAAGAGGAAGGGCACCATAGTACAGTCGCCCGTGGTACATTTAAATCACGAAAAAGGTGACTAGCGATTATTTGCTTACCACTTTCCAGAAATTCCAGGCTATAAATGTCATCATCTGTGATAGTTGGCGTGGATCTGAGCGATGATCTGGACGACTTCGAGGATGAACGGCTAGTTCTCGGCAACTGTCCACTTTCTCGCACTTTCTTCTTCGAGCTATACAGCTCTCGTAGAGCTTTCCGCTAGCATTTTTTTTAGCTACTTTATTTGTAGCTGATAAATATGCAGAATAATACACCACAACGCGTTCCTTGTGGAATATTGCCACAATTTCGGTAGCTAGTTTATAAAATTCTTCACTGGAAATTTTCTTCGCACAATTGTTTTCAAGTTGGTGGTGTATTAGCAGCTGGCTCAATTTCCTTCGGGAACCCTCCGTGAGTAAGCCTCTTTTTCCCTCTTTGAGTATTGCTCTGCCGTCTAAACTTTCCTGTATGTAAAACACAAACACAATAAGTTGTTGAACAAATTGATAAATGAATGAGTAAATGGTCCAGTTGGAGTATAGCCTTCGGGGCTCTGTGAGCAGTCAATAAAACAAAAAAAAAATAGAATTGTGTAAGGTAAATGTATCAAACTTATTACGACACACATCTGCCGTGTGACCAAACTTTTTGCAAAAAGTGCATCGAGGTCGAGTTCGCTTTAGTTTTGTATTTTCATACGAACTAGGGTCAGATGTAGCACATGAAGGGTTAATATTGGATACTGTCGCAGCTGAAGGGTTAAACATGGAACTACTATTTTTAGAACTTTGTGTTGTTATTTTGTGATTATTAGTATGACTTTTATTATTATCGAATGGACAATCGGATCGCGTTGCAGGTTTAGTTATAGGTAAACAAACACTTACCTCCGCCAGGACTCTTCTACAAACCTTACTTTCTCGATCAATTTTTCGAGCTCGGTTGCCGAATCACGTGGCACACGTTTCCTAATCCTCCGATCTAAAAGTCTGTAATTTATTTCTATCTTCATGATTTCTGGTACACTATACGGTAATTTAGCTAATAATGCACGAATTTCCGCGATAAACACATCAGCACGTTCAAGTTCTTGTTCGGCGGAAAATATTTCGCGGAGTATCTTGTATCCCGGTTGCGGCGTTCCGTACATTCCTCGTAATCGCTAGAGCGTCGTTCCACGTCGTCACCGAAGTCTTTATTCCTTGCCACCACACGGCGGCGTCAGCAGTCAGTAGCATGGGCATTCCTCGTAATGCATGTTCATCGCTAACGTGCGAACATTTTTTATAGACTTCTATGGCGTCTATAAACGCTTCCAGTACGTCTGCATTGCGGGCGGCGCCGTCGAAGCGTGCCGTACACTTCGCGAAGTTGCCGGGGCGTGGCTGGGGCATCTCGAACGGGTTAGGTGTCGAGCTACTTGCGCTGGCGTCTGGTATGTTGGAGTGGTTGGATGGACGTCACGAGGTGGTTCACCTGCTGGTCGGTGAAAGTCATACCCGTTGGCGGCGATTCGTCTTCCGCACTGCATTCGTCTTCGTCGTTTTTTCTTGCTCGTGTTTTCCTCGGCGACGGCATCATGTCGGGCCGGCGGCAAAAGGACGGCGAACTACTTCAGCACGGGGTTCACACGCACACTGGATAGGTATTTCGCGCGTACGCGTATCTCGTTTTCGTATCGTTTTATATGTCACCCACTGAGTTTAATAGTTAGTTATCTATTGTACACGAAGTTGGCTCCACGAGTTGGGCGTCACTGTAAGGGACTTTTTCTTCGGGGCACGAGATAAATAAGGTGAAAACTTTAGTTCAAGCCAAACTTCCTATATTCAAAAACATTATCGTCATATACACTGATGACAAACACGAACATTGGTTGGAAAAGTATATATAATAGTTTAACAGTGGGGAAAAGATACGCGACTGAGCGAGTTCGTGCCGGTGGCGCGGAGGCGCAGAAGACGTGTGTCGCGGTGCGCAGCGTGCGAGTCACTCTCTGTTTCAATCGCGAGCGGCGCGCGGGCCGCGTTCCAACCTTTAGGTGTTTTAGTATGACGAGCCGATGTCCAATGTCCATAATATTATTTTAAGAAGATTTTTTTTTTTTAATTAAAAATGTATGAAAGCAGAAGTTCGCGTGCTACAATTGTAAAATTATTTTTTTTCGATTACCGATGATCCCTCCTTTTTTGCTCTTATTTAATTAAGGATACCCGTAAAAACAATTTAGGCTTTGTACACTTTTTTCGTAAAATGCATATTTTTCAAGTAATTTAACTTTGAAGATTTTTTTACTTTTTTTTAATAATTAAATATATCGTGATAATAATTAAATAACTGTGAGTAGGGGACACATCATGCCCATGACATAAATTAATGGGGACAATGATCGAAAAACGATCAATATGTATTTAACGAAAAAAGAATTATAAGTTTAAACATGTTCCTATATGTGCCCTAAATCGAATAAGAGGAAAAAAGTCATCGGTAACCGATTTTTTTTTTTTAATTTAAAATGTTTTTAAGTCTTTTTTCCCATAGCATCCTACAGGCAACACTCCAACTGATTCCGACGAATTGAGAACTTCCTCCTTTTTAGAGTCGGTTAAATGCCGCGCAGTTATCGATGCCATACACGTTCGATTCGATCGTTCAATTGGCATGATACTGCTGATTGGATCCAATCTTGCAGTTCGTCCATATACCTACACCATACACGATTAATTCTAACTGTCCAATCGGACAAATAAAGAAAATTGGGATCGCCTACTACGATTGTCTACGATGGTGCGGAACCCTTCATGCACGAGTCCGACTCGCACTTGGCCGGTTTTTCAAGCCAAGCCACAACGCTGGCGAGAATAGAGCGCCCGTCTATTTTTCAAGCCAGTGAGACTGGCAGCCAGCGATGGTCCATATCACAAACATAAAGTACCTACCAAATTAAGCTACAAAATGAAAAATTAAGTGAGCACCAAAAAAGGGTAGGGCCGCCTGTCAGTATTGTATTACAATTACTGTAAACTATGCAAAAATGGACTTAGCAGGTTAACGAATTAGGCCGACGAAATACGTTTTGTCATCAAGCTGAGTAATGTTATGATTATGAGTAACTCACAGTGTTATTATCTGCAATAGTACAATCTGTAGAGATTTTTGCATTATCACTGACATCAGTGTCCCGTACAGCGTTTTGAGTTGAGTCGTTTAGCTCAGCATTCTTAATTTCAAGGTTCTAGAAAAATAATTTAAAAGCTTTATTACAATGTATTACAAATGTGGCATTGCATCGGTCCAAGAGAAAAAAACCAAGAAAACATTTTTATTTGCTAAAATACAAGTAAACAAGTAGGTACGTACATTGACACCGGTCGCTTTTTGATGTTGTAGTAGCCAATTTTTTAATTTTATTCTGAGGCCAATCTTTGGAATCAGTTCTTTCAAATCTTCATCGTTTAACAGAATGGCAGTTTCAAGCGTTGTTATACGCTTGTCTGAAAAATACAAATACAAACATGTACAAAACTTGTTATATAGGTAGGTACTACTTGTAATTGCCTACATGTTCAGTCGGAGAGTCAGGTTCAACAAAAACAAAACCTTTTTAACAAAAAATTGACCCGACGAAAAAGTAACAAAAAAGCAAAAAATGAAAAATTAACGTTTTAGTCCAGCTAAGCTCCACATGTATTTCGAGTTGGCGCCAAAGTTTGTATGGCGCCGCCTGTACACTGTTGAGGACCTCTTGGAACTGACTTCACTACAACATAACAGGGATCTGGAGTTGATCTAATGATAGAGACTCCATCATCGGATCCGTGAGTTGTGGTGTCATCATACATCATAAATGTTTGGTTAATTTCAACAGAATCGGTTCACAATTGAAAATTTAGTAGGAAAATTATCAATAATCAATAAAAACAAAACCTACTAAAACAAAAACAATAAAAGTACCTACCTACTTGTCAAAAATACGTCTGTCTGTTGTTTGTGGGTGAAAAAGCTATCAAACAAGTTCAAACATGCCACACCAGAGAAAAAAATCTTGACTAAATAAAATCGAGAAACTGGCTTACCTACCTTCAAGGAATGGTATTATTTCATCTAAACCGGCGTTTAATATCTCTTCCATAAATTCCATGATGCTCCGACGCGTTTTAGCACAAAATCACTCCAATTTTGAAAACATTGTGAAATAATGGTATATTTTTTTATTTGTGTACACAAACCTGAGAAAATTTCCCTTACACTGATTTTACACAATATTTACAAATAAATTACAAGGTAAAACTGGGTAAATCTCTATGAAATCTGATAGCTTATTTCATAACAATTCTAACAACATAACATTCATACATGGTTCCCATACAAAAGTTCCGATAAATCGGCGTTTTTCTGAGACCGGGGCGATCGCGAAAAATGGTGCCGGGGGGCTTCGAGGGAAGTGTCGGCGAGGCGTCTGGGGCCCCCCGGGTTGGACCATTACCTAGTGAGACGGATTCAGTACAATGATTTGGCAAGCAGTTACTGTTTTAAAGAGCCTGGATACTGAAAAAAGGCGGCTGTATAACGTCGTACGTATAGCGCATACATATTTTATGTTACGGGTTAAGTAAATTACGTATGCTGCTCTGTGCGGAATCAATGAACGCATACGTAAATGTTAAGAGTGCGCCACAGTAATTTCATGATGCGGCTGACGTCATAAAGATTATACGCACCGAACACAGTCAGTAAGTAAACGGAGTTCGTGAAATGAGCCAGGATACGTAATAAATGATGATGTAGGCGGAGACATAATTAATTATCCAGTGTGCGTAAAATGTATCGGCATATCCCCTACTCTGCTTGTACATTATGAGTACGTAACCGGGACCATTACCTAGTGAGACGGATTCAGTACAATGATTTGGCAAGCAGTTACTGTTTTAAAGAGCCTGGATACTGAAATAAGGCGGCTGTATAACGTCGTACGTATAGCGCATACATATTTTATGTTACGAGTTAAGTAAATTACGTATGCTGCTCTGTGCGGAATCAATGAACCGCATACGTAAATGTTAAGAGTGCGCCACAGTAATTTCATGATGCGGCTGACGTCATAAAGATTATACGCACCGAACACAGTCAGTAAGTAAACGGAGTTCGTAAAATGAGCCAGGATACGTAAATGATTATGTAGGCGGAGACATTATTAATTATCTAGTGTGCGTAAAATGTATCGGCATATCCCCGACGCATGCTCGTACATTATGTACGTAACCGGGACCATTACTTAATGAGTCGGAGTGAGTACAATGATTTGGCAACCAGTTACTGTTTTAAAGAGCCTAGATACTGAAATAATGCGGCTGTATAACTTCGTTCGTATAGCGCATACATTTTTCCTGTTTCCGGGTACGTAAATTACGTATGCTGCTCTGTTAATACATATGCGGCATCATTAAACCTCATACGTAAACGTTAATAATGCGGGCACAGTAATTTCATGATGCGGCCTCATTACAAGTAACTTGTTTATTTATTTATTTATTTATTTAAAACTTCATGCAACATACAGATACATAGGCGGACTTAATGCCTGAGGCATTCTCTACCAGTCAACCAAGGGTGGTGGAGAGATAACATGGCAGGTGCATAAAAATTGAGAAATTAAATTGAATAACAATATATATATATATATATATATATATTGTAGTTAAAATAAACTTACATATATATTTACTATAATAAATACCTTTATATATATACATATATAAATTAATAGAAAGGAAGGAAATTAATAGGAAGGTTTACATTGTCTTTACAGAGCATTATGCCGCATACTTACTTAACATGGTGTCGTTGCATTATAAGTATGGCTCTTATAATTTTCATGTGAAAAGTACATTATACGTATCTGGCTGCCAGTACATTACAAATTTGCCAATTTTAAGTAGCCCGTTTTTCTCAGTGTAGATAGACTGATTCCTAACAAAGTATAACATCTCCCAAGTAGCCCAAAATTTCAAGAAAAGTCCTTAAATATAAGTAGGAGTCCTCGAAAACCAAATGGTATTCATAAAAAAATACCTCAAAGAAATTGCCAAGTGTTTCAAGATAAATGTAATAGTAGTCTGAAATAAATAGGCAATTGAAAAAGGTCGCGTGGCACAATCAGATCACCGTGATAGTATTTGAAGCGGGTTGTGAGCGGAGTCACATGATTGCATCATGTTTTATAGAGACGATATCGCGCCGTGTAGGGGCGGGCGAACACGGGCAGATTGCTGAGCTATGCGCGCGTCTAGTCGGTAGGTACAGGGGACATGTTGCGAACGAGACAGCTACATGTAGGCCAACGTTAATACAATACTAGCTTATGTCAGCGGCTTCGCCTGCATGAAAAGTGTTTTCTTATCCCAAGGGTACGTTATCATCATCATCAGCCTTTTAATGTTCCCACTGCTGGGACACAGACCTCCTCAGCCCTGCCTTCCTTAAATATTTTTTGACATTATCTTAATTGTCATACTCCGGCAACGCTACCCCATGTGTTTTACATACAAAGATACACCATTTGAATCTACAACAGAGCCGCGACTATATACGAACAGAACGACCAAGGATTAAATTGTGACTCACTCGCTCGTTCTCCTCTAAATGTTCCCTTTTATGAATATATGGGAGTGTATGCCCGTCGTACTCTCTTTAGACTTGTCTCAGACGACTTTGAAGTACGGAACCCTTTTTTCTCGTATGTCTACAGTGTTTTTTCTTGGAATATAAACAAAATATGAGAATGAAACACTTCTTACCACTCACGTTGTGTTTTGCCATTTTTTTTTCAAAATTATTTTCTTCCTGGTTTGCAATTTACTTAGTACCTGTGTCTGTTTATAACTCCTATTTTTTAAGGCTAAAATAAAGCTCGTGTTATCAGTAAGGAAACGAAAAAAATAGAATTGTTGGATTTTGAGCACGCTTCTCATTCTCCAGTCTTATAAACACAAAGATAAAAAAGAGAAAGAAAAAGACAGAAAAAGAAAGAAAGAGACAAAGAAAGAGAAAAGAAAGAAAGAGAAAGTGATATTATAACAAGAACAATGATTGAAATAAAAAATGTATCGGATTGAGATGCGGTACCATTTCTGAATTTTGATATTCGTCATCGCTGACAGAATGAAATTTTGTCCAGTGCCCAAGTTACAACTAACACATCTATTTACTTTCTTAACCCCTCTACACACTACAATAAACAAACAAACAATAGAAGGCAGCTGTGGAATGCATGCGAAGAGCGGCGACCCGGGTGTTGTGGTACAACTTTGGAGAGGACGTCAATGCGTTCAGCTGTGAAACTGTGAATACTGCAGCCTCAATTGACTGTGGCACAAACTTGGCCAAATTGTAGCCTAGCTAGTACTGTCGGCAAAGATTTGGGTATACCGGCTCGTTAAGCTCAACAGCAATCTGGAATTTAGATTTGTGCTCAATGGCATTAGGTTCGCCAAATATGAGAAATGTTGATACCAAATCCTCTGCATTTAATGTTACCGACTAGCTTGTTCCCGTTGCTTTTGTCCCGTGACCGCAACTTTGCAACCGTGGTGTGAAGACGAGGAAAAAAAATAATCTTCGTCACACAGTCACATCACACACCAGTGACAAGCGAGTGTTACGAGGAGTCGGACATGAGTTTATCGGGATAATTAGTAGACACTAGTATTTACTTTATTAGTGATAATAAAGCTTTTATCAATGAAATATTTTATTACTTCTAGAGGTTACTTACTTCAAAAAACCATTTGATCTTTTTATGAGATTAGTATAGATTACAACTTACTCGTACCTAGTTACTTATCGCAATTTTTTTACTGTAGGCATTTTCAATAAATACATACTCGTCTCAAGAACTATTTTTAACCGACTTTCAAAAAAGGAGGAGGTTCTATGTTCGACTTCTTGTAGGTATTTTCTTTTTGTGTATGTTCACCGATATCTCCGTCAATTGTGGACCGATTTTGAAAATTATTTTTTTGTTTGATAGAGTATGTTTCTAAATTGGTCCCATTTTAATTTGGTGAAGATCTGATGAGGAACTTATTTATTTATTTATTTATTTGATTAGGTTCACCAACAACTGTTTACACTTAATTATAACAAAAAATACATGCTTAAACTAATCTTACAGTGCAACAATTACTTAGAGGCAAACACCACATTCACAATTTTAAAGAATCTCAAAGCTAACATACATAGTAATAAGCGCTAACTATTAATACGAGTGAGTAGGTACATAAAATCGATAACATTAATAAAATTTATAAAATTTGTAAACATTGGTAAAAACTATACAATTAATTAAATTAGTAAAAATAAAAATTGTCTGAATAAAGTAACAGATTGGTTACAAATTGGTGAAAAATTAGATAAAAATTGGTTGAAAATTGGTAAAAATTGGATAAAAAATAAATAAAATTGGTTAAAAATTGTTCAAATTATCAATTGATTCAATTAATAAAATTGATTAAGTTAATAAAATATACAAAATTGGTAAATTAACATTATAAATAAAATTGAAAACATTGCCAAAAAAATAATATAAAAATTGATAAAATTGACGCAACAATTCACAAGTTGAAGATCTATAAAAGAAAATACATGCATTTGATAAATGTGGTAAACATACAATACAATAAACATTACAATAACAAGTTTAACGGCTACTCGATAAATTCATGATGATGGATTTCAGTCTAGCCAAAGAGTCAAAGTGAAGATCGACAACATCACCATAGCCATTTACTTCCTTACACATTCTCGCATAGGGCGAATTAGCTCCCAAAACGGTTCTCCTCGACGGCGGACAAAGAGGTGTGATGGCACTACGCGGAATCCTTGCAGGAGCCCGAAAATTGAAAAGCGTAAGCAGACAAGGACTGTCTATTTTGTTCTTTATGATTTTATATGCAAATATCGCGTCAATCAGTTGCCTACGCCTTTCCAGTGATCTCATGTTAAAATGCTGTAACCTCTTGTTATAAGAACGTATTTTTTTGGCGATACCGTTAGAAAATGCAAGATGCCAAGCGAACCGTTTCTGGACACGTTCGAGACGCAGCGAATGTGAGGCGTAGTGAGGACGCCAAACCACACTGTTATATTCCAGAATGCTACGTATTAGACTATTATAAAGGAGATATACAACAGAACTCTTTAATAAATAACGGCAAATCTCTCGGGATTGCTGCAATCGCATGTATGTTTATTGTTTACACCATTTCATAACATAAAATCATGGCAGTACACTACACGCAATCTGCTGCAGAGTGTTGTCACCGTTGTCTAATTATCTAGTCGCAGGCAGATTGTAGGTATGATTCGTTATTTTGACCGGGTGAAATAAGTTAGGTTAGGTTAGAACTGTGACAGGCAGAGAAGGAGACGGCCGTGATGCGGCTCCGGGCCAAGAACGTGGCTCCGGGCCCGACGGAATCCACGGCCATGTGCTAGCCCTCGCACTGAAGGAGCTAGAGCCCTGGCTAAGAGGACTCTTCACAGCGTGCCTTGAGCGGGGCCAGTTTCCCAGTATGTGGAAATCTGGTCGTCTGGTCCTGCTCAGGAAGGCGGGGCGCCCTGCGGACTCGCCGTCCGCGTACCGGCCCATAGTGCTGCTAGACGAGGTGGGTAAGCTGTTCGAGCGGATAATCGCTGCCCGCCTCGTTAGCCACTTATACAGAGAGGGGCCGGACTTGGACGAAAGCCAGTTCGGCTCTCGGCATGGGCGCTCCACCATTCACGCGATATCGCAGGTGAGAGTCCTGGCGGAGGAAGCGGTGTCCCGGGGTGGGGTGATGTTGGCGGTGTCCTTGGACATTTCCAACGCCTTCAACACCCTGCCCTGGAGTTGTGTTCGGTAGGCACTGCGGTATCATCGAGTGTCTCCCTACCTCCGCCGCATCGTCGGGGCTTCTTTGGCGGAGAGGTGAGTCACCTACGTGGGACGTGATGGCGTCGAAAACCAGCAACGCATGTCGTGCGGTGTTCCACAGGGCTCGGTCTTGGGCCCGCGCCTGTGGAACATCGGGTACGACTGGGTGCTGAGAGGCGAACTCCAATCGGGCGTAGACCTGACGTGTTACGCGGACGATACATTGGTCACCGCCCGGGGGAGTTCGTACAGGAAGGCAGAGCTGCTGGCGACGGCTGCGGTCTCACAGGTGGTGAGCCGCATACGGTACCTTGGCCTGGAGGTGGCCCTCAACAAGTCGGAGGCCATTGTCTTTCATGGCCCCCGGCGGGCGCCACCGCCCGATGCCCACATCGTCGTCGGGGGGGCACGAATCGCTGTCGAGTCAACCATGAACTACCTGGGATTGGTGCTCGACAGCCAGTGGGATTTCGGCCCCCACTTCCGACGGCTGGCGCCCAAGTTGCTGGGCGCGGCTGGGGCGCTGTCAACGCTGCTTCCCAATCTGGGGGGCCCGAGTGCTGCCTGTAGGCGGCTCTACGTGGGGATCTTGCGATCGATGGCCCTGTATGGGGCCCCGATCTGGGCGGCTGACCTGACGGCCGGCAGCATCGCTGTTTTGCGAATGCCGCAGAGAGCGATGGCCGTCAGAGTCATAAGGGGGTATCGCACGATCTTGTACGAGGCTGCTTGTGCACTGGCCGGATCCCCGCCCTGGGACGTGGAGGCGAAGGTACTCGCGTCACTGTATCGGTGGCGAGAGGAAGCACGGGCGTGGGGTGAAGAACTGATGCAGCGACATATGGAGTTGCGTCAGTCTCAGCTTCGCGAGGTCCTGGTGGCGGAATGGCGGGACAGGCTTTCACGCCCTACCACCGGCCTCATTACCATCGAGGCGGTCCGGCCAGTGCTCGAGCGCTGGCTCGGGAGGAGGCACGGCTCTCTGTCGTTTCAAGTGACGCAGGTGCTCTCAGGGCATGGTTGTTTCGGGAAGTACCTGTGTCGCATAAACAGGGAGCCGGGCAGCCCGGTGTCATCACTGCGTCGATTGCCGGGAGGACACGGCGCGGCATACGCTGGCAGAGTGTGCCGCTTGGGAGGAGCCACGCCGTTTCCTCATCTCTGAAGTAGGCAGTGACCTGTCGCTGCCGGCTATAGTCGAGTCTATGGTCGGCAGCGAGGAGTCCTGGGACGCGGTGGTATCCTTCTGCGAAACAGTCGTCTCGCAGAAGGAAGCTGCGGAGAGGGAGAGGGAGATTTCATCAGCTAACCCGATCCGTAGGAGACGCGACGGGCGTTGGCGGAGGGCGGACAACGCCCTCTTCCAGCCCCCCTGAATGGGTCCAGGGGCGACGGACTCGGGGACGTCCGTCGCCCGCCAGATATCAGAACCCGAGGTGGTGGCGCGTAGTGTTCCACGCGCGCTCCTCGTAGACGTCGCGGGGGAAGTCCAACACCTCACTCCCCCCCAACCCGAGATCGTGGCCCGCAGAGGCGGGCCGGCACTAGCCGGGGGTTGCGGAAGTATCGTTGTTCCCGCGACCCCAGGTGCAGATGTGAGACGGAACACCGGGGTGGTTTTTAGTCAGTACAAGTCTGACAGACCCCTTCGCCCCCCAGGGCGGAGGCCATCCAATGAGGATTTTCAAACCCGAAACAAAAAAAAAAAAGTTTAGAACTGTGACCAACTAAGCGTCAGCCGAGCGAGCTAGGCGAGCGGTGCCGCGGCAGCGGCCGGCGAGCGCTACTTCCAAGTTGCTCGCAATTTTTTTTACACCATTTTCTAATTATGCGGGTTTTCGCAATATCCGAAATATCAAATTACCCTGTGTAACACATAATAAATATCGATATTTTGTACATTCGATACTCTGTACTTCGATATTTGGGGCATTCGATACTCTGTACTTTCGATATTTCGGTCTTTCGATGTCACTTTTGTCGATAATTAGATTTTAGATATATTGGACGTAGGTTATCTAACCATTTGACATTATAAACTTTCTTTAAATGGTCATTCGATATTTAAATTTTCGATGTTTTGAACAGTGACATTTTAACCGTAGGTATTTTAACATTCGATATTCTAATATGTACCCTTTCAAAACGATACGAAAAAAATGCAAAGGCAAAGCAAGGCAGTGTCGCTAACACGATCAAAACAAACGTATCGCGGTAAGGAGCATCCGTAACCATTCATGGCATTCAGTAATGAGATTAACTTGATTGAAATGGATAAACTGGTTCTATGCCTAAACCTTTCATTTGAGACCAAAGTTACCAAAATATCTCAATAAACGAAAAATCACGTAAGGTACAAGTCGGTTCAGTGATTTTTGTACCTTTCTATTCTATATGCAAGCCAGTTTGTAAATTTCGAACTGGCTTGCTTATAGAAAGTTGTTAACACTGGAATAATTATTGTTTTTCGCTATTGATTTCGAAAAGTAAATGCATTTGACAAAATGAGTTCTAGGTGCTTCTTAGTTTTTAATTGCCGCGCATTATTTGAGAAAAGTACTATACAAGAGTATACAAGTCTTGGCCACAACTAGGCATTCATGGACTTACGTATGTGTACATTTACACGTTCGTCCATCAATGCCTCTTTTGCTGGCCGCTGCAGTAATGTACTAATCATGAGTATATCCTAATGTTGTAATTTCATGGTAAGGAACACGATCCCTCTGGGTTTCCCTTTTCTAATTGGCTAACTACTAACCGTCCCTAAAAATTAAGTTTTAATAGCTTCCCTCATAGAAAATTTGTTTTATGTCAAATCCCAGAAAACTTAGAAATTTGAACATTATTTTGACAACCTTCTTCGAGATAAATCGAAATTGCTGTACTGGCCAAATACATGCGAGCAGCGGCCGGCAAAATAAATTAAATAGTAAACTCATATCTGTCGTGTTATTTAAAAATGGAACGATCTTTTACTCCAAAACATGGCAACCAAGGAGGTAAATTATCAAAGGTTATATTTAAATTTCGATGGGTTTGCTTCAACGAGATGCTAATGTGACCATACCCTAGACAAGTGACATTCTATCATCGAAAGCATGGCGATAGCGATTGAAAGCGGAAGGATGACAAAAATGTATGGGAATGACAAACGCTATTGAAATGTCAATAATTGCCTTACATTTTGGCATTTCGACTTTCGCCGTCGCTGACATCGAATGACCGTTGTCTAGAGCTTCGGGTCGCCGCATGTCGGTATTAGCGGCCACTTAATCCAAAGTTTTAAGTTTTCTCTTCATTCGGCTGTATTATTGCCGGCACGTAACTTGGCAAGTAATTTTTTAGGTCTCTGGTTACAAAGCGGGACGCGGGGAACGTTTAGCACCGTTCCGAGGGCGCGATTGGTTGGCAGGTGGTTGGTGAATTCGCGCACTATGCGCGAACTTACACCCACTACGCCAAACTTTGCCAACTTACATGTCGGGGAATATAACCATGGTTTATTTTGTGTTTTTTTCTTCCTCCTCCGTTATTATTTTCTGATTAATTTCGTTGCGGGACCCAAGGCAATTTAATTCATTCTACGGGACTTTGTCGAGCGTCATTGCCTCGACGCTTTTCTGGTGATCCACTGTTGATTCTGACTTATAGGAGTTTCAGTGGTTTAGGAATAGTGCGGTGGGATTGTCCCAACATATATGAAAAGAAAAGGACAAATGGTCGTAGATAATAATATAATACTAGCATATAGATGCCTCATCCCACACAAAGAAAAAGTGTCGACGTAACCAGCGTTTTTCGTCTGATTAAGATGATTATGTACTTCGATCGCGTTCAGTTCCGTTCCACGACTATAGATGGTGTTAGCAGCGACTTGCAACTTTTTTCTTTAAATACAGTGACGATTTTTTGCACGTTTTTACAGTTTCATTGTACTAAAATGTGAAGCAATACAAAAAAATCGTATGGCATGCCTTAGAACTTAAAACCGCGTCATCTATTGGAATCAATTTGAAATGATCCGTTCAAATAAATCTTTGAAATGCGAATTATAAGCCCAATATTGCATAATTTTGCGCTTAGGAGAGTTGATTTTAAAAGAACGCTTAGCGCTGGGACCTCGTGCCATGGTTATCTATTTTTTTTCAGATTTTACTTGTTTCTACTTTCTAGTAAACAGAAATATTTCATCAACCATTATGTTAGGTACTGTAAATTTTTCTCACATTGATTGACGTTTGACCTCCCTCCTGTCTTATCTATAGGGAAATCAGATTTACTCAGCGCGATGTTATCAGTATACAGGGGGATCAGTGAATGCTGCACCCTTGGGGGTAAAGAGTCGTTTATTTTTTGCTAAGAATTATCCGAAGACGGCTTTCATATACCTACCTACTTACTTTTTCATCTGAAAGAATGAAGGTTGGAACACAAACTAAAGGCACGAAGGGTAACATAAAATCACGCCTGTAGGTATTCTCGTAAGGGTTGGGCAGAAATGTAGCAATAGTACACAAATGTTTGGCCACTTGTTATAGGGGGCGTCCATTAACTATGTGAGGTGATTTTGTCGAAAACCTAACCCCCCCCCCCCCCCTCCCCATGTAATTAAGTAATTAATTGGTGCCCCCTAAATCCTACGGGACCCGCAGACCCCATATCCAGACTCTGCTGACAAATTCTACATGAAAAACACAAGATAACACATTGCCCGATCCAGGCATAGAAGCCAGGACCTTATGTTCACCAGCAACGCTTGCGACCTATTCACAAACGGGGACACTCATCTCTGTCTTATTGCTCGAGGTCACTGTCTTAAGCCAAATCATTTTCAATAATAATAATTAATTTTATAGGTAAAATTGTTGTATGTATATCTATAAAAAGCACTTTTTTTATTTAAAAAAAGTCCAGTTTTCTGTCTTTTTGTACAGCCATGACTGAACAGGCCTGGACTACGCAGGCAAGAAGGAACGTGTAGCCGGGCCATAATAGAAAACTCGTTGAGTGCATGTCATATTCTTCACCCCAAAAAAATTACGGGTCCTGAGCTCTAGGGAAATCAAGCTTAGGGCAAAAAGCAAACAAATAAGCTGAAGTGCCCCAAGTGCCCACCCACACACCTGCACTTTTGAGGATTAATTGAACGCTGCCGATGCTGCAATTAACGTGGCCACCTACTGAGCTATACAACTGTCCAACGAGTATACCGTCGACTTGAAAATAATGATTGAAATAAGTTCCTATAGTCGATTTTTGTTTTAGCAGTATGTTGTCAGCAAGTCAGAACAGCCAACCATGGATGCCATATAGAAAAAATCGATTAAAAAAGATTTATGATCCAAAGACCCAATACAAAATTTGAAAATGGAAGCCGTTGGCGGGGCGTATAGTTTTTGTCAAATAAATTGAAGCCCTTTTCGGTACGTTACGTCCTCGTTTCGGCAGTAATGTGATTTCAGTTGCGATTTAACGCTCAAAATAACTTTTAGGACGGATGCGCACTACTGATTTACTTTTAGGTTATCGAATTTTGAGGAAAATCGTTTGTACCTTATACATTTTTCATAACAGATTAAATTATGTAGGTTTAGTATCTTACCTACCGTACCGTACCTTAGGGTTTATTCGGTAAATTAATTAAACTAATTTCAATCCTTTGATTATATACATGTCTAGATGACATATTGACCCTACCTGAACGGCCCAAATAAAGTTGGCATTTACGACCTTCCTTAGTCGGTCCAGGACTTGCTCCCCCGTTTGCTTCTCATCCCTTGCCGAGACTCCGATGGAGTGTAGTGTGGTCTGCTTTAGAACCTGATTGGACGGCCGACTTGCCGCCTCTTTCAGCCTGTCCATTTTTAGGCTGTTCTCGGCCAGGTTTCGGCTATGCTCTTCTAGAACTCGCCTGAGGGAGTTGGTCTCGACCTCACGGATAGCTTCTGAGCACGGGGGTGGGACTTGCTCAGTCCTTGGCTCCTCCTGGACTTGGGTCCCGATCGATGCCGTTGTTGGGGGGGCTTTTACCTGCTCAAGTTCCTTCACTAGCTGGTAGAGCCGGTCTGGCTGCGCCTTGACCTCCGCCCTAATGTCGTTTCTTGTTGTTTTGGAGGTTGTCATTAGGACCTTGATCTTGTTTGAGGCTATCCTAGCCTCGGCAACTTTACTCCTTTGGGTAGGCGGGCTCCCGATCTCAAAGGATATGGATGTCACTGGTGATGGTAGGTCCAGCTTTTTAGGGGAGTCCTCTTTGTGACGGTTTTACCCACCTCCCACTCACCCACGCTCCTCCTGACGCTCTGCATCGAAGGCCCTGCCTCCTCAGGTGCCCTCTGGGGGCTTTTAATCGGGGGTTTGTTTGCCGCCGAGTGCTGGACAGGCGTGCGTAAACCAGGCATTCCGGTCATTTTGAAAAGTGAGTGTGGCTGGGATTAGTATAGTCAAATAGAGGTGTTCTAAAGAGCACCTTTATTATGTGTAAAAGTAAAAAGGGATATTGTAAAGATACCCCTTTTTATGTGTCAATATAAAAAGGGGATACTTTAAAGGGTACCCCTTATGTGTGTCAGATGTCAAATATAAAATATTCCATCATTATACACTTATTTAATAAATCTCCTTTACACATAAATTACAATTTGCCTTATCCTACTGCTTATGCTATTTTACAATTATTGTGTTTTTTTCCTATGTTTACTGAACTATAGATAGATAGATTCATTTATTTGCCTGAAATATGGTATTGTTCAGATCTTATAATACACACACAATAGTTCTTCATATTCCGCCTACTAAGTTCGGCATGCAAATTTTGTGATCATAATAATTATTCTAATTTGCTCGATTTAAACAAAACAATTAAACTCCAATGTCAAAAAAAATACTAAATCAAAAATTATAATACAATAAAATTTAAATTACAAATGTCAAAGAAAAATAATTAAATTACATTAATAAATTATAATTCACTCAATTTAAATACAATTAAATTCCAATGTCAAAAAAAAAACTAAATCAATAATTATAAATAAATTATATAAATCAAATTACAAATGTCAAAAAAGAAAAAAAACAAATTGTATGTTGTAAACATGACAAATTTATTTTTCATGTCATGTAATTTTCCCTATTGTCCTAGAGTTCATAAACTCCTCAATAGTATAAAAACAACCTTCGACAAGCCATGCTCTAAGATGCTTATGAAATAAGCTAGTTCGCATTTCTCTAATAACCTTCGGTATATTATTAAATATCTTCATTGCCATTCGACTAGTGTTTTTTTGGCAGTACGCTGTTCTGCATCTTGGTATTGCCAATTTTGTTGGATCCCTTCAGTTTTTACCCATCTTATAAATATTTTCGCTATCAGTTTTATTGAAGAGGTGAGGATGTTTTTTTACAAATACTCCCATTTCTATTATATATAAGCATGCTAATGTTAATAATTTATGTTTCTTAAAAATAGGTCTGTACGAATCCAATGGGTCTACACCAAACACCGCACGTAAGCACTTTTTTTGCACAATGAATACCTTTTTGATGTCAGTAGAATCACCCCATATGATTAAACCGTATCTTAGCACAGATAAGACATATCCATGATAAGCCAATAGAGCGGCATTATGTCCAACAGTTTTCCGTGAGATTGCTCAGTGCAAATGCAAAGCCGTTTAGCCTATTACATAAATCTTCAATATGTTTTTTCCAATTACAATTTTGATCAATAACTATGCCTAAAAATTTCGTATGGTCTACTTTTTCAATTTTAATATCACGCCCAGTAATTTTCATTGCTTCATTTGACATTTTGTAATTGGAGAAATTAATGTATTTTGTTTCGGAAACATTAACACATAAATTATTTTGTTCCAGCCATTCTATAATAGCTTCTACGGCATAATTTATTTTATCCTCAAATTGTTCATTTTTATTGTCATTAGTTATTATCAATGAGATGTCGTCTGCAAACAACACGCACTTATACTTCGTCACTGTCGGCTTATGTATAGAAGAAAGAGCAATGGCCCCAAAATACTACCTTGAGGCACGCCATAAGTATTAGTCCTGTATTGCGATTTATAGTTTAATAATTCCCTGTCTTTATTAACGCCTAAGATTTCAACCCGTTGTTGTCTATTAGTTAGGTAATCTTTTAGCCAATTCAACGCTTTTCCTCTTATCTACGGGATAAGAGACCCTCACATTTTTTCAAAAGTATATCATGTTTTACAAAGTCAAAAGCTTTGCTCATGTCAAAAAATATTGCGGTGACCGGTATCTTCTTATCTATATTCTCTGTAATCGATTTTATTAGTTGATAACAAGCTAGTGCGGTTGACTTTCCTCTTTGAAAACCATTTTGTTCCGGACTTATTATATTGTATTTGGATATAAATGAGACACTCCTACTATACATTGCTTTTTCGTATATTTTTGAAAATATAGATATAATCGACTATGGTGACGTGTGCTACTTTAACCTGAACGTGGTATTCCTGGACCAGCTTGGCAGGCTTCTAAACAATTGCATCCCGTTCAATATTCAATCTAACGGAAATATGAACATAATTATGTAGAGCTGCAGATCAGAAATCAAATGGATGATGATGGATGGCGCACAAATTTCGCTTCTGCCTAATAGGCACTAGGCAGAGGCAAAATTTGCGCGCTTTGACCACACGTTTCTCTCTACTCAACTCTCCCACTCCTCCTTCTTATCTCATACCTCACTTTCAATATCTATGTACTTCACACGGGTTGCGTTCGTTTTACAATCTTCTCTTGCTTTTCCTTCTCATAATTCTGATTTTATTCATTCTTTCTTTCAAATTCAGTCCATTCTTCTCTGGAAAGCGCTATCTCTCGATATCAGGACGGCCACCAGTCAATATGCATTTAAGCGGAAGTTACGGCATTTTTTTCTACATCAGTAGCAGAGTCGTCTTAATCACCTTTCTATTACTTTACATAAATATATATAGGTATTTATTATTATATGAATAATTATTTCTATTTTTTATGCACCTTTCATGTTATCTCCTCACCATCCTTGGTTACCTGATAGAGAATGGCTCAGGCATTAAGTCCGCCTATGTACCTGTATGTTACATACAGGTACATAGGCGGACTTAATGACTAAGTACCTATGTAATGACTAAGTACCTATTTATTTAAACTTCATGTTACCATGAAGTTTAAATAAATAGGTACTTTTTATTCTCAGTTCGGTCAGTGTTATTATTTTTTCTATCTGAAATTTCTCAGTAACAGTCCGGAGTCAGGACTTGTGCTCGGCTGATGGCCTTAGGCACATCCTCAATTACATGGGACTTAAACATAACTGGAACATGTTATTGAACAAGTGATTCAATCTGCTTAGCCTTTTCCCAATTATGTTGGCTTCCAATCTAACCGGATTCAGGTAAGTACCAGTTTTACATGGAGCGATTGCCTCTGACCTCCACAATGGACAACCCAGTAACTGGGTAACACGATACCCCTTTCCAAGGCTGGTGTCAGATCTCAAGCTTCTGACAACCCGTAGAAATAATAACAGCCACATGGGTCGATCTTCAAGGTTAAGCTACGCTTGACGAGGTCGGCCAGTGGATGGGTGACCATTTCAACATACCGAGATTCCTCCGTGCCTTGGAAAGTACGTTAAGTCGTTAGTCCCGGCTGTCATTTGAAGATCTTTGACAGTCACAACACTCCACTCAATGGGGTAGGTCAATTTTATTTTCACGCTTGTCCCTGTAGGGTTCAAAATATTTTTTGTATTTTTTTAACCCTACCTATTATGGCTTTAAGTCAACAATATGCTTATAGGCTTTTTGGGGAGAGTGATAATTATGTAATGCATGTGTGGCTTCTTTCTAGCTCTATAGATTTATTATTTTTTGTTAACATGTGAATAGTGTTGTGGGCTGCATTATTACGTATACAAAACTATTTAATATTTCGAATGATTATCCTATAATGTAGTTGTTTACTATTCCTTATTTTAATAAAATAAAATAAAAATACTGTGAAAATTTGAAGCTGTGTGACAGACGACGGACAGACAGTCAGACACACGAGTGACAGCAATAGCTGTGGACTCGCTCCGTTGGACTTCGGGTACGGAACCCTAAAAAGGAACAAATCTCACCTTTTTAAAAGGTGGCTTTTTTTCTTATACGTGAGTAATTTGACGACTTGCTTCTTAAATGGATAACATTTATTTGTATTTTATCTAGATCTGTGGGATGCCAATCTAAGTTCAAAGTTACACTATAGAATATTCTATATTATTTTTCAGGTAATATAAAGTTTTCTATATACGCTGAAAATCAACCTTTGGCCACAAAGTACGCAACCGGCGGCGCGCCACTTTTGTCAATATGTTGAAGGAACCGTGTGCATGTAACCAAAGAGTATTTCAGTTCTATAGGCCGCAGGTAATAGTGCGTCCATTCTATGGTATAACATACAGTTACATACAGTTGACATGGTATACCATGGGTGCGTCCACACCACATAGACTTTGCATAGTCTTGACATACATTGACGCCGACATTTGTCTGTACTGCTGTGTTGCATAGACAAAATTCTAATTATAGAAGATAATTAAAGTCTGTGCAAAATTCTGAGTAGTTTAGACGCAACATTAGCCTTGCGTAGTACGGATTTTCAATGAATTCTCAGCTTTTTTACTGGTTTGGCGACCATCAGTCATGTCCAGCCTACTATATAAACAGCTTGGAATACGAATAGTCTGTACGACTTTCTGTAATTTCGACAATCTTTTGAAGAGCCTTCCTTATGCAAGGGTATAAACACTAGTTTTGTCCAGTCTTTTGGCCATCTTCCTGTACTCCAGATGGTATTACAGATTTTGATGATAGCCTTTGTGCCTCGTTGACCTAAGTTTTTAAGTATTTCGGCTGTAATAGCATCTTTACCCGGTTATTTCCTGCACTTGAGAGCTTTGATGGCTTGCTCAATTTCTGATGGTAGCATATCAGGCTCTTCTGTCGCCCATGTAATTTCAGCGCTAGTAGGCTCTCCTGTGTCGTATAACTCCACGCAGTAGGTTTTCCAGCGCTCTAACACTTGAGCCATATTTGTAAGTAGACGCCCGTCTTTTGTCCAATGGCACAGGTTCTCGGTTTACGCGTTCCAGTCAGTTCTTTTACTTATTGAAAAACATATTTGGATTCGTTATTCAATGAGTGCTGTTCGAGATCGAGACAATATTCGTTGATATGGTTATCATAATCCTTCCGGCAACGTAGTTGAATTTGGCGGCTCAGTTCTGCTGATCTTTAGTTGAAAAAAATACCGTTCTCCTTTAATTCACGTCTCTCTAGAATGATTATAAAATCTTTCATAGGGGGTTTTTCTAGCTTATTATGCATTTTTTTTTTGGGAAATCTTCCTTTATTTCACCCGCTCTGGGTGAAGCGGGAGGGCGTTTCAGACTTTTACTGACTAAAACCCAACCGTGTTCCTTCAGTTGCTTGAGCTTGGGCCGCGGTATTTTATTTTAAAATTTATCCGTGACCAGACAGGCATCGGCCCTAATGGACCCCGTCAATTTTGCTGACATCTCTTTGAGGCGTGCGTGGAACACTACGCGCCGTCGACTCGGGCTTGGTCCTTATCGGACGGCGAGCTACCCATTACTCGCCGTCCGCAAGCCTGCGCCTACGGTGGCCGGGAATCGGCTTGCGACGCCCGACGCCCAGGGCATCTCCTGCCGCGGCTTGGGGCGTGAGAGCGCCTCCGTTGCGTCTCCCTCAAGCGTTCTGCCTCCTCCTTTGCGAGCATTACTGCTTCGCAGAAGAAGGTGACAGCTTCCCATGCCGTCTCGCTCCGTACCATGATCTGGACCAGGGCCGGACGCGAGAGGTTGCCACCGCCGATCGCCTCCACGAGGACACGGCGTTGCTCCGCCGAAGCGGGGCAGACCTTCACCGTGTGTTCCACCGTGTCCTCCGGGCGATCCTAACAATGTTGATACCCGGCCGTTTCCTCCCGCCTTATCCTGAACAGGAACCTCCCGAAAAAGCAGTGTCCGGTGAGGACCTGCGTCAGGCGGAAGGTGAGGGCGCCGTGACGCCTCTCAAGCCATTCTTCAAAGAGGGGCCTTACCGCCGCAATTGTGGCGTGCCCAGCGCTGGGTTGCCACAACCGCTCACTCCATGTCGTCATGAGATTGTGCCGGAGCTCTGTCCGCCGAGCCGCGATTTGTCGCGGCAACGGAGTTTCGCCCCGGCATTTCGCCTCCTCGCGCCACTCCCATATTTGCGCGAGGACTTTTGATTCTTGATCCCATGGCGGCAATCCGGCAAGGAGGCTTCACCGGAGACCGTGCGATATCCCCGGACCAGCCGGATGACCCTTTGAGACGCGTTCATCCGGCGGGCTGGTCGCCGCCTCAGGGAACGTGCCCATACCTGTGCCCCGTTAAGGGCCATTGACCGCACGACCCCCGCGTAGAGCCTCCGGCAGGAGGCGTTTGGACCCCCTAGATTTGGCAGCAGCCACTTGAAGGCAGCCCCCGCCCACTCCAGTCTGGGAGCCAAACGTCGGAAATGCTCCACGAAATTCCACTGGCTGTCGTGGACGAGTCCCAGGTACTTCATCACCGACCCGACGCCGATGTGAACCGTTACCCGTTACCGTTATTTGGTATTCCGGCGGTGGCGCGTTCCGAGGACCGTGAAAATACATGGCCTCGGACTTGTGCAGGGCCACCTAGAGTCCCAATTGCCGGTTCCTGCAACCCCATGGCGACGATTGTTGCAACCCCACTTGTCGCGTTTTCAGCCGCCACCTGGTGTGAACTTCCCTGTGCCAGGACCAGCGTGTTGTCAGCGTAGCATACCACGCTGACTCCACTAGGGAGATCGGCGCGCAGCACCCAGTCGTTGGGAACACCGAAGGCAAAAGATCGCGTGGTCGTTCACCAACAAGATGGACCGATGGTCAAGTGAAAGACTCGTTGGTCTCCAAATTCTACACGGTCGTAAGGGCCCGTCCCCTAGACAGAAACCGGTGGAGACAGATAATCCGCTCCAGGTGCAACCCTTATGCTGACCACGATCCTCAGACATGAGGGACCGACCACGAGAGTACGACTTTCTAGTGTAAGAATACCATGGAATGAAATCATGATGGTTGATAAGGCAGGAACATTATTTAAGAATATCAAGTCTAGACTAAACATAGTCTCAGGCATGTCTTCATTTCAGCATAAGAGTTTATTTGATATTTAAATGTATTCTGGGGTGAAATAACTCGACGGACTTAATCTCGCGCCTTGGGATTATCTCCTCCTGGTGGACGTTTATCATCTCACCCTACCGAATTACCACAATTAGTCGGAACCGCTTTGATCTTTCGATTTCCTAGATTATTTTAATTATATTTTTAACTGTATAGAAAAAGTTTATACTTTCACTAAACCTTTTTAAATAAATTTCAAAATGTTTTAAAAATGGTATCGACAACTTCAGTTTCGTTTTTACTACGAGTTTAGACTCAGTGAAACGTAAAGTCTCTCTACTTTCCTTTTGTTTTATTTTTTTAGACGTTGCTATACTAGTGCCCACGATACAGAAGTCCTAGAAATGCCTCTTGTATAGTGGGAGCGTTTCCAAACTTTTTTTTTTCCTTTATTTATCAATTATACAAAAGAGTACAGGATTATTCGTATTATACAGCAAACAAAAACCACAAAGGTCTATTAAACTTGTGCTAAACTTGTGTAAACTCACATGTCATTTTACAAACAGCCAGAACCGGAACCTCTATCTGTAGACCGTACATTTATTTGTACCGTGCGGGAATCGAATTCGCGACACGCAGAACATCAGCCAATCGTTCAGCCTCTGCACCAACCGTGCCACCAAATTAATAAGTTATGTTTTACGCGAAGGCTTATCATTATAAGACGTCAAGTTGCAATGTATGTGATATATATATGTATGTTTGTTCGGGTTAAATCTTGCAACTGAATCTAAAAGCAGTTAGCATCAATAGATTAAGAAAAAAAATTGCATACACAAATTTGGATGACAATGCACGGTAAACTAAAAAGCTTGTTTATAAAAAAAAGTTTTTTTTTTTAATATGAGCAAAATATTTTACCTACAATTACCTACTATAAAAAACAAGTTAAACCGAATATCAACAATCACATAGTGCTATGAAAAATTTATCAGTTCATAGAAACTTGGAACAGGTGAACTTTAAATCCAATTCTTTGAAATAAATGACCAAAGTTTTGTTCGATAAAGTTCATAACTCTACACAGCTGGCTATTTTCTGGCAATGCATTTACTTTTGTAACTTACGGATGTTACATTTTATGGATAAGCCTTATACATTTCGTGGCTAAATAATAACAGCCACACGGGTCAATCTTCAAGGTTAAGCAACGCTTGCCGAGGTCGGTCCGTGGATGGGTGACCATCTTTACATAGCGAGATTGTTAAGCCCTTGGTCCCGGCTGTCATTTGAAGATCTTTGACAGGCGTTATTGGTAGAATCTGTCAATACTTGCCAAGGGGTATCGTGTTACCCAGTTACTGGGTTCTGGAGGTCAGACAAATAGGCCGTCGTTACATTTAAAAGACTGCAAGCCGACCCCAAATAGTTGAAAAAGGCCAGGCAGATTGATTGGATGTTGCCTTTTATGAAGAAAAAAGTTCTCTTATTATAATAAAGAGAGGGGTCTTTTGGACACCCGGTTTCAACGGAGTTTGATTATTTAAATCAGACTTTCAGTTATGTAAAATATAAAGAAACTGAAATAAAAACAACACAGCTGATGCTCAGTTTAAACACTCAATAGCGGCTGCTAGCGTAGGTACTATCTAGTCAGCTCGTACGTCTTCAGTTTTCTTCGTGCGCCTTCGACTCTTCCCTCGGCATCCCCCTTTTTTGAGATCTTCGCTTGTGCTATCTTGCATGCTGCACACTGTGCCTCGCACAATTTATCACCCAAAAATATTTATTTATATGAATAAAAAAGGGTATGCAAACGTTAAATAAATAATGTAAACGTATAAATTAAATTTTTGGATATTCTCAAAGTTGACGGCAAGCTGAACGGATTGAAAAACCTTTTAGTTTCCTAAGTGATAGGGAAGATCACAATTAGGAGACCCAGATCCGGAACAACTATCTGTAGGCCATACTTATATTTGTTCTGTGCGGGAATCGTACCCGCGTCACGCAGCGAAGCAGTCGATCGCTCAACCACTACGCCAACCGTGTCGTCCGAATTTTGATGTAATTTGGATCAAGGCTAACCCATAAGCTTGGATAAGGACAGGATGGTAATACTTAGTATCACGGTAAAAAGTTTCCATGGTATATTCAAGCAACTAGCAAAAGCGGGTGATCTTATAGATTTACAAATGTTCAAAACCGAAGCTTATTCTTGCATGTCGTCTAAAAACATTAATGTTTAAGCATTTATAAAACAATAATCGCGTGTTGTAAGTACACAGTTTATGCCCAAGTAATTACTTTTCACACGTCCTTTTTACACTAATGCACATGATGCTTTTTACAATACCATATTTTTCTAAACAACACAAAAACCATTAAACAGTCGTGCAGAGTCTAGAAAATAGCCCGGTTTTCTAGAATTACTTCTTAATCTAAAGGCGTATTACACACAGGAAATTTACCGCAGTTATGGCACTTCTGCAATAACTCTTTCTGGTAGAAATATATTTAATTTGCAAAAAAAAAAGCATAACTCCTAGAAACGATTAGGAATAATATTTTTTTATACCTATTCAGAATATTACGCTAATTTCAAGTTATGTCGTACATTTCCCAACCGATACATCTTTTGAGAGAACAGCTCAAAAGTTTTGCCCCAATAACCCAGTATCCCAATAGCCAATATTGGTTGAAATTACTATGTACAATCAAGGGTAAAAAGTGCAGTCGTACAAAAAACTAAAGTGTCTAAAAGGACCATGGGCAAAAATGTATGAAGCCTGGGCTCACACACCAACAGAGATGAGATCACTTGGAATATACTTGTCTGTCAATAAATATAAAGATGGAAACTCATTTTTGTGAAGAATCCATGGGGTTATTTAGTTATAAATATTATTCTTCTGTCATAAATCTCGAATAAAAAACAGAAAAAAAATTTCAACATACCTATGTCCGTTATAGACTTTGAAACTATCTAACTGCTGTGAAAGGCAATATTGCGAAGATAGGTACTAGAACAAAAAGAATAGGTTAGCTATTGGTACATTGTACTTTTTGGTGTCAGATTTCTAGCTTCTGACTATCCTTTACACGACTGCCATAGATCTTTTTATTCTAGCTATGTATTTCTCATTGAGGATCAAAACCAATTTAAGACTGATCTAAACAAGAAATAAATATCCAAATCCAAAAATACATAAATATTTCAAGTTCAATAAAAAGTACTTAGTCGAAACTTTCAATTGTGTTCTTGGACACTTTTGCCCTGAAGGCGTCATAATAATAATAATGTAGGTATGTCATTAAAATGTTCAGAAAAGCTTTTGTGCGTAGTAATGGCATCCAGTTATTAAAAGTTTATGTGAAGAAATAATTTTCGTACATATTTAAATTCAACAATACTCGAATAAGGCATGGTGAAGGAGATGCTTATGTAGTAAGAATTAACGATGTTTGGGTAGGTTTCAGCCCTGGAGCTATGTCTTGTACTTATGTGCATTTTTCTTTTACATTTTCTCATGCTTTTGGCGTTCTCCTAAATTGGCGACTGTCTGAAGCCTTTTGTTACTTATACTTAAGAAACGCTCATACCGAAGCTGACGGTAAACCTTAGTAATTAAATATATTTATTTATCAGTATGTTTTGTATTTTATTTCTACTTACCTATTTATTTGATTGAAAATTTGTACCAGTGTTCTTTTTAATTTTAAGAGATTATGAGATTACATCAAGATAATGGACAGCAGTATTTATTCTGATTATACTTTGAGTGTGTCAAGCAAGGGAACTTTTCCTTTGATTTTTTATCATGTAGAGAATAAAAGTGTGGCTGTTATGCATTGAGATAATATGTACTACGTACTAGAGAAGCTATCCTAAGCAAAGGACATGCTCCATTTTGACAAGAGTTTAAACTAAAGTACGCTGCAGCGCTGAAACAATTATTAGTCGTCTAACAAAACAGTATAAACACGCATCGCTAGAGCGCTTCTAAGGTGTAATTTTCTCACGATCAAAAAGACGGAAGCGCCGTGATTTTCATGGCGCTTACGCGTTTCGCTCAACGTTCTGCAACAACTTTTCACTTATATAGACTAAACTGCTGTTTGACTACAGAAGTGGTACCTCATAACTTTATACCTAGCAAGCTTCATTAGAATTCACACTTTTTTTCTCAATTTATTATTAGTTGAAATAACCTTAGTAAAGTAAAATAAATTTAGTTTTTTCTTTATTTAGGTTTAGGTAGTGACATCTACCAGCCCGCACTGGGCCCGCCTGGTGGATTACGACTCATTCCCTCTCACAGAGAGGAGGCATGTGTACCAGCAGTGGGAACATTAATTGACTGATGATTATGATTAGGGACTAGTTGTCCCCCGTGGTTCACTCCCGTCAACTGGCTATGTACCTACCTACTCTACCCTATCCTACCTATCTACTCTACCCTACCGTAACTACTTACCTACCTATCCACCTATCCTACCTACCCTACCCTACACACCATTTCTTTTGACTGATGACTTCTCCCGCTCTGTGTGAAGCGGGAGGGCGTGTCAGAGTCTGACAGTCAGACTTTTACTGACTAAAACCCACCCGTGTTCCTACAGTTGCTTGAGCCAGGACCGCGGTAACTCTCTTTCAAATTTATCCGCAACCCAGGCATCGGCCCTAGCGGGCCCCGTCACTTTTGCTGACATCTCTTTAAGGCGCGCGTATACTCGGGCGTGGCCCTTAGCGGACGGCGAGCGACGATGACGGCAAGTAATAGGTATTACTTGCCATCCGCAAGCCCGCGCCTACGGTGGCCGAGAATCGGCTTGCAACTCCCGACGCCCGGGGCGTCCCCTGCGGTGGCTGGTGAGGGCGTCGCCTTTGCGTTTCCCTCACGCGTTCCGCCTTCTCCTTTGCGAGCATTACTGTTTCGCAGAAAAAGGGGACCGTTGCCCATGACCTCTCGCTCCGTACCATGGCCTGAACCAGGGCCGGAAGTGAGAGGTCGGCCACCGCCGATCGCCTCCAGGAGGACACGGCGGTGTTCCGCCCAAGCGGAGCAGACCTCCACCGTGTCCTCCGGGCAGTCCACACAATGATGACACCCGGTAACCTACCTACCTACCCTACCCTACCCTACACACCTACCTACATACCTACCAATTTGTTAAACTATTTATTTGAATAACCACAGTCAGTTCCTTTCTAAATATATGTTATATTATCATTTTCCGCAATAAAAAGAAACATCAGCTAATTCTACCTACACTTGTTACCCAAATTGTCACATTTTAATTTTTAGTCTATATGACAAATGAGGCAACATGGCGTCCACTATTACACACAATTATTTGTTACGAATTCAATTTGGAACTAATATTAGGGATGGGACACAGCCTTCGGTAAAAAAATATTTTATGGACTTTATCGTCGTTCATATCATGATTCATTTTTAAGTAATAGAATAATTGCTGTAAAAGTTAACAAAAAAAATAAATTTCAGTCAGATTGCAAGCTATATACTAGTTGATAGCGTGCTAGTAAAGTTATAGCACATTACTGTCAGATAAGTGAGTTTTAAATATGGGGATAGGTAATAAGTATTTTGTATCCTAACATCTCTTCATGCTGACAATTTGTTATGTATGTATTGTACTCATGTTTGAGCAAATAAAAATGATTTGATTTGAAGTACATATATATTTTTATTAATGATTATACAGGCATTGGCACAGCCCAACAATTATACAGATTAATAATTATTATTCATAACCATGGATGGGTTTTAACATTCTTTAGTATGCATGAGAATGTGGATGTAACAGATTCTAATGATTTTTGGAGCATTTGGCAGCTAATTGTATCGATTCAGCTTTGCGGAGGTAGTCAATCTATACTTCTATACTATAATATTACTATATATATATAATATTATAAAGAGGAAGTATTTGTATTTTTGTATGTAACGAATAAACTTAAAAACTACTGAACCGATTTCAAAAAACCTTTCACTGTTGTGAATCTACAGGGATAAAAAGTAGCCTGTGTCCCCGGGGATATAGGCTACTTTTTATCCCTGTTTTCGCACATGAACGGAAACTACACGGGTGAAACCGCGAGGCGTCCGCTAGTATTGCAATAAAATTATCCGCTCCACTACCCCGAGATCGCTTCTGTCAATGATTTCACATAATGTCCAGTTACGTAGACAGTTGAGACACAAAACTACACCAATTTTATATCACAATGTCCATTAGCAATCAATTTACAAATAATAAAAACAACCGCTGAACTTCACTTGAAAAAATACCGCCAATAACTCCGAAAGTACATAAATATAATGTCCCAAAGACAAAAAGAGCTTATCGTTTTATGGCATGCAACAATTATCCTACTCTTTGCATATTATGTACGTTACAGAAAGGCAACCTCCGCCAATCATATTTGATCAAAACAACTAGCAATTATTTTTACCCGGCTGCAAGGAAAGGGTTATGTTTTTCGCGCGTATCTTGTATGTTTGTATGTATGTAATATTCTTTATTACCTCATATCTTCATATCTTTCTTAACCGCTATATGGATTTTTATAATTAATACATCGTTAGATAGGGCTTGACCGCCCAAGTGTTCTTAGATAAGTGACTTAAAAAAACAAAAATGGCGGCTTTTGTGCGCCATATTGGGGAGGGCTAAATTTTTTTTTCTTCAAAACCCATCGAGTGGGGTAACAAAATGAAGGATTTTTAGAGGTGATTACAAAAATATATACCACTTATATGTTTAAATGAGATTCGAAAAAAAATGTAACTAAAAAGTTGTAAATAAAATACAAGGATACATATTCGCGAGCTGGCTAACCACCTAAGCCACATTTTTGTTCCACATTTATCACCCTTATTTCGGCATTCTTCAGCCATTTCGTTGAGAGTGTCCCAAGTGGGCGAATATAAAGCAGTTTGTTTTTTTTTCAAATGCTCCCCATTTGGGTCGCAGTAGTTTCAGAGACTATAATTTTTTTTTTTGCGGAGAAAGGTCACATTAGAAGAAATGTTCTATGGCTGCCTGATAAAACGAATTGCCGCAATACAAAAAAGATTTACAATAGCAGTAGAGAACTTTGTATAATTTTATTTCTTTGCGAAGGCTTGAATTACTCATGTACAAAAAGGCTGTCAATAAATAATCCTGGCAGCTACAAAATAAGGGCTACTAAGGAAGGGCTTTGATGGGAATAGACTAGACAAAATAAGAACACGCTTTTATTTACCATCATAGATTATTTCAAAATCTTATTAAGATTAAGTATGAACAATCGACCAATCACATGCGAGATGAAAGACGCGATGTGGATTTCCGTCTATGTGATTGGTCGATTGTTCATACTCTTTGCCTTGCCGAAATAACTTTCGCAATAAGGCCAGGTAAAAAAATATCCGTTCAGTTACTATTTTGGCTTATAACTCAGGAAAATGCGTTTGACCGAGAATAATAGCTTATTTCTATCAGTAAATTTTCTAAATTGGATAAGTACTTCCATGGAATACCTCTTAAAAACAAACAAACAATTTTATCTTCTTCTAATATTAGTTTAAACAATCACTTCCACTCCTTTCCTTAGAGATGTCTATCGAAAACCGAATAAACACAAATCAGTCCCAGAGAATCGGTTAATGGTACAAACCATATTTATCGTATCTGTCCCACGGGATAAATTTCCCATTGGTAGGGAAGGCGCATGGGGTTTTTGGCTCCAATGTAACTCGGTGAAGGACGACTGGTATTATCGCGGGTCCTTCGAGGCTTATCGCGGAACCGCAGTATCTATGATATGAGTTAACTGGAATTGATATAGATGCGATGGTGTGCTTTTTCGATAGACAAGATATAGTGGGGCAGAGATAAATTGTGATATAAGTTCAATGTTACTTAGAAATGCGGATAGTTTCATATGTTTTGAGAACTGTTTTTTTATCGCAGACACAGTTTTTTTATCGCAAATTAAAGTTGGCTATAGTTAACAATACATATTAAGTCTATCTTGGACATCGAGAGGAACGGTGAAGGAAAAAGATCGTTAGGAAACGTGGACTTATAGGTTTATGTAAGTTCAAAATCGCCAACCAGTCTTGACCAAACATGATGGTTATGCTCGTGCCTTCTCTGTATTAGAAAAACACTCGCTTATAGCCAAGCGACAAAACTATCGGAACTACACACTCGTTTCTCGCTGAACGCAAACTCGTTTTTAGTTTCTAGCTTTACTCGCCACTCAATGATCGTCGGCGGTGGAACAAGTGCCACGAGCTGGTATTATTATAGTTACAATATCTGACGGCGCCTGCTAGTATCGAAAAGGGATGTAAGCGTTATAATAAACACATTAGTCTGACTATGTCATGGTCAAGTCAAGGTATTCGGTAAGCTCTCAATGATACGGTCAAGGAAACACGATTTATTGAAACAATATCAATGCCAATATCATTTGTTACGTAGAAATTATTGTATAAGCATGTATTCGCCGAAGGGCTAGACAGAGTTGTATCTATATTGTTACGAGCTGGGGTTCAGGGATAATTTATTTAAACAGCAGACTTCAATTAATCACACTTCATTATAAAATACTTCTGAAAAATTCTATTACATCGCACTATTTTCCTTTTCCAATCGCTCTGTATCGCTTCTCAATCAAAACTAACTCATGACGAACCCGACCGCTCTTTTTATAGCACGGAAGATGTTTCTAGAACGTTCCATAATATTTTAGATAGTTCGAGAATCTTCCAGAACAATCGACTTTCGAACTCATTGTTCCCGTAGCAACTAGAAACTTACATTCGACACGAGCTTTCGAGAAGATTAGTTCCTCTATTCGATACTAGATGGCGCCACCAGTCACTACAAGTTCTTCCTCTCGTCACTAGATGGCGTTGCCCTATCTTGTAACAATATATAGTACACCCACATTCCGCCAGTTATATTTAAGTTCCATGTAATAGGGGGCGATTATATTGCCGTCAACCGGGCACAAAGTCCAGACTCCAAATTGTTACTAATAAATTCCAGAAGGAAAAACACAATCACACTTTGCCAGCTCGGGCATCGAACCCAGGACTTCATGTTCTGCAGCAGCGCTTGCGACCTCTAGACCAACAAGGCAGTGTACTCTAATATACAAGGAAAAAGATCCAAAAACCCCGAAAATATATTTTTATTTCATACTTTTAAATCTACATAATATATAAACACATCAACACGGTCTAGGGATATTTTTAAAAAAGCGAATTAACTACTATCAATGTGTTAATTATTTATATGACATGTATATATTTAAAAGATACGTTATTTAATATTCTACCATTTTTTAATAATGGTTAAGGTACTTCGATTAAAATTTCAGGATTTTATGAAAAAAAAATGAAGCATAGATGGAAACCGTATATGAATTAACTTTTAATTTATGAGTAAAAACTGAAAAAAATAGAAAAATCATTTAATTTGTGTTTATAAACTTGAAGTTAGTAGTCTGAGAAAGCGCCCATGATGTTCATAACACATCGGCAACGATTCGGCATGCTCAGAACAAGGTTGTCAACGTCTTGCTGCGGAATATTGTCCCATGTCCTTCTGAGGTGCGCAAAAAGTTGATCTTCTGTAGCCAGATTTTCAGGAACTTCCTTCAGAGCTCTTCTTTGCAGTATATCCCACGCATTCTCAATGGGATTTAGATCTGGCGATTGAGCAGGCCAGTCTAAGGCCCTAACATTGTGTGTATGTAACCAAGCTGCTACCGTTCTCGCCGTGTGTGCCCGGGCAATGTCGTGCATGAGCAGGAAATCTTGCCCCATTTGTGTTCTGTGGGGCAAGATTACGGACCCCAGCACCTGTTGGACGTATCGTTCTGCCGTCATATTGCCCCGCACCCAAACGAGATCCGTCCGTCCTCCAAGACGAATTCCTGCCCAAACCATAATTGTTCCTCCTTGGTATGGGTGAACTTCCTGAGGGTTCTGAAGACGGCTCCATCGTCCAGGAACTCGCCAAACACGCGTCCTTCGTGAATCTGGATGGAAGCCAAACCTGGATTCATCCGTGAACAGCACATTGGACCATTGCTCACGGCCCCAGTCCACGTGGTTCCGAACCCATTCTAATCGTCGTCCACGATTGCCTCTCCGTAAAGGTGGGACCCGGAGTGGTCTACGAGAGCGTAGATTGCTTTCATGCAGTCGCCTTCTTACAGTTTGGTCACTCGCAAGCACTTGGTGTTCCACTCGCAGCCTTTGGACCAATTGAGTCGCCGTTGCATTTGGTTGAGCTCGCGCAGTAATTTGCAAAAATCGGTCTTGTCTGGGGGTAGTGATGCGACTTGGCCCCCGGTGCCTCTCCGCTACTTCACCTGTGGCACGATAGCGTGTCCACAATCTTGAAATTACATTTTGGTGGATCCCTATGGCCTCAGCAACATTACGCTGAACAGACCCAGCTTCCAGCATTCCCACAGCTCGTAACATCTCCGCCCTCGTCAAATGTTGGCGTTGCATGGCTACAATACCTCAATTTTAACTTCATCTTTTGTTTAAAAATGAAAAAAAACTGTAACTAAACGTAATTCGTATTGTTTTCTAAATTTCGCACAAATGAAAATTCCCTCTCCTACACATCAAGACATTTTTATGCCACCGAAACAAAAGAATTTTCTAAAATTTGAATTTGGAATTAGTCTGAGATAAATTACAAACAAATCGGTGTATAAAAGATTCCAATGCGGCCAGTACTTTTCGAGTTATTTAATTGAGTATGAAATATCCCTAGACCGTGTTGATGTGTGTATAATAGGATAACGCTTCGATCGACAATCTATCGAACACGTAATTACGACACGATATCTTGCAAAAATATCCCGAATTAAACAGTATACAGTCCATAGCTTTTGAAAGGCTGAACCGATTTTCACCAAACATCACAATCAGCTAAGAACACTCCCGATAATGTCACCATTCATACAAAAAAAAACTAAAGCAAAATCAGTGTATCCGTTTAGGAGCCATATGCTACAGACAAATACACAAACACACAGGTACACACGTCAAACTTATAACACCCCTCTTTTTCCGTCGAGGGTTAAAAAGGAACAATTTCATGAACACGATAAAAAGTTGTGTATGAGTAAATTCAAGGCCCGGTCAAGTCCAAATCCGTTATGCTGTCCATATGCGATTAAGGTCCACAAAATATATGCACATGCTTTTATATAAGAAAAGGAAGTATTAAAATAAAATTATTCATAAAGAACCTTTTCTTAAACAAGTTTTTTCGTATTCTTCTCAGCAAATCCTTTCATTTGACACCAATAGCATGGCAGTGCATAAAAAACAACTAGTCCGCCATCTTGGGCTGTCCGCCATATTGGATTTAGAATGACGTCTTTTTGTTTGTTTAGTTTGGATGCATTGTCATCCAAACTAAACGTGTAGGCAAATTTCATCTTAATCGGTGGAGGAAAACTGCTTTAAAATTAAGGACGCTATTACATTTTTCTACAAATAACAGTGCTTTTCAGGTACAATTTTAATGTATATGCAATCACAGATGTGAAGATATCATGGTCTTAATTTAAAGATAATATATTCAGCTCCAGATTGGCATCAGAAAAAATGTATCACATCATCCAAAATTTTTGCACAAATACGTTTTGCCCATCACAATAATCGCAAAAATATTAAAAAAGTAGGGTCCGAATAGGTCCCAGTTTAGGTAAATTTACAGCATTTTTTAATCTTCAAAATTAAAAGAAATTGCTGTATATATAGTCCTTTAAAGGTTCAGCTAATTATTTTTTACCTAAATCATTATATTTTTTAATTATTAGCTAAAATAAAAACACTTGCCGACTTCTTCATACATTTAGCACTCGAGGCTCATCATTCCGCGCTCAGAAGCGCTCGTGGAAAGACGGGCATATCGCTTTCTCGCAGAAAATAAATACGATAAAAGTAATAGAAAAGATTGTAGTGTGCATGCGTGTGAGTACCGTCGTCGTCGTTTTTCTTGATCGAAAGGAGTTGATATTTTATCGAGCCGAAATAAAAGTATGTTTGAGTTTCCTATTATTATTAGAATGTGGTTTAGAAATTATGTTGGGTTAGATCAGGATTTGGATAGGTGGTGTTAAGCAGCTGTTGACAAGGTTGAGAAATGGATGGGTGGGGCAGCTCTTAATAAGGTTAGGATTTGGATGGGTAAGGTTAAGCTATCGGCGGTGAAGGTTAGAAGTGGATGGGTGGGAGAAGATTTATGATTTTAACCGGTTTGTACGTTTGTATGTATGACGAATACGGGGCCAAATCCAAAACCCAAGATGGCGCCGACGAAAATTTGACATCTTTTCGTCATGGGTATCATTGTCATGGTTTTTGGGGTGGCTTATATCGAATATGGGGTCAAAACCGAAATACAAGATGGCGCCGACAAAAATTTGGAAGCTTTTCGACATGGGTGTCATTTTCATGGTTTTTGGGGTCGCTTATAACTAATATGGGGTCAAAACCAAAATACAAGATGGAGCCGACGAAAATTTGATACCTTTTCGTCATAGGTGTCATTGTCATGGTTTTTTGGGTAGCTTATATCGAATATGGGGCCAAAACCAAAATACAAGATAGCGCCGACAATAATTTGACATCTTTTCGACATGGGTGTCATTTTCATGATATCGGTGTCGGTTCCTAATGTTTTTTGGACACAGGAAAGTTATTTTTTTTTCTTTTTAGTTTTTGTTGGTTCCCCATAGTGGGTATACTAAATACATCTGTTTACCCCCTAAAACCATATAAGCGTGATTTTATATTATGGTATGGTAAAACAAAACATAAACATACGATCACACTAATCGCAGGTCATTTGCTATTTGTTATTGAAGAGTTCCACTGTCGTATCTCCAAAGATCTTTATCAGATTCTAATATAGTATACAATAAAATCTTTCCTGAATAGACATATATTTATCGACGAAAACCCGATCAGTATCGGATAAGTAGTTTTCAAGAAAATCGCAGATACATACGGGTCGAATAGATAGAGCACCTACTTTTTTTGAAGTCTGTTGAAATTAATAACCTACTTTTTACAACGACGGTTTGTAAAAGTTACCAAATGCATTTTCAAAGTGCCTACTAACCTTCCTGAATCAACTTCAACAAAATTAAAAAAAATATATCAAGGACCAATATTATTTCAGTGATGTATAAAATCGAGCTCTCAGTAGTTTCAATGACTGCGTGGGCGTAATGTTGCTGTATGCGACTAGATACCTAAATTTGAGTTCGTCGAAAATGTAACAGCGTCCTTAAGATGCAAGATTTGACCCGAACACACTTACGTAGTACATACATTGCAAATTAAATAAAAGCTTGTAAATAAAAATAGGCAGTCATGGAGACTGCTAACAGAAGTGAAAACTTAAAACGTCATATTTGCATGTCGGTGACACGAACCCATAAGTTTTGCTCCTACCAAAAATAATTAATGCGGCGAAAGAAATTTTTCACTCAAATTATAATGGAAGGGTAAATGCAATTTCCAAATACTTCAGCAGGAATAACAAGATTATAGAATAACCTTAAGTATCCATCATAAACAAATTAATCGCCAGTCAGTTATGCGAGTCGTTTACCTGTATATCAATATATCAGGGACGTCTCTGAGCGTGTTTGTGCGGAACTAACAATATCCGCTGACGGCCGCTCTCGTAAATAATAAATATCTAATATACACGTAGGTATAGGTACTATATTACATTTCTAATCTTCGAAATATTGCCATGGTATATGATACCAACCATAACCAAATCTTTAAAAAAATAAACAAATGAAATAAAAACATAACAAATAAATAAACAATTATAATAGTATAAAAAAAAGAAAGTGTCGACCACAGGAATCCAGCAAATGTTTTTTGTTCGACATAAAACAATAGAACAACACAGCCTGTGGTACACAGCAATTCATCATTAGCCTTTTTTTTAATATTCCCACTGCTGGGACACAGGCCTCCTCGAGAGAATGGGCAGTAATCCACCACGCGGGTCCAGTGCGGGTCGGTGGATGTCACATGTTTTCGAATTTTAGTTCTAGGACAAGCCGGTTTTCTCATGAAGTTTTCCTTCGCCGTTTTGAGAGTAGCGGTGATGAAATAATTTACACAAAGTAAAGCGCCTGCCTGGGGTCGAACTCACGACTTACAATTTGTAAGACGCGGCCGCTACAACTGGGCCACCACAGCTCACAGCAATTGAGTAACTGATCTGTACACAGCAATTAACTAACTTTATTAGCGAAAACAATGTTCCCAATCGGATCAGTACAGTAACTTCTAGAGCTTGAACAAACAAATACCGTTCTACACAATTAGTTTAGAAGTTTAGATTTTGTCACTAATAATAATGTACAAATTGGCTCTTTGGTATATGTATGTAGGAAAGTGCCTAAATTTTCTTCAATCTAATCCAGGCTTCGATTAGTTGTGGCAAGCGGTGATGGCCACTGTACTTAGCTGTAGCTGCCACAAATGGAACACAATAGCCATTACATCCATTAAGCTGTGCCTGTGTGAGCCACATGTGGTTTCACTGTTAGTTCAACTTGTACATGCTGTACATTCCGTAATGGCTAGTTAACAATTTAGTTTTAAGAAAGGCGCAAAAGCAAATAATTGTCAAGGCAATATGGGTGACCACAGAGTAGTAGGTCCAAGGTTCCCTTACTTTGCAGCATGCAGGCTGGCAGAAAACGAAATAATTGTGGCTGGATACGGATCACACACTCGAAATTAGAATCAGTTTCGAATAGTAGAATAAGTTTTATTCTACGTTTTGATGCAGTTTGCATTTAATTTTGAATATTGATAAAGGCGTTTCGCATTTATTGAAGTCCCGTTGTCCAACTAATTTAGGAGGCACAAGAAATTGTTAGTGATAAGTTGCTCTGCAAAGCCTGGGCCAAGTGTCTTGCCAGTCGTACTCCTGGGAGGTGTGTAAGGCCCACTGGCACGAAATGCGAATTGAAAATGTGTCAATTAAACCTCGTGTTAGCAACTAAATCTGAGTTAAGTTTTTAGTGCAAATGGGACTAAGACGCCTTGATTCTTGACCTTCAAGAATCAAGAATACCTTCCTGAAAAAAAAGGTGTGTGGTCAGGGGACTCCTAAAAAATCATACCTACGTGACGATACATTTTCGCCCGAATCACACCTACCGCCAGCCGCGATTTGGAACTTTATTTCAAAAATGTATACTGCTCGTAATGAGAATTTTAATGGAGCCCAGGGAACACTCGACGAGACGAGTGTTCCCTGGGCTCCATTAAAATTTACAAATCTATGGTATAGTGCAACATCTGGTTTTACCAAAGTTCTGTAGCATAAGTATCTATTTTTATAGTATCCTATTTTTCGTGGGAATACAGAGGCTTGCATCTCGCGGGACGCAGAAACTAAGTACAAACTTATAAAGTCGCTAGAATAGACTGCAGAATAACGTCGCCGCGAAAGTTTCAACTTCCTCCGCTAATATTAAACAAGCAGGCTTTTATTTTCAAGACGCATACTTGTAGCTTGCTGAAAAGTAAGTTATATAAATCGGTTAATCACAAGAATCAATGTTCAATTAATACAAATTCTAACCGACTTTCCAAAAAAGAGCAGGTTCTATGTTCGACTGCATGTACCTTTTTTCCTTATATAAAATTAACAAAAAAATTAAACCGACTTCCAAAAAAAACGCAACAACGAGAAAAATAAAAACTTTCTTTTCCGAAGTCGGTTTCTTTGGTACCTATTGTAATGTTCAAACTATACAATTTTATTTTAAAAAATCCCATACATATTTTGACACTGACTTCAGAAAAGAAAGTTATTTTTCGCTTTATAGTGTTTTTTTTGGAAGTCGGTTTAATTTTTTTGTTAAATAGTTGTTATTTTTCTCTTTTTAGTTTTGGGACCTCTCATGAAAATAATTGATAGCAAAAGTATATTTCTTGACGATTCTAATAAGTCCGAACACGACTCGGATACATTCATCAGATCTGTTCAATGGTACCATTTATTATAAGTATTTGCTTCATCATAGTCATTAGAATAGAATAGAATATACTTTATTGTACACCATAAAAGTTATACATCAATTTTATAAGAAAAACTGAATTATACGGGTACAAAGGCGGTCTTATCGCTGACAGCGATTTCTACCAGACAACCTTTGGGTAGACTGAAAGAACTTATAATGAGAAAGGGGGTAGTCTGTGGTGTACTGTACATTAAAACATAAACATATGCAAAACTATATTGTTACAATAAATACTATCCATAAAGTTAAATACGCAAATACTTACATACATATATACTTAAATATATACATACACAATATTACATGTTAACAAATTCAGAGAAAGAAGGGACAAAAAATAATAATTAAAAATATATTTTGAATAATGATGAAAGAAATTAGGTCCAGATATAAAAGCGATATATTATACCTACCCGTGGCATAACTTATCCTTAAGAAGTTCTAGTGGACATCTGTGATCTTCTTCATCACTTCCACTTCACCAAAGGCTATTTTCCAAGTGCAAATGCTTGCCATGATGATGAAAATACCAAAATCTGTTAAATTAAATATAATAAATAAATAATATAAAAATACCAAAATATGTTTGTTTATAATATTTGAGAAGTTCCCTCGATTTCCATTGGATCCCATCATCAGATTATTCCTGATCTGATGACCATGGGACCACCATTCTCCATTCCCCGATAATTCTTCATTTAATAGTGTATGGGATACTTCCCTTTCAAACAAAAGAAGAGTATTCCAAATCGGTCCAGGCGTCTTTGAGTAATCGGGTATCGAGTACCTCCTCCTTTTTTTTAATTCGGTTAAAAATAGTGTAGCGTCAATGCGATACGGGTCAAAATATACCCTATTAATTACATAACATCATGTATTCCTCGAAAGAGTAGGCAGAAGTGCACCTATGTACAAACCTATTTCGCCAATTATGCTTAATTTCCATGTGATACAGGACGAGCCTATTAATTTGGTTAACCTACCTTAATAATCTGATTATAAATTAACTTAACATTATTCTTATATAACATAGTATAAGGTCAGGTGGAGCTGTATAAAAACATGTTTCGTGAGTGCTATTTAAATCATGTAACTACGGGCTAGGTACTAGTGAGAAGTTCTAGTAGGAATCCATTTCGGCCAAGCCAGGAATCAAACTTCATCACATAAACCCAAAAAAACATAAAGCGCCTAAAGCCGATTTACTTTTAAACGCATGTTCTCTTTTTTGACAAGTGTTCAAGTCTAAGTTGTTCGCAATCGGCTCATTAGATCTAGCAGCGTGCCGGATAGACCGGATCAGCTCTAATTACTCTGTCCGACTAGATGGGATCCTCTAGCGTACGATTGTTGTAGGATTGACGTATTTGCCTTGCACTGGTCTGGGATAGATATCACAAACAATTCATAGTTGAGGATGTCAAGATGTTTGGTTTTGTTTGTTTAATTGGTCAGCTTTTGTCTTTTTAAATTATTCTCAAATTCTATTAAACGAGAATAGTTTAAAAACAGTATAGTTCTTCTACCAAACTAAAAGTACTTAACAAAATTTGGAAATTTATCCTGCCTAATCCTACTTATCAAATTGTATAGCAAAGACCAAAATTATTTTGTAATAATCTAAGTCAGGACTTCCCAATCTTTTTTATACTGTGAATCTCTTTACATAGTATATTTTTTTGCGACGCTCATTTACCTTAGTATTGATTATTACCTGTTTTTTCTTGATGATTATAAAATATTGATTATTAGGAAAAACTGTAGTAAATGAGCTCGCTTTTTTGAGCATATTTTTTAATCATTGCTTGAATTTTGAAAGAATTACTCTCCAATCATTTTCTCAATTGATGTATAATCTGTGATCATCGGCCTATAACAGTCTACTGCTGGCTTGTAATGTGTACTACGACTTGATTACTGCAAATGCCAGAATAGAATAGCCAGTTTCGCGAAGTATCTAGCGGTACTGGGCCTCTTCAGTACCCAGAGTTGGATAAACTTGGGACACATTACATTAAAATGAATTAAATTGTAGTTGTATTATTAAAATACGCAACTACAAAATACTACTCTATAGATACTTATAGGCATAGTATTTATAAAGTATAGTATTTTGTAGTTTGAGGCTCGTTTTACATATATCTCATAGTTCTAACAGCTGTCCTTTCTCGTTTACGACGCTCTTGAGAGAGCACCACGACGCTGACACCCCGGGGCGTCGAGACGCATAGTTTGGGAACCCTGATAGAAGTAATATTGAATAACTTATAGGTAGATAATGATTTAATATTAAACTCATAACTTGCCAATTAAAACTTTCAAACTAAGCTTCAACGATCCAAATGTCAAGTTGATCTCATAATAGTGCCAATACGAAAAATTACCTTAGTTAAAATTACACAGTGAATTTAAGCTGTTTTATAAAAATTGATTTCGGGAAGGAGCGCCGGCTAGGCTATTAAGAACTTTCTGGTAGGTAAAGTTTGGCGTCTAATTGGGGCGAGACTTGTCTCCAAATGTTCTGGCGCAAGTGTTATATTTTTTAGTAACAAGAATGTGTAGCAACACTGTTGGATATTTTCATTAGGGCTGTCAACATTTATTATGAAAACTATTCAATGACATTACAAACGAGAATAAGGTAGAAACAAGCTAACTTCTTTGTTGACTTACGACTTTGTCAAAGCATTGATTGAACTTGCACAGATTCTGTTGTATTTATTATTTTGTAGATTGTTGTTCTTCTGTTTCAATTGTGTTGTCATCGTATACTGTAGACGTTTGTCTGTAGTTAACTGATAAAGTTCGTTCGTTTGAAAAATTGAGTTCATTATCACCTAAGTGGCTCTCAGTGCTCAAATTCATCATTATCAATTTTGTTTAGTCTAATAATCCTTTTGGATGCTTATCCATAACACTTATGGAACCTTGTCTATATGGATGATGTGCAGCCATCGATATACAGAAAGGTCAGGTGTGTAGCACTTAGCAGCTAGGCACGCATGAAAATATGCATTATAGAGTGGGGCAGGAGTGGGGTAAGGGTACATTCAGACGGGGAATATGATGTGAACGGAAAGGGCGGACGACGGCCACTCGTTCTCGTTCTCGTCTATTGTTTCCTTTTGTTATGATAAATTGACATACAAATAGGAGTATAACAGAATACCGTTACATTTTATGCTTATATCGACACAGTAGAAGTATCATTGATGGTCCGGACGTGTCTAACGACGGATAATTTCATGCGTGTTATATAACTTGTTGTTAAACAAATAAACGTCGTCGCTGACACTAAATGCCTTTAGAAAGGGGCAAAACAATAAGAAAAACAAAACATAAGAAAACAGTGGTAATCCAACAGGTAATATTAGCTCGTAACACACGAGGATCACCTGAATTAAACTGCAAAGCTTTTAATGTAGCCTCGGAAATTTCCAGCCAGTAACAAGGACGTATAGGGGAATTTGAGAACGGTGTATTGTAATAAATACAAATAGGTGAGTACTCCGCAGTCAGGCACTTAGGGGCAAATAGACTGGCTCGACGTGGGGCGAATCGGTTTACTTTTAATCTGTACGTGGCTGCCGCCCGGGAATAGTACATTGTGATACAAGGGTGGAAAGTAGGGTATTGCAAACGAGATGTCATTAACAAGCCCGAGCCGAAGGCGAGGGTTTTTATGACACGAGTTTGCAATAATATATATAGTTTTAATACCTTGTGTATTAAAGCTATAATTCATAATGATTACTCGCAAATGTGATGAAAAACATTGTGTGTATCACGGGCGGTACGGGAATTACGAACCTCGACTCAGAAAGCCCTCAGTCTTCGACTTCGGGCTTCTACTAGAGCCTCGATCGTAATTCCATACATACCGCCCTTAATACACAATGTACTATTGTATGTTAGTACGTAAACGTAAGTATCTATCCTATTTTAATGAAATGTTCAAAAGCAACATTATTGCTGAGTTCCATAGGCTATTTGGCTGCATATTTCCTGTAGAATAGACAACGGGAACGAAACTATCGGAGAAAGGTAGTCTAGTATAAAAGTGTGTGAACTAAAATGTCTATAAACGAAGGGTTGTGATGACAACTCGTCACACCGACTATTTCGTCGCAATTTCTAATAGGTCTCTTTAATTAATACGCCACTTTCTACATGTAGTCAGTTTCTTCCCAACTCGTCTCAAGCCGCATTTTGTCTCATTCCTAACTCGTCCGACGCGTATGTTCAATTTACATTAACGTACAAAATTATAAAGTGAATAGATACCCGATAGAAGGCGAGGTCAAGGTCAGACCAACTGGATATTAATGCCGGAGTCACTGACTTCCTTGGATCGGTACTCTCAGCAAATTTGTTGTTACTTCAACTCCACATAAACGATCTGCTAAACCTACCTTTGGGTATGCAGATAACAGCACTGTTGCTAAGAAATAAGATAAGCCGCATTTCGTCTCTTTCCCAATTCTTCCAACGCTTATGTTTAAATAAATATCATACCTTCTTATGTTCTATATCAACCTTGTTAAAATTATGATAAGGTAATAATATCGTGGGTACCTATCTGTAGAAGGCGTTTTTCCTGTTCTGTGGTACCTATTACATGAATGATAGAGATTACAAATACAACCTAAAATATTACATGAAGTTATTGTTGGCTGGTCTATTGTTTTTAATTAATAATTACAGGCTTATTCGTGTGGGTGGTTAACAGCATTCAAATGATAATATTTTCAGAAACATAGTACTTACAGCAGCAGCAATCTTTTTGAGGCAATATTATTTCAACTCTAAAGTAGATTTTCAGGATGTTTTTCATTTGTCGAGGTTTTTTGTTTTCCAATTTTAGGCTATTTCCGTAAGTCATTTATCCAAAATGCTTTGAAGAGCATATGTAACCATTACCGTATTAATTATTTACTTTCGGCAATTTATACAGAGGCAAGTACGACAGGTTACGAACAAAATTAGTTCTGCTTATTTTCTGCAACTTACTCATATTGTGTTCACAGTAATCAGAGGCAACAGCTACTAGTATTTCACTTTACTTTGGTAATAAACACATTTAAAATTTTATAATATTGGAACTACTTATCATAATTGGGTTTTAATTGAAGTTTTATTTTGTATGGTACCTTTATCTTTATTAATCGTGTTTGTATCTATATCTATATACTTCTATATCTATATCCATACTAATATTATAAAGAGGAAAGATTTGTATTTTTGTATGTTTTTATTTTTGTATGTAACGAATAATTTTAAAAACTTCCGATTTCAAATATTCTTTCTACGTTGCGAAGCTACACTATCCCCGGGTGACATAGATTATTTTTTATCCCTGTATTCCTACGGGAACGGGAAATACGCGGGTGTAACCGCGAGGCGTCTGCTAGTCTTCTATCTATCTATTTTAAACATATAAAAGAAGAAAGTGACTGACTGACTGACTCACTCACTGACCATCAACGCACAGCCCAAACAGCTGAAGCTTCAATCATGAAACTTGGCAAGTAGGTTTCTTTGGTAGTGTAGGTGAGCACTAAGAAAGGATTTTTGGAAATACCACCCCTAAGGGCGTGAAATAGGGGATGAAAGTTTGTATGAAAATCCGTCAGTTTTAAAGTCAGAATCTTCATATTTTGGGTTTAGGCTGAAAATTAAAAAATATTTAGACCTGTCTCAGCAATTTTGAAAATTCACCCCCATGAGTGTGAAAAGGGGGATGAAGTCATGGAAATAATGAAATCGTCTAGAGACTTGAAATTTTGCACATATACTGTCCAGGCATCCACTAAGAAAGGATTTTTGTGAATTCCATCCCTAATAGGGTTAAAATAGGGGATGACAGTTTGTATGAAAGTCGGTCAGTTTTAAGTTAGGATCTTCGAATTTTGGGTTTGGGCTGAAGATTAAAATCTAACGCAACTTAAGGTTTTTTGGGAATTCCTTCCTTGGGGAGCGGATCATGGGGGATGAAATGTTGTGTACAAAAGTCCTTTTTTTACAAAGGTAAAATTATTAAAAATACTTTTAAGTCTTTGAAGTCTGTTGGTAACTATAAAATGGCTCAACGCATACATATAGGAATTAAATAGGGACGGGATAGGGATAGACCTATTATCTAAGCTAACTTATCAATGTTAAACATTTACGTGTAACAATTGTATTAAAATAATTTGCAGTTTATTCGTTTTAATTTAATTTAAGCTGTTGCATTAGGGGTCAGCAGTGTAGAAAAATAAAAATAGGTATTCTTTAAAGAATGTAGTACCTAAAAGTTACTTCTGTAGGTACGTAATTAATTTCTAACTACATAATAAATGGATCAGTGATAGGAAATAAGTGTACCTAGATATAATCCGCGGCACCTAACGTGAGCTCTGGCTACCATACTATCAGTTAGATGCATTGTAATTGTGACCGCTTCAGTTAATCGGCAATGATTACACCACAAGGACGTATTATAACGGAGTACGCAGTGAACCTACATAAATATTGACATGATTAGGAACATGCAAAAAATCGCAAGTAATAAATAAATCTGTAATTTATTTATGTATATGTACATACCATTATTATATTTGATATATTACATTGATATTCAAACTACCGACTACATTTTTTTTTATAATCATGTATTATTGATGTTGCAGCCTGAACAAACATATTTGATTCAGGATAAAGCCAAATTTTGCCCGTTTTGCGGGAAGTATGGTTTAAGAGTAACTGGTAAGGTAAACTGGTTTATTTTTAAAAATGTTGTAATAGTTAAATATAAAGTTATTATAGTTAGGTACATACTCGTACCTATAATTTTATAAAGCAGTTACCTAAATGAGCAAGTTATATAAGTACAAGATGCTAAATTGACCACATTCAACAAGAAACTCTGCTTGGGCGTCAGAAGAACCTATTTGTTTTTCTTTCGGTATTATTATTATCGTAAGTACGGCAATTCTTAACGGTTTATTTGTTTTTTCAGATAAATGTAGACTATGTAGTCAGTTATACGACGAGCTCTTGGGAGTACTAGAGAGGTGTCATATGTGCAAACACATCCTAGCGCCCAAATGGAGCTATTCTGAAGTGTCATTTCACATAGTATGTTTAGTCCAGCGTACTTGTATAATAGAGGTCAGTGGTCTATGTTTATCAGTCTATGTATGTATGTTTGTTCTTATGTGGCGTTCTAGAGGCCAAACACTTGGGCCATTCTTACGTCAATTGATTTGTCTTAACCCTGCGAGTGTCACTGGCTACATTAAAATTGGAAAATAGAAAAATGGTGCCATATTGCGGGGGCCCGAATAATTTTCTTTCTTCCAAACCCATCGTGTGGTGTATCAAAATAAAGGGTTTTAGGAGGTCATTGCAAAAATATATAAAACTTATATGTTTAAATATACCTAATTCTAAAAAAAATACCAAAAAATTATAAATAAACAAAAGTTAATTATTCGCGAGCTGGAAAGGAAACGCTAAAGGCACAGCGGCTCAGACGAGCAAAGATGCTATCGAGCCATAATCCATATCTAAACATATAGCTAAATAAAACAAGAAAGTGACTGACTTACTCACTGACCATCAACGCACAGCCCAAACGGCTGAAGCTACAATTATGAAACTTGGCACGTAGTTTCCTTTGGTGGTGTAGGTGAGCGCTAAGAAAGGTACCTACCTACCAACGCAACGCATAGCCTACAAGCACCCTGCCTACTGATTTCCAGTAGATGATTTACTACAGGTAGGCTAGATAGTAACTGAAATTATTGCAATACCTACTAATAAGGCGCACTCATCCTCTTTATTTATTTAACAGAATTAGGTACCTACCACTACACTACATGATAACAATAATTAAAGAAATAATATAATAATAATCAATAATTACTCAAATCTACTAGACAGACAGGCAGGTAACTTGAGCCCTGCCCTGATTGTCATACTTTCGGTATGGTAGCCAAGGGTCAAGATACGTGGCAGGGATTAGGTATACGTTCCATCCACACGGCTGCAACGCGGAGTGAGAGGTGCAACAAAGGTGCAATGGGCGAGGGGGGCACCAGTGTGAATGCAGAGCCCTGAAGCGGGCACTCGCTACAGGACCTACGTCGTTGACAGTTGTATGCGAAAACGGAATTTTGAGCTTATCCGTGAATACTTTGTGGTTTTGCTGGGGACAGTTTCTTTTCTTCATTGGTTTTGTAGCTTAGTTTTTTTAGTTTAGAAGGTTTTTGTTAAAATATGGCAAGGAGAAGCATGTAGTCTACGCGTGCGAAACCGCGGGCAAAAGCTAGTCTAAACATATAAAAGAAGAAAGTGACTGACTGACTGACTGACTCACTCACTGACAATCAACGCACAGCCCAAACGGCTGAAGCTTCAATCATGAAACTTGGCACGTAGGTTCCTTTGGTAGTGTAGGTGAGCACTTAGGAAGGATTTTTGGAAATTCCACCCCTATGGGTGTGAAATAGGGGATGAAAGTTTGTATGAAAATCCGTCAGTTTTAAAGCCATGATCTTCATATTTTAAATTAACTGAACATAAAAAAATAATTTACACCTATCTCAGCGATTTTGAAAATCCACCCCCATGAGGGTGAAAAGAGGGATGAAGTCATGGGAATAATGAAATCGTCAAGAGACTTGAAATTTTGCACATGGATACTTTTTTTTAATAATTATATATTTATTTCAAAAACTTGACAGCATAGTTACAGACAAAGTTACAACATAAAGAATCAGTATCTTAGGAATAGGTCCTCTGGCTCCCAAACTAAGTATACCTGTGACTTGGGAGTTAGTGTTGTTGAAGATATATCACCTTCATGTACTAACACTAGCTACTGGCTAGATAGAGTACTGTCTAGTTTGAACTAGCTTTAGAATAGAGTTTTGGTACTGTCTTTTGTACGGTACATATCTTGCTGTTATACCATTCCTATTACAATATGCTTAATGATATTCCATGTGTTCTCGCTCTGTAAACCTTCCCTAACAAGTGTTCCTCCATTATAAAAGACATTATGTATGTTGCTGGTTATTAAAAAGTTAGCTGTGAAAAAAAAAAACAAACGGCACATTTCAAATTTTTTGTACAAAAATAACAATCTTGAGAATGTGTGTGTGGGTGCGGGTGGCTGAGAGTATGTGTGTGTATATGTTTTTGTGCAATGTCAAGTGTGTATATGAAGATGAGAAGTTTGTGTTGGATTATTGATTAGGAGAGGATAAAAGTTTTTCTATTTCGTCGTAGTTTTTATCCATCAACCACGCTTTCACAGCGATTTTACATTTATGTAAATTAAAAGTATGTATACTGTGCACATACTTCATACTGTGCAGGCATCCACTAAGAAAGGATTTTTGTGAATTCTACCTCTGAGGGGGTGAAAAACGGGGTTGAAAGTTTGTATGAAAATCCGTCAGTTTTAAAGTCAGAATCTTCATATTTTGGGTTTAGGCTAAAAATTAAAAAAATATTTAGACCTGTCTCATCAATTTTGAAAATCCACCCCCATGAGTGTGAAAAGGGGGATGAAGTCATGGGAATAATGAAATCGTCTAGAGACTTGAAATTTTGCACATATACTGTCCAGGTATCCACTAAGAAAGGATATTTGTGAATTCCATCCCTAATAGGGTTAAAATAGGGGATGACAGTTTGTATGAAAGTCGGTCAGTTTTAAGTTAGGATCTTCGAATTTTGGGTTTGGGCTGAAGATTAAAATCTAACGCAACTTAATGTTTTTTGGGAATTTCTGCCTTGGGGAGCGGATCATGGGGGATGAAATGTTGTGTACAAAAGTCCTTTTTTTACAAAGGTAAAATTATTAAAAATACTTTCAAGTCTTTAAAGTCTGTTGGTAACTATAAAATGGCTCAACGCATAAATATAGGAATTAAAAAGGGACGGGATAGGGATAGACCTATTATCTAAGCTAACTTATCAATGTTAAACATTTACGTGTAACAATTGTATTAAAATAATTTGCAGTTTATTCGTTTTAATTTAATTTAAGCTGTTGCATTAGGGGTCAGCAACGTAGAAAAATAAAAATAGGTATTCTTTAAAGAATGTAGTACCTAATAGTTACTTCTGTAGGTAGGTAATTAATTTCTAACTACATAATAAATGGATCAGTGATAGGAAATAAGTGTACCTAGATATAATCCGCGGCTCCTAACGTGAGCTCTGGCTACCATACTATCAGTTAGATGCATTGCATTGCGGATGCATTCCTCTTAGAAGCGATGATTATTGTGACCGCTTCAGTTAATCGGCAATGATTACACCACAAGGACGTATTATAACGGACGGTTTAGTAGACGGAGCGTATTTTCGCTAAGGCTATTAACCTTGATCAAAGAAAGGACAAAAGTCGTTCAGTATCCGTGTACGTGGGCAAAACTGTGTCGTTCCACAGTAATGGGGTTTTTGTGCTGCATTCCGTCCCGATACAATGAGTTTTCGTCTACAGTACTGGAGTACACACTTACATATAAAAGTATAAAATACTACAACGCAACATCGTGTGGAAATCATTTATTCGGGCGTTGTGCTAAATATTTTCGTGCATTCCTTTTAATTAAATTCCAAACGGGACTTACATGGATTTTCCGATTTTCTTTTGCTCCTGTTTACATAAAATGATAAGAGCCTTGTGTTTCTCTTTGTACACCGCAAGAAGCCAATTTAATGTTGCAGACGCCAGCATTATGCTGGTCACGTTCGAATATTAATTTCCTTTATTTACAAACTCGTTTTAAAGTTCCGGTGGCCGTAAATAATTGTGAAATATGCCGTACAAGTTTATACTCATTCTCGATTCGTACAAGTTTATTCTCGTTTTTCCGGTTGAACGTTCCATATTGTCAGACTTTATGGCTGTTTGGTAGAGATGCCATAATCACAATGTTGCTGTGGAGGTGGACAGAGAGATTGCTGGGCGGTACGTAGGCAATTTATTTAACTGGCGACTTGGATTGAGGAAAATACGGGCAAGTGATAAAACACCCTCTAGGCTCTGTAAATAAATTGAGATAAAAAGTGAAGCCAATTTTAGGCTCTACGTTCAAGACATGGGAATGAATTTGGAATGTAAGCAGGTGGCAAATCCACTACTTGCTTGGGGCCTTCACTGGCCACTTTGGAACTAACGACATGTTCTTGAAGATGGGTCTAACTGCGACGCCCATGTACAGGTTGTGTAGGGAACATACGGAACACATGTAGCACCTTCAGTGCACATGCGATGCACTGGCTAGTAAGCGAATGAGTCTCCTTAGGGTTAGATATCGAAGACCAGCAGCCGTATTGAGTAAGTGCGCAAAGAGTTTGAACTCTATCCAAGCAACCAAATCGACCAATCAAATGCGAGATGTGGATTTCCGTCTTGTGTGATTAGCCGATTTGGTCGCTTGGATAGAGTTCAAACTCTTTGCGCACTTACGCAATGCGGCTGCAGAAGACTATATAGGCTCATATCTCCTAATCTCGTTGTAAAACTCATGAAAAAGATTTTAAACGAGATTGGAAAGGAGTAAGTTATCTAAGAGACCACAAAAGATCCCAATGGGTCGAAGTATCTGAGTTATTTCTCGGCTCCTCCACTAGATAAGATATGAAGCCAATTTATTCATCTGAAAACACACATCATGCTGCGGTTACACACTCCTTCAAATAAATAATCAAGCAGCACCATGTGTCTGTCACGCGTAGAGTAAATCCATTAATCTGCTAATAATAATTACATTTACCTACCAGGAACTCCATATGAAGACCCAAAGATTCCTCGAAGCGAATGAATATTACATTATTATAATTTATCCATATTTTACCCCTCCCGGATTACGTAGGAATGGGTATAAACATACGGATGTACACTTATGGCCTCAATATCACGTAATTCTTGGGACTGCAAAATCTTCGAATGCCATCGTCATTTAGGTACTGTGAGGGCTCCTCACCTATTTAGAGGCAACCTCCTTGCCTATTATAAGACTGGCAACAGATAACTATTTAGTTTATGAAGGTGATTAAAATCATAACGCTAAGAAAATAATTGATGATGAAAACATCTTCAATTATTTGCCCAGCGTAATGATTTCAAACTAAAATTTAACTTTGCTTGTCACTTTGGTAAAAAGGCAGCATGAAAGCATGTACAGCCCAAGTCTCGATGGAATCGAAGGCTTTCTCGTAGTCCACAAACGCTAAACAGAGAGGCAGTTTATACTCTTCGGTCTTCTGTATAACCTGCCGCAGCGTATGTATGTGGTCTACGGTGCTAAAGCCTTTTCGGAATCCGGCTTGTTCGGGGGGCTGGAAATCGTCAAACCTGCGCGCGAGACGATTCGTGATGTCTCTTGAAAACTACTTGTAGACAAGGCTAAGAAGTGAGATGGGCCTATAATTCTTCAGCCGGGCATTGTCACCCTTCTTGAAGAAGAGTACCACCACACCTCCGCACCATGCCTGTGGCGTTTTGCCCTCGAGTATGACGGAATCAAACAGCTTCTGAAGGGCCCTAAGGACCGGTTTGCCACCCGCCTTCAGGAGTTCAGCCGTAATTCCGTCATCACCCGGCGCCTTGTTGTTTTTGAGCTGTTTCAGAGCCATCCTAATCTCATACAGGCTGACGTCCGGGATATCTTCGGTATAGTGTCGGGTCAATCTAGCTCTTTGGTCGTTTGCTAGACTCGCAACGGGCTTGCTGATCGATGTGTACAACTGCCCATAGAATGTCTCGATCTCCCTGAGAAGCTCCGGTTTGGCGGATACGATCCTGCCATCGTCGGTCTTCAGTTTCGTGAGTTAGCTCTGCCCAATAGCCAGATCCCTTGCAAACACCTTGGAGCCTATATTTCGCTCGATCGCGTCTTTAATACGTTCGGTATTGAAGCGTATGGACAGCTTCCACGAACCCGTTGTTGTATTCATCCACGGAGCTCCCTAGGCACTCGAAACTATTCTGGAGTTCGAGATGAAAGCTCTCGGGGTTTTGGCCCTGGATCTGTGCTGGCCGGAGCGTGGACTTCATCAGCCGAGACCTTACAAGCTTAATATTAATGTTTAATGTGCCTCTTACCATGCAGTGATCGGTCCCGGTTTTTACCGAATTGATCACAGAGACATCATTGAACATTTGCTTCTTGGTTGACATGATGAAGTCGATCTCATTTTTTGTGGCACCATCGGGGCTCTGCCAGGTCAACTTCCTGTGTTCACGCTTTTTGAAGAAGGAGTTCATCATATAGAGGCCCTCCTTCTCCATAAAACTGGACAGCAGGTGACCCCGGTGGTTCCGTTGTCCAACTCCAAATTGCCCCACTTGCAGCTCATCCTCGTCTCGTTTGCCCAGTTTCGCGTTGAAGTCCTCCATGACAACGGTGAAGTGAGTTTTGAAACCATGCATGGCTCTGGAGAAATCCTCATACATGGTATCTACCTCATCGTCGGGGTGTGCCGAGGTTGGGGCGTAGACCTGTATGACCTTCAGCGAATATCTTGGGGATATTCTGAGTATAAGGTACGCCACCCTGGTCGACACACTCTCGATCTTCACCACGTTGTTCACAAGGGACTTGAGGACGATAAACCCGACACCACTGTGACTGCCGGTCACCCTCTCGGAAATAGAGCAGGTTACCGTATTTGATGATTATCGAGTCCTCCCCCTCTCTTCGGACTTCAGATAACCCTATAATACTCCATCGCAACCTGCTCAATTCCTCCTCGAGTTCGGTGACCTTCTCGTCGGTCCGAAGTGTGCGCGTGTTGTACGTTGCCAGGTCCAGTCGTCGGTGATTGTTGGGGTAGCCGGATATCGTCCGGAGATTCTTAGCACCCCTTGCCATGCCGTAGCCTCGACCGCTACCGTAGTCGAGGGTAAGCAAGCTGCCGGGTACTAGGGGCCATTTTTTATTTGTGCTATTCATTGGGGGGGTTTTGCAATAATCGCCACGCTTGGCAGGCGGGTTGGCGATCGCAGTATAGTTGTTATAGAAGCACAGTGAACGCTGCTGCCCATTCTCTGGTTTGTCCCTTAGTCGCCTCTTACGACACCCACGGGAAGATATGGCATGGTGAAATTCTTTACGTCCGGCACCATACGGAACGAAATATGTCAAACATTTAAACTATTATTTTCTTAACTGTATTTTACAACAATATCAATATTTATTATGTTTAAACAAAAAAATAGGTATAATTTATATATTAAAAATCATCTCAAAAGCCTAGATTTCAGAACTATTATGATAACAAATTAAAGAGTGCTATAAAGTCACTTTTTTCTGTTCTGTGTATAAAGCAAAGACCTTATACTTCTTACTACTAGACTGTGCACTATGGCGCAAAAACCGGTCCGAGCGAGAGGGCTCCCTTTGGTAGTGTGTCTCTTTCTAATGAGGTGACCATGACCAAACAGAACACGGGACAAATTGATTGTAAAAACGATAGATTAAGTATTCCGATATGTTGATGCTACCTAACTGCGCTATCTAAACCTACCTAATTTATAGTTAATAAAAAAAATGTGTTTATATTTTTTGGTATCTACATCACTAACCGTATGGTGTCGGGCGTAAAGAATTTAACCATCCCATGTTTGCCAGTGGGTGTCGTAAGTGGCGACTAAGAGAAAAACCAGAGACATGGCCAGCAGTGTTCTCTGTGCATTTGTAAGAACCATACTGCGATCGCCAACAAGCCTGCAAAGCACTCCCCATGAATAGCACAAATAAAACATAGCCCCTATTGCCCGGCAGCCTGTACCCTGGACTACGGTAGCGGTCGAGGTTACGGTATGGCAATGGGTGCTAAGAATTCCGGACGAGATCCGGCTACACCAACAAATACCGACGACTGGACCTGGCAACGCGCGCACACTCAGGACCAACGAAAATATCACCGAACTCGAAGAGGAGTTGAGCAGTCTACGATGAAGTATTAAAGGGTTATCTGAAGTTCGAAGAGAGGGGGAGGACTCAGTAATCCTCAAATCCCAAGTCTCTTCAAGTTTCATTCTTCAAGACCATCATATAGATTGGAACAAAAAGCTCTCTGATCCTACTCTCAAGCTCATGGAGGAGAGGCATTAGATGACCCTGCAGTCTTCTGACGGTCCTTTGAAATACCGGCAGCTAAATATACCTCAAAGGATCTCTATGATTTCACATATTATCCAGTTGCGTAGACAGTTGAGAAATAAAACTACACCAATTGTATTCTACTAGGTATCAATTTGCCAATAATATTAACAGCCGCTGAATTTCACTCGAACAAAGTCCGTCAAAAAATCCGCAAACTGTAATGTATGGTAACCTTATACTTATTGTTTATGATCTTCTTGTCGATGGCCTGTCACGGGAATGGTGTGTCATCGCCGTTCCGTATAAACCGAATTACTAGCTACACGTTGTTTTACTCATATATTGCAGTGGCGACGAGGATAAAAATTAGAAGCGTGCTAAATAAAAATTTAATCCAAAATGTCAATCGGAAAACTAACCGAGTTTAATGTAAGATCGGCAAATTGGAAAATGTATGTGGAACGCATGGAAATGTTCTTCAAGGTCAACAATGTTAAGGAGGAATTTTGGTTACCCACATTGATTGCGGCGATGGGTGACGAAGCTTATGAACTTGTAAGCAACTTAACAAGTCCGGGCAAACCGAGTGCAAAAACCTATGTGGAGGTGGTGAAGGTTATGACGGATCACTTGCAACCAAAGCCGTCATTTATGGCAGAGAGGTACCGTTTCCGACAACGAAGACAAAATGCGGGTGAATCCATTTTACAATTTATTTCAGAACTGAAGAAAATGTCCAAATTTTGCGAATTTACGTCCGTATTGGAAGAGAATTTACGTGATCAGTTAGTATGCGGGTTGCGAAGCGAGTCGATTAGAAGAGAATCTGCAATATGCAAATGCCGTTAAGATTTCATGCGCTATGGAATCGGCGGAGAGGGAAAAGTATTTTTGGGCCTAAACAGGGTATACCATCAATGGCTGCGAGCCAATTACAAAGGTGGGCTATTAAGTTACTTCAAAGCAGAATGGGGCAGATGGGTTATCGCGGTTGCCAGCTCTTTCTGATGTTAAACAACCTATTAAAGTTCCGGAACAGTCATATTTACATTTCGCCCAAAATGCCATGTTATTGGATTATAATGAGATTAAAAGACAGACGAGCCGAGACCAGTTGCTAGGCCGAGTTCTAACATATCTTCGCGACGAATGGCCGTCTGATAACGAATTTAAATCGCTCCAATCTTATTTTAATCGTAAAAAAGAACTATACGAGGAGTTAGGTTGTGTGATGTGGGACCATAGGGTGGTCGTACCGGTTGAGTGTAGGAATAAGGTTTTAATGGATTTACATGAGGCACATATGGGCATAGTAAAAACTAAAGCTTTCGCTAGGAGCTATGTCTGGCGGCCGGGTATGGACGAAGAAATTGAAAAAACGTGCAGTGGTTGCAGTGTCTGTGCTGCAGAGAGCGAGGCACCACCTCGAAATATGCCTTGCCCATGGGTTTGGCCAGATAGACCAAGGGCCCGTGTACATGTTGATTTCTTAGGCCCTATCACGGGTCGGATATTTTTAGTAATGGTTGATGCCAGGACCAAATGGTTAGAAGTTAGTCAAGTACCTAGTACAGCGGCTAATCACACGATCAGCGTTTTAAGTGACGTATTTGCACGTTTTGGATTACCCAGACAAATAGTATCTGATAACGGACCGCCCTTTACAAGCCATGAGTTTTCTCAATTTCTCTGTACAAACGGGATCGAACATATATTTTCAGCGCCATATCACCCCGCCTCAAACGGGGCAGCAGAGAACGCAGTTCATACAGTTAAAAGAGTTATTAGAAAAGCAATTAGAGAGAACTTAAACATAAATTTATTTTTAAATAATTTCCTTCTATATTATAGGAATACAGAAAACTGTACTACAGGCGAAACACCGGCGTCACTCATGTTTGGCCGCAGGTTACGTACAAAATTCGACGCCCTAAGACCAAGTAGGGACAGTAGAGTTAGAGATGCTCAGGAGCGTCAACAAAATTACGGCGCAAATGGGTTGCGTCAACTACGCCCGGGGGATGAGGTCTGGCTGCGTCAATATCGTGGACAGGATAAATGGGTAACTGGAAAGGTTGCAGAAAAGATGGGGACCACTGATTATAAGGTAGTAGATGCTTTAGGTAGAGAATCCCAAAAACATGTAGATCAGCTGAAGCCACGGATACGGAGTTCACTAATCTGTCCTTCTCCCTCTAGCCCGATCAGTGAGAATTCCAAGACGGTTGTGTTAACGCAAGAACAGGGAGCGCCCAGTCCGGGTGGTCCACGGAGCGAAGCCTCGACCGCGGTGACCACACATCAGGATGACGGGGATGGAGAATCTTTTGAAGACTGCGTAGAACAGCCGGTTTAGAGCACAACACAAATTCCTTGCCTTCTCCTAAGCCGCCCCAGTCTCGTCCCATTCGTCAATGTCGAATTGATAAGCCAGCTAGGTATAATTTATGGTGAAGGCGTAGAAGTCATATTAAGTTTCTTTTGTTTTTATGAGTTAAGTTTTAAAACTCTGAAAGACTTTTATTGATTGTTAAAATGTAAAGGGTTCTAGATTAAGGGTGAAGGTGTAATTTATGGTAACATTATACTTATTGTTTATGATCTTCTTGTCGATGGCCTGTCACGAGAATGGTGTGTCATCGCCGTTCCGTATAAACCGAATTACTAGCTAATCCACCATCCTACATTTAGTATTACCAGGCCCAAACATTTAAAAGCTCTACTCTTACTCAGTATTAATGAATATTTTTAAAAATACAACGAATTGATTAAATATAGGAATTGTAGAAATATTTATATACTTTTCTAAAAATATTTAAATACGTGTCAAATTCTATGAATTGCTCGTTTTGGTATAACATAAAAAGAAAAATATAAAAATTTCTACCATTTCTACCAAACCCAATGATTAGTTGAGCTAGCAAGAGGTCAGACAAGGACACACTACCAGCGGAAACCCTCTCGCCAGGATTACTTTTGGTTAGCTACCGCTTATAAGGAAATAGCTAACCTAGGTGTATGATGATAGATTTAATTTTAGCTAAACAAAAAATTTTGGTACACAGTCTAGTAATAAGAAATATGTATAAGGTCTTTGGTATAAAGTAACCATTTTGTGTTGTAACGATAGGTAACGATTTATTTCTAAAGTTAGTCGGATTATAACCTTTTGACGTTTGTTAGTTTATAAAAAGATTTTTCCCTCTGTGAATCCATACTAATATTATAAATTCGAAAGTAATTCTGTCTGTCTGTTACCTTTTCACGCCTAAACCATTGAACGAATTTTAATGAAATTCGGCAAGGAGTTAGATGTCATCCTGGGGAAGAACATAGACAACATATTATTACAAAAAAAAAATAGGAGGTAGGGTTTGGTAGGGTAAGGTGGGTAGGGTAGGGTAGGTAGGCATGTAGGGCACGGTACATAGGTTGGTACCCTACGGTAGGTGACGGGAGCGAAGCCGCGGGGGACATCTAGTAAGTTATAGTTTTCGTTACCTCGGTGTCGCGGTAAATGATGAATGAAGTTTATTCAGTAAATCAATAATATTATAAATAACACTAATAGTATTTGTTTTTAAACTACCTACATAAGTTGGTCTAGTGTTCGCAAACGCTGCTGCTGAGCATGAGGTCCTGGGTTCGAATCCCGGGTCAGGCAACATATTATTAGGTAATTTCCATCTGGAATTTCTCACAGTAGCAGCCCGGATGCTGGGCTAGTCCCCGGTTCAATGCCACTCCACTATTTCATAAGTCCTATGTACTATCCTTCCGCACTATTTCCAAACCACTGGAACCACTGAAAGCCAGAATCAACAGTGCTGAGTTTCTGATTAATTTCGTTGCGGGATCCAAGACAGTTAAATTCATTCTCCGTGACTTCGTCGAGCTTCATTGCCTCGGAGCTTTTGTAGTGGTTACCACAATTGATTCTGGCTTTCAGGAGTTTCAGTGGTTTGGGAATAGTGCGGTAGGATTGTACATGGGACTTAAACATAACTTGCGGAATGTCACTGTGCACCTCTGCTTAACCCTTCGGGGAACACAGGCGTGATGTTATATTAAGAGTTCGGCGTTGCCCAGCCGACTACTCTGAGAATAAACACTGAACAGTCTCAAGACCATAAAGTCCGATTACTGAAGGCAAGGCTCTTGAGCCTCTAGACAAGTTGCATTCGATGTCAGCGAAGGCAATAGTCAAAATGTAAAAATATCGCTTGTGAATCCCATACAATTTTGCCTTTTAAACCCGGACGGAAAAATAGGGATGTTATAAGTTTGATGTGTGTACCTGTGTGTTTGCGTATTTGTGTATCTGTCTATGGCATCATAGCTCCTAAATTTATGAGCCAATTTTAATTTCGTTGTTTGAAAGGTGACTTTATCGAGAGTGTAAGAACACTCTATGTTTGATGAAAATCTATTCAGCCATTCAAAAGTTATTGGCGTTTCATTGTTTGAATCGGTGTGTTTTTGCAAGAAATCGTGTTGTAATTTCGTGTTCAATAGATTGTCGATAAAAGCATGTCTACTAGTAGATAAATTATGTAGAATGAAATATATAAATCGACGTTTTTGAAATTTTACTTGTTGTCCATCGCTATCGCCACGCTTTCGATGATAGAAAGAAATAAACTGTCGAAATAATAACAAAATAGGTGTTCTAGATGTTTAATTAGGCTCTAGTAGCGCCATCTATACAATTGTATGATGTAGTTGTAAGTTTGGTCAATAAAGATTTTTTAGTCTGTTGAAAACCATACAGCGTTTCATTATAGGTTATGTGCCTGCGCGAAGTAAAATAAAAGTTATTGCGAAATATAGTGCGATTAAACGTGAAATATGTCCTCGAACATTATATCTAGTGTGCCAAAGTTGAAAGGCAGAGAAAACTATGAGGATTGGGCATTCGCGGTTGAAAACTTCCTTGTTTTAGAGGGAATGCAAGATTGCATACAAAAGGAAGGTGATGTAAACGATGCTAAAGCCAAAGCAAAAATTGTCCTGACAATAGATCCAGTGCTATATGTGCATATAAAAACAGAATCTAGTGCAAAAGGATTGTGGACAAAGTTAAAACGAATGTTTGATGATACCGGTTTTTCAAGAAAGATTGGACTTCTCCGAAATCTTATTTCGATTCGTCGTGAAAATTGTGATTCAATGTCTCAGTATGTGACTTTGATAGTGGAAACAAGTCAGAGATTAAATAATACTGGTTTCAAGATTGGCGATGAGTGGATCGGATCCTTGTTATTGGCAGGATTACCTGAAAAAAATTCGCAAATGATAATGGCGATTGAGCATTCGGGCATCACAATAACGGCGGACTCCATTAAATCAAAACTCATAGACATGGAAGACGGAAGTGATGTTTCCAATATTCAAAGTGCATTTGTGTCCAAGAATTTGCAACACTGGAAGAAAAAAAATAACGAATCGCAGCAAAGATCAGATACGTCAAAGTCAAAAGCTAATGTCAAGTGTCATAAATGTAAAAATTTCGGCCATTATAAAAACCAGTGCACAGAAAATACGGAAATGCCAAAGAAATCTACAAATGTAAAGCAATCAAATGCTTTCAGTGCAGTATTTCTCAGTACAAAGTTCAACAATAGCGACTGGTACATAGACTCAGGAGCTAGTATGCATATGACGTCCAACAAACATTGGCTAAATAATCAGTCGAAAAATCATGTAGTAGATGAGATTGTTATTGCCGACAAGACGAAGATTCCCGTGGAATGTTGTGGAGATATCCTGATTACGACAGTGGTGAACAGAAATGATACCAGATTCCAGTTACAGGAGTTTTGCATGTGCCGAGTCTTGCTACGAACTTGCTGTCCGTTAGTGAGTTAATTAAAAAGGGAAACAAGGTAAACTTTGACAACAATCAATGTGTTATTCGCAATCAACAGAACGAAATCGTGGCGACTGCAGACTCTATAGAAGGTGTATACAAACTGAAAGTTAAAGAAATTAGTTGTTTGTTGACATAAGGAAATGTGTGGCACAGAAGATTTGCTCACATTAACAGAAGTGATCTCGAAAAAATGAGAAACGGAGCAGTTATTGGTTTAACTTACTCAGACAGACCCCAAGCCAGTAAAACAGATTGCATTGTGTGCTGTGAAGGAAAGCAAGAGAGGTTAACTTTCCCTAATAATGGTAAAAGAAGCCAGAATTTGCTTGAGATAGTACATGCAGATATCTGTGGGCCGATGGAAACCAAGTCTATTGGTGGTTCCAGGTACTTCCTGTTATTTGTTGATGACTACAGTAGAATGGCTAATGTTTTCTTTCTTAAAACAAAGGATGAAGTTTTCTCATGTTTTAAAAATTACAAGTCATTAGTAGAGAATCAAACGGGAAAGAATATAAAGATCTTCAGGACAGACAACGGATTGGAATTTTGTAGTAAGGAATTTGATAAGTACTTACAGAATGCAGGTATTTTGCACCAAAAAACCAATCCATACACGCCTGAACAGAATGGTTTATGTGAACGACTTAACAGAACGGTCGTAGAAAAAGGGAAATGTTTGTTGTTTGATGCAGATCTACCAAAAAAGTTTTGGGCAGAAGCAGTGAACACTGCAGTATATCTGCGAAATCGATCAGTGGCATCAGGATTAAACAACAAAACATCTTTTGAGATATGGACAGATAGCAAACCAGATGTAAGTAATATCCGTATATTTGGAAGTCAGGTCATGGTTCATATTCCAAAGCAGAAAAGGTTAAAATGGGATAAAAAAGCAGTCCAATGTATCCTAGTGGGCTATCCAGACAATGTCAAAGGTTACAGGATTTACAATCCGGCAAGTAACACAATAAGAACAAGTAGAGACATAGTTGTTATCCAGGAGGGAGTCAACAGAAATGAATTGCCAATTGTGATTAGCGAGAAGGAGGTTGTAAAAAGTGAAGCAACAGACTTGGAAGTAAAGCCAGAAGCAGTGGAGGATACAGAAAGTTGGAGCTTAGAAGAAACAAATTATACTCTGAAACAGAAGAAAGAAGAATTTGTTGATGCTTCAAATGATAGTATTCATGTTGAGGATGCCAGAGAGCCAGTACCAGAGCCTGAAACTAAGCGTATTAGGAAGAAACCAGACTTTTATGGTTACAGTGGTGTGTGTGTTTCAAGTGAATCAATTGACTGTGGTGAAATGACTATTCATGAAGTGCTTAATGGACCTGAGAGTTCGCAGTGGAAGCATGCAATGGAGGATGAACTGCAATCCTTTGATGACAATAGAGCCTGGGAAATTGTGGACATGCCGGTTAGTGGGACAGTAGTTCAGAGTAAATGGGTTTTTAAAAAAAAGGTAGACAATGATAAAAGCGTCCGCTACAGAGCTAGGCTTGTAGCAAAGTGTTATTCCCAGAGGCCACGTATTGACTTTGATGAAACCTTCTCTCCTGTCTTGAGACATTCAACCCTGAGATTGTTGTTTGCACTTGCAATAAAATTCAATTTAGATGTAAGCCATCTTGATGTGAAAACAGCGTTTTTAAATGGTTTCTTGGATGAAACAGTGTACATGAAAATTCCAGTAGGTCTAAAATGTAATAATAGGGAAAATAAAGTATTGAAACTAAAAAAGCCCATATATGGTCTCAAACAATCATCAAGAGCATGGTACAAAAGGGTTGATGATTTTTTACAAAAATTGAACTTCAATAAATCTAAATTAGAACCATGTTTATTTACTAAAATAGCGGGTAATGTAAAAGTCGTGATTGCTTTATATGTTGACGATTTCTTTGTGTTTTCGAATTGTCAATCAGAAACTGATAAGTTAAAAAGTGAATTGTCAGAAATATTTAAAATTAAAGATCTTGGTTATGTTAAGCAGTGCTTAGGTATGAGGGTCAATATAGATAAAAACAAAGGTGAAATAACTCTGGATCAGGAAAATTATATTGAACAATTGTTAAATAAATTTAACCTTTTTGATTGTAAACCGATAGAAACACCAATTGAACCAAAGTTAAGTGTAACTAAAAGTGAGGTATGTAATAAATCTTTACCATACCAGGAATTGCTTGGCAGCATTATGTACTTGGCTGTTTTAACTAGACCAGATATAGTTTTTCTGTCAATTATTTAAGTCAGTTTAATAATAGTTATAGTGAGGAACATTGGGCTTATGCAAAAAGAGTTTTAAAATATTTAAAGAAAACTAAAAGCTTTCGTTTAAGGTTTACAGCTAGTGGTAATTCAGAATTAAAAGCATTTGTGGATGCAGACTGGGCTAGTAATCCAATAGACAGAAGGTCATATACAGGTTATTTTTGTATGCTATCTGATGATGCAGTTTCTTGGGAAACTAAAAAACAATGTACTGTGGCACTATCAAGTACTGAAGCTGAGTACATGGGTATTTCTGACTGTTGCAAAGAGGCTGTTTATCTAAGACATTTGCAGAATGAAATAACTAATGTGTACTACACTATTACTGTTTTTTAGTGATAACCAGTCTGCCCTAAAGCTATCAGCTAACCCTGTTTTTCATAAAAGGTCTAAGCATATTGATGTGAGACATCATTTTTGTCGTGAGAAAGTTGCTGATAAAATTGTAAAAATTGTATACATGCCCACGGATGAAATTCCAGCTGATTTGTTGACAAAAGGATTGCCGTCGGCAAAACACTATAAGTTTGTTAATTTTTTTGGTCTTGATTAGCTATTAGTACTATTATCATTTATGGTATTACCATGTTATTTTGTTAAGTGGAGGTGTCGAAATAATAACAAAATAGGTGTTCTAGATGTTTAATTAGGCACTAGTAGCGCCATCTATACCATTGTATGATGTAGTTGTAAGTTTGGTCGATAAAGATTTTTTAGTCTGTTGAAAACCATACAGCGTTTCATTATAGAAACAAAATACATTTATTTAGCACAGACTAAAAGATAAACAAAATAGATACTAGTTTCATAATAATATACATCAGATAAAATACAAATAAAAGTGTAAAGTCTGACGTAAGAAGTTAGTAGGAAAGTGTGCCTCACGGCTGCGCCAAAAATGCCCAGTTCTGAAAAAATGCCAGACAACTAGTGCCTGACGCTGGTTTTCGATTTATTTCGGTCCTGCATTTGATACCATGGGGATCAGTTTTATTTTTTAATATTTTCTATTACAGTCTGATCCACCATCCAGGGTATCACAAATAAATTTAAATATTTTATTCCGATCAGATACCCTAGTTATATATTAACAGATTTTTGGGACAGTCAGCAACAAATTATATGTACAGGGTTTATACAAATACATATCTTTGACAATCTCGGGACCCTCGGACCTCGGGTCCAGGTCCTTTAAAAGGCGTGCGAGGAGCTCAAGCCAATATGAATTACAGAATAATAATAAGCAGCAGGGGATCTGACCAGAATAAATCTGGTTTTCAACTGGACCTGATAGACTGTCTTTTGTCTAGGGCCTAAGTACTCTTTTGAAATACGAAACGCAGAACACAGTATGGCCAACGAGATGACACAGTCAAAATAACAAAGTTTTATTTTAGTTTTTCAACCAAAAATTAAACTTGACGCAACACAGCTTTTATAATAAATATTTTCTCATTTAACTCGACAGGCCCGTTGTAGAAAAGAAAAAGAACAATTCAAACAAGAACAATAAGAATGAAATAAAGTTGTCAGTGTGTTTGTACAACATGTTATTTTTCTTCTATGATAACAAGATCGTTGACTCGGAGATATTATTGGTCCTACGCAAAATCTTTATTTATTTGGATGTTATATCGACTCTACCATATACCACCTTGCTTGGGATATAATTTAAATTATCATGGGTAGTTTGTTTCGTGTTATCTGTAAATAGGGAGGTAGTGGCATTTTGATATTGCGAATTCCTGCCCCCAAAGCACTAATGCACAAGAAAATCTTGTCTGCGTTAGACCAGATTCGTGCCTAAGTCCGATTAATTTTTTGTCGTGTACGATAGGAGTTCATGCGGAGGCCCGGTGAATACTCTCAGCATGTTCACGCGGCCTTACAGTGCAGCTAAGATGTTATAGATATTTATTCAATCCAGGTATTGTTTAGAAAAGGGACATCTTAAGTGAATCACTTTGTATGTTAAACAAAGTATAATTTGCGACAATTATGTGCCTACAAAGTAAGTACATACTTAACTTTGTAAGAATAATATGAGAATTACAAATAAACGGAGAGCTTTTCGCTACGCCCCAGATTTTCTGAATGTCTAGAAAAATAACGGGTGATCCTGTTTTTGTGCCTCATTAAATTGGGTCACACTTAAACAGGGAATTACGTAGGTTTTGGAAAAGAGACGATTCAAAATCTATACTAATATTATAAAGAGGTAAAGTTTGTGGGTTTGTGAGTTTGTGAGTTTGTGACGTTGTAAGGCTAATCTCTGGCCCTACTGAACCGATTTTGAAAATTCTTTCACCAGTAGAAAGCTACATTATTCCTGAGTGTCATAGGCTATAATAAATTTTCAAAAAAATTAGAGATCCTTATGAAAATTGCAATAATGTAACCCAAGGTAGGAAAATGTTGCCTATAAAATTCATTCTTTGGCGTGCGCTGAGAAAACCATTGATGATAGATAAAAAATAGTAGGTAAGTAGGGTAGGCAGGGTAGGTAGGGTAGGCAGGCTAGGCTGGCTAGGCAGGGAAAGCAGGGTAAGCAGGGTAGGCAGGGTAGGCATGGTAGGCGGGGTTGGCCGGGTAGGCAGGATAGGCATGGTTGGCAGGGTAGGCATGGTAGGCAGGGTAGGCAGGGAAGGCAGGGTAGGCAGGGTAGGCTGGGTAGGCAGGGTAGGCAGGGTTGGCAGGATAGGCAGGAAAGGCAGGGTAGGCGGGGAAGGCAGGGTAGGCAGGCTAGGCAGGGAAGGCAGGCTAGGCAGGGTAGGCATGGCAGTCAGGGTTAGCAGGGTAGGCAGGGTTGGCAGGGAAGGCAGGGTAGGCATGATAGGCAGGGTAGGCATGGCAGTCAGGGTTAGCAGGGTAGGCAGGGTTGGCAGGGAAGGCAGGATAGGCAGGGAAGGCAGGGTAGGCAGGATAGGCACGATAGGCAGGGAAGGCAGGGTAGGCTGGGTAGGCAGGGTAGACATGGTTGGCAGGGTAGGCAGGGTAGGCTCAGGGTAGGTAGGTAGATAGCCAGTTGACGGGAGCGAAGCCCCGGGGGTCAGCTAGTATATAATAAGCCTCTTTCTTCAAACATTGTCTGGACGAACTAAAATTTATAAAACCCCCGTCACATTTTTATTTTATGCTTTTTAAACTACATAATTAGACATGCTTCAATCGACAATCCATCGGATCACCTAATAATTATGACACGATATCTTGCGTAAAAACTCCGATTCGAAGAGTAAAATGCGCTTAAATTTTGAATAGCTGAACCAATTTTCATCAAACAAGAACTAAGAAAATCAAATTTATAACACCCCTCTTTTTTCGGCGCGGTTTGAAAAATGTACTTACTACTTACTTTCTTCGAACATTTTCTAATCAGGACTAACTAAAACGGGGTTACGTAATCTAAGATAGATAAGGATCCGCTCTAAAAGAAGAACATAAGGTAACAAAAGGCATTCATTTATTCCCTGAAGGGGTAAGCATAAATGTTGCCTAATGAATACCCGGCTTACTGTTTCTGTATGCACACCCACATTCAAATCATCGGAACACAGAGCTAAGAGGCTAGACCAGTGTCTGCATCAACATCGAAAAAATTCAAAAACTAGCGGATACCCGGCAATTTTTATTTTATTTAATGCATTGTTTTTGTGGTTGTTGTGTTTAGTTTATGTGTCTGAGAGACGATTTTGCATGTATGTGTTACCTGATAAATAAGTTAAAAACTATTTGTAAAGACAGTCGCAATAAACCATCACTCGCATCACACGCATCTTTTCATTCTTAATCACCCTGCAGACCAAAGTGAACCTTAGTACGAAAACATATGGTCGAATTTCGAGCCGGATTAGAGTGCGACCAAAGACGTTATTCATTGAGTGCAAAACAACATTCCTTAGATAAGGAACCTGCTTCTAGCAATGATATTATAAATAAAAAGAGGGCTTCTAGTGACTTTGTTTGTGCAAAATTTTACGTAAAAATATTGACAGTGATTTGTTTCTAAAGTGTTTTAGAAGAAAATACGAGTATATATTAATACCACTAAGATGACTGCACCTACACCGGACCAGTGTTTGTCCATACTGGAAGATACTGCATTGTTGTTGCAAAAGGCGCAAACCAACCTTAAAAAATGCCCCAAACAAAGACTAACCAAGGGTTACATTGAGACTCGTATACAATCAATTGGTGAATACTGGGATACGTTCAGGAGCGCTCACCAAGACTTCATTAAATGTGTACCAAAGGAGAAAAGGTCCAATATTTCTTATTTTGTTAATGAGGATTATTTTGTATACGAAGATTTATATTCATGTATACTGGCCGATTTGCGAGATTTATTATCCACATTCTCGCATGTGAAACCAATGGAGGGAAGCTCGTTCATAGAAGGACAAGTCAAGTTACCGAGAATACAGCTACCTACTTTTACCGGAGTGTATGATGAATGGCCAGCATTTCGAGACTTATTTCTCTCATTAGTGCACAAAAATACGTCTTTAAGTAATGTACAAAAATTGCATTATTTGAAAAGCAGTATGTCTGGTGAAGCCCACGCTCTGTTGAAACACATTCAGATCACTGAAACCAATTATGAGCAAGCATGGAACACACTGAGCGTACGTTATGGAAATAAAAAAAATATAGTGAATTCTCTTTTAAAGAAATTATTTTACCAACGGAAGATTCCCAGCCAAACGGCTATTCACATCAAATCTTTATTGGATGTTACAAATGAATGTGTAAAAGGCCTAAAGAATCTTAATGTTTCTACTGATTCTTGGGATCCAATAATTATATTTCTGACGGTACAGAAATTGGACCCAGAGTCACACCGAGATTGGGAGGAGTATTCTTACCGAGAGGATATGGACGAGCTGCCTACGTGGGAAGACTTGGTGAAGTTTTCACAAACAAAGTTTCGCGCCCTGGAACTTGTCGCCCCGCCATCAAGGGAGAAACCTAAAGTTACCTCTGTCAACTTAGCAACGTCAGAGACTACACCAGCAAAAGATTGCATACTATGCGAAGAAAGTCATACATTGAGCCACTGCAGGGATTTTGCGAAACTGGAACCAAATGAAAGATGTGAAGTGGTGAAGAAAAACAAGCTTTGTTTTAATTGCCTTGCTGGCGGACATCATGCTATACGTTGTCGGTTGAATATGAATTGTCGCAAGTGTAATAAACGCCACCACACCTTAGTACATTCAAGCGCGCCGGCGCCCACCCCTTTGGTGGATATTATTCAAGCAAATCATAATGAAGTTCAAGACGAAGAAATCTTCAATAGTACAGTCCCTGAAGAACCAAAGGTTGATCTATCATCATTCCATACAACACATGCTGCCACTGCTCTCTTGGCTACTGCTCTTGTACCAGTGCGAGATGTAACCGGACGAACCACCATATTACGAGCTCTGGTGGATCAGGGTTCTCAGACAACGTTTATCAGTGAACGAGCTGCCCAAATACTATGTCTCAAAAGAACCCCCGTACATGGTAAAATTACGGGAATTGGTTCAACGCAGACTGCAGTAAAATTCGCAACTGACATCGAGATTTTGTCTAAACACGACGACAGCTTTAAGATTAAAACTAAGGCATACATAATGTCAACGCGACTCACTGCACAACTACCTTCACAGAAACTGCCCAAAAACAATTGGGCACACTTAAAGGGACTTATCCTAGCAGATCCTGGATTTAATCAACCAGGACGGATAGACATGTTGCTAGGTGTCGAAATCTGTGCTCAGATCTTAAAGGGTGAATTAATCAAGGGCCCACCAGGCACACCATGTGCACAAAATACCAGCCTGGGTTGGATCCTCTTCGGTAAAATTCAAACTATGAAGAAAGACCATGATTTTACCGTCATGCACCTTAATCTAGACCTCAACAACCTGCTAAAAACTATGTGGGAACTGGAAACTGAAGACAAAGGTGTACTAACCTTGGAAGAGAGAAAATGTGAAGACATATACCATGGAACACATTCCAGAGCAAATGATGGAAGATATATAGTGACACTACCTAAAAAGAAAAATGAAATATTATCACCTTATGGACAAACCAGAGACATAGCAGCGACAAGGCTGTATCAACTAGAAAAACGATTTGAAAGAAACAACCAGTTAAAATTAGAGTACGTGAAAGTGATGGAAGAATACAAACGAATGAATTACATGGAAGAAGTACCTAGAAATGAAATAGAGAAACCAGCAGTGTATCTGCCACATCATGCGATAGTAAAACAAGAAAAAGAAACAACAAAGGTACGACCAGTGTTCAATGCGTCACAGAAAGGAAAGAACGGTATATCTTTAAATGATGAATTATTAGTTGGACCGCAACTACAAGAAAATATGAGGAGTTTAATCATAAGATGGAGAATGAGAAGAGTTTGTTTTGTCTCTGATATTCAAAAAATGTATCTCCAAATTTACGTCAGCAAGGAAGACAGAGACCTTCAAAGAGTTCTATGGCGCGGCGATCCCAAAGATCCAGTAACGGATTACCGAATGACGAGAGTCACCTTTGGTACCGCGTCTGCTCCATATTTAGCTGTTAAAACCTTGCAACAAGTAGCAGACCATGAAGGCGAGAACTATCCTGACGCTGCCAAGGTGATTAGGGAAGATTTTTACATAGACGATTTGATGTCTGGGAAAGATACGCTGGAAGAAGCAATTAAATTAGCCAAAGATATTGACACTATCTTAAGAAATGGAGGCTTTGTCCTTCAAAAATGGTGTTCAAATAGCGCTGAATTCCTAAGGCAATTTGATCCTTCTCTAAGAAGTTGCCATGCTAATGTGGATATCACAATTGACGGCACTATCAGAGCCCTAGGCTTAAGCTGGAACATGGGAAAAGATGTTTTCCAATATAAATTAAACTTACCAAGTCCAACTGAGAAGATTACGAAGAGAATAATTTTGGGGGATATTCAAAGGTTGTTTGATCCGCTCGGGTGGTTGGCACCTGCTATATTGCCTGCAAAGCTGCTTATACAAAAACTATGCTTGCAAGCTATTACCTGGGATGAAGAGATTGACACAGAAATAGCAGAGGAGTGGCTATCCTTGAGAAGGAGCTTTCACGAAATAAATAACTTTGAAGTTAAACGTTGGCTACATACCCAATCAAATTTGTCGCCAAACGTCACTGTCCATGGCTTCTGTGATGCCTCAACTAAAGCTTATGCAGCGGTTGCCTATAGTCGTGTGCGTCAAGAAAACGGTGAAATTAAGACCAACATAATTGCAGCAAGAACACGAGTAGCTCCGATTAAACCTGTGTCGCTGCCTCGACTCGAGCTATGTGGGGCTGTGTTGCTATCTAGGCTTTTAAAGCAAGTGAAGGAAGCCACTAGAATACCACCCAAAAACATATTCGCCTGGACTGATTCAACAATTGTCTTGTCTTGGCTATTCGGGGACCCCATGAGATGGCATACCTTTGTAAGAAACAGTGTTGTCGAAGTTCTAGACAACATAGGAAATAACTGGTATCATGTAGCAACCCAGGAAAATCCTGCAGACCCAGCTTCTAGAGGAATGTCTTTAATGAACCTGAAAGAAAATAATTTGTGGTGGGAAGGTCCTAAGTGGTTAAAAGGAGAAGATATACCATACACTAGACCTAGTAGCCTGCTCACAAATTTAGAAAAGATACAAACCATTCAAATCAATATCAAAATGGATACTGAAACCACTAAAGGCTTGGCCACAAGATTTGAGGAATTCGAAACCCTGACTGAGCTATTAAAGACAGTGACGTACATTAAGAGATTTCTGAAAGGCCGGAAAATGGAGGACAAGGATATGGCAATGACTACAAGTGAGTTGAATGATGCATTGAAGACCTGTGTTAAGCTAATTCAGAAAAATAGTTTTGAAGATGAGATTCACAGTTTGATTCAAAATAAATCAGTAAGAAGAGAAAGTAGACTGAAGTCTTTACACCCTTTCTTAGACAACGAACATATACTCAGGGTGGGTGGAAGATTAAGACACTCCGAGTTAGATGAAGATGGCAAACACCCAATGATCTTAGATATCAATAATGCCCTTGCTGCCCTCATAGTAGAAGACGCCCACCTGAAGACGTTACATGGTGGAGTACAACTAATGATGGGTTATTTACGTTCAAAATTTTGGATCTTGAGGGCGAAGAACTTGGTAAAGACTAAGCTACATAAATGTTTAGTCTGCGCCAAACAAAGTGCTGCAAATAAGACCCAACTAATGGGAGACCTACCGAAAGTTCGAGTGACACCATCTAGAGCATTTCTTCATAGCGGCGTGGACTTTGCGGGACCCTTCCAGGTTTTGATGTCAAAGGGCAGAGGAGTGAAGACCTCTAAGGCATATGTATGTATATTTATATGTATGTCTACGAAAGCTATCCATTTAGAACTTGCTGGCGACCTTACATCTGAATCATTCATTGGGGCTTTTCGAAGATTTGTCGCCAGGCGTGGGAAATGTGCCCATTTGTGGAGTGACCAGGGTCGCAACTTTTGCTAATAAGAAACTTGCTAATGCGTGGATTGAAGCCCAATCACAACTTGACGGACCAGTTGCGGAGCAACTCGTCCTTGATGGCACACAGTGGCATTTCATACCGGCTTATAGCCCTCACATGGGAGGTTTATGGGAGGCAGGTGTTAAATCGTTGAAATACCACCTGAAAAGAGTACTGACTTCCCATTTAACGTATGAAGAAATGTCTACCTTGCTTTGCCAAATAGAGGCCTGCCTCAATTCAAGGCCGTTAAGTCCCATTGATGAAACCGAAACAGATCATGTTACACCATTGACTCCAGGGCACTTTTTGATCGGCGAAGCTCCCATAACAATTCCCAACCCTGACCTAGACGGAATACCTATGCACCGGTTATCCCGTTGGCAGCATATGCAACAACTATTGTCACACTTTTGGCGGAGATGGCAAAGCGAATATTTATCTCGTTTGCAGCAAATACCTAAATGGCTTAAACGGATCCCTGAACTAGATATTGGTTCTATTGTACTGATTAAATATGATAATTTACCTCCAGGCAAATGGGTGTTAGGACGTATTGTGGATAAGCATCCAGGCGCCGATGGCATGACAAGAGTTTACAGCGTGAAAAGTGGTGATAACGTAGTCCAACGAGCTGTTAATAAATTATGCCCTTTACCTATAGACCATACCGATTAATATTGTTTAATGTAACATCTAATCTAATCTTTAAATTCAGAATTTATAATTGGTCTACCCTAAGCTAGATTTTATAATGTATTTCTATAAAAGGGCCTTTTAGAGCCCTTTGGTGGGCGGAATGTTGTGTTTAGTTTATGTGTCTGAGAGACGATTTTGCATGTGTATGTTACCTGATATAATAAGTTAAAAACTATTTGTAAAGACAGTCGCAATAAACCATCACTCGCATCACACGCATCTTTTCATTCTTAATCACCCTGCAGACCAAAGTGAACCTTAGTACCAAAACAGTGGTATAAAACCATCTTCGCATTATAACCTTTCTTATGAATCCAGTTCGGAGTACATAGGTTGGATGGTTTCGAAATCTATAACGGGCAAAGGTAGAAATATTTTTTGTGTTTTATATACACACATCAAAAATGTCTAGGGATTAAGTTCCTTTTTTAATTATAAAATATTATCCAATTAATATTTACCAAGTCTAGTCTTCCAGACTGGCTTTTTAATTGCAATTGTTGCAAATTGTGGCAAATTAACCTTAGAAGTTAATGTCGTCAATTAAATGGCAAAAATAAAGCTTTTTGAATGTTTTATTGTAAAGTTAAAAAACTGCTGTGTTTCCACCATTGACACGAATCACACAATCACAGCGATTGCCCATGCTTAAAATTTGTTCATCAAAATCACTTTGAGAAATGTAAAAGTTGTTGTGGGATATGCACGGTATCCATACTCGGCAGAGCTCTTTTTGGAGCATATCCCATGGGTTGAGGTCTGGCGATTTAGCAGGCCACGGCAGAACGTTGATGCGCACTCTCAAAATAATCTTGCTCTAAGAGCTTATGGTCAACCCCCAGGGCACAAATCCATTCTTTGGTTTGCTATTGAGAAATTTCATATGGAATAATGTTTGCCAATGCCACAAAAGGTACTACCTAAAATGAGCACCTAAGCAAGTCATTTAAACGTGTTAAAATGTTACAGAAAAACAACGTTAACAACTTTTTATAAAAAAATGTTATTTTAATAACCCTCATAATAACTTTTTTAATTAACAGCATATTAACACAAATTATATTATGTCTTTTCAAAATTTGTTCTTTTTACCTACTTATAAAATTTCAGAAGATAGCTTCTACACATAGGTGTACGGTTCCAATTTTTTGTTTCCTGTGGACAAAAATAATTGGCCGTGCTAATACGTGCTTAATCAGTTGTCTATCAAAATTAAGAGAGAATAAAAACAAGATGGATTTTCTTTTTTTGTGTCTTATTTCAACTATGCAATAACTAGACAAATAACTTAACTTCACAAATAAATTCACTTAACAAATAAATTTACGCCTATTTTCCAGTAGTATATAGCGTACCCCACGCAGAACGGGCGACCAGATTGGGAACTCTGTCCACCCAGCATGTGACTCCAGGTAAGACGGTGGCACAGTGGTCGTGGAGTGGACGCAATGCTGTGCTCAGCGTGGCTTAGGGGGGACGCATCGCAGTCTCCCAGGAATGTGCCCTAACAGGCGTTGCACAGAAGGGGTTTCGGTTTGGTATTTTAAAAGGTAATGTGGGTTCTTCCATGTGCTGATGATGATCACCGGGGTGGTTTAAGTGAGGTAAAAATCCCACACTCCCTGGTCTTTTCCCCAAAGGTCCAGGCGCCTTTTGAAGGATTCCCCGCGAAACCAAAAAACACAAAAGAAAGAACCACATGTTACGATCTTTTGTTCTCCTTCCTTCCTTCATTTATGTTCATTAATGTGTTCATAGAAGCACTTACCAGCAATGAAGAAAAAACTAATGCGTTATTTTAAAACTAACTCTTGCAATCCACCTAACATCATCATCATCTTCCTGCCCTGATCCCATGTCACTTGGGGTCGGCGCAACACATTTTCTTGGTCCATACCGTCCTGTCCTCCTAATCTAAAATGCATGGTGATAATGCGACAGTTCAAACGTTGTTGCGGTTTTCTACATGCTCGATCATAATTACGTAATTAACATTGTAAATTAGTGTTTAAACAGAATAAGCCCAAAATGCAGATTTGACTAATGCCAATGCATTAATTAAAAATAGATAATTAAGCCTTCGTGTGGGTGGTATTTCATGTAGCTGTAACTACTCTAGGGATGTGAAATGAAAGGTATCGATAATTTACTAATTAGTTCGAATGAGCAACGTTTACGAATCATTAAGACAAATTTTACAAATGTAGTTCTTTTAGTTTCAAAAAGCCGCTCTATGCGGCAAACCCAGAACCGGTTGACGGTTGAAGGTGACGCTTGGGGGAGGCCTATCTCTAGCATTAGACGTCTTTCCGCTGAAATGTTGATAGTCCCCTTACTTTTAGTATAACTCAGTAATCAGTACCATAAATAAATACGTATCTTCGAATTTGACGAAGATCGTCACAAGAACATTTATCATACCTTCCCTATAGATATTTAATAAAATATCGATTGAGTATTGCGTACAAATTTATAAAAATATCATTATTAATGAGTCGATAGTTTGTCCAAATCTCAACAACACTGATGTTATAAAGTTTACTTTATTTTCGTTTAGTCGTGTGTGTGTTGATTGTTTTTGTTTCAAACTAAATAACTGGAATGTTATTGCTCAAAGCTGACTGATTAATTGCCTAATCAAACTGGCACGAAGGCTGATTGATGTATCTCCATTATCCCCAGAATACCAAATAAAATACTTTGCACCAAGTCCTGTCGAACTTAACAACCTTGGTCAACAAAATGGATGGGAAAAGTATTTAATCCCGAAACAGTTGATTAATTATCTGTGAAAAGACATTTATAAAAATGAATGTTAATTTTGTACCGGCAAAGTCTTTGACGGTTGGCAACCCACGAACAATTATACTTTGTGCCTCGTCCTCGAGATTAGTACCTGTAATTAATGATTATTATTTACATGTAGTACCGGCTACGGGAGGCTACTCAAATCACTATGTTTTAGAGACAACATTTTTTTTTTTTTTTTTTTTTCTTGCCCTTGCAGCTCTGTGACGGCTGTCAACTTGTCATTCGCGGTTTTAGTGCGGCGCTATTCAACACTTAGCTAAACTTTTAAATACAAAGAACAGTTTTTAAAAAGTTGGAAAACGCCAAAAAGGAAACATCATTGTCAACCGAGGAATACGAGAGAATCAGGTGAAAAATGAAAAAAACCTGGAAACTATTTAAAACAAAAATCGTCTCAAGAGTCGACGCCATATTTAGACCCACAAGGTACCTAACTCTGTAAAAATATATTTTGATTTAATTGTACATATATCTACAACTATTTTACCAATCCTATGACTTAAACTTGCATCTCTAACAAATAATGCACTTCGGGCAAGCCATCGGGCCGTCCCACTGCATATTCACGAGATTATCAATCAAAAGAAATGTATTTCTATTCTCTAACGACTGTATTCGAGCTGAAAATCGGACTGTCTCACAACATTAAATAATTCTTAAACAATTAATGCATTTCGGGCAAGCCATCGGGCTGTCTCACCGCATACTTACGAGATCATCATAATTTAATTATTTTACCCGAGCAGAGTATCCGACTGTCTCACAACATTCAATAATTCTCAAACAAATTATGCATTTCGGGCAAGCCATCGGGCTGTCTCACCGCATACTTACGAGATCATCATAATTTAATTATTTTACCCGAGCAGAGTATCCGACTGTCTCACAACATTCAATAATTCTCAAACAAATAATGCATTTCGGGCAAGCCATCGGGCTGTCTCACTGCATACTTACGAGATCATGAAATATAATATAATTCTTTTACCTAACGAATGCACTCGGGCAGATCATTGGACTGTCTAAACAACATTCAATAATTCACTGGTTTCGTTCAATTCTTTGGAATTGCTACACCCACCAGATTTTATAACTCGGTTATCAACCGGCAGTAAAACAATGGTTTGTAATCATTCCAGGCAAAGTCCTGGACGACGATGCCACAAATGAAATGGAAACAATTAAAGTCGAATATGACCAATAAAATACCAAAATAACCACGAACACTAGTGATCTCCCTCACAATTCAAGGCCGGAAACACACAGACGCTCTCAAAATTCATTGGGTTGACCCAACATTGAACACAGAGTATGGTGATGGGGCCGAACTCCACAAGGAAGTGGCCAGCTGTCTGGAACATCTTGCAACATGAGGCTTGTTTCCATAGAGACCACAGACTGGTATTTCCCCTACAGCTCCTTGCGCAGGGAAAATAAACGCTGACATTGAACGTGACAAAACTTGGGGCTCTTATGCTATACAGCAAAATGCCCAAATTATTGATAAACAAGGCCATAGAAGCAAAACAAAGACTACTCAGCACCATCTCCATCCTAGGAGCAACATTATCCAAAGTATTGGATACAAAAGAAAATTATACAGATCTATTAAGTTGAATAATGGATACCACTCGTACCTTATGTGAAGTTCAACATTGTGAGTTGTGACTCAATTACTAGATGCAAATTTAGCTGCGGCTCAATAAAAAAGGACCTTAAGGGCAAGTTCAAAACACAAAGATGGAAAAATATCAGTTCGGGTAAACACTTGCTGAAACTCTTCGAGCTGGTAAAGTGGCTTCTAAATCAGGTGCTGCAACAGCACCCAAAGCCAAGAAAGAACCCAACACATTCTAAGCAAAATACTCGAAAGCTCCACCAGCGCCACAAGGGCGACAGGAGAACAGGGAGCCTGTCTATAGCCTGAGTCAGCCATACAATATCCTTTAGGTGGTCATTACATCTCACCTCGACGCCGCTAAACTCAGTAAGGTTGCTTATAAATTCTTATAAATAGTGGTAATTTATCACTGATGATAAGACCATGTTATCATGGATTGAGGGTTTCATGGGTATCCACAACACTTTAAGATAGCCCAGCTGCAAAAACACTATAAGATGCAATATCTAAGTGCCAGCCTTGAAAAGGAAAATTTGTCTCAAGTTTTTCTTAAGACAAAAACCCAATGGCAATAAAGCCTTAATAAGTGCATTGATGTAAGTCGTTTCAAACTTGAAGACTTGTGCACAGAATTAAAAATGTTATCAAATGATAATTCCATGGCCATACATAAAATACATTAAAGATGCAGTCTCTTATAAAATATCACAAAAATTCTAGCAAATATCTAGAATACCCTCTTGGAAAATTGTATAAGTTCGATCTACTGCCATTTGGGTAAAACACAGCACCTTACATTTTCACTAAAGTCATGAAATCTGCCAACAAATTATCTAAGATCCTGTGGCCATTAATTGTTGACTGAAAATATTGAAAACAATAAGAAGTTAATCACAAGTTAGTAAATAACAAACTTACACCCACTAATACTGGTATATTTTTGGGATATATATTATTGATAAAAGACTTCTAACTGTCATGTAACATTACCTACAGATAAGAAAAACTTATCTATTATGAAATCTGACAATTTATATGTTTTGTAGGACTAGGTACTGCTCTCAGCGTGCCCTACTATTGAATATGGATGGCTTTATATATACCAAAAAACTAGAATGTGTAAAATCCTAAACCTCCAAGGTGAAGTAAATTATGAAAAATACATAGATATCCCTACAATAATTCCCTGAATGGTGGCCATATGCCATTCATTCGGGGGGAGGGGGGACTGCCTGTGGGGATGAGATTGCTAGGGGCCAGTGGTCAGACAAGGAATGTGAATATCAAATGAATTTTAATTGGATTTATTAGCATCATTCTTTGTCTTTTTAAATATTTGGTAAACTTTTCAATAATTGTGAAATACTCTTATGTATAAACAATCCAACAGCAATATAGGCTGCATTAATCGAATGGGTAGAATTCATTACCCTCATCTCTTCAACATAGCCAGCGGCATTGGTGTGAAAACCATTATATTTCATTTTCGCTCCTTACATTAGGTTGACTGAAAATCAAGTAGTTGATACTGTATTGCAGAAGTCACATCCCGATGTAGAATGGGAACTAAAAGAAAATGCATATGATTAATAATTGAAAGATAAATTTGGAATTCTGAAATTTACCTATCTGCAAGTCACATTAACAAAAAATATGACAAATACATAACAATTGACAATTGACCCATTTACAGTATACTGGTAACCAATTTTCTTTTCTGCGTTTCCACCATTCTCAATCATATTAAAATATCTACGAAAAATCATAATGGATAAGGCCTAAGGGCATTATTGTGGTCACCATGGCCAACTCTGCCCGATTGGGCACTTCTCATAATTTAGAGATGATCATACTTAAACCTAATGAAAATAATAAAGTATCTCACACCAAGGGAAAAATCCATACCAACCTTACTCTGGCTGTCGGAGTCTAGTGTGTAGGTAGTGAAGTCTATTATGACGAAGCATACTACCATCATCAATAGAAATTATGATAGCATCTCTATCAGAAAACTTTTCCAAACAATTGACTCATGTTTAATAAACTGGTATAATTTAAAAAAAAAAATAATAATAACATCTTGAACAGCAATGGTAATATAATTTCTTAACAGAAGTTTCTAATTCTAATAAAAAATATAACAAATGCATAACTGTCACAAATTGGCATTATCACTGATAATACCTTGAACATTAATGTACTCTGAAAATATTTTAAGGGCGTGTTCAGACTACCTTTTACCTGGCCAAAAATACAATGCCACCTGGGAAACATCCCAGATTCTGGAAGTATTAGGCATTTGGTACCCAAATGAGATGTTGTCTCTAGAACAACTGTCAAAAATAATATCAAAGTATAGAAATAGAATGAATGCATATAACCAACAAAATTTCAGATCTCAAAAAATCTCTTATATATGAACAAAATCAATCAATACTTCAGACAAAGAACAGTAATATATCCAGCTGAAACCCTTGTAGCCCACATTAATTAACATATAAGAATTATTTTAGGCACCAAGAAACCATACCACATTAATGTCCAAACAGACTATCAGTCGTTGGATTAAGTGTACTTTAAAGACTAGCAGTATTGATGTAGGTACCCATATATTTAGCTCACAGAACATGGCACGCTGCTACTTCTGAAGACAGGTGTGACAATTTATGAGATACTAAAAACAGCAGGCTGGAGTTACAACTCAAGTACATCTGGAAATTTTATAAAATACCTATAGTGTAAAGGATCAAAATGATTTAGCAAGATAAATCTTTAGCTGTGATTAAAGATATCTTATTTAACTAACATGTACTAACTAATACAACAACCAGCAACTTTAACTTATAAGGAAGGAGTATCAGTATAAAATGTAATGTTAAGGAAACTAACAATAGTAATAAAAAAGCAAAACTGTATTTTGTTAAAACAGATATAAGTATAATATTAACTGAATGGTTAATTAAGAACTTTAGTTTTCCAATGACACCTATGATTGTTATTCTATAAACAAACCTTAATATTGATATTAAGTTGGCAACAAATATTCTGTTAAAAAGATAATTAAGAATATAAACATTTTGGTTAAGAACCTATGTTACTTAAAAGCAACTGTGATTGTTAGTCTATAAAAAACTTTAATACTTATTGACAATAAATAATAGGCAAATAATATTTTGTTAATAAAGATAATTAAGATAAGAATAATAATTAAGAAAATTACTGAATGGTTGATGCTGAATATGAACCTTTGATATCTAATGACAACTTAGATTATTAATCTATAAACATTATAACAATGAGAATAAGAAAGTAAATAAAAAAATTGCAAAAACAAATAATTAAGAACATATCTGAATGAACTGATTAAGAACCTATGTGTGAAACCTATGGACAACCATGATGGTTGGTCTATAAAAATATAATTAAGAATTTTAAAGAAAGAAAGCTTTTACTTCACAAATTCATCATAGTGTATGTGATAATTCCAGAACTTAACTCTCAAAGTCTACATGTAAATAATAATCATTAATTACAGGTACTAATCTCGAGGACGAGGCACAAAGTATAATTTATGATTAAACGAACTTACCCTAAGTGAAGTTCTATCATAATTATACGAAGTGCCTCGTCCGAAGAGATTAGTAACACCCTCCCAACCCTAAGGTATAACCCAGAAGCGTTCTGGAAATATCTATAAAACATCATAACTCTAAACTAAATGACAAGTTGACAGCCGTCACAGAGCTGCAAGGGCAAGAAAAAAAAAAAAAAAAAAATTGTCTCTAAAACATAGTGATTTGAGTAGCCTCCCGTAGCCGGTACTACATGTAAATAATAATCATTAATTACAGGTACTAATCTCTTCGGACGAGGCACTTCGTATAATTATGATAGAACTTCACTTAGGGTAAGTTCGTTTAATCATAAATTAAACAACAAAACGAGAATAATAAATTGGTTTGAAGAGGTTTGTAACACCGAAGAACCTTCAATTTTGTAAAGATTTAATTATGAATGAAACGAGCCAAAGAGAATGAATTATATGAAAAATGATGTAAATGTAATAGGTATATTTTTAAGATGTTATGGTGGGAAGAGACGAAAATGACACATGCAAATGTTAAATTACTTCTTTTTGGGTTTATTAGGTGTCCTGAGGTATTTTATATATAACGCTTGTAGTCTCAAATACTGTAACAGGTTTAAAATGAGTTATATATAACATACCTCAGGAGGCCTAATAAGCCCTATAAGAAGTTATTTAAAATTTGCATGTATCAAAAGTCGGACTCGCGCAGGAAGGGTTCCGTACCTTTATCGCATAAAACGGCAAAAAAATACGTTTATTGTATGGGATAAAAATATTAAAAAGGAAAAAGGCGTGAGTTTATGTATGTATGTATGTATAAAAATATTAAGTGCTCACTTAATATTTTTATTTTATTCTGTTTTTAGTATTTATTGTTATAGCGGCAATCGAAAGACACCATCTGTGAAAACAACTGCCTAGCTATTACGGTACATAAGATACAGCCTGGTGACAGACGGACAGACAGACAGACGGACCGCGGATTCTTAGTAATAGGAACCCGTTTTTACCCTTTCGGTACGAAACCCTATTGTCTCTCGCTATGGCAATGTTTTTCAATCCAATTTTTAGTATTCAGTTGAAAATACCTTTTTTTTTGGGCTGGGAATTCATCCAATGACTTATCCCGGGCTGGGTGAATCGAAAGGACGTGTCAGGCTTTTACTGATCAAAACCCACCCGTGTTCCTTTAGTTTTTTTTTATTCGTTATAGGCTCGCGTTTGACCACTAACTGGCCTGATGTTAAGTGATGATATGGTCGAAGGTGGAGCACGTGGACTTGAAGACCCTTAGGTTGTAGCTATCAGGAAACAAGGACGCACAATGAAAGTATTTTCAAAACGCTTTGTGCGAATGGGTGGGGTATCCACCATGTACTGATGGCACATTGCCGTACGTCTTGTAGTCCGATGATGGAAAGGGGAATTATGCAGTGCCGTCGCACACTCCCCGAAATGTAACCGATAAAAACCGACAGGCTGGCAACTCAGCGTCGATGTTCCAGGCTCTGGAGCTTTGAGTCGACCAGTGCATCGTTGCCAATAAGACTTTTGGCCCGTCTTTCAATTGACTCAAGTGCATCAAGCTGGTATTTAGCAGATCCATCCCAGAGGTGAGTGCAGTATTCCATGCATGACCGAACTTGCGCTTTATACAAGTTGAGCAGCTGTTCAGGCTTGAAGTACCGTCTCACCTTCGCAAGGATCCCCAATTTTTTTGCAGCCAATTGAGCCTTTGCCTCAATGAATGGACCAAAATTGAGTGTCGATGTTAACGTAACACCAAGAAGGTCGAGATGGTCCGTTATCGGCACGGTTACACCACGGAAGGATGGAGCCGGGTGGAATTCTTTGCAGAAAAAAGGCTCTTTTTTGCAGAAAAAAGACACGCCTGGGTCTTAGCAGCATTGAAACTTGCCAGTTGCTTGTGCCAGGGCGGCGGTAACTCTCTTTCAAATTTATCGTACTTACCTAACATCACACCTTTTCCTAGAAGAATTAAGGCCGATTTCTGAATTGAGTATGAACGATTGATTGAGGTTAAGAACGAGTTGAGTATTTGTCAAACTATACATTAGCCTAAAAACCTGTCAAAATTTGGCACTAAAGTAGGTTTGACACGTTCTTAACTCAAATACTCAATTCTGAAACCGGCCTCAAGTCTTCTAGGAAAAGGCGTGATGTTAGGTAAGTCAGTACTTAGTCATCTAGAATTCCAGATTATACTCATATTTTGCCAGTTATGTTTATAATCCCCGGCATGTAACTTGGCAAGGTTTTGGCGTTGTGGCACCATAAAAAAAACTCTGCAGTGGCACTAGGAGCCACTATACCAACGAGGCAGTAATTAAGTCTTTAGGTTTACATACTGGTTTTTTTAATGGGTTGTGGAGGTCGGATAGACAGTAGCTCCATGTACATGTAATATTTAAAAGTTTAAGATCCCCCGACCCATTTTTATTTCATGCTACATAATTTATCTAGTAGTAGACACGCTTCCATCGACAATATATTAGACACGTAATTATAACACAATATCTTGCGAAAACACCCCGATTCAAACAGTAAATCCAAAACATTGTTTTTTTTATTAACAACTTGAATTACGAATGATCATTAATCGTCAATTTTATTGATAAGTAGGTAATAAACAAATAGAAAACCTAATATAAAAAAAAAAACATTTTTTTTCTATTACAAAAAGAATTTCGATACATTTTATTGGAGATCACCTTTTGAGCAAGGAATTGCTTGTATTAGGAGACTCTGCACTTCCAATGATAAACAAATGATAAAAATCTTTGAACGACTGAACCGATTTTTATCAAACATAGCTAAGAACACTCTCGAAAAAGAAGCATTAAAAAAAAACAACTGAAATCAATATCGGTTCATCCGTTTAGGAGCTATGATGCCACAGACAGATACACAAACACTCAGGTACATACGTCAAACTTATAACACCCCTCTTTTTCCGTCGGGGGTTAAAAATACTGGTACTCAGCTAAATCGGGTCAGACTGAAACCCAAACCCAAAATAGTTGCTATACATATTGATTGTTTGCTATACATATTGATTGTTTTACATAAGATACTGAAGTTGTAAGCGTGTTATAGATTATTTTATTCATACATTTAGAGAAGTTTCATATTCGAGTACTAAGAAGATTTATCTCAAGTTACTTAGAAATGGATTTCGTTGTTTACGGGACATTTACTGTTGTGTAAATAAAACAGTGCGAATAAAAACTTGACTACACGCCATCAAGCGAGTTATGGACTTGTACTGCGATAACTTGGATCATATTAACTCAGGTGTTTACTATAGGTACAGTGATTTATTGTTGTTTAATTATGTTTATACTTTTACCATACCAGCAGTTATTTTTTACCAATATAAGAGCTGGTTTGAGTACAGCTTAGGATGCAGTGTGCTTTTTATTCGAGCGAAAGCGCCCATCCTATGACATACCTATGGAATTATATGAAGCTGCACGCGTTTGCGGTAAAAAAACCGCGTAGTACAAATTCTGCAACAAATCTGTGTTTTCCACAGACACCACCGCACTGCGGCACGGTTTAAAGCCGCGCAAATATTTTGCGGGTAGAAACAGACATAAATCGCGCGGCATTTTATCCGTCGTGTCGTGTGTGATAGTTATGATGCAATATGCGGGTTAAAACCGCACGGAAACCGCACTGCATACTTAGCCTAAGCGCGGGCATATAATTCTAGAAGGACAGTACCAGTGGGACAGAAACGGCTAAATATAAAAATACTTTTGTCCGTGTGTCTCACTAATAAAATACCCACATTTTAACCATGAACTTCGTTATACAAGATGGACAATAAGTTCTGTCAAAATAATGTCAGTTGTTGTCAATAAAGCTGCTGCTCATTGCAGTCGTTGTAATAAGCCGGTTGCAAAAAGTCAGTTTAGCTTAACTCTTGATCTCCAACCGGTTTTAGCCAGCGCACATACGGGTATTTGATACAAAAAACTGGCCAAAACCTTTTTTTTGGTAATTTTGGGTCAATTGTGCCTCCTAGTTATTTTTCATATTAATTTTAGTATAACCCAATCATTTCTATACCCTTTTCTCCAAAGGGACTTACGTGTGAAATAAAATCGAAATAAAATAAAACATTATTTTCTATTTCAAGCATTATGGTGATTTATTTGTACAATAACTAATAAAAAAAGCATTTAAAAATACACAATGATTTAAAAATAACGCTTACTTTTTACATAACCTTACAAAATACATAAATGAAAAGCTATGTACAAACTGTAACTGTTTTTTTTTCGAAAAAAACCTATTTTTGTTCAGAGGCTATAATTCATAGGGGCGGAAAAAGCCGAAGGTTTTTCTCTTGATATGAAATCTAGAAGGTTCAAAGAACACGATTATGTATAAACTTTAGCTTAACTATGTTTATCTGATACTTAATTTGACGAAGGAAACCTATTTTACGTGTTTTTTTTTGCATAAAAATACTCATGACTTTATGGTACAATTAAAGAATGAAAAAGTGATCCTAACAGTAGCACAATAGATTCAAAATAAAGTTCATACCTGTGCCTGAAGATTCCATGATGGTTTTTGGGGTTTGCACTAAACACAACAGTATGATTAGTCTTAAACAGCAATTGAAATTTGCGAGCGCCGAGAAAACAAACGTGTCACTAGCACAACAGATGAGTTCCGACTGACGTTGAGGGCGCATGGAGCGCTCTAGCCCCTTCTGGGTACCGGTTTCTTAATGAATAGAGTGTCCCATTGTTAAAACATAACAAAGGATAGCTGCGCGGTTACTTTTGTAAAAATGACTTTTGGCCAGTTTTTTGTATCAAATACCCGTATGTGCAGCGCCTAGGTATTTTCAGCAATGCGGGTAACACTTTTGATTGCGAGAATAAATTGTACCTACCATCCACCATTTTAATGATATACACATTTTACCATTCTCAGTTTCTTTATTCCAGGTTCCATGTTTTAAACAATACTAAGCTTTGAACTAAACGCGGTATTCCTGGATAAGCTAGATAGGCTCTTAAATAACTGCATTCGGTTCATATTCAACCTCCGGAAAAAAGACCATGTGTCAAGCTGCAGAACTGAACTCAAATGGATGCCCATTGGGCAAAAAAAAAATTGCGCGCCTTGACTGCGCTTTTCTCTCTACTCAACTCCCCCACACCTCCTTCTTATCTCACTACTTTACTTTCAATACCTATGTAATTCACACGCTAGGAATCTGCGTTCATCTAACAATCTTCTCTTGCTCTGTCCTTCTCATACATCTGTTTGTATTTTGTTCATACTTCCTTTCATATTCAATCCATTCTTCTCTGGAATGCGCTTCCTCTCGATATCAGGACGGCCACCAGTCAGTATGCACTTAAGCGCAAGTTGCGGCATTTTTTTCTAAACGAATAGCAGAGGCGTCTCATTATGAGCCTTTCTATTATTTTATATATGTATATATATATATATATTATTTTATATATAGTATTTATAATAGAACGTATTTAAGTATGTTTATTTTAACTATATACTTTTGTACTAATTTTGAGTTTATAATATTATTATTTCTATTTTTATGCACCTGCCATGCTATCTCTTCACCGCCCTTGGTTGACTGGTAGAGAATGCCTAAGGCATTAAGTCCGTCTATGTAATTTTATGTTGCATTAAGTTTTAATAAATAAATCAGGCCTACCGTTGTCCAGGCACATTAAATATCCGTACATCGTTGCCCGAAATTATTTGTATCCATTATCATTGCTGCTGACTCGGTAAATACTAAAACAACTCACACAGCGACGGCCACCCGATGAAAATCAACACCATTAGAAACTTAACGAAATGTTTAATGAAATCAAATGACACTCGCAATAAGGGTCTGAACAACAGAAATCTGTGACCTTTAATTTTGCTGATAAAAGATTGTTTGCTAAAATCATTGTTATTCCAATTACATAAGCAGAACCCCTTTTACAAATAAATATATTTGCTGAAGTATTTCAGGAGATCGGATTATATGTTTTGTTTGCGTACTAAAATGCCTACTAGTTCCAAGACAATGATATTTGCAAATACAGTTAATCCCTAAAAGGATTTAGACCGTATTCAATTTGCAATTTAATCATAAGCAGCTGAATATGATAAAAAAAACTATATACAAATACAAAAGGGGACGGAAAAGAGCTCATTGTGCATCAAAAAATTCGTCCACATCGATGTCAATGGGAAACGTGCCCAGAACGCTGGCAGCATTGCCACGTTGAATGGCAATGCTGATTCTCTGACCGAAGAAAAGGCCAGCCCTCTGGTCATGTGAAGAGTCGACGAGCTTTGTGCAAATTTCTCGAAAAACTCGATGCACATTCGGACCCCATGGACCTAATGTTTCAACGCCAAACGGCTCAAACTTATAACTTCCAATAAGGTTGTTATATTAGCACCGTTTGAGATTTTCTGCACCGGCAGCAGCCGCCTCAGCACAGCCCGTCGTGCTAAGAAGATGGGATGGCGCAAGGGTGTCGACACATGTTGCATCCCACATCAAAGGCCTACACACCTTCCAAGGCATTATGTTCATCCCGTCTGGTCTCTTCCCATCGTCGCGTGCCAAGCCATTGGGTTCTAAAACAGCTGGCACCCCGGCGGTGACAAGAGCCCGACGTATTATGTCATTAATGCTGGCGTGCCATGCTATCCGGCTAGCGCTTCTATTGCAGGATAGGCCATGTTGACCGAGGCGGTCGACTGCTTCACCACATTGACGACGATGAAAGCAGCTTATAAGGTGAACAAAACTCTTTAGAAAGCATATCTTACTGTAAAATCCCGAACTACGGCAAACCCTAGGATTTACCAAGTCTTATTGGTAAAAGTCGCCAATTTCTGACTTTTACCAGCAATAGACTTAGTAATATTCAATAAAATTAATGTTCAAGTCTCTGCGGTAAAGCCTAAGATTTACCCTGTGTCTGCGTGTGGCACATATACTAATAGATTTGTATCGACACTTTTAACAGTCACAATTGGATATAACATTTTAGTATATATAACTTTATATAATTTTACTCATTTTTATTGTTAACCACTTACTGTTTGTACATATCTTTCAGTGAATAATATACTTCTTTTGTATATTTCGCTGAATTTAATAGTTACTCTTTTATTAATTTTTCATTTTCATTGTATTTAATCATTTATAAATTTAATCTTCCTTGAATTTCATTTAATTTTATTGTATTCTTCTTTCAACTTAATTTTTATGTATCGATTTTGTTAAGAATCTATAAACAAACTATTTTTGTAATTTTACGATTAATATTCCTTAATGTAAAAAGGGTAATTCACAGACATAAATTTAACTAGATGTCGCTACTGTATGTACTTCGCGTGTCATAAAACGGATTAATGTTACGATCAATGATCGTAATCTGAACTTTTCATTTAGCATTACCGGCAACGGAAATCCTCTGAAATTTAGAAATATGCCTTTTTATGCCATATTGAGCTGTAAAGAATGTATAGTAAAGGTTGGCCGAGGCATTGGTAATGTTTTCTTTCATTGGTAAGTAAATTTGTTTTTACATTGTTTGTGAAAAAGTTTCCAGCTTGGTTTTCAAACAGATGGAAGGATTTGCGTTATCTAGTTAGATTTATGTCTGTGGGATAATCTGTAACACAGGATCTTACCTATCTCAGACATCCTCCTCCATACAAGGTTGTGCATTATGTTAAATAGTCACTCTATTTTGATGTCTAGATAAATAAAGAATTTGTATTATGTAATAACATGAATAATACGTAGTGTACAACATGGACGGAGGTGTACTTAACCCATGTCGGGCTAGTTTATGTGTGTGCTAATTAATCGCCATCACCTCTCAAGTGGTACTTAATAGGCAAGTTCTATAGTAAGGTACCTATAATGCCAGAATAGATGACTCAAATATCATGAAACTTGAACATAACCGGAGAAATGAGAGTATACCATGATGAACAGTACAAATCTGCGTACCCCTTTAGAGCGTACTGGCGGGCTTTTATGGTTTGAAGAAATGGTATAAACAATAAACAGACACGCGATTGCAGCTATCTCGACAAATTTGCCGTCATTTATGGAAGAGTTCTGTTGTATATCTGCGAAGTTCTTCATTAGATAATTTCGGCAACGATGCGCTGGTAGAATCAAAGCTTTAGAGTCTTAAACACCGACGACGAGTTACCAGCCTGTCGGTTTTCTATCGGTTACATTTTGGGGAGTGTGTGGAGTTACGCAATTTGATTCCGCCTAGCCCTTTCCATCATAGGACTACAAGACGTACGACAATTCGCCATCGGTACATGGTGGATATCCCACTGTAAGGTTGGGTATTAGAGGAGAATCAAACGCTCTGACTGCTAGTTGATAACTGACTCATTTATTAGTAATAATTGGTATTTAAGTACACGAGTAACATACATAGGTATATGCAAACTTAGAATATAGCTTATACACTACACCTTCCTCGAAAGGAAAAAATAAAATAATATGATAGTATTATTTTATTTTAATGAGTAAACAAGATTCACATTTAATACACATTTTAGTACAGTGTGTTTACAGTTTTGTGTATTTATTAAATTGTTTAAATGAATATAAGTATAAGAGTACATGATTAACTTGGAAATATTAAGTAGAAAATATTATGAATGATATAACTTAGTCCTATTCTTATGAACTAAATCTAGTTTTCCATTGTCTTTCAATATATACATTTGGCGAAACATCTTTAACAACTAAATATGGCCCATTATAAATACTTTGGAATTTGTTTCCAGTCTCGTTTTTCACTAGAACTAAGTCATTTAGTTTATACGTAATAGGATTACAATTTTGATCATGCTTGTGTTTCCTTAATGTTTTGCTTTCTAATAAATTATCACACGCTTCTTTTTGCGATGTTTGCAATCAGAATTTCAATTCTAAGGGATAATTGTCAAAGTTATAAAGAGGATCTACTGATTGTTGGCTTAAATTGGTAGGTATATTACATCTTTTTCCGAATACAAGTTCGAAAGGCGTAAATTTAGTAGCAGTGTGAACTGAGGTATTATAGGCAAAACACCAAAACGGTACCCACGTACTCCATGAACTCGAATGGTTATTCGTTTGAATTCTCAGGAAATTACCCAAACTTTTATGAGTATTTTCCAGAGAACCTATTGTTTCGTGATGGTATGCAGTAGAATTTAAAGTAGTTATATTGAGAAGTTTACATGTTTCTTTGAAAACAGTTGACATGAATTCTGTGCCTCTATCAGTAGCTACTCTAGCGGGGATACCAAATCTAAGTATAAAATTATTAACAAAATTTTTCGCTATCTTCTCAGAACTTTTAGTTATCATAGGATAAGCTTCTACATATTTACTTAAGGGGCTGAATACTCAAAATAGGCTTTCTTTTAAACATTTTTTAGCTAAAGCTATTGAAGATGTGGCAGCGGAAAAAAGATATGTTAATCTTGATCATAGTTCCGAAAACTTTGTTGTGGCCGAAACATGTTTACGCACAAAAACCTCGATACAATTGAATGGCAAAGTAACCTCTTACCGTGATCTTCAAAAAAAAAAACCGGTAATACTGACCAGCGTACATTTGTACAATTAACAACAATAACGTATCATAACAGGACGCAAAACTTCATTGTCGTAGATTTTGAAGTTTCATTCATTATTTTTAAGTAATTCATATTATTTTATTTTATTAAAAAATCTATACAAATTCCATCGTGCTTCTCTTTCCATCCAGTGCAATTCGACAGTGACCGCTTTGCGGCGTTGCTAGGTGGACGTATGTCGCTTTTTTTCCGCAAAAAGCAAAAAATATTTAATTTATTTCTCGTCAATTCAATCTGTCAAAAAAATATCAGGTATAATGCAGCCAGATCATGTAGCCTGGTGGCTTTAATTGAAACTAACGAAATCACAAGTAATATTGTCAAAGTTTGTATTATTTTTATTTTCTGGCACTACCGCTGTCACTGGCATCTATATTTTTGTTGTATTATAAACAACTCACAACGTTTAGTTTACATACTAAGTCCATAACTAAAAAGTATTTAAACCTCTTTGAAAATACAACTAATGTTATCTCAATTTGAATTAAAAAATATTTAAAATAGGGTGGGAGGTCGTATACGATTTCAACCTTCTTCGTTGATGTAAAAACAATAGAAGGAAAAAACACAGAACATGGAATGTTCGTCCCGTTGACGTTGAGGCGTGATTTATTAGAGAAAATACAGTTTCAGATATCAGATTCCCATATTTCGTTTACTTATTTATTTTCGTTTTTTTTTAAGTTAGTAAGTCGTGTTTATATTTTATTTTGTTATTAGGTATAAGTTGTAAAGTACAAAACTAAGCCGTGTAAATGATATTATAATTCCGTGCCAAATGGGGAACAAACAAAATGTCTCAAATCAGCAAAAAAGCGTTTGTATTCTAACAGACAAAAACATATGGAAGAGGTAATGTAAGTACCTACACATTTTTTAAATAATTGTTATATTGATAGCTAGCTTTTTTCAGCCCAACGCTTTCGTTTTTAGGGTTTCGTACCCAAAGGGATCCTTTTACTAAGACTCCACTGTCCGTCTGTCTGTCACCAGGCTGTATATATTTCTGTAGCCGCTTTAACAACAAATACTAAGAACAGAATAAATAAATATTTAAGTGGGGCTCCCATACAACGTGATTTTTTTGCCGTTTTTGTCGATAATGGTATGGAACCCTTCGTGCGCGAGTCCGACTCGCACTTGGCCGTTTTTTTATAGTCCAAGATTTCAGTCCATCCTATCATATAAAATATATATGAGTATAGATTTAGATAGATTACCCATAATAAGAGTACCGTCCCGGTCCATGGAACAGACAAACGAATGAATGATTTTTCTTAACAGTAAAATAACACGTTTGGCCAATTCAGAAGCAGGTGAAACATCGGAGATTGGTTTTAAAGAGTAAATTATTATTATATAAGTATCGCTTGAACCTGATATTATTATTGTTTCGTTTATATAACTTTCATATACATTATTACATATTTCTTAAGAAATAATCATGGCTAAGTCCGTACCAGCCCTTACTGAAATACTTTCTACTCCGAGTACGGTTGCCTTTGCGAATCTCCACTAAAGCCAGTTAATAAATGCAAACCAGAGATGAGGAATAAGAATTTTCCAAAATATCAGGTCCGTGGGCTCGTCAATGCCCAAGATGCGCGTGGAAGCCACGCTGTTGTTTCCGAGGAATTTCAATGTTATTTTCAACACACTTGCTCATAAAGTGGCTCTAATTCCACCGCAATTAGGCACATAATGACACCTGTAATCAAACTGTGACTTTTTCATTGCTATTATTCACAAGTGAGTTATAGAGTTTCTTTTATAATTTATTGGTTGCGTTGCTTTGTTCTTAAAAAGGTTTCGATACAAAAAAGATCGTGTTCAATAGTACAAATAAATTAATATACCTATTGCTTGCTCCTTTCATGCAACTTTGTATTTTAATAGATCATTTCAACTTGTAAGTGTTTAATAAATAAAATTTTCACTCAAATATAACTTTAGTTTTTCTGTGTAATAAAGAACTTGAAATTCCGCATTTTGTACGTGGCTAAACCGCTATCCGCGAAAATCCAAAAAAAATAAACCTCATTCTTTTAGTCTATGGCCGATCGCCATTGTTCGATGCGTGCGCATAGGCAAACTGATTATATTTTCCAGCCATTGCGAAAATTTTTTCACAACTCGTTTTCACTGTTGACAATGATTTTTTAGTATTATTTTCTACACAAGTGTGTTGAAAAACGTCGTATGATACACGTGTGTATTGATGATTACCGTCCTCGGCTCTCTTAAGACCTCAGTGGTAATCACCAACATTACACACTTGTACCATAATGTACTATTTCTAGCAAACAGAATCAATTCTGGAAATCCTTCCCTAGCCTTATTGTGAAATCGGTTAATACGTTTAGGGAAAATCTATAAAAGTATGTTAATAATCATACCTATGACTATTTTAAAATAAGGATTATATTTTTTTTCAGATTAGAAAATGTGCCAATGCCAATAGCAGAAACATAAATATATCAGGATCACAAACAATCTAAAGTTAAATCTACCGAAGATCTCCCTGAACTTGAGGTTAATATTAAATGGTCAACTTATGGGAGTTCGAACGTACTTAAATACAAAAAAGATCAATATTTAATGACACTATTCAGAAGGGACAATCATAATTAACTATTATCTGTACAAAACATGTTATTTTAAATAAATTGAACGAAAAGAACATGATATCTATCAAAATAATAAAACAATACCAATTGCAAAATTATGTAACTTTCAAATAGTAAAAAATGCAATTGTCACTTGCAACGATTCAATAGGTCACTTTGGCCTAGGCCAAACTAGTATATCCTGACACTCGAATGACAACAAGTTTAGCCTAGAACAGACTAATTTAGCCTGTACTATTTCAATTTCTTTAAAATCTTATATCCGTAACCGAACCTATCCGAAATTAACGGATAAGCCGAAATAATTTCATATCTGTAACCGTATCCGAGGCCGTATAGGCCTGTGTCCCTGCAGTGGTAACATTAAAAAGCTGATGATGAAGATAAATGAACCGTATCCGAAACCGATATGATGTATTTTCTATATCCGCGTCCGTATCCAGATCTGAAATTTTATATCCATAACATCCCTGGTATATATAGCATAAATACACTTTCAAGATGTTTTTTTTAGACTGCTACGAGTAACCTCCCAATACGAGAAAATCACATCGGACGACGAATTATAAGTCTATCACATTTTTTTAAACAACTACAGAACATTTCGAACCATGGACCTTTAGGTTGTAAATTAACTAATATTGATTTGATAAATTAAAAAATTGATGGATTTTCGTCCACTTTCATTTTATTGTGTGGGATGTGCAATTCAAAATTTGTTATCGAAAGTGATTGTAGTGACGAAAATTACCCACCTGTAAATTATTGTGCTGTAGCAGCGATGTGTCAATTGGCGGAGGACATTCACACTTAGATGAACTTTCTTCAGCATTGAATTTACCACAAATGTGTAATAAAATATAGCAAAAAATACACGATAGTTTATCTAGACAGTGGGAAAAAGTTGCACAAAACACAATGGACAAAGCTGAAAAAAATCTTGCCATAGCGGAAGGAAGAATCAGTAAAAATGGTATCCCAATTATTGATGTTATTGCAGACGGATGTTACTCCAAAAGGTCGTATAAAACCAACTATTCCGCTTTATCAGGGGCTGGTACTATTATAGGAAAGAGAACCGAAGAAATTTTATATTTTGGGGTCCGCAACAAATACTGTTACTTCTGTGATCGAGCAGAGCAAAAGAAAATACCCATAAAAGAACACAGATGTTTTAAAAACTACACAGGTCCATCGAATAACATGGAGGGTGACATAATTGTAGAGGGATTTAGGAAGTCTGTGGAGATTCACAATTTAATTTATGGACGTTTAATATCTGATGGTGACTCCAGTACATATAGCAAAATTCTTCAAGCACCGCCTTATTAACATGAAGGTATCACAGTAGGAAAAATAGAGTGTCGGAATCATTTACTTAGAAACTTTAGCAACAAATTGCAAAACTTACAAAAGGATACCAGATACCCCATCAGTCATCGAAAAATTGTAACCAAAAGAGAACATTAATTCACGCTAAGCAAGGGCTTAGCGTGAATTAATCTTCTCTCTTATTGGTAGGCACGGGCCTAGGAAAGCACGGATATCCGTTAATTATGCGCCTGAACTCTCCGCAGTCGTGACCCTATCTTATTCCTTCGCGAACTTGAATATGACTGGTTTTCTTGTATTATATCTAGCGCTAGATTTCAGAACATCACCTCGCTTTGGTTTTTAACCTACTTCCCAAAAAGGAGGAGGTTCTCAATTCGGATGTTTATATATATACATACGTACATAAAGCCACGCCTTTTTCCCATGGGGGTAGGCAGAAACTACAGAACGCCACCTGCCTCCTGCCTTACATATATATATATATTTTATGTATGTTCGGGCATCACTCCGTCATATATAAACAAACGAATTTGCTTAATTATTTTTTTGTTCGAAAGAAGTTTATTCCGATATGGTCCCATTTAAACTTGGTAAAGATCTCATGAAGAACTTCGGAGATATAAAACATAACTCTTCAATAAATGACGGCAAATCTCTCAGGATTGCTGCAACCGCATTTATGTTTATTGTGCATCACTATAGAACATGCCCACTAGGTAGGTACCACAACTAAAAAGTTGAAAATAAAAACTTTTTACAAAAAATACAACCCGACTTCCACATAAAAAAAAATATTACAAATAACTTCAATTTCGGAAGTCAGTGTTCCGGTTTTCGTTTCTTCGTTTTTTGACACCGCCTTCCGAAAGTTTAGTAATTTTTTACTTTGAAGTTATTTTTCACTTTGAAGTTTTTATTTGGAAGTCATTTGTATTTTTTAGTAAAAAAAGTTTTTTACACCTAACACGTAAGTAGTATTCTGGCACGTTCGGGTTTTTATGTCTTGATGTTTTTGGGTCCGGCCATGTTCCAAACAATCTGAGTCGTGGTTCTCGACAGCCCGAATGATTAATAACCCCCTGGGACCACGCCTGCAAATAGGTACTTATCCAATTGTTTGTAAATAAAATGTAATGTTAATAAAATTGCTCGTATTTATTTTCGCCCTGTCTATTACTTTTTAACTCTATGTAAAAATGCAAAATGTGAACAGACAGTATCACGGCTGTGGCACGCTATACACAAAAACCCAGTATAAAACTTCTTCGAACAATATTTTCCAGGAGAAAGCAAAAAATATGTAAAATTATATAAATTGAAAAGGCTTATGAAAAATAATCTTGTGTTCGGTAACTACATAAAATTATTACACTTATAGTGATAGAGTTATAATATTAAAATAACCCATACAAAAACACGCACACACATATTATCTAATAATCATAGTAAACATTTTCTCCATGTTCTTACGTAGTTTTATAAACCTTTACTAGGTTGAAAAGCTTGCCTAAATAGAGCAACTAACCATTTCAAAGCCTAGTAAGTTCGTTTTCTTTTTTACCTAACTGCGGTGGAGCCCAAAAGTACGGTTATTCAAAATTTGATGGGTCTACTCTGCTATAAATTTGAGTATCTGGGTATAAAACCATCATAAAGAAGTTGGTTCAAAATGTCACCTACTGTGTTCTTATTTGTGGCAGTCGCATAGAATCAGACAAAATTTTAATATTTATTCAATTTGCACGGCAAGAACTTGTATGACACTAGCCAGATTGCCTATTTTAGTGATCTTTATTTTCGTAGCAATAAGGTTGCATTCATAGGCAAAATAACAGTGAACGATATGATGTCAGATGCCAGCCGCCAGTTTGAAATAAGAACTTACGCAGTAATGTTTTTGTAAAAACTATCGGAAGAGTCCGTTTATGATGCGGGCCTCTGTGGTCGGCCTTGTGAATTTAATTTTCAAATACTTTTCGCTCCAATTTAAAGTTTTCCCCTAAGCTGTCAATGACAGTGGGCGTGGCTTAGAACCTCAGATGTCGATTGTCAACTGTTCGAATACAGCCCCTTAACTCACATTGGATAGTTAAAATATATGAATTATTATAATTATCGCGATCTAAGGGTCCTACTACGTCTAGGAAAACTTTTTCCATCGCCGAGTTGGCTGTTGTTGTAACAACCAACGGCTCTCTAACATAATGAGAAGTATGATTTGTTTTTGACACTTATCACATTTCCTAATAAATTCATGCACGTCTCTTTCAAGACATGGCCAAAAGTAATATTTCTTGATGTTATTATACATTCTTATCTTATATATAGTCTTATACCAGCGTGGCCACTTGTTGGTAGAAGATGAAAATCATTCAATATTACCTTTGGGTCGTCTTTATTTTGAATAATTCTTACGTCATTTAGAATACATAATCGCGGACCGGTCCAGTTTCTATACGACTTAATTTCTGTAAACACTTTTTTTATAAATTCATCGTAAATTTGACTTCTTATAAAAATTAATTCGTGCACGTTAATTTTCTCACAAAAATATTTCAGTTCCCTCACAAATGCGGCTGGCGTCAATTGTGATTGGCAAACTGGATTTATAAATAACGTCATTCTCGATGACGAATAACAAAATACATTATTTTCATTTTCTATCTCATTAGACCTACGTAAGTTATTTAACTTATTATATTCTATAAATTTAAGTTCTACAGACATCCTCGATCTACTATGTATCTCCTCGACTCTTGGTTGCGCAGGCCAATCGTCAGTAGAACCCATAGCACTTGGAGTATGTTGCGACTCAAGCACTTTTCTATGTTGCGAACGTGTCATAACCGTGATTATACTTTCATGCATATTTTTTAAGTCCGTTGATGTGATAGGTAATCGTGACATTGAATCCGCTGGAATATTTGTGGATCCTTTGATATATTCTACAATAAAATCGTATTCTTCAAGTAAAAGTCTGAACATCATAAGGCGACTAGAGGTTTATGGTCGGTTTCAATTACAAATGTACGGCCATATAAATAGGGGCGAAAATGTTTTACTGCCCATACTATCGCTAACAGTTCTTTTTCCACAGTAGGATAGTTGATTTCGGCCTTATTTAAATTTCTACTCGCGAATGCTATTGGTTTTCTATTGTCATTGCACAAAACTGCGCCCAATGTATATTTCGAAGCGTCGGTTTGTAGTATGAATTTACAATTACTAGAAAAATTAGGGTACTGAAGTATAGGTGGGCTCGAAATTATAGATTTTAAAGTAGAAAAAGCGGTTTGACATTTTTGATCCCATATGAATAATGGATTTTTCTTTGTTAACTGTCTTAAGGGATACGCTATATTGGCAAAAATTTTAATAAATTTTCTGTAATAGTTTGCGAAGGCGACAAATCTAATTAATTCTTCAACATTTTTCGGAACTGGCCAGTTTTTCAAAGCACGTATTTTCTCAGGATCGGGCAAAACACCTTCGCTCGATATAACATGTCCTAAATACAATACATCCTTTTTAAGAAAGTTACATTTATGTGGATTTAACTTTAAATTTATCTGACGCAATCTTGTAAAAACATCTATCAGATTTTTGGTATGGTTTTCTAATGAATTTCCAAAAACAATAAGATCATCTAAATATACCAAGCACTTTTCGTAGGTCAAACCCGACATTGCAATAGTCATCATTTTTGAAAACGCATTAGGGCTTGTTTTTAAACCCATTGGCATTCTCGTCATCTGGTATTGTCCTGATACGGAAGAAGTACTTTTATCTACGCTACCCGGAACTTTAAACTGTCCAGAACAAAATGCTGTATATTTCCGACTTTCGGGGTCAAGGTTACATTGGTAATATCCATTGGAAAGGTCAAGAGTAAAAAAGTATACAGAACCCGAAAGAGAATCCAATATTTCAACAATATTCGGTAGAGGAAATTTGTCATCTTGTATACAGTTATTTAATTTCCTATAATCAATTACCAAGCGCCAATTCTTGTTGCCCGTATTATCTATCTTTTTAGGGACCAATAACAATGGACTTGACCATTCAGATTGACATGGTTCAATTATACCTTCCCGTAACATGTTACTAATCTGCTTGTTTACTTCATGTTTTTGCGAATGTGGTATTCTGTACGGTTTACTAAAGACTGGTTGTGCATGGGGTTGTAAACTAATTTGATGTTTGTAAATATTTGTTGTCGTTAACTTATCACCTGGCAATAAAAATATATCGGAAAATTTTGCACAAATATTTTCAATCGCGATTTGCTCTTCGTCGTTCAAATGGTTTAAATTTAATAAGCTAAACAAGTTTTTAACACGGTCTGCGTTCAAATTTCTACACTGTTCAAAACTACACAAATTATAGTCACTAATTTTATGTAAAGTTGGTTCAATAGTATCAAGGTGAACCTCAGTATCATTTGTGTTTAGGATTAAAATAGGTATCATACCATTTACGGGTTTAACTAATACGCTGGCAATGAATATTCCTGTTCTTAATTCAGCCGAACAAACAAGACACTCTTCGGTAATGTTAGTAGGTATGTAATGAATTGATTTGGTCCTTGGCGGCAAAGTCAAATTATAAGAAAACCTTGAGTTATTTGATTGTAAAGGCAATGTTACTTTTTCATTTGTTATATTATTATTTAATGTCAAAGTACTACAACCAATATTTAATATAGCTTTGAATTTCGTAAGAAAATCCTGTCCTAATATAGCATGTGCCATACACGGCAAAGAATTAAAAACATAGAACTTATGATTAAATAAATTTCCTCTGTCATTACAATCGCTCAGAGTTAAATAAACATATCCGATTGCTTCTATTGTACCACCGATTCCGCTTATCTTATGCACCTGCTCTCTTTATGGATCGGTATGTTTAATTCAATCACATGTTTATATTTAATGGCACAAATTGAAGCGCCGGTGTCAATTAAAAATAAGTAGTTATACTTATCTACGTATAATTCTATGCAACAATGACTATTACTTGCAAATACAAACCCATTATTCACGAAAAAACTTGCTCTGCTCCCCGGTTGAATTAGTTTTTGAGGGCTCATCGTCGTTTCGAACGTGAATATTCGCATCACATCGTTGTACGTTCCGTTGATGACCTCTAGAGTTGTTGTACCTTTTATAAGAGTTATAGTACGTACCTCGATTCAGTTTAGGCTGACCTCGACTATGGTTCTAGAACGGACGACCACGGCCTCGGTAGAATGTCGCACCTCGATGGACGGAAGGCCTGCTGAAATTGTTACACGTGGAGGCACCTCGAAACTGGCGGGTGTCTCCAGAAAAACGTCGATTATGCTTACCTTGAAAATAATTATTACGGTTCCTATTAAAAGTTAAAATATTTTCAGACTGAGACGGAATTGCAATGGTCTCTTCATCTATAGCTGCTTGCACCGCGTCCTTTAAAGTTTCATATTTTTGTGCAGCTATTATCGTACTGAGTCGCCTATTGCGTAACCCGTCGGCAAAACGTTTAATTGCTTGTTTTTCGTTTAAAGGTTGTAAAACCTTCAAATTTTCCGTTTTGCCTTCGGCTTGCGCTATAGATAAATCCATAAATAGCTCAGTCAACTCCTTACCATAATCATTAATCGACCTTTGATCTTGTCGCAAAGTTTGAAGTTTACTTTGCAAGGCGACGCTACTTTTTTTAGGCAAAAGAATCATACGCATATCAGTTAGTAATGCATCAATGGATGGATAATCAGATTTAAGTCTTAACTTTGCTTGTTGAGAGAGACGACTCTTTAAGACAAAATTAACTAAACTTAATTTACACTGTTCAGTTTTTAAAGTAGAGCTATAGTAATCGATACCATCAATTATTTGACGCGTCGTCGATTCCTCATTGTTCATGACTGGTAACAAACTCAGGGCTACTTTTAAATTAAACTCCATTTTGGATTCAAGATTCGATGTTGAGCCAAATAGTTTACAACTACTCTTATCAGTTTCACGTATATGCAACTTATTACAAAACTCTTGTATTTGAGAATATAACTCTGCAATTTTATCACAATGCGATTTAATTAATGACAAACTTTTACCACTAAATATCTTATCATCTATTTGTTTTCTTATGCTTGGAAGTAAAACAGAATAACTATCATACACAATAGTTGCCTCATTCAGCTTTTCTTTCAAACGCTCTGGCGTCCTCCTTTCAAAACTCAATTTAAATACATTTTCTTTAATTTTTCTTAATTTTTCATATATATCATTGAGCTCATGAGCCAAAATTTAACATTTTTAAAGAATAAGAAATAATCAGCATACTTAACGACTAATAAAAGGATATATAAATTGGATTACCATAGTTCAACGCATTTTCATCGGTTTCAGTTCACTTTTACGCACTCTTGACACTTCACTTTACATCACTTTTACGTTATACGATATCACACATTCGGTTTAAGCACGAAATCTTCTTTAGGACGTGAAGGCTTGGCTGGGCTTGGCCCCAGGACTGTTTGAACACGACGTACACCTGGTATTGAACGCCGAAAATCGCGTTGCACACGCCGAACATCTATTTTCTTCTCCAGTTCCTCTACGAACACGATGAGTAAACGAATTTCTCAAGGTTTGACGAAGTATTTGGTCATTAATCCACGTACGATGACAGTTCTTATAGCATTTGTACAGGAAATAGGCTGCTAGTATCAGCAACAAACCCAAAATTATCATCATCACAATGCTTATTGCAGAAAGATGAAATTGTAGCTGGTCGGTATTAGCCACATTCGATGCTCCAATGCCATTTTGGTTTATTATCACTTCTTTTCGTTTTGGAGTGTTAGATATTCACATTGTAAAAGTTTATGATTATTCTCGAACAAAGTTCAATAACGCAACGTACACTTAGAACGAAATCTGTACCACACACAGTGCGCCTGCATTGCGACCCGACACCCCATCTCCAAACATGGCAGGGTCGCCATGTAAGGTTGGGTATTAGAGGAGAATCAAACGCTCTGACTGCTAGTTGATAACTGACTCATTTATTAGTAATAATTGGTATTTAAGTACACGAGTAACATACATAGGTATATGCAAACTTAGATTATAGCTTATACACTACACCACTCATACGCACAAAGCGTTTTGCAAATACTGTCATTGTGTGTCCAGCTAAGGCGCGGAATTCCCTGCCGGAGTCCTTGTTTACTGATAGCTACAAATCTAAGGGGTAAGTCAAGAGTTACTTCTAGGCAAGCGTGCTTCACCATCGATCACATCATCACTTAACATTTGGCGAGATAGTGGACAAACGGGAGACTATAAAAAAAGATCTTCACCAAATTTAAATGAAACAAATTTGGGAACATACACTTTCAAACAATAAATAATTTTCAGTATCGGTCCACAAAAAAACAAACATAAAGTCGAACATAAAACCTCCTCCTTGTTGGAAAGTCAATTAAAAAGTGGCAAGAGGCTCTTGTCTAGACAACTGACATTCTACCAACGAAAGCGTTGCCATTGCGATTGGAAAAAAAGTAAAAAAAATATGAAAATGCTAAGCGCTATCGAAATGTCACGTGATCCATCTCTTCATTTTGGCATTTTGAGCATCGCCATCGCTGACATGGCAGGGCAATGGAGAGGACTATGCTCGGAGTTTCCTTGCGTGATCGAATCAAAAAGTAGAGATCCGCAAGAGAACCAGGGTTACCAACAAGGCCCGAAGTATTGCCAAACAGGCAGGGCACTTTGCTTGCAGAACGGATGGCCGATGGGGCAAAAAGGATCTGGAGTGGCGACCGCGAACCGGAAGACGTTGCGTTGGAAGGCCTCCCACCAGGTGGACTGATGACCTGGTGAAGATTGGGGGGATCCACTGGATGCGAGACGCACGGGACCGATCAATGTGGCGACGCTTGGGAGAAGTCTATATCCAGCAGAGGATGTCTTTCGGCTGATATGATAATGATGATGATCGCTGGCATCGATTAACACTTGTGTAGAGCATCACACATGACTTACAAAATTGTATAAAAATGACAAAAAACAACTCTTTTTATTCAAACGGTGTAAAAGGCTACAATATACCCGGACCATGTATGGCGTAACTGCTTCCGTAGCCAGTGGGATCATAGCATGACGTCAGGAACATCGTATGCACCTGACGTCACAGCTACATTGACGACGTCGTCGTATGAATGTACGTCTCTCTGAAACGCACCGTGGCCAAAAAATTACTTGAATTGTACCTTACTGGTAAGAGATTATGTTTTGGATATTTCCGTAATTAATTGGTTTACTGAAAAAAACTTCTTAACAAAAAAAATAAACCGACTTCCTAAAAAACAAATCGAAACATAACTTTTTTTCGGAAGTCACTAACAGTTAGTAATGGTACAAATTTTTATTCGTTTTTGACACCAACTGCCGAAAAGAATGTTATTTTTCGCTTTGTAGTGTTTTGTTTTGGGAGTCCGTTTTTTCTTTTTCCCTTTTTAGTTTTGGTACCTTATTTTACCATGAAAATCCGTATTATGAAGTATAACTTAACAACTATTTGACAGATCTTTATCAATTTAAAACAATTATCAAAATCGGTTCATTATTGGTGGAGTAATTGCGTAACAAACATCCAGTCAAATTGAGAACCTCCTCCTTTATAAAGTCGGTTGAAAAATCAGATTGAGCCCCAAAGAGATTTATGAAAATAGAGTATTAGAATTTTATTTTATTATTGTTATGACTTTGACAATCTCGGGACCCTGGGGTCCCAGTCCTTTGAAAGACGTGCGAGGTGCCGACACCAACTCGCAGAGTCCTTGTTAGGCATGTATCAGGTAATGTGACACCAACCGGCGATTATCAATGTATGCACTGCGCAAGTGCACCCAAGGGCGATCCCCGGTTGGTGCAGGACTATTGGGCTATAGGTTTGGTAGGTTTAGTGAATCGATTGCCTAAAACTATAGGAGGACTACTGGCCCCCGCCTGACCACAGTTGAACTACACGGCTATAAAATGGTAGGGGGACTGGCAGACTCGATCAATTATTGTTATTTTTATTATTGATAGATAATCTCTGCTGCCGTAGTCTATCCCCACAGCAACATTACCGGACGTTTTTTGGGATAAAAATTAGCTTAAATGGCACTCGGTGATAGAGTTGCTTTGTCGGTTAAAAATTAGCTTAAATGGCACTCGGTGATAGAGTTGCTTTCTATCTTATTACAAGCTTTCATTAAATTTCACCTGTCGCAATGTCTGTAATCAAATCTTATATTACAAGTTAACATTGGTCCACTTCCCAGTGTACGATTGAGCTGAAATTTTGCACACACGTTTGTTTCTCGTCACAGTGAAAATTTTAACCCTAGCTATGTTTTAGATTTACCAAGTTACTAAACATTCGTCGAGTGGACTACGTATAAAAATTCAAATATCATCAAAACCGCTTTATATTTTTTTTATTAGTCACGGGAGTCAGAACTCACAAATACGTTAATAATTTATAATATAATAATAATATAATTTATTGCAAATAAAAATAAAATATCATTAACACAACCAAACTTACATAGTTACATTGTTCGTGCACATTAAAATAACAAAGGCGGGTATGTTTGGTTGCCCGAGTATGATTCGCACTGTCCTCCGTACTAGTTTAAACTGTGTCACGGTAGGACAGTCTTCCTCCACTCTCACAATCACAACACTTGTATACATTTCCACTTAGGTACATAAATAATCACTTACTTCACAAATAACATTATTCATCCTATTTGCGAGTTACAATGTGATTCAAATATTAATGTTAATTTTAATGCAGGTAGATCAAAATATCCTTTAGTATATGCAAGAATTACAGACAACATTTTTCAAGTAAATTTTGATGAAGAAAATTAAAAATTAAAAGAAAAGATAATAATGGTACAATGGTCGCTTTATATAAATAAATGTGTATTTGGATAGTGTAACTGTTAAAAGTTCATAAAATGTATTGAAAAAAAAAATATGTGTGTATACTACGATAGGGTCTCCAAAAGCCGCTCAGTGTCCTCGTAATTTAGAGTGATAAAATATTTATCCTTTGCATTTTTACACAGACGAATAGTCAAATCACGTAAAGTTATGTTTTTAGATAATTTATTGTACAGAGTTGGACCAAGATATTTAGAGAACCTTTGAGCAAACGATGTTCTACATTTTGGAACTGAGTAAACCAAATCCTTTCTACGCCTATGGATGAAACTGGGAGGTTTTTTATGTTGCAACAAAATTAGATTTTTAATAAACAATTGCCTAACAGTAAGCACTGACATATCTTTATAAAGGGCCTGAGTAGGATATCGATATCGTCTAAAATTTATAACCTTCAAAACTAAGCGTTGCGCTCTCTCCAAAATTAGCATGGCAGTCTTAGCTGTCCCTCCCCACACTGTGATGCAATAGGTCAAGATAGATTGACATAGGGCAAAGTAGATCGATCGCAGGAGTTTCGATGGGCAAATGTTTCGGATATGTTTATAAATGTATACTAATTTTCTAACCCTTGCTGTTAAGGTGACAATATGTTCCTTCCAGTTAAGATTTTTATCAATATTCACACCCAAGTACTTAACTGCGGAAACCCTGGACAAGGCGCAGCAGCAACATGGCAAGGTGTTGTTACAAGTGTGTATATTAATGTTTACAGAATTTGTGGGTGGTTGTGTGTTGTTTCTAATGCTGAATGTAATATATTGTGATTTTTTAATATTTAACGTAAGTAGGTTCAGATCTAGCCATTTCATAACCAAGGAGCATCCATCGTTGGTTAGTTGAGTCACTTCAGCCCACGTTCTCCCACTAAATATTAATGCCGTATCGTCCGCAAAGGTGACGATTTGTCCTTGTATCAGTTTGAGGTTGCACAAATCGTTTACGTATATTAAGAACAACGTGGGCCCCAAAATACTGCCCTGCGGTACCCCAAACTGCACTCTCTCATAACAACTCAGGTAGTCGTTGACTCTGACACACTGCGCCCTGTTAGTCAAATAGTCCGCAATCAATGACAAGGGGATGCCTCTAATGCCAATATTTTCCATCTTTTTAAGCAGTATGGGAACAGATACTGTGTCGAACGCCTTGGCCAGATCTAGAAACACTCCAATTGTTTTGTCCCCCCTATCTATTCCTTCAGCAATAAAGGATGTAAGCTTATCTACTGCTTGAACAGTCGATTTGTCTTCTCTTAAACCAAATTGATTATCTGATAGAAGGTTTTTAGTTTCCAAGTATTTTTTTAATCTTGAATTTATAATACGTTCGATGACTTTTGACAATGAGGGTAATAGTGAGATCGGCCTATAGTTTGAGACACAGTCTCTGTCCCCAGACTTGTGTATGGGAATTATAACGGCTCTTTTGAGCGCAGATGGAAATCTACCCTTAGCTATACACATATTACAGATCACAGTTATAGGGGCGGAGAGAAACTCCACTCCCCACTTCAAGAGAGTTGACGTTATTCCGTCCCATCCACTCGAGTTAGAAGACTTTAAATTTAAAATGGTTTGCTTGACTTCATCCTCATCCGTAGGTAATATTACAAACGAATTGGGCGTCGTATGTGCTGAACCTACACTCATTGCCAGATCAAGTTCTGTTTTGTGAATTCTGGTTAGTATACTATCAGCTAATTGACTTCCCACGTTTGCAAAATACTTGTTTACGTCATCAATAGAATCTTTTGGATTAGCTTTAATGCTCAGTAACTGATCAGTGGATACAGAAGATTTATTGAGGCTACACATATCTTTTAAAATAGCCCATTGTTTTCTTAAATTGTTTTTGTGAGTATCTATCTGTGCGGAAAAGTAGTCCTTTTTTATATTCTTTAGTATATTGTTACATTTATTACGATACCGTGTGTAAGTAATTTTAAGCGTCAAGTTATCAGGGTCCTTTTTCAATTTATGGTGTAAGCGGTCTCTACTGTACATACAGCGACAGAGCCCGGGCGTAATCCACGGCTTAAGTGTATGCTTTCTATGAGAGATTTTGCATGTGCGACTATGTTTGTTTATGTGTTTATTAATAGTCGACAGAAATGAATTCGTTGCTACCTCGGGATCTTCAGAGTCTAACACAACCCGCCAGTCCAACAGCTTCAAATCACTAATTACAGCAGCGTAGTCGACTTTTGTGTAAGTTTTACATTTTACGTTTTTAGGTGTTTTTGTTTTACTTAACGAGATCATAACACAAGAATGATCAGTAATAGTGGAATTGCAGACAATGGTTCTATTAGGACAGTTGGTTTTAGCGAAGCAGTGGTCTAGGCAATTATTATTCCGGGTCGGAAGTGCATGAGTAGCAAGCAGGCCGTGCAACGCGAGAAGGTCCATATATTTGGTTGAGTTGTGTCCAGTATTGTCCAGTATATTGATGTTAATGTCACCCAGTAGTATTATGGTTTTGTAGTGCTTATAACTATGTAAAATGTTGTCCAGGGTGGTTAGAAAATTATCAATGTTTCTAAACGCAGGCGGTCTATATATAGCTATAATCGCAAGTTCATTTCTATTTGTAGTGACCACCAGGCAGTTAAATTCGTCATCAGGCTGTGTTTTTTCTACAACTAATGTGTTTAGTCCGTCTTTAATATAAATAACTATGCCGTCATTTTGGTTTAACTTAGTAGCTGTTGAGAAAGCCTGATATGAATCAATATTCGGTATTGGTGTAGTGACTGATAGCCAACATTCCGTCAAAACAATAAAATCAAATCCAATATCTAATCTGTGCAGTAAAACTTGTAATTCATTAAAATTATGATTTAGACTTCTAATATTTTGTGTAAGTATGCAGAAGGTATTATTAGTTACGAATTGCGGTTTACAATTCTCCGGAATATCCACGCTACAAGCAATTCCAACATTGATAGTATTATCAATGTCAGAGGACAATTTTCTAATGTCATCCATACTGTTGATGATTAGTTTGTAACTTTGCATGTATGGCAGCTTTATAGCAAAGACAATCCGGGAAGAGAGAAAACAATATATGAGGGACCATCATAGAAGTGTGTAAAGTGTAGTGTAGTGTGTTTGTATGTAGACAATTAAAATTTTGAAATATAATTATGTTATAACCATCAGCAATAAATATTTTATAAAATAGGTAATTCATAATTTCGGAGTAGTATTCATGCATGTAAATATAATTAAAAACTAATGATAACCAAAAAAATAACAATAAACCGGCAATTGATACAAAAACATCTGCTAGTCAATCATCAGTGTTTATGTTAACAGTAGCCTGTGCTTTAAAGAGTTCGGCAGTAATGCCTTTGATTTGTTCTTCCGATTTAATTAAGATTGTAGCTGTACCGTCATTTTTCTTCAAAAAGACACGTCCTCCAGATATCCAACAATATTTGAAACCATGACTTTTTTTGCATTTCTCTAGCTAGATAGTGAAATCTACGAGCGGATGGAGTTAAAGATTCTGATATGTAAATCGGTTGTTTCTCACCTGGAACTTGTAGTGTTTTAGAATTTAGTTTATCCTGCTTGTTATTCTTATTATATATTTTTAGGGCCTTCAATACATTGAAACGAGTTTTGGGTGCTTGATATTCCACTACTATGATGTTGTTTTGGCGGGATTTCTTCCTGTACGCTTGTCGAATGTTTTGGGAAGGTATCGTTAAGTCCAAGGCTTTATGTACTCTGGACACAATATCAACGATATCCTCCTTTTCACAAATCGGTACATTCTTGATTTCAATCATTGTACTCAGCTGTCGTCTCTCTAGTTCTTCAATTCGATTTTCGAGCTGGGTAATCTTTGTGTGTGCTGCACTGGTTTCCAGAATTACATTATTATAGCTTTGTTTTAGCTGATTATTAGTGGCCGTCGCATCTTCCAAAGCTTTTAACAAAAGTGCGTTGGAGGTTATCATACCATCCAGCAGACCTTTAAGATTGCTGATTTTTTCTTGCAAGGATTCGAACTTCGAATTCTGTTCGTGGATTCTGGATTCCAATTCCGAGATTTCGTCACTGTCAAAGCAGAATTTCCTTTTTCTTCTGGACTGAGCGGACTCAGTATCCTCCGGAGTATAAGTAGACACATCTTGTTGTGACGATTTATTAGTCTTTGAAGGTGACTGGGACATTTTTATTTATCCGAAAAACCTGCATATACTATGCAAGTCGGTGTTTTTTTTTGAATCGCAGGAACGCGAGAAGTGTAAACGCGTGTATTATGACTTGGTTATGGTCCTTATTTCATTTTTGTTAGGGTATAAATTAGCACAGAAGTTAGTTCTATTTAGAAATATATTTTTAAGAGAACAACGAGTACGTCTATTCACAGTCGAAGCGAGCGGATGAATGAATCGTTATATTGAGAACAACGGAACAGTTGATATAGTACATTACTGCAGCGGCCAGCAAAAGAGGTATTGATGGACGAACGTGTAAATGTGGGCCGAGGCGAAGCCGAGGCTCACATACGTAAGTCCATCAATGCCTAGTTGTGGCCAAGGCTTGTATAGTGCTTTTCTCAAATAATGCGCGGAAATTAAAACTAAGTAGTACCTAGAACTCATTTTGTCAAATACAATTACTTTTCAAAGTCAATTACGAACAACGAACAACAATAATTATTCCCGCGTTAGGCTTAGCACGCACTGCGAATTTTATTTGCGCGATTTTTTTCGGCCCGTTCTGCGGCCTATGGAATTGTATGAAGCTGCACGCATTGAGGTAAAAAAATCACGCGGGAATAATACTACAAAAATACGCGCCAGTAAAAATCGCAGTGCGAAGTGTTCATTTGTTTTTTTTTTCAATAAACAGCTTTCTATTTGCAAGCCAGTTCGAGATTTAAATAAAACCTTTGATAAGTTACCTCCTTGGTTGCCATGTTTCGGAGTAAAAGATCGTTCCATTTTTAAATGACACGACAGATATGAGATTACTATGTAATTTATTTGGCCGCTACACACGACAGATATGGATTTTCATACAACTTTTGCCGCCCGCTGCTCGCATGTATATGGCCAGTACTGCAATTTCGATTTATCTCGAAGAAGGTTGTCAAAATAATGCTCAAATTTCCAAGCATGTTTGAGAAAAACATATTTTTGTGATCCGTTGATATAGTTTCAGGTCAACGAAAATAAAGCGACAATTTTGTCTTTACTGTGTTTTAACTAAAAGAGAGTCCATTTTCTTCGAAAACTATAAGAAAGGGACATCAATTTAACTAAATTATTCGTTTCAATTGCCATTAATTATCAAAATATCTTTACAGGAGAGTGTTTTTTATCTTAATTAGGAATGTAGAGATAGAACTGAGATCTCAGGGTACCGGAAAGTTTGCAAATTTGGCTTTTGCAGAGAAATGTGTAGTCGAGCGAACACATGTTTAGTTATTAAGGGTAAATATAAAAGCTTGTTTAAAAAAGTACTTTTAAAAATATACTTGTACTTATAATATTTTTCTCAAAGACAATCAAACAATTTTATCTGTTTAGGATTTTAGTTTACCTAGACAGAGCTGCCCAAAGTACAAACAAACTATCCCAAAGATCGACCGCAAATTATTCTTAAGTAGGACCTTTCAATGATAGGATAAAATTAAACAGTGGAATAAACTAAAAATTGAGCGAAATTATACAAATTCAGGGGCCGGCATTAAATCAAGGCTTAACAGCTTAGTCTCAGGGGCTGCTTGTTAGATGGCAATTGATTCCCAGCGGACCCACGCGGTTTTTTCCGCGGAAATTGGGCCGCCATCTTGTATTTAGTGATGATAGGACATTACGGCTTTGTATGTACGAAATGTTTTAGTAAATGTAGTCTTAAGAAGTTTAATTAAAGTTAAGCAAGTAATTAGAAATCCGCTGCTGCAATATAATAAACATATTTGAATTTGAATATTTTGTCCATAATTCCGAATTTAGCATGCATTATTAGCATTCGAATACAAATATTCTAAGCAATCAAAGGACGATGCTGTTACACAAATTAGAAGGTTATCCCTCGGTTACGGGCAAGTCACAGATTAAAGAGAAATCAAGTAACGCGATTGGATGTTGCCAATTTATAACATTCATTTTGCGATGATTTTCGTTCTAAAAACAGAACCTAGTTGCATTGAGATAATGTGTGTGCGAAGTACATTATTACCTCAATTCCTAGGGTAGTTTACTGCCAATTACTTTTTGTCCGTCAGCTAGATAAATACAAAATATTGGCCCGGATCTTTTGACACGTAAACATAAAGTGACGACGATATAATGCGTTGAAATATCGTGTGACGTCACGCCGCTAGTACACTTTATACTACCCTAGTGACATCATAAGCCCCCACTCTTGAAGTTTTGGTAAAGCAAAAATACGTGTTCAATATTATATAATAATCTCATTAACGGACTAAATAGAATTATCAATATCCTACCCAGGAAACATGTCTATTAGCATAGACCACACATACATTAAGTGGTTTTCATTTAGCAAAGTGAAAAAAGATAAAGCATTTCTTTACTACTTTAAAATGTAACGGGATGTAAAGAGATATTTACTGTAAATAGGGAACCTTTGCGGCGCCACCGAGCGAGAATGGATAAGCGCATAAGGCGCTTTGTGAAGCAAAAAATATATCCGAGAGCTGCCTGCTTCTTTTAGTATTCAAGTATTATAAAAACTGAAACTTTTAAGTATTCCAAATTCTTTGAAAGACTCTTAGACTATTAACTAGTTTAGATGACACCGCATTTTAAAATTGTGAACGCATTTTTTTTATAGTCAACCAAATATATTTATGAAAAGAAAAAAGAATACTGGAGTTAAACAGCGGCTGCACCCCTTCCCCACAAAGTGCACCTCACCAACATTAGAGGTCTGCACTCAAATATCATTCCAGTCCATTATCACCTTGAGGCTGAGAAACCAGCGCTCTTTTTCCTTACGGAGACGCAGATAGCGAGTTCGTCAGACGTGTCGTACCTGTCTTACCCAAGGTTCACCCTGGAGCACAATTTTAGACCACGGGTGGACGTATGTATGTACGCCCGTGATGATCTTTGCTATCGGCGTCTCCGTAACCTTGAGGACTCAAGATTCACAACGCTTTGGGTTCTGGTGGACACAGGTCTCAGGAGTGAGTCATAGAGAGGCACGGGAAAGCGCTTTCCGTCTCCCTAGACATCTCGAAGGCTTTTGATAGGGTCTGGCAAGAAAGCCTTATTGGTAAGCTTCCTTCATTCGGTTTGCCCGGTGGTCTGTGTGATTGGATTGCAGACATCCTGAAGGATCGGTCCATTCGAGTGGTTATCGATGGCTGCTCGTCAGACCACTTGGATATTAATGCCGGAGTCCCTCAGGGGTCGGTACTCTCAGCAACTTTATTCTTGCTGCACATTAACGATCTGCTTAAAACATTTGGCCTTAGCTCCTTCTGCGCATGCAGCTTCCCCTGTCTCTAACTATTCTCAATCTCATTTTTTCTTTCCTTCTTTTAATTAGACTTTTTACAATCGTTTTCAATCATCTTTATAGCCCTTTGCTAAGAATAGTTACAGCACTGATAACAACATTTGTGCCACATGTTAAATTTAGTCTTGTTATACTTTTTTTTTTTTGAATTTGTATAGATTCTTTTACCGATATTTTTGAGAATGTGTGAACATTGTAGGCCTTCTAGATGCTAGTTAACATTTGTTAACTTTTTTTATATAAAAAATAAAATAAAAAGATTATTAATTTAATTTTTTTAAATTCTTACGACTTATTGTCATAAGTCGGGCCTACGTTGTCCCCCCATATCTAAGTACTAATGCTGTAACATGGAAATATTGTAAAACCAAACCATTTTTAAAAGAGTAACCATGGAGTTTCTTGCCGGTTCTTCTCCATAGGAAACGATCAACCCGAACCGTGCACCTTTCGTCGACGTTTTGTAAGTGCCCATGTAGGCCTATGTGAAATTAAAAAAAATGATTTTGATTTTGCTAAAACGCGGCACCTTTGGGTATGCAGACGACAGCACAGTTGCTGAGCGATACTTGTCCAACGCTCGTGCTACCGGGCCTCAGATCCAGTCTCTCCGGGAGGCCATGGTGGAGCGCTTGAACCTGTCCTTGCAGGCAGTCTCCGAATGGGGCGATGCCAATCTAGTCAGTTTTAATGCTGCTAAAACCCAGGCGTGTCTTTTTTCCGCTAAAAAGAGTCAATTTCACCCGGCTCCAACTTTCCGAGATGTGACCGTGTCAATATCTGACCATCTTGAGCTTCTTGGCGTTACGTTGACATCGACTCTCAATTTTGGCCCATACATTGAGGCAAAGGCTCAGCTGGCTGCAAAAAAGCTGGGGATCCTTGCAAAGGTGAGAAGGTACTTCACGCCAGAACAGCTGCTTAGCTTGTATCAAGCGCAAGTTCGATCATGTATGGATTACTGTTCTCATCTCTGGGACGGATCTGCCAAATACCAGCTTGATGCACTAGAGTCGATCGAAAAGCGAGCCAAGAGGCTCATCAGCGATGAGGCACTGGTTATGTCAAAGCTCCAGAGCCTTGAACATCGTCGCCGAATTGCCAGCATGTCGGTTTTTTATCGGTTACATTTCGGGGAGTGTATGATGGAATTGCATGATTTAATTCCACCCAGCCCGTTCCATCATCTGACTACCAGACGTGAGGCGATGCGTCATCGGTACATGGTGGACATCCCACCAATACGCACTAAACGTTTTGAGAATACTTTTATTATGCGTACTGCTAAGGAGTGGAATTCCCTGCCGGAGTCTGTGTTGCCCGATAGCTACAATCTAGTGAATAGGTTACATCTAGGAAAGCGTGCTCCACCGTCGACCACATAATCGCTTACTATCAGGTGAGATAGTGGTCAAGCGCGAGTCTATATTAGATTTAAAAAAAAAAACAAATATGGAATGAGCTTTCCGGCAGAGTTCTTCGCTGAGCAATGAAATGGACAGCTTCAGACAAATGTTTAAAGTAGTTCTCTTAACCTAATACCTCCAACGACATTAAGTACTACCACAGTACTACTATGTAATCATCGCAAGTATAATAGGTGGTAAATAAAAATGAGACAGAAAATTCTAAAAGAAAATCAGATCAATCATCCGAAGCACGATCACTGATGATGATAAATGCGCCTCATTATATAATAAAAAGGATCAAAGCACGATGACACATTTGCCTGAAATAAATCTATTCTCTACAAAGACAAAAATATACCTCAGATTGGCCCAAGTAAACAAGGCTAACGTAATCTTAGATAGAAATGTTTAACTGGATAAAGCGGTAGGTACCTATATTCAAAAAAGTTTATTTTTATTAAATCCGTCAGTTTATTTGATCTCATACGCCAGTAGTTATATTTCTTACTTTTCTTAAACCCACTTGCACGAAAAACTTAACACAAAGTTAATTGCTAACACGAGGTTAAATTGACAGAATTTTATGACAAAATGTCAATTTAACCTAACCCTGAGTTAAGTTTTTCGTGCAAGTGGGCCTTATAGCCGGTTTTACAAACCTCGTATTTAATCAATCAATTGCTATGTTAGCTGTACGTGCTTTCCGAGGCACAGAGGAAACTCAGAAGTGTTGAAATGCTCACCCATCCATGGACCGACCTCGCCAAGCGTTGCTTAACCTTGATGATCGACCCGTGTGGCTGTTATTATTTAGCCACGAGCCTCGAACTTCGTATTTAAATAGATATTAAATTAAATACACACATCAAAAGAGTCCAGGGATCAAATATCGCCGCAATTGAGGAATATTATTTTAACTTTTTTGGATCGTTATTGAATCGTTTTATTAAATTTCACTATTTGAATAAAGAATTTTCTTTAAATTTTGATTAAATAAAGGACGTCAGCTATCAATCAGGAGTCCTAAAAAGTGTGTAATAGCTTATTTACAAAACCATTAAAATGTCTTCATTGGAACTGACAAAAATAGCATCGATATGGGGCGGTGACAACATTTGACACGAGAAGACGTGATGAAAGCCGTTGGAATGTTGCAAGCTGGTTCCAAGCAACGTACTGTGGTTGTCGCTCTTGGCACTACACAGAGCGTCATAAGCCGCCTCCGGACACGTGCGCTATCGTATCCCAGGCAGTGTGGCCGAGTGACATGGAGGACGATCTCGCATCACCATTCTCAGACAGGACGGGGACATCCAAAATACTGCTCGACGAAATCGTACCATGACCGCCATGATGTTGGCTATTAGGCTCCACAGCTCTTCAGGCTTGCTGATAAGCGACCAAACCATCCAAAATCGTCTACATAAAGTGGGTCTGCGTTCTCAAAGGCCACTGAGAGTTCCAACGTTCCAGTACCCCGCAATCGTAGGTCTCGTTTACAATGTGCCCGGTGAAACCGTACTGTTTATCATGAAGGATGGAATATTTGTTAAAATTACGTATCAATTGGCTGAGCATTAACTTTTCGAAGACTTAACAACACTTAACAATCCAACTGACCACACATGGACTATGCTCCAAAGACTCTCAACAACCTTTGGTTTGTTAGAAAGTGGGCGACATTTCTCAAAGTGCTTTTGATGAACTTATTTTAAGCATGCCAAATCGCTGTCATTCGTGTCTATGGTGGAAACACAGATTATTAAATATTTATCTTTACAATAAAAAAATAAAAAACCTCATTTTTGCCTTTTTTGCCATTTAATTGATGACATCAACTTAGGTTAGTTGCCCACAATTTGCAAACATTGTAATTTTTCTTATTTTTTTCCAAATATGTTAAGTTGTTGTTGGGATAAGTTGTTAATTTAAACATAGGAATTAAAGTAAGTAGTTTTTATTCATTTTCCCACAAGAACTAAGTGCTTTTCCGTGAAATAGTTTTTGTAATTGAAGTCCTACGTCCAGAGAAACAATTTCAACCCTTTATAATAAAAACTGACATTCACAATATCACTCGAAAAAAATCCGAAAAGGCAATACACTAATTTCACATGCTAAATATTTTAATATTCACACAGATAAAGAACTACGTTTGGATACGGGTATACCTGAAAAGGTTCAGTAAAAGAGGGCCGGCATTCAATCAGTGGTCATTTTAATTTGTCTGGCCCAATTAATGCGATCTCGTGAATCTAGCGGGCTCGGACGCGCCACACGGCTCACACACGGTTTAGCCTTATTTACGAAACACTCCAATAATTAAATTACATGGAATTTGTTAACTTTGCACAGCTTTGTAGTCTAGGGCTTTGTATTGAATTTAGATTTAATTTTGACCCGAATGTTAAATTAAAATGACAAGGGTCACAAGTATATAGTTTCGACAGTAATCCATCAATAAAATCTAATGAATTTACGATTGCTTCAATCAAACCGTCTATAAATCCAAAAGCTTAATCACTCATGAATTTATTTTAAAACATACTTAATTAACTTGCAATACACTCGAGTAATACCTCTGATAAAATAGCTTTACGAGTGAATGAAAACCCCAATTATTAATATGAAAAACACTGTTATTTAACCTATCTTGAGATTATCTAAACAATTAAAAACACGCAAACAGATTACGCTCAACCGCGGTAGCTGCCTAACACTCAACTCAGCAATACTCAACAGTGTGCCGGCTGTCGGCAATAACGTTAAAATAGAAATAGGTGAAACGTATTCCACGAATACGACGCTCGAGCGATCTTGAGCGGCTTAATCATCGAATCAAAACGATCAAAACCATTAACCCGCATACGAGGAACGAAGAAGTACCGCTGACAGCGCGACGATTATCGGTGAATCTAGGATTTCATTTAACTACGTGGCTTAAGATAGATCGGGTGGCACGGTTATTAGTGGGATTTTAAGGGTAAATCAACGATGAAATGGTTCGTGGCAATCTTAATCTCAGTTATGGAAGCAGCAAATGGATAATATTCACATTATAGGTACTAATTATAAGCCAAAGGAGGAATAGCACTCCGCAGTCTGGTTTTGTGCCTGGAACATTGCCACTAACCGGGTGGTTAGTGGCAATAATCTCAACACACTACAGATATAAATCTAATTAAATGACGCCAAAAAATTGGGTAAAATTACGATCAATGATCGTACTTTGAGCTTTTCAAATAGCATTATTGGCACTGGAAATCCACCGAAATCTAGAAAAATTATGCCATAACGACTGTATAAAAAAAGTTGGCCGAGGCATTGGAAATGTTTTCTTTAATTGGTAAGTAAATTTGTTTTTAAATTGTGTGTGAAAAAATGGCACGCTTGGTTTTCATACAGACGGAAGGACTTGCGTTATCTAGTTAGATTTATGTCTGTGGTTCCCACACACTGGTGCAACGGGTCAATTTGACATAATTTTGCGATACGTATCCGTACACCAACATCCGCATTTGTAAACATAACTGGCGTAATAAGGGCACGTTTCCTATTTCTAACCTGTGCTTTGGGGAAAACCCAATCTGCCTAGCCTTTTCTTAACTGTGTTGGGGTTGGCTTCCAGTCTTACCGGATTAAGCTGAGTAACAGTGTTTTACATGCAGCGACTGCCTATCTGACCTCCACAACTCAGTAACTCTATACCCCTTGGCAAAACTAGTGTCAGATCTCGCAGGCTTCTGACTACCCGTAACGACTGTCAAAGATCTTCAAATGATAGCTGGGACCAACGGCTTAACGTACTTTCCGAGGCACGGAGGAATCTCGGTGTGTTGAAAATGGTCACCGATCCGCGGACCGACATCGTCAAGCGTTGCTTAACCTTGAAGATCGACTCGTGCCGCTGTTATAATTTAGCCACGAGCTCCTAACCTAACCTGTGCTTTGGAGAAAACAGGCATGATATTGTGAGAGCATCTGGTCCTTGGGTACGTCTTAGCAGATAAATCAGCTCTAAGCTTAGCGCGGAGTACAATGCAAATTTGTGCACCCGCACTGAATCGATCGTAACCTTGACACCCATTTTAAAGCCACCTTGAGCGCTTGAGCACTCGAGTAGTTGGAACTATCTCTGAGCTTTCGATAAGAACTGTAGTACTCAAAGGAGTATGATTATGATAGAGTAGTCGTAAGTAATATTATAAAAAGGAAGCCCAAATTTTGTGAGTTTCTTCAGACGTTTAGGGTAATCCCTGGAACCACTACACCTATTTGAAAAAACCTTTACCATTTGAAAGTACTAGGCTATAAATTATTATGACCTAGGCAAAGACCACCAGTACTTAATACAATAAACTTATCGTGCGTAAAGTCTTGTTCCATTGCCCATTATTGATGTACGAGCACATGGTTGCTAATACATGTGCATAGCTGAGATGGAAGAAAACTATTCTTGCTGTCTTCTTGATAAAATATTTATTCATTGTACTTGTTTACAATAGAACGGTCGAAAGTGTACCCAACAATATTAGTAATAAAGTCGATTTACATTAAGTAAAAAGTGCTTATGCTAGCGTGCTAAATAAATGTGCGATGTAATCGTACAATTGAATTATATTTACGTAAGTATGTATCCTACGTCCAGCAGTGGACGTCTTTCGACTGAAATGATGATGAAGTATGTATAATTTATTTATTTCTAAAACCTAGATTATTATTTTATTCTTGGTAATGATGGATGTGACATCCACCAAACTGCATTGGGCCAGCGTGGTGGATTAAGGCCCACTCCTTTCTCTCGCAGAGAAGAGGTCTGTGTCCCAGCAGTGGGATAATTAAAAAAAGGCTGATGCCACTTGTCCACTGCTGGCCATAGGCCTCCCCCAAGCGTCGCCACACTGATTGGTTCTGTGCCTTTCGCATCCACCGGACTCCCGCAGTTTTTACCAGGTCGTCGCTCCACTTAGAGTTTAATAATTATAATAAATAAAATGTTGGATTGATAGCGAATAAATATTAACCACAACGTTCATACGCTAGAAAAAAAGTGGCGGGTAGAATAGTCGCTTCATTCAATAAACCCTTACGCGCTCATCGTTGACAGAGCTGTCGATTGAAGAAAAAGGGTGTGCCCGATGTGGACGCTACAAAACATTTAGCCGATAAACCGCCGATGGTCTACCTCAGCTTAAAAAGGACGCTTAGCCGAACGCTTGGCAAGCCACGCGTGCTCGCCAAGCCAAGCGTGAAATGAAAAGAGTACACGTAACTTTGCACATTTCTCCTATGTATCCGCAGTTTGGAAATACTCTTTGGAAGTTCCTAAGAGTTGTTTTGTGCCATTTAATTCCATAGCAGCAAAGTTAGGAATTGTGGTTCGCCAAGTCCGAAGGCATAAAGTCAATGACGCGAGCTTAGCACGATCCGTCTGCGTTTGATACGAAACGTAAACGGTAGCGTTTTTGGTATCTCGTCTGACAGGCAACACAAAGATGACACGACCCGCATCCAAAGCTTTATCTCGTAAATCCTTTCATAAGAAACCGACAAACCCGTCGCAGTAAAAAATACAACTTATGCCTTAATTTTGGTTGACGACAACATCGACAATACCTGATCTCACGGATAAAGTTATACTAAAATATACTGAAATAATAGTTTAACATGGAAAATTTCAAAGTTTTAATTTCTCTGAGAACAGTGGTGGCCCAGTGGTGTCGGCCGCGACTTACAAGTTGTAGGTCGTGGGTTCGAGCCCAGGCAGGCGCTTTACTTTGTGTAAATTATTTCATCACCACTGCTCTCAAAACGGTGAAGGGAAACATCGTGAGGAAACCGGCATGTCCTAGAACCAAAAATTCGAAGACATGTGACATCCACCAACCCGCACTGGGCCCGCGTGGTGGATTACGGCCCACTCCCTCTCACGGAGAGGAGGCCTGTGTACCAGCAGTGGGAACATTAATAGGCTGATGGTGTGATGTGAATTTCGAAGTTCCAAGACACTACGTACTTTGTCCTCAATTCAATAAGATAAGATATTCGAAAGATGTCATGGTCAATACTACTCCGGAAAATACCCACCAAACCCTTAATACAATGAGACTAGGTCAAATAAACTAAATTGATAATAACAATCAATCGAATCAGTAAAAGTGTCCCAAGTCTAAATGATGCGATACACGTCTGTATCCTTCAAACATGAGCAAAATGTCCACATACAAAAGAATTCACAGATCTACACCTCCATAGATCAGCTAATCATGGCACAGGCGGCCGCTGGCTCGATCAGAATAACAAAATGGCTACTACCACAAGTCCGGCCCGAGCATCTTCCTTTATCGAATTGACCTTCGATTTGTTCAATTCAAACGTGAAATCGGGAACGCGGCGTTCGAAAAGGATTATGACATATTATACAGGGTGGGCAAATCGTGGATCAAACGAAAAATGGGGTTATTTGGGGCTATTTGCAATAGATCAAAAAGTACCAAAAAATTGTTTCTTCTAAACTATTGCCCTGTTATGTGTTTCGTTTTATACCCAACCGGTATATATAACTAGCTTTTGCCCGCGGCTTCGCAAGCGTAGACTACATGCTTCTCCTAGACGATTTCATTATTCCTATGACTTCATCACCCTTTTCACCCTCATGAGGGTGGAATTTTCAAAATCGCTGAGACAGGTTTAAATTATTTTTTAATTTTCAGCCTAAACCCAAAATATGAAGATTGTGACATTAAAACTGACGGATTTTCATACAAATTTTCATCCCCTATTTTACGCCCTTAGGGGTGGAATTTCCAAAAATCCTTTCTTAGTGCTCACCTACACTACCAAAGGAACCTACGTGCCAAGTTTCATGATTGTAGCTTCAGCCGTTTGGGCTGTGCGTTGATGGTCAGTGAGTGAGTCAGTCAGTCAGTCACTTTCTTCTTTTATATTATAAAAAAATATATAATGGTTAGCTGTCCTACAGGATATAAAAACCGACCAAGTGCGAGTCCGACTAGCGCACGTAGGGTTCCGTACCATTAACGCAAAAAAAAAAAACACGTTTCTTGTATGGGAACAAAATCAGAATCAAATATTTATTTTATTCTGTTTTTAGTATTTGTTGTTATAGCGGCAACAGAAATACATCAGCTGCGGAAATTTCAACTGTCTAGCTATCACGCTTCATGAGATACAGCCTGGTGACAGACAGACAGACGGACAGTGGAATCTTAGTAATAGGGTCACGCTTTTACCCTTTGGGTACGGAACCCTAAAAACTAACCCTTGCCAAAATCCAGGACATGGAGTACCCGTGTGCCAATTTTTCCATGCCATTTTTCTTTCAAATTATTTCTGCCAATGAGGCATGATTGAATGATAAACATCCAGAATGTACAATCGGTCAAAGCTATATCTGATCACCGTAAGGACTATTTATGCTTGCAGGGCTCGCCTGCTAAAGTAACGCCGACTTATAGTCATCAACCAATAGCATCGCAACATTGGGTAACTGTTTCTCTAGTACCTGTCAGCCCCTTGTTCTTGTAATAAAAAAAACGGCAAAAAAATCAAAGAAGACATTTGGCTATGGTCGACGCAAAAAGGGCGGACGCAGCTGTGGTCAACTTGTGCACGGGATTTTGTTTTCAAAGTGCTCAGATATAGCTTTGGCCCATAGTACATAATATCGCTGTAGGCGCTAATAATAAATACAGATTCTATTCACCATAAAATTCTTATACCTCATGCAGTGTTTTCCCATGCAATGTTAAGGTCAAACAATAATGATAGTTTCGAACCCCATTGCTATAAAAAAATACATTTCCAATTCGTATGAGGTAATAAAAAGTTATACTACGAGTATCGAGGCAAACTGCTCGCTTCCGCATCGTGAAGGGACAGAAAACATCCCATCAAATTGGTCTGACACATCACAAAATAACCTTTATCGTTAATATCGTAAAGAACGTCTTAACGTAACAAAGTGCGCAAAGGCGGATCCAGTATTTATTTCTGGGGGGGCACAAGGGCCAGATGAGCAAGGAGAGTACCTATTCATTATTTAGGTATATCATTTAATTTTATTCAATATATTGTAGATATTGTAGCGTAACGTAAGCTCCGGAGAGCTAACGTTAGCCACGTTAGTAAAAATAAAAGGGAATATAAATTAAAACTAAGAAAAAGGATAAAGATAATAAAAACTATGGTCCGGCTTCGCACGACGTGGGCAGCTAACCGGGCAGCAGGTCAGACAGGAAGACGTAGTAGGCCCTGGGTAGGCAGATGAGCTGGCACCACGACGGACAAGCAGGCACATGCAGATAGATGGTCGAAGGCACAGGCAGCAAGGGGTGTGGAGGCCGGGCTGTGGCTTCATACGCCGATCAAACGAGCCCTTTAAGATGAACGGTGACCGACGAGGTTAATGAACCAGTAAAAATGCTCATATTTAAGTTCCACACTGAATACATTATATTTATTGCACTCAAAGATTAGATAACATTCCACCGTATATGTTATAGTTCAAGGAGTTTTCAGATACAATAGTACACTTGGTAGTATTTAAGAAAATCCACCGTTTTTCGGCGTTCAGTCTCGATCCCAAACTAAAAATTGACACCCGTTTTTCATCGTTCTGTGTTCTATCTCGTCTACATTTTAAATTCAAATTTCAATTAAGAAATAAAGACCAGAACGAATAAAACGGTTCACAAAGGGGGTCAGTCTACGCTACCCTTATAATAATGTATACCTAGCTTAAAGGAGGTGTAGTCCATGGTACCTATGTTACGGTCTATGGTTTAAGAAAAATAAAATAGACAGACAGATGTCATGTCAGATGAAAATATCAAAGTAGAAAAATATTACAAGAATTACAAATTATCAATATAATTTAAGTTTCAGATATTAAAACAATCCGATATAACTAAAAGTATGCTTTTCAGATAAAAGAAAGAAAACATAAAAATGAATTACAAAAGTTGATAAAATATCAAAATATATGAAGGTATGGTTTGTATAGTGTTATGAATTGTAAATAGAGTTAAAAAATGTGGATCTGTAAATCAGAACACCACAATATTGATAACCATTACTTGATGTCCGACACGCAATTACCATAAAAATCACTTGTTATTACAAATATAATAGAAAAAAAGACGTATTAGTTAAGTACGCAAAAAGACACAATGCTATCAAAGCGGCATACGTGCTATAGTCAGAATTTTAATTCGATTCCAGATTTGACATTAGCTACTGTCATTTTGTGAAATAATGATACCACATATATAATAGTGTAGTGATGAACACAAAAATCGATAAACAATCGAAAAACAAAATGAGCTGGAAAAAAGCTGCCATTCGAGATTGGCTTTTAAATAAAAATATTCATTACGAACCAGATATGGTTAAAGCTACGCTTTTAGAACTGATTCCACATAACGAGTCTTTTAATAAGTACGCTGTAGACGAAATGGCAGCACAACATGGGATCACGGTTTTAAGACTGCCCCCTTACCATTCCGAGCTAAACCCTATCGAATTGATATGGGCGCAGGTAAAGGGGCATGTAGCTCAAAATAATAAATTACGGCTACCGAATGGTCTAAATGCGCATCCCATGTTGTCAAAGAAGAGGAAAACATGAGTAGGCTAGATATGTTAATTGACAATATCACAGACACATTTATAATAAATGTTACAGAAAGTGACAGTGATAGCGATAGCGATGACGGCGACAATATATAAAATAAATTATTACCATAATACATCTATCTGTTTTATTTGTCATGTTCCTTCATGATCACATTTTTTTATTTATTTCACACACAATTATAAAAGAAAAGTCTCAGATCGTTAATTAATCGTCAAAACTAAATTATCGGTTCAGAAATATTAAATTGCCTGATATACTTAGTTTACGAGAGTAAAATTATAAACGAGAAGAATCGATCCGGGAATATTCCATTTCCATATCGAATAATTTTGCAACGTCACTATTTAGTACTTGTCATAACGTTGCAACACTGAAATTGTCAAATCTGGAATCGAATTAAAATTCCGAGTATAGGCGCTTTCCAAGTCTCAGCTCCTTGTTCTATTTGAACCGTCTTTAGAGGCAAGTGCTAGTGTGCCCTCCCACTCCCCTGGAACAACCCTTAAAAGTGTGTATCGGTGCGACGTGCGTCGTCAGTACATTATGGGCTTAGAGGGAAAAAGCGACAAACAAGGTAATATCACAGACATTGACCCTGAAAGTATGTTTTTGGTCTTGCGCCAAGGGCTTGGGGGTTTGTGTTTTTTTCGGTTAATTCAACATTGTAAATTGCTTTGAGAAGAACTGGCGCCCGAATTTTCACTTCTGATTATTCTTAAGAATTTGCAAGTTGGGACATTCTACAAGTTTTATTTTGTTACAAGAATTTACGCTTCTTAATTTTTTGAGACAGCCCTTCCCAATTATCGTATCTTTCAGCATTTATAGACCTATCTGTATATTATTCATTTTGCCGGAAAAATAAATAAATACAGAACATTTTTATGATGATAAAGTTTTAACCTAGATTGATTTATTTTAGCAATAGTTTTTAGCTTATCCTAAAAAACAGGCTACATTTTGTTACTATGAACTATTTAAGATATATGGCTTATGAATAAAATGATCAGCTACTTAAATATACGTCGACATCATCGAAATTAGCGTTCTCAACTAGAACTTCTTAGTTTTTTATGTGTTTTTTTTTTGTTTTGTTTACTTCCTCTATCAGTAAACAAACGGTCATAAAAATCCGATCAAATCTATAGGAACAGAATAATAAAACGAAGTGAAAAACAAATGAAGTAAATGAAAGACAGGACATAAATTCTCGTTTAATTATTTCCTTATTACGATTACCGAAGTGTAGCAGTAAAAACAACACTACAAAATAATATAGATTTTCTTTTGCTTTGAGACAACTGACAATTTGCATAAAAATAAAACATCGGTACAGAAAATCTCGATGTTATTTCTTTGAATTAATAAACAGTGATTGTTTTACTCCACGGAATAATCAACATCTTGTGTTTTAACATAATACTGTTAAAGAGTATAATATTTCAAGATCAGGGGTACTCTCGTAAGTCAATGCTACCCCATCACGATTCCGTTGGGAAAGAAGGATAGCGCTATTCGTCTTGTACAGCTCGGTCACAATGGAACAATGAAGGTTTTAAAACGTTATAGTAGGGAAGATTGGGGAGTTCGCGGATAAATTTGAAAGAGAGTTATCGCGGCCCTTGCTCAAGCAACTGAAGAAACACGGGTGGGTTTTAGTCAGTGAAAGTCTGACACGCCCTCCCACTTCACTCAGAGCGGGAGAAGTCATTGAATGATTTCAGAAACCAAAAAATAACATGGGAGACTTGGGCGATTTGATCCTACGGACTTGCTTCATGGCATGTTTTATAAAAATAATAAAACTACGTAGCATCTCAAATTGTTTTAAAATGTTAATTCCAAGTCTACTAAAGTAATACAGCCGGGGTAGTAGAACTAATAGTAGAGTTAGGTTTGATTTTTTAAATCAACCGAACATGTTTAGGGGCTTTATAATTTGCATGTACCAAGTCTCCCGTAGAAACAAGTCACCCCAGTCTCCCATACGGTAATAAAGTGTAGTAATTTAAAGCAATTAGCTGGTGTCACATCCATTAGACTTTAAACTGTCCACGTTTACAGAAGATACATAAGGCTTCCCACAAGCGGGGATCCAAATTATCGCCACTGTAGGTAAACCTAGGGAAAATACATATTTCAGTTTATCAAAGACCAGCTGTGTATTTTATTGGAATAAGAACCATGCGGATGCATCTGTCTATGAAACAATGCTCGTTTTTGAGTTGTTAAATTTACATTTCAAATGGCTAAGTTAGAAAACAAGTACCACAATAAAACTAATTCTAAAGTTAAGTAGCCAAGGGCGCAAGCAGCCTACTGACACATTGCCCCACAGTACTCATTGTATTTATCTCACTATCCGTAGCTCCTCTTTCCATGGTTGTTCCAGACGCTATTATAAAGCAACTAATTGCTTTTAGCTCTAAAGTCGTCCACTAGTATAGTGTCCAACCAGCCTACCAACACATCATCCACATAGAACACAACGCACTTCTCTTACTACCTGTAGCTCCTCACTCCAAGGTTGTTCCTGACGCTATTTAATAGCAACTCCTCATCTCTAGCTCTCCAGTTCTAAGAAGCCTAGTGAGCAACCAGCCTATCGATACATCGTCCCCACAGAATACAACTCACTTATTCTTATTATTAGCTCCTCGTAGCCTAAGATCCCGGCAAAAAACTAGCTCAGTCAGTTAGCTGCAATCTGTGGGTCGCCATTTTACCTGCTAAACCTGGCAACCCATCATTTATATGACAGCTAACTGAGAGCTAGCTAATGTTGCATACAAACCCGCGGTACAGTAGAAATTCCTTCCTAGTGTGGAGAAACAGATTAAAAAAAACTGATTGCGTCTAGATATTGCCAGGCAACCCTGCCGCTTCTTCTATCAAGACCATTCTTAAAAATATTTTTTTATCAACCAAAATATACCTGCAGATTTTTACAGTGGAATCTCGTTCTATCTCCAAGGTTGTTCCCGACGCGGCGCTATTTTATAGCGGCTTGCTTGTGTGTCGCGAGACGCGCTGTAAACGATGTGAGAAGAAGAAGTAAATTATTAACATTGAACCAGTGAACTACTTTTGAGATCGCGCTATTTACTTCGTCAGCAACCAGCTGCTGACGTTTAAGTTTAAACAAAAGTAAAGTATCATCCGCAAACAACACTATATCATGGTTATCCTTTATGAGTTAAGGCAAGTCATTAATATAAATATGTATGTGACATAGTGTGTGTTAAGCATCTGGAAGGTATCTGGCACCCTGGGTGCTTCGAGACCGACCTGACGTCTGTTGCGAGCCAGGTACGTTAGGTAGTTTGGTGTTGTACAGGTGGATGATCGAAGGGGCCCATTACGCCCAGTCCATGCCACGCTGTTAGTAGGTGGGTGGTCGAAAGGGCCCAGCACGCCCGGTCCACGCCATGCGTTGTCCAGGTGGATGGTCGAAGGGGCCCAGAACGTCCGGTCCATGCCACGCTTGGAGTAGGTGGGTGGTCAAAGGGGATCAGCACGCCCGGTCCACGCCACGCGTTGTACAGATGGATGGTCGAAGGGGCCCAGCACGCCCGGTCCATGCCACGCTGTTATTAGGTGGGTGGTCGAAGGGGCCCAGCACGCCCGGTCCACGCCATACGTTGTCCAGGTGGATGGTTGAAGGGGCCCAGTACCCCGGTCCATGCTACGCTGAGAGTAGTTGGGTGGTCGAAGGGGCCCAGCACGCCCGGTCCACGGCACACGTTGTACAGGTGGATGGTCGAAGGGGCCCAGCACGCCCGGTCCATGCCACGCTGATATTAGGTGGGTGGTCGAAGGGGCCCAGCACGCCCGGTCCACACCATTGTCTAGGTGGATGGTCGAAGGGGCCCAGTACGCCCGGTCCATGCCACGCTGAGAGTAGTTGGGTGGTCGAAGGGGCCCAGCACGCCCGGTCCACGGCACACGTTGTCCAGGTGGATGGTCGAAGGGGCCCAGCACGCCCGGTCCATGCCACGCTGTGAATAGTTGGTTGGTTGAAAAGGGCCTTGTGCGCCTGTTCCACACATGATATGATGAGTTGTTGGTTGATACCGCAGAGTATGCATGTCAGGAATGGACGAGCGGATCCAAATGGAATTTTACTTTCTTTGGTGTGTGAGATATGACGGGCCAATATAAGGGTTGTTAAATGCTCGCGGCCTAGCAATAGTCAGGAAGCCGTGCTGGCACTTCTAACGATTTCGTTCTGACGAGAGCTATGGTTTGGAATGACTTTGACAGATGTCAACTTGACGTAACACAAGACACTAGTTTTTGGCGCGAAGAATGGAGGTCAAGGATGGAAGAGAAAGAATATGGCAAGTTGGATTGAATGGTTAATTAGTGATGAAACTTATGGAGAAATACAGTGACAGTGACCGATTGTTCGTGTAGATAAAACTACGTGCCTAGTGGAATGTCGTATACCTACGTTATTCGCCAATACATAACGTGAACGTGACGTGACGTGAGTTACATACAAGTGAAGAAGTTGGTTTGTCTAATTCGCACTAGCCCGAAAAGAACCCATGCAAATAATGGCTTTTCCTGACAACTACACAGTATTCCCTACACATGAAAAACACATGACACAATAATAAACAAAAAAAAAGATCGAAAATGTCCCGATTTAATGACGCGACGTCATAAACAACAACTTTGTTTTTGTAAAGCCATGTTACACTTAATCTATATATTTAGTTTGTGCACAAAGTTGTAAAGCTACAGTGCGGAGTAAGGTAATTTTCCTCAGAAAAAAAAAGGTTGTAAAAAATTCTCTCCGCCGTTAAAAGTATCTTTCTTGCAAAATATCATTTTTGTGGGTTCAGCTGTTTAGGAGAGACGTTGATAAATGAGTTAGTAAGTCACCCTGAAATTAGTCTGTCCTATATATTATACTTAAACATAAACAAGAATATGTTATTTTAGAACGTTTGATATATTGCGTTTCAATCTTGGGAAATGCTTGGCTTTTTGGAGTGTCTGCGCATGTTACAAAGTAATGGTATGCGTTTGGAAACCTTAAACGGAAGGGTAAAGATGTCTTAAAACTTTATTCTTATTCATAAAACATAACATAATCGTCCTATAATGTTCGTTGCTGGAACTCAAACCATTTCAGATTAGTAGATCTCACGTATTCGAATAGAAATCTTGTCATATTTATATAATGTCAATGATATAGTTTAACGAGCAATGTGAAGCACTGATAAGGCAAGACTACGATCGGCAAGGGTGGCCCTTTACGAAATAAAACCAGAGAATGTCTCTTTGCAGAACAATCGTTCTTTCATAAAATATAACGGAATAATCCAATCTTCCCACACTCAGTAAAAACCTGTTGAAATTCAATTCAATTGTATTAACCGAAAACGATCCAATTCCTCTACGTTCGTCGTCCAATTGAAGTGTGATTCCCGTAAGCTGGTTATTCTCAATCTGCTCAATATTGTGCGTGCTCTCTGAAGGAATCCACAGATTACCACGGCTCAGCAACATAAATCGGTATACTACGACCCGAATCAGGCTATCATGATCCCAATAGACGGATCTTACATTTGCCATTTAACTGTCGAGACAATTTTCGCTTTAGTTGCTTGATGGACTATAAGATAAAAGTTCCACATTCTGTTTACACTAAAGCTCTGTTATTCTTGGCTGTCACAGGTTGTAAAGGCAGGACTAGTAATAGAATTTTCGGCGACCGAGACAGTGTTTAAGAAATTTAAAACAAACATCAGTTGGAATGAATGAAAATATAGGTTGGCGAAATCGAGACAAATACTTTCGTACAGGAATTGGCCAACATAGCCAACATTACCAACGTATACAATTCAAATTCAAAACATGTGGGCGACAGAAGCTACTCAAGAAAATCGTTCTTCAAACGCCCACTACAGAACAAAAGCTACAGTTGAAGAGTTGCCATTTATGGGCCAACAACTACACTATTTATACCCACGCACAACAGTTTATAATGCCTTCTCTGAATAATATTATTGATCATACAATGGATGTTCTTATAATCCTGTTGACAGCACATAATCTGAGGGAGGTCAAAAGGCAGAGGTCAGATACCAAAACAAGAATCTTTCTCCATTTTACAGTTTATAATTTCGATGAAAGGCCGATTATATTAATTGAACCTTGCTATTTTAAGTAATTCTCTCATATTTAATCCGGAACTCTCGCGTTTTACTATTACTTAGGATAATTTTAATGGACGCTCGCAGTGCGCATAAGTCAACACAGTAAATGTTCATTAAATTTACAAAACTGGTCATGTTTCATTTAAAGTTCCAATTTCAATAGTAATTGTGTGAAATGTCGATGAAATTATTAAATAAGATTCGCAGAATGAATTTGTTGTCAAATGTTTGCTGTTTATGTATTTTTAATTATTATTACAAGCTACGCAAGCCGATTACTCTGAAACTTGGCGTACTAAGTAGTTTGTAACGCGTAAGTTTACAAACATTGAAATAATATGGTACTATGGAGATGGTCTCTCGATGAAGCTGGAAGGTGGCCATAACAACGCCTATACCAAGATAGCACCATCGTGTTTGAACTCATTGGATATGTATGACAAGTGATATTATATTTCAGTTCAAATTGAGCTTGTTTTGATTCTTTTTATACTTAATAGGTACTTATTTACTGAGCCAATCGAAATCTTGAGAGTTGTATTATGTGTCAAATAACAACAATTTATATTTTATATGAATTTGACATTATCTCAGAACTCGGACCTCTGGCAAGCTTACGAAGGGCATAAGCCACCTCGCAGATGTCCGTTAGACACTACAAATGCGATGATAATATATATTGCAGGACAAAGCTCAATCTACTGCAACTAGGGTCAGTCCATTGAGAGGGAGTTTAGCTCATCCCTCTGTCTCTTTCTGCGTCTGCCGCGTTAACACCTTAAACCAAATAACCTGTTTCAAAACTTGTCTATTATCTGAGGATACTCAGAAAGCAAAAACCTTATGAAGCCATACAAAACAAAGGCCTGTGTATTTATTCCGAATTAGACCCAGCGACCCGTAACGCAGAACCCATTCACTCACAGTCACTATCCCCACGGTACCATCAATCATTCAGGCGAATACTATTTGTCAACAGGTTTCGTAAACATCGGTCCGTCCCGTAGAGCTCGAAGGCCCTTTCGTTTCGATGTAAAGTTTCGTCGACATGTCACAGTGTTCTTTGAAATAGTACTGTAAGATGTGCCTCTCCGAGGTCATACTCAGTAAATAATAAGTGTATTGGAGCTAGCATAGGAGTTGCTTTTGCATCATCAAAATAGTTTCAGCCGTAAGACATCCATTACTGGACGTAACCTTCCTCATGCGTAGATACGCATGTAGATACATGTATCAACCGGTCCTGTGCACCTCCGTCCGGTCTCTAGCAGATTCCTGTGATCTTTACCAGGTCACCAGAATACCACATTCTGCTAAACAGAACCACATATTTGAGCGGTCCCGTAACTCTTTAAAAATAAGCCAAATGCTTAGAATCTTGTATATATATTCATCCCTCTTTCCTCTTCCCTCTTGTAAATATCTTCTTCCCTCCTGTAAATATTTTCCTCTCAAACTAGTTCCCTCTGAAACTTAGTTCCCTCTCAAACTAGTTCCCTCTCAAAATAATTCCCTCTCAAACTTAGTTCCCTCTCAAACTTGACTTCCTTCTTAAAATTAGGTCCCTCTTCCCTCTTAAACTTATATTCTTAACGGGTTTTCAAACAGGTGCGGGTTACGACACCTAATTAAAAAAATAAGCTTTCGTAATCTTTATAAATATTTCCTTGTGGAGTATGCGTCATCTAATGTGAACCATATCCCCTACGTGTGACTGAATGAGTGTTTGACGAAAGTATGAAAGATGTTGTGTGATAGAACAAGGATTTATTTAAACGTCAAAATTTTCTTCCTGTTGAAAATTTTTCTGGGGTCATCGGGGAAATGTGGTATTCTGCTAAACAGAACCACATATTTTTTAAGTCTATTTACAATCATAACACTATACAAACCACACCTTCATATCTGTTGATATTGTATCAACTTTTGTAATTCATTTTTTAATTTTTTTATATTTTCTTTCTATTGTTATCATCTGAAAAGCATTCTTTTAGTTATCTCTGATTGTTTTAATATCTACAACTTAAATTATATTGTTTTAATATCTACAACTGAAATTTTGGTATATTTTCTACTGTGACATTTTCATCTGACATGACATCGGTCTGTCTATTTTATTTTTCTTAAACCATAGACCGTAACATAGGTACCATAGGTACCACGGACTAGACCTGCTTTAAGCTAGGTGTACACTATTATAAGGGTAGCATAGACTGATCCCTTTGTGAACCTTTTTTATTCGTTCTGGTCTTTATTTCTTAATTGAAATTTGAATTTAAAATGTAGATATATGACACAGAACGATGAAAAACGGGCGTCAGCTTTTTAGTTTGAAATCTGGACTGAACGCCGAAAGACGGTTGACTTCTTAATACTACCAAGTGTACTATCGTATCTGAAAACTCCTTAAGCTATAACATATACGGCTGTGAATGTTATCTAATCTTTGAGTGCAATAAATATAATTTATTCAGTCTGGTACTTAAATATGAGCATTTTTACTGGTTCATTAACCTTGTCGGTCACCGCTTCATCTTTAAGGGCTCGCGTATGAAGCCACAGCCTAGCCTCCACACCCCTTGCTGCCTGTGCCTTCGACCATCTATCTGCATGTGCCTGCCTATCCGTCCTGTTGCCTACTCTCTATAGCCTGCCTATCAAATTGCCTGCTTGTCCATCGTGGTGCCAGATCATCTTTGAACACTGCCCGAGTGACATGTCAAATTTGTGCTCCGTATTTTAAAATTATATTTAATTATTATTTAAGTGTATTTAGGGTTTAATTAGAAGTAAAACACAACTAAAAGCTATAAATACTCAGGATTATTGTTTTACTGGAAAAATATCGAGTTATACAAAAGTTGTGGCACGAAACCGGTAACCTACCAAACAGCTGACGACTGAACCTGAAGTCTGAAGTGCTTAACTACGGATATTCTAAGGGCAGTATTGTTTATTTATAGCACACAAAGTGTAATTTTAACCTTGTAACACGTTCTTGTTAGTTTTATCGTATAAATTATGTTGATTTAATACTGTGCAGTGAATCTAAAAAGGTTTTGTTGACATCGTAGAAAACAAAATAAATCTAAGATCCCAATTGTGCATAATTCTACTAATTTATTCAGATAATTTAATAATAAACATTTACATAACGCTATGATCGTTATTTTGCATAATTTAACTAGAAAACTACAATAAAACATTCATTCAATTTCTGGGCATCTTACCCACATAAAAAAAAAAGGTAAAATCTCAAGGCAAAATCATAAGCAACTAAAGTCAGTAATAAATAGCTTTTTCAGCCAATTCAACAGCCTACCTCATTTCTCTTCTGAACTACACTTTATTTCCTCCATTTCCAGCTTTGCTTTATTTTGTTTTTCCTCTATTCCTTCGGTTCACACCGCTTCTTTTTTTTTCTATTTCCAGTAACCTATCCTGAAACCATGCCTGTGATGACCCGTAAGGCTGCTGCTCAGGACTTGGAAATTAAACTGAGAACAGCACTCCAGGAGCTTAAAGACTCACAAAACCAATGTCGGGAGATGTTGCAAGAGAGAGAGGATTGTGAAGTAGAAGTTGAGAACATTGTATATAAAAACACAATCCTTAAACGGGAGCTAGTTGAACTTAGTCAGCAATACCAGAATGTTGTGGATGAACGCGACCAGCTGATGGTAGTCACGGATGGTTTCAATAACTGCAGTAATCTATACGAGGAGGCTTTAAGTAAAGTTAGGGATCTAGAAGATGAATTGATTCACGCAAATAATCATATTTTTAAATTACAAAAAGAACAGGAATCAACTCAGGTTGATGAAACTTGCCATTTGTATGATGAACTTATTAAATCAAATTGTAAACCGGATTCAATACCTACAAGTAAGCTAACTGAAGATTCTTTAATAAATAAGAAAAATTGTTCTAAAGTTAGTCATAACAAACTCAAAAAATATGCAAAACTAAATAGAATAATTAGAAATGGTAACAAGTTTAGGAAACAACACAAGTTCTTTATTAAAAATATTCCACTCAGGAAAGAACGTGTTGACCTAGTTAATAAATTAAATAATTACCAAATTAAATTAGAAGACAGCAAGAAAATTTATGAGATTGACACTCACCGCTTGCAGTTAGAATTGCAGGTACTTGAGAACAGACTTAGTTCTCTTTACAATAAATATACAAATTCAAAATTACAAATTAAAGAACACATTTTGGCCGCAAATGAGTTAGTGAGGTGTCAGTGTAACTGCCAGACAGTCTCAAATCTGATTGCAGTCCATCCTGATGCTACAGAGGACCCGGTCCAAGCTGAGAGGGTGTCTCAAAACAGTGTCTTCGTACAAGACATATCAAATGTAGCACAGGATTTGCCTCAAGTAGACCGGCCTGAGAGTGCTGCCTTTTCATTTAGTCAAAGTAAAGAAGGTTTTCATTCGGTTATGTTTTCAGACGGTATTGGAAAAGGTTTCGGTAAATTACTAAATGGCAATCAGAGTCATTCCACTTTTAATTATTGCATGCCCGGGTCATCTTACAAGCAAATAATGGAATCTGTGACAAAGAATATTTATAAACCAGATACCAATTTAACTGTAGTTGTAGGTAATAGTAAAAAAGTAAAAAAAGATGACATCACTGAGTGTGTAAAAGAGATGTTAAAGTTAAATTGCAGTAAAATTATTTTGTGTGCCTTCCCTTACTTGGATAAATTGTCAAATAGACAAAATAATCACATTCACATGCTTAATAAGCATCTGCACTTTCTTGTGAGTCACTATAGTGACAAACTTGTTTTTTTTGACATCAACATTTTTGTTGATAAATTAAAGTCGACAGGCGATACATTGTATCTGCCTCTTAGGGTAAGACATCAAATAGCTCGGCTATTATCTTATACAATAAACTCAGACATAAGTAGTATGTCGAAGTATCCAGTTATTATTGATATTAGTAATAGTACTAATTTAAAGATGGTCAGTACCTTGAATAACGTTAGCAAAAATGCTATTAATATTTATTCTTTAAACTAGTTGATAGGACAAGGGAGGGTATCAATAACGGAATAGTTACGAGTATATCCACCATCAAAAAGGTACCTTCTTGCTCGCAAAAAAATAATTTAAAAAAAAGGTCTGAGCAGAATTCTCTGAAATTATTTCACCAAAATATTCAGGGTTATTCTTCAAAGGAATTAGAAATCGAACTGTTTTTAGAAAAAACAATGTTTGATATTGTTTGTTTCACTGAGCATTGGCTGAAAGATTACGCAATGCTAATCAATTATGAAAATTATACTGTGGGCAGTTGTTTTAACAGAAATATTATGTTGCGTGGGGGTTCACTTATATTAATTAAAAATGGTATTAAATCAAAACCTCGTAAAGATATAGTAGACCTCTCAGTTGAACATAGTGTTGAACTGTCCTGTGTTGAGCTGGATAAGCATGTCATAGTGTGCGTCTACAGACCCCCTAATTATAAGAACTACTCTATATTCGAGTCAGTGATGGAAGATGTTTTGGCAAAACTCGCAATGGGTAATAAACTAGTAATTGTCTGTGGTGACTTTAATATTAATATTCTAGAAGATAATTCAGATAGAAGTAGGTTATTAAATCTCTTTAAATCATTTAATTTGTCACATGTGTTTACGGAACCAACCCGAACTACGCTGACTTCTGCTACATGTATTGATAATGTTTTTTGTTGCTGCAACTACTTGGACAATGCCATTATAAATTATCTGCCTTCGGATCATAGTGGGCTACTTGTGACATTTGAGTCCAATATGCTAATTAAACAAGTGCAGATTCAATCCAGACCAATAACATCCGGTAAATTAAATAAATTTAACAGCACTTTAATCGCTAAGTTAAGCGATCAGGACCTCACAGTGAATGATGGTAATATTTTGTATGATGAAGTTTTTTCAGTGGTTCAAAAAGAGTTCAATAACACTTTTAAGAAGATAACTAAAACTGTATGCCCTAAGTTTTTATTCAGTGACTGGGCGACTACAGGACTTAGAAAAAGTAGGGAAAGACTTTACGAGCTATATGGCCTTAAGCCTTGTATGAACACTGAAACGTTTAATAAGTATGTTGCTACTTACTCGAGAATTTTTAAAAATACATGTAAGGCAGCTAAGGCCTTGTATATTAGAAATAAGGTTAAATTAGCAGAAAATAAAATCAAGACGGTTTGGAAAATTATAAATAATGAAACGAACAGGAATAAAAGAAATAATCCTGATTACACGCTTGAGACCGCACACGGACTTATTGGAGATAACAAAAAAGTTGCGCAAGCGTTCTTCGCCCGCGCTTGCTTTTGGATTATTAAACGCGAACGTTTCAGCCTGCCCGAATGTATTTAACTTTTCACATATAAACCCCATAACAGTAATAAAAGCTTTTAAGCAAATCAAGATCAAACCGACTGAAGATCTGTGGGGAATGTCCATCAAAGCTTGTACCTCCATTATTCAGACTATAGCGCCGTACTTAGCTGTAATTTTTAATTTGTGTGTGGATCAAGGAGTCTTTCCGGATCTAATGAAATATAGTAAGGTTATACCACTTTTTAAATCCGGGGACAGTAAAGACACAAATAATTATAGACCAGTATCCGTGTTGCCGGTTTTCAGCAAGGTATTTGAGAAGATAATGCTTAATCAAATGCTCATTCATTTTAATACGAATAACATCTTGCATGATAAACAGTATGGTTTCACCAAAGGACGTTGTACAACTGACGCTAGTGTCACCCTATTAAAACACATCTTTAATGCGTGGGAAGAGTCGCAGGATGCCATAGGTATCTTCTGCGACCTGTCGAAGGCGTTTGATTGCGTTAATCATGAAACATTACTTCTGAAACTTGAGCATTACGGGCTAGGTCAATCAGCGTTAAGTTTGGTTGAATCTTATTTAAGTGATAGACAGCAATTAGTTCAAATAAACGGTGTGAATTCGTCGGGGTTAAACGTGAAAATGGGGGTACCCCAGGGCTCAATATTAGGTCCTTTCTTATTTTTAATATACATAAACGATTTACCCCGTTTATTGGAAAACAAACTAAACATGGTGTTATTTGCTGATGACACATCTTTAATTTTTAAAATAAATAGACGTACTTGTCAGGTTGACGACGTAAATAACGCGCTACGGCAGGTTCAGGATTGGTTCACTGCAAATAATTTAGTTTTAAATGGTAAAAAAACCAAGTGCGTAAAATTTTCCTTGCCGAATGTAAAAAGTACTGATTGTGACATTATCTTAAACAAGGAGAAGCTAGAATTCGTCGATAAAACGGTTTTCCTGGGGATCACGCTAGACTCAACGTTACAATGGGGTCCTCATTTAATATCACTTGCAGGGCGGCTAAGTTCGGCAGCTTATGCTGTTAGAAAGATTCGTCAATTTAGTGATGTAGATACCGCGAGGCTGGTCTATTTTAGTTACTTTCATAGTATAATGTCTTACGGTATTTTACTATGGGGAAGGGCTGCAGACATTGAGTCAATTTTTATTCTGCAAAAACGAGCCATCAGAGCGATATACAATCTTCGCCGGCGCGATTCTCTAAGGGAACTGTTTAAGGGCATTAACATCATGACGGTTCCTTGTCAATATATTTATGAAAATATCATGTACGTGAGAAAGAATTTACATCTTTTTAGTAAAAACGGAGATAGACATAATTACATTACTAGAAATAGGGACCAATTAGTTCAACCAGGTTTCAGACTGGCTAAAGTAGCCTCTTCTTTCATGGGGTACTGTACAAAATGTTACAATAAAATTCCTCCCCACATTCTAGAACTGAATGAGACGAAATTTAAAACTTGTATAAAACGCACACTATGCAGGCAGGCATATTATAAGTTGGGGGATTACATCACTGATAAAAATGCTTGGCTCAATGCTAGTCTTGCTCCACAACCACTAGGGCGCAAAAACAAGTGATATGCAGAACATTATTGTTCTGTAGAATTGTTGGACCTGCTGAAGACTGTATGAATATATTTGTATTATATAGACTCAATTTCTTTTAGTATAGTATAACTGCGCAGCACGTGTGTGAGTACTATGTACCCAACTGTAAATCTACCATTTGCTGTACCTTGGTGTCGTTCGTTGACTTGTGTTTGCCCTGGCAGTTGAGTGTGTCATGCTCTCTCAAATGTCTCTCTGATGGTGGCGTGTGTGTTGGATCATTCGGTTCCCTTCATGATGGTTGAGCTGGGTGGTGCCGATTCATGCGTCATGTTCGTGAACGGGCGCCGTCAGTTGGGATTGGTCTTAACTTAACTGCTTCGGATGCTAGTGTTTTTCTAGTGCTTATTATGTAACTGCACAGTACATGTGTGAGTACTTTTAATACTTTGTACGTAGTATAGTATGTAGTGATTCTGGGTGCATTGTCCTCACACATATAAATTTATTAATGTATGTACTTATGTACCTAAATTTTGTAAAAAAAACATATATTTTTTTAAAAGAGTAAGTATGGTGTTTCTTGTGCGTTCTTCTCCATAACAAGCTACTTTCCGAATGCACGGTAGAATCAATTTTTATTCCCTGTAAATTTTAATGTATTCTAACGTTCAAAAGTGCCGCTTTGTGGCCTAGTTGAAATAAAATATCTTTGTCTTTGTCTTTGTCTTTGTCTGCCAACCCAGGACCTACCACGGCTTCCTGTCTGACCTGCTGCCCGGTTAGCTGCCTACGTCGTGCGAAGCCGTACCCTAGATTTTATACCCTTTATCCTTTTTATTAATTTTAGTTTATAATTATTTAATTTTATTAACGGTACACGGTCTACCTTGTAGACAGATGACCGACTTTCCCGTTAGTTAAAAAACCCGCTTGTCAACCTACGTCTGCTTGTATAATAACAACTACTTCTTTATTCGAATGAGTGTTCTTATCCTGCAAGAACAATTTTCTGTCTGCTTACATGCTATAGGGTTCCTACAACCTTTACAGTACATGCTTCCTAATTCAACATGTATTCAAGCCGTATACGTTAGTATTAGATATCCTAACTCTGTATAAAACACCGCTAATATCCGATATATAAGATTGAACCAACGAAGACAAAGTACCCGAAACATGCCCGAGATCAACTACCGGTAGCAACTCCACGTAAAATGTATGTGTATTATTTCCTCAAATTGAAATTCTCAGTTTGTTCGTGAATCGTGTGCTAGCGAGAGCTCAGGCGAAATATATCGCGGTATATCCTGGGAGGGTCGGGCAGGCGAGCTTAAAAGATTTTAGTAATGAGTATCAGTCCGCGACCTCGCCTCGGCTCGCGCTATCTCAAACCACAGCTTTGTTTCACAATTCGCTGGATTTCTTATACTATCTAGTGTAATTAAGTTTTTTTGTTAGTGTAGGTATTTATTTAGGAAAAAATTTGGTAACATTTCGGCAAGTATAAATGCAGAAAATGAGGAGGTATGTGCTGCATTATCTTAGAAGTAATATAAAAAAATCAACGATAAAGGGTGTTCTCAACCACTGGCCGGAACTCAATTAAGAATACATCTAATTGATCTACAAAACGAAAGCTTACGTAATTTTACATAATAAAAGCCCCTTTGATTCCTTCCTCTCTAATTAAAACAAGTCCAATGGAAACGTTAAAAGACATTGAATTAGCGCTGCAGACAGAGAGAAACTATTTGGAAATTAATGAAAATAAAACAGTATAGAAGTGCTAAGCTTCCTTGCGACGCTCCGAGCACGACAGCCAATCTAAAATGCAGATACAATCTGCGGAACTCAATACTCACCACATTCGACGACTCGGTACGTAATTACCTACTATTATTGTAGTACGGGGATGACTCGGGGTTCGTGGCTGATGGCTAGGGAGGCCAATTGATCTGGGGTTGATGCGATCATGTTTTGGATGGTTTGGCGAGTGAGGAATTGGATTTTAATTAAAGAGCCTGAATTACTAAGTCTGCCTGTGGGTTAAGTGCGGCTGAGCGTGCAGTCCAATTTTTTTGGGGTGGATAATCTGGGAATTCCAATGACTTCTCCCGCTCTGGGTGAAGCGGGCGGGCGTGTTAGTCTTTGACTGACTAAAACCCACCGTGTTCCTTCAGTTGCTAGTGCCAGGGCCGCGGTAACTCTCTTTCAAATATATCCGCGACCCAGACAGGAGCGTGAGGTTCTCGGTTCGATTCCCGAGTCGGGTAGCGTTATTGAGTTTCTCCGTCTGAAATATCTCAGTACCAGCTCGGAGTATAGACTTGTGCCCGGTTGATAGCAATAGGGTCGACCCCTTTTCCACGGTCCTTAGGAAACAATCCAATGACATCTCCCTCTCTGAGTGAAGTGGAAGGGCGTGTCAGACTTTTACTGTGTTTTTTCAGTTGCTTGTGCCAGGGCCGCGGTAACTCTCTTTCAATTGTTTCGATCGTTCTTGGAATCAACCTTGCACTGAGTTTGATTCCAGAAACGATCGAACTGATTTCTAATCTAGCATACGAAAGTTTAAATGGCTTTCGATATTGATGTCAATATTTAAACTACTTTCATGTTGATATCGGGGCATGTACTCGTATATCTACGGCGGCCTACGGGTACCTAAGCTAAGGTTCTCATTTCGCGCCGATAGAGAAAAAGACGAATTGAACCTCTAAGTTTTATGCTCACATTGGAGATGTTACATAGATAATAAAAAGGTTTTTGACAAAAAAAAAAATAACCGACTTCCAAAGGTTGGTACCTATTTTTAAAGATATGATATGATACGTATTATTAAAGATTACTTAAAAACTTCTCATCAGATCTTGATCAAATTAAATGGGACCACATGAGAAGCAAACAAAAAAAGCATGCATTTAAACAAAAAAAAGAATCATCAAAATCGGTTTATAATTGGCGGAGTAATCGCGTAACAAACATACAGTCGAATTGAGAACCTCCACATTTTTAAAGTCCATTGCCGGCAGAGGGAAACGCTTAAGTCTGACCCAGTGTGTGTAGGTTACCTATATAGGAACCCAAACTAATATCAAGAAAGTTTTTTATCTGAAACTTCTGGCACATCCGCACATTGGAAGTGTTCTCCGTTTCCAGATAAAACGTCCGCCACTGGGTCAACTCGATTAGTCTAAATGTCCAACTTAATACTCATAGATAGCAGTTATAATTACGTTGCTTTTGCGCGGTATACACGTTCTGTGCTTAACTTAAACGCGACATTTATTTTACCCAAGCGTTTTATGTGTGGCAGCACTAATTCGCCTTACGCTGCGAAGAGACACACGGCACTATTACTGAAATTACAGTCTAAACATTCTGTAGCTCCAGAATATAAAAACGGCTTTTTCAGATTATAAACATGGAAATCTGGCACACTTATTCGCAGCACGTTTGTACTTTGAGCACCTAAAGACCCGCTAAAAATTTTTAGTGTACGAAGAGTGAAAAGCGGGGTAAAATGTTTACAGCAGAATAGGATACGAAATATTTTAGCAACACTGTTACAACACTCTTAACACTTTTACTGTGGCTCCCTCTCGTCTTATTCTTATCTGAATTTAAAGTATATCGTACTCAACCATAAATTCCAAACAAATGAAAAGGGTCGTCTTAACTTCGTCACATTTGATATCAAATCTTCAACACAACACACACCATAGAATCCACCTTTTTGATTGATACAATGATATCCATGACAGTAAACAAAAAAGGCATATTTTAAAATTAGAACATTTCTCTCCAGCTTATTATTATACTACTTAGCTGTGTTAGTTTTCCTTTTAATTTTGTTATATATACCAATAGCATATGCAAGCGACTTCGTCCGCGTGTATTATACGTATAAACCTTCCTCTTGAATCACTATATCTATTAAAAAACCGCATCAAAATCCGTTGCGTAGTTTTAAAGATCTAAGCATACGTGATTTTTTTTTACAAAAATTAGTAATTAAATGTTTATTTTACACAAACTGATCCCTGAATCAAAAATGGTTTTCACAGAACTGTAATATATTTGAATACCCTATCCAACGATACCATGGGATAGACGAGAAAAAAATCAAGTGATCAAATGATTTAAACCTAAAACATTTTTTTTCAACTTTGTCGGCATGATTAAAATGTATATCCATACCAAATTATAACTATATTGTACTAAGAGTCTCTGAGCTAAGCTGCGGACAGACAGACGGACATGGCGAAACTATAAGGGTATTGTTGACTACGGAACTCTAAAAACATGTTCAAACCGTAAGAAGTCCAAGGAATTTAAAACATACATCGAAGGTTCTAGCATGGGTTCAAACTGATAAAAGCCTCCATGTTCTAGTACTAGTGTAACCAGTGCACCTGACCCCCACATTGAGGTCGTGTGTGCAGTCTTAACGCGCGAGTAACTCCAGCTACCTGGCGAGGCGCCAGCCAACGCTTTGACATAATTTGTACGTAGATCTCGCGACAATTTATGACACTACAAAAGCTTAAGACATATTTTAAAAATGTGTCTCATGGTAGCCAGTTTTATTTTTGTTTCTCTTGCGCTTTTTACGACATAATGGCACAGAAATCTGCATCTAATGTGCAGTGGTGGCGATTTATATATCTGAATTTGCCTAATGACGCTTATGTGATAAAATAAAGTTATGAAGTCCCGCCGAGGTAAGCAGTGTTTGCAACCTAGCAACCCGTTCGACTTTAGGATATCACATAACCCGTTAATTGGGCTGCAAATGTCAGTTGACCAGTTAAAAGTTAAAACCCTGAAATTCAACCGTGCCCGTTAGTATGAAGGCCGAAACCTACAGAATTAACAAACGATAATTAAATATAAATAAGTTACACAAACTGTATCTTCCCAGAATTAGGAGATACGAATCAACATTATCATGAAAATTAATTTTAACTTCAAAATAAAATGATGTCTGCAGCGGAAGGCTACCGTTACTCTTGAGTTAGGCGCTCTTATTGTTTTAGGTCCAGTTTTTTTATCCATAGTTAACTCAACAAATGTTTAAATATACTAAATCTATGGTTGCAAAGTTCTGTCATCATTATTTCAGCCGAAAGACGTCCACTGCTGGACCTAGGCCTTCCCCAAGTTTTGCCCCATTGACCGGTCCCGAGCGTCTCGCATCCAGCGAATCCCCGCAAACTTTACCAGGTCATCGGTCCACCTAGTGAGAGGCCTTCCAAAGCAACGTCTTCTGGTTTGCGGTCGCCACTCCAGAACTTATCGGCCTTATCCGCCTTCCGTTCTGCTTCCGTTGTTATCCTCACTTTATAAGACTAAGGGTAAATTCAGTTTGTTTAAATACAGCGTTCTGATTGGTTGAGAGCGCTGAGAAACTACCAATGAGAATGCTGTATTTGCATAAACTGAGTTTAGTTGAACTAATTGCGATTAGTTTCTTTGATGAAATCGGCCCTAACAATTGGGGCTTTTATTCCCCAATTGTTAGGGCCGATTTAACCATTGATATTCAAATAAACAGTTATGTTATGAGCGCGCGCATTGCGAAGATTAGAATAGGTCACAATTGTGACCTTTTTCCTAATATTCTGATATTTGTAGGTTAGAAAAAGATAACAACATTGGTGGTCAGAATAATGTTTGTTTACATTCACACGCAAGTGACAAACACTAGCTGTCTCTTTTTTTCTTGTTGGTTTTATCAAGCCATCCCTTTCGACTTATAGTGAAATGTCAGATGAATGAAAAGTGTGTATGTGTGCTGCCGCTGCTGCGCGGAACACTTTTTCAATTGTTTTATGAGTGTATAACGTATCTGTTTATTTGAATATCATTGCTTTTAACCAAAACTTTAAAGCATTGGTTACCATATTTAACCATTGGTTAAGTTAACTACGATTCAAATAAAAAAAGCTAATTAAAAAAATCTAAAAATCCGACTGCTTAACAAGTAACTTAAGACGTATACAAGAAGAAAATCATGCTGTGCAGTCGAAGGATACAAATTCGCGAGCTGGCTGACCAAAACCAGATGTATCCTCCGACAGCACAGCATGATTTTCATCTTGTTTACGTCTTTTTATTGTATTTTAAAAGCATGTATTTTGCCCAGCTCTGGATATAATATATTGCTTTTTAATTATAAATAAACTAGCTTCTGCCAGCGGCTTCGCCCGCGTGAAAAGTGTTTTCTTATCACAAGAGAACATTATACCGGGATGAAAAGTAGCCTATGTGCTATTCCAGACTATAATCTATCTCTGTGCCAATTTCATCCAGATCCGTTCAGTCGTTCTTGCGTGATTGAGTAACAAACATACATCCATACTTCTACACACACATCCGTCCAAACTTTCACATTTATAATATTGAGTAAGAAACAACTAACAAGAACCAACTAACAAGAACCAACTAACTTTAGCTTGCCATTAAATTATCTTTCGACTATTATGATTGAAATCCTCTAACAAACCTTTTGACAAATTCAGTCTAAAGGGCGAAAATATATTAAAATTCTCATAACCGACGACAACTTCAACTTTACCAGAATAACGAAGAAACCAAATAAAGTCCAATAAAAAAATATTATAATAATATTTTCGCTGTGGAAGTCCAAGGAAATAATAACGTTTCTTCCATCTGTCGCGAGTCGCTGCGAGCTACTTAATAAAACTAAATAGTCTGCTCGACGTCGGGCAGTCACTCAAGGAGGAAGATAATTTATTTCAATGTTGACGCTTGGCGCCCTTAGTCTAAATACGCGCCATCTTAGTTAGTCACTGGGCTGTACCAAACAAGTTAAGTTAGTAGCAGAGCTGCGTTCGGACAAGGACTTAAACTTCAGTAATAACAGAAATTACGCGTTCTATATATTATTATGGCCTCTGCATTATTTTGGATGAATACCTTCAAATTCAGTGTTGTGTGAGTTCTATATTGCCCTCAATGTAGACACTTTTACTTTGATAAGAACGACAAAATTCTTTAACGAGAATAACTAAATCTACGTGGGGTTTGTCTTTTAAAGACTATTTATGTGGCTACTTACTTGGGTTGTATGTGCTACGGGGCACCTGTGTGGCCGATAGGGCCACCATAGGGGTGGTACGACGTAAATTACTTCAAAGGCAGCGTTTAGCTTTGATATTATTATGCAAAGCGGGCGGTTAGTACTGAAGCCTTACCGGTACTTTCTGGCGTACTTCAGATCGATGCTGAATTTCAGCGAGGTGCTGCATTGTACTATTCCGCAAGTAAAACCATGGACGCGGACTTTTAAACGCAGAGTGACCGTGTTCAAATATCTAGATTATTTAAACCACAGACTGACGTCTGGGAGAAACATTTATCCGAATGGTAATGTAGATGGGATACTTCCATCAAGGGCCGACACCTCCACCAATTCTTTCCATCCATTCGTGAGCGGATGGCCAAGATGTGGATCACTGTTATGCCCAATTTCTCACAGGACATGGTAACTTTAAAGGTAAATTATTTCTTTGCGGGATCCAAGACAGTTAAATTCATTCTCCGGGCCTTTGTCGGGCTGTATTGCCTCGATTATATTTTTTTTGCCTCGATTATTATTGGGCGTTGTTTCTGGCTTTCAGGAATGGCAGTGGTTTGGGAATAGTGCGGTGGGTCACGGGAATGGTCCCGTGTTTATTTATTTATTTAAAATAGCACAGCCACATCACATGCATTTCACATCGACAGAGAAAGAAATGGATAATCACAGAACCTATGCACATGACAATTACGGCGTACATAACACTTATAATGATAACATTGGCGCCCACAAATAACTACATAGTCACAATTCAATACATAATTCATTTAAAAAAAATACTAGTAATCATTTTAAATACTGGTCATAATCAATACAATAATCATTTGATTAGGTACCTACAAAAAAAAACAAAGTAAAATAATTGTCCAGAATCAAAATCATAATGTCAATAATCAAATTCATTAAGAAAAAAATAATTAAAAAGAAAATAATAAAAAAAAATGTAAAAAAAATAATTGTGTTTTTCCTAATATTATGATATTTGTAGGTTAGAAAAAGATAACAACATTGGTGGTCAGAATAATGTTTGTTTACATTCACACGCAAGTGACAAACACTAGCTGTCTCTTTTTTTCTTGTTGGTTTTATCAAGCCATCCCTTTCGACTTATAGTGAAATGTCAGATGAATGAAAAGTGTGTATGTGTGCTGCCGCTGCTGCGCGGAACACTTTTTCAATTGTTTTATGAGTGTATAACGTATCTGTTTATTTGAATATCATTGCTTTTAACCAAAACTTTAAAGCATTGGTTACCATATTTAACCATTGGTTCTGTTCTACAGTATCCAAATGTTAAATGTCATATAATAATCAATCCATAATAAAACACAAATTTAAACAATAATACAGAGTGGTCAATAATAAATAAAAAAATAAAAGCCAAAGATTCTAAAATGAGGAGTCAAAAAAGAAAAAAAATAATTACAATATAAGATGTCAAAATAAATTACAGTAAAAAAAATATAATAATAATACTCAGAAATGTCAATATTTCAAAAACAAAATATAGTAATAATAAGAACGGAACTACCACATTGATTAAAACACATTTTTTTCCTTCAGAAATTCAGAAACATTATAATAGGATTTACTTATAAGAAACTTCTTTAAGTGTCTTTTAAAAAGATTAATGTTTAAGACTTTAATTGTTTCTGGTATGTGATAATAAATAATAGGTGCCATGAAAAAAACACTATTACGCATCAGTGCAGTTTTGGACTGTCATAACATATTGACATTTCGTCGACTCCGGCTATTTCTATCTGAAAGCTTGGGAAACAGATTTGGGTTGGTTTTCACAAATACTGCAACTTCGAATATGTACATACAATGTACATATGTACGGTAATGTCAGTATTTTACATTCAACAAAAAAAGGTTTCCAAGTGTCCGTAGATTTTAACCCGAACATTGCCCTCATGCACTTTTTTTGGGTTTTAAATATCAGCTCCCTATTGGTTGAATTGCCCCAAAAAATAACACCGTATCTTAATATTGAACCAGCCATGCCATGATAAGCTGTAACAAAAGCGTCCGTTCCTATGACTGGCGCAAGTTTATATAAAGCGTAAGCAGACTTGCTAAGTCTCTTCGCCAAATCTACCGTGTGTGCCTTCCAATCTAGTCGTTGGTCTATGGTTAAGCCAAGGAATTTGGTTGTGTTAATTTGATTTATTTTGTTGTTTTCGTAGTGTATATTCATAGTCAAATTCTTGCGTTGGTTGAATGCCATTAATTTGGTCTTGTCTATATTTATCTTAAGGTTATTGTTATTTAGCCATTGTATTATTGAATTTATAGTATTAGTAATGTCATTATGATAATTTAGTTTGTCTTTACAGTCAATCGTAACGGTGCTGTCGTCGGCAAAAAGTGTCATCTGATGTTTTGTCACTTTTGGCAGGTCATTTATATAGAGTATAAATAGAGGGGGGGCAAGCACGGTCCCTTGTGGCACACCATATGTGATTGTTCTATCATGCGACCGATATACTATTTAGTTTTTTTGTTTTTGGATCTACCTGTGTAATTTCCACATACTGTATACAATTTTTTAGATATGACTCGATAAGCTGTAGGATCTTGCCTCTTATTCCGTAAGCGTATAATTTATTTAGCAGGATATTAATATATAATATATGGTCTACGTAGTCAAAGGCTTGAGTCATATCACAGTAGATGGAACACACAGGTATATTTCGGTCAACATTTGTGATTACTTTATTCAAGAAGTCATATATGGCCATATTAATGGTTTTGTTTTTTCTGAAGCCTTTTTGTTCTTCCGTCAAGATGTCTTGTTTGACTAAATATTTATAAATTTATTCATATATGTATTTTTCAAGTACCTTTGAAAATATAGGAACAAGTGCAATAGGCCTGTATGATTCCGCTTTATCTTTATCGTTTTTTTGTGTGCAGTGGTTTCACTACAGCAGTCTTGAGTTCGGTCGGATATATAGCTCGCGTTATGCATAGATTCATTATGTAACTTAAATGACCGCTAATGATGTCGGACACATATTTTACTATTTCTGTAGATATGCCGTCATGTCCTACGCTCTTAGTATTTTTTAAAGATTTGATTATCCGTTTTATGTCGTCTTCGTGGCTAGGTGCCATAAACATCGAACTTTTTGGTTTGGATATGTTTGAGGTGACTTGTATACCGGTATTAAAAACAGGTTTAGTTTTGTCAATGAAAAAGTCGTTAAAAATATTAGCTATGTCACGGGGATCTGTTATATTTTTATCATCCATTTTAATGTTAGCAATTTTGTTTTTAGGCAATTTTGGTTTATGATCTCCCATGTTGCTTTTGATTTGTTTACTGCCGATTTGATTTTATATGTGTTTTGAGCACGTTTAGTTAATTTTACTATTCGCTTGTAGCTATTGGTATATGCATTAAGTTTTATTTTATTTGCGTCATTTCGGTTCAGACGGTAACTCCACAAAAGTGCCCTCTTCTTTTTACTGCAGGCTCTAATTCCTCGCGACACCCATTAAGGTCGTTTGTGTAACTTTATTTTTATTCGACACAAGCTTTGACAAGTTTTGACACGAGCTTGGCAAAAGTATTTACCTATACCTAACAAAACACGATGTATTTAACTTTAAGCCTTTTGCCAGTGACGTTACCAGCATATATGTCGAAAATAATCCCACGGGACACATACATATTACCGGGATAAAAAAGTCACATGTCCTAATCTAGGTCATGTTTCATCCAAAAACTTTCAGCAAGTAAGCCGTGATTATGATGGATTAACACACACGTAAACAAATAAGAAGATTCAAATTCGAACTCAAATTCTATATAGAAAATTGGAATTGAAGTATTTGCAATCAGTTGTTAACAGTACCAATATTATAATAAACCGTGGCTTCGACCCCGTAAACTGCCTACCCTACCCTACTTCCTTACCTATCTACCTTACTTACCTACCTACCCATACTTACATTCCGACCTACCTTCCTACCCTACTTACCTTGCTACCTTTATCCTATGCGTATCCTAACTACTTACCATTTTTTTCCAGGTTAATTTTTCTGCGAAGAATCTTAACACCGCCTTTCAGAAAATGACGTCAAGTCGAATATGGAGTTCAACTCCAAGTACCTGAGTATTTTACTTCTTGAACGCTTTAAATTCATCTATAACTTTTGATAGAATGAACCGATTGCAATGAAACAAAAACTTAGTACCGTAAAACGAGGTTAAATTGATTAATTTTGAAAGGGAATTAGTTTTTGTAACGATTAATTTTTAGAACAGGGAATTACAGTTAAACAGAGAATAAATTATGACCATCCAGAACATTTGAAGTTACTAATAGATTCGCAGAAACTGAGATCTGTGTAATTTATTTTCTTAACTCAACTAAAAATCTACTCTATTATTCATGGGGGGTTCTAAAGTAGAATCCTGAGTACAGCGAGGGATTCAAAGTACGTCATTCGAGCTGAAAATTGTTGCTTCCGACGTGGACACTCTACTTTTTATCACCCTCTATGAGAAAATAAGTAAGTGCGACTTATGAACAAGAACGTTACGTTTATTTATTTATATAAAATTAAAACCCATAAGACATAAAATAACATATCATCATCAAATCATCAAATCATCAAATCATCTTTATTGTGGACTATAGGTATACATCATCAATACAGGTCTTAAATAATTAAAATAAGTTCAGCTATGTCCTGCCGTTGAGGCATACAATAATATATAAATCAGAAGTTATAACACAATTAGTCATATTAGTCTCGACTCATTATTAAAATATTACAAATTATTAATACATACAAATTCAATTCCTAGTCATATTAGTCACAATTTATTATTACAACATTGCAAATTATATTCTTACAATTTTATATTTAAAAAAAAAAAGAGGAAAGACAAAAGCAATTTAAATGGTATTCAAATACAATTTTCAATATATACATTATGTGGGAAAAATGATAATTAGTTTTCCTTTCTTGTCATTGGAATACAATATTTTTGTCACACAAGTAATCTTTGACGTCATAATAACATCTGTCTATTAAGAATGATTGTAGTTTCTTTTTAAACTGGAGGATTGGTAATTGTTTAATGTCATCAGGCAATTTATTATAGATTAATGATGTCATGCATATAATACTTTTATTTAATAGTGCCGTTTTACCATAAGGTATTTGTACCTCTAACTTTTTTTTATCCCTTAATTTTCGATAATAGCTTTTTACAGCAGTCTTATAGTAGTTTAGATTTGATTTAACAAAAATATTTGATTCATAAATGTATAGGGAAGGCAATGTGAGAATTTTTAGATTTTTAAAGTAAGGTTGACAGCTTATTGTACTATTTATTTGGCACATTGCTCTAATGCACTTCTTTTGAGCTTTGAATATAAATTCTTTGTCTACCGAATTACCCCAAAATATAATGCCGTATCTCAGTAATGGTGCCACCAGTCCGTGATAGGCCGTTAGAATCGCTTCCGTGTTAACTATTTTGGAGAGCTTGTAAAGAGCGAATGAGGATTTGTTAATTCTTTTGCAGAGATTGTCTATATGAGTTCTCCATGAAAGTCTGCAATCAATATTTATTCCTAGAAATTTTGTATTTGTTACAGATTCTACTGTCAGTCCGTTATAATTTACATTAATACTTTTCGGTTGAGTTCTTTGGTGAAAGTGCATTATATTGGTTTTTTCTAAATTAATTTTTAGATTGTTATCAATTAACCATTTAATTATGGTTCTTAATGTTTCATTAATTTCATTTTCATAGTCATTTCGACTGTCACATTTTATTACTACAGTGCTGTCATCTGCAAAAAGTACCATGGGATGCTTTATATGTCTAGGGAGATCATTAATATAAATTAGAAAAAGCAATGGACCCAAGACACTACCTTGTGGAACTCCTAGTTTTACGGTTCTAGTTTGGGATCTATATGTCTTCTCATCCCGCGTTTTAAGGCATATTCTAGTTATTTCTGTTAACTGCTTTCTATCACATAGATATGAGTGGATGAGGTCTAGTGCCTTTCCCCTTATGCCATATGAATCTAATTTTTTAAGCAATATGTTATGGTCAACACTGTCAAAGGCCTTACTCATATCCATGAAAATAGCACATATTGGATTTCTTTTGTCCATATTAGTCAAAACAATGTTAGTTAGTTCATATATTGCAGCGTTAATGGACTTACCCTTGCGAAATCCTTTTTGTTCACTAGCTAAGATATTATATTTTTCTAAAAAATTGTAAAGACGACTATGAATAACTTTTTCGAATATCTTTGAGAAGATGGGTATCAAAGCTATAGGTCTATAATTTCCCATATTGCTTTTGTCATCCTTTTTGTGGAGAGGAATAACAACCGATGTTTTAAGTTTATCTGGGTAAGTTCCAGTAGAAATGCATAAATTTATTATATAACTTAGATGACCTGCAATTGATTTCGACACTTGTTTTATTACTTTAGTACAGACGCCATCGTAACCCTCACTCGATGTATTTTTAAGTTGCTTGATTTCTCTGTCCACTTCTATTGGGGTTGTGGGGGTAAGGAAAATTGAGTTTAAGTTAGTGCACATGTTTTGATTCGAAGGTGCTTTTTTATTATAATTATTTGTACGCATCGATTTTGCAGCCTGGTCAATAAAATAGTCATTAAAATTATTCGCAATCGACATTGGATCTGTAATGCTTACATTATCTTTTAAAATTTCACTAATTGGTTCACTGGGAAATTTAAATTTAGAGTTATTTATAAGTGACCAAGTGGCTTTCGATTTATTTTGAGCTGTGTTGATGCGATGGTTATTTTGTGCCTTCTGTGTAAGACAAATAATTTTTTTAAATTTCGTAGCGTATTGCTTGAATTTATGTTTGTTTTTTTCCGTCCGGTGTGTTCTATATTGCCATAGTAATTTTCTTTTCATTTTGCTACAAATTTTGATACCTTTTGAAACCCATTTAGTTTTTTTGTATAACGATTTTGTTATTAATTTGTAAGGAAAACACAAGTCATAGAAACACAGGAAAAGCTCCAAGAAACGATTGTAGGCTTCGTTTGAATCATTTGTCAGGTAAATGTCAGAGAATGTCAAATTGTTCATACAAGTTTTAAATTTTGACAAATTTTCCTCACTATAATCGCGTACTTTAATACGCCAGGATTTTAAAACACAGGATTTTTTGACTGGAAAATGCAATAATTGGGCAGTATGATCTGATAATCCTAATTCAATTATTTGGCTTTTGGGTTTACGAATATTGTGAGCAAAGTTGTCTATGCAAGTGCTACTGATGAGTCTAGTGGGAACCTTAATTTCTAGTTTTAAGTTATGACTTTCTAGAATTTGTTCAAAATCCAACGTTTGTCGGTTTCTTTTTAATGTATTGATATTGAAATCCCCGCATACAACAACTTTCTTTCTAGTGTTATCACATATTTGGTGCAGTAACTTTTCTAAATTATTAAAAAATGTAGACATACATGAGTTCGGTACTCTGTACACACAAACTATTATCAGCTTATGTTCAGTTAGTTCTATTGCGCAATATTCTATGATACCTTTACTTGAAAATGTATTATTAAGTACAACGTATGGGTGTCCTAATCTGGTTAATATACAGGCACCTCCCCTATTTACGTCTCTTGAAAAGCTTGCTGCCAAGCGAAATTTGGGTAAATTAATTGTAGCCTCTTGTTCTGATGTCATAAAATGTTCCGTTATACATATTACATCGATGGGTATATTCTTTAGTTCCAATTCTTCTAAATGTACTGTGAGAATGTCAGCTTTGTTTAGCAGACCAGCAATGTTCTGGTGTAAAATGTGTATATTATTATAAAAGAAAAAACTGTGAGCTTTGCCTATTGTCGTTAGTATCTACGTAAGGAAACATACCTAAGTCAATTTTGATCCTCTCCATAATATTTTTAAATATGAAATTTATTCCAAATTTATTCAGTTTCCCTGATCTATCTGAAAACATATCAAATTTAAATTCCAGGTCATTATTTGAGTCAAAAAAATATGCGTATTTATGATATTCAAGGTCCATGTAAAGTAGGCTATTAAATATATCAACTTTATAGTTATATATAGGGGATCCCCGTACGTACGTAGGTGTGCATATTATGATATTTGTGTGGGTCATTTGTCTCAAGCTTTCATTAATTACTTTCACGAGGTCAATATAGTTATTGTCAGTTTTGATATCTGAATCGCCTAATAAAATTATACAATAGTCATTTATAGTGAATGTATAGATTATAATTTATATATTAGACGTAATGACATAATTAGACGCTAATGTTTATATTTGAACAATTATGGAAGTGCATCGTAACAATTTTATTAGTACCATCCGTTACAGTTGTAGATTTATTTACAGCTTGGGAATTATAAATAGTCTCGGAAAACCGTGTCTCAGGATGTAGTTTTTGAGAAACTAGATTATAATACTCTCACTTGAGGAAGACGCGCTCATTTTTTATCATTCTAAAATCTGAATGTGAAACAACTACGAACGTAGACAGAATGCATTTAATTTCGAGCGTTGTTTATTTTTCATTAACTTTTCATTTATTTGGTGCTCTCGCAATTTTTCAGCCAGTCACATATTCAATACATTGTTCCTGGATGGTTTGTGATTCACCTCTTTGCTGATTGGAACATTTACTAACAATATCCACATTTCAAATTCAAATATATTTTGGTCCCTAAGGGATTAATGAGCTATTTTGGTCCCTGTTTACGAGGAATAAACTTGCTCTTTTTGAATAGATATGATAAAAAGTTACTTTTGTCGTTTCTTCACAAAAAAATATACTCTTTAGGTGTTAGGTACTTTGACTGAGTACCTACTGACATTCGGGATGCAATGACTATGTATAAATTATAGCTGAATGATGGCTGTGTATTAATTAATAGGTACGCGCTGGTCGCTCACAATGGGCCTCATCAGAAAGCTTTCAGTCACCCAAAGGGCAATGGAAAGGGCCATGCTCGGAGTGTCCTTGCGTGATCGAATCAGAAATGTAGAGAACCGCAAGAGAACCAGGGTTACCGACATAGCCCGTGGAATTGCCAAACTTAAGTGGCAGCGGGCAGGGCACATTGCTTGCAGAATGGATGGTCGATGGGGAAGAAAAGTTCTGGAGAGGCGACCGCGAACCGGAAGACTTTGCGTTGGAAGGCCTCCCACCAGGTGGACCGATGACCTGGTGAAAGTTGCGGGGATCCGCTGGATGCGGGACGCACGGGACCGGTCAATGTGGCGACGCTTGGGGAAGGACTATGTCCAGCAGTAAACGTCTTTCGGCTGATATGATGATGATGATGACGCGTAGTAGACGATGAAGCACGCTTGCCTAGGAGTATCCTATTTACTGTTGACTTAAAGACTCCCAGTTTGTAGCTATCAGGAAATATAGACTCCGGCAGGGAATTCCACTCCTTAGCTGTACGCTTAATAAAACTGTAATCCATCTTAAGGTTTATTTACTAAATAAATTTTACTGTAGTAGAAGAGTTGCTGCGACGAACCTAATTTATACTGTACCTACTTATTTGCGACCTATTTGTAACAAAATCACCCAAACGAAAATTACCATTTATATAACAGCATCCAGCATCCAAGGTCGTCCACAAAAAGTGCGTACTTCCTCCACACATTCCGCTCATAGTCCCCATGGGTCAGGAATAGTCCTGCGTCATCGACGGAGGGTGACGGCGTAGGGCGTGACATCGAGCGGAACCCGCCGTGAATATTAACGAACCCCTTGGGTTAGGTTCGGATACACTGGAGGTCATGGCGGATTTTAGACTAAAGCAGAGAAGAGGAAGGTCAAGGTCATGTGTTAAGTAACTAGCCGCCCGCGGCTCCACCCGCGTGGTATTATTACTTCTCCCATTATATTTATGGTTGATATGGTTGATATTCACTTTGATTCTCTCAATGAGCAAAAATTTAAATTTCTGAACTGTTTAACAGATTTGTTGTAAATGTTTTTGGACTGTGTGTACGTAACTTTTTGAGGCAATTATGCTTTTAATATATCGCATATGTAACCATTATATTATTATTATTGTTATATTACTAAGTTTACTTGTAGAATATGTAGCTTACAGCTAACATAATTACTTATTATTATTTTTTGTTCATGTGGTGTTTACCTATAAGTAATTGTTGCACTGTGTAGAGTTTAAACGCATGTTTTATTTTTGTTTGTAGATTAGTCTAAGCGATTGTTGGTATACCTAATAAATAAATAAATATTTTTAAATTATTACGACGCCTGCTTGATTATTATACAAACTCCGTTCTGGTCAGTGCCGCCACGTCAATACTACTACTACAATTAAATAAGTACTTTCTTCTTGTTGTCGTCGGTGGTACCCCAGCACGGAGGTTATTTGGCAAAGATGTAATAAGCTGGAACGGTGGTTTCCAGGTACTATGTCAACATTAACTTCGGCACAATCACTACAACAAGTACTGCGTGCACGTCATTTGTGCCGCGGTCACGAAGACCCACCTCACGCCACTGGTGTTCTGAGCGAGTCATGGCTGGCGCCGCACCGTATAGGCTGCCAGAGACATCAACGTCAATTCTCAAGATCAACGGCCAACTTCCATCTCCCGCTTCCTGCTACTACAGGGGAGTGGCCTATCTCCGCAGGAGTGACAGCAGACGCCTTAAGTCTTGTTTTTTTTTTAATATTTGTGATTTCCACTGGTGAGTACGAATTATTACAATAAAGTATATTCTATTCTATTATAGCCTGTTATTTTGATGTGTAAGCTATATTTCTGTACAGTTTCATGAAAATCTGTTAAGTAGTTTTTGCGTGAAAGAACAACAAACATCCATCCATCCTTACATACTTTCACGTTTATATTAGTAGTAGGATAGGAAACTATTAGTTTATATTTCAAGTTGTTCAAATCAAACAAATTTCTATCTTAGTAGAGAGTGAAATTGATTGTTTGTTTACATGTGGTTTTCAGCATGCATGGTGGCATGGTATAGTGGGCAAGGCACATTGCTCGCAGAATGGATGCTCGATGGGGCCGAAAAGTTCTGGAGTAGTGACCGCGAACCGGAAGACGTTGCGTTGGAAGGCCTCCCACTAGGTGGACCGATGACCTGGTGAAGATTGCAGGGCTCCACTGGATGCCAGACGCAAGAGACCGGTCAATGTGGTAACTCTTTGGGGGACTATGTCCAGCAGTGGACGTCTTTCGGCATAAATGATGATGAGGTGGTTATCTCTGGCAGTACTGACCCAATCACTCTTTCACTAATAGAAACAACACTGTTGCTGGCAACCTGAAAAATATGCAAATAGTTGCTGTGGGAATGGAAGTAAATGAATATTATGATTACTAGCTGTTGTCCGCGACTTCGTTGGTTTGTAGGCCGCCGCCCGCCTTATTTGAGCAAGTATTAGTTCACTATACAAGCTTCCACCTCCCTTTCCACCCCCTCAATGATGGTTGCCGGGATAAAAACTCCTATGTCTAACCCAGGGTCTCAAACTATCTCCATACCAAATTGCATTTAAATCGGTTTAAGCGTGAAAAGGTAACAGACAGACAGACAGAGTTAATTCGCATTTATAATATATGTATGTATAATTGGATAGTATGGATTAAGTAATAAATAAATAAATTACTTACTATATTAATATTGGTTAATAACATGGACGTTACGTTTCAGCAAGCCATTTGGGATTCAAATTATTCCCAAACAACTTAGGGACAAACCCTTTTGCAACTTTGGATATGACATGCTATAATTTATCAATTTTCTTTTGCCTAGAAACTTATTTGACTTCTTAACGAATTATGGAATGAGTGAGCAAAATTAAATTGAAAGTTTTATCAGAGGTAAATTTCAAACAATATATAATAAGTATAAACAGAAAGTAACAATAAGTTTTAATAAATTGGTATCACCAATGTAGATAAATGTATAACGGATGTAAAAATTAAAATGTATGTCAAATAAAAAGAATGAACTTCTAGAAATATGTAAAAACAATTTGAGTTGTAAACAAAATAGACATATTTATAATAAATATAGAAATAAAACTAATACTTCGATTATTATTATATTCTTTCATAAATTAGTCTAGGACTCGCGCACTAAGGGTTCCGTACCATTATCGCAAAAAATCACGTTTTTTTTATGGGATTAAATATTGACGTTATTCTGTTTTTGGTATTTTTTGTTATAGCGGCAACAGAATTACATTATCTGTGAAAATCTCAGCTGTCTAGCTATCAAGGTTCATGAGATACAGCTACCAAGATGTATCTCATGAACCGTGATAGCTAACGTGACAGACAGACGGAGAGTGGAGTGTTAGTAAAAGGGTACCGTTTTTACCCTTTGGAAACGGAACCCTAAAAAGGATATATTTTAATAATCTTAAATCCTAAAAAGGTAATAATAATCATAAAAACAACCAACACCAACACCTTAGGAGGCTTTCGTTAGGCGGCTGGGTCAAGGGCCTGATCCAGAAAGCAGTACTGCTAGACACGGCTCGCATTGTTAGAAAGGTTCCTCTCTCTAGAGCCCTGGCCGCCGGTAGCTTGGACCCTGTTCCCGATACCGGTGGGCCTCTAGTTTCTATATTTTTAAATGTTTTTCATTTTATTTTGTATGTTTTATAAAAATATTTAAAAAGTATTAAATAAAAAATAAGCTAAATAAATATCATTAAAAAAATGTGGACAATAATTAACAAACTTCAGGCAGAAATGTAAACGCTCTGAATAAATTACCTAAAGAAATAGCCAAACTATTGGTAACCTAAAACTTCGACAAATAAAAAACATCTTGAAAATCTACTTAACCGTTGAAAAGTCTAGAAAGGGATAGGGTCCTACGTGTGGGTTCACTACCAGACAAACTGAGCGAGTAACTTAAATCTGAATCGAAATCGCACATAATCCGTAATCTTGCCTCAAAAAGATTGAGCGTTATTTTTTATGTAAGAATTACCAATTTGTAAAACAAAAACCTACAGGGCACTCTCTCAATCAACTTACTTTAAAATAAACACTACAACGACGCAGTGCCCAGTTAGAATTACAATTTCGACCAGACGGCAAACGACCTTGTACAGCGATAAACGTATCTGAAATTCTTAGGTGAAAAAAAAAACAAGATATTGCCATTATTTCCGATTTTGAACACCCCCAAAAATCTTAGTACCTACAGCTGTAAACAAAATGGCGGAGATTTAGCGCGGCAAACATCCTTGTACAGCTGGCGACTACATACGTATAGCTAGCTAGTTTCATTACGAGCCACGAAGGAAATGAAAGATTCTAAATAGTATTCTCAAGCAGTAGACAGTGTGCCTTGGGGATTTTCCTGGAGTTTTGGAATGGATTTTTACAATAGCCTACATTCCAAACAATACGTAAGACCGAGGCAACGGAAATGAATGAAAACAATCTCTTTATAAATACATCGTATGAAAATATGCCTTTCTAGGCCACTGGTATTAAAATCGGAAAACTTTCATACACATTCATGTTGTTGTTTTAGATTTATTTGCTATAAATTCACCATTCTTACTATATTTAAATTACTACAACTTTTATCGGACAATTACGTAGAAGCCCTTATATAACTTTTTCATTAATTTTAGCTTGGGTGCGTTTAAATTACGCAGAGACGCTTCGGTATTAACATTTTTTTCTAGACTAACTCCTTACGCAAATTGTTCAACATCAATCCTTCGAGAATATACGGCTAGATTTAATATATTCAAGTACGTGGAACGGGTTTATATCAAAACATGTAGTCAAAAGTGCATATAAATTAGGTTGAGTGAACATTTTGTGCATAGTAAGGCAGTAAGACTAATGCAGCCTGCACTGGAATGAAACCGTCGTGTGTTGCCTCATTTATGAATATTTATAAGCCGTCAACACTACAAATTAAATTTTCAGAGTATTTTTTTCTTACAATAGAGTTTCAAGATCGGTGGAGACGGTTGCAGATTTTCCTTGACAATGAGGACTCTCGACTCTGTAAGTACTATCGGGTGTCCCAAAAAGGACGCAAGATTTCAATTTGCCGCCAGTTTTGTATTTTAGTGCTGGCAACCCTGAAAAAAAAACATTTGACAGCTGAATGTTTAGGATTTGTAAAAATGGCGGGTTATACGAAAGATCAACGCGTTTTTATTATTGAACAATATTTGAAAAGTAATGAAAGTTTGGCGGGTACGGTTCGAAAATTCCGTGCAAAATATGGTCGGAATATTGGCTTGAGTTCATCAACTGTGAAGAGACTGGTTGCAAAATTCAGGGAGAGTGGATCAATTAATGATGTTCATTCCACTGGTCGTCCAAAAACAAGCCGTTCAAATGGCAATATTGAATCTGTGCGTCAGAATGTCCGTGAACATCCAGGAACATCCATTAGGCATCGTGGACAAGAATTGCAAATTTCAAGAAGCTCTCTCCAGCGTATTCTCACTAAAGATCTGCATCTCCATGCTTACAAAGTTCAAATAACACAAGAACTGAAGCCCCGTGATCATGGACAGCGAAGAGAGTTCGTTGAATGGATTATCGACCGCCAAAACAGGGATGCAGATTTTTCAAACAAAATCATCTTTAGCGACGAAGCACATTTTCATCTCGATGGCTTTGTTAATCGTCAGAATTGCCGCATTTGGGGCTCAGAGAACCCACATGTGATTGTTCAAAAACAAATGCATCCACAACGTGTCACTGTTTGGTGCGGGTTTTGGGCTGAAGGCATTATTGGACCATATTTTTTTCAAAATGAGGCCGGTCAAGCGGTTACTGTTAATGGGGCTCGATATCGCAACATGATAACAAGGTTTTTTTTAGCCTAATTAGAGGATATCGATGTGGAAGCAATGTGGTTTCAACAAGACGGGGCCACTTGCCACACAGCCGGAGAAACGATGCAATTACTGCATGAAACTTTTCCTAGTCGTGTGATCTCTCGATTCGGTGATCAGAATTGGCCCCCTAGATCTTGCGATTTAACGCCTTTAGATTTCTTTTTATGGGGTTATTTAAAGTCTAAAGTCTATGCCAATAAGCCTACAACTATTCACGCTTTAAAACAGGAAATTCGACGCTGCATCGGGGAAATTCAGCCGCATCTATGCAAAATGGTCATAGAAAACTTTGACAAAAGAGTGCGTATGTGCCAGCAAAGCCTAGGAGGACATTTGCCTGACGTGTTATTCCACAAATAACCCTATTTTATGTACTTCAAGATTTTATATACAAATATATTATAACGAAAAAATAAAAGTGCTTTTCTTCAATTTCAAATCTTGCGTCCTTTTTGGGACACCCTGTATATTTTCTGAAAATTTTATCATTTGAATGCTGTTAACACACGCATAAGCGTGTAATTGTTTATTGAAAACAATAGAGCAGCCTACAATAACTTCTTGTAATATTCTAGGTTGTATTTGTAATCATTATTACTCAGAAGCATTAATATAATAAGGCGCTGGATGCGAGACGCACGGGATCAATCAATGTGGCGACGGCTGGTAGAAGCCTATGTCCAGCAGTGGACGTCTTTAGGCTGAAATGATGATGATGATGATTAATATAATAGGTACCCATGATATTATTACCTTATCATAATTTTAAGAAGGTAAGATATAGAACATGTATGAAATTTATTTTATCTCCGTAAATAGACATTTTACTTCACAAACTTCACATACTAGACTAGCTTTCTCTGATGGCTTCGCTCCCGTGGTATATTCCACAGGAGCTATGCAGCCAAATATCCTATGTAACTCAGCAATAATGTTGCATTTGAAATGTTCTTTAAAATAGGATAGATACTTACGTTTACGTATTAACATACAAACCAATTTACGTATGTATAAAATTTAATTTAGAAGAAATAAAAGCATTATTAGGATGTTTATTTCATACAAACCCTTAACAAACCCGCTATGTACACAAAAAATATCCGTATGTATGTTTAACACGTTAACCTAACGTACAATTCGCACCAACATCAGTGTTAATTGTTTCCTCGGCGGCATCCCCGTACAGATTGAAAAGTAAACCGATTCGTCCCACGTGGAGCCAGTCTATTTGCCCCTTAGTGCCTCACCGCGGAGTACTCGCCTATTTGTTTTTATTACAATACGCCGTTCTCAAATCCCCCTATACATCCTTGTTACTGGCTGGAACTTTCCGGGGCTACAATAAAAGCTTTGCAGTTTAATTCAGGTGGTCCTCGTGTTTTACGAGCTAGTATTACCTGTTAGACTATCACTGTTTTGTTTTGTTTTATTATTCTGATTGTTTAGCCCCTTTTTAATGGCATTTAATGTTTATTAAAATTGCTACAATACAACGTTTATATGTTTAACAACAAGTTATATAATACGGACATGAAATGATCCGTCGTTAGACACGTCTGGACCATCAATGAACCTTCTACTGTGCCGATATAAGCATAAAATATAACGGTATTCTGTTATACTCCTATTATATGTCAATTTATCTTAACAAAAGGAAACAATAGACGATCGAGTGGCCGTCGTCCGCACTTTCCATGCACATCATATTCCCCGTCTGAATGTACCCCACTCTATAATGCATACTTTCATGCATGCATGAAAGGCTAAGGCTGCTAAGTGCTACACACCTGACCTTTCTGAATATCGATGGCTGAACATCATCCATATAGACAAGGTTCCATAAGTGTTATGGATAAGCATCTAAAGGTATTATTAGACTAAACAAAGTTGATAATGATGAATTTGAGCACTGAGAGTCACTCAGGTGACAATGAACTCAATTTTCCAAACGAACGAACTTTATCAGTTAACTACAGACAAACGTCTACTGTATACGACGATAGAAACAGAAGAACAACGATCAACAAAATAATAAATACAATAGAATCTCAGCAAGTTCAATCAATGCTATAACAAAGTCTTAAGTCAACAAAGAAGTTAGCTTGTTTCTAACTTATTCTCGGTTGTAATGTCATTGAAAAGTTTCATAATAAATGTTGACTGCCCTAATGAAAACATCCAACAATGTTGCTACACATTCTTGCTATTAAAATATATTAAAATACATGATTATTGTCTCGTAAGCGTGTTTCGTAGCACGTAGCACCCTCTACGCGTGTACGAAACCGCTACGACATTGTCAATGCTCTCAGGAAAGCCTGAGGCGCATACTTAAAAGGCGTTAGCGATATCCTCCTGCCTATACATACATAACTCCAACCTATAACACTTGAACCAGAATATTCGCAGACAAGTCCCGCCAATTAGACGCCAAACTTTACCTACAAGAAAGTTCTTAATAGCCTCACCGGCGCTCCTTCACAAGATCAAATTAAAATATCTTAAATTCACTGTGTCATTTGAATTAAGGTAATTTTTCGTACTGGCACTATTATGAGATCAAGATGACATTTGGATAGTTGAAGTGCTTGGTTCATTATCTACCTATAAGTTACACAATATTACTTCGATCAGGGGTTCTCAAACTGTTCGTCCCGACGCCCCGGGGCGTCGGCAGCTGTTGGAACTATGAGATATTTGTAAAACCGCGAGCCCTAAACAACAAAATACTACTCTATAAATACTATACCTATTAGTATTTATAGAGTAGTATTATGTAGTTGCGTATTTTAATAATAAAATTGCAATGTAATTTATTTTAATGTAATGTATCCCAAGATTATCCAACTCTGGGTACTGAAGATTCCTAGTACCGCTAGATACATCGCGAAACTGGCTATTCTGCAATTGCAGTAATTAAGTTGTGGTACAGATTTAACAGTCAACTGCTGGCTTGTGCCTGCAGTTGACTGTTATTGCCTGATGATGACAGGTTACATGTCAATTGAGAAAATGAAAGGAGAGCTTTTTCAAAACTTTAGCTCTGATTTAAAAAAATGTTCTCAGAAAAGCGAGTTCATTCACTACCGTTTTTTCTAATAATCAATATTTTTTCAAGCACTACAAAAAACAGTAAATAATCAATACTAAGGGTCATGGGCGTCGTAAAAAATACACCATGTAAAGAGAGTCACAGTATACAAAGATTGGGAAGCCCTGACTTAGATTATTACAAAATAAGTTTGGTCTTTGCGGTACAATTAGATAAGTAGGTTTAGGCAGGATACATTTCCAAATTTTGTTAAGTCCTTCAACAATAAAAATTTCAAACTATTCTCGTAAAATAGATTATAGAATTTGAGAATAATTAACAAAGACAAAGCTGAACAATTAAACAAACAAAACCAAACATCTTAACATCCTCATCTATGCATTGATTGTGATCTCTGTCCCAGACCAGAGACAAATACGTCAACCCTACAACAATCGTACGGTAGAGGAGCCCCTCTATTCGGACGGAGCAATTAGAGCTGCTCCGGTCTAGCCGGCACGCTGCCAGATCTAACGAGCCGATTGCTGGCAACTTAGACTTGAGTACTTGTCCAAAAAGAGAACATGCGTTTAAAAGTAAAACGGCTTTAGGCGCTTTATGTTTTTTTGGGCTTATGTGATGAGGTTTGATTCCTGGCTCGGCCGAAATGGATTCTAACTAGAATTTCTCACCAGTACCAAGCCCGTAGTTACATGATTTAAATAGCACTCACGAAACATGTTTTTATATAACAACTCAGCTCCACTTGACCTTATACTTTGTTATATAAGAATAATGTTAAGTTAATTTATAATCAGATTATTAAGGTAGGTTAACCAAATTCGTCTGGCTCGTCCTGTATCACATGGAAATTAAGCATAACTGGCGAAATAGGTTTGTACATAGGTGCACTTCTGCCTACCCTTTCGAGGAATACAGGGATGATGTTATGTAATTAATAGGGTATATTTTGACCCATATCGCATTGACGCTACACTATTTTTAACCGACTTCAAAAAAAGGAGGAGGTACTCGATACCCGATTACTCAAAGACGCCTGGACCGATTTGGAATACTCTTCTTTTGTTTGAAAGGGAAGTATCCCATACACTATTAAATGAAGAATTATCGGGGAATGGAGAACCTTCTCCCACTCAGGTGGTCCCAAGGTCATCAGGTCAGGAATAATCTGATGATGGGATCCAATGGAAATCGAGGGAACTTCTCAAATATTATAAACAAACATATTTTGGTATTTTTATATTATTTATTATATTTATTTTAACAGATTTTGGTATTTTCATCATCATGACAAGCATTTGCACTCGTAAAGTAGCCTTTGGTGAAGTGGAAGTGATGAAGAAGATCACAGATGTCCACTGGAACTTCTTAAGGATAAGTTATGTCACGGGTAGGTATAATATATCTCGAAATATAACTGACTATGATGAAGCAAATACTTATAATAAATGGTACCATCGAACAGATATCCGAGTCGTGTTCGGACTTATTAGAAACGTCATGAAATATACTTTTGCTATCAATTATTTTCATGAGAGGTCCCAAAACTAAAAAGAGAAAAATAACAACTATTTAACAAAAAAATTAAACCGATTTCCAAAAAAAAACACTATAAAGCGAAAAATAACTTTCTTTTCCGAAGTCAGTGTCAAAATATGTATGGGATTTTTTACTCCATAAAATTGTATAGTTTGAACATTACAATAGGTACCAAAGAAACCGACTTCGGAAAAGAAAGTTATTTTTCTCATAGTTGCGTTTTTTTTTGGAAGTCGGTTTAATTTTTTTGTTAATTTTATAGAAGGAAAAAAGGTACATGCAGTCGAACATAGAACCTGCTATTTTTTGGAAAGTCGGTTAAAATTTGTATTCATTGAACATTGATTTTTGTGACTAACCGATTTATATAACTTACTTTTCAGCAAGCTACAAGTATGCGTCTTGAAAATAAAAGCCTGCTTGTTTAATATTAGCGGAGGAAGTTGAAACTTTCGCGGCGACGTTATTCTGCAGTCTATTCTACCGACTTTATAAGTTTGTACTTAGTTTCTGCGTCTCGCGAGATGCGAGCCTCTGTATTCCCACGCAAAATAGGATACTATAAAAATAGATACTTATAACTACAGAACTTTGGTAAAACCAGATGTTGCACTTTACCATAGTTTTGTAAATAGACGAGACGAGTTGGCTGCATTAAAATTCACATTACGAGCAGTATAAATTTTTGGATTAAAGTTCCAAATCGCGGCTGGCGGTAGGTGTGATTCGGGCGAAAATGTATCGTCACGTAGGTATGATTTTTCAGGTGTCCCCTGACCACACATTTTTTTTATCAGGAAGGTATTCTTGATTCTTGAAGGTCAAGAATCAAGGCGTCTTAGTCCCATTTGCACTAAAAACTTAACTCAGATTTAGTTGCTAGCACGAGGTTTAATTGACACATTTTCAATTCGCAATTCGTGCCGGTGGGCCTTACACACCTCCCAGGAGTACGCCTGGCAAGACACTTGGCCCAGGCTTTGCAGACCAATTAATATATAATCGGGGTGCATGAAAGGAGCCTCCCCGAGTGGCGTTAATCTAAATCGTACTACGATTCCAAACGCCCGGCGCACCCTGGGCAGCTAGCACTCGGTAACGCAGAGTCTAGCTGGCTAATCCTTTCACCACGATGGCACATCTAAACGGTTCTTCTCAGAACTATGATCCACGGTCCTTATCAAGGCCGAAATATAACAAAAGAGTCACCTCTAAGGGCATCCAACACCGGCTTTCGAAGCCCGCCCTCACTATCACCTCAATTAACATCGAAGGGTTCTCTGAAAACAAGTCTCAGTTGCTCTCTCAACTTTGTCAGAATATAGACTGTGACATTCTATGTGTCCAGGAAACGCATCGTGGTACCGAACATCTAAGGCCACACATCCCCGGAATGAATCTTGCTCTGGAGATACCCCACACACAATACGGAAGCGCTATTTTTGTCAAACCTTGCGTAACTATTCTGTCTGCAACCTGGAGTAATGAAAATTGCACGGAAATTCTTACAGTGGATCTGGGTACTTGCTCAATCACATCAGTTTATAAGCCGCCTAACCAACCTTTTCAGTTCCACAAACCACCTAACTTTGACATCCAACAGACTAAAGTAGTTGTTGGTGATTTCAATAGTCATAGTATATCCTGGGGGTACCGCGATACTAACGCAGACGGCAATTTAGTCGAGGAGTGGGCTGATGCATCAGAACTATCCCTCATACACGATGCCAAACTACCTGCATATTTTAATAGTCGACGCTGAAAACGTGGCTACAACCCAGATTTGGTTTTCGTCAGCACTAACATAAACTCTTTGTGTTCAAAACTCGTCCTCCAACCAATCCCAAACACACAGCACAGGCCCATCACGTGTGAGATCAGAGCGGCAATTAAGCCCCGACAGGTCCCCTATAAAGCACGCTTTAACTTCTCGAAGGCAAACTGGGAAAAATTCTCTACCGATGTCGATGCAAATTTGCGCGACACAGAACCTAAACCTTCTAACTATGAACAGTTTGTGGATACTATATGGATTGTGTCGCGTCAGTGCGTACCAAGAGGCTGCCGCACTTCATACATATCCGGCCTTACTCCAGAATCTTTAGATCTTCTTAAGACCTACGAGGACCTCTACGAGAATGACCCCTTTTCCGAGGATACAATTGCTGCTGGGGATGCGTTGGTGTTCATGGTAGGTGAATCCTGTAAACAAAAATGGATCACTACAGTAGCAGACACCGACATGACCCACAACAGTAAGAAGGCCTGGTCCACAATACATAAACTTACTGGTGACCCGCCGGAACCTGTCAACCAGGGCTTCGTCACGGCCAACAAAATAGCCCAACAGTTGCTACTCAACAGAAAACCTCCCCATAAACTCCCAAGAGCCAAAAGGTCTGTTAATGCCCCTGAAAGTTCAAATGAAATCAGCAAGTCTTTTACTCTGACAGACATCATTCCGGCCATCAAGGCGTTAAAAAATGGCAAGGCGGCTGGTGTCGATGATATAACGGTTGATCAGATAAAACATCTTGGACCTTTGGCTGTATCGTGGCTCTTGGCACTCTTTAATAACTGCATGGCTTCTGCACACATTCCCAAATTATGGAGGAAGACCAAAGTCATTGCACTACCAAAACCAGGTAAGCCCTCCGACGACCCCAAAAGCTACCGGCCCATTTCTCTATTATGCCACACATATAAGCTATTTGAAAGACTTTTATTAAACCGCCTCACAGCAGAAATTGACTCGGCTCTAATCCCTGAACAGGCAGGATTTAGACCTGGTAAGTCTTGCTCTAGCCAGGTTCTCCGACTGACAGAATATATAGAGGATGGGTTCGAAGCTAATAGAGTCTCTGGTGTCGTACTCGTTGATCTTTCGGCAGCTTACGACACCATTAATATCAAAAGACTGCTCGGGAAGGTCAGGAGCCTTACTAAGGACCAGGGTTTTGTACGCATACTGAGTGAGCTCCTGCACAACCGCCGTTTCCAGGTGTGCTTTCAGTCCACCAAGAGTAGATGGCGAAGGCAAAAAAACGGTCTCTCTCAGGGCAGTGTGTTGGCGCCGACGCTTTTTAACATCTACACGAACGACCAGCCCAACACCCAACACACGGAGCGGTTCCTTCATGCGGATGACTTGGCCTTAGCAACGCAAGCAGCAACTTTTGAAGCCGTGGAGCACACACTGACAATCGCACTCAACTTACTGGGAGAATACTATGACCGCAATGCTCTGCGGCCCAACCCATCCAAGACTCAGTCGTGCGCATTCCACCTTCGCAACTTGCATGCAAATCGGACACTCGCCATCTCGTGGCGAGGAACTAGGGTCGAACACTGCTCGAACCCCAAATACCTGGGTGTGACTTTGGATAGGGCCTTAACATATAAGTCACACTGCTACGTAACAAAGCAGAAGGTCGGGAACCGTAATAGCTTGCTCCGTCGCCTTATTTCTACCAACTGGGGAGCGGCACCCGATGTTCTCCGCACAACTGGTATGTCTCTATGCTTCTCTGCTGGCGAGTTTGCGTGCCCAGTGTGGCACCGATCCACTCACGCCAAGCAAGTAGACATTGCCCTAAATGAGACGTGTCGGATAATATCGGGCTGCTTAAAACCAACTCCACTTAATAAGCTCTACCCACTAGCAGGCATAGCACCACCTTCCGTACGAAGGGATGTCGCATGCGCGTTGGAAAAAAAGCACCAGGAATCCGATTCCCGACATCCCCTCTACGACTATTCACCAACTGCGGGTAGACTGAAAAGTCGAAGGAGTTTCCTGCGAACTACACAGGCAATCCAGGACAGGCCGCCTGAGGAGAGGAGAAAGTTGTGGGTGGAGAAGTGTCCACCACCCCATGACTTTGTTGAGCCCAAGGAACATCTGCCGCTTGGCCATGAATTGCAGTGGCCTGTATGGAAGGCATTGAATCGGCTACGTACCCAAGTAGGCCGCTGCAAATATAATTTGGAAAAATGGGGGATTATAGATTCGTCCAACACCCGGTGCAAGTGTGGTGCCTCTGTACAGACTATGTCCCACTTGCTGGAGTGTCCTGGCTGTCCATTCACTTGCACCCTGGAAGACCTGTACGGTGCTTCTGACGCTGCAATAAGTGTGGCCACCTACTGGGCCCAGACAATCTAATTAAATGTGCCATCGAAACGAAAAGAAGAAGAAGACCAATTAATCACTAACAATTTCTTGTGCCTCCTAAATTAGTTGGACAACGGGACTTCAATAAATGAGAAACGCCTTTATCAATATTCAAAAATAAATGCAGACTGCACCAAAACGTAGAATAGAACGTATTCTACTATTCGAAACTGATTCTAATTTCGAATATGTGATCCGTATCCAGCCACAATTGTTTCGTTTTCTGCCAGCCTGCAGGCTGCAAAGTAAGGAAACCTTGGACCTACTACTCTGTGGTCACCCATATTGCCTTGACAATTATTTGCTTTTGCGCCTTTCTTAAAACTAAACTGTTAACTAGCCATTAAGGAATGTACAGCATGTACAAGTTGAACTAACAGTGAAACCACATTGTATGTGGCTTCACACAGGCACTGTTACAAGCACAGCTTAATGGATGTAATGGCTATTGTGGTCCTTTTGTGGCAGCTACATGTTTCTGAGCTAAGTACAGTGGCCATCACCGCTTGCCACAACTAATCGAAGCCTGGTTTCGATTGAAGAAAGTTTAGGCACTTTTCTACATACATATACCAAAGAGCCAATTTGTACATTATTATTAGTGACAAAATCTAAACTTCTTGTTCAATCTCTAGAAGTTACTGTACTGATCCGATTGGGAACATTGTTTTCGCTAATAAAGTTAGTTAATTGCTGTGTACAGATCAGTTACTCAATTGCTGTGAGCAGTGGTGGCCCAGTTGTAGGCGCCGCGCGGCGTCTTACAAATTGTAAGTCGTGAGTTCGACCCCAGGCAGGCGCTTTACTTTGTGTAAATTATTTCATCACCGCTACTCTCAAAACGGCGAAGGAAAATTTCATGAGGAAACCGGCTTGTCCTAGAACCAAAATTCGAAAACATGTGACATCCACCGACCCGCACTGGGCCCGCGTGGTGGATTACTGCCCATTCCCTCTCACAGAGAGGAGGCCTGAGTCCCAGCAGTGGGAACGTTAAAAAAAGGCTAATGATGAATTGCTGTGTACCACAGGCTGTGTTGTTCTATTGTTTTATGTCGGAAAAAAAAACATTTGCTGGATTCCTGTGGTCGACACTTTCTTTTTTTTATATTAATATAATTGTTTATTTATTTGTTATTTTTTATATCATTTGTTTATTTTTTTTAAGATTTGGTTATGGTTGGTATCATATACCATGGCAATATTTCGAAGATTAGAGATGCAATATAGTACCTATACCAAAGTGTATATTAGATATTTATTATTCACGAGAGCGGACGTCAGCGGATATTGTTAGTTCCGCACGTGACACGCCCAGAGACGTCCCTGATATATTGGTATACAGGTAAACGACTCGCATAACTGACTGGCGATTAATTTGTTTATGATGGATACTTAAGGTTATTCTATTAATTTGTTAATCCTGCAGAAGCATTTGGAAATTGTGTTTACCCTTTCATTGTAATTTGAGTGAAAAGTTTCTTTCGCCGCATTGATAATTTTTGGTAGGAGAAAAACTTATGGGTTCGTGTCACCAACATGCAAATATGACGTTTTAAGTTTTCACTTCTGTTAGCAGTCTCCATGACTGCCTATTTTTTTACAAGCTTTTATTTAAATTGCAATGTATGTATGTATGTAAGTGTGTTCTGGTCAAATATAGGTATAATAGGGCGCACGGTTGGCGCAGTGGTTGAGCGATTGACTGCTGCGCTGCGTGTCGCGGGTTCGATTCCCGCACGGAACAAATATTTGTATGACCTACAGATAATTGTTCCAGCTCTGGGTGTTTGTGTATGTTAGTTTATATGTTTGTAAACGCACCTACGATACAGGAAGAAATTCCTAGTGTGGGGCAACGATTTAAAAAAAAAAAATCTTTAAACTGAATTTTAAAGCAGTTATCCTCCACCGATTAAGATGAAAATTTGCAAACACGTTTAGTTTGGATGACAATGCATGGTTAGCTAAGTGACGTCATTCTAAATCCAATATGGCGGAAGGCCCAGGATGGCGGGCTAGTTGTTTTTTGTACACTGCCATGATATGGGTATAATAGAAAGGGTTTGTTGAGAAGAATACGAAAAAAACTTGTTTAAAAAATGTTTTTTTAATGAATAATTTTATTTTAATACTTCCTTTTCTGATATAAAAGCATGTGCCAATATTTTTGAACCTCAATCGCACATGGACAGCTTAACGGAATTAGACTTGACCGTGCCTTGAATTTACTCATAAACAATTTTTTATCGTGCTCATGATATTGTTCCTTTTTAACCACCGACGGAAAAAGAGGGTTGTTATAAGTTAGACCTGTGTGTTTGTGTATCTGTCTGTGATATCATAGCTCCTAAAGGGTTGAACCGATTTTGATTTAGTTTTTTTTTTGTTTGAATGGTGACATTAACGGCAGTGTTCTTAGCTATGTTTGGTAAAAATCGGTTCGGACGCTCTGGGATGTTTAGTGTTTAAATCGGGCTATTCTCGCAAGATATCGTGTCATAATTACGTGTTCGATAGATTGTTGATCGAAGCATATCTACTACTAGATAAATTATGTAGTTTAAAAAGTATGAAATAAAAAGAAATTGTCGGGGTTTTGTTTTTTTTTTAATTTTACCTGTATATTAGAGTTCACTACCTTGTTGGTCTAGTGGCCGCAAGTGCTGCTGCAGAACATGAGGTTCTGGATTCGATGCCCGAGTCGGGCAAAGTGTTATTGTGTTTTTCCATCTGGAATTTATTAGTAACAGTCTGGAGTCTGGACTTTGTGCCCGGTTGACGGCAATAGGATCGGCCCCTATTACATGGGACTTAATCATAACTGGCGGAATGTGAGTGTACTATAATAATATGTCAAATGTGGAACTATATCGCAGAGTTTGGGCCGGTTTCTGAATTGAGTATTTGGTGTAAAGCCCCACTTTAAAGCCAAGGTGGTAACTGATTTTCAGGCCAAAGTAAAGTTTTTGAGAGAGAAAATATTCAACTTCAGATTCTTCATTCAGATTTTTTTCTTAATTTCATTAAACCTGCAGCCAAAGCGGCCTATGCGCTGCTGCCAACGATGCCGTGGAAGTGGCGAAGTAATTGGCCAACAAAATTTAACTATATCTATCATAAACACAAGGAAAAAGAATACCGTGCCATTTATCTCCCAAAAGATCCAGAAATAAATAACCCAAATGTATCAATTGGGGCGGACGGGTCTGTTGGGAAAAATAACATCTTAGCGACTTTGCCGGATTATGGTGCCGTGATACGGCAGGTAAAAACTGGCCAAGTGCGAGTCGGACTCGCGCACGAAGGGTTCCGTACCATTATCGCGAAAAACGGCACAACAATCACGTTTGTTGAATGGGAGCCCCACTTAAATATTTATTTTATTATTCTTAAATATCTGTTTTTAGTATTTGTTGTTATAGCGGCAACAGAAATACATAATCTGTGAAAATTTTAACTGTCTAACTATCACGGTTTATGAGATACAGCCTGGTGACTGACAAACAGACAGATAGACAGACGGACCGCGAAGTCTTAGTAATAGGGTCCCGTTTTTACCCTTTGGGTACGGAACCCTAAAAAGGTTACTAATAATTCTTAATGAACCTTGACTGGGTTTTAGTTAAGATCAAACCTTTTTTATGAGACCACTTTAATAATTGGTACTTAACCAGTTCATAATAAAATTTTTTAGGGTCTTACCTCAAGATTGAAAAATAACTGCTAATTATTTTGATAAAAAATCATATTTGACGGCGGAGGTTGCCTTTTTATAATGTACTCGTACATGATATGCAAACAGTAGGATCTTAGGATAATTAGTGCATGTCAATAAACGATAAGCTCTATTTGTTTTTGGAATATTATATTTATTTACTTTCTATATTATTAAAGTTCTAACCCTCAGTTTCCCACCTTAAAATTATCGGAGAATTAATGTGACAAATTGTCAAACACGCGTTATCTTCTGTGATTGGCTGTTGAAAATTCATTCAACCAATCACAGCAGATAACGCGTGCTTGACAATTTGTCACATTAATTCTCCGATAATCTTAAGGTGGGAAACTGAGGGTTAGTGAAGTTCCAATATAGTTCTATTAATACAATCAGATAAATGTCTTCAAGATTTGAGCAACATTAATATCTGACTAGCTAAAATAGTGGCCTTATTGCAGATTGTTGGTTGTATACATGTTTTATTTTATTTAGTATTCTCTGTTATTAAACTTTAGACATACACTCATGACGCAAGAGCAACATACAATATTATATTCAATATACAAAACTCACATAACAACAAAATGCAATCGCATATGTAACACACAAAGAACTAATCCAAAAGTGCGCCGTAATACTTCTAAAGACTCCAACTATAAATTACCTTCACAGACAGAATTGGTTAAAGTTCGAATGTTTATTAATACTCTAACTATTATAAATGGCAATCATAAACAATATTAATAATGACCTAGACCATATAAATTTTGGAAACTCATTTAACTGTAACCCTGAAGACTGTCCCAAATATATCAACTCATCAAGTAATATAAATATACTACATTTAAACATACGTAGCGTAAACAATTACTTTAACCAACTTCAGGCATTGGTGAATTTGGCAAAAATAAACATTGACATCATTGTTTTGACAAAATGCTGGCTGAGTAAAGTCAATACACTACCTGTTCTTGATGGATTTCAGTCTCACTCGTCAGCTATCAACGCTAATCAAAACGATGGAGTTATAATATACACAAAATTAGGATTACAAATCAACGTGTGGGAGCCCTCTTTTGATGGAGGGAATTGCCTGGTATGTCAAATAGACAAAAAGTTATCTGTGGTCGCCGATTATCGCTCCCCTTCTTTCAATTCCAGAGAGCAATTCAACAATTTCACGACAAGCCTGTGCAATGTTTATCAGAAAATATCCTCCTGCCCTAGTATCTTCCTGGTAGGAGATCTAAACATTGATATAAGTCCAAGTAATACGAACGACCAAAGCTTCGAATACCTTATAATTAACGCCTCGTATGGGCTGATGAGCTTGCGAAGTAAACATTGAATTCTTAGCGCTCTCGAATTTTAATTGCAATCAAATAAATTACGAAAATTTCAACAGTAAAAAGTGATCTATTAAGTGATATAAACAATCGAATACTCCTGTGAACTGTTAACTGTGAAAATAAGACTATAAAAAAAAAATACAGGTCCGGTAGTGCTAAAATTAACAGTGCACCACCAAAATAGTAGAAAAACACAGACAAACAACAATAATAAGTTATAGTGGCAATAACTCAAGTGTGTCACCTCAAAAAGAGCACCACAAACAATTGAAGGCGTTTTTTTCTGTTCTGTGATTTATAACATCGAAATTCGAAAATTTAAAATCACTTTTGATCACTAGACTGTACATCGCCATCTATTGTCGAGTAGCAAAACGACGTACGTCATCGATCTCTGGATTGCACAGTGAGAACGTAGTACAAAGTATTGTCAAAAGAGGGCGTCAGCATGTCTGTTTTTGAACAACCAATTAGAGAGCTGAGAGTTGATATTAAAAAGGACTCCGAAGAGGTGTTAAGTCAATTGAAGACTACAATAACACACAGTATAAATGAAAATTTGGACCAGAAATTAGATATTATTCAAGAAGAAATTGATAATATTAAGAAAATTGGAGCTGAACATAATCAAAGAATTCTGGAAATAGAAAAACACATAAGATTTAGGAATGTAATTTTCTTTGCTGTTAAAGTAGAAGAAAGGTCGTACGTTGAATTGGAAAGAAATATTTTAATAATTGTTACAAAAAATTTAAAAATCGATTGTACTCCCAATGAAATAGAAATGGTTAGAAGAATAGGAAAAAAGACAGAAAACAAAGTAAGACCCATTACTGTAACCTTCACTACGTACGGCAAAAAACTAACTATTCTGAAAAACCAAAAAAACCTGAAAGAAAAAACAATTTACATAAAAGAGGACTACCCTAAACAAATCTTGGAAAAGAGACGAGAACTTCAGAAACAAGTACAAATAGAGAGAAACGAAAGGAAAATAGCATTTCTACGCTATGATCGCCTTATTGTTAAGGAAACCGGTTCAAATATGAAACCGAATAACAGTGAGGAGAAGTTATTCGAATCTCAGAGTAAACCAACTCAAAAAAGGGAGTTAGAAATTACTTCACCAAACTACAACAAAAATGCATATGTATGTAAATCTCGTTCGCTTAAAGGTCAAGCTACCAAACGAACCAAAGTACACAAGAATAAACCCAATTGACAAAGTTCAATGACTTCCTTCTTACAAGGTACTAGAAACCAGGATACACCGAGATACACCACAGCACTCTCTTCAGACGAATCAGAATAGCAACAAGCAAGGCCCCCCAAATGTACTCCAAATAAAAACCACAAAAATTATTAAATATTAAAACGTTTTCCCTGGAAAAAACTCCCCCAAGCCGGCTGGTCACCGAGGGGTAAAAGACCAAAACCCTCCAGATTCACCCCGTTATGAACAAAAACCAACAAAAGAAAACTCAGAAACTACAAATGAGAATTTAAAAAAAACTAAGAATAAAAACCTAAAAACTACGTATAAAAACATAAATACTACGAATAAAAACCAAAAAACTACGAGTAAAAACCTACAAACTACGAATAGTAACACAAAAACATCGAATGAAAACCAAACAACTACGAATAAAAACCGCAAAAAACGTATAAAAACCAGCAAACCACGAATATAAACCCAAAAACTTCGAATGAAAACCTAAAAACAACAAATAAAATCCTAGAAACCACGAATAGAAACCAACAAACTACGAATAAAAACCCAAAAACTATGAATAAAATCTCAAAAGCTTCGAATGAAAACCTGACTACGAATAAAAACAAAGTGTACAGCCTATATATTGCAACCCTGAATACCAGGACGCTGAAATCACATGAATCCCTATACGAACTAGAACAGGCTCTTCAATCAATAAAATGGGACATCGTTGGCTTATGTGAAGTTCGACGTTCTGATGAAAAAATAGAAGAACATGGAGATTTTATATTTTATTATAAAAATACGACCGCTGGACAGTATGGTGTTGGATTTTTAATAAAATCTTATCTGAAATCCAGGATAGAAGGTGTTCGATATTTGCTCATAAAAACATAGGGTAGTTTTAATTTGGCTTGTCCGCTCGTCTGTTCTCCTACAATTTTGGCATTTGGAAATCAGTGAATGGACTGGTGGCGTGATGTCAGCTCCGTGCGCGCGCCCGCGCCCCCTGTGTGAAGCCTCTCCCAGTTCGATCTGGATCACCATTAGATGTGGTCATTTTACTTGTCATAAACTCAAAACTGAATATTTTCCTGGACATACATAAATTGCCGTGCAATTAGTTACGTGCGTGTTCATCGAGACATTTTTCCACGCGAGTGCCGAGTTGCTGTGGTATTTCCTGAAGCTGAGATCTGGTGCCGTGGCTGGGATATTCAGGTTGGTGGTCAGGCCCTTTTATCTACCCTGTGTATTGAGCAAAATCATTACTTCAATAGGGGGTTTTTAGGTACAGCACGTTCCACCAATAATTTTCTTTCGGTCCTTCGATATTTTAATTTATTTTACCAAGCGCCCTTATTCAGACTCCACAGAAGGTTTCATCGGAGTTTCGGATAGAATAGCAGTACTAAATATTAATTTACCTGGTTACAAGCACCCAGTATCGATAGTTCAAGTCTACGCACCTACTGAAATCACCAAAGAAGAAACAAAAGTCGCTTTCTACAGAGAACTCACACTGACGATGGAGAATTTACACAGCACAGTTATTGAAATGGGAGATTTTAACGGCCAAGTAGGCAAAAGAACCAATACCGTTAGTAAACACTTGGGACGTTACACAACCGGTAGACGGAATAAAAACGGTCAAAGACAGACAGATTTTGTCCAAGAACATGACTTGTACGTCATGAACAGCTTCTTCAATAAAAAACCGCATAAACGATGGACATGGATTTCTCCAAATGGTATTGTGAAAAATGAAATAGACTTCATACTCATCAACAAACGTAAACTTTTCATGGACGTAAATGTCATTAAGCAGCTTAACTTCAATACTGACCAGCGCATGGTACGCGGAGAAGTCCATGGAAGCCAGCAAAAACCATCAAGGAAGCACATAAGGAGCTCAAAGAAACAAGTCCATCTGCCGCTACCAGACGACACTTTGGTCCCTCTCAAAGAAGCACTGCGAGACGCAAAAGAAACTGCATGCATATGTGAAGATTATGACACCCTGGAAAAAGAACTACGACAAGCAGAAAGTAGAATAGCAGCAATCAAAACCAATAGAGACAAAGTGGGTGAAAAAGCAAAAGAGCTATTACTAAAACGCCAACCCTACAACAACGTTTACCAAGAGACAGAAAGGAGTTAGCGCGCATAAACAAAAGATTTTTTTTTTTTTTAAACATTGCCCCACACTAGGAATATCTTCCTGTATCGTGGGTGCGTTTACAAACATATAAACTCACATACACAACACCCAGAGCCGGAACAACTATCTGTAGGTCATACAAATATTTGTTCCGTGCGGTAATCGAACCCGCGATACGCAGCGCAGCAGTCAATCGCTCAACCACTGCGCCAACCGTGCGCCAAATTAAAGAATGTATAAGGAAACATAGACAAGATACAAGAATAGAGAGAATAATATTCCATTTAAAAACCATAGGAGGAGTGAAAAAAGCTTGGAAAGAATTGCAAGAAAGTACAGATTGGATAGCAAAATTACATAATCACAGAATTAAGAAAGACAAGACAAAGAGAATTGACATACTAAAGGTAGCAACTAACTTCTACAGAGACCTCTACAACGAGAATAATAAAAACCCACCTCGGGAACCAAGCCTAATAGACAACTATGGCGATGAAGAAGTACCTCCAATCTTAGATTCTGAAATAGATAAAGCGATACAAACTCAAAAGAGCGGAAAATCACCTGGCGAAGATGGTATCTCAAACGAACTTTTGAAAGGCTCAGCTCACGTTGTATTGGAAACTCTGCTGGACCTGTTCAACAAAATATTGGATAAGGAAGAAATACCTTCTCAGTGGTCAACTTCAACGATTATCTTACTATACAAAAAAGGTAGTAGGGACGATATCGGTAACTACCGCCCGATAAGCTTGATGTCGAACTTGTATAAGATATTCGCTAAGGTAATTCTGGACCGAATAACAAAGGTTTTAGATGAAAACCAACCGAAAGAACAAGCAGGATTCCGCAGTGGATTCTCTACGGTAGACCACATTCATACGATAAAACAGGTTATTGAGAAATACAACTTGTACCGAATGACCTATTACCTTGCATTCTTAGATTACAACAAGGCTTTTGATTCGCTAAAACATCCGTGTATATGGGAAGCACTACTGAATCAAGGTGTACCCAAGAAGTATATAAGACTAATTAAACAAATCTACACAAATATAACAGCTAGGGTAAATACAGAAAGAGTGGGAGAACAATTCAAAATAAAGAAGGGTGTGAGAAACTCTTTTCTGCCACTCAAGAACAGGCATTTAGAAATCTAGACTGGGACGGCTATAGGATTAAATAAACGAAAAAACAAAAAGCAAAACATTAAACAAACAATTACACAAACAAAAAATTAAATAAACGGAGCAACATTTAACCATCTGCGCTTTGCTGATGATCTAATTCTCTTTACCAATAACCCAAAACATCTACAGGAAATGCTTGAACAGCTAGTAACAAAGTTGGACTCCAGATGAACACATCGAAAACTAAATTAATGACCAACAGCATAAAAGTACCAATCTCGATTAACAACGGAAGCATCGAATATGTCGAAGAATATCCATACCTTGGACAAATTATCTCCTCAACAGAACTCACTGCCAAAGAAATCCAAAACAGGATTAACTCGTCATGGAAAAGGTACTGGTCATTAAAAGAAAATCTTAAAAACCCATCAATACCTCTCAAACTAAAAAGCCAAACGTTCAACTCCTGGATTCTTCCCGTTATGACGTATGGCTGCCAAATATGGCCTCTTACTACCGAAAATATAAGAAGGCTAGAAACATGCCAACATAATATGGAACGTAGCATACTGAACCTGAAGAGAAAAGATAGAGTGAAATTAAAAGTCATAAAGAACCATATGCCTGAGTAAGGACATAAGCAACTCCGGACCGGCATGAAGATGTTTCTTGTGACAAAAGTCAACAAGAAGATCAACAATATGGTCATGACGTGGTAGAATACAGGGATGTTTATATTCGTAGGGTTCGTCCGAATTTGTGAGACGACCACCAACTCGTATGATGCCGTGCTCATCGAGAAACGGCTTAAGATTATGGATGGCGGGAGTACATGGTTTATTGTTTTTTAAATTTAAAATATCGTTACGGAAATGAACATCCTGTACAGCTCGCAGCAATTTAATTTCTGCATATTTCAGATCAGAGCTTGATACAGTACGTGCACTAGGCAGTTGTCTTAAAAACTTATAGACGTAAACAATAGCGCGTAGCAACTTAGACCACGACGAAACACGTAGTGCTAGCGCGTAAATTGGTGATTCCGTAACCTCAGAAACCACGGCATGAGCGACTGATTTCTGTTCGGGTACGCCCTCATGCAGTGCATTGTGTTCGAAAGTATGTATGGGCCACTCAGCTGGGTCATGAGAAACCCACGATGGTCCACGATACCACAATGGATGCTGCAAGAGCTTAGCTGGCGTGACACCACGAGACAGACAATCAGAGGGGTTCTCAGTACCTGCGACATGGTTGAAACAATTAGCGGATATAAGCTCTATCAGCTTAGTAACCCGATTGGCAACAAAAGTTTGCCAGCGGTGCGGTGAGGAATTTATCCAGGCGAGCACTACTTTAGAGTCAGTAAACGCGTATACCTTATGGATGCGGTAGTGGGGCGATATTGTGTCTTGTACCTTGCGAAGCAACTTAGACAACAGTAGGGCCGCGCACAACTCTAGTCTAGCCACCGAAATGGTTTTCACAGGTGAGACTTTAGACTTCGCACTAACTAACTGCACGGAGTAGTTAGAACCATTGTATATTTGCATGTATACGACTCCACCGTAAGCACGCTCGCTGGCGTCAGCGAAACCTACAAAATTCATGGTGCATCCGTCGACCAACCCCAGATGACGCGGGATAATAATTTCATTAAGCGTAGAAAGCTCAGTACAAAACTGCTTGCAAGCGGTGACTATATGTTCAGGTGGTATGTCGTCCCAGTCACACTTTGCTAGCCAAAGTTCCTTAATTAAGAGCTTAGCGTACAGAATAGTGGGGGCGACAAAACCCATTAAGTCCCATAGCCGAGCCACTGTGGAAAGCATGGTTCGCTTGGTACATTTATCATCTGGTGTGGTGACGTCAAAGCGGAAACTGTCACAAGACTTGTCCCAGCGTAAACCCAGGACCTTATGCGGTATAGACTTCTCATACTCGATATCGGGCGAAGCCTTATGAGTATCAGGTATGTGTGCGAGAACCTCTTTCGAGTTACTTGTCCATTTGACAAGGTCGAACTGGCCTCGCTTGAAGAGCTGAATAAGCTCATCACAAAGCGAAATTGCTTGCGGTATGGACATGACACTACAGGCAATGTCATCCATATATAGGGCGGAAGAAGCAGCAGCAGACGCTGCAGGGAAATTATCGCCTTCATCAGCGACTAACTGGCGGACTACACGTAACGCGTGATATGGACTAGACTTAAATCCGAAGCAAACACGATTAAATTGGTAGACCATTATAGGTTCATGTTTACTGAATCTGTAAAAGATGCGTTGAAATCTACGGTCCGATTCACGAACGCCGACATTGAGAAACATTTGGCGGCAATCAGCAGACAGGGCTATTTGAAAGAGTCGAAAACGAATTATAATATTAAATAAATCACCCTGTAGATTGGGGCCTGCATGTAGAATGTCATTGATCGACTGTCCCGATGTAGTTCGACTACTAGCGTCTAAAACCACGCGAAGTTTAGTGGAAGTCTTATCTTCGCAAACGACACCGTGATGCGGAATGTAATATGACAGATTAGAAACGTTGTCATCTTTTAAAATCGGACTCAAATATCCCTTATTTATGTAGTCCCGCATGATGTCATTGTAAGCGCTGCGTAACCCTAAGGACGCATCAAGTTTGCGCTCCAAACAATGAAAACGCCTAAGTGCGGCAGCGTATGAGTCGCCTAGCGAATAAGGGTCGTCGCAAAATGGCAGCGACACAATATATCTACCACTGTCATCGCGAACAGTGGTAGCGTGAAAATGTTCTTCGCACTCGAGATCCTTACGGCTCTGCGAGGGCGAGGCGGAAATTTCTTCAAGCTCCCAGAATCGTTTGAGAAGCGAATCTAAACTGGGATCTTGAAGAACAGAACAACATGAAGTTGTACTCGTACAGTGTGAAGTATGTGCCGTAGGTACGGAACCCATAACCACATACCCCAACACAGTTTCAATAGCGGGAGGTATATTATATTGCTCGCTATGCACTATGTTAGGCAAAAGCAAGCGCGGGAATATAGCAGCACCAATCAAAACATCGATACCGCTCGGCTCCGCAAACTTCGAATCTGCGAGCGGTAATGTTTTGAGATGTGTAAGTTTAGAGACATCGACGAGAGCGGTCGGCAATGTCTCCGTTATACGTTCAACAATAAGCGAAGAAACGTTAAAATTAATATCATTACTAAAACGAGAATATAATTTAATATCTACGGAACCTTTAACTGGTTTTTCCGACCCACCGATTCCTTTAACTATTAAATTAGAAGTATGAAAGTTCTTCCAAAGTCCTAGACGCTTAAAACATTCAGAAGTAATAAAATTACTTTGTGATGCGCTATCTAGTAAACAACGTATTATGTGCGGCTTATCATTTACATCGTAAATTACGACTTGAGCAGTAGCGAGCAGAACGGTTGTATACGCCGTACATTGCGGGCTATCTCTCGCCGACGGCGACGCCGCAACGCACCGAGCGTCAATCGAACGCGGTCGAGCGGCGCCAGCGACAGAGGTCGTACACAACGATACCTCAGACTGTGAGGTAATAGAAGGTACAGTCGGCATAGGCGTTGGGACCGGATTCGGCTGTGACGTCACTACAGTTGATAATTGCGGGTTTTTATTAAAATGTAACAATGTATGATGACGTTGATTACATGCGCGACACTTTAATTTAGAAGAACAGTTAACCGTTTTATGTTTAATACTCAAACAATTGACACAAGCATTGTTGTCTTTCACACATTTGAAACGAGCTGTCGGAGTCAAATTATCAAAAGCGGGACATTTATATAAGTGTTCATGGCTATATGCTTCGCACAGACACTTGTTTGAATTATTTAACTCAGAGCAAGCTACATAGGATTGTGGATTAGGAGCGGTCATTTTGTTATTAAAACTACGCGATTTATTAGACTTATGTGAATTGTCTGAACTATTAGGCTTATTATTGTTAGCTAAGGGTGGTTGGGTATTACGGAATATCCGACACTGATCATTGATGAAGCTGACGAAACTATCTAGAGTGGGAATCTTAAGATTACGTTCTGTCATCTCGAAAGCGCGAATAGTTTCAGTGTCAAACTTTTTTATTGCGAGGTGCAATAAAATGAAATCCAGAAGGTCAACTAATTTTAGATTCTTTAGGCAATTAATTGCGGTGATGAACTTGTCCACAAATAGCTGGTAATTCGAAACAGACGCGGGACCGGACAATTTAAGATTTAAAGCTTGATCCAAATAGGTAGACGCGAGGACACGAATATCCTGGTACCTATCGAGGAGTGCCTGGAATAAGACTTGGTAATTCTCAGCACACGGTGTGACTCCCGCGAACACAGACTGTGCCTTCAGCGACAGCTTACCTATTAAATAGTACAACCTGTCTGCATCCGTCAGCGACTTATTGTCATGAACTGTAGATTTAAAACTTGCATAAAATAATGGCCAGTTTCGTATATCACCGTCGAACGACATGAGTTCGATTGGCGGCAACCTTGGTCTACATGTTGCGGAATCACTCATACTGTGCCTCCCGGACGGCTTATCTTCCAATTGAGACATCACACGTTTCACGGAACAATACATATCCTCGAATGAGGCGTAGGCTTGATAGCTAGGCTTCGCATCGGGATATACAGCCAGTTACCTAGCATTATAATCGTCCAATAATCTATGAAAGTCCGTTCGAATATCATCTACTGTTACACAAGAACTGAGAAAGCCTTCTCTCACCGATTCGGAAGTATTAGCGACTTTAGAGCGATCATAAATTGACTGAATACGCTCGAAAAGTATGTTACGCTTAGCTTCTAAAATCACCAACTGTTGATCTTCCGAAGAAGCGATTGCTTTCGCATCACGCGGCATTGTTATGTTATGTAGTTACAAATAACCACACAAACAAAACAATGTACGGTAATTATTTAAACGAACAAATATATGTAGAAAAGTAATACTACTGATTGTGACTGTACTGTGACAACGGGTTTTGCAATATTTGCGTAGTAACGAAATAAGTTTTTTCGTAGTACCCACTAACCAAAGTAATTATATAGTACAAAATGTTAATAGCATTACTATCCTAACCAGTTTTATTGTTAAGTTTGAATATTGTTTAAGATAAATGAATAGGTATAAATATGCAACTTATAGCCCGCAATCGTCTAAACGTATTCGGTAAAGTTATGATATTTATACTGCGTAGGTACCTACAAGTAGTACCCTATTTTATTTTTCTCTTATAGAATGAATGTCTACCCCGCGGTATTCGGAAAGTAACTTATTCCTAACAATTTATAATTGGAGGTAGGTGATTCCTATAAGGGCGGTTAAACTAAAAGACGCTTGAAATATGGAAATTTACAATACGACAAGTTAGTTTTAAATAAGAATTATTTTTAATAATAGCAGATACGTAATTATAAACCTGCTATAGCGGCGTTGATGGAACCACGTATTGGGTTTACAACTTGATTATGTGGGTAGGCGGCTAGGTGCCACGACCCTAGTAGGAATTTATGATTGATTCCTACGTAAGAAATAAAGGAAAATGGATATATTATAGTAATATATCGGGCTACGAAGGACCAAAAATGTTATAGCGGTTTGAGAAACCTCTTCATCCTTGTGTCTATCATGAAAAGTGGACTGTATTTGAAGGGTTCTGGCAATAGTGCGTTGAAAATAAGCGGGAAAATATTCACGGATCAATTCGGGCGATCTAGTATGGAAATGAGGGAAGTAGTACGCCTTACCTTGTAGTGGTCGAAGCCAGCCCACGTGTGGCAGCGAGCTGGTGTTCTTCTACTCCAAAATGGCTCCTTCAGGATCCAAACACTTCACACAATTGTTTTATATCTGCGAGGCGGGTTAATAGACACGGTTCACAAGGTTCTCTGCAATCTAACTAATTAGATGCATCAGTCTCAGCCAGGTGGCTTGGAAAGCTGGCGGTTGAGATACGAGGCCCGTTCACGTTGAAGTTTCGGTTCGTTCTGGCGACCTGTCATTAAGGCGTACATAAAGGGAAAAGGAATGAGGAAGGAACGAGATAATTAGGATATCGATCGCCCGCGAAATCTCAAATGCGTTTGTCTATGTGTTTTCGGTCATTGATTTATGACATTTACAAGAGATGGCGCTACCACCGATGCAGTACTCTTGTCGTGTTGTAAATTTCCATATTTCAAGCGTCTTTTAGTTTAACCGCCCTTATAGGAATCACCTACCTCCAATTATAAATTGTTAGGAATAAGTTACTTTCCGAATACCGCGGGGTAGACATTCATTCTATAAGAGAAAAATAAAATAGGGTACTACTTGTAGGTACCTACGCAGTATAAATATCATAACTTTACCGAATACGTTTAGACGATTGCGGGCTATAAGTTGCATATTTATACCTATTCATTTATCTTAAACAATATTCAAACTTAACAATAAAACTGGTTAGGATAGTAATGCTATTAACATTTTGTACTATATAATTACTTTGGTTAGTGGGTACTACGAAAAAACTTATTTCGTTACTACGCAAATATTGCGAAACCCGTTGTCACAGTACAGTCACAATCAGTAGTATTACTTTTCTACATATATTTGTTCGTTTAAATAATTACCGTACATTGTTTTGTTTGTGTGGTTATTTGTAACTACATAACATAACAATGCCGCGTGATGCGAAAGCAATCGCTTCTTCGGAAGATCAACAGTTGGTGATTTTAGAAGCTAAGCGTAACATACTTTTCGAGCGTATTCAGTCAATTTATGATCGCTCTAAAGTCGCTAATACTTCCGAATCGGTGAGAGAAGGCTTTCTCAGTTCTTGTGTAACAGTAGATGATATTCGAACGGACTTTCATAGATTATTGGACGATTATAATGCTAGGTTACTGGCTGTATATCCCGATGCGAAGCCTAGCTATCAAGCCTACGCCTCATTCGAGGATATGTATTGTTCCGTGAAACGTGTGATGTCTCAATTGGAAGATAAGCCGTCCGGGAGGCACAGTATGAGTGATTCCGCAACATGTAGACCAAGGTTGCCGCCAATCGAACTCATGTCGTTCGACGGTGATATACGAAACTGGCCATTATTTTATGCAAGTTTTAAATCTACAGTTCATGACAATAAGTCGCTGACGGATGCAGACAGGTTGTACTATTTAATAGGTAAGCTGTCGCCGAAGGCACAGTCTGTGTTCGCGGGAGTCACACCGTGTGCTGAGAATTACCAAGTCTTATTCCAGGCACTCCTCGATAGGTACCAGTATATTCGTGTCCTCGCGTCTACCTATTTGGATCAAGCTTTAAATCTTAAATTGTCCGGTCCCGCGTCTGTTTCGAATTACCAGCTATTTGTGGACAAGTTCATCACCGCAATTAATTGCCTAAAGAATCTAAAATTAGTTGACCTTCTGGATTTCATTTTATTGCACCTCGCAATAAAAAAGTTTGACACTGAAACTATTCGCGCTTTCGAGATGACAGAACGTAATCGTAAGATTCCCACTTTAGATAGTTTTGTCAGCTTCATCAATGATCAGTGTCGGATATTCCGTAATACCCAACCACCCTTAGCTAACAATAATAAGCCTAATAGTTCAGACAATTCACATAAGTCTAATAAATCGCGTAGTTTTAATAACAAAATGACCGCTCCTAATCCACAATCCTATGTAGCTTGCTCTGAGTTAAATAATTCAAACAAGTGTCTGTGCGAAGCATATAGCCATGAACACTTATATAAATGTCCCGCTTTTGATAATTTGACTCCGACAGCTCGTTTCAAATGTGTGAAAGACAACAATGCTTGTGTCAATTGTTTGAGTATTAAACATAAAACGGTTAACTGTTCTTCTAAATTAAAGTGTCGCGCATGTAATCAACGTCATCATACATTGTTACATTTTAATAAAAACCCGCAATTATCAACTGTAGTGACGTCACAGCCGAATCCGGTCCCAACGCCTATGCCGACTGTACCTTCTATTACCTCACAGTCTGAGGTATCGTTGTGTACGACCTCTGTCGCTGGCGCCGCTCGATCGCGTTCGATTGACGCTCGGTGCGTTGCGGCGTCGCCGTCGGCGAGAGATAGCCCGCAATGTACGGCGTATACAACCGTTCTGCTCGCTACTGCTCAAGTCGTAATTTACGATGTAAATGATAAGCCGCACATAATACGTTGTTTACTAGATAGCGCATCACAAAGTAATTTTATTACTTCTGAATGTTTTAAGCGTCTAGGACTTTGGAAGAACTTTCATACTTCTAATTTAATAGTTAAAGGAATCGGTGGGTCGGAAAAACCAGTTAAAGGTTCCGTAGATATTAAATTATATTCTCGTTTTAGTAATGATATTAATTTTAACGTTTCTTCGCTTATTGTTGAACGTATAACGGAGACATTGCCGACCGCTCTCGTCGATGTCTCTAAACTTACACATCTCAAAAAATTACCGCTCGCAGATTCGAAGTTTGCGGAGCCGAGCGGTATCGATGTTTTGATTGGTGCTGCTATATTCCCGCGCTTGCTTTTGCCTAACATAGTGCATAGCGAGCAATATAATATACCTCCCGCTATTGAAACTGTGTTGGGGTATGTGGTTATGGGTGCCGTACCTACGGCACATACTTCACACTGTACGAGTACAACTTCATGTTGTTCTGTTCTTCAAGATCCCAGTTTAGATTCGCTTCTCAAACGATTCTGGGAGCTTGAAGAAATTTCCGCCTCGCCCTCGCAGAGCCGTAAGGATCTCGAGTGCGAAGAACATTTTCGCGCTACCACTGTTCGCGATGACAGTGGTAGATATATTGTGTCGCTGCCATTTTGCGACGACCCTTATTCGCTAGGCGACTCATACGCTGCCGCACTTAGGCGTTTTCATTGTTTGGAGCGCAAACTTGATGCGTCCTTAGGGTTACGCAGCGCTTACAATGACGTCATGCGGGACTACATAAATAAGGGATATTTGAGTCCGATTTTAAAAGATGACAACGTTTCTAATCTGTCATATTACATTCCGCATCACGGTGTCGTTCGCGAAGATAAGACTTCCACTAAACTTCGCGTGGTTTTAGACGCTAGTAGTCGAACTACATCGGGACAGTCGATCAATGACATTCTACATGCAGGCCCCAATCTACAGGGTGATTTATTTAATATTATAATTCGTTTTCGACTCTTTCAAATAGCCCTGTCTGCTGATTGCCGCCAAATGTTTCTCAATGGCGGCGTTCGTGAATCGGACCGTAGATTTCAACGCATCTTTTACAGATTCAGTAAACATGAACCTATAATGGTCTACCAATTTAATCGTGTTTGCTTCGGATTTAAGTCTAGTCCATATCACGCGTTACGTGTAGTCCGCCAGTTAGTCGCTGATGAAGGCGATAATTTCCCTGCAGCGTCTGCTGCTGCTTCTTCCGCCCTATATATGGATGACATTGTCTGTAGTGTCATGTCCATACCGCAAGCAATTTCGCTTTGTGATGAGCTTATTCAGCTCTTCAAGCGAGGCCAGTTCGACCTTGTCAAATGGACAAGTAACTCGAAAGAGGTTCTCGCACACATACCTGATACTCATAAGGCTTCGCCCGATATCGAGTATGAGAAGTCTATACCGCATAAGGTCCTGGGTTTACGCTGGGACAAGTCTTGTGACAGTTACCGCTTTGACGTCACCACACCAGATGATAAATGTACCAAGCGAACCATGCTTTCCACAGTGGCTCGGCTATGGGACTTAATGGGTTTTGTCGCCCCCACTATTCTGTACGCTAAGCTCTTAATTAAGGAACTTTGGCTAGCAAAGTGTGACTGGGACGACATACCACCTGAACATATAGTCACCGCTTGCAAGCAGTTTTGAACTGAGCTTTCTACGCTTAATGAAATTATTATCCCGCGTCATCTGGGGTTGGTCGACGGATGCACCGTGAATTTAGTAGGTTTCGCTGACGCCAGCGAGCGTGCTTACGGTGGAGTCGTATACATGCAAATATACAATGGTTCTAACTACTCCGTGCAGTTAGTTAGTGCGAAGTCTAAAGTCTCACCTGTGAAAACCATTTCGGTGGCTAGACTAGAGTTGTGCGCGGCCCTACTGTTGTCTAAGTTGCTTCGCAAGGTACAAGACACAATATCGCCCCACTACCGCATCCATAAGGTATACGCGTTTACTGACTCTAAAGTAGTACTCGCCTGGATAAATTCCTCACCGCACCGCTGGCAAACTTTTGTTGCCAATCGGGTTACTAAGCTGATAGAGCTTATATCCGCTAATTGTTTCAACCATGTCGCAGGTACTGAGAACCCCGCTGATTGTCTGTCTCGTGGTGTCACGCCAGCTAAGCTCTTGCAGCATCCATTGTGGTATCGTGGACCATCGTGGGTTTCTCATGACCCAGCTGAGTGGCCCATACATACTTTCGAACACAATGCACTGCATGAGGGCGTACCCGAACAGAAATCAGTCGCTCATGCCGTGGTTTCTGAGGTTACGGAATCACCAATTTACGCGCTAGCACTACGTGTTTCGTCGTGGTCTAAGTTGCTACGCGCTATTGTTTACGTCTATAAGTTTTTAAGACAACTGCCTAGTGCACGTACTGTATCAAGCTCTGATCTGAAATATGCAGAAATTAAATTGCTGCGAGCTGTACAGGATGTTCATTTCCGTAACGATATTTTAAATTTAAAAAACAATAAACCATGTACTCCCGCCATCCATAAGCTTAAGCCGTTTCTCGATGAGCACGGCATCATACGAGTTGGTGGTCGTCTCACAAATTCTGACGAACCCTACGATTATAAACATCCCTGTATTCTACCACGTCATGACCATATTGTTGATCTTCTTGTTGACTTTTGTCACAAGAAACATCTTCATGCCGGTCCGGAGTTGCTTATGTCCTTACTCAGGCATAATTATTGGATTTTAGCTGAACGTCGAATAATTCGTCACAGAATCCACAACTGTAACACTTGCTTTAAGTTCCGCCCGCGTCCTATTCTTCCACTTATGGCAGATCTACCTAGCCAGCGTATTAACCAAGTCGACAAGGCGTTCACTCACACCGGCTGTGACTATGCAGGCCCGCTGCAGTACACACCATTTCGTGGTCGAGGTGTAAGGCTTGGCTCTGCATTTTTACGTGTTTGACGACGCGTGCCACGCACATTGAAGTGGCTACAGATTTAAGTACAGTGACTTTCCTTGCAGCCTTAAAACGCTTTCTTTCGCGACGCGGTCCTATTAAATGCTTATATACCGATAACAGTACTTGTTTCGTAGGTGCAAGTTCTTATTTACGCGACCTTCACAAATTTCTTAAAGATTTTCGTCCTCATCTTGAGGAAGAACTTTCCTTCAATCATATAGATTGGAAGTTTATGCCGCCTGCTTCCCCACATTTTGGAGGATGTTGGGAAAGTATGGTTAAGGTACTTAAAACTCACCTTTTTAAAGTTATAGGTCAATAAATCCTCTCCTACGAGGAACTTATAACTGTCCTTAGTCAAGTTGAGGCTCTAGTTAATTCGCGGCCACTTACTGCTTTGAGTAGTGACCCTACTGAACCATCAGCACTGACCCCTGCGCATTTCTTGCACACCGCGCCATTGTTGTCCCTTCCCGCTCCTGAAGCAGACTCGCTCAGCTTGCTTCAGCGACATACTCTACTTGACAAACTGGTGCAGTCGTTCTGGCAGCGCTGGCGTTCAGAATACTTACATCAACTTCAGGCTAGATCCAAATGGAATAGTCCTGCACCTTCTATACAAGAGGGTACTATAGTAGTTATCATTACTGATAACTCTCCGCCCCTTTCATGGCCGTTAGGCATTATTGATAAATTGCATACCTCCAAAGACGGTACAACCCGTGTTGTTACTGTGAAAACCGCAAAGGGTAGCTATGTGCGCCCTGTTGTGCGTCTGTGTCCATTACCGACTCAATAAGGCCTGGCTTGATAGTTAGGTCTCTTAGTTTTCGTTAGTTAGCGACGCAACATAATTTTCTATTAAAATTTAACTATAGGTATGCAACTTAATGTATTATGCAACTCGCAGTATTTATCTTAAATCTTAATAATTGAAATGTAAAAAGCCGCATCTTAGTCCGTATTGCTGAATAGGTATATGGTAGAGTACACCTCATAGGGCTAAGTTTAATTTTCATTAAAGGTGACCCTTTAAGGCCGGGAAAATGGTAGCGCCATCTCTTGTAAATGTCATAAATCAATGACCGAAAACACATAGACAAACGCATTTGAGATTTCGCGGGCGATCGATATCCTAATTATCTCGTTCCTTCCTCATTCCTTTTCCCTTTATGTACGCCTTAATGACAGGTCGCCAGAACGAACCGAAACTTCAACGTGAACGGGCCTCGTATCTCAACCGCCAGCTTTCCAAGCCACCTGGCTGGAGACTGATGCATCTAATTAGTTAGATTGCAGAGAACCTTGTGAACCGTGTCTATTAACCCGCCTCGCGGATATAAAACAATTGTGTGAAGTGTGTGGATCCTGAAGGAGCCATTTTGGAGTAGAAGAACACCAGCTCGCTGCCACACGTGGGCTGGCATCCGGACCGACGAAAATATCACCGAACTCGAAGAGGAATTGAGCAGTTTACGATGGAGTATTAAAGGGTTATCTGAAGTTCGAAGAGAGGGGGAGGACTCAATAATCCTCAAATCCTAAGTCTCTTCCAGTTTCATTCTTCAAGACCATCATATAGATTGGAACAAAAAGCTCTCTGATCCTACTCTCAAGCTCATAAAGGAGAGGCATTAGATAACCCTGCAGTCTTCTGACGGTGCTTTGAAATACCGGCAGCTAAATATACCTCAAAGGATCTCTATGATTTCACATATTGTCCAGTTGCGTAGACAGTTGAGAATCAATTTGCAAATAATATTAACAGCCGCTGAATTTCACTCGAACAAAGTCCGCCACAAAATCCGCAAACCACCATCCTACATTTAGTATTACCAGGCCCAAACATTTAAAAGTACTACTCTTACTCAGTATTAATGAATATTTTTTAAATACAACGAATTGATTAAATATAGGAACTATAGAAATATTTATATACTTTTCTAGAAATATTTAAATACGTGTCAAAGTCTATGAATTGTTCGTTTTGGTATAACATAAAAAGAAAAATATAAAATTTTCTACCATTTCTACCAAACCCAATGATTAGTTGAGCTAGCAAGAGGTCAGACAAGGACACACTACCAGCGGAAAACCTCTCGCCAGGACCGCTTTTGGTTAGCTACCGCTTATAAGGAAATAGCTAACCTAAGTGTATGATGATAGATTTCATTTTAGCTAAACAAAAAATTTTGGTACACAATCTAGTAGTAAGAAATACGTATAAGGTCTTTGCACTGGCTACATTAAAATTGTATAATAGAAAAATGCCGGCTTTTGGGCGCCAAATTGTGGGTGCCCAATTTTTTGTTGATGTGTCCAAACCGATGGGTTTGGACACATCAACGATTTCAGACAGGCAATTGCCATTTCCGCCAAGGCATATATATAGTGTTTTTCTCAAAAGAATGCAGGGAAATAAATAGTACATTACCGCAGTGGCCAGCAAAAGAGCCATTTAATGACGAACGTGTAAATGTGGGCCGAGGCGAAGCCGAGGCACACATACGTAAGTCCATCAATGCCTAGTTGTGGCCAAGGCTTGTATAGTGCTTTTCTCAAATAATGCGCGGAAATTAAAACTAAGTAGTACCTAGAACTCATTTCGTCAAATACAATTACTTTTCAAAATCAATGTCGACCAAAGAACAACAATAATTATGCCCGCTTTAGGCTTAGCACGCAATGCGATTTTTATTAGCAAGTTTTTTTTTCCGCCCATTCTGCGGCCTATGGAATTGTATGAAGCTGCACGCATTGCGGTAAAAAAAACACGCAGGAATAATACTACAAAAAGCCGCGAAAATAAAAATCGCAGTGCGAAGTGTTCATTTCTTATTTTTTTTCAATAAACAGCTTTCTATCTGCAAGCCAGTTCGAAATTTAAATAAACCCTTTGATAAGTAACCTCCTTGGTTGAAATTTTTCGGAGTAAAAGATCGTTCCGTTTTTAAATTATACGACAGATATGAGTTTACTATGTAATTTAATTGGCCGCTACACACGACAAATATGTATTATCATACAAATTTTGCCGGCCGCTGCTCGCATGTATTTGGCCAGTACTGCAATTTCGATTTATCTCGAAGAAGGTTGTCAAAATAATGCTGAAATTTCCAAGCATGTTTGAGAAATAGTGCTTTTCTCAAATAATGCGCGGAAAGTAAAGTATACAATTACTTTTCGAAATCAATGACGAACAACAATAATATTTATGCCCGTGTTAAAGTGTTCATTTTATGTTTTCTTTAAACAGCTTTCTTTAAGCAAGCCAGATCGAAATTTATATAAAAACTTGGATAAGTTACCTCCTTGGTTGCCATGTTTCGGAGTAAAAGATCGTTCCATTTTTAAATTACACGACAGATATGAGTTTACTATGTAATTTATTTGGCCGCTAAACTATAACTATATATCTATCGTAGATATGGATTTTCATACAACTTTTGCCGGCCGCTGCTCGCATGTATTTGGCCAGTACAGCAATTGCGATTTATCTCGAAGAAGGTTGTCAAATTAATGCTCAAATTTTCAAGCATGTTTGAGAAAACATAATTTTTATATTATACGTTTAATTCCGTACCTACGCAAAATACGCGCTTAGACGTGGAGTTGCGGACACCAGCCCGTCTTAATCTAATCTAATCTATACATTTAATTTATTCAAAGTTACAACAACATTACGTTGCGTTGCGTTGTAGTGATCCAAATTCAAAAAAACGCTCATGCAATGGATTTGATCAACATTGCTGGAGCGTTGTAATGTTCCAAATTCAAAAAACGCTCCTGCAATGGATTTGATTTTCTTTGTCCGTAAAATCAATACTGCACATGTTCTGTTTTCGAAAATAATGACAATATTTCCATGCATGTTTAAGAAAAATAATTTACCCCTGAACCCAAACTCGTAACAATATAGATGCAACTCTGTCTACCCCTCCGGCGAATACATGCGTGATTTTATGTATTTATTCGAGTACAACAGCGGACAAGACCTACCGCTATGAATTATTCTACGTAACAAATGATATTGGCATTGATATTGTTTCAATAACTCGTGTTCCCTTGACCGTATCATTGAGAGTTTACCGAATACCTTGACTTGACCATGACATAGTCAGCTAATAATGTGTTTATTAACGTTCACATCGCTTTCCGATACTAGCAGGCGCCGACCGTCGTCAGATATTGTAACTATAATAAGACCAGCTTCTGGCACTTGTCCCACCACCGACGATCAGTGAGTGGCGAGTAAAGCTAGAATCTAAAAACTAGTTTGCGAGCAGCGAGAAGCGAGTGTGTAGTTCCGATAGTTTTGTCGATCGGCTATAAGCGAGTGTTCTTGTACGACGGGCGATTACTTTCACCACTCGCTCGAAGCGGCCGCACTGTAGGTAGAAATTACCGCTGTTTGGTTACTCGGCGTGAGTTCTGACCGCCAAGCGAGCAAGCGTCGGCAAGCGTATTAACACGGGATCTTATATCTTTTGTACGTTTCCTCAGCGAGGAAATAGTCGATAGCTAATCGCTTACTCGTCGGCGGTGGGACAAGTGTCTTAAACTGACTCACTGCTCGCAAGAAGCAATGGCTTCTTCTTATACAGAGAAGGCACGAGCATAATCATCATGTTTGCTCAAGACTAGTTGGCGATTTCAAACTAATATTAACTATAAATCCAGGTTTCCCCACGATCTCTTGCCTTCACTGTTGTCAGCGATGTCCAAGATAGATTTAGAAAGTATATGTTAAAGTTTGCTAACTTTAATTTGCTCTGATAGAAAACCTGGGTCTACTTGTTTAGAAAGATTAACTAATAGAAGTATGGAAGAAGAAGTTTTTTTTTCGGGTTTTCGCCGAACGTTTACTAAATTGGGCTGTTTACATTAAGTGTGTCACAGAATACGGCGACTGTATTCGTTTAAGTTGTCGGTTTACCGGATTCGGCGGCCGCATTCAGCCATTCATTCATTCACAATGAGAGGCGCGTTTCAACAAGTTAGCCGTGTTCGGTCACCGAACATGGTCTGCGGCTGAATACGGCTAACCGAAAACCAGTTTTCTTTAGTCGGTGACCGAAAACGGGTTGTGGTCGTATACGGCTAACCGAAAACACGTTTGCACTGGTCGGTGACCGAATACTGGCTGCAACCGAATCGGTCAAAACGACCCGATGTAAATGAGCCATTAGGTATATTTTCAGTGTGAAGTGACCCAATTTGGTTGTTAGTCTTTAATAAAATTTTAGGCTTCACTGCAAAAAACAGTGATTCACCTTCATTACCAATCTGCCTCAAAAACAAGCCAACAGATAAGTTCTCAAAACAAATCAAACTATCCGCATTTCTGAGTAACATTGAACCTCAGATCAAATAAAAAGTCAAGATGGAACGTTGCAAACAACAAAGTGAAGCCGGTTCAAACTAAGCCTTGCCGTACAAATACACAATTACACGCACTCACGTACAACGAAATTACGCCTTAGCTTGTCCTACGAGCTTACAGATCAAATAATAAAGCTCAACTGACATGCTAAGGGGTAGTTTCTTTATACGTGTGCGCGTATAATTGTGTCTTTATACGGCAAGGCTTAGTTTGAACCGGCTTCACTTTGTTGTTTGCAACGTTCCATCTTGACTTTTTATTTGATCTGAGCATTGAACTTATATCACAAATTATCTCTGCCCCACTATATCTTATCTATCGACAAGGCACACCATAACCCATATCATAGATACTGCGGATCTACGATTACCCTCATAGGACCCGCGATAATACCAGTCGTCCCTCACCGAGTTACACTGGAGCAAAAACTCCATGCGCCTTCCCTACGAATTGTAAATTTATCCTGTGGGACAGATGAGATAAATATGGTTCGTACCAATAACCTACTCTCTGCAACTGGTTATTGTTTATTCGGTATTAGATAGATATCTCTAAGGGCTAAAGGATTGGAATGTGATTGTTTAAACTAATGTGAGAAGAAGATAAAAATGTTTGTTTGTTTGTAAGTGGTATTCTCAGGGAGTACTTATCCAATTTAGAAAATTTACTGATAGTAATAAGCTATTTTCTCTATCAAACGCAAGTTTCTGAGTTATAGGCCACCCAAGTGTAACTGAAAGGATAGTTTTTTTTACCTGGCCTTATTGCGAAAGTTAATTCGGCAAGGCAAAGGGCAAAGAGTTTGAAAATTCTACCAATCAAATAGACGGAAAACCACATCGCGTCTTTCATCTATCATGTGATTGGTCGATTGTTCATACTTAATCTTATTAAGATAATAAAATAATATGTGATGGTAAGTAAAAGCGTGATCTCATTTTGTCTTAGTCTATTTCCATCAAAGCCCTTCCTTAGTATTGATCTAGGAACCATTTTGTAGCTGGCAGGATAATTTATTGACAGCTTTTATGTAAAAAATAAAATTATACAAAGTTCTCTACTGCTATTGTAAATCTTTTTTGTATTGCGGCAATTCGTTTTATCAGGCAACCCAGGCAACCATAGAACATTTCTTCTAATGTGATCTTTCTCCGCAGAAAAAAATCTTAATAGTCTCTGAAACGACTGCGACCCAAATGGGGAGATATAACGTAATTTGAAAAAAAAACAAACTGCTTTATATTCGCCCACTTGGGACATTCTCAACAAAATGGCTGAAGTAAGGGTGACAAATGTGGAACTACATCGCAGAATTTGGGCCACTTTCTGCATTGAGTATTTGATGTAAACAACGTGTCAAACCATACTTTAAAGCCAAGGTTTGACTGATATTCAGGCCAAAGTAGAGTTTCTGAGAGAGAAAATATTCATATACTTCAGATGCCTTACTCTGATTTTTTCTTAATTTCATTAAACCTGTAGCGTAAGTGGCCTATCCGCTGCTACCAACGATGCCGTGGAAGTGGTTAAGTAATGGGCCAATACACTTTTACTATATCTACCATCACCACAGGGTAGAAGAGTACTGTGCTATTTATGTCCCAAAAGATCCAGAAATAAATTAACCCAACAGTATTGATTGGTGCGGACGGGTCTATTGGAAAAAAATAACATCTTAGCGACTTGGCCGGGTTATGGTTCCGTGACATCCTCCTAATCCTTAATGAACCTTGACTGGCTTTTAGCTAAGATCAAACCTTTGTTATGTGACCACTTTACTTATTGGTACTTAACTAGTTCAAAATATTTTTGGATTTTTTTATTTATTAATCTTACCTCAAAATTAAAAAAAATAACTGTCAGTTGTTTTGATCAAATGTGATTGGTGGAGGTTGCCTTTCTTTAACATCCATAAAATGCAAAGAGTAGTATAATTGGTGCATGCCATAACTTCTTGGACTTTTTTGTCTGTTTTTTTTTTTTTTTTATATAAACCGATAAGCTCTATTTGTACTTTCAGAGTTTCCGTCGGGATTTTTTCGAGTGAAGTTCAGCAGTTGAACTATTATTATTTGCAAATTATTTCCTAGTGGATATTGTAATATAAAATTGGTGTAGTTTTGTATCTCAACTGTCAACGCAACTGGACAATACGTGAAATCATTGACAGAAGCGATCTCGGGATAATGGAGCGAAGAGTTTTATTGTAGTATTGACTATCTCTGCAAAGTTAACTGGGAAGGTTGACTCGATACAATTTGCTGCCAAATACTCCAAAAAACATTAGAATCTGTTACATCCGCATTCTAATGCATACTAAAGAATGTTAAAACCTATCTATGGTCATGAATAATAATTATTAAACTGTATGATTGTTGGGTTGATGGTGTGCCAATGCCCGTATAATAATTAATAAAAAAAAAACATATGTACTTTCTACATTAGTAAAGTTCCAGTGGCTGTCAAAGTTGTAAATCAGTTACAAGGTCGACCATATCCAATCGACACGTTTTTCAGTACACGAGCGAGTTTTGAATCAAAGATATAGGTACACCACACATACAGGTTTCCGTGGACATACCCGTAGAACAATTTTACAAATCGCGATGTCGTATCGTTGCCACTTAGTTTTTCGCTTACCACTATTTGCGAAAGCCTCTATACGTAATCAATGAATATTGTGTTAACGATCCAAATGTTCCCAATATTAAACTCATCTTATAAAACCCAGCCTTAGTAGAGCTATCTAACAAATCATTACATTCCCACACAAGGGGCCTTTCAACAGTTTCAACACTTATAGCTAGAATTAAATATGTGAGCTCTCGGTACCTTATGTCTTACATAGATACTTGACTTGGAGAATCCTACGAGTACCCAACATACTTATAACTTCTCCAATTGTACTAACATAATCTTCTCTAATCTCGCAGTATCAACCTAAGAACTTGTTCATATTTATATATATTTATATTCTTTATTGTGCACAAAATAAACATTTAAAATACAAAAGGAAAACTTATGTACACAGGCGAGCTTAACCCATAATTGGGTTCTCTGACAGCAAACCTCAAATTCTTCTTATTATTGTCCATCGTTAGTCGGGCAAGATATTATGAGGAAGTCATTTTTATAAGAAGCGTAAGTGTGTAACTTATTCTTTTTATTTTAATTAGTTAGGTATGTCAAATTGATATTAATTGCCGGAGGTAAGTTAATTATCTACCTACCTGCGTAAATAACATCCATTTTTAGAAAAAAAAATCTTTAATTTTCATCGGTTCTGCAAAGGATAAACACAAAAAAGAATCAAAAGATATGTATTAGATATATATATTTTCTCAAACCTAGCTAAAGCTTTTTTGTACCCCGAACATAAATAAACCGGAAAATACACGCTTGACACGCTTAATTTGTCTACGACATTTTCATTATTCAAATTTGGAATATACGCTGTACCAGAGACAACTGGCACAAATTACTGGAGGCTCTTTGAAACATAATAAGCGACAAATGACAGATAAAAAAAAGTATATTCGTTAATCTGATTATAAATCTGAATGTAGGCTAGATGAACAACGGCTGAAGCTACGCTGATTTTACCGTGATTACACCAGTTTTTTTTCTCTCATTCATCAAATGACAATTCGTATTTTCTAATATTTTGAAAATATTTTCCTTTGTTTCTCTACTATTATAACTGAGCATTTCTCAAAAAAAAAATACCGAAGATCAGAAATTCACTAAAATGAAAATGTTAAAGTAAAATTATTTTATTAATTTTAAGTAATAGTTAAATGTCTAAAAATTCAACATATAAGGTTTATTTTTAGATTTAATTTGTAAAAAAACAGTGCAATATATAAAACCAAGCAAACGTCGGAAAAAAAAAATATTTTGTTACTTTCAATCTATTACGTAAGTTATCAATTTCGACAAGTTACAATTGATTAAAAAAGATGTCATAATAAAACTTTATGTGTTTTTAACAAAATCAGTTTGATATTAAAAGTATAATGATATATTAAAAGCGCTAATAGATCCTTTACGTTACCTTCCGGCCACAACTCTGTTTTAAAATTACAGTAACGCAGTTATGGCGTTGTTTAATAATATATTATATGTATACATATCCGAAAGTAAAGCACATATCTGTGTTTTTATCATAAAAACATCTAAATTAGTAAAAAATATAACAATATTAAAAAGAAATACTCGTCCACTTATATGGGACAGTAACAAAAATACAATTCTGGTAACAACCTAGGATCTTTTAAGCCTAGTGTTCACAGCAGTTCAAATCATTAATTATTGGCCTATATGTGTTTATCAGTCTTTGTATGTATGTTTGTTCCTATGTAGCGCTCTAGAGACCAAAAGCGTTGGCCGATTTTGATGATTCTTACGTCGATTCGTCTTAACCCTGCGAGTGTCACTGGCTACATTAAAATTGGAAAATAGAAAAATGGCGGATTTTGGGCGCCATTTTGTGAGGGACAATTTTTTTCTTCCAAACCTATCGTGTCAGGTATCAAAATAAAGGGTGTTAAGAGGTGATTTCATAAATATATAACACTTTTATGTTTAAATGTACCTAAATCTAAAAAAAAATACTAAAAAGTTATAAACAAAAAAATGTTTATTCAAAAAATCAAAAAACCCGACTGCTTAGCGAACTAAAAAGACGTAAATAAGATGAAAATCATGCTGTGCAGTCGAAGGATACATCTGGTTTTAGTCAGCCAGCTCGCGAATATGTATCCTCCGACACCACAGCATGATTTTCATCTTATTTATGTCTTTTTAGTTCGCTTTTTAAGCAGTCGGGTTTTTTGATTTTTATAATTAACTTTTTTTTATTCTTGGTTTGTAGAATATCCAATGACTTCTCCCGCTCTGGGTGAAGCGGGAGGGCGTGTCAGGCTTTTACTGACTAAAACCCACCCTTGTTCCTTCAGTTGCTGTGCCAGGGATGCGGTAACTCTCTTGCTTTATCCGCGACCCAACTACCCCTTTGACACTGAAACTGAAACCCATTTAAAACAATGTAAATGTTTTTCTAAGGAAAAATATAACAAAACAAAAACAGAATTTCAACCAAACAATAAAAAGAAAAACTTTAGGGTTAAACACAATCCCAAACTTTTCAAAAGAAAAAATTGTTAGCCAGGAACCCAAACAAATCTTTCCGACTCGTAACAAAAGTCGGCCCAGTCATTGTTTTATTTAAACGCCAGCAAATATTTGAGGATATAAATCATACGGAGGGAATATTATCAATGAACGCGAGGATCAAACCTGAGAGGGTGTGTGACTGACGGGACCACTCGTAGCTCGAGACTTGCTGAGATTTAAATATGCCAGCCTCCGTCGCATCGCTCTATATTAGGACCAAGAAAATTTACGGTAGGTAAATAGGTACCTACTTTTCCGCCCGCGGTGCAAAAATCGCTTCGTGTAGGTGAAAACTTTTTCGAATATTACACCTTTGAGTGCCTGAAGGATTTATCTTACTCAAAATATAAAAGGGAAGCTAGGGAAAATGTGTTTTACCGTATTGGTTAACTAGCTAAAGACTTTTGCTCTTTGCTTCTGCATTGCCGTAATCTAACAAAACGCTAGTAAAACAGAATAACATGAATGATCAACGCGGATACCATGCCAGTCGTAATTTTCTGAGCCTCGCCTTATTTCATGTAATCCAAGATAAACCCACCAAAAAACGTAGAGGTCGGTTGCCGAGCAACCAGAGATATAGGTCCGCTCCTCAGAGAGCAATCATGAAGAAAGGTTGGCCGCAGTGCTTTCTTAAGCCTCACAATCAAATTTAGCTGCATCGCGGCCGGGTTAATCGAGGATTAGGTCAATTGGCCCGGATACACTGATGAGAAAATCTCCCTTCATTTTCCAAGGTTGATAAATAATGTAATTAACATCTTTAGGATATTGCAGCAACGACATCGTAAATCTACGCGTATTTTATTGCTGGCAGTCCATTACTCGTACTTTCTTATTTTATGTTTTACTCGCAGTTATTTCACATCTGTTTTTGCCAGTGATACTTAACTTGTATTCAAGTGAAAGGGTCAAAATAGCAGGCTATATTTATAAGTTGCTGTTGAAGCCCGGTCCTTCACAAAGTGTCGATCAAATTGCACAATTTCACTACGGATGTTTACACTGGTATTAAAAAATTACGAAACCTATAAGCTTAAGGTCGAATGGTCAAGTATAATTGTTTGAATTCTTCGTCTCGTAGGTAACTATCGACCTACGCACCGTCTCGCCACGTGCCGCCATGCACCCCATACCTACCTGCATGAAGTTAGAGGTAACAGATGCCATGTTGTCAAATGGCGTGTAAAATAACGAAGGTCTCGCTCAAGGTGACGCAACCAATGAAAACTTAATGCAAGGTCGACTCAGTGCTTACGTAGCCACAATCAACTTGTCAGCCTTTGAAATATGATGATGTGCCGCCGCCCATGCGTCGTTAAGCTTCCTCCTCAAGTAAAAACTCTATTCAGTCAGTGCAGAGCATCACCATCTAGACGGCGGTCGTAAACTGAAAGATACGCCTCAAATATGTCGTACTACACCAGTAACAGTTTGTTTCCTACGACGGTGCCGATACCGAATGGCTTTCCTGTTCAGATCAATGAGAGGCCAAAAAATAAGATCATTTTCTTAGATGTTACGCCTGTTCGAACTCCAGTGAAACCAATTTCGGCAAATGCCATAGCTCCAAAGAGGAATAATCTTGTAGAGCCAATAATTTCTAATGATATTATATATGAGAACATAAAACCAGTGTTTACCATACTGAGGGTGATGGGAGTTCTGCCGCTTACGCGACCATCGTCGTGTGTTAACCAGTTCCACATAGCGTCGTCTTCGATGCTGTACTCTGTTCTCGTGTTCTGTTCTCTCGTCAGCTACGTTCTCTATCTATCTTTGCACAAAGTCCAGATCTTAAGAACAGCAGAAGGCAAGTTTGAGGAGGCCGTCATTGAATACCTTTTTACGGTATATTTGTTCCCGATGATTGCGGTCCCGATTTTGTGGTACGAAACGAGAAAAATCGCGAATGTTCTCAACGGATGGGTGGATTTTGAGGTAAGAGTTTATTTTTTTTTAAACTGGCTTTTGGATGAGCTGCTTTATGCATCTGTCCCGTGTTGGATTTTAATGTGATTTTACCTAGGTGTAAGAAACCTCTCGGTCTTCTAACCTATTAGGCCGAGGTTGCGTGATATTCGTTTTTAACCGACTTTCCAAAAAGGAGCAGGTTCTAAGTTCGACTTTATGTTAGTTTCTTTTTTGTATTTTTCACCGGTTTCTCCGTCAATAGTGAACCGATTTTAAAAATTCTTTGTTATTTTGATAGAGTAAGTTCCCAAATTGGTCCCATTTTAGTTTGTTGAAGATCTGATGAGGAGCTTCGGATACATACAACAGAACTCTTCAATAAATGACGGCAAATCTGTCGGGATTGCTGCAATCGCATGTCTGTTTATACTATTTCATAACATAACATCACGCCAATACGCTCTAAAAGGATACGCAGATGTGTACAGTTCACCTTGGTACATTCTCATTTTACCGGTTATGTTCAAGTTGCATGATATTTGGGTAATCTATTCTGGAATTATAGGTACCTTACTAAATAACTAGCCTATTAGGTAAAACTAAAAAGTAAAATATAAAACACTTTTTACAAAAAAGTCCAAATAAAAACACTGCAAAGGGAAAAATAACTTTCTTTTTGGAAGTCGGTGTCCATAACGAAAAAAAATGTTACCTACCAAAGACACCGACTTCCAAATGAAAGTAATTTTTCACTCTGCAGTGTTTTTATTTTGAAGTCGGTAGTATTTTTTTGTAAAAAAAGTTTTTTTTATTTTAAACTAGAAAATAAGGTCCTATTTTTTACTTATTCCTGCACATTATCATAGGTGGTCTACAAGCAGTTATCAGGCCGCACTCTCCGATTGAATCTCTACAAGAAAGCTCTCACCATAGCGGTGATCATACCAGTCCTCTCAACCACGACAGTCATCGTAACTCATGTCACCATGGTCCACTTCAAGCCACTGCAGCTGGTGCCCTATGTGTTCCTGGAGATTCTAACCTATATGCTTGGAGGATACTGGTATCTACTCTGCGAGACTCTGAGCATCTGTGCTAATATTTTGGCTGAGGATTTTCAAAGCGTTAGTATAATCTATATCTATACTCTAATACTATAAAACTAAAAAACTACTGGACCGATTTCAAAAATTATGTCACCGTTGGGAAGCTACACTATCCCCGGGTGACATAGGCTACTTTTTACTTTCAACTTTTTATCCCTATATTCCTACGAGAACGGGAAAGGCGGGTGAAAACGAGAGGCGTCCGCTAATTATTAATATATAGTAGTAATTGATCAGTTAAAAGATGGTAACTTTCGTTTGTTGTATTTTTAATGATATCTGGTTCAAATGAGTGCGATTAAGGCAAGCTTGTAAAATTCGATCCCAGATCTCTCGGGATTGGTTGTGTGTTATATGGCCCTTATGTTCTATTTCTTTCAGGCTCTCCGCCACATCGGGCCGGCTGGCAAAGTCGCCGAGTACCGAGCCCTATGGCTGCGACTAAGCAAACTCTCTCGCGACACGGGAATCGCCAACTGCTACACATTCACCTTCGTCAACCTGTATCTCTTCCTAATCATAACTCTCTCCATCTACGGGCTGCTCAGTCAGATCTCTGAAGGCTTCGGTATCAAGGACATCGGTCTTGCGTTGACGGCGGTGTGCAGTATCTTTCTACTGTTCTTTATTTGCGACGAAGCTCATTACGCTTCACATAATGTAAGTACCATACATGAACCATACCATTCATAAAATAAAACATCTTAGTAACTAGTCCTTAGTGCCTTATATATTAGTGTTGATTGATGCGTTAACGCAACGTTAGCATTGCGTTCATAAAGCGTTTACGAACACCTGAGAAGAAGAAAAATGCCAGATACGATGAGTGGCTATCTGTTTTTAATTCTTGAATTTTAAATGTATGAACAAGATTCTCTGCTCTTGTGTCCGACAGGTCCGAACGAATTTCCAAAAGAAGCTGCTGATGGTGGAGCTGTCCTGGATGAACACGGATGCCCAAACCGAAGTAAACATGTTCCTGCGAGCCACTGAGATGAACCCCTCACAAATTAGTCTAGGAGGGTTCTTCAACGTCAACAGGACACTTTTCAAATCAGTACGTACTTAAAACTCGTGAAAATAATTATATTCTTTTCAATAGGCTTTGGTAATTTTTCTGGCCAACCAAACCAAATCATCATCATACCAGCCGAAAGACGTCCTCTGCTGGACATAGGCCTCCCCCAAGCGTCGCCACTTTGACCGGTCCCGTGCGTCTCGCACAACCAGCGGATCCCCGCAACCTTCACCAGGTCATCGGTCCACCTGGTGGGAGGCCTTCCAACGCAACGTCTTCCGGTTCACGGTCGCCACTCCAGAACTTTTCTGCCCCATCGGCCATCTGTTCTGCGAGCAATGTGCCCAGCCCACTGCCACTTAAGTTTGGCAATTCTTTGGGCTATGTCGGTAACCCTGGTTCTCTTGCGGATCTCTACATTTCTGATTCGATGACGCAAGGAAACTCCGATCATAGCCCTCTCCATTGCCCTTTGAGTGACTGTAAGCTTTCTGATGAGGCCCATTGTAAGCGACCACTTCTCAGAGCCATATGTCATCACTGGCAACACACACTGGTCACAGACTTTCGTCTTGAGACACTGTGGTAAGTTGGATGAAAAGATACCGCGCAACTTCCCAATCGCTGCCCATCCGAGTCGGATTCGACGATTGACCTCTTTCTCGAAGTTGGCCCTACCCAACTGGATCGTTTGTCCCAGGTAGACATAGTCGCCCACATCTTCGAGTGTAGAGTCTCCGATAGGAGTGGGTGTTTTGTCCATGTTCATCCTTAGACCCACTCTTTCGGAAGCTCTACTGAGGTCATCGAACATTGTACTGAGGTCCTCCATGGTCTCAGCCATAACCAGTATATCATCGGCAAACCGAAGGTGAGTGATGTACTCGCCATTGACGTTATTGCCTAGCCCGCTCCAGTCCAGAACCTTGAAGACGTCCTCCAGTGCAGCGATAACAGCTTCGGAGATATGACGTCTCCCTGTCTCACACCTCGCTGCAGAAGGACGGGTTTCGAGGTCTGATCCTGAAGTCGAACTGACATGGTGGCGTTTTTGTACAAACACTTCAACACTTCAATGTACCGGTAGTCAATTTGGCACCGTTGGAGAGACTGCAGCACAGCCCAAGTCTCAATCGAATCGAAGGCTTTCTCGTAGTCCACAAACGCTAAACAGAGAGGCATGTTGTACTCTTCGGTCTTCTGTATAACCTGCCGCAGCGTATGTATGTGGTCTACGGTGCTGAAGCCTTTACGGAATCCGGCTTGTTCGGGAGGCTGGAAATCGTCAAAACTGCGAGCGAGACGATTCGTGATGACTCTTGAAAAACAGCTTGTAGACATGGCTAAGAAGTGAGATAGGCCTATAGTTCTTCAGTAAGGCATTGTCACCCTTCTTGAAGTACCACCACACCCCTGCACCATGCCTGTGGCGTCCTCCTCTCGAGTATGACGGAATCAAACAGCTTTTGAAGGGCCTTAAGTACTGGTTTTCCACCCGCCTTCAGGAGTTCGGCCATAATTCCGTCATCACCCGGTGCCTTGTTGTTCTTAAGCTGTTTCAGAGCTATCCTAATCTCATACAGGCTGACGTCCGGAATGTCTTCGGTATAGTGTCGGGTCAATCTAGCTCTAGGGTCATTCGCTAGATTCGCGACGGGTTTACTGGTTTACGCGTACAACTGCCCATAGAATCTCTCGATCTCCCTCAGAAGCGCCGGTTTGGCGGATACGATCCTGCCATCATCGGTCTTCGTGAGCTGGCTCTGCCCAATAGACAGATCTCTTGCAAAGACCTTGGAGCCCCGGTTCCGCTCAATCGCGTCTTTAATACGCTCGGTATTAAAGCGGCGGAGGTCGCTTTTCAAGGACGTTGAGATCCGTATATTTAGCTGCCGGTATTTCAGCGCATCGTCTGAAGACTGCAGGATTATCTCACGCCTCTCCTTCATGAGCTTGAGAGTAGGATCAAAGAGCTTTTTGTTCCTATCTGTACGGCGGGTCTTGAAAAACTTAGACCCGACCGTATGGACAGCTTCCACGAACCCATCGCTGTATTCGTCCACGGAGCTCCCTAGGCACTCGAAACGGTTCTGGAGTTCGAGTTGAAAGGTCTCGGGGTTTTGGACCTGGATCTGTGCTGGACGGAGAGACGTGGACTTCATCAGTCGAAACCTTTCAAGCTTGACATTAATGTGCAATGTGCCTCTTACCATGCGGTGATCGCTCCCGGTTTTTAACGAGTTGATCAGAGACATCATTGAACATTTGCTTCTTGGTTGATATGATGAAGTCGATCTCGTTTTTAGTTGCACCATCGGGGCTTTGCCAGGTCCACTTCCTGTGCTCACGCTTTCAGAAGGAGTTCATCATGTAGAGGCCCTCCTTCTCCATAAAACTGGCCAGTAGGTGACCCCGGTGGTTCCGACGTCCAACTCCAAATTGCCCTACTTGCAGCTCATCCTCGTCTCGTTTGCCCAGTTTCGCGTTGAAGTCCCCCATAACAACGATGAAGTAAGTTTTGGAACCATGCATGGCTCTAGAGATATCCTCATACATGGTCTTTACCTCGTCGTCGGGGTATGCCGAGGTCGGGGCGTAGACCTGTATGACCTTCAGCGAATATCTTGCGGATATTCTGAGTATAAGGTACGCCACCCTGGTCGACACACTCTCGATCTTCGCCATGCTGTTCACAAGGGACTTGTGGACGATAAAGCCGACACCATCCTGGGACTGCCGGTCACCCTCTCGGAAAAAGAGCAGATTACCGGATTTGAGGATTATCGAGTCCTCTCCTTCTCTTCGGACTTCAGATAGCCCTATAATGCTCCATCGTAACCAGCTCAACTCTTCCTCGAGTTCGGCTATCTTCTCGTCGGTCCGGAGTGTTCGCGTGTTATAAGTTCCCAGGTCCAGTCGTCGGTGTTTATTGGAGTAGCCGGGTCCACTCCGGGGATTCTTTGCACCCCTTGTCACGCCGTCGCCTCGACCGCTACCGTAGCCGAGGGTAGACGGGCTGCCGGGCACTCGGGGCCTTTTATTCTGTGTGCTATTCATTTTGGTTTGGGGGGTTTGCCATAATCGCCACGCTTGGCAGGCGGGTTGGCGATCGCAGTTTAATGGTAAAGTCCACAGAGAACGCTGCTGCCCATTCTCTGGTGTGTCCCTTAGTCGCCTTTTACGACACCCACAGGAAGACATGGAATGGTGAAATTCTTTACGTCCGTCACCATACGGTACCAAACCAGATGTCATTCAAAAACCTCAGTAACTAATTAATCCAAAAAACATAAAACCTACCTCCTACCATTGCAATTTATTTCGACGTTAGTAGTTAATAAACTTAGTTGAACTTTATTCTATGAGACATTCATTAGGACATTGGTTCATGTTGACGGTCTCTCATAAACGACGCTCAAGAGCCCTTGTGCTCCAAGGGCAAAAGTCAACGCTCTAGAAGCCTTGTGACTTTCACTTCTATGTGGCTCAATTGTCCTTGCTCTCTATTTCGAATCGAACAATCCAATTAACCGTACGTACCGTTTTCAATCCCATTTTTTTCTACGTAGGTAGATACTGTTGGGATCGCAGTAAAAAAGAATAATATCAACAGCATACATATTTATATCCGTATAACTTATATTTTTGTTTATCTGCTATCTTCCAGACTGTAAGATTCCCTTCAGCAAGTAACCTTCATTTAAAGTAGATACCATTAATGACATGTTTTCACTTTCCGTTACAGTTGCTAGCAACGATGGTGACGTATCTCGTAGTGCTACTTCAATTCCAAATCAGTATTCCCGATGAGTCCCAGAACCAAGATGGAGACGAGCAAGAGCCCCTCAACATCACCAGTGCAACAACTGAAGCAATGACGACAACCACTACGGTCATGACAACGATTCTCACGACGCTTGCCAAAAAGAAGAGGAAGCAGTAATTTTTTAATCTTAACTTAACTTTTAGGATACAGCTTCGTTTTGATTTATTAGAATAATCTTAGCTTTAAGAAAAATATATCGAGTTGCTTCATTCATCATTTTAATTAACGAATCAGCAAACCATATCCGCGACATAATATTTGTTTCTTGTTTTTTTTAAGAAATTGTTTACTAGGTACGTCCGATTTTATCATCAGCGTGCGTATCATTTTAATACAATAAAAGTTCGTAAACAATAACTTTTCCTTATTATTTTTTTCTGGTCACCACCTTGAACAATCAATCTAACACTACTACTGAAAGTATTAAACAGATTTATTTGCACTATAGAGCAAAATTGAAAATTATGATAGTTTGCGATAAAACAACATATCTTATAGGCTACATTTTGTAGTACCGAAAACTAAACATCATCATCAGCCTATAGCAGTCCACTGCTGGACATAGGCCTCTCCAATTGCACGCCATTTGGTTAGATTTTCGGCAACTATCATCCAGCTGCTACCAGCCACCTTGCGAAGATCGTCGCTCCACCTAGCGTGAAGGCGTCCTACCTTATGTTTTCCAGTTCGCGGTCACTCCACTCAACAACATGTTTACCCCAACGGTCATCGGTTCTACGAATTATATGGCCGGCCCATTGCCACTTCAGTTTGCTTACTCTGTGAGCTATGTCGCTAACCGGATCACCTCATTTCGGATTCGATCCCTTAGAGAGACGCCGAGCATAGTCCTTTCCATAGCTCGCTGAGCAACTTTGAACTGATGGACCAGCCGTATTGTGAGTGTCCAGGTCTCGGCACCGTAGGTCATAACAGGTAGGACGCACTTCCCCGCTTTGGTCTTCAGGCTTTGTGAAATACGCGACGAGAAGACTCGAAGAAGTTTTCCAAACGCCGCCTAGAACACAGAACAATCTTTTGAAAATCAAAGGTTTACAGGAAGTACTTTGAGTAGGCCGCTTTATGAAAGCCCACCATTCTACCTTGCTTATTGAAACTCTTCACTCTATGGAAATGAATAAACAAATTTTGTCTATGACGGCTTATACGTGACGTTTCTGTTTATTATCTGTTGCGAGCGTTATGTATTGAGAGAATTTTCCGGAATTTTTACTGTTTCTCGTAAGTTATTCGTTTTCCTGGTTAGATAAAAGAAAGTTAAAACATTAAATCGTAAGTGAAATTTTTGATATTAATCCAAAATGGTTGACTACAGCAAATGGAAAGACATAGAAGTAAGTACTTACTCCAAACCATTCGAAATTAGCTCCACCGTTGTTTATACTCCTACGATAACCTGGATTGACAACCTATTTTAGATATCCGATGATGAAGACGAAGTCCACCCTAACATCGACACTCCGTCGCTATTTCGTTGGCGGCACCAAGCGCGAGTCGAGCGCATGGAGGAGCGGCGTAAAGAGAGAGATGAATTCGTCCAAAAGAAGACCGAAAACTTCAGACAAATAAACGAGACTAAGAAAAAAATCAGTGAAGTGGGCTCCGATAGTCCCGATCTTGATTCTTTAAAGAAGGCTTTAGCGGAGCTAGAGAAAGAAGAGAGACTAATAAAACAAAAAGAAGATGATCTCAAGAAGAAGGAGCGACAAACTCCGTGGAACGTGGACACGATCAGTGAGCCGGGCTTCACCAAAACCGTCATAAACACAAAGCCCGCGAGGGCGAAGGATGAGAACTTGACAGAGGAGGAGAAAGAAGCTAAGATGAAGAAGTTTATCAAAGAAAATGAGAAGCTTCTGAAGCAGTTTGGTATGCTGCGGCGTTACGAGGACTCGCGAGCATTTCTGCAGGAGCACAGTCAGCTTGTGTGTGAGGAAACGGCCAACTATCTGGTCATCTGGTGCATCAACTTGGAAATGGAAGAGGTCAGTAGTATGCTACATTTGTGCACTTTAATGTTGTTATCAATGTGCTTGTAATCTGTGTTATTTATCAGTGTTATTGTTTCTGTAATATGCATTTTAAGCTTCTTTACTTATTTTGTCTTTTTATATTTATTTTCAGAAACATGATCTGATGGCTCATGTAGCTCACCAAACTATCTGCATGCAGTACATACTGGAGTTGTCAAAACAACTGGATGTGGACCCCAGGGCCTGTGTCAGCTCTTTCTTCTCAAAGTAATCAACGTTAAATTATAATTCTGTACTTGTTCACTTTGGAACCCAATTTTCTAAAAAGCTTTTCTTTTTTTCAGAATACAAATTGCAGAGAAGACTTACAAAGACTCGTTTGATGATGAATTGGAACAGTTCAAGGCAAGGATCAAGAAGCGTGCTGCAGAGAAAATCGCTGAGGCTATCAGAGAACAGGAAGAAGAAGAACGGAAGGCCAGGCTGGGACCTGGTGGGCTGGACCCCGTAGAAGTTTATGAGGAGTTACCTGATGTAAGTAGCTAAGGTTTTTTTGACTGAAAGTAATTAAGATTAAGCTTACTTCTTGAATATACTAAAAAAGTGCCACTGTGATTTTCATTGACTAACATTTTTCTGCAATATCACATTACAGGAATTGAAGAAATGCTTTGATGCCCAAGATGTGCCATTGCTTCAAGCAACCATTGCTAAAATGCCAGAGCAAGAAGCCATATATTTCATGAAGAGATGTGTGGATGCTGGTCTGTGGGTACCCGGCAAGAACGATGATGAACCTACCATGAAGGATAATGCTGCAAGCTCCTCGCAGCCTGCCGGTGATGCTCCAGCCCCCACCTCCTCAGAAAGCACTGACGATGTTGACTGAGATATAATCAAAGCCTGTTAGTATTTAGGCTTAAGTCTGCTGAAGATCATTGATATGCTAGAACCAGAATGTTGGCATTTTCCATTATGACCAATGGACATTTAGATTAAGTTATTAGTATTAATTTTGTATCTTCAAATTATAAGTGAGTGCTGATAAATGAAAATGCATAATTATTGTGTTGGATATCTCAAGGAATGTTTTGTTAAGTGCCGCCCTAAATAATACACTTGTCACTGCAATAATTAATTTGTAAATCTTCTAAGTGCTGTTACATTAACATTCTTTCCATGCAGTGTATAATATTTTACTAACAGCAAGTTTAGCCCATATGAGATGAGATTTTACAATATATTATTATGATATATATGTTTAAAAATGTTTTATTTATTTCATACATGTTTTAATTTACGTTTATCAAGAGTAATTTGCCTACTTTTGTTGCTGTCAACCAAGCAATGATTGTGCTCGTGATTGCTACCATTTAATCTCTTCCAATGGTGTAAACAGTTCTTGGGCAATAATAGCTCTAAAATTATAATTATGCATAATATATATAACTCATAAAATTACAATTAAGGATAATATTATATCAAAATCTATTGAGACTCGGCAACTACCGACGTGATTATCGGCACGATCTTTTTGCTGTTTATCAACTTCTTAGAAATCAGTTTATAGCTATTATGAAAGTTGGTGGTGTCTTGGTGACTACTACTAACTAGTTCTCACTGGCTTTATTGATGATTCATAAAGTTTAAAACATGTGTCCATTGAGTCATCTTTCCACGACGGATACCTATTACTGACAGACTATATTACCCCCGGTTTCTCAACACTCGATTATCGTGCTGTTAACGTAATTGACGATTAATCGCTTGTTATCTGCTATGATTGGCTGTTGAAAATTCATGCAACCAATCACAGCAGATAACGCTTGCTTGACAATTTGTCACATTAATTTTGCAATAATTTAGCGTTAGGCCGGCTAAGAGGCCATGCGTACAATGAGGCATTTCAAAAAATAAAAGAGTATGTTTTTTAAACTTGTACTTTTTATATAACAAAACTACAATAGGTGTATGAGAGAGGACGCGGCGGAGTCGCTACGTGAGCACATGCGGTGGCAGTTGCGGCCGCCCCTCCAACTTGCTGTAGTCCAAGTGGAATTCCTTCGCCACCTGGTGACAAAATAACATGCCGTTTTAAATGATACAAAAATAAAACATATAAATCAATAAGGCTTCGTTTCCGGAGACGAAGGGGTCGCGTGCAGCGTGACGACTCGTGGTGCGTCGCTTCTACGTAAACGCCAAAGCTCCTCCGTAAGGTCGTTTGTTCACGAGGCACCGCACGACACGATTTGCAGTCACCATTTTTAACACACAACACACTTGCAGTCGTTCGTTTGTGTTGTTTCGTTCGTTTGAAGTGCACTTGTATTGTTTTATAAGCGCGTGAGTGACGAAACACGCGTGAGCCGTGCGGTGCGGTGTTTCGTGTCGTCATCAAGCTCATACTTGTCAGCAGCTAAATCGTTACCGCAAAGTCGCGAAGACATAGCCGAAAAACCGCTAGTAAATCGTGTCGCGTGTGGTGCGGTGTCGTGCAATGAACAAACGATTCATACAAATATATGGAGCTCTGAATCGTAACCACATTTTGTCGTGTCGTGTGTCGCGTCAAGAACAAACGGCCTAAGCTCTTATACAACGCCATATGATTGAATTTAGTGCAGTCCACACAACAAAACGCGACGCGCGGCGCCCCGCGTCTCCAGAAACGAGACCTAAGAATCAGCAGTGTTTTAAACGTCACAAGCTACAAAACAGTGCCAAAAACGACAGCCAATCATGCAAGATAAAAATTTAGGCACATCGCTAGCAACTAGACAAGACCCAATATTTAAAACACACAAAATTTTCGCAATTGCTAAACAGAACTAGTATAAAAGATACACATGAAGAGTTCTTGCCTTTCTGACAAGCCATGTATAAGCTGCCTTCAAATACAATATTCATGCGTTTCTTAAAAAAATAGTCATGCCACATGCATATAGTATATATCTAAATAACCGCCAATAGTACCTTACGCCAGTTGTGCGCATCAAAGAAGTAGTAGGTGCCACGCTCGTACGTTGAGGTCTTCTCCACCATAGGCATACCGGGCGCTTGAGAGATCCACACCTTTTCCTCCATGTGATACCGCCATTCTCGGTTATAACTGGAACAAAATACATTATTTTATTATACTATGTAAAGATAAATTACCTAAGTATCCTTGTTGGGTTAATTCAGTAGAGATATACTGCGAAAATTGTATCATTATTGCAGCACTGATCAAATGCTTGGTGTAAATATCAGTTCATTTTGTATGTTGAAGCATTGCGACTATGCAGCTTTAATTACTGCATATTGCTTAGCATTTTATTACCTAGTATTACACCCAAATTGGATTTTAGCCTAGCTAGCCTTTAATTTCGAATAATTGGCTTATTTAGAAGGATTAGTCGCAGGTGAGTGAAACCCATATAAACACAATTGAAGCTAGTCGAGTGGCGAGCTACTTCTCTTGCGCCGGCGACGCCGCTACCCGTCACCGGTAAGGAGCATAGGGCAGCCAGACGGATGGGCGTCCCTCCACCTGTCGATCGTCAGAGCATTGTTCAACAACACGTCAACAGGTGTATTTTGGGTTTTTATGTCTAGAATATCAAGCAGCGTGAAGAATGACAGAGCTTTTCAGATACTTTTAGGAGTCCCTAAATTATAATACTTTTTCAAACTAAGTGTCAAATGATCAGATTTTAACATTTTGTTGGACTATGATTTTACTATGTGCTGTTGCAATTGTACATTCTGATTTAACGCCAGTTATAGTCCCCGGCATGTAACTTGGCAAGTTTTTGGCGTAGTGGGGGAAAATTCGCGTATGGTGCGCGTACTGACCAACCACCATATAGAACGAACGGGACGTGGACGCGACGCCAGTCAGTCGATCTTTGTGTCAACTGACCAACCAATCGCGCGCTAGGAACGGTACTAAACGTTCACCGCGCCCCTTTTAGTAGCCAAAGAGACCTGAAAAGCGACTTGGGCGCATCTAACGACTCTTGCCAAGTTACGTGCCGACAACTATAGGAGATGGACGAAACTATAGTAGTCACAGTGGATCTTTGTGTCTCTGAAGTTGGCTGCAAGGCCCTGCACAGTCGCTATTTTGTGTCAAAGCTGAAGTAGAAGATAGCTTTGTATAACTGCCTCTTTCAATCGCTTACGATTGTCGCATCATCCTTTCTCGCTTACTGTGTGCAGTATACTCGATGACAAACTGTTTCTTGCACAATGGTTCGCAGAGCCAACTTCAGAGAGACAAAGATCTGTTTTGACTACTGTATTTTTATATGATAATCAACCTGAGGCTGACATTTTCATTGTGTATAATATTCAAGTATGTAAAAACAATGAGATTGACTCACAGTTCAGCTGCCGCTGCGATTTGCAGCACGTCACCCACGAAACAGTAGAACAAATAAAACAAGAGGTCTTCCTTATATCGACTCAGTCGTAAAGGCGCCAATTTTTCTCTAATTGAACCATTGATTAGATATTCGGGAGGCACATGATAGTCCATATCCTGTGGTCTGAAACAAATAACAAAATAAATCTTTTAAAGATCGTAATCTTATGATTCTTCATTAAATTTAGATTTGAATCATAAAATGGCCTATCCACTAAAATGGTTTAGCTTGATGTGAAAAAGATAACTTGAGGAAGGTTTATTCTATTTGTATACAGTTTTCTATTTAGTATTCTCAGTAAGCTCAGAAACTCAGAGTAATAACTTGAAAGGGTGCCTGTGCCCATAGTGAAAGAATTTGAAAACTGATGCAGGTATAAACAACTGTACATAATATTTGCATTACCAGTCTTGAATGGGTCTCTCATTTAAAAGGCAGAACACTGAATGCCTTTGAGGCTGATTTGATGAATCAACTATAATATTTACATGAATTACCTGCACGGCGTATCCGCCCAAGGGCCAGCAAAGGTGAGATAGAGGTTGTCCGGTGAATTTAAATTCAGTCCGAGCGCAGTGAGATCTTGCCCTAACGCCAGCGACACTAAACTGGGATCCGATTCCGCCGCGCGAATAAACGTCAACAGTCCCACGATACCAAACTGGTTCGGTATCATTGTCTCTGGTATATTCGTTACTTTACCTAAAACATTACACATTATTATTAACACTGTCAGAACAAAAATTCTACTTCTAATGTTATATTATCTGGACTATATATTAAAACTGCTATACTGCTATAAGAACAAATGCATGCATTTTAATATATTTCCAGCACTTATTTAGTATACACACCGTAAAATTCCGTATGTGCTCCTTGACTGATAACTTTAGGGACAAAAAAATTATATGTCAGGTGCAAATTCAGTTCAATTCACTATCTAAATCAAAATTCCACAGATATAGAACATTAAAATATGGCATGCATAATAATAAACACAAAATAGATAAACACAATTTGTGTTATTATTGTTATTAATTAGAAATGCAGCACAATATCTTGTTCATTTGCAGGACATGGCACGTTAACAAAAGTGCATTTCTGTGTTATTCAAACCAACATTATTTTGTTTTTTAGATTAGAATACTGGACCAAAAGAATTTTAGTGGACAAATCTCATTAAGAAGTTAAAAAGGTTTATCAATAGTATGTATTGAGTAGATTTTTACCATCGGGTGAGGTCTGTATGCCTTTCCGAGGCTTGTCGTTGGTGTGGTTGCTGAAGTCGGGCGGCGGGGGCAGCGGGCCGGGCGGCGGGAGGGGGGCCGCGCCACCCGCACTCGACGTACCGGGCAACGCGGGGAAGTCCTCCGACGACATCGTGAACTCTGACTGCTCTGATGTTGGCTGCTTCACCATACCCACTGTCAAAAAATAGATTAAAAGTGATCAACTAAATTTAATTTAAAGACCTAGTGGCAACAACTAGAATATTGATCTTGTTGCTACTTTCACTGATATCAGTTTAATAATTGAAGCTCTAAAATGGTGATTAATTTTCGATATTTTTATCTAAATGAGATATATTGTCATTATAAGTTGCTTCTAAAATGTAGATCTGAACAAAGAGTAAAAAACTATCAGCCTCATATTTTTTTGACTTATTATTGTTGAATGGTTTTGGTCTGTATGAGGTACTAACCGTAAGGTTTAGAGCCGGGGGGCGGCGGCGCAGCGGCGGGGGCCTGGTCACCGGCTCCCCGCGCCGTGAGTGATGGGAACTCGCTGAGGTCCAGCAGCGGGGGCGTCGACGTGTCGCCACCCTCGCCGAACACCGAATGGTAGTTGCTGCTAGTGTTGAACCGAGACAGGTTGCCCATACTCGACTGAAGGCAACAATAGATACGTGATAGAATACTCTTTACTGTACACCATAACAAATCACAAATTTTGAACTGTTAAGATTAATGGTGTGTAAAGGGTGATCTTATCGCTAAAAGCAATCTTTTACAGATAACCTTTGGATGGACTTGATAAACAAGGAGAAAAGATATACATCACACACACAAATTACTCAACATGAAACAACATTTTTTTACAGAAAGAGCTACTTTACATCTTCTCCTTAGTTCACACCAAAAAATCAAATTAGGATATAAAGTGTTGAAACTCGAAAGTAACTGTATTTGAATACAAATATTGACACAAATCTTGCTAGGTTTATTTGAAAACCAAAGTAGGCACTATTGATGTTTGAATAACATTTTAAGGTTAATTCTTAGCAATCTATAAGAGGTTTCTTAGAAAATACTAAGCATTATACATATTTTGGATTTCACACATTCTAATAAGAATTAAAATGACTCACAATTTATACCAATTAGAATGCCAGTGTAATAACAAGCAGTCACAAATTATTCTTAGCTTCACAGATAATTCCTTTCAATTATTTGCTGTAGGTAAGCAGCAATATTTTTTTCTCTCTACCCACATTTATAAATTTATTATGACAGAAAATAAAATTGAGATTCTCACCATGGAATTTGAGTTAGGCTGCGATAACGCGTTTGGTATGGGAACCCTGCGGTCGGCAAACGCCCGTTGGCCGAATAGTGTTGATCGCGATGCCATAGAGGGCGGAGCGCCCCCGGGCATTGCGGTGGAGTTCCGGCCGGGCGACAGTGCGCCTCCGAATGTGGGCGTCACATGGCCCGATACACCGCCCACCAGGCCTGAGCTAACGCGACCACCCACACCGCCGCTCGCTAGGCTTCTAGGTGCTTGTTGGAAATTCAAGTTTGCCATAACCTGAAAAAGTTAATTGCCCTTAGTTTCATACATGAAATAGCACATTTCTCACACTACAGAAATTTTTACAATACAGTTTATGCTTTACTGAATAATCTTTATCTAGGCCCCTCACATGTTCTAGCCAGTGACCAACTCGGGTAGTATCAAAACCAAATGGTGATTTTACTGAACTATTAAGACCTATTGTATGACAAATTCTATTTCTTATAAGCAAAGCATAGTCCTTAATAAAATAGAATAATAATCTTATGTGAAACTATCTATTGTTTACAAATTGCTGCTCATACCAATTAGCTATCTAAAAGCAACAGTTTTCCTTGAGACTGCCTGTCTCTTGGGTGTATTGTTGTTGAATTAACTATGAAGATGACGACTTGTTGTATCAATGTCTCTACATGATAAGACTTATGGCAATGAATTTGACTATGTTTAAGACTATGTTAAAATTTTCTTAATTAAATAATTATGTATAATAAATGTCACAAGTTATAAATATATTCATGAATACTAACATTTCATACAAAGAACTAAAGAAAGTCTGTTTCAAAAGTCTTCCAACTTGATATTTTTTCAATACCCACTTTCCAATATCTTGGATGGACATTAGTGTATTGCATTCAGCTTTGTAAGGCATTTACTTGACCTAAGTAAACCCTAAATGGAAAATATATATTTTTAGCCATTTTTCTACAGATATGACAGGACAAGGAATAATATGGTAGGTCAATACACCTCAAAATGTACTGTTACAAACAATAATCTAAGATAAAGTCTCATAAATAGAACCTGTAATAATTGATTAATGTAACCACGAATGTAAAACTGAACACATCAGGCTGTTCAGTAAAATATACGATACCTTACGGTAAAACTGTGTTGACTAGAACTACGATCAGTCCAAACTTTGGTGTTTGTGAAACGAGACCAAATGAATTTCATACATACGCATTGAGGTGTTCAATGCAGAGATAGGAATACGAGATAACGTTGGCTAATAACAACAAATGTAGTAGGTATCATACATTTTATCAGTATTTTACTATGGTTTGGTTATTCGTCCCCTGTCAAACAATGGCGACCCCTGTTTAAGGTACACTCGATTCTTCAAAAAAATATTTTTTTACCTAATGTGTTGACGTCAGTCCTTGTTCCACTATTTCAATACAAGTATAAATGGTTCATAATCGAGTATTCTCTGCAGGAACAAATAAATCCACTCCAATGAAATAAACAAAAGTTTGTTGACTGTCCAATTTAGACGACGATTTTTATGCATTCAAAAATTTTAAGACGAACTAAAAAGATGCTCAAAACCGTCCATGCATGAAACACTGCTATAAAACGCTGAAAACTTTATGCATCTTTGGGTCACTTATAAATATTTTAACAATTTCACTCAGTTTTGTCGAACGCCACATTACCCTAAACAACTGGCGGCCATATTGTTGAAAGCGGACGGAAAACTGTAACAATTTTCGCTCTAGTAACTTATTAATTATGTGAATGAGCCACTTTGAAAAGGGTATATCAAGACAACTTGTCAAATTTGTTTTTAATTATAATATTATTTATAAATGTCGACATAACTTTAATTTTAAAAAGTGAAACACAATTTAAATAAATAGTGTTTAGTTTGACTTTTGTAGCCAACACTCAATTTAATTACCACACGTAAATAAAAAATTCTAAAATTCTGCTATAAGAAAAAATTAAAACTAGTTTAGTCTATGATTCCCTTTGAAAAAATTGCGTAGTTTCACGTGGCCTTACAAAAATAATAATATCCAATAGATTTGTGCGGGACGGACGTGATCGATCAAGGCCCCAGGCTGACTGAAGGTTGTAAGGCTTCAGCTTGAACGCGTTGACGCCCCTTGCACCTATTGTTCAGATGTCTTCGAGCAAGTATTGACCCTGCAGTGGTTGGAAGGCTGCCAAGGATGTTGAGGGGAAGGCGTGATGTCCAGTTCAGAAAAAAAGTCAGGTTTTCATGTCCAAAAGCGACGTCTCTTCATGGTCTCCGTTACGCAAAGTGACGTGGATTTAATATTTCGGAAATAATGGCTACGATTAGGACGGTGCCTCAGCGCACTATCCTACCACCACACTTTACCGTAACGAGGACCTCGAAACAACGACCGCGCGTAAACTTTAATTAATAAATTAATACCTTACGGCTAGTCGCTGAAAACCGACAGAAACCCCCCTTCTACTGAACCGATTTTGATGAGACTTGTGTCTCTGGATAGGTCTCGAGAAGACCTTCCCTCCGGACCTGGGTCCAGGTTCCTATCTGCTACCTTCACGGAGCCCTTGCGTTGAGAACGCCTAATAAGGGGAATTTCAGTCAGTTTGTAGCTTTATATGCTACTTTACAATACAATGGTGCACTTTAGTGCCAGGGTACCAGCGAGGGACTTGTAGCCCTACTCCTGGACCGTCGATCTGTGACAGTTCCACAGCTTCATCTGTCACCTTCACGGGCACAGCCACGTGAAAGTGCGAAAACATAGCTTCAGTGCCTGTTTTCGGCATATTTCGTGAGTTTGTACTCGAGCTGGTGGGCGGATCCGCATTCACCAACCGTCATCGGATAGCCCTCGCGATGGGCTACCCCATGGTGGAAGTCCGGTGGATACAGCTCCAACCCTCGATCCAGTATTCACTCTGATGTGGTCGATGATGCGAGAAAACCATGGAACCTCTTACTATATTAAGTCGGTTAGTTCCCTAACCACCAGAGCTAGGCTCCTTCCAAAAATGTGGTTGGGAAGCTGGAGAATTGGGCTATCGAATGGTAGTACCCTGATGGGTGTACCACCAGCCCTTCTGGGACTTCTGATGCCGGGAAGCGGCCGAAATAGCAAATATCGTGTTGTTCCACGGCTTTAACGCCTCTGTGTGTGTATGTGTAGCTGTATATTAGCTATGTGTTGTGACTGAGTCCAGGCGTGTGCCCGAGGGTCCCCAAAGGTAATGCTTCAGATAGCATATCAATAATCCTTCAGGCACCAAGTGTGTCTGAAGGTAGTGGGCCCTCTGGCAGACGCGTAGAAACGTCCATGCTGGCACATACAGACACATTATTTCAAGTAAGTAATATCTATGTACTAGAATTACATAGATGCCATCTATATATAGGGCCTGGACACAGTTCCAGGTCACCTAGAAGCGCTAAAACGCTTATAACCAAAATTCTATTTACTTACTTGAGCAAAAATGCATGTATTTACCATCTCAGAGTGAAACTGTTTTAAACCTGGCTATGTACTGTTATTATGTACAGTTTTTCAGTCATAGCACCAAGGTATACTATCTAGAACACCTAGGTGGTGTTTCCTAACAAAATAAATGTGTAAGGTAAATAATACGATTGGTAGGTGGGCAGAGCGCACCTATCGATACTTGCGACCCGGCCATTTTCGGGGGGTCCAAAAAACGTAAACAAATATTTTTTATTTGCTTAAAATACTACTTACACATTTTATCTATAGTATATTAATTCTAATTATACTAGATAACCGTATTTTAGGTACTATAGGCTATTATAAAGCCCTCAAAACGCTATTCTAAAATACCAAATTTGTCTGCTTACGCGCCAGACTATATATATCGTGCACCGCCATCTGACTGCTCATTTCGAACTAAACGGCCATGGCGGTCGGTCATGTTTACGGAATTTGACTTGTTTTGATTTTGCTTTCTTTCCGTAACTACCGCATTTAGTATGTATGTAACGATTCTAATTTACTCTTTAGACCCCATATTTACTTAATACATACTCATATACACTAAAACATAATGTTTAGTGCCTCAAAAAGTGGTCGAAATTTTATGTTTGAAAAAACTATAAAAGAAAAATTCTCGTCTAAAACTGTTTAGTACGAGCTAGCGCGCTGGGGTAAGCAGACGTATGTTTGTTCATAACATTTTATATTTACAACAAACTATACTAATATTGTTTGTGATGCCCCGTCGCGAACATCTCTCCCGCCGTGCAGTGTCGTGTCGACCCGATGTGTTGACGCGGCGCTGCATCACGCATAGTGAGCGACGCACGTCGGCAGCGCGCGTGCCACGACGCTCAGCGACACGTCGCTCTGCTCTCGCCGCGGGAACTCTGCTACGCTCATTTCGGTAGTGACGAATGAGCTTCTTCACCGGACGCTTTAGAGTGCCGCCAGTGGTGCGCACCTCAGCGATCCGGACTTCTCCATCAGGCCCAGGGTATATGGCCTGGATGCGGCCTCGCGGCCACGGGTTGCGTGGCGGCTGGCCGTCAGCGACGGGGGCGGGGTGGCCTCCTGCAGGCCAGGCCCGCAGCTATGGGCTCCCGCCGGTTTTGGAGCACCGGCAGGCAGCCTCGGCGACTGGCCTCCTCTCGGAAGGCCTCTCGGAGCTCTGTCTGTGTCTCGTTCGTGGTGAAAACGCCGTGTGATGGCGATATTCACGACCTCTATTGGTCTATCTGTTGGTCGGTGAAAGCGCCGTATGATGGCGTCATTCACGCCCTCTATATGGTCGGTGAAAGCGCCGTGTGATGGCGTCATTCACGCCCTCTATATGGTCGGTGAAAGCGCCGTGTGATGGCGTCATTCACGTCCTCTATATGGTCGGTGAAAGCGCCGTGTGATGGCGTCATTCACGCCCTCTATATTTCTCTGAAAATCCGGTTTCCTACCCGGCTTCTTCTCGATGGAGACTAGCTTTGTAAGAGCTGTCTCGTTACTGTGGGGCACTTCTATGGCTTCTTCCCGCCATAGCATAGGGGTCTCTTTGTGCCCGCTCTCTAGCCGCCTTATGTCGCGGTTCAGGATGTCTTCTGCCCTCTTCTGAGGGTCAGAAGCTGGCTTATTTGGCTTGATAGCCAACGATTCTGTGGCAAAGATTTCACGGAGCCGCCGGTTCGGTTCCGTGTCTCGCCCTTCAACGGACTGCATCCCGTTGATATGATCCAACCGCCTTATGTCGCGGTTGGAATGTCTTCTGCCCTCTTCTGAGGGTCAGAAGCCGGCTGTACATAGATTTCGCTGGCGAAGAATTCACGGAGCTGCTCGTTCAGTTCCGCATCTTGCCCCGCGTCAACGTTCCGAGTTCCGTTGACACGATCCAACCGCCTTATGTCGCGGTTCAGGATGCCTACTGCCCTCTTCTGAGGGTCAGAAATCGGCTATACAGCTATGGCAGAGATCTCACGGGACCGCCGGTGTGGTTCCGTGTCTCGCCCTACAACGGACTGCGTGCCGTTGACATAATGCACCTGCTGGCCCGGTGTTCTGGTGTGTGTACCATGCAATGTCCAGCCCATCATGGTCCTTGACGCGATGGGTTGGTCTCTTGGTCCCCTACGGACCTCAGTGACCAGCAGCAAATGCCAGTTGTCTTGTCCGACGAGTGTCTTCGGTACTCCCGCCGGATACATAAGCTCAGACGTCAAGTCTTGAAGGTGCCTGCATCGTGCCAGGTCCTTATGATTGACTGCCTGTGAAGACAGGTTGAGCTTCGAAATGGTGCGCGCATTGAAGGGCACCCGATTATTCAACTGGCTTGTGCGAACGACTGTTATTCGTCTCGATAGTGGAGTATCGATCCTAGTGTGTCCTATGGCATCGATCTTCAGTGGCTCAATTGGGCCCACTGCTCCTACTCGCTGAGCGATTGCTTCGTCGATCAGCGAGACGGTAGACCCGTCGTCAAGGAGTGCGTATGTGTCTGCCTCTCCCGCCGGTCCTATGACCCGGACCGGTATCATCTTCAGGAGAGCTTGACTCGAATTAGTTCGCGAACTAGCCACCGTTTCCTGCGACTTCTCTGTCTGAGGCTTCCTGTTGTAAGGAAGTCGATTGTGCGTGGCGGTGCACCCCTTGAGGCCACACTGCTTCTTGCTGCAGCTGTGGTTCTTACGACGGTATCTGAGGCAGCGATAGCACAAGTTGTATGCTTGGCTAGCTCCCATTTTTTGTCACTTGCTGCGTCTCTGTACTTTGAGCAGTCAGACGCGTAGTGACCCTCTTTGTCGTAAATTCGACATTTGTTTACCGGCTTGTCGGTAACTATGTGCGTCCTCTATATGACGCGTTTTCCCGCCACCGAGTCCGTTTCTTTAATGTTCTCGGGCGGTGCGAATGCACTGCAGAAGTGAGCTTGCTCTGTTATAAAGTCGCTGAAGAGTGACAAGTCTGGCAGCGACTGGTACTTTTCTGTGTACGTTCTATACCATTGTACACGTAGAGAATTGGGCAGCTTCTCAGTTAACTGGCGCATCAGCTCAGCATTGAGTAAGTAGTGCTCCTTCTTGAGGGCCCGTAAGGTGACGACTCCGCTTCTGATCCGACTTGCAAAGGTGCATATATCTTTGGGCTGTTCGCTGCAGCGTGGCAGCCCTCTGAGTCGGTCGGTTTCAGCCTGAGCTAGTGAGTCGGGCCGTCCAAATTGTAGCTCCAATTCTCTCATGATCTCATCCGGTTTCGCGTTCCCGATGAGTTCTGAGCTCACTGTCTCCAGTGCGCGACCACGCAAGCTCCTTCTGAGTCTTGCTGTGTTTTCAATGTCGCTGAAGTAGGCATGAGTTGCCTCGTAAATGGCTCGAAAAGTCAGCCATTCTGTGTGAGCTCCACCGAAGTTCGGCAGAGTCAACATAACCTGCGACGCCGTTCGGTTAGGCGTCCATGGTTCGATTTTTCTGTCGGCTAGCGACACTATAGCGGATGTCAACTCCGTTAGAAAAGGACGGAGTGACTCTTTCGCTTCTATTTGCCCTGGTGGCTCCGTCTTGGACGGCTCTGTCCTAGACGGTTCTATGTTAGCCCTCGTCTGTGGTTGGTCTATATGGGTCTGGGAGTCCATTACAGCGTCGCCGCTCGCAGGTGGAGGCCTATCTTGCTTCCTATTGGCGACGTCGTCCTCCCTCAACGGTGTGGGCTCTGGCGCCTCTTCGACCCAGGAACGCACGTACTCTTCATTTGAGTCTCTTTGATCCATATATTCCGCTTCAGAAGGTTCTTCTTCTGCTCTCTGAAGGGCTAACTGTGCGAGCTCCAACTTAATCTTCAGTAAGTTTTCGCGAGCTCTTGAGACTCTTCCCTGTAACCGGGTCGTCTTGCTTGTAGACGGCGGTCTCCAACGTTTATTACGGGCGTCACCCCGGGTAGCCATTATTTCCTTATGTACAAAGGTCTTGTCTTGGATCCTTTGTTTTTCATCAGAAGGCTTCAGTGTTCCTTCTGAAGATCCTTCTTCTCTCGATGCCTTCCTGCATGTGCTCGGTTCCTGTGGTTCCTCCTCTTGGTGTGTGGGCGTATTGTCACCTATCTGTGACACGGTTGGGCTCCTGTTCGGTGCGGACTGTTCAGTCCCATCAGTCGTTGTCGGCGAGCGTGGGGGCAATTGATGGTGTATACCTGCACCCGGTCGCTCCATGGCGACTGTCCGCGCCTCAGGTCTCTTGTCCTGCGATCTGGTTATCGGCATTCCGACTGGTCCAAAATGTCAGCTCGAAACGGTTAAGTCCAACTCCAGACTTCAGTACGATTGGGTTAAGTCTATTTTCGAGCTTCCAAACGGCTATGTCCAAGTCCAGTCTTTGCTTCAAGACGTCGTCGACTCGAAACAGCTAAGTCCAAACTTCAAGTTTTTTCTCGAAAAACCTAAGTCGTAACTCCGGGTTAAGTCCAATTTAAATCGTTGACTCGAATAGGGTTCGCTTCCTTTTTCAAAATTGAAAAAATATTTTTAAACTCCGGGTTAACTTTTAACTCCGGGTTAACTCTGGCCCTCTTGACTCCGGGTTATCCTTCAGACTATAAGTTTTTATTCAGTCTTCAAAACTATAAGTCCCAAATCAGCTTCAAAACTGCTATGTTGACACGACACAGGTTCACTATATTACTATCGACCCACAAGGGGTAAGCACTTGAGTAAGTTTTCACTGTACTTACTGTTTTATACGTGTCAACCTGTCCAGCAGCCTCCAAGGATGACCAGCTGGTCTGATACCACTCGCAGAAACTTCTGTCTAACACTTGACGTTAGTAGTCAGTCCAGACTCCAGCTATCGAAGGTCCAAGCTTCGATTGAGAACTTCTATCTCTTATATGACTATTTGTTTCCAAACAAATTCTAAGTCAATAATAAGTCTTCAGCTATAACGCTTCAGGAAATTTACAGGAACTATTTTTCGTTCTATTTTTTATAGAACAAGTCGCCCACACGACTATACAATATGCCTCTGTGTGTAAGCCTCCTCTAGGATAGCGCTTCAGCGATAATCCTTCAGCCGTAATCCTTCAGGAATTCTATGAACGTTTGTATGTTCGTTCTATCTCCTAAACAAGCTTTCGACACGCTATATATGAAATTTCCGATTCTGAAATTTCAGCGATAACTCTTCAGGCAATCTACTTGTTCCTTCAGGATACAGTTTCTATGTATTCTCAGATACTACTGTTTCTCAGTATGCAGGTTACACAACAGAGACAACTCAAAATTCCGTCTTTTTGCGACGGTAATCTAATCGGAACGAAATGCTTCTCTGGAAGCAGCTAGGCACCACAGGAAACGGCTCAGGAAAGGCAGTTGCGTCCCAGCAAAATGGTTATGTTCTAGAGCTAGTCCACGCGTGGGTCCCAAACCACACGTGCACTTTTCACTCCGGTAGTCGCTCTAGAAGCTTCTACTAACCAAGGTCAAACGTACGCGCGCCTTTTGACGACGCTAATCTCCCAGTTACTGGGTTTCTACACTGTTTTTGACTGTTAAAGAAATATGATCTTAACCTCGACACTTGTAAGGTTTACGAGGGGGACGTCAGGTTTCTTTATTCACTGGAACTTTTCTCACGAACGTAACGTTACGTACCCCGGTCGGTACTTTGTGTAGGTGTGTACTCTTACCAGATTTATATTGAGGGTACATACGTTCTCAGCAATGGTCGTCAGGCTTCTTTGTTCTCAGGAATTTTCACTGGCTTGGGCCTCGGTTTTCTTTGTTCTCAGGCACAAGCTTCACAGGAACGATACGTTTGACTTTCGATAAAGAAATAGGAATGTAACCCCACTTAACAAGGTTACGGGACGTCTATCTTCTTTGTTCTCAGGAACGGGACAACGGTTTTCTTTGTTCTCAGGAACTAGGCTCTTCAATATTGGCCTGTATTTTCACTGGAACCCAGGACGCCAGGCTTCTCTGTTCTCAGGAACGGGACAACGGTTTTCTTTGTTCTCAGGAACTAGGCTCTTCAATGTTGGCCTGTATTTTCACTGGAACCCAGGACGCCAGGCTTCTTTGTTCACTGGAACTAGGCTCTTCCTATTGGCCTGTATCTTCACTGGAACGCTGCGTAGGTCATTTGCTCAAAAATCCGGCTCGACAGGACCAGCAAATGTGCGGGACGGACGTGATCGATCAAGGCCCCAGGCTGACTGAAGGTTGTAAGGCTTCAGCTTGAACGCGTTGACGCCCCTTGCACCTATTGTTCAGATGTCTTCGAGCAAGTATTGACCCTGCAGTGGTTGGAAGGCTGCCAAGGATGTTGAGGGGAAGGCGTGATGTCCAGTTCAGAAAAAAAGTCAGGTTTTCATGTCCAAAAGCGACGTCTCTTCATGGTCTCCGTTACGCAAAGTGACGTGGATTTAATATTTCGGAAATAATGGCTACGATTAGGACGGTGCCTCAGCGCACTATCCTACCACCACACTTTACCGTAACGAGGACCTCGAAACAACGACCGCGCGTAAACTTTAATTAATAAATTAATACCTTACGGCTAGTCGCTGAAAACCGACAGAAACCCCCCTTCTACTGAACCGATTTTGATGAGACTTGTGTCTCTGGATAGGTCTCGAGAAGACCTTCCCTCCGGACCTGGGTCCAGGTTCCTATCTGCTACCTTCACGGAGCCCTTGCGTTGAGAACGCCTAATAAGGGGAATTTCAGTCAGTTTGTAGCTTTATATGCTACTTTACAATACAATGGTGCACTTTAGTGCCAGGGTACCAGCGAGGGACTTGTAGCCCTACTCCTGGACCGTCGATCTGTGACAGTTCCACAGCTTCATCTGTCACCTTCACGGGCACAGCCACGTGAAAGTGCGAAAACATAGCTTCAGTGCCTGTTTTCGGCATATTTCGTGAGTTTGTACTCGAGCTGGTGGGCGGATCCGCATTCACCAACCGTCATCGGATAGCCCTCGCGATGGGCTACCCCATGGTGGAAGTCCGGTGGATACAGCTCCAACCCTCGATCCAGTATTCACTCTGATGTGGTCGATGATGCGAGAAAACCATGGAACCTCTTACTATATTAAGTCGGTTAGTTCCCTAACCACCAGAGCTAGGCTCCTTCCAAAAATGTGGTTGGGAAGCTGGAGAATTGGGCTATCGAATGGTAGTACCCTGATGGGTGTACCACCAGCCCTTCTGGGACTTCTGATGCCGGGAAGCGGCCGAAATAGCAAATATCGTGTTGTTCCACGGCTTTAACGCCTCTGTGTGTGTATGTGTAGCTGTATATTAGCTATGTGTTGTGACTGAGTCCAGGCGTGTGCCCGAGGGTCCCCAAAGGTAATGCTTCAGATAGCATATCAATAATCCTTCAGGCACCAAGTGTGTCTGAAGGTAGTGGGCCCTCTGGCAGACGCGTAGAAACGTCCATGCTGGCACATACAGACACATTATTTCAAGTAAGTAATATCTATGTACTAGAATTACATAGATGCCATCTATATATAGGGCCTGGACACAGTTCCAGGTCACCTAGAAGCGCTAAAACGCTTATAACCAAAATTCTATTTACTTACTTGAGCAAAAATGCATGTATTTACCATCTCAGAGTGAAACTGTTTTAAACCTGGCTATGTACTGTTATTATGTACAGTTTTTCAGTCATAGCACCAAGGTATACTATCTAGAACACCTAGGTGGTGTTTCCTAACAAAATAAATGTGTAAGGTAAATAATACGATTGGTAGGTGGGCAGAGCGCACCTATCGATACTTGCGACCCGGCCATTTTCGGGGGGTCCAAAAAACGTAAACAAATATTTTTTATTTGCTTAAAATACTACTTACACATTTTATCTATAGTATATTAATTCTAATTATACTAGATAACCGTATTTTAGGTACTATAGGCTATTATAAAGCCCTCAAAACGCTATTCTAAAATACCAAATTTGTCTGCTTACGCGCCAGACTATATATATCGTGCACCGCCATCTGACTGCTCATTTCGAACTAAACGGCCATGGCGGTCGGTCATGTTTACGGAATTTGACTTGTTTTGATTTTGCTTTCTTTCCGTAACTACCGCATTTAGTATGTATGTAACGATTCTAATTTACTCTTTAGACCCCATATTTACTTAATACATACTCATATACACTAAAACATAATGTTTAGTGCCTCAAAAAGTGGTCGAAATTTTATGTTTGAAAAAACTATAAAAGAAAAATTCTCGTCTAAAACTGTTTAGTACGAGCTAGCGCGCTGGGGTAAGCAGACGTATGTTTGTTCATAACATTTTATATTTACAACAAACTATACTAATATTGTTTGTGATGCCCCGTCGCGAACAAGATTGATTAATGAATAATATTGTATAATGTTCCTTCATAAAAACGTCATAAAAAGATAATACGCCATTGTCATTTATACATGAGACAAGTCAAAGGAATAAAGATTTTCTTTTTAATTTTTGTGACAAATTTAAGCTTACCAATGATATTCTAGTAAATAGATATGTTATGAGCCCGCGCATTGTGAAGACACGAATACGTCCTAATTGAGACGTATTGTCGTTAGTCTATGTCACGCATGGCGAAGAGCGATACGCTTTGTTGAAATAAAAACAAAATTTAAAAAAATTCCATCGTGTGTATTTAGAAAGTTTATTATATATGATACCAAAGTACGTAAAACAGAAGGGATCTGATACCCTATGTATGTAGGCAAAAAACCTCAAATTACTATTTTTTTCTAATATTAGTAGTGAAATGTCAGATTAATCAAAAGTGTGCTGCCGTTGCTGCGCGGAACACTTTTTTCGGTTGTTTTGTGAGTGTATAACGTATCTGTTTACTAGAATATCATTGAGCTTACTTTATTTATTCAACATAGAAAAAAAATATTATCATTTTATTTTGGATTGTATTTTTCATATGAACGTACAAATTTCAAACTATCCACAGTCAAAGTCATGGGCTCACAATTTAAAAAAATATTTTACAGTCAAACACTACTCCCTTTTGTGTCACCAGTCGGGTAAAAAGCGCCTGAGCTTCTGCCTTGACATGTTCTTATTTCTTGAATAAATCTCCAACTCTAATTTCAATAGGTTACCGTAACAAATTATTCAAATGAATATTATGTTTCTGAAACATGTATTTGTTTCACAAACACGTAGATATCGATTCCGAAACAGTGTTTATAACCAAATGTTTCTCAGTGCATACATGGCTTAATATGTTTAAAAGATCTTTAACTAAACTAACAATTTGAAAAGTCTTTGAATTCCGTGAGTTAGAAACCCTAGGCCCCAGTCAACAAAAAGGGATTATCGAGGGACGTCGACCATTCCCGAAACCCATGTTTTTCTTTACGGAATATCTGGAGATATCTGAACTATGACTACTATTCAACTCCAAATTGAAAAGAATTTATACGAGTTTTCTTGCCTACGTTTGATATGTGAAGAAAAATAGCAAAATATCGCACTAAACTAGATGCCCCAAATCGGGTGTTGTGACTTGTGAGAAGCCGTGCTCGTAATGTAAATTTCTAAATAAAGCTGAATTGGTTCATTTTTTGATAGCGCTTAAAGCAGCTTGTACAGCTTAGGCCCAGCTTTTTGATAGCTAGTTAACTATGCTAACGAATGGTTAAATATGCTAACCAGTGGTTACAAATTTCAGTAAAACGCGTTTATTTATCAGTTGTTTGCATAGACATACTAAATAACTTGGTTTAGGTAAAGGATTTTCCTAGCTCAATGGTTGTTTGTCTAACAAATGGTTAAATAATAAACTCTCTAACTTATTTCTTATTTCACCATATGTAAGGCTAGCAATTGATAATAAAACGCATTTTACTGATTTTAAAACTATTGGTTAGCATATTTGAACATTGGTTGAGTTAACTAGCGATAAAAAACTGACTATCTTGTAAAATAAATTAATATTAAGTAGATTATTGTTTAAATAAACTCAATTGGGTATATGAGCTTAATCTTTTGTGATGTGGTGTAGGAATTTTATCTTAATCTAATATGCATGACCCTTTTTGTCGCTTCCAACTAGAATCAAATAAGAACAAGACTTTATTTGCCTGAACTGTCTATGGTATGGAGTGATAATTTTTCATTACTTGGTAACACTGGGATCATATGATTGTTCAATGAAGAAGCACGTCTGATAGGCGTCGACTTACTTCTTTGAGCCAGTTTTTAATTTTCTGGCTCTTTATCGGTTGTTTTTTCGTGTTAGTGGTGCTAAATATTAACCTACAGCCATGGCGCTAAGCGATGCAGATGTTCAAAAGCAGGTATGTAAATGAAATTTAGCAGCAGCGTAAATCTGTCGACATGGATTTGTCAGAATAATTGATCCAAAATGAGGAACTTGCCGACTTTGCTCCAATTTTCCTCTGAAGTCAGAATAGACTTGGATACTGTCTTAGTCCTAAATAATGGTTTCTTTGAATAAAAATGGCATTATTTGTTACTAGATCAAGCACATGATGGCCTTCATCGAACAAGAGGCCAATGAAAAGGCTGAGGAAATCGATGCGAAGGCTGAGGAGGAGTTCAACATCGAGAAGGGCCGTCTGGTGCAGCAGCAGCGACTGAAGATCATGGAGTACTATGAGAAGAAGGAGAAGCAGGTTGAGCTCCAGAAGAAGATGTAGGTTTCCTTTACAGTATAACATTCTAATCCTAGACCTTAACTCACACTTTCTTAACTCTGATACTGGCTAGAACTCTTAAGGATATTAGGTTATATCATTCTGGTTAGTTTCGTCGGCATTAATTCATGAAAGTGAGTGCATATGGCCAATTATCTAAAGACAAGACTTCTCATATTATAAAGTTCTCTATAGCAGTAAACTCTTCACCTATTTAGTAGTCTTCCTTAGCACATTGTTATGTTCTAAGAAATTGAACATGGCCTTGAATGGTAGGTTTTTTAGTATGCAGGCTATACCAGAAGTATTACATAAATCAACACTTTCCTTTTTATTCACAGGATATCAATACTAAAAACCAATATATCTCACTAAAAATCTTCTGTTACACCTAGGTTTCTTCTTCAACTGTTTATTAATTAATTGAAATCTTATGACTTTACAATGATCAAACTCTATCATAAAGATTTGTGATTCTTATTTGATGGTCATGTGACCCTTTAGGTGTTAAATTTATGAATGAAGTGGTAACTCTTTATATCACAAATCAAATTCTCTGTCATACTACAACATTTTGTTGTAAATGAAATCTTTCCATGTTGTACTTTTTTCATTCACTTAAATTTTGTAGCGAAACAAGATTGTCACATGACCATACCATAAACAATAGTAGTAATCATGTTACGGTTTTTAAATTCTGAATGACACCTTAGTACTGTGTCTGAGAGAATTGATGTTCATTCTATTACACTATTTTATTATGCCTACTTATATTAGAAATATGACAGTCTATATATTAAAATCACACCTCAATGTATTTGTATGAAATTGACAACACATGTAGACCATGGCATGGATTTTGATATAGAATAACTTTTATCGCAGTAATATGTTCCTGAGGGATAACCTGCAATTGGGCTATCCAGATAGTATGATCCCTTGGGATAATTTGACCAGGGACTTGAAATTTTACTCAAAATTGCGTTATGGGTATTCAAGTAACGATAATGTGTAACTGTTCCACCAGGCTCGTAACAAAATTATCTATTGGCTATAAAGTTACTAGCAAACAGTACAAAATCTACAACTATTTAATAAAAATATTGATAATAATAATTATTGTTATTAATGTATTACGAAATCTACAACTGTTTAAATATAATATTCATAATATATCATACCTAGGTACAATTTATTATCAATATTTTCATTAAATAGTTGTAGATTTCGTTCCGTTTGCTAGTAACGTTATAGCCAATAGATAATTTTGTTACGAGCCTGGTAGAACGGTTACACATAATCGTTACTTGACTACCTATAATGCAATTTTGAGTAACTTTTCAAGCCCTGAATTTGGCTTTGACTTTCATAGTGGCAAAGTTGCTGGTAAAAGCTGCTTTACCTGTATTTTTTAACATTCATTCACATTTTATATTTTTCACACAAGTCTTACATGTATTGCTGAACAGAATCAAGTGATAACAATGATTACATGGAAGTTATCTCAGTTGATAAGACTTAATATTAGAGAATAGGTTTTCGCTGTCTTGAATGTTATAGTATATTTTTTAGTTACAGTTGAATTTAGCAGGGATTTCAATATCGTTTCAAGTAATGTTTTGTGTTTTGATTAAAGAGAGAAGTGCATCAATATTACCAAAAACTAGCACATCATTCCTTACTAAGGTGAGATAGTGGTCAAGCAACCCACTACAACAAAAAATACCATTTTATGAATGTTTTTGTTAAATTATTGCCTTAATGACCATGTTCACCCGATCGTTGAATGAGTTTAGAAACCTTTACCGAAAGTTTTACCCGACTGCCGGAGGAGGGTAATGTGTTTAACAGTGTATGTATGTTTGTTCCTATGTGGCGTTCTAGATTGAATTAGAATTGTAAAATATAAAACTGGCGGTTTTTGGGTGCCATATTGTAGGGGCCCAATATTTTATTCTTCCAAACCCTTCGTGTGGGGTATCAAAATAAAGGGTTTTAAGAGGTGATTTCAAAGATATAACACTTATATATTTAAATGTACCTAATTAGAAAAAAAATGTTTACTAAAAATGTTCTAAATAAAAAAATGTTAATTTAAAAATAAAAAATCCCGGCTGCTTAAAAAGCGAACTTAAAAGACGTAAACAGTTGTGTAGACGTAGCAACAACTGTGCAGTCGGAGGATACATCTGGTTTTGGCCAGCCAGCTCGCGAATACGTATCCTCCGACTGCACAGCATGATTTTCTTCTTGTTTACGTCTTTTAAGTTCGCTTTTTAAGCAGTCGGGTTTTTGATTTTTCTAATTAACTTTTTTTTTTCCTAATCTAAACAGATTAGGATAAAAAAAGTACATCAACACAATTTGCATTTCTCAATTTTATTCTAGTTTTACAGAATCTTTCTGTCTACTCCTTGGTCCTGTCAAACATCCCCTTTGATCGCCTTTTGCGTCATCCAAGAAAGAACCAGTCCTTACGTCGAAGGGAAAGTTCATTGACTCCTATGGCAAATATATTCTAGATTCGAAAGAATATAGGTCAGATGACGTATTTACTATGGCGTAGCGATCTTAAACTACATAAGTAGTGATAAAGAAACTTTGAGATCTGGTATATAACTTGGCAACAAAATCTGAGAAAATTTGGTTACAAAGCATTTGACCATTATCTCAACTGAGATGATATGGTTGACATGTGGATATTTGTTAAAATCTTAGATTCTTGTTAACTTCAAGTTAAACCTATTTCAATATAAACTTATAAAATAAATGTAAATAAAATCACACTAATATTATAAATGCGAAAGTTTGTGAGTGTGTGTTTGTATGTTTGTTACTTCTTCACGCTCAAACGTCTGGACGGATCTGGATGAAATTTGGCACAGATATAGATTATAGTCAGGATAGCATATAGGATACTTTTATCCCGGGAATATGTTCCCTAGGGATAATTTATGACATACACGCGGGCGAAGCCGCTGGCAGAAGGTGGTATATACATAACTTGTCCATAATGTCTACTGCCCACATTGTGCCATTCAAACGTGAACAAAAGAGTACATTCAAACTCTTGTTCCACAGTCAATCTTCGAACATGCTGAACCAGGCCCGTCTGAAGGTGCTCAAAGTACGTGAAGACCACGTACGCAACCTTCTGGACGAGGCCCGCAAGCGTCTGGCTGAGGTACCCAAGGACCAGAAGATGTACGGAGAACTGTTGACCACCCTCGTGGTACAGGCCCTTTTCCAGGTTTGTACCATTCCCTGCTATAATAATACCCGGGCTGTTACTCTCCCACTGAAGGGCAAAGGATATTCTCATACAGAGAAGGCATGATCTTAAATCATCACAATTGCTCAAGGCAGATTGACGATTACAAACTTATAAGAACTATTAAGTCCAGGTCTAGGCAACCTATGTTTATGGCAAAACAACTTTAAAGCAACATGATGGTTGAGCTGAGTGGTGCCGATCCATGCTTCATGTTCGTGAACGGGCGCCATCAGTTGGGATTGGTCATAACTTAGCTGCCTCGGCCTGTAATTGTATTTTTTTTATTTGTTTGTTGCTCTAGACGCTTTTACGTGCACGACTTTTTACATAGTTCTCACATATATGTATTTTTTCAACAAATATGATGTAACTTGTAATTAAAACTTATGGAAAAGAAAAAGGGTGTCTGTGGAGTTTCTTGCAAATTCTTCTCCATTGAGACCTACTGATGCTTGCGAATTTGCAACTAGTCACTATTTTTATTTATTAGTTTATTTGAAATAAACGATTTGATTTTAAATGCCCACGAATAATGTTCAGTTTTTGTCATAACTAAAATTTTTTATATTTTCTATCCTTCTAGTCGTTCTGAAATCTATTTAAGTAACAATTTTTTTTAAAGTTGGTATCCGAATTCAATCAATTCGAAATAAAGATTTGATTAGACTTAGATACTTATTGGAACCAATATAAACGGCATATTTCAGCTGATGGAGAACGCCGTCACACTCCGTGTGCGTCAGGCAGACAAGGCCCTGGTAGAGTCTGTCCTCGGTAAAGCCCAGAGCGATTACAAGGCCAAGATCAAGAAGGACACCACCCTTAAGATCGACCAGGACAACTGGCTGTCACCAGACACCTGCGGTGGAATCGAGCTGGTCGCCCTCAAGGGTCGCATCAAGGTATGTTCGCAATTTTAACTTCTAAATGAATCTTTTTTTGAAATTTTATGTCGTATCTGCGTGATGAAGGCAATGTATGGAAATAATTTATTATTTCCATACATAGCCTTCATCAACGTATGGAAATAATAAATTATTGCCATACATTGCCTTGCATAGTTTGTCTTCATAATTTAAAACAGCTGTTGTTGAAAGTAAAAAAAAAACTAAAATAACGTAATAACAGCTGTGTAAAATTTAACATAAACTTACCCTGTCTTGATTCCTGTTTCGTTCATACCGCGTGAAACCGCGCCTCACCATCGCGATAAAAATACAAGATTATTATTTTTCAAATTTTGTGATCAGATTTGTTAGCGAATCTCGCACTGATGAAGTGAAACTTATAATTCAGTAGTATTATAGTGGAACGGTCACGCTTGATAAGGTAGGTATATTGTTTAGCTACACCTCGGAGTGTGTGAGAATAATAATAATTATGTTGCTTGTGCGATAATGTTTGTCGTGATAAAGCAGTGTTAAAGTAACGTGTGTTTGTACAGATCTGCAACACCCTGGAGTCTCGCCTGGAGCTAATAGCCCAGCAGCTGCTGCCCGAGATCCGTACCGCCCTCTTCGGCCGCAACCCTAACCGTAAATTCACCGATTAAACAGCGGTGACCTATATTCACACTTGTTACAACTAACATTTTATTTAAAGTTCATAATTTGTAGAACTAAAATAATATTATAATAAGTGTTTTCCTTTGCCTAATTAATTATATCGTAATAATGCGTACAATTTTATCGCTGTTTAGAATGTAATCTGATGAGTGGTCCCGTTAAGTCGCCAGAAAATGTACAATTGACAATGTATAATTATGTTAGTTTCTGATTTCTGGCAATCGTACCACCAGATAGCTTGTTGTCTATACTGTGCATTAGTTTCGCCTGCTTAAATAATGTAACACCTAACTTACTGAGCATAACATATTTTATTATAACAATTCATTCATATAGCATAATGTTATATGTATTTTAGAGGAAGTAGTTTATAGGATTTGGAGACGGTTTAATTAAGATGTTACCATTTATTAGGACACGCAAATAACCATTAATAAAGTTGATACTGGACTTCGCAGCAACTTGTCCTGCAGTATTAATTATGGCACAAGAACACGCAATGGTAGACCCGCGTTATTTCTATGTGATACATATAATTGTATTTTAATAATATTCCTCTTTATATTATGATCGTTGTTACTGAATGTTTTGGATAAATAGTGTTCGTCTGTACCAGTCATGTTATCAGTGTGGAAGCATTGCGGGCTGTAAGGTTGTCGTGTGACGGCAGCATCCCAGGCTATGTCCACTCAAATCGACGTAAAGATTTGACTGTGCGCAGTGTGGTGTGACACTTGAACCTTGCAGCACATCAATACATTCCTACTTGTGTTTATCCTGGCAATATAACATTCTGGCTTGCTTTTTACAGTGGCTACACAGAGCACCATAGCTCTTGTTACCAACTATATATTCTTCCCATACAGCACTGTTAAAATCCTTATGTAAATATATAGATGTGTTGAAAATGGTCTTTCATTTTAAGTGTATATATTCCCCAATGTTAACGCAGTACTGGCCGTGCGTCTGCTCGGAGCCAGAATATCAATATTGAACCTCCTATTGGACAGTTTTGTTGGCAAAATATTCTTTGATTTGCATATATTATGCTATTTCAGTAATGAGAAAATTCTAGCCATCAAATTTCCTGTATACAAATATTTTTAAACATTTATGTCGTTTTGGAGGAGTATCCAAAAGTAGCGAAAAAATATCGTGTTGTTATTTTTTTTTTAAAGCAAAACTATTTGTTATACGAAAAAACCGTGTTTCACAAATAATGTAACATGAAACAATTATAAATATTTTTTTTACAAAACTTTTAGCCTAGCCGTTATTAAGGAGTATGCTTTAGAAAGTTACCGTTTTACGGCACTGAAGCAGTAGAAGGCCCACACCTACCACAAATCTTAGAAAATTAATAAACCACATGGAGTAATGAGTATTTATTTCCAGTCACATGTAAATTAATCATTAAACTACACAACAATATAATTATTCAATAGTAAACAAGTAATAGAAGGTAATTGGACAATAATAACGGCATAAAAATGTAATCTTACGGAATATATATTGCCATACAGCGCCATTTTCATTTCAATGGTAATATTAACTAACTAATCTTATACTGAACGAATATTCCTAGACATTTATTAGTACCACATTTAGTTGATAGAACTTCCTAAAACTGAACAAAATCGAGTTTCGAGTCGAGATTTCCCCCTTCTTAACAAAATCACAAGAAATGAAATGATTCATTTAAAAGTATATTTTTAAAACAAGCTTTTTCGTATTCTTCTCAGCAAACCCTTTCATTTTATATCCTTATCATGGCAGTACACAAAAAATAACTAGTCCGCCATCTTGGGCCGTCCGCCATATTGGATTTAGAATGACGTCACTTAGCTAACCATGCATTGTCATCCATACTAAACGTGTATGCAAAATTTAGTCTTAATCGGTGGAGGATAACTGCTCTAAAATTCAGTGACAAGATTTTAACAAGTTAAATAAAAGCTTGTTAAAACAACTTTTCTGCGATCTTACAATTTAATCACAACTATAATGGAGTTTAGAAAATAGTTTAGAGGCCATACCCTGTAGTTTACAGCACATTGAAGAAATTATGCTATGCAATCAATTACAGAGCACCAAAAAGGTATTTGTAATGTCAGTGTATTATACACTGTAGGACACATTGATGCCCTTATCCTAGATTGCATAGTGTAAAGAGAGGAGCTCCTCTTTGCAGGTGCTACCACAGATAATAGATTAATTAATTACTACATACCTAAGTTGAGCTTAGTAAATTCTTTAATATCATAAGCTAAGTCACAGCAACGATTCAAATTCTAACTACGAGGACGAACAACACCGACATAGGTCTCGTTTACACAATGCGAGTTTGAATACTGCAGTCTAGCAGTAGGCTACTTAGTCTGTGAGTCTAGCATTGCATTTAGTAAAGTCGGTTTTATGATTTGGTTCTACTATTTAGGTCGATTTTTCTGTTCAGCCGAGATTTTTTCATATTTAGTAGGTGTATCCAGCTAGCTGACTGCAGAATTTGCTCTCATTTTATAAACAGACCACCCTTTGAACGCCATTTTCAGGGTATTATTGCATTGGTGTAGGTACCAGAGTAGGTACACCAACTACCCAATGCCACAAAAAGAAGTAGGTACCTACGATTTTTAAGGTGGCACACGGTGTGATTATTTTACACCTTCAGGAAATGCGTGAACCGTATTTTTATTGCCTATTTGATGTAGGGCTCATTTTTTTATTTTTCGACTATAGCTGGCAGTGGCGTTCAAAAGGCTAAAAAAGTAATTCTAATGCGCTTTACACGACCAGATGTGAGACATCAGGCGTGTATGCGGGCAGGTATCGTGGCACCCGCGGCTCATCCCGGCGACGTGCGCCCCGGTCCACAGCCAGGCTGATAGTGCCTGCTTCCTTCACACCGTTAGACTTGGCCCTGCAGCGCTGCGACGGCATCATGGCGGCTCGGAGAGACTTCCGTTTCTGAAAAGGTTCAACGTTCACTCAACCGTTCACGTACACCACGGAGGAGTAAACAAGTGGAGTGATATCTAATGCGAAACAAATGAATGCGCAAGCTAAAATTATTGTTAGGTACTGGCCATGCAGAACAATAAGATAACTGTCAATATGAAGCGAGATTTCTATGGTGAACTTTGTCTATGCGATACATCTCTCCATTCGTTTACTAATCTGTGGTGTACAGTCACGAATAAAACATGAATAACACAATGACATCTACTTACAACAGCAATAGACTATTACCGTGTCCAGCGAGTTGGTGTACAAGCTTCCACAAAGCGGCGGGGACTCATTGTGATCGAAATTAACAATGTACATGAACATGAAAAGTGTTTATTTGGATATAAGTTAAATATTGGTCGTTAACAATATTTTGATGTCTACATCGGGGATGGCGAACCTCAATAAGCAGACTAACACTACTAATACTCATAAAAGATACATCGCTATTTACTATTGAGTATTAAAATTGGGATTGCCTAGAAATATTTGAGTAGCAATGGTTCGCAATCCCTGATCTACATACAAGTGCATATCAGTCGTCAGTGAGGCCTCGGGCCGCGTTCTATATTTTACTCTCTAACTGCTCTTTGATTTTGTTGTTATCGCAGTGGTCCACTTCCATGGCATCCGCCTTTATTCTGTTTACCTCTACACATCCGCGCCAACGGTCGGCGGCGTGGCGCGCGATCTCCATCCTCTTCTGCTTCTTGATCTGGTGCCGTTTGTACACCACCTCGATCACTATCAGTACTATGCCGCCTATTATACCCGCTAACACAAGTATGAACACCCCTGCCATGTTCTTCAAGCCTAAAGTGTTCGGTGTCTTTTCGTTCTCTTCGCAGTTTAGCATGTTGTTTCGGAGGATCCATAGGTTGTCCAGAGATTCCATTATACCGCCTGAAATTAACATTTAATATATTTTCATCTTACAGTCAACAGTTCACCAGTTGGCTCTTCGTTTAAAGATAGATACATACTTTCGTGAAAGTCCAATATAGCCAGTGTGACAAGATCCGCCCAAGGAGAGCCCTTTTGTAATCCAACGCCATAGCCCGAACGACCAAACAGTTCTCCAGCTGTCACAAGCTCACAGTCCTGAGCGGCCTCGAATTCCAAGCGAGATGAGTCCCATATGAATGCCATTAGTTTACTGCAACCACGGACCAGAATAAGAAAACAAGTAAAATAAAAATATGTAAAAAAAATCTACTTCAATCTCCTAAACTACTTATTCAATTTTGAATATTATCTTTCCATGAACTAAATAGACTGCAAAAAAAAAGTCCATGGACATCTATGATGTCTATGTCTACGTAATTTTGCAACTACAGAATCGAAAGTATAGTATGAACCCACCCGTGCTTAACATCTTCGATAGCTTGCTCAGCATTATCATAATTATTCGCTTCCATCGTTCGGTACATATTCGACAGTTCAACTTGTCGTCTAAAATACATATCAACAGCTGATCCCTTAACCGTGGCACACGTCAGATTCTCCATGGTATTGCGAAGCTAAAGATAATAAAAAATAAAGCATTAGCTACTGTCTAAACTAGTCTATGCCTCTACGTTAGCCCGAAAATATTAATCAGTGAAGTTGTACCTCCCCCTCAAACTGCACCATCGCACAGTCCTAGGGAAATATTGCTATGATCAATTAATCTGGGTATGAGGTCTGATTGATGGAGGTACGTTAGATAAGTGATTTATTCAGAAGTTATTCCCTTTAATGGTTTTATCGAAGGCCTTTGAGGACATTGAACATTCCCGCAACCTCACTGTGTATTACTAAACTAATAGTCGATATTGATACTACATTATCTAAATGAAAAGCCGTTACGTACCCTTGCATCATTGATTCCGGTTAGCTTGGTCTTGGGGCGTTCGAGCACGAGGAAAGCAGCCAAGTTGGCAGTGTAGGAGGCAACGATGATCATTGCGAATCCTGCCCACACCATGCCAAGCACGCGAGCCGAGAAACTACGAGGTGTGCCTGAAACAATACAAACAATCTTATTGTGAAGAACTAGGTCTACTTATTTACGGAATCACCAATAGCTACGCTCTATAAGTTTTACAGAATACTAATTCCGTTCATAATAATTGAAGGTCTGATCAATTTAATCTGTTATTAATCCATTAAACTGTTATAATCAGAGAGGTTGTATGTAAAGCCCAATGCTTAAAAATATTCACATCAACTACCTTAATACATAAAAAAAAACGGCCAAGTGCAAGTCAGACTCACGCACGAAGGGTTCCGTAAAATTATCGCAAAGCCCCCACTTTGTATTTATTTTATTCGGTTTTAGTTTTTGTTGTTATAGCGGCAACAGAAATACATCATATGTGAAAATTTCAACTAACTATAGCCAGTGACAGACGGACAGTGGAGTCTTAGTAATAGGGTCCCGTTTTTACCCTTTGGGCACGGAACCCTAAAAACAGAGATTTGATAAACTGAGTGAAATAAAATATAAAAGCTAAATAGTTGATCTCACCTTCTCCAATACCACTGTTCAGAAGCACTCCCCAAGCGAACCAGATAGCGCTCGAAAGGTTCAAAGCATCTTCTTCTGTCCCATCAATATTGGCCAGTTTGAACCGTCCGAAGGGAGAGAACCGATCAAGAAGGTACAGCACAAGAGCCACCACATGGACTGAAACCATCACGAGGATCCAGAGGGTGTTGGAAAACGGTTGCAAGAACGATACTAGCGTTGAGGAACGTGAAGGCTGAAAAAAGATAAAACATATTAGTGTGTGGTTATCCATTAAACGGTTCGGGGCGAATGGTGGTAGGATATAGAAGCAGTGGTGGACAAGTGGTAACGGTCCCGAATCAGATGTGTATTTGATAACCAATGCACTCAAAACGTTGAATGAAACATGTGGAAACAGCAAGTATGTTCGATTCAAACTTAATGACGGCTTGACCTGTAGCCTAATTGTTTAAGTGAATTCGGCAATTCAAAGGGTTTTACGCCATGAAAGAGTAGATATGTCAATTTCTCTTTATATATTTAGATAAAGCCAAAAATGTTTGGACTCTTTAATTACTGAAGATACTCTTTTCGAAGGTTCCAACGTATTTTGGCAATACCTAATTACTTAGAGTAGGTATTTATTGTACTCTTTAATGGGGTCAAACCCTTGGCCTTGCTGAATTCACTTACGCAATTAGGCTACGGATAACTTTTTTTTTTTATACACTAGGCTCGCGGTTGACCACTATCTCACCTGATGGTAAGCGATGTCGACGGTGAATCACGCTTGCCTAGAAAAAACCTATTCACTCTTGACTTAAAGACCCCTAGATTGTAGCTGTCGGGAAACACAGACTCCGGCAGGGAATTCCACTCCTTAGCTGTACGCACAATAAAAGTGTTACCAAAACGTTTTGTGCGAATGGGTGGGATGTCCTACATGTACCGATGGCGCATCGCCGTACGTCTGGTAGTCCGATGATGGAACGGGCTAGGTGAAATCAGATCATTCAATTCCATCGCACACTCGCCGAAGTGTAACCGATAAAAAACCGACAAGCTGGTAACTCGGCGACGATGTTCAAGGCTCTGGAGCTTTGTTTTGACCAGTGCTTCATCGCCGTTAAGCCTCTTGGCCCGCTTTTCGATCGACTCCAGTACATCAAGCTGGTATTTGGCAGATCCGTCCCAGAGATGAGAACAGTAGGTACTCCTTGCATGATCGAACTTGCGCTTGATACAAGTTGGGCAGCTGTTCCGGCGTGAAGTACTTTCTCACCTTAGCAAGGACCCCCAACTTTTTGGCAGCCAGCTGAGCCTTTGCCTCAATGTATGGGCCAAAATTGAGAGTCGATGTCAAAGTAACGCCAAGAAGCTCAAAGTGGTCCGTTATGAGCCCGGTCACATCCTGGCAAGTTGGAGCCGGGTGAAATTGGCTCTTTTTTTGCGGAAAAAGACATGCCTGGGTTTTAGCAGCATTAAACCTGACCAGATTGGCATCGCCCCAATCGAAGACTGCCTGCAAGGACAGGTTCAAACGCTCCACCATGGCCTCACGGAGAGACTGGTTCTGCGGCCCGATAGCCCGTGCGTTGGACAAGTATCTCTCAGCAACAGTGATGTCGTCTGCATATCCAAAGGTGCCGGGTTTTAGCAGATCGTTAATGTGAAGCAAGAACAATGTTGCTGAGAGTACCGACCCATGAGGGTCCCCGGCATTGATATCAAATTGGTCCGATGAGCAGCCATCGATAACTACTCGAATGGACCGATCTCTCAGGAAGTCTGCTATCCAATCACACAGACCACCGGGCAGACCGAATGAAGGAAGCTTACCAATAAGGCTTTCGTGCCAGACCCTATCAAAAGCCTTTGAAATGTCGAGGGAGACGGCAGGGCTTCCCCGTGCCTCTCGATGGCCTCACTCATATGTGAATGGCATACGCTAGAAGATAGACGCCAGTAGACAGATTTCGCGGCAGTCGTATTTGCGGTCACTAAGGATATCGTTAGTTTCTAGGTATGCCAGGAGCTTTGTGTTAAATACACGCTCCGTACTCTTACAGAGTATGGCCGTTACTGAGATGGGTCTGTAGTTGGCCGGGTCAGCTCGACTACCCTTCTTGGGCACGGGCTGTGCGTTAGCTTGCTTCCATGCATTCGGCACTTTTCCAGTCTCATACGAAAGGCGAAATAGGCGAGTCAAGATCGGAGACAGTTCAGGCGCACAGGTTTTAAGAACTATGGCTGGTATTATTATTATGGCGTCGAGGTAGCGGTAGCGCAGCACCCTATGGACGTCCTTTTGATGGATGCGAATGTCCGACATTCTCGTCTCGCATCCATCAGGAGATGGAGGGGGCCACGCGTCATCAGGATTCAGACGTGAAGATAACGCAAAAAAAAAAAAAGCGACCCGTCGGGTTTTAGCAGTGGTGGTAGTGAGGGACGGCAGAAGTTCGACTCGACCGACTTAGCCAGGGACCAAAACGCTTTACTACCTGCTGGGTAAGAAGCAAGTTTGGCCCCTATTCGGCCAATGTGGTCGAACCGAGCCCTTCGCAAAACCATCTTGCAGGACTTGGCAGCCCTGTTGAAGGCCCTCTTCTTCTGATCCACATCACTCACTTTGCGCGATCGAGTGTCGACCCATGCCAGGTAAGCCTCATGCTTAAGCGCGTCGGCACGATGAAATTCGGCGCCGAACCATGGCCGGTCAACGCTGGACATTGTTACGTCAGAGAACGGAATGTAGTACTCCATTCCCTGACGCAACAACGGCGTCCGCGCACGTCGAAGGATCAGCTGAAGAAAAACAAGTAGGCTGCCAAGGATAGCATGTGAAGAAAGATCGCATGCTATCCCAATCTGCTGACCTGTACCGCCAAACCCGCCGGGTGCCTCTTGGGCTGGGATCGGGCGGGAGTAGACGGACACAGACTTCACCAGACAGTGGTCGGAACTACCCAAAGGTGAAGCTATCGACACAGAGTATCGGTCTGGATCTGTTGTCAGCAGAAGGTCCAAGCAATTGGCCGTGTGCGAGTCAACGTCCGCTACCCTCGTTGCTCCCTGGACCAGCTGGGTAAGGTTTAGCGCAAGCGAAAGCTTACGCATCTCCCGTCCAGCATGATCAGTGCACTGGTATTGGAAGAGCCACTCCTGGTGGTGGGCATTAAAGTCCCCCAGTAGCACTAATTGGGCCGAAGGGTACCGCTGCTGTGCCGTGTCAGCAGCCTCACTGAGGTACTCTGTGAGCCTGGTTGTCTCCTGATCTCCGCCGTGCGAACGGTAGACACAGGCGTAGATAATTTTATCCAGACCTGTGTCCACTAAAGCCCACAGCGTTGAGAACCTTGGGTCCTCAAGGTTACGGAGACGCTGATGGCAAGTATCGTCACGGGCGTACAAACAAACACCCGCGCGCGGTTTAAAATTGTGCTCCAGGGTAAACCCTGGGTGGGAAAGTACGACTTTTCTGACGGACTCGCTATCTGCATCTCCGTAAGGAAAAACAGCGCTGGTTTCTCAGCCTCCAGGTGGTAGTGGACTGCAGAGAGATTTGAGTGCAGACCTCGAATGTTGGTGAGGTGCACTTTGTGGTGGAGGGGGTGCACTTTGTGGTGGAGGGGGTGCAGCCGTTGTTTTAATCCAATATTCTTTTTCCTTGACATCATTATATGTAGTAGAGTGAATGAAGGTGAGGAGAAGGAAGTGCGACGAGGTTCTACGCTGATAACCTACAGACACGCACTGAAAAGACGACATCATTTGGGCACTGTCTGGAGACTGCGGGGTCGCCCGAGCCCCCCAGCATGTTCATCGGGCCCTCCCCATCTGGTCGCCAACCAGCACGATGGTGCATTCCGGGCTTTTTCGACAGTTGGCGGGGCAGCCTTTCATGTGTGGCTGGCACACTACTTGGGCCCCCAACTACCTGCGGTCGGCCAGCGGCGCACCGTGTCTCGGATCCCGCTACCCCTTCGCGACTAGTCTCCCGATACGTCCATAAAAACGCGCGTCAGGCCGGTCTGACAGCAGTGGAACAGCTGTCTCGACCCAACTCCTCTAGTTGGCTACACCGAGCATCGAACCGGAACACGGCTAGGCTGCTTGGCGGTACGTCTTTGCCCGGTGGGTGGTCGCAAGCCTTCGGTCAAAACCTACCACCAGTTGTTGTCACCTGATTTGCACCACCCGGGGACCACGTGTAGGGAATCAAACGGTACACTCCTACGGACTTGGGTGACTGGGTCCCCACGCTTCGCTGCGCAGTAGGCATTTCATATGACAGCGGGCGTGAAGGGTAGTACTGCGTAGCGGGCAGCGAACTTTGCAGCGGCCATTAAGTTAGAGCCGAGCTGTACTAAAACAAAGAAAAATCGATAACATGTATGTCACCAACCCGCACTCACTCTCAAAAAGGAGGCTTGTCTCGCTTGCATAAGAAACGTTGCAGGCCGAATATGCATGTGTATATACGTTTCAGAAAGTGTTAACGCCGTAACAAATCTAGCAAACCACGGAGTTAATATAACAGTAGCAAACTGAACAGGAACAGTCAGTTTGTAATTTATTGAATACTAGAGGACGCCTCGCGGTTTCACCCGCATAGTTCCCGTTCCCGTGGGAATACAGGGATAAAAAGTAGCCTATGTCACCCGGAGATAGAGTAGCTTCCCAACGGTGAAAGAATTTTTGAAATCGGTCCAGTAGTTTTGGAGCCTATTCGGTACAAACAAACAAACAAACAAAAAAATCTTTCCTCTTTATAATATTGGTATAGAAATAAAAGTGTGGTTGTTGTTGTCGCTATAATTCTCACCTCAAGCGGTAACAGCGCTTTCAGATACAGTTTGATCAGTAACAGCGGCATTAGTAAAACGTACTTAAAAAGACAAGGGATACCAAGAGTCGTGGCTCATGAACAGTGCATGCATCGATGCTTGGATGTCTGTGACTGTAAGCCGATAGACAATGTTAAAGAACATGTATATCTAGATATTAAGATTGATCATAAATTTAACTGGGGCCCACATGTGGACCAAGTATGCGATAAGCTTAGAGCTATCATGTCAATATTACGCATATTGAAGCACAAATTGCCTTATATGGCATTGGCCGAGGCTGTTATCAATTATGGTATAACTAGTTATGGAAGAACTTATAAAACTAACCTTCAAAAAATATATAATACAAATACGATTATTAAAGGTAGTGGCACCATATAAAATTAAACTCAAATATAAACCCGATTATGATAAGTTATTCCAATATTGTAAAGTATTAAATGTATTTGATAAAGTAAAATTAGCTGACTGTGAACGAACACAAAAGTAAGTTAGAGAAAATAAGTACCTACCTAGACCTAATTTTGTTCGTAACCAGTCGTTCTTGCCTCTGTATAAACTGCCGAAAGTTAATAATGAATACGGAAAAGGATCTGGAAGTATGCTCTTCCAAACATTCTGAATAAATTACCTAAGGAACTAGCCAAAAAAATGGAAAACTAAAAACCTCGACAAATAAAAAACATCTTAAAAAGCTACTTTACCATTGAAAGTCTAGAATGGGGGGAGGGTCGTGCGTACGGGTCCAGTACCAGATAAACTGTGAGCGAGTAACCTATTAACCTGCATCGATAGCGCACATAATCTTGCCTGAAAAAGATTGAGCGTTCTTTTGTATATAAAAATTATATGTGGAAATAAATAGATAGTTTCTTTTTTTTTTGTGAAACTATCTTTAACTGAGTCATTAATAAAACTCTATCAGTAACGGAGTTATTGGTGCAACTCGATCAGTAACAGATTCATTAGTAAAACTCTATCAGTAACAGAGTTATTAGTAATTAGTAAAACTCATTAAGTAACAGCGTTAATATTATAACTACCAGTAACAGAGCTATTAGCAAAACTCATTCAGTAACAGCGTTATTATTAAAACTATCAGTAACAGAGTTATTAGTAAAACTCTATCAGTAACAGCGGTATTAGTAAAACTATCCGACACTGAGTTATTAAAAAAACTCTATCAGTAACAGAGTTGTTAGTAAAACTCAATCAGTAACAGAGTCATTAGTAAAACTCTACCAGTATCAGAGTTATTAGTAAAACTCATGAAGTAACAGCGTTATTATTAAAACTATCAGTAACAGAGTTATTAGTAAAACTCTGTCAGTAACAGTGGTATTAGAAAAACAATCCGTAACTGAGTTATTAATAAAGCTCTATCAGTAACGGAGTTATTGGTGCAACTCGATCAGTAACAGAGTTATTAGTCAATCTCTATCAGTAACTAAGTTATTAGTAAAACTCAATCAGTAACAGAGTTATTAGTAAAACTCTATCAGTACATAGTTATTAGTAAAACTCATTAAGTATCAGCAGTATTATTAAAACTGTCAGTTTCAGAGTCATTAGTAAAACTCTATCAGTAATAGAGCTAGATTTGTAAAACTCAATCAGTAATAGAGTTATTAGTAAAACTCAATCAGTAACAGCGGTATTAGTAAAACCATCCGTACCTGAGTTATTAATTAAACTCTTATCAGTATAGGAGTTATTAGTAAAACTCAATCAGTAACAGAGTCATAAGTAAAACTCTATCAGTACAGTGTTATTAGTAAAACTCATTAAGTAACAGCGTTATTATTGAAATTGTCAGTAACAGAGTGTTAGTAGTTAGTAACAGAGTAAGTGACTTATTAATAAAACTCTATCAGTAACATAGTTATTAGTGCAACTCTGTCAGTAACAGAGTTATTAGTAAAACTTTATTAGTAACAGAGTTATTAGTAAAACTATCGGTAACAAAGTTATTAGTAAAACTCAATCAGTAACAGAGTCATTAGTAAAACTCTATCAGTAACAGCAGTATTAGTCAAACTATCCTTATGTGACTTATTAATAAAACTATCAGAAACGGAGTTATTGGAGCAACTCGATCAGTAACTGAGTTATTAGCAAAACTTTATCAGTAACAGAGTTATCAGTAAAACTACTTCATCAGTTAAACTAACAAGTTAACAGCTTTATCATCAACAGCTCTATCGGTAATCGGGCTTAAATATTAATGCATTTATTTCAGAAATCAATCATCCATACATGGTCATTATAAACACAAAATAAAGTCGTCTAAACATTAATACACAGAAAAAAACGCAAAATTTGATTATTAAAACATTAAATTAAATTACAATATTAAAAGAAGATAAGAAGGTATAAATACAGGATGGTATCTACCTAGCAAGAGCAAAACGATAGCGATTGCTTTCTATACAGAAGCTTTAGAGACTTTGGCGGGTTTTTTAGAAATAAGTCCATTTGACAAATCTTGTGTGATGCCGACGGTTCTTTTATAAATGTTTAACTATTCTATATTTATTGTGTAACTTATATAGCTGTAAAAACCTTTGCGTTTTAGTTTGTAACGATTATAAAGAAGAAAATTGAAGCCTGCTCTTCCTGACGAACTGCCCGATGTTCAGCAACTTACTTTAGCTGGGGGTATAAGCACAGTTCCTCTCGCAGCACGCTCCCCGGCCTGATACTGATCCGCATAAATTTATGTGGACCCCGATTAGTCACCTTTAACTTATTTTTATTACCTACATTCCCTACACCTCTACTTAAACACCTTTTGTAAAAAAAAGGAAAAAACTTTCCATTACTCCTCGAAAAATTATGATTGAAGCCATTAGAATTTGTTTTTAATCGACTGCCGAAGGATAGTTTAGAAAAATTCTTTATTAACATAAAAAATATACATAGCTGAAGTACTTAAGGGCCTACATACGCTTTAGTGCCGTAAAACGGTGTATTTCTAAAGCATTCTCCTCAGTAACAGCTAGGTTAAAAGGATTGAAAAAAAATATATATACTTATTATTGATTCATGTACATAATTTTGGTTTTTTCGTGTAACTAATAGTTTTGCTTTAAAAAAATAATTAACAACACGATATATTTTTGCAACTTTTGGAAATTCCTCCAAAATGACTTGGATGTTTAAAAATATTATTATACGGAAAAATTGATGGCTGGAATTTCTTCATACCTAACATACCATAAGTAAATCAAATAATATTTTGCAAACAAAACTGTTCAAAAGGAGGTTCACTTTTGATATTTTGGCATCGAGCGGGCGCACGGCCAGTACTGCGTTACATTGGGGCGTATATATCGCCTTAAAAATAAGTAACAGTTACACTTGTATCAATAACAACACTTTTACAGGCTAGGAGCACCTTTAAAAGTATTTAATAATAATGGTTACAAACTTATTACAACATGATGGATTTATTAATCAAACCTTTACTATTAATTTTATGAAATTATTGTAATAATTTAATTTTTATAAAATGAGGGGGTAACAGGAAATACTTAAGGGGCTGTATTCGAACAGTTGACAATCGACATCTGAGGTTCTAAGCCACGCCCACTGTCATTGACAGCTTAGGGTAAAACTTTAAATTGGAGCGAAAAGTATTTGAAAATTAAATTCACAAGGCCGATCACAGAGGCCCGCATCATAAACGGACTCTTTCGATAGTTTTTACAAAAACATTACTGCGCAAGTTCTTATTTCAAACTGGCGGCTGGCATCTGACATCATATCGTACACTGTTATTTTGCCTATGAATGCAACCTTATTGCTACGAAAATAAAGATCACTAAAATAGGTAATCTGGCTAGTGTCATACGAGTCTTTGCCGTGCAAATTGAATAAATATTATAATTATGTCTGCTTCTATGCGACTGCCACATATAAGAACACAGTACGTTACATTTTTTTATATTGGTTTAATAGCTAGATAATTTTATTTATATTATTTTAATGAGTTTTACTATACTGAAATGGACTGTGCAATATTAAACTAGAAACTTTAAATTTGAATTGAGATTTGGTGCTTTCAGTAATCAATTTTATCATTATTTACAATAGGAAAGTCACATCAAATTGTAAAGACACCTTAAATTAGCAAATATCCAAAATTTACTAGGTTTGGAATTGTCTTTTTTAGGCATGTTTAAAATATGCAATAGAATGTATGACGCTATTAATATCATTTGTACAAATTAGTAGGTTCATATTCCTTGTTTAGTATTCTCTTGAAATCTTAATATCATTTAGTTACTAATACAAGATGACTTTCCACTCTCCTGGAATATAATAATTACAAAGCACGTACTGGGTTTTGATATACATCAGCCCTCTGTGGTGAGGTCACGTGGTGCCGCTTTTCTGTATATTAGAGTTAAAAAACAAATAGACAGGGCGCAAAAAACACGGTCATGTAAACTTTATCTAAATATCTATATAAATAAAAAAAAACCGGCCAAGTGCGAGTTGCACTCGCGCACAAAGACTCCGTACCACTATCGCAAAAAACGGAAAAGAACACGTATGTTGTATGGGAGCCCCACTTAAATATTAATTTTGTTCTGTTTTTAGTATTTGTTGTTATAGCGGCAACAGAAATACACCATCTGTAAAAAAATAATTACCTTGCTATCACGGTTCATGAGATACAGCCTCGTGATAGACAGACAGGGAGATAGACGGAACCCTAAAAATGCTGTATGTGATTGTAAGCGTCTCACTAGAGAACGGCTGAAACTATTTATTGCTATTGTTTGTTATATATCAATCAATCAATCAATCATTTATTTGCTATAAGTATTGGTACAGTGTAGGTGTTTAAAGATAATATAGAAATAAAGAAAATGTTTATATGCGCCAGGCACAACGCATGCCATAAAAAAAACCGGCTAAGTGCGAGTCGGACTCGCGCACGAAGGCTTCCGTACTTGTTAAATTGTGGTTTACGATTTATGACGTATTTAAAAAAAACTACTTACTTGATCTCGTTCAACCCAATTTGGTGGAACGGTGGAAGTTTACATGGTAATGTACATCATATATTTTTTTTAGTTTTATCATTCTCTTATTTTAGAAGTTTCAGGGGGGGGACACATTTTACCACTTTGGAAGTTTCTCTCCCGCAAACTATTCAGTTTAGAAAAAAATATATTAGAAACCTCAATATCATTTTTGAAGACCTATCCATAGATAGAAACAAAAATAGAAAAAACTGAAACTCAATTTTTTTTTCATCCTACCTGTACAGGTAGGATTTGAAAAAATTGAGTTTCAGTTTTTTCTATTTTTGTTTGAAAATCTCAATGCGGTTCACAGAATACACCTACTTACCAAGTTTCAACAGCATAGTTCTTATAGTTTCGGAAAAAAGTGGCTGTGACATACGGACGGACAGACAGACAGACATGACGAATCCATAAGGGTTCCGTTTTGTGTCTTTTGGCTAGGGAACCCTAAAAAGGAAAACATAAATACTAAAAACAGTGTATGCCTCACAACCACGTATATGTTACTGTAAAATCCGAACTGTTGTTTCAGTTTTAAAAAAAAAAACTATGATGAAACTTATTATTTATCGGTAAAACAGATTTACTAAGTCTTACCGGTAAAAGTCTGAAATCATCATCATCATCATCTACCTGCCCTTGTCCCATGTTACTTGAGGTCGGCGCAACACGTTTTCTTCTTCCATATCGTTCTGTCCCGCACCACGCTATAATTGACTCCCTTTTCTTTAATATCACTCCTCACACAGTCCATCTATCTTTTCTTTGGCCGCCTCTCCCTCTTCATCCATCCCCAATTAAATTCATAAGAGTACACCTAAGTCATTCCAGACATTCTTTTCCCGCACTGTCTAGAACCAGCCCTCACGGTACGCGTCCAAATCATCTCGGTACCTATTTCTGGACCGGCCTCAACGTTGCGTTCCACCTTCAAGATTGTGGAGGCTTGCCCAGCGCTCAATTTGCATACTACTAACGTGAGCCGTAATGGCATTGGCCCATTTGAGCCGAACAGCCTTTTTACCCACGTCTATTATGCCCGTTTGGGAACACAGCGTGTTCCATATTCGGTCTGTTCTTTTTACATCCAGAATGCTGCGTAAATCTCTGGCAATCCCCAAGTGTAAGTCTTTGAGTTTACTCTCCAGGGCGATCGGCGGCTTTTTTGTTAATAAATAAGAATTGTCAGTGCCGATTTGGCAAAATGATAAGATCAATTAATAATTAGCTTCACAATATTAATAGACTAACAAACTATTATTGTAGCCCGTTATTGCAATTGGGATAGTTAATTGCGAGAAATACAGGACTGATCAATGTGGTGATTCTTGATGAGCTTTATGTCCACATGTGGACGATTTTTGGTTGAAATGACGAAAAATGTCAAATTCGTGGAAAAAGATTATCATTTCTCACGAATTTGAAATTTTTTGGTCAGTTCTATGTGCCGTATGTTAGAAAGAAACAAAGATTGAAACAAATGGATACGAAGAATTTTATTAGTTCTGTCATTTCGAGACACTGCCAGCGTGGTTGGTACGACCATTCCATGTTCTGTGTTTTTTGCTTCTATTGTTTTCACATGAACGAAGAAGGTTAAAATAGTATTCGACCTTACCTATATTTTAAATATTGTTTAATTCAAATTGAGATGACATTTGTTGTATTTTCAAAGAGGTTCAAATACTTTTTAGTTATGGACTTAGTAAGCAAACTAAACGACGTGAGTCGTTTATAATACAACAAAAATATAGATGCCAGTGACAGCGGTAGTGCCAAAAAATAAAAATAATACAGCCTTTGGCAATATTACTTGTGATTTCGTTAGTTCCAATTAAAGCCACCAGGCTACATGATCTGGCTGCATTATACCTGATATTTTTTTTGACAGATTGAATTGACGAGAAATAAATTGAATATTATTTTTGCTTTTTGCGGAAAAAAGCGACATACGTCCACCTAGCAACGCCGCAAAGCGGTCACTGTCGAATTGCACTGGATGGAAAGAGAAGCACGATGGAATTTGTATAGACTTTTTTACAAAACATAATAATATGAATTACTTAAAAATAATGAATGAAACTTCAATATATAAGACAATGAAGTTTTGCGTCCTTTTATGATACGTTATTGTTGTTAATTGTACAAATGTACGCTGGTCAGTATTACCGGAAAAATATTTTGAAGATCACGGTAAGAGGTTACTTTGCCATTCAATTGTATCGAGGTTTTTGTGCGTAAACGTGTTTCGGCCACAACAAAGTTTTCGGAAATATGATCAAGATTAACATATCTTTTTTCCGCTGCCACATCTTCAATAGATTTGGCTAAAAAATGTTTAAAAGAAAGCCTATTTTGAGTATTCAGCCCCTTAACTACGCGCTTAGCATAGGTGCGACCGGTGCAAGCGGTAGCTCAGCTGATCGCGCGTGGCCACCGGCGGCGCAGGAGGAGTATAACGCCGAAGGAGGGTAATGTGTTTATCAGTCTATGTATGTAAAATAGAAAAATGGCGGCTTTTGTGCGCCATATTGTGGGCGCCAAATTATTTTTACACCCATCATGGTGGAGGGTATCAAAATAAACGATTGTGCCTGCGGCTTCGCTGCCGTCAATTGCCTACACTACCCTACTTACCTACCTACCTGTACCTACTTACCTAGACCTATCTACCTTACTTACCATTCTACTTATCTAGATCGACCGTTCGCTGCACCGAATACTATTTCCTCTAGGGAGAAGAATATCGACTTCATACAAAAAAGTAGGGACAGATTTGCTGCGCGCCATCTATTAGCATTCCAGAACACCACACCGAAACGAAAACATAAAAAAAAGATTTTTCAAAATAAAAAAAACTTTTTTGCAAAAAAATACTACCGACTTCCAAATACAAAACTACAAAGTGAAAAATAACTTTACTTTTTGAAGTCGGTGTCTTTCGTAAGTACCAATTTTTTGCGTTATGGACACCGACTTCAAAAGTGAAAAATTACTTTCTTTTTGGTAGTCTGTGTCTTTAGTTGGTACCAATATTTTTCGTTATGGACGGTTTTCACTTTGTAGTGTTTTTATTTGACAGTCGGTAGTATTTTTTAGAATTTTATATTTTGTTATTTTGCACTTTTTAGTTGTACCTAATAGGCAAGTTCTTTAGTAAGGTACCTATAATGCCAAATAGATTAACCGAATATCATGAAACTTGAACATAACCGGTGAAATGAGGGTGTACCAAAGGAAACTGTACCTACACATCTGCGTACTTCTTTAGAGCGTACTGGCGTGATGTTATGTTATGATATGGTATAAACGATAAACAGACATGTCTGTTTCATCATAGACATCGCATGCGATTGCAGCAATCCCGAAAGATTTGCCGTCATTTATTGAAGAGTTCTATTGTATAATTATCACCGAAGTTCTTCATCAGATCTTCACCAAATTAAAATGGGAGCAATTTGGGAATATACACTTTCAAATAAAAAAGAATTTTCAAAATTGGTCCAAAATTGACGGGGGGAAAACAAAACCTTACTGACTTGTACTCGCAACCTTAAATGTAGTAGGCCATCACGTATATCATAAGGCTATTCAGACGGGCAATAGCGGCAGCGAAATTACGGACCACATTGCACGCACGTCAACGTCATTATTGATATTAGTAGTATGATTAGAGACCTAAAATCTCATAAAACGTATAGGTCCCGACTCCTGCTCCCGAATTATAATATTTACTCAAGCCACACTTGAAATAGCCCTTGAAGGTATATCGTTGATTCGACCCTCCCTGGTTCGCAGCGTTCCCGCACGGGGTCGTGGCGGGCTTGTTTTAGGGACCCTAACTAGTTAACTACTTACCAATGAATTTTTTTATAAGTGTGCATTCTGCCGCGGTAAATCTTAAAACCGCCATTCAAAAAACGATGCGAAATGCACAACGCCATCTATCGAATATGGAGTTCAACAGTCCGAGTATCTGAATTGCGTATGTTGCAATATTTTACTTCTTGAACACTTTAAATTCATCTAACTTTTGATAGAGTGAACCGATTGCGATGAAAAAAAAAAACTAAGTAATACTTCAAGTTACGCACCATATAAAGTTATCTACCTACATTGGTTTTGTACATTTTACGTGATGCGTGCACAAACAGTAAAAAATTCCAAAAATGCTGGAAATGGGTTCTGTTGGTTCTCCTTTAACACCCTGGCAATTTTTTTTACAAAAACGACTTTTCTACAGATTTATTATATTATGTATTGATATTCATGATGATGATGATAATTCCGGTACCTAACGAGGATTTTTCGCAGCAAATGTCTTTATCACATTAGTTAAAAGTTAAATTATAATAGAGTACGGTAAATTCAAACAATATAATTATTATTAATTACGCCCCTCAAAAATAACATATAATAAGACAGTCAGGGGCCTTACCATGACGGGTCAAAACTGTCATAGTGCGACTGTGAAAAAGAGACAGAGCTATTAGTCTTGTATAGCTCCGTCATTCTCTAACTGTGAAACCGTGATAGATTTGGGCTCGGCACGTCATGACAGGCCCACAGCATCAGTATTACGCATGTGAATAGGTACGGCAACGCAAAGAGTTTGACCGCTATCCAACCGACCAATCACACAGACGGAAATCCACATCGCGTCATTCATCTCGCATGTGATTGGTCGATTGGATAGCGTTCAAACTCTTTGCTTTGCCGTATTAACTTACGCAATACGACTGCAGCAGGTCATAAGGTTAGATATATATCTAAGTACATACCTTTTTCTCCAGAATAGTAATACCTTGATATTTGAAAGGCTTACTAAATTCTATAAACTCAGCCCGTTCAGGGTTAATTGTCAATGGAGCCACTATCATGTCTGCACGTTCATACACCAATTCACCTGAAAAATCACAATACAACTTGTATTTATTGAAAACTGTTACAGATGTTCTCACGACGGCGACGGCGCGGGCGGCGGCTTGGCCGTTTGTCCCCGCGCGGCGCACGACACGACAAAATGTGGTCTCCGCTAGTTGGCGACGCGTCGCACGACACGACAAAATGTGGTCACGGTTCAGAGCACCATATACAAATATGGACCGTTTGTTCATTGCACGACACCGCACTACAAGCGACACGATTTACATACGGCTTTTCGACTATGTCGTCGATGCCGCTATGTCGTCAACTCGTCACGTCTTTTTTGCCGTGACGATTTAGCGGCTGTACAAACAAGTATGAACTTGTTGACGACACTACACACCGCAACGCATTGCTCATGCGTGGTGCGTCTCTCACGTGCTTATAGAACAATACAAATGCACTACACTGTCGTTGCAGAATCGTGTCTAGTGAACAAACGAACGGACGACAGATCGTCTGCAGTGTTAAAAATCCTGACCGGAAATCGTGTCGTGCGGTGCCTTTTAACACCCGACCTTAGTCTTCTGTGCACATGCACATTGTTTCTGTGTCAGTAAGCTCGGAAGCGCTCATGGTATCGCTTAGGCACAGTTATACAATGTGAATGTACATCTACACACACGACTAAGACCAACCCGCCGTCGTGACATAGAACAACTGTACACTACTGCTTTACTTGTTTGTGGGTGGTATATCCTTACTTACCTATAAGCCCTGTCCATTCCTTCTTAGCTCCTGGTTGGGAGAAGTTCCGTATAATATAGTTTCCAAATTGGCCATCAGGTGACAGAGCCAGGGAATACGTGAAGTTGATCGCTTTTGATAGATGTTTCAGAAGGTCCATGCAGAAGCCCTTACAGCAGTAAAGTTGGTCTGGAACGGGGAAAAGTAACTGGGTTAAAAGAAATAAACCGTTTAAATATGAAAATGATTAGAAAATGATTCTGGTGAGGTCTATTTTAATAGATGGCGGGCGCAATATTATGTAGTACCTATTGTAGGTCCAAGATGTTATATAAAAAAATACTGCAAAATAATATAATACTCACAGCGGATCTTTGTGTCTCTGAATTGGCTGCAAGACCCTGCGCAGTAGCTATTTTTGTGTCAATGTTGAAGGTGAGGATAGCATTGTATAACTGTCTCTTTAACTCGCTTACGTTTGTCGCATCGTCCTATCTCGCTTACTCATTTTGTATACTCGATGACAAACTGTTTCTTGAGCAATGTTTTGCAGAGTCAACTTCAGAGACACTAAGATCCGCTGTGACTACTATCATCATCGTCATCATTTCAGCCGATAGACGTCCACTGCTGGACATAGGCCTCCCCCAAGCGTCGCCACTTTGACCGGTCTCGTACGTCTCGCATCCCGCGGATCCCCGCAACCTTCACAAGGTCATCGGTCCACCTGGTGGGGGACCTTCCAACGCAACGTCTTGTGGTTCGCGGTCGCCACTCCAGAACCTTCCTGCCCCATCGGCCATCCGTTCTGCGAGCAAGGTGCCCTGCCCACTGCCACTTAAGACACTTGTGACCACTATACCCGGTTGAATATGCGCCGGAATTTGAATTTGGCTAGGATCTCGCTATACCAGACGCACAAGCTATACCAGCTTTACCCATACCTATATATACAAACATAATATAAATAGGGTTTGTACCTGTATCCTCAGTCGCATTGTAATGAGGACAAGGAATCTCTTCAGGAGTACAGTCACCGCCATCGTCAACACGACGAGTGTACACGAAAGGTTTCTCCTCAATCGTCAATACCTGAAGTTATGAAAATATATTTACCTCTTTCTATCTTAAACATATCTAGTAATGCTGTCTCTGTCCTATCGAGCTGTTGATTTATATCACCTTGAGATGCGTCGGGATCATAAACCCTTCCGGTTTCGAAGTGCTGCGGCCCATCCATATTATCTCTTGCTCTTTCAGTTCCAATCGCATCTTCAATGATTCCTGAAAAGAAAAAGTAATTCATCATCATCATCATTTCAGCCAAAAGACCTCCACTGCTGGGCATAGGCCTCCCCCAAGCGTCGCCAGACTGATCGTTCCTGTGCGTTTTGCATCTACCGGACTCCCGCAGCCTTGACAAGGTCGTCGCTCTACCTAGAGGGAGGCCTTCCAACGCTGCGTCTTCCAGTACGCGGTCGCCACTCCAGAACTATTCGGCGCCAACGGCCATCCGTTCTGCGAGCAATGTGCCCTGCCCACTGCCACTTAAGTTTGGCATTTCTTCGGGCTATGTTGGTAACCTTGGTTCTCTAGCGGATGTCTTCATTTCTGATTCGATCAAGCAAGGAAACGCCGAGCATAGACCTCTTAGTCATTAGGCGTCTTCTATTTGCAACAGGCTCAATATTGGCAACAAGAAATATCCCCGCAGCAAATGTGCATAACGCCAGCTTCCTCATAAGTGATGGAATAATTCTATCTATACCAATATTTGAGGCATAATAGCAGCAATCAAAGTTCCGAGTCTTAATTTAGCTGCCACAAAAACTTCGTTACTATGAGCCGTTCAGTATGTGTAAGCTGGAGTGACGTCACCCCAGCTTCCTCATTCAAAACATGCAAACCAGTGAGGTTAGGGTTTTGGACTATAGTCAAAAAAATAAGGCATAATAGCTGCACATGGAAGGAAAGAACAAAACAATAATAATTAAAAAGTGTTGAAACTATGATAAAAAAACGTGTGTGTAAGCTGAAGTGACGTCACCTCAGCTGCCATGTCATATCTTCCGAACAAAAGAAGTTATGATTATGTATTATTGAAAATTTCAAATCTCTGGTCTAAATACTCTATAAGGTATTAAACAGATAAATATGTGTAAGCTGGAGTGACGGCATCCCAGCTTTTCATGTCATATCTTCCGAACGAAAGAAGATATGATTATGAATTATAGCTTAAAACATAAGAAATAATAGCTGCCGCAGGCAGCAACATTTTCAAATCTCTGGTCCTTGTAGTTTCCATGTAGTAAACAAAAAAATAGAGTCCGCGCCAAAAACATAAAATTATTACTTCGGAGGAGGTACGGAGCGGCGTTGCCGTTCCGTGCGCTACATTATTGCAACCAAGTTTGCACCTAGCAGGCATTCTATTAGAAGTCATTTTAACTTGCGCTCAAAATATTTTTATTGAAGATATAGACTGAGAGTCGACTGAACTTTAATGGAACTATGAATGTAATATTAAAAAGTAGATTCTTATCAACTCTAGATGACGAGAGAACTACTATTATTGTTTTTTTTGTGACTTGTTCTATATAGTTCGGTTAAGGTGGATGCGCAAAGTAAGCTCGCGAAATTATTATTTTTTTACGTTTATTGCAATTTAAAGGTTGTCTATAATCATTGTTTTGATCTCATATGATTCGCGACCATAAGAATATGTATTAATAGAATTTGAATAATTATACATATCTCTAAGTTAGAATATGAATGAGTTTTTCATGAAATCGTGACATATGGGAACAATTGTATACATATAGCAAATATAAAGCAACGTCGAATCAAAACAAAAACTTCATTAAAAAAAAGAGATGGCTCAAAATCCAATGCCCCAATGCCTAAAAAAACGAATTCCATTTATCTATAAACATAAATTTTGCTGCGCAAATCAGCTGTCACTGCTGTCAGTGGTGTGAAGATTCAAATTCGAACTGCTAAAATCAGATTTCGGTGGTGCAACTTGTTGTGGTCTTTGTGAGTGAGAACGAGACACCTTATTATTATCCCTTTCGCTGGCGGTTGACAAATATATGTTTATTATACGTCATTACAATAAAACTTCTATTGTGTTCTGTTTTGTTTCTCCGCGAACTGATTAAAAGTGTAAGTAGACATCCGTATTTTTCTAGTAGCTATAAGTAAAACCGTTACATAGTATACATACCTACATATTTTTTTCAGATTTATATTTAGTTATGCTGCTTTGCTATTGAAGAGGCGCCTTTTACACGGCACCTTACAAGTCAAGCACGATTGTCTGGCCGTTGCGAACTAAAATTAGAGGTACCTACCTTCTTATTCCCAAATTTTAGATATTCGCTTATATAAGTAAAACTGTTATATAAAATCTATATGTATTTTTTTCAAGTCTACCATCTGCTGGTTGCTGTCTTGCTATTGAAGAGGAATCAATTACATGGCGCCTTGCCCACATCACCTTGCCCATCAAGCCATTCACCAAGTTTGTAGCAAAAAAACGAGGACGAAAACTTAGTGTTGACCTAGAGCAACAAAAAGCAGTTTTCAAAGATATAAAAGCCAAATAGGAAACTTTGTGCCGCCGAATAATGTACAAAACAGGGTTTTATATACTGAACTTCAAGAAGCCTTTATGAATCGGTTATCATGCAAAGCCATTTATACGTCTCTAAAAACAAATTTCGTTTTTTTTTTTTATAATCCTCAGAACCAACACTCTGACTCTGAATCTAAATCGAGTATCATCAGCAACAGTAGTAATTATGAGGACAAAATACAACTCCACAATGCGGACGAAACTTTTAAATTTCAAGTTGACACACACTTCTGGAAAGAAATTGAACCTATCATATATTTATCTAAACGATCTGATTCCTCTGGCAGCTTGTTTCAAACGCGAAGATCACTGCAAAAAAATAAGTGGACAGATTTCGTGAGGGAAATAATTTGGAGAAATACAAAATTGAAATGCTCTTGGGTATTTAAATCGAATGCTGTAAAATATAACTTTGCTAAACCAATTGTTATTTGCAAAGGACATTGTTCTCACAGTAAGTGTGAAGCCAAACTAGAAATTATAATGAAAAATATAACGGAAAATTTTACAGAAATGGAATGTCGGGTAAAAGACAGGAATCAACATTTTAACCATAGCTCTAAACCAAAGTATAGAATGACGGGTTATAAAACGCAATTGCTTACAAAACAACTCTCAGAAAGTTCTGCGATTGAGATCAAACATTCACTTGCAAATGATTATATAAATACTGATAACGTTGCACCCTATTTTTTACCAACGGCACCTGCACTACGACAAAAAAAATATAGATATCGATCCTCAAAATTATTTCACAATAATGTATTATTGTCATTGTGGATCATGAGTCAGACACCCCCTTTTAGAGCATTCATTAGGACTATTTCATTGAGCCCATTCATTTTGTACTATTGGAATAACCTGCAGATCACTTTTTTTCAGAAATATTTAGAATCTAATGATAGGATTATTATTTCTATAGATGCAACCGGGTCAATATTTAAAAGTTTATGCCCACCTAAAGTGAACGATTTTATAAAAACCAAGAAACACAAACATATTTTTTTATACATCGTCATGGCTTATAATAATTTTGATAGTAGTGGACACTACTATCAAAATTACTTATTATTAATTAATTAATTACTCTCTGTCAAATGATTTCTACTTCACACACGGCAGATGCGATAGCAACATGGTTGAAAACTTGGAAAAAAAGTTTATGTAGATATCCTAATGAAATTATTACAGATGATTCTAGTGCTCTCATAAAAGCTGGCGTCGAAAAATTTACGCAATTTGAAAGTACTGAAAGTTACTTACAAAATTGTTTTAAAATTTTGGAAGGCTTAGACGCAGTACGCCCCAGTTCTTTCTTACGACTTGATACTTCCCATTTCATCAAGGCATTACATGACCAGACTATTTTTAATACTGTTGAAAACAGTGCTAAGTACTTTCATATTAAATGCATTGTTTCAATTAAAAACAGCTCTGACTATAACGAAGTAAAAAATATCTTGACAAATATCATTATTGTTGCATTGAATAAAATTGAAGATGATCGGTGCCTAAAGTGTGTTCAATACTTAAATCAATTACATAAAGGAGCAATAGATTCGAATATATCGGACGAGAGCAAACAAGAAGAAATAGATTCGAATATATCGGACGAGAGCAAATATAGCACAGATGACGACATTCCTTCAAAGTCATTACTAGATTATTGGTTTGCAGAAGAAACAAAGAAAGAGCAGCTGTATATAGATCTGACCGAAGACGATGACAATAAGAGATCTATCAATCCATATTTTTTTCCACTGATCCTGTAATACGTTTATTGAAAAAGCTGCGTATGTGGTCCAATGTTTTGACCGAATATTTTAATTCCGATAACCTTAGACCTTCATCTAGTAATTCTGAGAGTTACTTTAAGAATATTAAATCATTGGTATTTAATCACAAACGAATAGACGTTTTTCTTAGCCGACATTTTCAATATCTTTCGGGGGAAATTAAGTTTGCCTTGACTAATATTATGACAGATAAAAATGTTTCGAAAAAACGTAAAATTTCGAAAAATAAACCAAAAAGCAGAACAGCATCAAACCGACCTCAAGAGAAAAAAAGGAAAAAATCAAATCGTGAGTCATTTTCAAATGACTCAATCTTTTCAGAAAACCCTTCGTACACGGAGAACTGGAGAGGGCACATAAACAATAAATTTAAAACCCAAAAACAAACGACGGAATCTTTTACTGAAAAGCAAACGACACAATGTGAAGATTATGAAATATTTTCAGAAACTTTTACACAAAATCAGCAGCCAGTAAGTGAAGATTATGAAACATTGTCAGAAACATTTACTGAGGAGCCTGAAGAAAACGCTCAGCAAATCAATGGGCAGGATGAAGTCGAATCAATTTCCTTAAAACCCCAATACATACAATTAATCTCTCTCTCTTTGTAATAGGGATGGTTGGGTTGGAGGTGAGGCGCAATCTTGCTCTGGTAAAATACGTCTTTATGGTTTTTCGGGGGATGTTAAACAATCCACAAATCCTAGAATCATTGAGATTACTCGTTCCAAACAGTAGGCTAAGGTTGGGGCCGAGGGAGAGTCTGTTCGAAACTCCGGTAGCACGTACAAACCTATTAAAATTTGCACCAGTGTGTCGGGCTGTTATGATTCTTAATAGCGTCTCTCAGCGTTTGGACATTTTTTCCTGCTCTTTGGCGGAATTCCAGAGGGTGACAATTACTATGTTGTCCTGTAGTTAACTTGTGCGGACGCCCGGAGCCGTTACCTGAGACTGGTCAATCATGGACGCGAGTAGGTGTGTGATCAGTTTTTACGGGGCATCTCTGAGTGTCGCATTGTATGACTACTTTTGTTACCTTGGGTTATACCTGTAAAAATAATTGTATGTGTAAATGAATAAATAAATAAATAAATTACTCCGAAATGGCTCAAGCATAGGAAAATATAATATGTATAATACTTGCGCCTTTGATTGTGTGGCACATCTTTTTGCAGTGATTTTCGCTTTAAAAGAAAACATACGAAAGGTTTTTACAGCTTCCAATGACATATTTGCTAAATTAATCATATCTATGGCTCAAAATAAACCAGACGTTGAATATCTCAGAGAATATCTTCTCAATTTGCATTACAAGCCAGCATTAAACGTTACCACAATAAATTGTGAATGTAATATAACATTTATTGTTGAGAAATATCTAAGCTCGAGCTACTGCAAGACTGTGTGGACTAAAACATGTACAGAGACCATGTGCATTGTAAATAACGCTAAGATTTCAAGAACTACAGGATTTGTACCAATAAATATAAACTTAATACTTGAGTTAGGACCACAGGCTTTGCAACAGTCTGCTCTTCAATGCATGAGAGAAGTATATCGCTGTAAGGAAAATACATGCTCAGGTCAAATTTATTACGTTTACGAATTTTCCCAGTTTATTAAACAAAGAAAACAACCTCAAATGCAAACTCGAACAATTTCCCTCCCCTCCCAATTAACTTTTTTCGGAAGGACGTTTTCTCATCCGTGTGTCATTGATTTTATGGAAAAGACACGGCACTATAGAGTACATTGTTTTTCAGAACATTCAGAATGGTTAACATATGACGACTTGCAAGAAAATATTGAAAAACAAAACAGTACAGTTTTTGTAGTACCTCATTGCGTTATTTATTCAAGTCTGTGAATGCCAATGTCTGACGAATAGATAGGTAAAATAATGTTATGACTGTAAAGTAAACTGATCTGTGATAATTACCGTACCTACCTGACCCGATGACGCCGACGTTTCGCGAAACGGCGAAATTCAATGCGCCCGATCTCATGCCCGGAAGTTCCGGCGCTGTTATAATTTAAGGTGTAGAAAAATATTTTACCGGGTGAATGTATCCATTAATCTGAACAGTTTTACCAAAGTAACATAAAACAGAAACATGAAAACAATAAACATCTAGTCTCCTCCAGAAATTTACCCGGTATAATTTAATATTAATATGTTTACGGAGGTACAAACAATCGTAGAATCAAATTCTGCAGTTGGTCAATACATAATCGTAAAAATATCTTACACTTAATATGCTGAATTCAATAAAGTACGAATTCAGCAAATTCAAAACTATACTTTCAATTTATTATTTCTTCAAAATCTGCAGACCTGTTTCGACAATTGCTAGCTAAACGACCTTTAGAGATTCTACACAGGTAAAGTGCGTTTCACGAAAGAATACACATAAAATAATATAAATGTTGGTAACATTGCTTTTCATTGAAGAATTGCTTGCAAAAACATTTCTTCAATGAAATGCATTGGTGCCAACATTATGTCGAAGCGAATTCTTTCTTGAAACGCACTTTACCTACTTAAAAAATAAATCATCTTATTCTAAAGAATAATTGTGATTTTAACTAATCATATTTTATCTGCTTCCAAAGACTGTAAATTGTACCAAAAATGTGATTTTTGACAAAATATACGAAATCGTTACACTTTGAATTTTCTTTGATCCTATGTTTAAACAAACAATATGACTATAAAAAACCTGAATACTTACAAAAAAGGACGATCAAAAAGTGTAGTCGGCTCCCAGTCTATAACCTAGTTTAAACTACTTCAAACTGATAATATAGCGCACGGAACGGCAACGCCGCTCCGTACCTCCCCCGAAGTAATAGATTGATCTTTTTGGCGCGGAAACAATTTTTTTGTTTACTACGTCGAAACTACAAGGACTAGAGATTTGAAAATTTTGCTGCCTACGGCAGCTATTATTTCTTATGTTTTAAGCTATAATCCATAATCATATCTTCTTTCGTTCGGAAGATATGACATGAGCAACTGGGCTGCCGTCACTCCAGCTTACACATATTTATCGGTTTAATAACTTATAGAGTATTTAGACCAGAGATTTGATTTTTTTTCTGCCAATGGCAGCTATTATGCCTTAATTTTTGGGCTATAACATATAATCATAACTTATTTTGTTCGGAAGATATGACATGTCAGCTGGGGTGACGTCACTTCAGCTTACACACACGTTTTTTTATCATAGTTTCAACACATTTTAATTATTATTGTTTTGTTCTTTCCTTCCATGTGCAGCTATTATGCCTTATTTTTTCGTCCAAAACCCTAACCTCACTGGTTTGCATGTATTGAATGAGGAAGCTGGGGTGACGTCACTCCAGCTAACACATACTAAACGACTCATACTAACGAAGTTTTTGTGGCAGCTAAATTAAAGCTCGGAACTTTGATTGCTGCTATTATGCCTCAAATATTGGCATAGATAGAATTATTCCATCACTTATGAGGAAGCTGGCGTTATGCACATCCGCAGCAACCCAGTCCTATGCTTCCTTCATCCACCGGAATCTCGCGACCTTTACCAAGTTATCAATCCAGTGCACCATATGGGTAGCTTACCTTTGAGTAAAAGTATTTGCCCACAGCGACATGTTCCCCCTGGGCCCTCACGTTGACCATATCATACTCCGCGTGCACCCGATCTCCATGGTCATCGAAGGCCACATGCCCAGTGGCACCGTTCTCCAATCGCTGCTTCCTGATGTAATCGAATAGAAGACGGCCAGTGGTCCAGATAGATCCTGAGTTGTCGCAGTCGGATGGAGGAGCGTGAATCTCCTCCGAAGTGTTCATGTCACGAATGGCTGATGCTAGCACGTAACTGAAAATATATTAAGTACAAATAGGCGATTATCAGAAATCGCCATTCGAAATCGCAGACAATTTTATCAGTTTTTGGATTAGACCAACTAATATAATATCCCTATTGAACTGCAAAAAGTAAAAAGACCCCAAAAAACAGTGGTTTTATCTTCTTTTCGAAACCTCCTTGGTCCAAATTGTTAAATATGACAGCAACTGGCCAGTTTACATCAAAATATTAATTATGAAATTCCAATTATGTTTTCTTCTTAATTATGTTTATTTACAAATCAATATGGCCGTCCATTATTTTTCCAGCTATTTCGGCCTGACCGAAAAGATTTTATATATTGATAGAAAAAAAAATCGTATTATATAGACCTATCTACTTATTTATTTATTTTTTTGTCAGAATCTACATAACCCACTGACCTCTAACATACAAGTACGCTGGACTTCATATTATCAATGGCAAAAGGAAGATATTTGATTTTCACCATTTTGGCGCTGATAGTAACGTGATTTAACATGAGCGTCCGTGGAACTAATATTAGAGATGGGACACAGCCTTCGATAAAAAATACTTCTATGGACTTTATCGACCGTGAGGATAATTTAATACGTATGAGAAAACAAAAACACTCCCAGTTATTTTTATAATGCTTCATTTTTATGTAAGTAATAGAATAATAAAGGTGAAGGAAAACTGAAAAACATTTTCAGTCAGATTGAAAGCTATAAACTAGTGGATAGCGTGCTAGTAAAGTTATAGCGCATTACTGTTAGATCAGTGAGCTTTTAATATGGGGATAGGCTATTCTTATCCTTAAAACTAGTTTATTTGAGCAAGTATCGCCTCGCTAAAGTACACTAGTTTGTTAATACTTACAATAGTTCGGATTCACTCGGTGGGCGCCACAGACATAAATCTGTGGAGGCCCATCGGATTCGTGTAGAGAACATCATTAATACAAATATTTGCGTACGATAAGATGGATAATAATTTACAATGGATGCATTTCTCGCTCTCATCACAGAGATCCTATCTCTGTAGTGTGTTAAGGTGCAAAAAAGAGTGACATTGCATTCCAGCGAGGTGAACTTATATCAATTTCCAACTCTGTTTCAGATACAAATATAAATAGTTTGACTTCAAAACATTTTTTTATAAAATTATAATTATCATGATATTATTCCAGAATTAATTCCAAGCACAGGAACGTGGTGGTTGGTACAAGAAGAGAGAGGCCTATGCTCAGCAGTGGGCGAAGTCGGGCTGTGGATGCTGATGATTCCAGAATTTAGTATTACACATTGCTTTTGAACTGATTGTTTAGGTATTCATATAACATTCATCACCAATACCAATATGAGATATTTAGTTGCAAAATACTACGAGAACTCAATACAGTAGATGAGTGATACGCCTTGCCAAGTCTACTATTTAGATTTTAGTGAAATTTAGAAAACTACTAGTACTGATATATTGGTTACCATATTGTAACATTTCCAGGCAAATATATTAGTATTACCTAATCTTGAAAAATATCGGTACTAACCCATCTCTAAACATGTCAATTTTAGTTCCTGAGATGCTCGAGTGGGGCGCTTTGAATCAGCACAAAAATCAACTGTCATATTTCATATAGTTTATTACTTTATTTAGTCCAGCGTACTTGTTTATTAGAGTTCAGTGACAAAACCAAAGTTGTTACAGATTATTTGAATCTAATAAATAAAATTACTTATATCTAAGTAATCAAATCTGTTCGTTTTAAGGTTTTAAGTGAAAAATTATATATATTATTATTTAGTTACCGTTTATTAAGCACTTTGTACACTAAAGTATATATTTTTATTCATTTAAATAAACACCTTTGTCCTTAGATATCCAAAGAATTTTCTTTGAATCTATCAGCAGACACTCATGTTTTAGTTATAGTTGTAGATAATTAGGAACTTCTCATCGTGTAGGTACGCGTAATGCGTATTGTTACTTACATAGAATCCTGGATATGCGCGTGTTCGTTGGTAGCATTAACAAGTCGTAGCCCCAGTAAGCCCTCAGGTGCGTTGGCAGCATCCAGGGCCTGCTCCGTCACCATCCACACGTAGCCCACAGTCGTCATGTTGAGGAACGTCGCGTCACGGAATATTATCTCTGCGTCCGTTTTGCTGGGGAACACAAATACAGCGTCAACATTTTTATAAATAAGATTCTTGTCTTGTGGAGGGGCCGAGAAATACTCGGAAACTTCGGTCTATTGGGATCTTTTGTGGTCTCCTAGATAACTTTCTCCTCCCCAATCTCTTTGAAATTCTCCGTCAAGAGTTTTACAAAGAGATTAGGATATATGAGCCTATAGTCTTCTGGCATTGGGTACCTTAGGAGACTAATTGGCTTATTAGCCATGTGCACAGAAGGTGTTCCATGCGTTCCGTATGTTGCTCGCACACATGGTTGTCGCGGTTAAAACCATCTTCATGAGCATGTCGTTGGTTCCAAAGTGGACAGTAAAGGCCTCAAGCTGGTAGCGGATTTGCCCCCTGCTCATTTTCCAAATGCATTCCCGTGCCTTGAACGTAAAGTCCAGGATTTTCTTGGAGAAATTCCTGAAATAAGGTACTTACATATTTTTTTAAAATTTGCAGGGAAATGCCAATTCAATTAAGTAATTCAATTTAACTCAATTTAGTATCTGCTTATCAGTTGCTAAACAGGAACTTGCAGCTCAGAGACTTTTAAAATGATGGCCCATGATGATTATGTACAGCAACTGCCGTAGAGTACCTAAGAAAGTCTAACAGCGCAATAACACCACTTTTGGACTTGCAGAGTACCTATATACTCAGCAAGATCAATATAGGTCAGGAGCATTAATGCGTTAAGGGTTTGATGTTGTGAAGATAGCTATGATAAGAAAGATATGGCGGAGATGCATGCTTTTGAAGATAGGAGTAAATTTGAGGTATCTTATCTTGTGGAGGGGCCGAGAAATAACTCGGACACTACGACCCATTGGGATCTATTGTGGGGCAGCTAGGGAATTGTGTTGAGAGTTAGAATAAAGCGCTTTTATTCTAACTCCTCCTTGTATGCGTAACAACTTACCTGGCATACATAAGAAACACCCTCGCCTGAGCACCTTTGACATCCATGAGTCTGTCACTGAAGGAATCAAGTCCCGGTTCGAATTCTATCACCTGCTCCACCACAACCTTGCGGTCTACATCTTCATCCACACTTTGAGAAGTCGTCTGGAACCTACACACATATCAAATTTAATGTTGTAACTAACAAGCCATATGGGTCAATCTCGCGGTATTCAAGCCAAAAATAAACGCTACTACTTATTATGTAATAGTTTGTTTGTAAACTTACCGTCCCAGAATAGCCCTACCATCAGTATCAGAACTATGAATGAATATGACCTTCATATAATTGAAGTGTTTCAACACGTCAACCCATACATCAGCTTGGTGTGAATATGGCGGAACCGTTCTAAGGAAAGACACGTGGATGTTCTTATCGGAGAATGCGGAGTCTCTGGAGGATATGCCGATGACTGGGATGTGGTAGAACCCACTGGTATAGGAGACAGCTGCTGGCGAGAGGTCCCCGGTCAGTGGATGAGATACCACGATCGCGTACACCTAGAAGAGTTGAGTCTTTAGTATCGATTATTTAAGCGATTGATGCTTTATTTGTAATAACTTTTATACTTACGCGATGAGCAATTAGGTCCTTGCAAACATTCAGTGCTGTTTTTATAGGATTCGGATCCATAAGCATCGAATAATCATGATAAGTGACTCCTCGAGGCACATATTGATCTTTAAAGTTCAGATTCTGTAAAAAAGAAACAAGTTGTTAACTGTACTCGTGTCATTTACTGATTAAAACTGGCGCATGTTGGATAAATTGTTTCGTATCAAAGGAAATGAAAATTACCATTAACTGCGTTGAATTAAAACGTAATGAGCACAAGTGTATTAACGCTGTTTATCTATAGGTAGGTTTAATATATGGTGTTCTTTAGATTTACATGAATCATTCATTGTGGCAAGCCTAGTACCTAAACTTAAATTGCAGATGAGCATTTTTACAAAAGGTTGAATAAATATGTGTTCTTTGTAAATAAAGGTTCTTCTAAAAGAAGAGAGGAATATAGGCGAATGGCACGCCCGAACGCAAGTCCAAACTACAGCTCAGTGGAACACTCAATGTTGAAACAATTAATCATTTTATGTAATTGGGGTCTAATATAAGTAACAATGGATCGTGTGAAGATGAGATTCGCAGGCGCATCCAAATGACTAAGAGTGACATGTTACAACTGAGTGAGAATGGAAGCAAGAGTATGGAATGAGAGAGTGTGGAAGGACCGCAACAATACCAACAAGACAAAATTGTCACTTGTCCGCTCTCTTGTGTTCTCCATATTCTTGCAGGGAGCAGAGACGTGGACTCTAAAATCCGCGGATCGGAAACGCATCGAGGCTTTCGAAATGTGGGGCCATAGAAAGATGCTGCGTGGACGGCACACCGGACGAACATCTCGATATTACAGGTGCTCCAATTGAAAAAGGCCAAGATTTTCGAATGTGTGCCTACGCAAGATCTTTGATTTTTATGGCCATATTGCCCGCAATCCTGGTGACTACGCGCAACTTACTAAAGGTAATTGTCACTGGCACAGTCGAAGGCAAAAGGCGTAGAGGCAAAAGTCCTATACGCTGGTCATACCAAATCCGAATCTCGTTAAACATCAAAGCTTCAAAAGCCATGCATGTTGCTGAGAATAGGAGCAAGTGGAGTAAAATCATCAAAGACATAGTTTTGTAACCAATGATGTGGTCACGACCCTCAGCATTTGGGAGTCAACGCAAGGAGGAGGAGCAGAGGCGAATGGTCGACCGACAATTTTCAAATATTTTTACCGACTTCCTAAAACGGAGGAGGGTTCTCAATTCGACCCTAATACATTTTATTTTTGTATGTGTGTTCGCGGATAGCTTCGTCGTTTAAGAACCGATTTTGAGGTTTTTTTTTGGAAATTAATTATCCCACGGGTGGTAGTTATCATGATAAGGAAACCAGAATCTGATGATGGGATCCTAGAGAAATCGAGGGAACTCCTCAAATATTATAGGCATACATATAGCGATTTTGGTATTTTCATCAATAATGCAATCATTTGCACTCAGAAAGTATCATTTGGTGAAGTGGAACTGACGAAGAAGACCACAAGACCACTCGAACTCAGAAAAAAAACAATGAATCCTAGTCGTGTTTGGGCTTATTGGAATCGTCATGAGATGTAATTTGGCTATAAATAATTTTCATTTTAATTGGGGGTACCTACAAAAACAAAAGAGAGGAAAATAAAAAACATTTTAACAAAAAATCAAACCGAAACGCCGCGATGTCGGTTTCTTTTGTACCCATTGTTTTCCGTTATTCGACACCGACTTCGGAAAAGTAAGTTATTTTTCGCTTTGTAGTGTTTTGTTTTGGAAGTCGGTTTGATTTTTTGTTAATTTTAAGGGTTCCGTACCCAAAGGGTAAAAACGGGACCCTATTACTAAGACTCCGCGGTCCGTCTGTCTGTCTGTCTGTCACCAGGCTGTATCTCAAGAACCGTGATAGCTAGAGAGTTGAAATTTTCACAGATGATGTATATCTGTTGCCGCTATAACAACAAATACTAAAAACAGAATAAAATAAATATTTAAGGGGGGCTCCCATACATAAAAAACGTTGTTTTTTATGCCGTTTTTTGCTATAATGGTACGGAACCCTTCGTGCGCGAGTCCGACTCGCACTTGGCCGGTTTTTTCCGGCTTTTTTTTTTTATACTTTCCGGCTGACAATACCTGCTCTCCAGGTACGTATGGGTACTTCCGAAACTACCTATGCCGCATAGGCTACAATGGCAGCCGACACCTTCCAACTTTCCACCACTGTGGTTACTGCCTCGACGACACGTCGCAGATCCTTCAGGAATGTTCAGTCTAGGCAGTGTAGACTTGCAGAGCTATGTCGGCAGCCATCAGCTGTCAACTTACCGATATAGTGTCCTTGTAGAAGGCGATAGACTCGTTGCTGGAGAGGACCCCTCCTACATTGTAGTAGGTGGGGTTGGAGAACCGTCGTCGGTCTATGTCGGCCGCCACCAGTTTACCGGCGCAGAACAGAACCGCCAGGATGTGGTACGACCACATCTTGGTATCTAATCAAACAAGGAAGATCGTCAATTGTTAGTGAGATCTAATCAACAAAAGGATTGCGTTAGAACAGTACGTCTGCTGCAACATTGCAGTTTGAATGCAATTCTGTTGATGTTGTCACTTAATATACTGCTTCGAAACTGCACCAACCTTAGGTACATAGGTAGGTACATGAGGACTGCGCGCTCCAACTGCTTTCTAAAGGCGAACGCGCACCTAGACGCACCGCAGGAGCCGCACGCGCCGCAGTCAACGCATTTTCTCAAAGCCCCGCGCAATCCGCGCCGAACGTGCCGCACGCATCGTATCCTCTTCTGTACATCTTATTATATCAATATTTTCTATACGGATACGGATGACGTCTCCACGCCGCCCGCACCGCACTCGCCAGCATCGAACGCGCCGAATCTGATAACACCATCCGCACGCGCTGGTGGAATCCCTATACCTACAGCATTTTGTTGAAATGCGGTTCTTGCGGCTCGGATAGGTGCGCGAGGCTGCATACGATTTCATATAAAGATTTATAAAATGCGATGACTGCGGCGCTTGCGGCTTCTGCAGTGCGTCTAGGTGCGCGTTCATCTTAATGCAGAAACGTTCAGTCTCGTCCTGTATATGACACTAAGCTTCCGTTGGGTTCGAGTTACGTGGATTTAGGGATGCCGCGTGGGTTTGACTTGTGGTGGTGGTCGGTTTTATATTTCCATCAAGTCCTACTCCATCTCACTCATACGGAAAAGCGTAGTAGTAAAGGCTGGCAGCCTTCACAAAAGCTCATTTCATGCATAAACATTTCTCAAAAAAAATATGTTAACTACTTGTACTTAGGTATAATTCTCGTCAAACTTCTTGGCCGCCCTGCAGCCTAATTGCGCAAGTGAATTCGGCAAGGCAAAGGATTTGACCGCCATTAACTGACCAATCACATAGACGGAAATCTTGGTCTATTGTTCATACTCTTTTCCCTTTGCTTGGCGATTTCACTTACGAAATAAGGCTAAAGGGCAGGGCCTTGGAAGTGCATCGGGGCGAACAAAAGCGCATCACCGTGCATCCCAGCGTTCAACGGTTATAAACTTGTGACCTGCGCGTTGGAGCGTATTGGAGTGGAAAATATCCGCCGCGCCGCGCAATCTTCACTCTTCAGGCTTGGGCCGATGCCCAGCAAATCGAGCGTTGCGGTAGCGGCGCGCATGCGCGGGGTGTGGCCGCAGCCTGGCCTGCGGATGATGAGATGATGCTATGCAAGCCGGGCACGTCATTCCTCGAATGATGCCGGTGCTGGGCGCCCGAATTCGATTGTACGAGCAAGCGAGTGCTGACTGTAAGCGGTCAGAATTTAAACTCATGTTCGAAGTTTGAACACTTTGAACCTTCGTTCACTTCTCGGCTCGGCTCAATAAAATGAAGAAAATATTATTAAGGAAAAAAATAAAAATGCGCATCGATTTGCGAGGTATACCTAATTTTGTCGAGAAAATTAGAAATCTTAATTTTTATAGGCACCCAAGTTTTAGTAGCTTTTGGTACCAATGAAAATAAAACTTGGGTGGATTTGGTACAGCTAGATGTAGATATAGATACACATTATATAGGTAAATAGGTATATCTACCTATAAGAAATATAGATACAAAGTTGAAATATTTCAAATTACGATTTATGTACAAGTTAACCGCTTCTAAGGATGTCTAAATAAGCAACTGTATCTAATAATTTACGAAACAGCTCAACTTTAGATTGAGTATGAATATTTCAAAGTCGCGCCCCTTTTCGTACCCACTTCGAAATAACACATTCTAAGGACGCTAACATACTGGCTATAAAATCTTACCTTATTCTCCTCTTCTTTCGGCTTATCTTCGGCCCATTTTCGGTATTAAAAGAGTTAAAATTCACCAGGTTACAAAATAATTTAGTTCTCCAACAGATGCAGGATGATGTAACAGCAAGATCTGCGGAGCTTCCTCTCAGTCGCCCCGAATTGAATCGCGCAGGCGTAGATACCGAATCAATACAGGAAAAAACATTCTAGAATACGAGTACAGGGAATTGTAAAAGATTGCATTCAAAACTGCGTTAAAATTTATAAATATTTGGAACTAGTTCTCGCCAAACTTCTAGGCCGCCCTGAAGTTGGCTACAATGGCTGCGCCGTAGTAAATCTCATACAAAAACAGCACCGTTTCGTGCCTTGCGCATCGGAAAGCCAACTTCAGGGAGGCCCAGAAGTTTGGCGAGCAGTATACCTACCAACTAGATCCTACAGTAAATGCGGACAACGCGTTGATCACCACTTGTCTGAAGATTTTGAACATCGCCATAGTAAAAAGTTAAGTTAATATATGAAGTATCATGTGATATATCATTTTAGTACTGATGCAGTTACATATTTACTCTGATGACTGTACCGTTACAATTTATTTGCGTCCCATTGGAGCAATCCATGCGCTAGATATTGGTATAGAATATACTTTATGGTGAATACAACAAAAAAAAAAGTTACACATCTGCTCGTACTGATACATCTACATTTTATTTACGTATAGTTTATCGTTTTATTGATTCATGCTTGAATAAGAATGCTCCTATTTAATTACCGGGCGTTGATTATTGCCTGAATATGGCGGACAGGGCCTACATACCCTTTGGTGCCGTAAAACGGTAACTTTCTAAAGAATACTTCTTAGTAACGGCTAGGTTAAAAGGTTTGAAAAAAAAAAAAAAAAAATATTCATGTACATAACTTTGAACACAAGGTTTTTTCGTGTAACTAATAGTTTTGCTTTAAAAAATTATTAACAACACGAATTTTTTCGCAACTTTTGGAAACTCCTCCAAAACGACTTGGATGTTTAAAAATATTTTTGTACAGGAAAATTGATGGCTGGAATTACTTCATACCTAACATAGCATATGTAAATCAAATAATATTTTGCAAACAAAACTGATCAAAAGAAGGTTCTATTTTGATATTTTGGCATCGAGCGGGCGCACGGCCAGTACAAGTACTGCGTTACATTGGGGCGTATATATCACCTTAAGGGCCTACATACGCTTTAGTGCCGTAAAACGGTAACTTTCTAAAGCATACTCCTCAGTAACGGCTAGGTTAAAAGGTTTGATTTTTTTTTTTATTTATTATTGATTCATGTACATAATTTGGAACATAAGGTTTTTTCGTGTAACTAATAGTTTTGCTTTAAAGAAATAATTAACAACACGAAATTTTTTCGCAACTTTTGGAAACTCCTCCAAAACGATTTGGATGTTTAAAAAAAAATAATTTTATACAGAAAAATTTATGGCTGGAATTTCTTCATACCTAACACAGCATATGTAAATCAAATAATATTTTACAAACAAAACTGTTCAAAAGGAGATTCAATTTTGATATTTTGGCATCGAGCGGGCGCACGGCCAGTACTGCGTTACATTTAAACTAGCTGTTACTGAGGAGTATGCTTTAGAAAGTTACCGTTTTACGGCACTAAAGCGTATGTAGGCCCTTAAGCAAAAAAAAAACAAGAGTTAAAAAAAATCAAAAACGTTTATTTCCGTATTCAATTAATACCTAGAAACTTACAAAATATAGTCCAAGCAGACAGACAGAAGCAACAAAATCTTATAATTATAAGCGCATCTTTATTTTCTAAGTCATATAAAATAACAAATTAAGAAATAACAAGTTCCTTGGTGATGTTTCTTCGCCGTTTCGTAGCCTTTGTAGAGTTTTAAGCCCATCCCCATGCAGCTGGTACCCAAGCTGATGGAGCCCAGGGCTTGGCTGGCCACTCAGGTGTCTGGGGACGTAGGGCTGCGGCGGCGGCCGTGGCAGCGTGCTGAGCGGCCCCCGCTGCTCCTGCCGCGCCAGAGCTTTGGATCACGGACAGCTTTAGAGCTTCTAAGTCTGAAAAAGAAAATATTTTGAAATTAAAATCAAAATCATTAAAAATCTCTTGAGGTTGCCCTAGTCGACGGCACGAACTATTTTTTGCGCGGGGTTAAAATGCATGCTATCCCATCCGACGACACGTGCGAAAGTGATAGATGCTGTGATGAGCAGTAAGAAGCCAATACGCGTACGAATTAGCACTTTTGCAAATTTGTAGCGAAATGGATGATGATTTAGGACGAAAACGAGCGCGCGAAATTTTATAAACAGACCTTTGGGAGTAAGGATATCATGAAAAAAACGACTAAATATTTATTTTCGTACCACTTGCTCAAAAAAGTGACATTCTATGCCACAAAAAGCGTACATAACAATAGTCATTTTTTATCTGTTAAAAACAGGGAAAGAAAATTGTACTGAATTTCATTCATCCTCTAGGGGGAGAATGTGATTTAAATTTGGAATACTTACCGAAATTTATACTGAACTACATCTGTGTTTACACCATTGAGTTTGTATATAAAGCATTATACATCTTTTTGAAAAAGGAATACGCAGTTATGATTATTAAATAAAATTGCCAAAACCGACGAGGCCGTATGAGCTTGATGCCTTTGCTTTTCCGACAAAAAAATATTAGTCTAGGAATTTGCCGCGTTTTTGTTTTCTTCAAATACATAAAAGTTAAGTTTATTTTAAATTATTTTTTCGCAAATGGTACGAAAAGAAGAGTATTTACCTCGGTGATAAAGCTGTCTTAGTCTTGGGTGAACTTAAATCCCTCGCTACACTCAGGACTCGTATTAAATCCCTCGCTTCGCTCGTGATTTAAGTTTTTAACACCCTCGCTACGCTCGGGAGTAAACCTCGAGTCTTTCGTTACGCTCGCGATTTAAATCGTCACCCGCGACAGAAGACACTGCTTTATCGCCTTGGTTAATAATCTACTATTTGATATATCTTTCCCTGTATGGTGGCTGTTTTGCAATTTTCCTTCTTCTTATGGTATTTATTTCCGTCCAAAAATGAGTTAAAATTAGTGTTGAAATATGGAACTTTCGACGCTCATAACTTCCACTAGGTATTATTTGTTTTCATTTTTGTTTATTCTTAGATAATGATGAGACAAATTGATATCAATTTTTATTTTGAACGTATATCGTCAAAAAGTGGAGTAATCGCCAGACTACGTTTGTATGGAAGAATAATCGACTAGTGCAACCTTAAGATCAAAGGGCCTCTGACGACCGAAACGAAACAATACGCCAAGTTTTATTTTTAGTTAGTAATCACTACACCTGGCAGCAAATAATGATATCGTTGGCATGTGCTTCGTTAATTTGAGTCATTTAGTACCTATGTGTTAGGCGGAGTGTCGTCACCCCAGCTTCCTCATTCAATACAGACAACCAGTGAGTATAGGGTTTTGGACTATAGCCAGTTTATATATTTGATTGCAACTGTTATGACGGCAAATATTGGCTTGTAGAATTATTCTACCACTTATGAGGAAGCTGGAGTTAAACACATTTCGTTCAAACAGCAATTGTGGGAAAACTAGAACTCTAACCGAATGGCCAAAAACTGCGGGTGTTGTGGCGAAAATTGGTAGAGGCCTATATCCAGCAGTGGACACGGTGATAGGCTGAATTGACTAGGTACGTACCAGCGTTCTGCAGCCTAGCAGCCTGGTTGCTCGCGGCGCGTTGGATGGCCTTGGCAGCGGCCGCCTCTCGGGCTGCGGCGATCTTCTGAGCAGCGGCGGCGCGGGCCTTTGCCCCTGCCAGCTGCGCCTGCGACTGTACTGCCGCTTGCGCGGCCTCCAATGCGTGAGCACGGGCGTTTCTTGCTGCTTCCTCACTGCGTATCGAACGGCCATACTGATTTATTAATCAACTGACTGGCGAGCATTTTTGCAAAAGAAAGATAATAGGTAGGTATAATACTATATATATTATACTGTAGGTTGGTACTATCAAATAATCTGTTAAATGAAACGCACATTAATCGACTTGTATTGTGCTTTTTAGCTTTTCGTAAGATCATGAAAATAACGCTACGACTACATGCCTGTTCTGACCTAAACGAATTACATAGTACCTACATATAGCCTTGCCTTGACTAGCCTCGGTCGACGGCTTCTCTGTACGAACCTCTTATGGGCTGCTCGAGCGGCCGCGGCTTCCTTAGAGCTGGCAACACTCTGTTGCTCGAGGGCTGCATGCTTGGCCGCGGCGACCTCATGCTGAGCTGCCATCACGGCCATCGCAGCTGCTTTAGCCGCCGCTACAGCACCAGCCACGTCCGTGCTGGTGTCTGATGACCAAGTTCCTGGGAAATGCATTGTGAGCGGATGATCTAAAAACGTCATTCTAATTGAAGAGGTACCTAAGAGTGGAATAAGTGCGGAACATATAAATTCATGCAATCGATCGCAAACTCTTTAATTTTGACAATCAATAGTTGGTAGATATTCAATGCGTGTTTTACTCTGTCGAGTAGATCAAATTTTAAACGTATGAAGCAATGAATTAGGAACTCCTTTCGGTTGTGATAGAAACTGCGATTAAATAAATTACTTAATTAGGGTGCAATTAAGTAGGTTATTAGAACATTTATCGTTTATAGACTTTTTTTATCAATTAACACGATTGAGATTGATACTTATTTAGAACATATAGGTAACAAGAACATACTCGTAGAGTTAGCATGCCTCAGATTAGAGAACAGAAATCTCTAATCTGAGTAGCATTCTACTTATTAATAAATAAATTATTCAAGTTTTTTTTTTTACAAGCTTTTATCGAATTCTACTCAGCAAACCCTTTCATTTGATACCAATATCATGGCAGTGCCCATAAAATTGCTAGTCCGCCATCATGGGCCGTCCGCCATATTGGATTTAGAATGACGTCACTTAGCTAACCAAGCATTGTCATCCAAACTAAACGTGTATGCAAAATTTCATATTAATCGGTGGAGGATAACTGCTTTAAAATTCAGTTGCAAGATTTGACCCGAATACACTTATACATATACATACACATACGTACATACATCCACAATAGATCCCAATGGGTCGAAGTGTCCGAGTTATTTCTCGGCCCCTCCACAAGATAAGATAAGGTACGTACATACATTGCATGCTAAATAAAATCTTAATAAGTTTCATAGGCTACTTTTTTGTAGGTTCCTGTGGGATATCACTCAATTAAATTCATTACCGTGTCCTCCCTGCACCCAGGTCGCTACTGGCCACGCAACCGGTTCCACGCTGATGACGCTTCGCTTGTTTTGGCTGCTGGCTGTAGCGGCCGCGCCGAGGCAGATTGCCAGCATCTGGAGACGATGACGATTTTGTGAATGTGCCCTAAGAGACTCTCAGCGATGTGGATTTCCGTCTGTGTGATTGGTCGATTTGGTTGATTGGATAGCGGTCAAACTCTTTAGCGTTGCCTCACTTACGCAATACGGCTGCCGGTATCCACCAAAGCGGAGAGGAGAAGAGATGTGGAAATAACAAAATCGGATTGGTTTATTCAAACACATCTCCTGTCGTCTCCTCTCCTCTCCGCTTTGGTGTATACGGCCTTAGGTAGGAACTCCTAAAGAAATAATTATACGGGGACCAAGGACTATGTAATAAGTTTTTCTTGTAATTGTTCATAATTTTATGGTGTACAATAAAGTATATTCTGTTCTATTCTATTCTATGTTGGGGCTTGTAACTTAAGTCAAGCAATATGTGGACATAGGTACTATTCATACTAGATGGTCCATTCAGAGCAGTGGCGTAGCGTATCTTGGCGGGGCCAACGGACACACGGACGGACGGTTTTAGGACACACGGTATGTCTTTGCTCGGACGTGGTTATGTTATGACGCGCCATTTCGACGCCCGCGCCTGATCGAATTACGCTTTATTTCTTTTCTTTTTTTTGTATGAAATTTTAATGGAATAGGAAGCCGCCCGTGCCATGTCCGCGCTCGACTACATTTCTATGTGGCCTGCGCCTTATGAAGGGTAAAGATTTCTTACAATAAAAAAAATATTTGTGCATAAAATTAAAAGAAATATGTATTCATCATATATGTCTATCTGTCACTTTTTCCAAAAATTTTACAAACAATTCAAATTAAATATATACTTTATCCACCAATCCTTGCCTTTTTTTCGGCAAACTGATTTATTCAATCATTTATAGCTGATGATGACTTTAGTTTTTCTAAAGTTTCTGCCTATGAGGACAATAAAGAAAGGTCTGACAGGCGCAAAAAAAAATGGGTTTTTTTTTATAAATTTTTGCTAACGCACGTAGATTAGATTGATACGGCATATACGGCGGTAGCTACGACCCTGATTCAGAGTTAAGATTTTGCAAGTAGCATCTCTGTCAAAATCACAGTATTCCTTTTTACCCGACTGCAAGGAAAAGGATATATTTTTCGCGTGTATCTTGTTTGTTTGTATGTATGTAATATTTTTTATTACCTCAAATCTTTCAAACCGCTACACGGAATTATATATTATTATTATGCTTGAGACATCGTTAGATGCGTTTGACCGCCCAAGTGTTCAATTAAAAAAAAACATGGCGGTTTTGGGCGCATATTGTGCGGGTCCCATCGGTAAACCCATCGAGTAGGGTATAAAAATGAAGAGCCTGGCTGGTAGGCTAGGAGATTTGTCCGTAGTAGTTAAGCAGAAGACGGCCACTTTGGTCGAACTGTGAGACACCACATAAAAAAAAATAAAAAAAAATAAAGAGGTGGTTAATAATATTATTAGAATTATATACCGCTTAAATGTTTAAAAGTAATTTGAAAAAAAATTGTATCTAAAAAGTTGTAAATAAAAAAAGTAAACAATCAAAACACCGACTTCGGAAAAGAAAGTATTTTTTTGTTCGCTTTGTGGTGTTTTTAACCGACTTATCAAAAAGGAGGAAGTTCTATGTTCGACTTAATGTTTGTTTTTATTTTACTTACCAAAGTAATGAAACCCATTGTGTTAGGTGTTGTTGTTTACTTGACGTCTGAGATACTGTGATACACAACTGATGGACATGGATCATTTTATATTGTCGAATCCGGAAAAGACTGTATTGTTTCGTATAGAAAGGGATAATGAACGAAGTACCTACCCATACACCCACCGTTTAAATGCGAACAGAACCTATCACTAAATCGATATTCTTTCACTTTCATTGGGAACAATAAGTAACATAATGACGTAGTAGGTAGGTAATTAGGTATCTTTACTTGAGATTAATTAAAGGTGATATATACGCCCAAAAGTAACGCAGTACTGGCCGTGCGCCCGCTCGATGCCAAAATATCAAAATTAAATCTCATTTTGTACAATTTTGTTTGCAAAATATTATTTGATTTACATATGCTGTGTTAGGTATGAAGAAATTCCAGCCATCAATTTTTCTGTATAAAATTATTTTTAAACATATAAGTCGTTTTGAAGGAGTTTCCAAAAGTTGTTTGATACCTAGTTCAGCATAATTGCGTAAGTGAATTCGGCAAGGCGAAGGGTTTTGACCCTATCCATCGACCAATCACATGCGGGATGAAATCTATCGATAATAATAATAATAATTAATCGATCGAATCGATTATCTAATCGATCTGGATTTCCGTCTATGTGATTGGGCGAATGATGGGGTCAAAACCCTTTGCCTTTCGAATTCGACACTTTGAGAAACAATTATTTTTTTGTGCCCCCATTTTTAAATTAATCAATTATTGTGTCATTTAACAAAAACTTGTTAAAACATGATTGCCCGCGGACTGCTATCTACGAAAATTACCTATCTAGGAGTACTAATAATTATTAAAATGCAAAAGTATGTCTGTTGCCTTTTTATTTGTTTGTTTGTGTCTACTTTCATTTCGAAACGGAGCGACCGATTGACATGATTTTTATTTTATATATTCAATAAAACAGGACAGATATATGAACTACGCGGAGAGAAATATCGAACCGAGTTTGAGCAATCTCTTAACTAATATTAGTTGATGTTCACAAGTTGTAGTTGAGAGTCGAGAGCTCATGCAGTCGGTGTCTAAGAGGCCTCCTAGCTAAATGAAATTACAAATCACCCCCCAAGCCTCTACACAACGCCCCCATTTTTTTTCTGGGTCTCTTACCGGCCGCTTTTAGGCCTGCAGCGCCCACAAGGGGGCTTTATCGCCCGCTTTGTGAAAGGCTGTTCTATATGATTGGTCGATTGATAACGGTCACGCAATAAGGCTGCAGATGTTTATTTTCAGTTATTAGTAGGTACTTAGGCATGAACTAGCGAAATTTGGATGCATCAAGGTAGCGCTCAGTAAGTAGGTATAGTTCTCGCCAAACTTCCTGGCTGAAGTTGGCTACGATGGCTGCGCAGTAAACTCATACAAAAACCGCATCGTTTCGCGCCTTGCGCATCGGAAAGGCAACTTCAGGGCGGCCAAGAAGTTTGGCGAGAAGTAGGTATAATTATATATTCATAGTAACCATCATGTTATCAGGGTTTCACTGTTTGCGAGAGACGGCGCTATACAAGACAAATAGCTCTGTCCCTTTTTTCACAGTCACACCGGTTTATTGGACGATTCGCCCGAATTTAACTCGCCTGAGTCGGGTGAATCGACTACTATTAAAAATATTCATTTTTCTGTGTCGTTTCGCCCGAAGTTAATTTGTCGTTGGGCGAATCGACCATTCCAAAATTATGTAGTACCAAAATGTAAGTGTAATGTATGTGTGCCCAAATTTTATGTAAGAGAACAAAAAATAATTATAAAAGTACAGTCGTGCTCACCTGTCTCGGAAATAATATCAAGAATTAATCGCAGTTAATAGATATTTTACTAGAGATAAGGAAAGAAGTAATTACCACCGTCATGGTATATATGGCCCCTGAATTATGTACCTATTACCTATCGTTTAGCATTCATAGGAAAATTCTAATAAAGTCCATGATAGATGTCGATTCAAGACGGTAATGGACTCTATATTTCGGTATTTTTTTAAATTTAGAAGTATTAGAAAGGGTCAATGACCGCTATCATCAAACTAGATCACTGCAACTATAGTGGTAGCGCGGTAGGTACGCTATCAATAGACCGTTGTTAGGATCGTAATCGGGGCAAGAAAATCGCTAACATCCTGCGTGCGGCCAACAAGGAACTTAGGGTCTGTCAAGAACTCAGGGCAGACTTATCTGAACCTGAAGGTGAATAGTCACAGGACAGACATACCCGAAGGTCATCACTAGTGTACTTACACCAAAATAATTTCATGAATAAAGATTTAGGATATAGTCGCTTTGTTAGGCACTCTTTCTTTTGGCTTATCGACGATATATCAATAAATGATAAATCTGTTCAAGCCGAGTTAGATGATGTAGATAAGTATGACTTAGGTACTACTGAGAGTGAATTTTGAGATGGCTCATCAAAACTTGAGATCAGTAGAGCATGGAAAACGCAATATGAGATCAGTTTTGGAAAAGCTAAAACGCATTAGTCAGTTAGTAATCCTGGGTTAGATTCCCGACTCGGTCAATGTGAAAATGGTTTTTTTCGTCTGTAATTTTTTAGTAATAGCTCGAGGTTTGGACAGGCTTGCACCTTGTGTGTGTGAGTGTATTAAGTTCACTGCGCACACGGATACCGTCGTGACGCGTGACGATATTTCAAACAAACATTATGTAGGTAACTAATTAGAACATAATTAAGTTCTAATGAGTTTGGCAATCGTTTCCTCACTCTCATTTCAATGACAGAGAATCCATAATATTTTATTCATAAAATTAGTTTTGTTCTAAATTAGAACTCTGGGTCTGCCAGCTATTTTTATGCTTACCGCAATAAAAAAATTTCTCATTTTATTATGGTTGGCAATTCCATTAAAATGTCAAAATCCGCACCTCCTGAAAAAATATTGACTTTTACATCAGTGTTACCAGTTAGTCAGAAATTACCGTTTGCACAGTAGTCTGAAGTCCTGCGTGTTTGCTGAAATATACGTTGACATTTCGTGTTCGTAGTCGCAGCGGAAAAATGTCGAATATCTTAATTTCAGTTTAGCAGATAGTTAGTGTATGACGTCGTGTAATTGTGTATGGTAACTACAAATTTGTGTATCCAACCATTAGGGAGCTAATCAATAAAAACTGTTTCCGCTGGAACTACGTCATCCTAGCGGAACTTTTTTTTTCCTATGCACGTAGAATAAAAAAAAAACATCCAATAATTAGTTTGTAACGAGAGGTAAATGTGTATGCTTGAATGAAATTTGTGTGACATAAAACTGCGGCAATAATCAAGTTTCCGCTGCGCTGACGTTTGGCAATTTGATGAAAATCATATAAAACGGCTTAGTGCAGAGTTGATTTTTTTTACGTACGTTGCTTTGAATTTGTGTGTAATGATTGTTAACACAGAATTAGAAATAAACATACCGTTCAGAAGATATACACGTAAAAGTAAAATAAGGTTATTAGGTCCAAGAACTTAAAATAGGAACACTAGAGCATAACTTATAACTTTTATTTGTATCTTTTAAGGGACTACAATGCCTTGCCAAGTTTCATTTATGTGGTCTTAATAATTAATGAGCAATGGCATAATTTACTACGGCTTGAGTACTATATTGTATGACATCCGATTGCAGGACTTTTTAATGGAAAAGCAAAATATAACTTATTCCGATGATTAGTTTATTAATACAACTATTCACATCTAAAATTTCAGCTCAATACACTAAATAATTAAAGAGATATAATAAAAGTACCAGAACAACCGCAATACATGGATAAACCGACCAAGTTTGAATGGCTCCAAAAAAGCGGCCGTGCAGTATAAAGAGCTAACGTTCTAAAATTTCCAGTGTTGTACCATTATTGGACTGGTACAGCTGTGCACACAAGTTTTGAACAATTAACTAATACTAGTATACTATTTTAATAATTTTGGAATGCACTTGTCATTACTTCATATTGACGATTCATTGTGTTTTTTGTGTACATCTTTCGTTGGAGGTCCTGAATAAATAAATAAAATAATAATTTTCGTGATAAAAATAGTAGGTCACTTGATTTTTAACCGACTTTCCAAAAAGGAGGAGGTTCTATGGTTGGCAGTATATGTATGTACTGATTTCTCAGTCAATTGTGGACCGATTTTGAAGATTATTTTTGTTTGAAAGAGTAGGTTCCTGAATTGGTCCCATTTAAATTTGGTGAAGATCTGATAAAGAACTTCGGAGATATATAACAGAACACTTAAATAAACAACAGCAAATCTCTCGGAATTGCTGCAATTGCATTGCATGGCACACTCTCATTTCGGGTTTTTCATCGTCATTTATTCGGTTAATCTATTCCGGCATAACTTTGGGCATTGTGGGTACCTTACTATAGAACTTGCTTATTAAATTATTTAGCATAAAAATACAATTGGCTTTCAAATAAAAACAGTACAAAGTGAAAAATAACTTCAATTTCGGAAGTCGGTGTCAAAAAATGAAGATACAAAACAGAAACACCGACTGCCTAAATTGAAGTAATTTTTCACTTTTTAGTGTTGTTATTAGTAAGTCGGTTGTATTTTTATGTAACAAAGTTTTTTTTCTTAAACTTTCAAAATTATTTGCATCAGTAACAAATGCATTTATTTACCAGTACTTATATTACAAAAAGTTATTACTGTAGGTAATTATTATGTCCTTAATATTAAGCTAGTAATAATTTAAAAAAAAACTTACACCAGTAGTCATTTCAAATGTCGAATTTAAAAAGTTAACAGTATACTATGGAATAATTTAAAGTAGGTAGGTATTTTCTTAGCACGCGCTTCCTCTTCTTTTTTGTTTATCAGTCACAACCAACTCCTTAAAATTTACATAGTAGAACTTAAGATTTACAATCTATATGGGCTTCAGTAGGTAATATATTTTTTATTTATATATAATAAAGAAAACTGATTCATTATATCAATGTTTTTAACAATCTCGGGACACTGGGGTCCCGAACCTTTGAAAGGCGTGCCAGGGGCCGAAGCTAACTCGCAGAGGCCCTGTTAACTATGTATCATGATATGTGACACCAAACGATGATTATTCGTAGATGCACTACGTAAGAGCACCCAAGGACAATCCCCGGTTGGTGCAGGACTATTGTTAATATGGAGACAAAGATATTGGGCTATGGGTTTGGCAGGTTTAGTGGATCGATTTCCTAAAACTATAGAATTACTATTAGCCCCTGACTGACCACTGTTGAATTACACGGCTATAAAATGGCAGGGGGTGACTTGCACACTCAATTAATGGACGAGGGTCTTTTTAATACTTGAGTGACGTAGCGCCATGGGGGCAAACATATCTGGAGGTGCTTGAGGAGTGGAGAGGTATACCAAGGCTATCAGTCCAATTCCGGAAATACGGTAAAGATCCCTACCAGCATCATCCAGTAAGATTATACTTCTTCCCACCGAGCACTTTTGGTCTTGTGAATCTTCATTCAAGCCAACCAATTAAGGCAAACGAGAGATGGGAGCTCTGTTCCCCATCAGTGTTCTTTCCGGCCGGCCAATAAAGGCAAGCGGAAGATGAGGGTCAACTGACAAAACTTCTCCCAGGAGATCTGGTCCGTGGGGCCGCCACTGCCCAGCAGCTCACCACAAAGCTGCCCTGCGAACCTATCTCTGTTATTATTATTTGTTAATAATATTGTTTTTTTTTAACTATTATATTAACATTAATAAATACTTTTAAGAATACAAAGTTAATGCAGTTGTTTTATTTTCTGCTAAACTATTGTGTACGCACCTGTACGAAACTATTAAACACAATAACGAGCTATACTGGAAACTTTAGAACGTTAGCTCTTTATACTGCACGGCCGCTTTTTTGTAGCCATTCAAACTTGGTCGGTTTATCCATGTATTGCGGTTGTTCTGGTATTTTTATTATATCTCTTTAATTATTTAGTGTATTGAGCTGAAATTTTATATGTGAATAGTTGCGTTAGTAAACTAATCATCGGAATAAGTTATAGTTTGCTTTTTCATTAAAAAGTCCTGCAATCGGATGTCATACAATATAGTACTCAAGCCGTAGTAAATTATGCCATTGCTCATTAATTACTAAGACCACATAAATTAAACTTGGCAAGGCATTGTAGTCCCTTAAAAGATACAAATAAAAGTTATAAGTTATGCTCTAGTGTTCCTATTTTAAGTTCTTGGACCTAATAACCTTATTTTACTTTTACGTGTATATCTTCTGAACGGTATGTTTTTTTCTAATTCTGTGTTAACAATCATTACACACAAATTCAAAGCAACGTACGTAAAAAAAATCAACTCTGCACTAAGCCGTTTTATATGATTTTCATCAAATTGCCAAACGTCAGCGCAGCGGAAACTTGATTATTGCCGCAGTTTTATGTCACACAAATTTCATTCAAGCATACACATTTACCCCAATAGTTGGATACACAAATTTGTAGTTACCATACACAATTACACGACGTCATATACTAACTATCTGCTAAACTGAAATTAAGATATTAGATATTTTTCCGCTGCGACTACGAGCACTGACATTTCTTGGTACCTACACTATGAAGAAGTCAAAGAAATATGATTCAAAAGTAGTCGGTCTCAGCTTGCTATTTATCTTTAAAATATAATACTTTTGACAATACCAATATTCAAAACCCTTATAAACAGTCAGCAGAACTGCCCGACTGAGTTGTCCTCGGTTGGGACAACAACAGCTGGCCCCTTTCTTTTACACGGTTGCGTGATTGGCACAACTTTAGAAATGGCGTCTCATAGCCTTTCAAAATATCAGAAAGTTGAAGTGGCTAATAAGGCGATAAAAATTTTCAATGCATTTCCCGTTTCGGGAAAGAAGGATAATATATAAAAATAATTTGTTAACTAAGTGGAGTTAGCACTTTGAAGCTGTTACAGACCATGTCCAAGAAATATACATTTACACGTATTTGCATAACATAAACATAAAACAACCGAAATCTATGCCCTGATGCAGTCGGGTTTTATCAAAATATCGATACATAACAAGGACAACAAACATTTAAGACTGGCAATATTCAGTCTTTCGATCAATCATTCAAACTTCATTTTCAAACCACAACTTCTATCTTCTATCTATTTGCAGACGTCAAATGCATTGTGACTTTCAGACAACCGAGGCAAGACAATTTTTTTCAAAAAGAACTAAGTTATTATTATGTTTATCATTTGACTCAATAGATAGTTCAGGGGCAGTAGTGTAATCTAAATCTAATAGTATTAGGTAAGTAGCATTTTGTTTGATGCGATTACGTAAAATGCCGATAGAATAAATCCAGATTTTGTCAAGACAGTTTAGAACCAATGTATCTTCAATGTAATTCTTTTTAAATATTTGTATGCTCTCCTTTCAGCAACAAATCATTTTTAGTTAAATCTGATTCAAGACTATTGTGTGTGTACCGTGTACGAAGTTATTGATTTTTGCTATTGGCGAACACTCGTACGGTTTTAAGAATACTAGTCGTGATGAAAAGTTGAAAGAAAACCGCATAATTGTTCATAATATCTGCTTCCTAAGCTCTAATGTGGTGAAACTTACTAAAGCTAGGTAAATATATGTTATATTAAAAATATTTATACAAAACATTTTATTTATTCAAAATCACTTACTAGAATAATATGTGCACTTTAAATATAAAACATTGTATAATAAATTAGTGAAATATCTAAGTAACATTTACAAGTATATAGGTATTTTTCAGACAGAACTTCTAGGGCCACAGTCTGAGTAGTTTTAATTCATTTTGACCAATCAGGAGTTCAGGATCTGCATTTTTTATTTGGAGAAAAAAATGTGTTTAGCTAGTAAACAAAATAATGATTAATGTCACATGCTTAATCATTATTTTGTTGCCTAATTAACTAGGTTTTCAAATATACACTTACATTATAAAATTTGGCATTATAGTCCAACTGATGATTGATATCAATCTGAAAGACTTATAAATAAACTGCTGACGACTGTTACCTGTTTTTTTATCGTCGGTGATATGACAAAACATTCCATGTAAACAAGTTACAATCTTTTTTTGTTGTTAATTTTTACAGCTTTAAATAACTAAAGATGTCAGGAAAGGATGGACCACCGAAGCCGCCGCCGACTAAGTCTGCAATCACACCACAAGTGTAAGTAGTATAGTGTAGTAGTAGGCTTTCTCAAAACAATAAATACTTCTACTTACAGACACCCTAGAAGGACATACACATGCCTTATTGGTGATGTTCTTCAGAAAGTCCAGGTCCTGGGGTATCATCCCATACAAAGAAACTGTCCCGATGTACTGGACTGATTATTTGATTTATATCAATTGATTATTAGATGGTGATCTATTTATCACCTTGGAACGGAACCGAACGCGATCGATTTACAAAAAATAATCAGTATAATCAGATGAAAAACGCTAGTTAAGTGGCACGGTTTATTTGTATGGGATGAGGCATCTGTATGATAGTATTATATTATCTGTGTCCAGGTGCATGGTACTCACAATCAATGCTAGTATTCATAAACAAATGTATAAAAAAAGTTGGCCAAGAAAAAGAAAGCACATGAAACGCAGCTACCCCCATGCCACTTGTGTAGAAAATACTGCAGAATGGTGTTGTAAAATGGGCGATATCCAGCAGCGGTCTGCTTTAGGCTGATTGAAACTGTGATGTTATAACAATGTGTTCCAATGCAACTACACCCAGCATCACACAAATCGCACCTCCTAAAAATAGTATTCAAGCCTGTCCGGCCATAAACGCATGCACAAAACCCAGTCAATATTGGTATCTGCTGCAAGTATGATTAATACTCTTTAAAATAGCAACAGTTAGTTTTCATAAATAACACAATTCTTTAGAGCATGAGCCTTAACAAAACATTTGTTAAAATACACTTACAGGCGCCATTTTTTTGGACCACACTAGAAAGAAATAAAACCTCCGATCAAGGTCAAATGAGAATCATTTGCCATCCAGACTTTAAATTGAACACCATTAATCAAGTCCAGCATGAAAAACAATGATGAACTTTATTATTTCATTCATTGGTTAATAAAACCAAAACCCTTTACTTTTTCTGGGAGCTGAATAAATTGTCTTTCAAATGGGGTACCAAATTTATACTCTTATTAAAATTAAAATGGTTTAAATTATTTTACAGAAGTTTAGGAGCAAAAGGTGCAATTTTTTCTGATGCTGGGTGTTTGTTAATCTGAGAACACATTAACAAGTTTATTTGCAAAAAATAATCTGTGAATATAATCTGTGAATAGTGCTATGGGTGTTACATAAGTTGTTATTCTGTTGGCTATATTTAAACTTATTGTTGTTGCATTTCAACTACAAAAAGCTACAACGACATGACTCTAACATTCTACTAGTGATGGGGATATCACTGGATATTTTAACAGCTGTCCACTGATGCTTTAATTATAAAAAAGCATGAGAATCTGTGTGTTATTTATGAATGTGTCGAATGTTTTTCAATTGTCAATACAATGTTCTCAATCTTACAAAGTATTCTCGTTTCTGTTATTACCAGCCTTAAGGACTACATTAGCATTATGCAAATTGATTTTATTTAAATTGTAATGAACCACCTTTTTTAAATAAAAACCGGCCTTGTGCAGTAAGTAATAGTGTTTATTTTGCTGTGCTCCATCATTTCGAACACAGCTTCCAAAGCAGTGGCCTTCAATACAATTACTTCTGACTGAACAGGTCTTAATAGACTTAGATATTTAATGTCCACTCTGTTGTTTATAAACATGAATCCTATCCTAGAAAATGTTTTCAAATTAGATGGATAATCTACGTATTAAAAACTGGTATTTAGATTACTAAATTAAAATAGAGAGGAATGTTAATTTTGGTATAGATCAAACAGTTCAGCAATGTGAAATATTAATGGCTTTGCTTATTGTAACAATATCAAAACAAGTCTGAAGTTAATATGGGTATGCAGATAACTGAAGTTAAATGCTTAATAATAACATGTACCATCTTGTCATACGTTATTATTACTTTATAGTCTTTTTCCAACTTTTCCAAATTTTATATGAAACATATGCCTATCTGGTGTTCTGCTGCTGTTCCCTGTGGTGTCGGACGTAAAGAATTTCACCATCCCATATCTTTCCGTGGGTGTCGTAAGAGGCAACTAAGGGACATAATAGAGAAATGGACAGCAGCGTTCTCTGTGCACTTAAACAACAAACTGCGATCGCCAACCCGCCTGCGAAGCGTGGCGATTACGGCAAACTCGGCCAAACCGAAATGAATAGTACAATGAAAAAACGGCTCCTAGTGCCCGGCAGTCCGTCTACCCTCGACTACGGAAGTGGTCGAGGCTATTGCGTGGCAAGGGGTGCGAAGAATCCTCGGACGAGAGCTGGATACCAGAATTCAAACCGATGACTGGACCTGGAGACTGGAACAACGGACCGACGAGAAGATCATCGAACTCGAGGAATAATTGAGCTGGTTACGATAGAATATCATAGGGTTATCTGAAGTCCGAAGAGAGCGGGAGGACTCTATTATCCTTAAATCCGGTAATTTACTTCCGAGAGGGTGACTGGCAGGTCTAAGGTCGCGTCGGTTTTATCGTACACAAGTCCCTTGTGACCAACGTGGTGAAGATCGAGAGTGTGTCGAGCAGGGTGGCGTACACTATACTCAGAATATCCTTAAGATATTCGCTGAAGGTCATATAGGTCTACGCCCCGACCTCGGCACACCCCGACGACGAATTAGAGTCCAGGTATGAAGACATGTCCAGAGCCATGCATGCCATGGGGACTTCAACGCAACTGGGCAAACGAGACGGTGATTAGTTGCGAGTGGGGCAATTTAGATTTGGACGACGGAACCACCGGGACACTTTACGGATAAGGAGGGCCTCTATATGATGAACTCCTTCTTTAAAAAGCGTGAGTACAGGAAGTGAACATGGCAGAGCCCCGATGGTACAACGAAAAATGAGATAGACTTCATCATGTTGTCGTAGGAGAAGCGTATATTCAATGTAGTATCTGTGATCAACGCAGTGAAAACCGTAAGTGATCACCGTATGGTAAGGCCTAAGGGGCACATTGAACTTAAATATTAAGCTGGAAAGGTCTCGACTGATGAAGTCTACGCTCCGTCCAGCACAGATCCAGATCCAAAACTCCGAGAGCTTTCAGATCGAACTTCAGAATCGTTTCGAGTGCCTAGAGAGCTCCGTGGACGATTACAGCGATCTATGGAAATAGGAACAAAACTATCCGATCTTCCTCTCAATCTCATGATCTAGAGGCGTGAAATTATCCTGCAGTTTTCAGACAATGCGTGGAACTACCGGCAGGTTAATAGACGGATCTCGAAGTCCTTGAAGAGCGACCTAGGCCACTCTAATACCAAACGTGTTAAAATTATCTGGCTATTGGGCATAGCCATCCCACGAAACTGAAGACCGACGATGGCAGGATCGTATCCACCAAACCGGAGCTTCTGAGGGAGATCGAGAGGTTCCATGGGAATCTAGCAAACGACCCAAGAGCTAGAGTGACCCGACACTATATCGAAGACATCTCGGACGTCAGCCTTTACGAGATTAGGATGGTTCTGAAACAGCTGAAGTACAACAAGGTTGCCGTATGATGACGGAATTACGGCCGAAATCCTGAAGGCGGGTGGAAAACCGGTACTTAAAGCTCAGAAGTTGTTTGATGCCGTCATACGTCACAGGCATGTACAGGGATGTGGTAGTACTCTTCTGCAAGAAGGGCGACAATGACCGGTTGAAGAATTATAGGCCTATCTCACTTCTTAGCCATGTCAACAAGTTGTTTTCAAGGGAATCGTCTCGCGCCCAGGTTTGACGTTTCGCGCCCAGGTTTCCGAACAAGCCGGTTTCCGAAAAGGTTTTACCACCTGCGGGCACCACATACGCTGCGGCAGGTTAAACAGAAGACCGAAGAGTATTATCTGCCTCTGTGCTTAGCGTTTGTGGACTTCGAGAAAGCCTTCGATTCGATCGAGACTTGGGCTGTCTCTCCAACGGTGCCAAATCGACTACCGGTAAATCGAGGTGTTGAAGCGTTTGTACAAAAACGCCACCGTGTCAGTCCGACTTCAGGATCATACCTCGGCACCTATCCTTCTGCAGCGAGGTGTGAGACAGGGAGTCGTCATATCTCCGAAACTGTTCACCGCTGCACTGGAGGATGTCTTCAAGATTTTGGATTGGAGAGGGCTAGGTATCAACTTCAATGGCGAGTATATCGTATTCACCTTCGATTAGCCGACGATATAGAATTCTTGGCTGACACCATGGAGGACCTCAGTACAATGCTTGATGATCTTAGTGGAACGAGTGGGTCTTAAAATGAACATGAACAAAACCATGAATGATGTTGAATGCCCATGTTCCACCCACTACTATCAAGGTCAGAGACTTCATTGATGACTAGATTATGTCCCTGGGACATACGGTCCAGTGTAGTTAGTTCCAACTTCGATAAAGAGGTCAACCGTCGAATCCGATTCGGCTGGGCAGCGTTCGGGTAGTGGCGCGATATTTTCTCGTCCATCTTTCCACAGTGTCTCAAGACGAAATATATAAGTATGTTGCGCAGTGCACGTCTTTTGGCTGAAATGATGATGATGAATATTTTTACTAGTTTTTCGTATCTATGTTATATAGGTATCTGTAATAATATATGATGATAGGGTCCGAGAAAAGGGTAAATTCTATTTAGTCTTAGATTAATCCAAAAAAAAATTGGACACGTAGAATAGAATTAAATAGATTTACTTATATTTTTCTCGTAAATAAAAAAATACGACGTCGACTTAGAATTTTCGCTTCGAACATTTCTTGCCTAGAAATGACGTCACAATCCGGGTTTGAACTTTGATGTGCTTTATCTTTATGCATTTTTATTTGTTAAAGCAAAAAGTAAGTGTACAATAAAAAATTCTGTTCCCAAATTCGCATTTTAGAGGAACCCTTGTCAGATAAAAATCTGATTACAAGTGATCTCTAGATAAACTCGGCAGTTCGCTTTATCTTTTAAGATCTGAAAATTCTAAAAATATGAATGCTTTCATCATTTTTGTTGATCTGCTTTTCGCTCGGCACACTAGGCAAGCCAAATGGAGAGCAATACTTCTGGCAGGATGGATGACATAAAATATTCCAAAAAATTAGGTTCTCTTAAGGGCATCATGCATTACGTGGCCCAGGAGCCACAAGCACGAATCTCTACTTGTCGCATAAACCGCCACAGAAATCCGACCAAAATGTCCGCACGACCGGTCGTCCAACCAATTTGGTCGACACCCAGATTTTTTGCAATCGATACTACGCGTCAACTGCCCCAACGATACTGCACCCAATACCTAAACCTGTCGTTTACGTATTGGGTGCAGTATTGAACTATTGCTAGCTTAAGATACGTAAGTACAGTGCGTGCCATGAAAGATGAGACTTGACCGCGCCTCCCGCGCTCTGCCCGCGCCCCGATGACGCTCATCGTCTTATCTTTCGTGGTACGCACGGTACCGTTACCCATGCCGTCATCCAGGTCTCACTCCGCAGTTTAAGTACGATCGGCCGGCGCTCCTATTGCTAGTCGCTTAGTCGCGTAGTCGCTTTCCACTCGGCTCGTAGGGCAGTAGCCCCAAGATTGGTTCCCGCATTGTCTAAGCGGGGGGGCTCGGTAACCGTGGCTCGGTCACCCACGGTGAAGCGAAGAGGAACCCGAGGAGGGGCCGCAGAGTAGAAGGAGTGTGTCGGTATAGCGTTTGCCGCTCTCCCTATGCCCTGCGGCCGAAAAATGGAAGGTGGCGGGGCCATTGACCTTGACCCGTCACAAGGGGACCAAGGGTGCCATACACGGGGTCGTCTGGCACCCCTGTGCTGGTTTGGTCCCTGGGGTGGTCACGGCGCACAGTATGTTCTGGTGCGCCGGTGACGGGGGATACTCCCCAGAGGGTTCAAATAATAAATGTACTTAGGTATTTTAAATTTTCGTGTTGTTCATGAATAAAATTCGATAACTTTTTTATTGAATAGGTACCGTTGTTTTCACATAAAAGTAAACGCTTTAGTTATCATTTGTTAAGTAACAAATTACGGACTATAATATTCATTGTCTATCGCCTACTTGACCGTGTAATCATGCGCATCAAACATGAGACAGATTACATGGTCAAGTAGGTAGATAGACTATGAATATTATAGTAGCAGTGCGAGCGACAATTTGTCCTCGAAAACTTCTTTTGCCGTGCCATGCCGTCAGTGAGTGCCGGCCCTTACGAACTCGCGTCACTCGACGCCAGACAGCGACAGAGTTACACGTTAGAAGAGAGCGGCAATGTTTAGGTGAATATCGCGTTAGGCACTAAGCGCATACAAGAGTCGCTATTTCTTAGTGATGGGTAACTCATCATTTTTATATGAGTTTGAGGGAGCACCTCATTTTACCTCGCGGTACCCCTCATTTGAGGCGAGGCATCGTATGTCAGCAGCCCGAGCAGAACTCAGCCGATTGTCAGAGGCAACGGCAAGCGAGGCGAACAGGCGCGTCGACTCACGAGTACTCACGATTCCGATTTTTACGTCTCCCTCACTCACATAATTTTCTTTCGCTCATAAATTTTAGACCGCCTAAATAAACGAGTCATTGACAATTGAATAACAATCCAATGCTAATATTTTTAGAGTTTATAGTTAAAGTTGAGAGTAATAGCAGTAATAAAAATATTTTCTCTTTAATTCGTTTTGACTTTTGAGTACCTAATAAACTAAATTCACTCACTCAATACTCACTCGCGAGTACTCACCTGAATACAATGTCTATGTCAATTTTTAAGTGAGGACGCGTAATCGAGTGAGGTGGTTGAATGTTGAAATTCGAGTAACTCTTTCAATTTGCGATCACGAGTACCTCAAATGAGGCACCTCATGAGTGAGGGACACACCTCTACTATTTCTATAAATTGTTGCGCGAAGTAACTCTTCTGAACATGTACTACTGTTTAGGCAATAATAATAATAATTTAGTTTTATTATTGTATGATCCAAAGTTGATTGAAATAAATAAATATACATCGGATTTTTTTATGTTTTAACCTCTCATTTTTCTTTTCAGTTTAATACCAAAGATTATCAATGGCGGTATCGCGGGTATTGTGGGCGTTTCCATTGTTTTTCCGTTGGATTTAGTGAAAACGAGGCTTCAGAACCAAACGATTGGTCCAAAAGGCGAAAAACAATATAAAAGCATGTGAGTATCATAAGTATCCTCCTAGGTGGTAAATGTGGCTGCTCACCCATCATCGCTGACCCTAAACAGTTGAGTCACATAACGTAAGAACTTTGCATTTTTACGGGCACAAATAGCCTGTTGAGAACACTACTGGTGGCACATGTGTTGGATCATTCGGTTCCCTTCATGATGGTTGAGCTGAATGGTGCCGATCCATGCGTCATGTTCGTGAACGGGAGCCATCGGTTGGGATTGGCCATAACTTAGCTGGCTCTGCCTGTTATTGTATTTTTTAAACTGTTTGTTACTCTAGTCGCATGAATGTGAACGTCTTTTTACATCGTTCTCACTTCGAACAAACTCCACGGATACTCTTTTACATCAGTTTTAATTACAAGTTTTTGGTAACATCATTCTTGTTGAAAAAGTACTTTTTTTACGTGGAGTTTCTTGCAAATTCTTTTCCACCGAGACCTACTGATGCTTCCGAATTTGCAACTTTATTTCATAAAATATAGCTTGATCTCTGCGACAGCTGTCAGTATCAATACCCTAACAATAGCGCTTGACAGGCTAACAATAACCTATACGTCAGTTGGACATATGTCGCAGAGATCAAGCTCCAGTCAACCGCTAATTAACAGACACAATAGAAATTACCATTGTCATTATCCGCTACGGTCATTTGGACAGATAAGTATAGAGTAACCTTTTTTTTTTTTGACTATTCAAAAGTACCTCTAAGGATTATTTGAAATAAACTATTTGATTTTGACCCAAAATCAGTCAGTTCATCAAGAGGAGTACATGAAATGATGATACCGGAAGGCTCAGTGTGGGAATGTAGTATACAGTATCTATATCGCCTCATACGAACTTAAAAAAGACCTGACATGACACAAATCCTACTTCGTGCAATTAAGACCCGTCTGGTTGGAGCACCCTCTCTTGTCAATGAAGGAAACGGGACTTTCCACCCTGTTCCGCATTCATCTTTAGGTAGACCCTCCACAAGTTGAACCCATGACCAGCAGTGGTTTTCTGTTAAACCGTGAAAACTTAGGTGAAGTTCACATGAAGGGGCCTGCCAATCTCTAGAATGTCAACTTCAGTCTCACTTCACCTCAATTTTCAAGTTCGATATGTTTGTTTTGTTGGCTGGTGTCCAGCCTGGTCGCTGTGGCAATGCTATGACTTGTGGCTAGCAATAAATGAAGGGCACAGGGAATGTCACAAGTTATTTTTTTTTTGGCAAGCATGTCTTTATCTATGGTAGTTTTATTCTCAATCACTAACTTAAAAAAAAAGTAAACGTCAGGCGCCAAAAAGACATTTTTGTTTATGGCCGAAACAGAAACCGGGAATGTTCATCACATACCGGTAAAGAAGAAGGATAAAAATTACATACTTCAAAACTTTTAACTGCGTTTTTCTCAAAATCTATTAACTAGGACATTCCCTGGTTTTTCTTCGAATATTCCTTGGTTGAAATGCTGCTCTGTTGTAATTTACCGTAACATTTCTGTGTTTCAGGATTGATTGCTTTAGAAAGACATACGCAGCGGAGGGCTACTTCGGAATGTACCGCGGCTCTGGTGTCAATATCCTGCTCATCACACCAGAAAAAGCAATTAAATTAGCCTGTAATGATATTTTTCGTATGCACCTAGCTTTACCCGACGGGTAAGTCTTTTTTTTATCTAGGCTTTCAAATCTGAAACTGAACATAAAACTTTAGTCGACGGCGCGAACTATTTTGTGCGCGATGTTAAAATGCATGCTATCTCATCCGACAACACGTGCGAAAGATATAGAGATGCTGTGATGAGCAGTAGAAGTTAGTTCGCGTACAAATTAGCACTTTTGCAAATTTACAGCGAAATGGATGATGATTTAGGACGAAAACGAAAGCGCGAAATTTTATAAATAGACCTTTGGGTGTATGGATATCATTAAAAAGCTACTAAATGTATATTTTCAAAATAAATTTATTTGCATTGTTGAACTACTTATCTATCCCTGCATGGTGGCTGTTTTGCAATTTTCCTTATTCTTATGGTATTTATTGCCGCCCAAAGATGCGTTAAAATTTGTGTTGAAATATGTGAGTAAATGTGCAGGGCTAGATAATGATGATACAAATTGATATTTTTTTTTATTTTAAACGTACACTGTCAAATAGTTTAGTAATCGCCAGACTAAGTTTGTATGGAAGAATGGTCGACTAGTGCAACCTTAAACTAAAGTTTCGAGTTCACTTAAGCTGTTGGGAATTTGATTGATTAAATTTACTTTTTTTTATGCATCGTAGACAGTTTCTTTTACTTAACTATATAAATGTTATAGTTGGCAACAAGAAGTGACGTAAGCCTGATATCATTCGTTAATATGTATTGTAGAAGCCTACCCGTCCCACGTCAGATGCTCGCTGGTGGTATGGCCGGCGCGTGCCAGATCATCGTCACTACGCCTATGGAGCTCTTGAAGATCCAGATGCAGGACGCTGGACGCATAGCAGCAGAAGCTAAAGCCGGTAAGTTAGTATGCTATGTTATTAAGCGGCTAAAGTTTGTTACTAGACTAGCGGCTCGCCCCGACTTTGCCGGATTAATGGTATTTCCTTTTAAGGTTCTGTACCCAAAGGGTAAAAACGGGACGCTATTACTAAGATGCCGCGGTCCGTCTGTCTGTCTCTCCGTCTGTCACCAGGCTGTATCTCATGAACCGTGATAGCTAAACAGTTGAAATTTACACAGATGATGTGTTTCTGTTGCCGCCATAACAAGAAATTCAAATAGCCTTTATTTCTGATACATAAATTACATTATAAAATCATTATTATATTATTATCAGATTTTACATAATGCATGCATTTATTTAATGTCAGTGTAGTAATAAAATTCATGAATTAGTAATTTTATGTAGTTTAAGCAAATAGTAATTGTATTTATTGAATTTCAATTAAGTTATCAAATAAAAATCAATTGTCACAGTTAAAATATAAAAAAAAAAATAAAAAAAAATTATATAAATTCATTAATTTTACACAGATCAATTGTTACGATTAAAATTTTTAATTATATTCTCAGTCATTGTACTTCTATTTGTTTCTCATTGCGACATCGGTAACAACAAATACTAAAAACCGAATAAAATAAATATTTAAGTAGGAGCCCCACTTAAATATTTATTTTATTCCATACAACAAACGTGATTATTTTGCCGACCGTGTTACGGAACCCTTCGTGCGCGAGTCCGACTCGCACTTGGCCGATTTTTAAACAGGTGTACCTATAAATTCACGCTACGACCAATAGGAGCGGAGCATCAATGAAAAATGTTCTAAAAACAGGGCAAATTCATTATTTTTGAGAGCTTCCGTTGCGTGCACTGCGTAAACGGTTAAAGTTACGCAACTATCATGTATGTAGAAGAGTTGGTGTAGGCTAGGTAGCCAGTTGACAGGAGCGAAGTCGCGTGGGACAGCTAGTTTTTGATATCGCGAAATTATATTGTAGGTTTTGGGCGGGCGCCTTACTTGTGAAATGATTAGTTCAGCATACAAACTTCCATCCCCCTTTCCACCCCGTTAAGGATCATTTCGGGTATAAAAACCACCCTATGACCTTCCCAGGGTCTCAAACTATATCCATACCAAGTTTTATCTAAATCGATTCAGCGGTTTAGGCGTGAAAAGGTATCAGAGAGACAGACAGTTACTTTAGCATTTATAATATTAGTAACGAATAATTAAAGTTATGAAAATTTTAATAGCATTAGAGGCACGGACTTGCCGTTGTATATTTATTGAGAATCGGAGAATGTAGCGTGATTTTAAGGACGACACGGTTGGTGTAGTGGTTGAGCGATCGGATGCTGCGCTGCGTGTCGCGGGTTCGATTCCCGCACGGAACAAATATTTGTATGGCCTACAGATAGTTGTTCCGGATAGATAGACATCCGTCTTGTGTATGCGAGTTTAATTGTTTGATGGTTTTTTTTTATTTTTTTTTAGCTGGTGCAAAAGAAATCAAGAGGGTGTCTGCTTGGGCTCTGACCAAGGGGCTGGTTGCAGAGAAGGGTCTCTTGGGGCTGTACAAGGGCGTGGGAGCGACTGCATGCCGTGACATATCTTTCAGTATCGTCTACTTTCCGATGTTTGCCATACTTAGCAAATTGGGCAAGAAACCAGATCAACTCACACCACCTTTCTGGTAAAAAACTAGTTATAATCCCCGGCACGTAAGTTGGCAAGAGTCGTTAAATGCGCAGAAGTAGTTTTTTAGGTATCTTTGGTTGTGAAGCGGGGCGCGGGGAACGTTTCGGACCATTCCGAGCGCGCGATTGGTTGGTCAGTTGACACAAGGATCCACCGACCAATCGTGTCGCGTCCACGTTCCGTTCGCTCTATTCGGTGGTTGGTCAGTTCCCGAAATATGCGCGAACTTACCCCCACTACGCCAAAACCTTGCCAACTTACGTGCCGGGCACTATATTACTTCTGGTGCTTGTACGGTTACACTAAGATATTTAAAAGTCCCAGCTACTTGCGCGAGTAACACAGTATGCAAGTTAGGCCGACTTTCTCACCTCTAAATTAATTAACGCGTTATCTGCTGTTGAAAATTAATTCAACCAATCACAGCAGATAACGCGTGCTTGAAAATTTGTCACATTAATTCTGTGATAATTTAGAGGTGAGAAACTCGGCCCTGGTGTTACTTCGTCCAATCAGAATTAAGTAATTGAATAAAACTTAAAAAAAAAAATACTATCGAATGCCAAAAAAAAACTTCAAAACTGTCAAAAATCGTAGAAACAAAAATAGGAACACCGTTATTTCATAATTAAGTTATTTACCAATTTGTTGTGTTTATTTTGTAAGTCGGTTGTATTTTTTGTAAAATGTTTTATTTTCACTTTTTAGTTGTGATGAATTATAGATGCACAAAGTTATGCCAGAATAGATTACCCGAATAACATAAAACTTGAACATAACCGGCGAAAAGAGAGTGTACCAGGGTGAACTGTGTACATCTGCGTACCCCTTTAGAGCGTACCGACGTGATGTTATGTTATGTAATGGCATAAACAATAAACAGACATGCGATTGCAGCAATCCCGAGAGATTTGCCGTTGTTTATTGAAGAGTTCTGTTGTATAATCCGAAGTTCTTCATCAGATCTTCACCAAATTTAAATGGGACCACATGAGTCAGAATCTCTCGTCACTTGAATTTTTGTCTGTACAGTTGAGGCGACTCCATTATTCGCATTTAGACTGGCATTCGCATATGCGTTGGGGTTCTGGCTAACATAGCCAGCCTCGCTCCGTCCAGAAGCATAGAAGCTTCATGGGGGCTTCGCAAGTTTCGCAGAGCGTCCTCACTGTTTCGAGGATTTGTGCACGTTTTGAAAAGCCACGAACTCGCATTCCAGCATCCTTATTGCTTATTGAATTCGGCAAGGCAAAGGCAGTTGTGTCTCATCCCATACAAAGAAACTATCCCGACGTACTGTACTGATTATTTTCTGTACATCGAATTCGGTTCCGTTCCACGGATTTAGATGGTGATCTATCTATCGCCGTGGAACGGAATCGAACACAAACGATTTAAAAAAAAACGGTGTAATCAGATGAAAAACACTATAGTTACGTCGGCACGGTTTCTTTGAATGGGATGAGGCATCTGTATGCTAGTATTATATTATCTGTGGCAAAGTTCAAAAATACCGAACGCAGACGCAGACAAGCCACATCGCGTTTTTTATAATTATTTAAGTATGTGGTTGGTCGATTGTTCATACTTATATTTCTATGGTATAAACTCTTTGCCCTTTGCCTTGCCGAATTCACTTACGCAATAAGGCTGCTGGATGCCGTGGGCGGCTGATTCTGCGGCGTTAAAACATCCCTTGCAAAGTGGGCTTTGTGGCGTATACCCTATGATTATTCAAAGGTTATATTTTTAACCCCCGACGGAAAAAGAGGGGTGTTATAAGTTTGCTTTTGATCCTGTGTATCTGTGTGTCTGTCTGTGGCATCATAGATCCTAAACGGATGAACCGATTTTGATTTTTTTTTTTTGTTAGAAAGGTAATTTTGTCGAGTGTTCTTAGCTATGTTTGAATAAAATCGGTTTAGCCGTTCAAAAGTTATGTGCGTTTTACTGTTTGAATCGGGTTGTTTTCGCAAGATATCGTGGCACAATTACGTGTTCAATAGATTGCTGATCGAAGCGTGTCTACTATGTACTAGATAAATTATGTATAGGTATCGGCGCGGATTATGAGTGCTGACCTTGAATGCGCAGAAGTCGATTTTTGGGTCTGAGTAGCGGGGTGCGTGAGGTGCAACGGGGGAAGCGCCCGGCGCGCGGCGCAGGCGTCTTATTGGTCAATCAGTCTACCTTCCCCCGTCTCGCCGCGCTCACACGTCTTGAGTCCCCTAGTCGCGCATTATTGTGTTAAATAAGAAGTTCCGTTCCATAATTTCGTTCTTTTCACTGCCGAAGTAATAAAAAAGTGTTAACGAGGCAAGCACGAAAAATGATTTACGTTGTGAATTGTTTTATAAAAAAAGAAATTGATGAAGTTGTTGATGATGATCGCGGTTTTGATTAGAAGTTTAGGAAAAGTACTTATAATACATAACTTACATAAAACTGAGTTCTTCTTTCTTTCTTTCGTGCCTAAACAACACTGTGTTAGAATTAGCTATTTAAATATCCATTATTCACAAAATTTAAACTACGTACAAACAAATAATTAGTTCAAATCGCTCTTAGTAATTTTATGCGTGACTGTACACATACGCAAATCACCCCACCACTTTCGCCGAGCGATCTTAATCCGTGCCGATACCTGTAGCATGAAATAAAAATTTGTCGGGGATTGTTTAAATTTTGAAATTTCACTTGTCTACTTGGGGTGTTTAGTTAATCGCGGGTATACATTCAGTAAAGCCATTTTTAATGCCTACCAGTCTGTTGTTCGTGAATTGTCTGATATGGAAGTGGTTTGTTTGAAGATTTGAGTGCTTGGTGGTCCGCAGGTGGTCGTTCCTGTCGGGATGCGCGGCGGGCTCCTTCGCGGCGCTGGTGGTCAACCCGCTGGACGTGGTGAAGACGCGCATGCAGACGCTTAGCGTTACCAGCGGCGACCGAAACTACAAGTCTGTCCCGGATTGCGTCATGTAAGTCCTACTTTGACAAAGTTTTAATATCATAATCGTTTAGTTTTCTTATTTTGTACATTTTAAATATTCTTAATAAAAAACTTAAAAAAAAAATACATTTATGAATATAAAAAATAGAGGCCCACCGGTATCGGGAACAGGGTCCAAGCTACCGGTCAGGTAGGTCACGGCTCCAGAGAAAGGAACCTCCGAACAATACAAGCCGTGTCCAAAAATACTGCTTTCTGAATCAAGCGGTCTAACGAGAGCCTCCTATGATATTGGTCGAGGCTCGTGGCTATTAAGCCATTGGCTGACACGACTATCGGTAGAACGATCGCTGTGTCCACAATACAAATACCGTACACAACAAAAATAAACTGAAATTAAAATTTCTCGGTTTCCCGGGCAGTCCTAATCGAGTTCGAGAATTTTCGAGACCCTAGAAATGAAGCGAGATTTAAAAGCTTTTAATTAACTTGCAATGCATGTATGTAAGTGTGTTCGGGTCAAATCTTGCAACTGAATTTTAAAGCAGTTATCCGCCACCGATTTAGATGAAATTTTGCATACACGTATAGTTTGGATGACAATGCACGGTGAGCGAAGTGACGTCATTTTAAATCCAATATGGCGGATGAGCCAAGATGGCGGACTAGTTATTTTGTAGTGCACTGCCATGATATAGGTATATAAATAAATACAAAAAATATCTTGTTTGAAAATATATTTTTTTAATTAATAATTTTATTTCTATGCAGCAAAATAATGAAGCACGAGGGTATCACGGCGTTCTTTAAAGGCGGTGCATGCCGTATGATGGTGATCGCGCCGTTGTTCGGCATCGCACAGACCGTCTACTACGTCGGCATCGCAGAATACTTGCTTGGGTACAAGCGTACCACGATCGTCTAAATTGACGTCAAACAAAATTTATTTACGTTTGCCCAATGAATTGTTTGTTTTTCCTGTTTGTAAACCTCGTAATTAACAGCGTTTTTGCTCAAACTGAGAGTTTCGATGCATTATTTAATAAAATAATATTTATTTTCACAGTTGAATGCATTATTAATTAAATTGTTATTTATTTTTATTTGAAAACACATTTAATGATGCAATAACATCTTTTAATACATTCAGATTTCAGTCATTCAGAATATTTGAATATTATTATTATACTCACATTGATTGGTCAGTTATGTGAGCATGTTCTACGATTTTAATTGGGTGAGTACGATACAAAATTAAATATTATTTCGTTTAGGTAATCTGCAGCCGAATTGCGTAACTGAATTCGGCAAAGGAAACGGTTTGGAACCTTCACATAAACTACTTTACGTATTGCATATTTCACTCTGAAAAGGAAAGGAGATGAATCTTTCCATTACCAATATTTTGACGTATAATTGATTGCAAAGAATAATTGTTTTTTCAGTTTTAAGGAACCATTATACATTTTTTGTTAAAAGCATTAGAAGACCATTAGTTGTAAGTAAATAAAAATTTCGTTATGTCTAAATTATTTGGAAATAAATCATCAAGGGGATGATCTTACTCTTTCCAAATTAGTTTCGCAATACCGAAAAAGTTGAAAGAAATGATTCTATCTAACTCTTTGAAGGTTACCTTTGCCGAATTCACTTACACAATTCGGCTGCTGATTTCTTCTCTCTCTTTTTTGTTGTACTTGACGTTTGTTACAGTGACGTTTTAACTTATTTATTTGTAGACTAATACTATTGTTGAATGTAACGCTTTCTTTTAATCATGATAATTATTTATTGATGTGTTGATGGAACAAAAATATATCATTTACGTGGGTTACGTCCATGATAAATTTAGAAGCCATTCTTTTGATCAACCCACTTCTTGTTTCCAAACATCCCTGGTAATATAAATTGCACCCGTTTAATTTTGAAACTTATAACTATTTACCCAAATCAGATAATGCTTTGTGCGCGAGGAGTCACTTATAATATTAACTTAATTTAATTTTAATGGCTGATTGCAGTACTAAATAAATACAATAATAGTAATTTACAGTTTTGTTCTACGAAGTGCCAGAGATTATGAGAATTTTAGATATTGCAATGAAAAAATATAGCTTTAATAACCACTGGTGAAATATTTAATAAAATAAGCTTTTAAAGCAAGGTTTAGCTCAACAATTATGTTTATTTTTGTTTCACTTAAGGTGAGTGATTACGCTAGTGATATTATTGTTAATTTTATGTTTTGTTGCAAACTTGAATTGATTGTTTAACAATTTGTTCTTGTGTAAAAAATAACCTTGAAAAGACTTGGATTATTGAGTGACGGCTAAGTTAGTACTGTGGCACATAAATGGCACTCTAAATAATACTTATACTCCATTTTAAATAACATTAGACATGTTTCCAAATCTTTTTACACTCCGTTCAACCGATGTTGAGTTCTATCCCATAAACATAAGGATGACATAAAAAGCATAAACCTGTTACCAAAACCAACTGTTTAATACAGCTACCATTTGTCGTATCACCAACGCAATAGAATTCAAAATCGGTTGAACGGGCTGTAAAATGGGGTAATTTACACGTCTAATGTTATCGCTAATGGAGTTTAGTAACATTTATGTATGATACTCAAGGCGGTTCTTTGTGTCTCTGAAGTTGGCTGCAAAACCCTGTAGCAAGTGTGTTGTGTCAAGTTGTGTCAATGTTGAAGGTGAAGATAGCATTGTATAACTGCCTCTTTCACTCGCTAACGTTTGTCGCGTCATCCAGTCTCGCTTACTGTATCCAGTATACTCGGTGACAAACTGTTTCTTGCGCAATGGTTCGCAGAGCCAACTTCAGAGACACGAAGGTCCGCTGTGATTACTATAACAGATGATTATTATTTACTTAGAGAAAATTGTAAGTGAGCCGAATCTTTGAAAGTCATGTCTATGTGTTGTTGTCTATATTTAATATAGAATGTACACGGTTTGGGAAGGATAAATAACTATACTGTGATTTTTAATTCCGTAGACTAAACTGACATCTGCCAATGGCCTTATTTTTTTTTAAATGTTGCAAGTGCGGAGCATAGTGTTGTAGGTAAGGCTCAATCATAAGTGAGACATCGAATCGATGTGTCATGACACTTTTATTTAGTTTTACTAATTGGTGTAAATAAATGTTTTATGAATATAAACGTAATATATAACATAAACACAAAGTACATAAACCTTTGTTGTGTTAAATATGAAATCAACAATAAAATAAATGCGATCGATAAAATGAAGTCTGACATAAATGAGTAGAAACTAAATAAGGGCCGCTAATTTCTTAACAAATGTAATTTTACTGCCGTGAAATGGTTCCATTTTCGATCACTGACACTCAGGATAGTCAGGATACGACACTATTTTTATGTAACGATAAAGTGACAAACCCCTAAATGTCAGTCAAGTCTACGCAATTAAAAATCAGAGTATAATGGTAAATAATTCTCCTTTCTAGTTGCTATTGCCGCACCTACAAAAATAAATGGCCATATTTTCTCACCCACTACGAAATTTCATACATGAGTGCCATCATTCGGTGCCTTTAGTTTAGGACACCAGCCCTCTACCATGACGATCACCTCTCTAACAAATACCGTCTCGAACCATAGTTCATTTACTTTTGTTTCCAAATTTGATTAGAAGCACTTCTTGGCCCCTTGCAAAAGAACGCGGTATACTTTTTAATCCGGGACTACATGTCATTTTTTGAATTCCGAATTTCTTTCGAGCGATGCCGCTATGTGGTACTAACATTTTTCTTCTACCAATTTAAGGCCCTCTTTCAATTAACAATTCTCCATTTTGTGAAACATTTCGTGTGTTTCATTATCGATAATACGTGTTTCTAGTATTACTCTAGTTGAATTTCGATAGCAAGCTTTAGAGAAACCACCATACATTCGAATTATAAGTAATTATACCTGAACTATGCATTTAGTATGGTAATGTTAGAATATTTAATGTTATTTGGTTGGTTGGTTTCTTTGTAGCTTAGCCTAGACGCCAATTATTATTTTAAAGGATGCAGAGTAGTCAATTTTATTTTCATATAACATTTAAGATGGTATTATTTACTATTTCTATATTATTTTTATTGATGAAGTTTTAGTGAGACTTCGTCGAGTTTCTGGCAGCAAAATCAAACTGTCAAAAATTAATCTGACAAATTGTCAAGCACGCGTTATCTGCTGTGATTGGCTGTTGAAAATACATTCAACCAATCACAGCAGTTAACGCGTGCTTGGCAATTTGTCAGATTAATTTTGCAATAATTTTGCTTCCAGAAACTTGTGGATACTGCTCATGAAATGTTGCAGCTATTTAAAACAATATCACCTAACCTATGAAATGATTTTAGACGGCCCAAAAGGAAAACTAAATACACTTTATCCGGAATGTTTTTACTATTGTATTTAATATAATTTATTATATTCTAATCATGTAACACAAAGTATGAATTGTTTAGTGTTGCTTTAAAAAAAAATGCTTTTTCATTATATAATTATTCTAAGAAAAAACAGAAAAAGATCATGTATTTTCCGAAGATGAACACAATATTTAGAGACAATAATACGATAAATTACAATCCTATAAATTATATATTCTTATGATATTCTAGAGTATTTAAATAGATATGATAATTCAGTAAAATTGTTTTCTGACCTGAGTAATTACAAGAATGCGAGGAATGCCCAAAAGAAATGTTCTTTGATATCAAACTTCCATACAACCTTCGAACTGGTAATTATAACAGGCAGAAAAACTAGTTTTACTGAACAATGTGTTATTTACCTATCAAATTATTACATTAATGTGGGACAAGCAATTTTAAATGATATAACAACAAATAGTAAAGTACAATATTTTGTTGAAAAGTTTCGTATATCTATTAAAACAAACTTATTTCTGGAACAACTAATTATTGTGAGTACCTTAGGTGATAATTTTATTAACTTTATGTTACCTGTTTAATCATCATGTATTGCGCCCATTTAATATGTAATATGTCCATCGTATATAGCAGGGGTCACCAATTACCTTCGTTTCATAAAAAAATATATGAACGTCGCGGTCCGTACGCCAAATACCTCTCACCCCGGGCCTTTTAAATAAACAAAATGTAATCAATAAAAGTAAGTACTTACCAAAAATTTTGTTAATATTCTAATGTGTAAAAATGTATTTTTTCACCTTGAACTATCCGTCCGAAGTTTAGAACTAAAAGTTGGCGCAGACTATTAAAATCTTGGAGATGTTCATCGGTAAGTCTGTTCAGAAATTTAATATAGTTCATCTTGGAATCTATCGATGCGAGCCGCACGGGACCAGTCAATTAGGCGACACTTGATGATGGAATCTATCTTGAATGGGTCCACACAAAATAGGTCTGCGGTGCGGATCTGGACCGTGGTCCGCCATTTGGTGACCCCTAGTATGTAGTAATATAACAGGTATTTATCCTAGTATTTGCTTAGATAGGTGTATTTAAATTAATTGTTTGCAAATAAAGACAAAACTCTTGTTTAATCACTTTTTATCTTAGTATAATGTTATAAGATGCACAGTTTCTTGCTGTTGGCTTTGCTACAGTCTAATTTATTAGTTTTAACGTAATCGTAAATGTCTTTGTTTCTATAGAGATGAAGTCTTCCAGGTGGTCCCTTGCGATTGTTATAGCTCGGTCAAAATTATCTGAGCACCCGAAATGTCAAACGACTCCACTTCCCGCGCGGCGCCCCGCGTTCACCTTGTGACCCAATAGCGACCAACGTCAGAGTGACATTGACATTTCAGGTGCACAGATATTTTACCGTGTAGTACGTTAACTGCTAAAGCTTATTTATTTAGGCTGGCGACCCTAGGTCAGTGTCTCAAGACAATAATATAAATGTAGTAAAATGTGCTGAGTGATGTTGATGTATTGTCAATTCTATAATTACGAATATGTAACGTTATCTAATAGCCAATTATTGTCAATGTTAAATTAAAAGTAAATAAATAAAAGTCAGAAAAAAACTTATGAGTCTTGGGAAATGATACCTCTAAAGTTATATAATAGGTGTTATTTTTTTTTAAATTAAATAGCCAATCACATAAAATTATAAATGTATTGTTAATTATGATATCATATGTAAAGTTGAAACAGTAAATAGTCAAAATTTAGTTGTTTGATTCTTTTTAACCTTTTTATAATCCTGTTACACAAAACGCTTTTCACTGGCATACAAGTATGAATCTTGCGCTAGGTAAAATAAAGTTGAAAATGTTTAACTTAACAATTAATCAATTGTTAATCATTAGTAGTCCTTAATTTTTTTTGTACAAAAAAATACAACCGACTTCCAAATAAAAACACTACAAAGTAAAAAATAACTTCCATTTCGGAAGTTGGTGTCAAAAAACGAAGAAACAAAAACAAGAAGGTTGTATTAATTTGTAAAAAAAGTTTTTTCAACACACTTGATCATAAAGTGGCTCTAATTTCACCGCACATAGGCACATAATGACACCTGTTATCAAACTGTGACTTTTTCATTACTATTATTCACAAGTGACATAAAGAGTTATTTTTTTAATGTATTGGTTGAGTTGCTTTGTTCTTAAAAAAGTTTCGATACAAAAAAGGATCGTGCTCAATAGTAAAAATGCAACACATTTCATGGAACTTCGTATCTAAATAAATAATTTCAACTTGTACGTGTTTATTATTTTTAGTCTATGGCCCATCGCCATTGTTAGATGCGCGCGCATAGGAAAACTGATTAATTTTGCCCGCCATTGCGAAAAAAAAAACACAACTCGTTTTCCCTGTTGGAAATGATTTTTTAGTATTATTTTCTTCACAAGTGTGTTGAAAAACGTCGTATGATACACGTGTGTATTGATGATTACCGTCCTCAGCTCTCTTAAGACCCTCACTTAACGGCTCGGGTCTCAATGGCGCCTCAGCGGTAATCACCAACATTACACACTTGTACCATAATACATAAATTATTGACACAGGTACAAGTGAACATTCAGCTATCTAAATAAATAAATTGCATTATACGTTTCCTTATAAGGGATGATGTACATAATCCTAGCTACACAAAGAACGTGAATACAGGCTGACGTGAAGATCGAAACACTAGAAGCAAGCTATAAAGACATGCGTCATAGCTTCCACAGAAAATGAGCGTAGAGTGCCCAGAAAGAAAACAGTATTCCAACTTAACTCTTTCCATGCCCGTTGAAAAAGAGCACAGTATAAAAATTCACGCGCCGTGACGTAACCTTCTGCGCCATATTGAATTATTGGTCTTGCTTTTGCCTCATTCTTGATCGTAATTTTACCAACGATACTATATGCTTTATTCTCTTGCCCTTATTTGAATTAATTTGGGGTCGGCAAAACACATCTTCTTCTAACATACTTCTCTTTTAAGTACTCGTAATTTCAACAGTCACACCCTATTCTAGTCATGACATCTTTCACACAAAGTCCATCCATATTTCTTCGGATTCCACATTCATATTTAATGAAAAACGTTTTAACAAACAAATCATACCGACTTCCAAAACAAAACACTACCTACTGTTTTCGGAAGTCGGTCTTTAGTGCTTTTTTTTTTTTCGTTTTTGACACCGACTTCCGAAAAGACAGTTATTTTTCGCTTTGTAGTGTTTTGTTTTGGAAGTAGGTTTGATTTTTTTGTTAAATTGTTTTTAATTTTTTGGTTTCGGTAGTTAACTCAAATAACCATAAAAATCGCCAAAATTTATACATAACCCCCAAAGGTCCAGGGCATAATTCAAATTTGGACACTATGGACTTAACATACCATAAAAACACGCCTGTGTTTCTCGAAGGGTTAAGGTTTGAGAACAAATTAATGATTTACGAGTACAAATATAGAAGTAGCATCATTTAGATAAACGTAAAAAGAAAATTTAACATTACTGAGGGTAAGTTCATACATACGTGGATCTCTCTTTTATCCATCTAATCGGCTTGACCATCGCATCCAATCGCAGCTTTGATAGGTTTTTTCATTTTGACTGTTCCTAGTTTTTTCTTTGACTGCAGAAAAGTTAAAGAATGAATAGAATTTATGTAGAAGTAAATGCAAGCGAAGCGATCTCAATCATATTGACGGTTTCTTTTTTATTTCTAATGCGGTATTCCATAAAACCTTAGATGAAGAACCAACTATATAGCTATCGTAATGTTATTTTTTATGACCCAAACACGTTGTTGAAAAGAACTGAACAGCAGGATTTTTTTCATTCGGAAAATCTACAAACGTTTGCACTCAATGATATTCTATATTCTAGTTCTTGTTTGCACTACAAATACGTAGTATCACTGAGTAGTCTGTGCACTACAATCACTGACCTCTATCCAAAGACCTTATACTTCTTACTACTAGACTGTGTACCAAAATTTTTTGTTTAGCTAAAATGAAATCTATCATCATACACCTAGGTTAGCTATTTCCTTATAAGCAGTAGCTATTGTAGCTAACCAAAAGCGGTCCTGGCGAGAGGGTTTCCGCTGGTAGTGTGTCCTTGTCTGACCTCTTGCTAACTCAACTAATCATTGGGTTTGGTAGAAATGGTAGAAAATTTTATATTTTTCTTTTTATTTTATACCAAAACGAACAATTCATAGACTTTGACACGTATTTAAATATTTCTAGAAAAGTATATGAATATTTCTACAGTTCCTATATTTGATCAATTCGTTGTATTTAAAAAAATATTCATTAATACTGAGTAATAGTAGTACTTTTAAATGTTTGGGCCCGGTAATACTAAATGTAGGATGGTAAAAAGTTTGCGGATTTTTTGCGGATTTTTGGCGGACTTTGTTCGAGTGAAATTCAGCGGCTGTTAATATTATTTGCAAATTGATTCCTAGTGGAAAATAATTGGTGTAGTTTTATTTCTCAATTGTCTACGCAACTGGACAATATGTGAAATCATAGAGATCCTTTGAGGTATAGTTAGTTGCCGGTATTTCAAAGCACCGTCAGAAGACTGCAGGGTCATCTAATCAGGGTAATCTTTTTGTTCCAATCTATATGATGGTCTTGATGAGACTTGGGATGAAACTTGAAGAGACTTGGGATTTGAGGATTATTGAGTCCTACCGAGGGGTAGAATATTAAAGGGTTATCTGTGAACTTCAGGTAACCCTTTAATATTCCATAGAAAACTGCTCAATTCCTCATCGAGTTCGGTGATATTTTCGTCGGTCCAGGTGTGCGCGTGTTGTACGTTGCCAGGTCCAGTCGTCGGTATTTGTTGGGGTAGCCGGATCTCATCCGGGATTCTTAGCACCCCTTGCCATATCGTAACCTCGACCGCTACCGTAGTCGAGGGCACAGGCTGCCGGGCAATAGCGGCTATGTTTTAATTGTGCTATTCATGGGGAGTGCTATGCAGGCAGGTTGGCGATCGCAGTATGATTGTTACAAATGCACAGAGAACGCTGCTGCCCATTCTCTGGTTTTTCCCTTAGTCGCCTCTTACGACACCCACGAGCAAACATGGGATGGTGAAATTCTTTACGCCCGACACCATACGGCTAGTGATATAGATACCAAAAAGTATAAAAACTTTTTTTTTTATTAACTATAAATTAGGTAGGCTTAGGCAGCGCAGGCAGTTAGATAGCATCAACATATCGGAATACTTAAACTATCGTTTTTACAATCAATTTGTCTCGTGTTCTGTTTGGTCATGGTCACCTCATTAGAAAGAGACACACTACCAAAGGGAGCCCTCTCGCTCGGACCGGTTTTTGCGCCATAGTGCACAGTCTAGTAGTAAGAAGTATAAGGTCTTTGCCTCTATCATACTAGTACGCTGGACTTCATATTATCGATGACAAAATGAAGACATTTGATTTTCGCCATTTTGGCGCTGATAGCAATGTGACTTAACGTGAGAGTACATGGAACTAATATTAGAGATGGGACAAAGCTTTCGTTAAAAAAATACTTTTATTGGCTTTATCGATCGTGAGAATAATTAAATACGTAAGAGGAAAAAAACATCCCAGTTATTTTTATTATGATTCATTTTTAAGTAATAGAATAATTGCTGTAAAGGTTAACTGAAATATATTTTCATTCAGATTGCAAGCTATAAACTAGTGGTGTAGTCGGTTGGCGCTAATCGGATTCGTGAAGGGAACATCATTTACACAATAATAATAATAAATGAGATGGATAATCATTTACAACGGTCGTATTTCTCGCTCTCATCGCTGAGATCCTGTCTCTGTAGTGTTAAAGTGCAAATAATAGTGACATCGCATTCCAGCAAGGTGAAGACTTATATCAGTTTTCAACTCTGTTTCAGATGCAGATAATAAATTGTTTGTCTTCAAAACATTTGTTAATAAAATTATTATTATCATGATATTATTCCAGAATTAATTCCAGGCTCAGGAACATTGAGTTAAATGTACTACGAGAAAGAAGAATAGAAGCTATTTGAAACAAAAGATTGCGCGTAATTCGGTGACAGCGAGGCAAGCAGGGGGAAGGGGGGGGGGGGGTTATGTTCTCACAGATAGACAATCAATGCGCGCAGATGAACTTTTTCTTACTCTTTGAAATTTACACAAACATGGCCGCCCTCCCGCCTCCGCGGTGACGCAACTTCACGAGATACAATAAATTGATAAAATATAATTAAATTAAGCGTGTTTTCAACTTACTGTTGAAAACTCATTCCTTGACTTTTATTTATATTTCTCGAGTTGTTTGAACAGTATCTCAATACACACGAAGGCATTATAAAAGAAACAAAACTTAGTACTCAAACGTGTCACGTTGCAGCGAGCGCTTGCCACAGACTGAGTGAGTTGGGGTACGCGCGCTCTAACGCGTTTTATAATCAATTGAGTTGAGGAGTCTCCTCTAGTACGTAGTATATTTAACTCAATGCTCAGAAACGTGGTGATTGGTACAAGAGTGAGGCCTGTGCTCAGCGGTTGGTGAAGTTGGGCTGTGGATGAACATGATGATGATTCCAGAATTTAGTATTACACATTGCTTTTGAACATATTATTACTGATTATTAGGCATTCATATAACATTCATCACCAATACCAATATGAGATATTTAGTTCCAACATACTACGAGAAGTCAATACAGTAGATGAGTGATACGCCTTGCCAAGTCTACTATTTTGATATTAGTGTAATTTAAAAATATCACTAATACTGATATATTAGTTACAATATTATAATATTTCCAGGCGAATATATTCGTATTACCTCATTTTGAGAAATATCGGTATTAACCTATCTCTAAATGTGTCAATTTTAGTTTCTAATACGCTCGAGCGGGGCGCTTTGAATCAGCTCAAAAATAAACTGTCATTTCATATAGTATGTTTAGTCCAGCGTACTTGTATAATAGAGGTCAGTGACTACAATACTTTGTAACCATGATTGTGTCCCTTTTTTGAGCTTGTCACTTGTGTCTCAAGATCAGCTTGGCGAGAATGAACGCTAGACTTGTGACTCTGTGCTTTGAAATTACAAGTGACTGGCAACACTAAAATATTTATGTCAAAATCGTGAACAGCGACGCCGTGTCCTGAGCTTGTTGTTTTTTCAGTTTGAGAGTTTCTTTACAAAATATAATACAATATTGCAGTGAAAGCTGAATATATCTGTGACAAATAACAAATAAAATTGAATCAGAATGGCAACCATAGGCCCTAAGAAGGATGGAGGGCCCAACATCGACTTTTTTCAGTCACCGGAATCACTAGCACAATTCGACCAAATTCGTGTTTGGCTACAAAAGAATTGCAAGAAAGTAAGTAGAATTGAAACAAGACTAATAAAAGTTAATGTTTTGAAAAATAAGTTTAGTGTGGATTTCTTGGTGAGCGATAGTTGATACATTTTCCTATCGACTGGAATGAACATGTATCAACTACCATGTATATTACAATAATCCAACCACTACACAGCACACATTGCGTAAACTTTGCAGTTATTTTACATTTCGATTTGATAACATTTAGGTTTTTATAAAATTGTCTTGTATGCCTTCATAATTTTTATTCAATGTAGTATTGATAACTTAATTTTCATTTTTTCTAAGTAAATCTTATATTTTACAATCTGCATTGTTACTATTTCAGCATGTGCAGACAGATCCACCTACAAAGGAGAACTTGGCACAACTAGTGATCCAGCTCATCCAGTATCAAGAAAACAAATTAGGAAAAAATGCATCAGACCCTCCTTTTTTGAGGCTTCCGGTAAGATTTGTTAAAATTATTGCTCAATGTATTTGTTTTTGTATTATTTATCAATAGTGTAGCCTTCCACTTTTATGTTAGTTTGGCATTCAATCCAACAAGAAGGCAGACTGAAGGAAAACAGTGACGGAAGACAGTTTTCTTATTATTATTGATAGCCTCGCATTTGACCAATATCTTACCTGATGGTGGTTGACGGTGCATCACACTTATAGATAATATAACACTAGTGTTCAGATGCCTCATCCCATACAAAGATATAGTGCAGATGTAACTATTGTTTTTTGACTTATTAAACTATTGTTTTTCTAAGATCATTGATGAAGATTGAAGTTGATTCTACCGCAATGATTTGTTTTAAAGTATTTTATACACGTTTTTACAGTTTCATTGTACCAAAATGTGTTACAAAACAAATTGAAAAGATCAAGTGGATGCATTAGAAATTGAAAACCGCACCATCTATAGGAATCCATTCAAATAATCTTTGATATGTGAATTAAGACCCCAATATTCCTTAATTTTGTGCTGAGGAGAGTTAATTAAACAAGAACATAATTTTTTTAGGATCATCTCTAGAAATTCTTAATATTTCACAAAACTCAATAACAAAACGAAGCTTATCACGCCATCTAGTTCAATTTATTGAACCAAATTTTCTTTCTTCACGATGGGTGCCCATGCCTAGAAGTAACCTATTAATTTTATTAATCTTATGGAAGTACTAGAGGACGCCTCGCGGTTTCACCCGCGTAGTTCCCGTTCCCGTGGGAATACAGGGATAAAAAGTAGCATATGTCACCCGGGGATAGAGTAGCTTCCCAACGGTGAAAGAATTTTTGAAATCGGTCCAGTAGTTTTGGAGCCTATTCGGTACAAACAAACAAACAAACAAAAAAATCTTTCCTCTTTATAATATTGGTATAGAGGTATAGATAATTTAGTACACAAGCATTTATCAAATATTAGAATTAGGTATTTGATTCTTCTGGTAAAATGTTTGCTGCTCTTAATTGTTCAAAGTGCAAAGAACTTTAAATATCTAGTTTAGTACTGCTTTACGTATTTTCTTAGCAAATCAATGTATTTTGAATTACGCAGTTAGACCTATTCACTGATGATTCCATATCACCAAAGATAAAACTACAATGTACCTTTTCGTGCATTCTGTTATAAAAATAACCAACTATAGTTCTCGCCAAACTTCTTTGACAACCTGAAGTTAGCTTTCCGATGTGCAAGGCATAGATCAGTGCTGTTTTTGTATGAGATTTACTACTGCCCTGCCATTGTAGCCAAGTTCAGGATGGCCAAGAAGAGTAATATTATTTGTTACAGTACATACTGTAATAGGTATAGTTCTCGCCAAACTACTGAAAGTTCTCCTCCAGTAAAGGCTTCAGGTACAGAACTCTATAATAGCACCATCTTACAATATAAATATGGGCAGTTCTCTTTTTTGGAGGGTATAGTCAATTGCCTAAGAAAAACCCTACCAGATTTACAAGTTCTAATCATAACCATGGCATATTAAGTGAACACACAAAGTTTTTTAGGTATTTATTATAATTAAATTTTATTTTCAAACAAAATACACAACATCATCAATAATTTTCTGCATTAGCAAAAACAAATTGGTTTTCTGGAAGTCCTTTTGCCCCGATACCTTCTATGGCAAATAATGAGCCAGCTTCAGGTTGTTCGTTAAGTTCTGCCGGCGAAAGCCCCACCTTGCTGGTGGTCACAAATAATGTGGACAAGTCATGACCACCCCACATCACTGATGTTACCTTTGCAGCTGGTAACCGGTGCTGTTCCAATAGTTTTCCAGCTCTTGAATCAATCTTAATAACCTGGAAAAATTATAATATTTACTGTAATTGAAAGCTGTTTTGTGTGTGTACAATAAAAAATCATTTAGATTATCTAGATTTTCATGAACATGACATGTCCAAGGGGATTTAAGCATCTAAACGGGACGCTTTGTGAGTTAGGCTCGTAAAACATTGTTTACAGTGAAATGTTCACTTTGTCATCACTACATATTATAAAATAAAGTCCCCCGCCGCGTTTGTACCCGAAAAACTCAAAAACTACTGAACGGATTTCGATGCGGTTTTCCCTAATAGAAAGAGTGAGAGACGAGGAAGGTTTTTGTGTATAATTTGTCACGGGCGAAGCAGGGACGGGTCGCTAGTTTTTGTCACCAGATTTGCTCGCTTAAAAGTAAATAAATAACTCAAAATATCCAGGTCATGGTGTACCCATGTGCCAAACATCCAAATTGAATTCGCGCGCATTCGTTTTTATTTTGCGATTACGCCTAATTAGGGTCGATTTCATCAATGAAACTAATCGCGATTAGTTCAACTAAACTCAGTTTATGCAAATACAGCATTCTGATCGGTTGAGACCGCTAAAAAACTAGGAACTAACTATTCATTGGTGAAATCGGTCCTAAGATATTCATTTAAATTATATGGTGACCAGGATTATCATAATGTGCATGAAATGCGTAAGGTAACTAACGTATTTAAGTTGATAAATATTAGTACTGTTGCCGCCTAAATAGCTTGCCAATCTCCATATTGTACATGATCATTTTTTTTAAAGATAGAATAGGTATATTAAACTATCCTTAAAAGATAGATATATGCCATCGCGGACTTTTCTGCAGATCTATAAAAGTGGAGTATTGACACTATACATTGTATTGTTATACCTCAAAGGTATTAGGCAGCGTTTTCGATGAAAGCTCTCAGGCGCAAACCGCATGAAAAGCCTTTCAGTAGTTTTTGAGTTTATCGCGAACAGACATACAGACAGGGCGGGCAACTTTGTTTTATAATATGTAGTGATGTTTTTTTTCGATATTTCTACTTTTTGAGTTTATGGTTAAGTCTAAATATTTTAGACCCAGTAATAAGGCCCCGTTTTTTGATCCGTAGTTAACACAACCAATGGTTAAATATTATATTATTATACTAGATGGCGCTACTAGTTACTAAAAGTTCTTCCTCTCTTCACTAGATGACGTTGCCCTATCTTGTATCAATATGCTAACCAATGGTTTGAAAGTTCTTTGGCGTTTTTTCATAAATTGTTACCATTTTATGATACTATATGGCGTTACTAGTTACTAAAAGTTCTTCCTCTCTTCACTAGATGACGTTGCCCTATCTTGTATCAATATGCTAACCAATGGTTTGAAAGTTCTTTTGCGTTTTTTCATCAATTGTTACCGTCACAAAAAGTCAAATAAGTTCCTGAGTTTATGTTTTGACCATTTGTAAGATAAAAAAAAAAAAACGCATTCTAGCGAAATTTGTAACCATTGGTTAGCATATTTAACCGTTGGTTGTGTTAACTACGGATCGAAAAACTGGGCCTTAGTGGCTACGTTTATTACAGCGTTAGTGACGTACATTAGGTCATAATAATTAGTAGGTTTATTAGAATGATCTTACCTTCCAACCATTGAAGCAGGCTACCCATAGATTCCCATCTGTGTCAATTGTCATTCCATCTGGAAACCCTGTGACATTGTTGGCTTGGAAACTGAACAGTGTCCTTCTGTTCCCTGGAATTTGAAAAGTTCAGTTGGTTACGTGCTGCTCCATAAATAAATACTTTTATTACTATTTCCCTAGCTGTAACGCTAGGTGTCGCTTATCTTTAGTTGTTTTCCTTTCTATATTAAAATTCAAAACCTAAAACACAGCCAGAACCGGTATCATTATCAATTTATTTTATACGGAAATTGTTACTGCGCCAACTTCGTTTAATTTTTTGTAGCGTCAGAAATATTGTAACAAAATAAAATAAAAGCCGAATAGAAATTTTTCCTTCTGGGTAAGCTCACTCCATCGTCGACTCTGTCTCTGTCACCTATGACTTAGACGAGAGTCAAGAGCAAACCCATATCAAATAAAAAAAATAAAAAAAAATTGCTTTAAAACAAGTCACACTTTTGATAGTTTTTTTTTTGTTATGTTCCAAATGTGACAGAGTGAATGAAGGTTGTTCATATTCACGAGTTCTGTGTTCTGTAAAAGTTTGGTTAGTCTATAGCCGGAGACCCTGCATAAAGAGAAACTTTCTGATATTACAAAGATATAAAATAAAATGGTTAATAGCTAACAGTTATTATAACAGATATTATCCTGTCCAAATTTCTGTGTTCATACAAAAATCCCATAGAAAAAGTACTGCTTATTTTCTGGGCATCTTTTCCAATTTTATTCCCCTAAAAATCCAATGCAGGCTACCTGTCCACTCCACCCTTTCTAAAGTGATTTATTAATAAAGATTACTTACGAATACATCCACCCTCAAGATCAAAGTCGAAGACTTCAATATTCCTTGTCGGAGTATCGATGTAGAACATGAACTTCTTGTCGGCAGTCCACGCAATGCCGTTGGAGATGCTCACGGGACGAACCTTCTCCATAGGGTCTAGGTAGTTGTGTTCGTCCATCATATACAACGTAGCTTGATCTTTGTTGACATTGCCATCTATCTCCTTGCCCATTGTACCTGGATTAATAATAAAGTGTTTCATTTATATCTCACTAGCTAACCCTCGGGGCTTCGCTCCCGTCAACTGGCTACATATCTACCTAACTTTTTTTTTTTTTTTTTTTGATCACTCTGGGAAAAAATGCATTTCGCATACCCACCCATTGGGGGAATGGGGGGCTATGTGGGACTCCCCGGGCCCCCCAGCCCGGTATACCCACTAAAATAACCCAGCGGCACGCCCGCATCGTCTGAATGGAGGAGGACTGGGAAACCGGCAGAGCCTTTACGTCCAGTCCTCCGCCGACGACCGCCCGCCTTTTAGGGCAGACCCTTCACGCCCCTCCCTCAGTGGAGGGGCCCGGGACTACCTACTATATCTACCTACCCTGCCCCTACCCTGCCTACCCTGGCTTACCTGGCTACCCTGCCTACCCTACCTACTATTTTTTATCTATCATCAATAGTTTTTTTCAGCGCATGCCAAATAATGTATTTTACAGGCAACATTTTGCTACCTTGGGTTACATTATTGCAATTTCCATAAGGATCTCAATTTTTTTTTTTAATTATATTATAGCCTATGGCACTCAGGAACAATGTAACTTTCTACTGGTGAAAGAATTTTCAAAATCGGTTTAGTAGATCCAGAGATTACCCCTTACAACGTCACAAACTCACAAACTTTACCTCTTTATAATATTAGTATAGATAACTTCATAAGATAGATAATCTATACATTATAAAAAATGTACTAAAGTCGTTTTTGCACATCGAAAATATTTCCAAAATTAATGCCAAAGCGTTAAAGGATAACCAACATAACACATTTTCAGAATTTTTGGAATTTCTGTCTGTTTGTATGTGCATGCATCACGTAAAATGTACGAAACCAATGTAGATAACTTTTATACATAAAATTTTTGCGTAACGTGAAGTATTACTTACGTTTTTGTTTTATCGCAATCGGTTCGCTCTATCAAAAAACATATGAATTTAAAGTGTTCAAGAAGTAAAATATCACAACACACGCGATTCAGATACTCGGACAGTTGAACTCCTTATTCGAAAGATGGCGTTGTGCATTTGACGACATTTTCTGAATGGCGGTGTTAAGATTCTCCTCGAAAGAATGACCCTAGAAAAAAAATTGGTAGGTAGGAAAGTTAGCGATGGGACGAGTCCTATTTTTTTCAAATCGAATCACTCGAGTTGAAGTGGTCGTTGATTCGCGTCAAGATTCGAGTTGATTCGATTCGGTCGACAGCAGCAATTGCGCGATGCTGATGCGAATGCGACAGGAGAAGTGTATATTCGAATACATTATCTTGTCGAAACAATTCGTGCACCCGAGTTGGGCTCGGTTACACTACACTTGGAAAGTCGAATTGACTTAATTCGGTGTCGAGTTAAAGAATGAGCCGAGTCATGGAGTTGAGCAAAGTATTCACGAATAGTCCAATATTTTTAATGCAAATAGAGATTAAGTTTGAATGTTAAAACACAATACTCTAAATAATGAACTGTATTAACTGTTTAAAAACCATAAAAAATCATATTATTATTATTTGATGTTTAAGACTGAGCTTTGACTTGATCAGCGCCTTATTGCCGATGAGCCGTTTGGCCCGCTTTTCGATCGACTCTAGTGCATCAAACTGGTATTTGGTAGATCCGTCCCAGAGAGGAGAACAGAGAGAGTACACCATGCATGATCGAACTTGCTCTTGAAACATATTGAGGAGCTGTTCCGGCGTGAAGGACCCTCTCACCTTTGCAAGGATCCGCAACTTTTTGGCTGCCAGCTGAGCCTTTGCCTCAATGTATAGGCCAAAATTGATTATTACCCAAAAGTGCCGGTTTTAGCAGATCGATAATGTGTAGCAAGAATAATGTTGCTGATAGTACCGACCCCTGAGGGACCACAGTATTAATATCCAATTGGTCTGATGAGCAACCATCAATAACCATTCGAATGGACAGATCTCTCAGGAAGTCTGCAATCCTATCACATAGACCACCGGGCAAACCGAACGAAGGAAGCTTACCAATAAGGCTTTCAAGCCAGACTCTTATCAAAAGCCTTCGAGATGTCGAGGGAAACGGCAAGCGCTTCCCCGTGGCTCTCGATGGTCTCACTCCATATGTGAATGGCATACGCTAGAAGATCCCCAGTAGACCGATTTCGGCGGAAGCCGTATTGGCGGTATCTAAGGATCTTGTTAGTTTCTAGGTATGCCAGGAGCTTCGTGTTAAGAACACGCTCAGAGATTGGTCTGTAGTTGGCCGGGTTAGCTCGATTACCCTTCTTGGGCACGGGCTGTACGTTAGCTTGCTTCCAAGCATTCGGCACTTTTCCAGTCTCATACGAAAGGCGGAATAGGCTTGTCAAGATCAGAGACAGTTAAGGAGCACAGGTTCTAAGAACTATTGCTGGTATTCTGCCAGGGCCGCTAGCCTCGTTCACGTCGAGGTTGCGCAGTACCCTACGGACGTCCTTTTGATGGATGCGAATGTCCGACATACTCGTCTCGCTTCCATCAGGAGGAGGGGCCGCGCGTCACCAGGATTCAGACGTGAAGATTCCGCAAAAAGGGAGGCAAATAAATTTGCCTTCTCCTCAGCGGAGTGGGCCAACGTCGGAACGTCGAAGTCGATCTGAATTGCGCGTGTTGTGATATTTGAACACTTTAAATTTATCTAACTTTTGAAAGAGTGAACCGATTGCGCTGAAACAAAAACTAAGTAATACTTCAAGTTACGCGCGATTTTATGTATAAATGATATCTACATTGGTTTCATACATTTTACGTGAAGCGTGCACAAGCTGTATCGCCAATTACATATAATTAAGGTTACACTAGGCGAAAATTCTTCCATACAAACGTAGTCTGGCGATTACTCAACTGTTTGACGGTGTACGTTCAAAATTAAAAAAAATATATCAATTTGTCTCATCATTATCTAGCCCTGTATGAGAACAGAAAAGTAAAAAAATACAATATTTGAAAGTTATGAACGTCGAAAGTTCCATATTTCAACACTAATTTTAACGCATCTTTGGGCGGCAATAAATACTTACCATGTAAATACCATAAGAAGAAGGAAAATTGCAAAACGGCCTCCATACAGGGATAGATTAGTAATTCAAAAATGCAAATAATTTTATTTTGAAAATATACATTTAGTAGTTTTTCCATGATATCTAAACTCCCAAAGGTCTGTTCATAAAATTTCGCGCGCTCGTTTTCGTCGTAAATCATCATCCATTTCGCATGAGAACTAGCTTCTTACTGCTCATCACACCATCAATCTCTTTCGCACGTGTTTTCGGATGAGACAGCATGCATTTTAACCCCGCGCACAAAACAGTTCGTGCCGTTGACTAGGGGCACATTAAGTTGCATTTTAGAATTCATTCGAAAACTTACCAAACCAAAGTCTTCCTTTAGCATCGACCTTGCCGTCGTTACACCTGTTATCTGGCAGGCCCAGGTCCACGACACTCAGTAGTCTGAGAGAACTATCGCCTTCTTGTGCGTCCCAAGGTAGGAAGTAGAGCTCCGTCCTCACTGATACCAGGAGCAGCTTTGGATAGTCCTTCACCGTTACCACAAACGAGACCGGGCCGTAACCTAGAATATTAAGCTGCATGGTAGTATACGTAATTGTAAGCGTGTTTCATCTTTCTAATATAATTATAACATTCTCGTGTCACAGTGTTTGTCTGCAAACTCCTCCGAAACGGCTTGACCGATTCTTATTAATATTTTTGTGCTTAATTATTTGGTGGGTCCGAGAATCGGTCGTAAACTATTTTTTAAACCTCTAGGTAGGAAAGGTAGGTAGGATAAAAATACAATGAATACAAAAAATGAATATTTGGTGTTTTTATGGCAAAACAACGTATCGTATATATGGCAAAGTAACGGTCAGCAAGTAATAGTAATAAATATGAGCATAATGTCAGTGTACACATCTTTTAATCACGGGTAGACCATGTTCTAAAATCAAACAATAAGTGACTCCTATCTCTTTTAATAGTCACACAGATTTTCATACAAGTGTTGTATGTACAGTACTTTGCAACTTTAACGCACCTGCACACCTATGTACAACCACTCGGATATCGAACCGAGTGAATGCGACAAAATCACAACCATTCGATACGGGATGGCCCGTATCGAATGGTTGAGATTTTGTAGCATTCTTCTGGAGAATGCCATAAAGTGGTAAATTAATTGATTTTTATGGTTCCGTACCCAAAGGGTAAAAACGGTACCCTATTACTGAGACTCCGCGGTCCGTCTGTCTGTCTGTCACCAGGCTGTATCTCATGAACCGTGATTGCTTGACAGTTGAAATTTTTACAGATGATGCAGTGGCGTGCCTAGGGTTTCAAAATAAGGCAAGCCCACTAAAATTTAAAAAGATTTCAAAAAAAAAAAAAAAAAAAAAAAAAAAAAAAAAAAAAAAACTTTTCGTCTGTGTATGTAGGTACCTACATATGTATCATCGCAATTTTCTCATAAACTACTGGTTAGGTATAATAAATTAAAAGTGAATTCATCCATCTTCTTCTTTCCTCTTCTTTCTTCAATTTCACTCTTGCTTGTCGTGCGGTGAATGAGGTAACCAAAGCACACTGAAGGCATGCTAGTCCTAGATTGAATATAATAAACATATCAGCAATTGCATACCTCCGGTGGCTTTAAAAAAAGCCGTTTGGTTTGCTTCATTGCTTGAGGGAACAAAGTAATGGTAAGTAGTTGCTTGCTTCGTAACAGGACTAACAGGTTACAGACGAAAAAAAAAACAAAACCGAAAGTTATTAAATAGCTAGATAGAATGTAATAAGGAATTTAAATAAATTATTTATATTCTAATTGGAATCGTCTATCTTTCTTAAGAAATGATTTAATTACATCAGAGTAAAATGTTGGTGATCGTTTTAATTCTACCAACAACTGTTTTTCAATAGCTATCATTGATAATTCGGAAAGACGCTCTTGACCTTGTGTATTTCTCAGATAGGTATGGATACGTTTAAGAGACGAAAAAGCACGTTCCGCGGAAGAACTGGTAGCCGGAATAGTTACAACAAGATACGCTAACTTTAACAGCTCGGGAAAGGCATCTTCGAGGTTATTCTCATGAATGAAATCAATTAATTCGAAAACATTACGATCTTTCAGATCAGGACTAGAATACAAGCAAATCAATTGGCTTTTTAATGTTTGTTTGTCGAAATAGTTTGCATAAATGTCAAATAATGAATCTAATTCCTCTGTAGGAAAATGTTAAAGAAATTAACTGTTTTTTCTGAGCAAAGTTTAAAGATTTTACCTTATCTTCGCCAATCAAAACTTGAACGCATTTAAATCCTCACAAGGTACAATTACCTCCATTGTTGTAGGTAAGTCACCAAAACAATTGTATCACTGAGAAAATCTAAGAAAACACATAAAACTCTAAAACTTTTCCCACTCAAGCAAATAAAAGCAAAAAACTGAAGCACAGACTACTAAGACAGTGTTACCAACCATAAACAAAAATATTCCCCAATTTTTTTCCGAATTTCCTTAAAAATCCCTAAATAGAATTTTATATGTGTTATACCTACATACTTATTTAGTACCTAAATTATTTCGTAGGTAAATATAACGTTACATATTAAGTTGATAAAAAAAAATGAAAAATACAACTATGCAAACTTGTTAATTATTTCTAGAACCACATCATCATCCTGTTGCTCCTTTTCATTTGACGTCTCATTTTTGAAGTCATACATATGTACAATGAAGTTCTTGATCGTGTCCACAGTATGATTAAGTTTTACTCACGATCCATAATCCCGATTTATAAGGAAAATCGTACCATCATGATACTATGTACCTTTTTAGGGGATATGAATTACATATCGTGCGTTCCTTTCTACGCACAAAACAGAAAACACACGCTTTGTTTTCGATTTGGTAAGTTTTGTTCGAAATCCCTAAAAAAATCCCCAAAATATTCCAGTCCCCAAAAATTTCCCTTTTAACACTTCTAGTCCCTAAATTTAGGGACAAAATCCCTAAGTTGGTAACCGTGTACTAAGAGATATGAACTGAAGTGAGTTGCACTCGGGTCGTTGCAGAGTTGTCATTTGGCAAAAAAAAGTCGCTAGTTATATGAAAAATCTAGCTAGATGTCGCAATTTTTTTATTTTTAAGATATTGCTTGAATATTTATATTCGTTATTTTCAAAAGTCGCTAGTTTTTATTGTTGCTAAATCTTAAAAAAAGTCACCAAACTCGTTAAAAATCTCCAAGATCTCACAACGTCGCTAAAACGGCAACACTGCAGAGTTGGCAAGGTGACAAGGTCACGCATATGCGTGCAACTTCACTTGCAAGCCCTGCTTAAATCTTCAAACTGATCGTCTACAAAGACGCACAAGTGTCTAACTCGTTATACGGCACATCGCTATAAGTGCGAAAGAGACAGATGTAGTATTTGAAAGCCCGGTAAAAGCCGGTGCGTGTAAGCGAGATAGCTATATGTAGATGCTACAACTGCAAATGCGAAACTCTGCGCGCGACCAATCGCTATGTGAAGTAGTGTGGCATAGGTAGATACTTTGTGTTATTTTGATAAGAATTAAGCGCGCGAACTTTTAAATAGTTCAGGTTTGATATTGATTCTCTATCGAGCATTTTAGTAAGGCAAGCCAGGCTTTTGGGCTTCTATGAAGCTACCGCCACTGAGATGATGTATGTCTGTTGCCGCTATAACAACAAATACTAAAAACAGGATAAAAATAATATTTAAGTAGGGCTCCCTTACAAAAAACGTGATTTCTTTGCAGTTTTTTTGCGATAATGGTACGGAACCCTTCGTGCGCGAGTCCGACTGGCACTTGGCCGGTTTTTAATAAATATTGCGCAACATAAGTTACGTAAGTAAAGCATTGTCCCTTAACGAACCTTACAAAATCATAATCATTCGTTTCGGGATGGAATCGAATGGTGATGAGTATTTTTGCTAAACTTTCGAAGGGTTGTCCATCACTAGTAAGATCATCGGATTATCCTTAAGGCGCTACCCCGAGCAAAACGCCGCGCTAGCCGTTTTTCGTGCAGTTTTTAGGAGCTATCTACTCGTTATTTAAAATGAAATATCAACTAATAAAAATACATTAAATTTCTACATATTATTGATTCCAAAATTGTAGAATTCTTTTTTTTTTAATGTAGTATATGTTTCACTAATCTCCTTCCAACAAAACCATAAAAATGAGAAATAATGATTGATAGCATGCATCTCCTCGTAAAGAGTTCATTAATAATTGTTTGTACTAACACTAATGGATAGACAATTCGATAACGAACATTTTAGTAGATTTATTTTTTTCAAAAGACCTGATTTTATAAAGAAGTTATTCTAGAATCTGGGCGTATTCACTACTGTAATTCATGCGCCAGCAGCGCCGGTATGCCAATAGGAATGCTCAAATCTCATGCTGATTTTTTGGTCAGGGTACGGCCTTAATTTAGGGCGGGCTTCCCACTGCTATTCAACTATCATTCGTATTATAAATTCCTTTTTGTTAATCTTCTTTCATTCATCCCTCCAATATGATTAAATTAGCTAAGCGTTCTGTAACAATGTAGAAAAAAATTACCTTGCTACCGACTTAAAAAAAAAGGGAGGTAATCAATTCGACACGTACGTATGTAATATATTTGGCATTGTCCATTATTCACTTATGTGACTCTAATTGGGCTTCTAAACATGTGTGCTAAATTTCACATGTGACTGTTTTTATGTATGTTTGTCCACGCATTAATCCGAAACTACACACACCGGCAAAATTAGTGGAACAAAATAAAAATTACGATTTATATATTAAATAAGAGTTAATTTAAAAAACATATATTAAGACATTTTTCCTTACTTAAAAATACACCTTTTAAAATATAATGAGATCGCATTTAGTACATTTTTTGTGAGTAATATGACTTAATGGGAAAACTGGACATTGTTGATTTTTTAAGGTTACCAAGAAAAGTTAATTAAAAAACATTTTTACAATAAAATAATATCACATTATATTGCGTGTTTCCTCCACTTGCTCTTAATAAAATTTTCACCCGCCTAGACATGTTCAGAATAATGTTATTCACTGTCTCATGTGGTAGTTTTTATCATTCCAATACAATGGCGCTTCGCAGTTTACACACATTGACAGGTGTAGGGAGTATGAATTTTGCTCTTCTTTTTAGCAGTTCCCAGACGTGTTCTATCGGATGCATGTCTGGTGATCTCGCCGGCGCCGCCGAAACTGCGATATTGACATTATTAAGATAGGCTGGATTTGAAAAGTGGTATGCAACCGAGGATTTTCCCAGATCAAAACGAAGTAACCACTGATAAAAGGGCAAATGATACCGCGTTTTATTCTTCCAACACTTCTATAGCGATGCACAATAAGATTCCCTCCATCGATCATCATCAAGTCCGTACAAGCTCCCAAACATATCCTACCTGAATCCAATATTATTCCTCTGCCATATGCCACTGTAGCTTAAAATAAATACAGATTATGTTGTTCTTGTTCATGTTTACAGATGATTGCCGTCTGTCAATTCGATTTAAATTAATTCCACACTCATCACTGCACAATATTTTACTCCATTAGTGGGTGTACTAAAGTTGATATTCCCGGGCAAACATTGTTCTGTTTCAAAGGTGATGTGCCTCACTTTTTGGACCTTCGGAGGAGACGAACAAACCAGAACCAGCTTCTTTCAATGTCCTTTGTTCCTTAAGTCCAGTTTCTATTGCACCTCGAACTTGCTCCAGCCCATTTCTAGCTTGAATAGGCTTTAAACGCGGTTTTTTCCGAAAGCGAAACTAAATAAAAAGATTATTTCTGTTAGAAGTTCGAGATTCCTGCCTTGTTCTGATACTCTCACAAAAGCATTAGTCTGTCTAAACCATTAAAAACTGCAATAAATGGTTCAAACAGATAAACGATGAATTATGCATATCATTCTGTAGGTTTGATCATTTCTTCTCATATCAAGTGCCCTGGGCCTCTCATTTTGGGTAAAATTTGGCACAATGATGTCCTTAACTTCGAAAAAGATCTAATCATTTAAAATGAAACAAATAACTCAGGTTGTTAATGAAATATTTTTTAAATTTTAAATCACAACCATGAAGTGGCAATAAGCAAAATTCTCTCAAAATGTTGCCAGTTCGAATAAAGTTAAAACAATCGCTTGAAAAGTGAAGTTCAATTGTTTTATCAATTAGGAATAATTGGTTTTATTATAAAAAGAAAACCACCCCACAAGGGTCAAAAAAAAAGGTTTTGCGATATTTTTTTCTTGTTCCGCTAATTTTGCCAGTGTGTGTATTTATCGGTAGTGTAATAAAATTAAAAAGAGAGAAATAAAAATATTTTGTTTTTGAAGCCGGTTCTATTTTTTTTCGAAAAGTTTTAAAGTAACGAATGGTGGTAATTGCAAAGTTTTTTCTTTTTGTTTTTTTTTTATACGTCGTCATCATCACAATCAATTTTAAATCTATATATAAGCTATATACATACCAATTGTTTTAGAAGTGATATTGGCAGTTTCGGCATCAAATCTATACACCTGTTGTTCATGTATGTCGACCCAATAAAGTGCATTTTCTGTTGTTGACCAATGGGGACCCTCGAAGTGCGTACCGCCCCTCTGCACCTGGTTTTATTGTAAAAATATTTACTTCAGAGTAAACAATAGTCGTGAATTTATGAAGCTATGTCATAATTGATTGAACATACTGCTTAAACATAATTAAAATAAATAAATAATAAATTGCCTAAACATCATCTTTAAAATAAAAAGTCAGATTTGTGGGGTTTTTATTTGCTGTGATAATAAATCATCTCGACAAACATTAATTAAAAATAGTTATATTAACATAACCTAACAAAAAACAATATTTCTTAGGTCTGAAGTGTTTGACTTTTAATTTTATTGATTTAATTTAATTTCTACTTTAATTGTAATTTCATTGGTTTAATGTTTCTATTTTAAAATTTAATTTTCCTCAAGATTTTGATTTGATTTATAACACTATTATTTTATGGGACATGCAGGCTAACCTTCAAGAAATTGTACTGTAATTGTATTGTGTGTGTACTTGAAATTTAAATGTATCAGAATATACAATTGTTGGTTGGCCATTAATAATAAATAAATAAATTATCGACAGATAGAAAATAACCGTGTCTAATATGTTTCATACATTCCTAGTCAGTAATTAATAATCTACCAAAAATTTCCACCGCAGGTATCGATAAAAAATTAAATCACACACATACTATTAGATCTATGTACTTACATTTTTAATAAGCGGAGTAGGCGCTCTGTATGCTAAACATTTCACTATTAAAACTGTTAGGATGAGTTCCCTTAATAACACAACCATTTTTTTCGCGGTATATTTCTGACACTTTTGGTAACTACGTTCGACACTCGCGGTGTCTGGCGCGACATTCACTCACGGCTGGCGAAGTGCTTGTAACCGGTCACTGGTGATCTTGAGTTCTTGAGCAAGTGAACGTATCACTAAATTGCTTTAGGTACACTACAACCTGTATACTAAATAGATCGCGCGCATATACCGTCATAATTATAACTGCGATTATCTTCATCTAACTGAGTCGTTATACGCATGGAATGTTATTTATTTTTTGAGCAACAAGGTACAGGTTATTTCCTCAAAAATCCTTGTCAGTGGGATTGCAAAAGGAGACATTTAAATATCCGTATAGAGGTATGAAATTTTAAGAGAAAGGTTTTATTGACTATTTTGGGAATATATATAGCTCTCTTTTCGTTGATGATAAAATTTAAGAATTTAATAGTTTTTAGGGTTCCGGACCTCCAATGTTGAATGTTCCCTTTACTTGTGCTAGACCTTGCTTTTAACCAAAATTGACAATTCTAGGTCAACCGAAAGTACCCTCTACAGGTTTTGGGTGGAAAGCCTATATGGAAGTTCCCGTTGACCTAAAATCACGAAATTCGGCAAAAAGTAAGGTCTTACAGCACAAATAAATAAAAATTCCAAAAAATAAAAAAATTAAGGTAAATTTTGGTACTAACAAGTTTTCGCGAAAATCTAAATTTGCCCATATTTTAAAAACTGAATTAATTTTAAATTAATTATGGCGGTAGTTACGGAACCCTCGACGCACGAGTTCAGCTAGCACTTTACCGGTTTTTATTATTACACAAGCTTCTGCCAGCGGCTTCGCCCGCAAGTATTATACATATAAAACTTCCTCTTGAATCACTCTATCTATAAAAAAAAAACGCATCAAAATTTGTTGCGTAGTTTTGAAGATCTAAGCATACATAGGGACAGACAGACAGCGGGAGGCTTCTTTGTTTTATACTATGTAAGGAAGAAGGTCCACGTGATCGTTCAATAAAATCCACGTCTTATGATGATATTAATTCACATTGTTGCTAATTAGTTGAGGAAGGCCGCGACTCCGATGCTCAGTCACGGCTCAAAACACACGATTCCGCGGAAGTGTGACCTCAAACAAGGTCTTTAACCATTATGTGACATTTGAAGCAATTTCTTTTGCTCCTTTTTCTTTTAGTTCCAAATTGTTAGCACCTGTGCCAATTTTGTCGGTCGTTTTTCTTATTTTGCCACAAAAAGACAAAACCTAAGTCTCTTAGAACGTTCTATTTACGATAAATAGGTATTTGCTATGTTTATAAAAGGTTCATGTAAAATACGTAAATAAAATACTGGTATTCGGATAGTCTGTACGCAAATCCAAACATTTTTTTGGGATAAGGCGTGACACAAAATGAAAGCTCCTAAAAACTCGTCTGTATGGACCCTAATTTGCCTTGGTTACAACTATGGAGAAACGTCACGGATTTGTTACAAATAACACAGTAAAAAACCTTTTTTACAAAAATTACAAAGTGAAAGTGTTTTTATTTGGAAGTAGGTTGTAATTTTTGTAAAAAGTTTTTTTATTTATCACTTTTTAGTTGTGGTACATAATGGACCAGACCATAAGCTAGGTACCTATAATCCCCAAAGTGAAGCCAGAATAGAATAACCCAATAAAATTAAACTTAAACAAAACGGATGGAATGAGATTACACCAGGTTGGACTGTTCATCCCTGCGCACTCCTTTAAAGAGTACCAGTGTGATGTTATGTTATGAAATGGTGTAAACAATAAACAGACATGCGATTGCAGCTATCCCGAGTGATTTGCCGTCATTTATTGAAGAGTTCTGATGTATATCTCCGTATTTCTTCATCAGAATATCTTGATGAAAATTAAATGTGACCACACACCACACGACAAGCACCAGCTTTCAAATAAAAAAAAGAATCATCAAAATCGGTTCACCCAGTAAAAAGTTCTAAGACAAATAAAAAATAAAAAAAATACCGTAGAATTGATAACCTCCTCCTTTTTGCGATGTCGGTTAAAAAGGTATGCAACAAACAAATTACGGTATTGAACATTGCTTAAAACGATGACTAACGTCAACGACCTTGAGGGAACAAAACGCGAACTCGTTTCACACCCGCGCAACCCTAAATTTAGTAGTTTTTTGTACTTTCCTTATTATTCTATGACTTTAAGTAAAAAGTCTCAGATCATAATGTAGATAATTAAATTGTCTTTGAGATGGTGTCGATTTCATTAAAATACGCAGCGGTTTTGTTGCGATTGTCGTGTTTTTGTCTGTTTTATACATAACTTTACAAATTAATTACACCATGTTATACGAATAAAACTCGAAAATTTCTTAGATCAAATTATTAGGAAAATGTTCTTATGTAACATATATTTTTCCAAAAAATTACAACTAGCCGTTTTGACGTGATTCTCATTTTAAAATCAGCTACTCAGGGTTATCTGCGCCTTAATAAGTTCCTGTAGCCTTTCTATGACCGAGAACTAATATCAACACAACAAACATCCGACATGGTACACATCCTGCCATGTAAACTGTTACGCCTAATTGACATTACTTCCTTCTAGCAATACGCAATTATCTTGCCCTTATTACTTCGTTTCACTTCAATACCTTCGACTGTAACAAAACGAATATTGCAAACAGCAATCATGGTGTTGCTAATATCCATTGCAGACTGCGTAAACTATAAATTGATATCGACTGTAGGCGAAGATTTCTTTACATAAACTGTTCAACAAAATCATAATTAAAACTTAATGATTTATTCTAATGCATTATAATAATAAACATAATTGATTGGAAGTTTTTCCTTTGTTAAGAAACGGTTTAACAGCCAACCAAAACGGAGTAACGGAAGTAGATAAAGCAGTGTCCGTCCGAAACTAGTTTTTACGACCGAAACCTAAACCGAATTTCGGCAACAGGCTCAGTTTCGGCCGAAACCGAAATTTCTTTACAAGGATCATGTTTTGAGGGACAACTAAAGAAAACGTTATTATAATCAGTCAGTCTTTATTATTTTATCTTTAGATCACAAAGCTATGCGGTCTTCGACATTTTACTTATTGGTATGATACATAACAACCCCTCACTTAAATACTCGCTTGGATGGAATTTAACGCGTCGAACATGACCGATCACAACACGAGAACTCCCGAATGCAATTTCGGTTTCGGTCGTAGTTTCGGCAGGTTCACCGCCGAAACCGATACTCGTTTTTTTGCCGAAACCGCAACCGAACTTTCGGTCTGACGCTAGCATAAAGCATTGACATGGCTTACTAATATGTCTTAAATGATTTATTTACTAATACATGAATATCGATATGGAACTGTAGTATAATTTTGCAATGCCAAATGATCCATTGTCAAGCAATTGCCACTTGTTGCCTAACATGGTCTACAATGAAGTATTTTGAGAAACTAAATAGTGTTTTTGACCATGAACTTGACGTGAGAGTTATATTGTTTGTAGGCATGCGTAGATATATATTACTTTTATGTTCTAAAATTAATGGATTTTAAATTTTGGAGGTGACAGCATTGTGCCGAAGTTTATAAATCTACCTTGGTATTGGTTATGTTTAATTACAGCGATTAAAGTATAAATCTTTCTTGTCTGCTCTGTTCTGAATTATATTTCTTAGGGTTGGCGCTCCCCGTTTCACATCCGCGCAAACCAAAATTCAGTAGTTTTTTCGTACTTTCCTTATTATTCTATTAAAAAAATTGCCTTAGATCAAAATATAGGTAATTAAATTTTCATTGAGATGGTAACAATTTCATTAGAATACGCCCGGCGGTTTTGGTGCGATTGTGGTTTTTTTGCACGTTTTAGACATAACTTTACAAATTAATTACACTATGTTGAACGAATAAAACTCAATTTTTTCTTAGACTCAGTCTAATGTTGTAACATATTTATTTGCAAAAAATTACAACTAGCCTCTTAGACGTGATTCTCATTTTAAAATCAGCTATTCAGGGGCACCTGCGCCTTCGTAGTGTTCCACTCGCGCCTGGAAGAGATTTCAGCAAAAGTGACGGGGCCCGCTAGGGCCGATGCCTTTCTGGGTCGCGGATTAAATTGAAAGAGAGTTACCGCGGCCCTGGCACAAGCAACTGAAGAAACATGGGTGGGTTTTAGTCATTCAAAGTCTGACACGCCCTCCCGCTTCATCCAAAGCGGGAGAAGTCTTTTTTTTTTTTTTAAACGTTTCCCCACACTAGGAATTTCTTCCTGTATCGTGGGTGCGTTTACAAACATATAAACTCACATACACAAACACCCAGAGCCGGAACAACTATCTGCAGGTCATACAAATATTTGTTCCATGCGGGAATCGAACCCGCGACACGCAGCGCAGCAGTCAATCGCTCAACCACTGCGCCAACCGTGCGCCCGAAATTGGTGCAGGATTGGATGATTTCCCACACAAAAAAAGGGGTTATCTGAACTTAATTAATTCTGACAACACAGATGTAGCATGCGCAAACGAAAAAAAAAGTGGTTCAGTGTATGATGAATTCGTTTTTTATTTCAGATGAAAGCGTTCATGGACATGAAGGCGGGCGGGTCCCTGTGCACCGTGCTTGCCACCATGTTCCGCTTCAAGTCGGAGCAGCGGTGGCGCAAGTTCGACTTCCAGGTCGGTAAGGTATGCACTGCCCCGCACGCCGCCTCGCTCACCGCCGCCAGCCCTCGCCCCGCAGTCCCGCAGACCTTGCCCCGCACACCGCGGCTCTATAACAATGCATCACTTGGCATGTGATAACATGCGTCTGATTATAACCTAATTTACTTCGGTGTTCCTTCTCAGAGTGAGAGGTACACCGAAGAGAGACTTCAAAAAAAAAATGACGTCAAAAGAGATTTTACACCCAATTAAAGAAAAAAGTAAAAAAAAAATCGTTGCCACCTTATTTCGTGACTATTGGCTACATCAAGTAGTGAATTATGGGTGTAGCTGAACTATACGGGCTGAGTTTTTCAAATGGGTGTGGATGGCCAAATCCGAAACTATGAATAATAGCGAAGAACACTCAAAAGAGTCACGAGGCTCATTTAGATAAAAACTAAAAATGCATCTTTAGATTTTTTTAAATCAGTATTCCTAGCCAGGAATCCAAACCGTTGATTTTGTAAAAAAATCTTGTGCTGTATTATTACACACAAGAATGCTTGAGTTGTCGAACAAACCATTATTTGAAAAACAACAGGTTGTCACTTCATCACTTAACGTTTAATAGTGATGTACTTAACATAGGAAAAATAAGTATTTTGTAAAAAATTAGGGCTTTCCTCATGTTTGCCTTATGAAATTACTTTCCAGGTTTTTTATCTTTATTAGCGACACTATCTTATGATGTAATAATACAGCATGTGTTTTTTAATTTCAAAATCGATCCCTGGTTAGAAATATCGATTAAACTAAAATCCAACGACTCATTTTTTTTTTTATCAAAATCGGCCTCTTGACTCCTATGAGTGTTTTTCGCTATTCCTCCTAGTTTCGGATTTGGCCATCCACGACCACGTGAAAAACTCACCCTGTACACTTTTGGCCTATCCTTATAAGGGAAATAAATTCGTGATGTCTGCCCGTTCTTACTGACACTAAGCCACACTTAAATGAATACCTTTATAAAAGCCCGCTGTTGAATTTTTTACGCTCAGCCCTGGGCAGAATGTTCAAAATCCAACAGGGAAATACAATTCAGGCATTCATTTAGGTACTTACCTATGCCTAAGCCTGCGTGTAGAACACCTCTACTTGAATGACACATTTGTCTTAAAACTTAAAGATCTATTGTCAACAGCCAAATACGAACAGAATCGTGACTAGAGTATAAAGATAAAATTAACAGGCATAAAAATAAATTTGTTACTGTTTTTTTTTTTTTGCTTTTTGCAAGCTTTTATTTAACTTGCAATGTATGTACGTATGTGTGTTCGGGTCAAATCTTGCAACTGAATTTAAAGCAGTTATCCTCCACCGATTAGGATGACATTTGGCATACACGTTTAGTTTGGATTACAATGCATGGTTAGCTAAGTGACGTCATTCTAAATCCAATATGGTGGACAATATATTTTTTGTGCGCTGCCATGATTTGGGTATCAAATGAAAGGGTTTGTTGAGAAGAATACGAAAAGATCTTTTGATGAATAATTGTATTCATGACAAGTCAGACGCGGGTTGTCACTAGTTCAAATGCACGAAATGAAATAAGGGTACATTATATTAACATGAAGGCATAATCTAAACAATTCAGAAAAAAAAAATCTTCAATGTTTTCTTATTAACATAAGTTAATAGAACTTTTATTTAAAAGCAACTTTAAATGCACAATTTATGAAATAATTTCTGTAGTGATGTGTTGTTATTGATCACATTTTTCCTAGATCACACACACGGGGTCTTTAGATTTACACTTGATGGATTCTCTTCTTGCTTGAAGGTAGCAGTTCTCAATTTATTTCATTATATGTTCCATTTCATGCAAGGGTCATTATTTTGCAGAATACTTGTCTGGGTTTATCAAATTGTGTGTAAATAACGGGCACTTCCAATAACACCGCACTTGTGTGTGTTTGTGTGATTAATAACCTTTAACTCTTTATGTGATGTCACTAATACAATGTGGGATGTTGATTGTTGAATCACCTTTACTGTCTGTATTGCATGCGTTTTTTTTATCATCTACAAATCTTAGGATAATTTTTTTGAAACATTCCTTTTAGAATATGTTGTCGTTTTGTAAAACAATATTGCTAAAAACATTATAATAATACAGGATGATTGGAAGTTGGGTGCAAGGCGAAGATAGTACAGAAAATTAAGAGCCATGGTTGTCTACATTACTTTAATAAAATAAAATATAGAATTCGTCTTAGACAAGCATGGCTTAAAGGGTTCTAAATTGTCTGTACTATCTTCGCCTTAAAGCTTTGCACCCAACTTCCAATCACCCGTATCTCCCTTTACATGTTAACTTCACTTCTATAACAGAAATAATTCTAATAAAAGCAAAGATATCAGCCGAAAAAAACATTTGGTGGAGAACATGTACACATATATTATAAAATACGAAAATATCGGCACAATAGAAATAATCAGCGAAGGCCTTTGCCCAGCATTGGGATAGGACAGACGATACAATAACAATATGAGAATATTTAGCAACGGGCGTAAAACATCCATAGCAAAGTCGAAATCTGCGCATCTAACAAAGTCAGCTCAGTTCAACTTTTAGCGAAAATTTCTGGCATTCGAATATTACTCTTCGCGTGAAAAATCATAGAAACGTAAACCTCTCAGCTGAGACTAAAACATTAGGTGTCGTCCTAATACAAAGCGATCATCGCACGAATATGCGGTCGTCGCGTTCATTTGTTCGACAAAACTGGAAAGCGCCCTCTGTCGGCGCAACGACGCGATTGTACGACGCCTAACGTTGAGTCGTTTCGCACCCATTGTACAGAATGCTTTATCCATTTTCCAAATTTCATCATCTAACACTAAACTTGTCTCTGTCCTCTCCCCCCTCTCCCACATTTACAGAACCCTTCCCGCAAAGACCTGAACGTGCAGATGATGATGGAGATCGAGTCTGCGTTGCTCGGCGCTGACGTCATCCGCTCGCCATGCGTCTTCATACGTCCGGACGTCGACAAGGCCACCGCTAACAAAGTCAAGGATATCGTCGTCAATCATCAGGGAGAGATTTGCGGTATGTACATTTTGGTTTTAAACCTGTGAAATATGCGTGCGTTATTTTTTTTTTATATTTTGTTAACTAAGGGTCGATTTCACTACTGAAACTTCACCAATTAGTTGAGACCGCTGAGAAAGTACTAGAGTCCGACCGAAACCGAAACTGAAACCGAATTTCGGCAACAGTCTCAGTTTCGGCCGAAACCGAAAACGAAACCGAAACTTATGTTTTTAAGGAAAAATAAAGAAAACGTTATTATAATCTTATATAGTCTTTATTTTTTTTATCTTAAAATAAATGTAAACCCAAGCTAGTCACGACATGATTAGGCACGAGGACGCGGCAAAATTTCTTCGTCGCCAACTCGCTTGGATGGAATTTAACGCGCCGAACATGACCCAACGCAGCGCGAGAGCTTCCGAATGCAGTTTTGGTTTCGGTTGTCGTTTTGGCAGGTTTGCCGCCGAAACGGAAACACGTTTTTTTTTGCCGTAACTCGACCGAAACCGAACTTTTGGTGGGACACTAGAAACTACCAATCAGAACGCTGTATTTGCATAAATTGAGTCTAGTTGAACTAATCGAGATTCGTTTCATTGGTGGAATTGGCCCTTAATCTGCTATATGGCCATATAACGCTTCTAGATGTTAGATGATAGTCATCCCTCAATGTGCATCAATTACAGACCAACTCCTGTACATGTGAGGTTTTATCAAAAAATTGCTCCAATAACCATCAACTCATTTACGGGCTACTCTACTCAAGTCCTATCTCATAAACCATAATGTATTCTAGGATAAGTCAGTTAGCATAATTTGGGCTTCTAATGACTCCTAATGACTTCTAATGATTTGACTGTACAAGATAAATTCCTATGATAACCTAAAGTCGAAAACGTTAGAAGCAAAAAAGAACATTAGCGTATTATTTTACTATCCATCTCGCACCTTAAGGTGATATATACGCCCCAATGTAACGCAGTACTGGCCGTGCGCCCGCTCGATGCCAAAATATCAAAATTGAATCTCCTTTTGAACAGTTTTGTTTGCAAAATATTATTTGATTTACATATGCTGTGTTAGGTATGAAGAAATTCCAGCCATCAATTTTTCTGTATAAAATTACTTTTAAACATTCAAGTCGTTTTGGAGGAGTTTCCAAAAGTTGCGAAAAAATCTCGTGTTGTTAATTATTTTTTTAAAGCAAAACTATTAGTTACACGGAAAAACCTTGTGTTCAAAATTATGTACTTGAATCAATAATAAATATATATTTTTTGCAAACATTTTAACCTAGCTGTTACTGAGGAGTATGCTTTAGAAAGTTACCGTTTTATGGCACTAAAGCGTATGTAGGCCCTTAATGACGTAAGTAATCTTCTTGCTTCACCGTCGAGGCGTCGACCACATCATCGCTTACCATCAGGTGAGATAGTGGTGAAAAGCGAGCCTTTCAATTACAAATTATTATACAAACAACAAACAAAGTTTTGGTCGGTTTTTCTATTACTTTTGTTTGTCACCGCTGGCAGCACCTCACAATATCACACTTCACACTAATATTATAAAGTTGACAGTTTTTGAGTGTGTGTGTTTTTATGTTTGTTACTTCTTCACGCTCAAACGGCTGGATGAAATTTAGCACAGAGATATATTAAAGTCTGGAATAGCACATAGGATAATTTTCGACTTTTAAGCGGGCGAACCCTAAATTGTATATAGTACTTGTTTTTCTCTTTTCATTTAATTAATTTTTAACAGTCGGGGTTTTTGTTTTTATAATAATTTGATTTATTTAAAACTTTATAGTTTTTCTAATGAACGAGTTCTCCAAATATGTTATGTGGTAAAGTATTATATATTTAGATATCAAAGTAACGCTTATCTTGAATGTGTGCCAAAATAAGAACATAAAAGTGTTACTATATATATATATATATTTGCCATGGCCTAGCTTTCATTTGATGTTTAAAATAATATAGTCTATTTCACTCCCACAATTGAGACGAATCCAACGACACCTCATATGTCATAATCCGTCAAGCCGTTTGGGCTGTAGAGCGTGCTATAGAAATGGATATACATACATACTTACACACATACTTACATACATACATACGCTCGAAAACCATTACCCTCTCGCAGTCGGTTAAAAATAAAATGTTTCGTTTGTACAGAAGACGAAGAGGAAGCGACGCACATCGTGTACCCCACAGTGGATCCCCTAGAAGAGGAGTACGCGCGGCCGGTCTTCCGGCGCGGCAACCACGTGCTAGTGCACTGGTATTACCTGCCCGACAGCCACGACACCTGGGCGCAGGCTGAAATGCCGGTACGTATGCGACAACCGCCCTTATTGCTTTGTAATAAAGGCTCTGTCAACGCCAATTGGTTATAGACGCATGGTTGAGTTTGTTAGCATCATAGACATAAATCTAACTAGATAACGTATGTCCCTCCATCTGTATGAAAACCAATCGTGCCACTTTTTCACACACAATTTAAAAACAAATTTACTTACCAATGAAAGAAAACAATTTCAATGCCTCGGCCAACTTTTTGTATGCATTCTTTACAGCTTAATATGGAATAATTAGGCATTTTTCTAGATTTCGGTGGATTTCCGGTGCTGATAGTGTTAAATGAAAAGCTAACAAGTACGATCCATTGATCGTAATTTTACTCCGGTTCCGTACCCAAAGGGTAAAAACGGGACCCTATTACTAAGACTCCGTGGTCCGTCTGTCTGTCTGTCTGTCTGTCTGCACCAGGCTATATCTCATGAACCATGATAGCTAGACAGTTGAATTTTTCACATATGATGTATTTCTGTTGCCGCTATAGCAACAAATACTAAAAACTGTATGAAATATTTTTTTAAGTGGGGCTGCCATACAACAAACGTGTTTTTTTTTGCCGATTTTTGCGATAGTGGTACGGAACCCTTCGTGTGCGAGTCCGACTCGCACTTGGCTGGTTTTTTTTAAACGCGAATTACATACAATCGCGTCATCTAGTTAGATTTATATCTGTGGTTAGCATCCTGAGCGGCCGGCGGGTACGTAAGCTAAAACCGCCCGTATTGCTATGAAATAAAGGCGATATCAAAACCAAAATGTAACCATAGACGTATAGTTGAGTTTGTCAGCATGTAAGCGTTTTCTTAAGGACGCTATTACATTTTTCTACAAATAACAGTGCTTTTCAGGTACAATTTTAATGTATATGCAATCACAGATGTGAAGATATCATGGTATTAATTTAAAGATAATATATTCAGCTCCAGATTGGCATCAGAAAAATTGCATGACACCATGCAAAATTTTCGCACAAATACGTTTTGCCCATCACGATAATCGCAAAAGTATTAAAAAAGTAGGGTCCGAATGGGTTCCAGTTTAGTTAATTTTACAGCATTTTTTATCTTCAAAATTATAAAAAAATTGCGGTATATATAGTCCTTTACAGGTTCAGATAATTATTTTTTACCCAAATCAATATATATTTTTATTATTAGCTAAAATAAAAACACTTGCCGACTTCTTCATACATTTTGCACTCGAAGCTTATCATTCCGCGCTCAGAAGCGCTCGTAGAAGGACGAGCGTATCGCTTTTTTGCAAAAAATAAATACGATAAAAGTAATAGAAAAGATTGTAGTGTGCATGCGTGAGTCGTATGTCGTGATCGAAAAGAGTTGATATTTTACCGGTCCGAAATAAAAGTATGTTTGAGTTTCCTATTATTATTAGAATGTGATTTAGAAATTATGTTGGGTATGATCGGGATTTGGATAGGTATTGTTAAGCAGTTGTTGACAAGGTTGAGAAATGGATGGGTAAGGTTAAGCTGGCGGCGGTAAAGGTTAGAAGTGGATGGGTGGGAGGAGATTTATGATTTGAACCGGTTTGTATGTATGTATGACGAATACGGGGTCAAACCAAAATACAAGATGGCGCCGACGAATATTTGGCATCTTTTCGTCACAGGTGTCATTGTCATGTTTTTTGGGGTCAAAACCAAAATACAAGATGGCGCCGACGAAAATTTGGCATCTTTTCGTCATATGTGTCATCGTCATGTTTATTGGAGTCGCTTATATCGAATATGGGGTCAAAACCAAAATACAAGATGGCGCCGACGAAAATTTGACCGCTTTTCGATATGGGTGTCATTTTCATGGTTTTTGGGGTCGCTTATATCTAATATGGGGTCAAAACCAAAATACAAGATGGCGCCGACGAAAATTTGACTGCTTTTCGATATGGGTGTCATTTTCATGGTTTTTGGGGTCGCTTATATCTATTAGGGGGTCAAAACCAAAATACAAGATGGCGCCGACGAAAATTTGACATCTTTGCGTCATGGGTGTCATTGTCATGGATTTTGGGGTCGCTCATATCGAATACGGGGTCAAAACCAAAATACAAGATGGCGCCGATGAAAATTTGAAATCTTTTCGTCATGGGTGACATTTTCATGGTTTTTGGGTAGTATGTCATTAGCTCATTATATAATACTCCAAAAAATTTTGATGGTAATATTTTATATAATATGTATATAATATGTAATGCAAAATGTTCAAGTATTTTTTAGGGTTTCCCCTATTACTAAGACTCCGCGGTCCGTCTGTCTGTCTGTCACCAGGCTGTATCTCATGAACCGTGATTGCTAGGCAGTTGAAATTTTCACAGATGATGTATTTCTGTTGCCGCTATAACAACAAATACTAAAACAGAATAAAATAAATATTGGGGCTCCCATACAAAAAACGTGATTTTTTTGGCGTTTTTTGCAATAATGGTACGGAACCCATCGTGCGCGAGTCCGAATCGCACTTGCACGATTTTTTTATCCTTGTGACCGGAAATTATTTCGTTTTAGGTATCTACTTATTTTACGTTGCGTTTTTAAAAAAATACCTACTTACTACAACAAAGTGAAAGCTAATTCTCTTTTCGAAAGTCGGTGTCGGTATCTATTGTTTTTCGTTTTTCGACACGGGAAAGTTATTATTTTTCTCTTTTTAGTTTTTGTTGGTACCCCATATTGGGTAGGTATACTAAATAAATATGTTAACCCCCTAAAAACGTACAAGCGTGATTTTATATTATGGTATGGTGAAAACAAAACATAACTATACGATCACACTAATCGAAGATCATTTGCTATTTGTTATTGAAGAGTTCCATTGTCTATCTCCGAAGATCTTTATCATATCCTTATATATTATACAATAAAACCTTCCCTAAAAACACATACATTAATCGTCGTAAACCCGATAGTATCGGATAAATAGTTTTAAAGAAAATCGCGGATATATACGGGTCGAATAGATAGAGCACCTCCTTTTTTTGAAGTCGGTTGAAAATAATAACCTACTTAATAATAACCTTTTATGACGACGTTTTGTCACAGCACAGTTACCAAATGCATTTTCAAAGTGCCAACTAACCTTCCTGAATCAACTTCAATAAAATTAAAAAGTAAAATTTCAACATTTAAAAAACCATTACAAATTTAAAACATTTATCTTCCGAAAACATCACGATCTAAACAGTAAAACGCGCATAACTTTTGAACGGCTGAACCGATTTTATTCAAACATTGCTAAGAACACTCTCAATACAATCACCTTTCAAACAAAAAAACTAAATCAAAATCGATTCATCGTTGAGGCGCTATGATGCCACAGACAGACACACAGATACACAGACACACAGATACACAGATACACTGCAACACACCTCAAACTTATAACACCCCTCTTTTTCCGTCGGGGGTTAAAAAATAATAACAAGGACCAATATTATTTCAGTGATGTATAAAATCGGGCGCTCAGTAGTTTCAATGAGTGCGTGCGCGTAATGTTGTTGTGTGCTACTAGATACCTAAATTTGAGTTCGTCGAAAATGTAACACCGTCCTTAACATTTAAGGCCTTCGAAAATAAGTAATTTTACTTTGTGGTTTAATAGAAGATGTAGTGACTAAAATTGAAAAGAGTATGTTAAGATTGTTTGGCCATGTTGAGAGGATGAATGAAAGGCGACAAACGAAAGGTATTTACAAGGCAGAAGTGAATGAAAACGCTGGGAGGGGACGGCCTAGAAAGACATACATAGACCTTATAGGTGATGTTCTTCAGAAAGGCCAGGTGTATGACTTATTTTTTTTTGGTTGGGAAATCATCCTATGACTTCTCCCGCTCTGCGTGAAGCGGGAGGGCGTGTCAGACTTTTACTGACTAAAACCCACCCGTGCTCCTTCAGTTGCTTGAGCCAGGGCCGCGGTAACTCTTTTTCAAATTTATCCGCGACCCAGACAGGCATTGGCCCTAGTGGGCCCCGTCAATTTTGCTGACATCTCTTTGAGGCGCGCGTGGAACACTACGCGCCGTCGACTCGGGCCTGGTCCTTATCGGACGGCGAGCTACCCATTACTCGCCGTCCGCAAGCCCGCGCCTACGGTGGCTGGGAATCAGCTTGCGACTCCCGACGCCCAGGGCGTCTCCTGCGGCGGCTTGGGGCGTGAGGGTGCCTCCGTTGCGTCTCCCTCACGCGTTCTGCCTCCTCCTTTGCGAGCATTACTGCTTCGCAGAAGGAGGTGACAGCTTCCCATGCCCTCTCGCTCCGTACCATGGTCTTGACCAGGGCCGGACGCGAGAGGTCGCCACCGCCGATCGCCTCCACGAGGACACGGCGTTGCTCCGCCCAAGCGGGGCAGACCTCCACTGTGTGTTCAGGTGTATGACTAGATGTATGAATGTGAGTGAAGCAAAAGAACTATGTAAGGATCGTAGCAGGTGGCGTTCTGTAGTTTCTGCCTATCCCCATAAGAAAAAGGCGTGAGTTTATGTATGTATGTATTTATATCTGGTGATAACAGGTGGAAGTGCCGGAGACAGTGAGCTGGGACTGTAACCGCGCTGAACCGTGGCGCGTTTCAGCGTCGTGGGCGCTGGACCTCACGCAGTACAACGAGTGGATGAACGAGGAGGACTACGAGCTCGACGCCAACGGCAAGAAGAAGGTAACACGAACTTTATCTTCAGGGAGCCTAGAAAATTAAAAATTGGAAATTGTATATAAGCGTCGCTCGCGCGTTCGAGGTAAAACACAGCGATACGATCGTCACGGCGCGTGGCGCGTGATATTAAGAGTCATTTCACCAGGCATTTTCGTGTCATTGCCAAACATTTTGACATTTAAGGTCTGCCATTAACGCATAAGTTGTCAAAACATAAAAGGCTTGTTTATCGAGTGATCGAAAATAGAAGTAGATGGAAAATTTTACTATCTCAAGGTAAAAAAAAATATATTAAGAAACTAGCGGCCCCTATTTAGTTTCTACTCATTTATGTCAGACTTAATTTTATCGACCGCATTTATTTTATTGTTGATTTCGTATTTAACACACTAAAAGTTTATGTACTATGTGTATGAACACTTATATTTAAATATATTACGTTTATATACATAAAACATTTATTTACACCAATTTGTAAAATTAAATTGAGGTGTCATATCACATCGATTCGATGAATCACTTATGATTGAGCCTTACCTACAACACTATGCTCCGCGCTTGCAACATTTAAAAAAATAAGGTTATTGGCAGCTTTCAGTTTAGTCTACGAAATTAAAAATCACAGTATAGAAAAAAAAAGGACAGTATAGAAAAATAAAGGATATATGAGTATAGTATATATATATATATATAGATATGGAATCTTAAGCAGAGGTTAACTCTTGAGACAAAACTCGTATTTAATTCATGATGGATGATGGGAAGTTAAGTTAGATACAGAAGAAGTACATTATTGTAGCAACATGTGCTATTGATTTGCTGGAAACATCATGATGTTGCTGCAACAATTTTGCGCAACTTTATGAACACAGGGCTTTAATCATAATTATTCTATTGTATCACGGTTATTATTATTACTCTTCTAGGTGCACAAACTGCGACTATCAGTGGATGATCTGATCCCGGGCGGAGAACCTTCCAGCAAATCTAAGAAGGGCAGCAAGAGAAAGCGCTCGCCGTCGCCACCGCCACAGAAACATGGCAAGCGAAAGAGGTATGAAACGTTCAAGTTAAAGTTAACATCATTTCAGCTGAAAGACGTCCTTCGCTGGACATCAACAGGTCGCAACTCTAGAATTTTTGAACCCGAACGGCCATCCGTTCTGCGAGAAATGTGCCCTGCCCACTGCCACTTAAGTTTGGCAATTCTTCGAGCTATGTCGGTAACCTTGGTTCTCTTGCCGATGCCTTCATTTCTGTTTCGATCACGTAAGGAAACGCCGAGCATAGCTCTCCATTGCCCTTTGGGTGACTGGTCTTCTGATTAGGCCCATTGTGAGCTTGCATGTCTCAGTCCCGGAAGTACACAGTACACACACATACGAATTAAATCATAAAAATCATGTATCGCGCAAGTAGAGTTTTAGGCGCGATTTGAATGTATACAACAGTCGGAGAATCCTCTCTTTTCGATGAAGGTTGAGACCCTGTTCCGCATATCTCCATAGGCGTAAGGGCGAAAATTGCCGACCGGTGTGTCGGAAGTCGGAAGTCTCGCAGTTTTGCTACGTGAGATTCTGCAAAGAAATGCTACACCTACTTTAGAAACTTTGTTTGTGCAGTCGCACAACGAAGCGGCGTGACAATGACGTAGACGAAGAAGAAGACAACGCGTCCAGAGACAACACAGACGTCGCACCCACGCCGGAGAGCGAACGACCTGCTGAGCGTGAGTACTATTTATTTTACAATAACTTTATCCACTTTTAGAAATTTAGGAGAACTAAGTGGACCAACAGGAACACGAAAACATTTTTGTTTCTACTTACCTTTTGCTTAGGCAAGCAAAAATTATCCTTCATCATTTCAGCCGAAAGATGTCCACTGCTGAACATAGGACTCCAGAACTTTTCAGCCTCATCGACCATCCGTTCTGCGAGCAATGTTCCCTTCCCACTGCCTCTTAAGTTTAGCAAATCTTCGGGCTATGTCGGTAACCCTAGTTTTTTTGGATAAGAAAACTCCGAGCATAGCCCTCTCCAAAAATGATCCTTAATCCGGTTATAATGTGTTGATGTAATGTTACTAGCAGCGGCTGCCAGCGCTTCAACGGCTGCTTCGGAGCCGCCAGCGCCGAGCGACGCTCCCGCCACTCCCGCACCCCCAATGGATGCGCATGACGACTCTCAGGGCAAGCACAGCGACTCCAACACGCAGGTCCTTATATTTTTTCAACTATTATCATGCTTATCTAACAGGGGGTGACCATAAGCTTTTAGAATAAGGTTATTTTCAGTCTGTGTATTGGGGGACAGAATTGGGGGTTCTGGATCATGGTTCGAGCGCAGCGAGAACAAGTCGTGATTCAGAACCCCATATACATCTGTCACTTACACACAAGAGCTTGTGGTCACCCTCCCAGGTCATGTTCTATCTAGTAGTAAACATTTGTGTTGAATAATAAAGCCGGCCAAAAGCTTTTCCTTTTATTTTAATTACTTATGTAATACAAAATGAGTATTTAAATACTACTCTGTGCAACGGGAACTCTACAACGAGACATTAGCAGCTTTGTATTAACTCAAAATGCTATAATTTATTTTCCTAATTTTGGGCAAACTATCCCAAAAGAAGAGTACACACATACTACTCAGACTCATTTGTTTAAGCTGATATAAAGTAAGTCTTCTTTAATTCTCTTTATTAGTATTTATTTTCACAAAATGTATAAATAGTGGCATATTGTTATTGTAAGTAAATCTAAGTTGCGGAAGAGTGGAAACTCCTAATACAGGCATTTATTTTGCTAAATGACACTTCATACACTAGCTATGTACTACAAAAACTGTTAAATAAAATAAACTATTTGTATTTGTAGAACAGTAAATTAATAATCGGCGTTATAAATCTAAAAACGTCCACCAAGACCAACTTTTATGCATCTGTCTATCACCCAATTATATTGAATTGTGAATTCAAGAGTGCCTTTTAATGGTCTAATTGAAATTACCTATTAAACACATTCAGTTAGAAAAAAAAGAAAGAAAGAAAATACGTTTATTTAGCACAGACTAAATGACACACAATATAGGTACTAGATTAATAATAATATACATCAGATAAAATACAAATTAAAATAAATAAAATAAGTGTAAAGTCTGAGGTAAGAAGTTAGCAGGAAAGTGTGGTTCAGCAAAAATGCCAGACAACCAGTGCCTAACGCTGGTTTTCAACTGGACCTGATGTAAATCAGTTTTATACTGTAAGGTGACATGTGTATGTATACTTCACATCACATTATCAGCCTTTTTTTAATGTTCCCACTGCTGGTACCCAGGCGTCCTCTCATAGAGGGAGTGGGCTATAATCCACCACGCGGGCAAAGTGCGGATTGGTAGATATCACATGACTTTGAATTTTTGGTTCTAGGACATGCCGGTTTCCTCACGATGTTTTTCTTCACCGTGTGTGTATACTTAAATAAAATAAATTTGTGTCCGTTAAAAATAGTTGATACTTTGACCACAGGAAATGTTAACCAAGGAGGAGTTGGAAGACAACGTGACAGACCAGACGCATCACATCGTGGTGCCGTCGTACTCGGCGTGGTTCGACTACAACTCGATCCACACCATCGAGAAGCGTGCACTGACCGAGTTCTTCAACGGCAAGAACAAGTCCAAGACGCCCGAGATTTATCTTGCTTACAGGTATAGTTTGAAATTAACATATTTTTTTCAGGAGCTCGTGGTTAAATAATAACAGGTGGTCCGTGGATAGGGTTACCATCCGTCCGGACATTTGGACTCCTATCCCGACTTTTTCATACGGTTATCTATCTGTCGTTAACGTTTAAGAATATATTCGCGATTTCTTTTTTGTCGGGTTTTTTTTTAAACAATCCGGACCTTTTTTTTAGAGGTTCGGCTTTTTGGCAGGACTTTTCAATTTTCAAAATGGTAACCCTATCCGTGGATAGGTGTTGGCCCCGGCTTTCATTTGTACATCTTTGGTAGCCGTTATAGGTAGTCAGAGGACAAAAAATCTGACACCAGTCTTATCAACGGGTATCGTGTTACCCAGTTACTGGATTGTGGAGGTCAGATAGGCAGTAGTTCCATGTAAAATACTGGTTCAGCTGTATCCGATAGGACTGGTAGTATTACAACATAGTTGGGAAAAAGCTAGGCCGATTGAAAATTTCCACGAAGTATCGCATATTTACTATTTTGTGTTGTTCTGTGGTGTGTCTGTGACATTAAAATTGGCGCAAGTTACGGCACGCACTTACACCAGGGTACGAATATATTATTGGTAATTTGGTACTGGCGTTGCTACTCGCTGCACGTCGATTCCGTGCTCCGATTATGCAGCCTCAGTTTTGTCTTAAGACGACGACTGTCGCCAACGACCTTGAGGGAACAAAACGCGCACTCGTTTAACACCCGCGCGACCCAAAATTTAGTAGTTTTTTGTACTTTCCTTATTATTGTATGACTTTAAAAAAAGTCTCAGGTCAAAATGTAGATAATTAAACTGTCTTTGTGATGGTGTCGATTTCAATAAAATACGCCCAGCGGTTTTGGTGCGATATTCGTGTTGTTCTCTGTTATGTCTTAACTTAACAAATTAATTACACTATGTTATACGAATAAAACTCGAAATTTTCTTAGATCAGATTATTAAGAAAATGGTCTAATGTAACATATATTTTTTCCCAAAAATTACTATTAGCCGTTTAGACGTGATTCTCATTTTAAAATCAGCTACTCAAGGGTATCTGCGCCTTAAGGGCCTACATACTCTTTAGTGCCGTAAAGCTGTAACTTTCTAAAGCATACTCCTTAGTAACGGCTAGGTTAAAAGGTTTGAAGAAAAAAATATATTATTGATTCATGTAAATAATTTTGAAAACAAGGTTTTTTCGTGTAACTATGTAAATGCTTTAAAAAAAAAATATTAGCAACACGATATTTTTTCGTAATTTTTGGAAACTCCTCCATAACGACTTGGATGTTTAATAGTAGATTATTAACCAAGGGCTGTATGACATCAATTGCATACGAGGTTTTTGGCGCCTGAGCGAAGCGAAGGCGCTAATTAACCCGAGTATGCAATTGATGCTTACGCCCGAGATAAATACTCTGCTTTACATATCGATTGTGAGGTAAGTAAACAACAAGACAGCAGGTTTCAATGAACATTTATTAAGAAGAAAAAAATGTGTATTTAATTAAAATTAATAGTAAAATTATTACAATTTGTAAGAGATATGGTCACGTTCTTTTTAGGAATATTTATAGTTTGAATATGAGTTTGTGATGATAAGACTTGAGTTTGAGTGACTTGAGGTTCTTGCATCGTAAATGGCGGCAGTTGACTGGTACTATTTTCTTCATTAAAAAATGGTTTAGATGATGTGCTTTGACGTGGTGATTTCAAGTTTATATTTTCTGTTATTTTAGAAGTAATTTTGCTTTTGTTTGCCATCGAATCTTCGATATAACCTTCGGCCACTTTGCTGGACTTCCAGCCGCCGTGCCTTTTTAACAGAGTGAGGTTGGCTCCCGAATCAGCCAATAGAGTCGCTGATGTTCTGCGAAAGCAATGCCCGGTGTATAACTCTACGTTACTCAGTTTTAAATATGTGGCTATTTGCTTTGGCATGCCTGTAAATTTGTTTTTTCCTATTACTTGTCTGTGGCATTTTCCTTTACTGTAATTAAGAAAAAAACGATTTGTATCCACGTTTTCAGGCCGAAGAGCTTGATATTTTTCAACATAATTTGCAAATTCTTCATGCACAACAAATGACCGGTCAATTTTAGTTTTCGTGTTAGGCAGTTTTATGAGTAGTAATTTGTTATGTTTTTCTACATTTTCTATTGTCAAGTTTGTCAATTCCACGGTTCTGCAGGCTCCCGATATCCCAAAAATTAGAACAACCTGTAAAAAAGTCATAAGTTGTATTAAAGGCACCAAATTCGCATAGTATTTTTGTGAAATATTTTGGTAACTTATTAAAAAGGGCAAGTAAATACGTAGGTACCTTTATTGCTAAATAAATTTCATCCGGAGCTTCATTTAAGAATTTCTGTACTTCTTCTGCTGTTTGCAATTTCTGTACCTTCGATTTCTTGCTTTTAAAGCCGTCAGACTGCCTTTTCAAGAAAGCAGTAAGTTTAGAAAAATCTTTCAAATTCACGTCATGTTTTGTCATCATTGTAGATTTTAGCATGGAATAAAAGCACCATAAACTGGAAGGTTGTAGCCTCTTAGATAATTCATCAAAATATGATATAAAAACACTTTCAGAAAGAGATTTCACTTTTTTTTCTGACCGCCATTTCATAAATTCGTCGTATGCCTTTACATATCTTTCTTTCGAGTTCGGCGGTAATATATTTTCGACAACTGTTTTTGCCCTTTCTTTAATAAAATCGGGCGTTAGATCTATGTCTTCGTCACTAGACATGTTTAAAACTTTTGAAAAAGAACTCAAACAAGAAAATTAATTATTTTCGCGATGCTTTCGCGCCTACTAGTAGACTGCCCTTTTTTTTTTTTCACCCACGCAAGCGCGTCAAATCTTGCTGGCCAGTTTGATTTTTAAATCGATTCCATCTAACATACGATGTGGAAACAAATAGTTCCATATTTAAAATAAAATCTTTATAAAATAAATTGTCTAGATTCCGATTCGAGTAATTAATGGATACCGAGAAAAAAATATTAACTTTTTAAAAATATTCTTCGTGCAGTATGAGTATGACAGTTCTTTTTTCAAATTCCAAAACCTATGCTGTAATGATAGTCATACACCCCGGCATTCAGGGGTGTAAGGGTGTACTTACAGAGCAAGAGATATGTAAAAATATTTTAACACAGAAAAAAATATGTCTGGATTTTCTTCTTAACTAATATAGCGTATGTAAATCAAATAATATTTTGTAAACAAAACTGTTCAAAGGAGGTTCAATATTGATATTTTGGCATCGAGCGGGCGCTAACATTGGGGCGTATATAGCGCCTTAAGGTTGAATTTAAAAACCAAACCTTTTTTGTTTTGTCTAGGAACTTCATGATCGACACGTACCGTTTAAACCCCACCGAGTACCTGACGAGCACGGCGTGTCGCCGCAACCTGGCGGGAGACGTGTGCGCCATCATGCGCGTGCATGGCTTCCTCGAGCAGTGGGGCCTCATCAACTATCAGGTGAGAAGCTTATTCAACATACAATGTGTTACAGTAGTACCCAACCGCGAATCTTCGTTCGCACAGAAAAGAAAGTATGGCCCCCATACCCTACGTACCTACCCTGCCTGCCCTGCCTACCTTTTACTATTTTTTCTACCCTACCTACTAATTTTTATCTATCATCAATAGTTTTCTCAGCGCAAGCCAAATAATGTATTTTACAGGCAACATTTTGCTACCTTGGGTTATATTATTGCAATTTTCATAAGGATCTCTATTTTTTTTGAAATTATGTTATAGCCTATGACACTCAGGAATAATGTAGCTTTTTACTGGTGAAAGAATTTTCAAAATCGGTTCAGTAGATCCAGAGATTACCCCTTACAACGTCACAAACTCACAAACTTTAACTCTTTATAATATTAGTATAGATACGAGTGAAGATCAAGTAGTATATGCAACGGCATATAATTAGGTATTAAAACATTCGCGTGATATTATTATCGCTCGTGTTTTAATAACCCCTACTAAATGACCATTGCATAAACTACTACATACAGAATTTCTTTTTTATCACATCTATTCAAAAAGAGCTAGTTTATTCCCCGTAAACAGGGACCAAAATAGCTCATTAATCCCTTCGGGACCAAAATAGATTTGAATTTGGAATGTGGATATTGTTAGTAAATGTTCCAATCAGCAAAGAGGTGAATCACAAACCATGCAGGAACAATGTATTGAATATGTGACTGGCTGAAAAACTGCAAGCGCACCAAAAAAAAAAAAAAAGATGATGTAAAATAAACAACGCGCGAAATTAAATGCATTCTGCCTTCCTTGGTAGTTGTTTCAAATTCAAATTTTAGAATGTTAAAAAATGAGCGCGTCTTCCTCAAGTGAGTGTATTATAATCAAGTTTCTCAAAAACTATATCCTGAGACACGGTTTTCCGAGACTCTTTATAATTCCCAAGCTGTATATAAATCTACAACTGTAACGGATGTTACTAATAAAATTGTTACGATCCACTTCCAAAATTGTTACGATCCACTTCCAAAATTGTTCAAATATAAACATTAGCGTCTAATTATTTTATTTTATGTCTTATGGGTTTTAATTTTATGTAAATAAATAAACGTTCTTGTTCATAAGTTGCACTTACTTATTTTCTCATAGAGGGTGATAAAAAGTAGAGTGTCCACCTCGGGAGCAACACTATTTGCAATTCGAGTGACGTACTTTGAATCCCTCGCTGCACTCAGGATTCAAAAAAACACTCTCGCCTTTAAAATAGTTGTTTGCTCCCTAGGTAAACAATCTACTATTTATGACCCATTTTGCATGAGATGCATAAATTACTTCTATCAATAAATATGTGTGTTCTTTCTCAGCTGGAAACAGAGTCCCGTCCCACAGCGATGGGTCCGCCGCCCACGTCGCACTTCCACGTGCTGTCCGATACACCGTCTGGTTTGCAGCCGCTCGTTACAAGGCCTACGCAACCAAGACCTGGTAAGTGCTATAATAAAACGTATTTTCAAAATTGCAGGGTCCAGTTTTGAGCTACTGTAACTTAGGATCAGAATTCAAAATGGTCGTCTATGACTACTAGAAAAAAACGATGATTCATCAATTCAGCCAGCACTAAAATGTTACAAAAAAAATCATGAAACTGGTTTGAATTTTTGTTCTTTTCCTTTTGTAATGAAACATGATTCTAAAATTGAATTTAGTCCGTCAACATCCGTGCAAAAAACAGTAGTTATATTCCTTGGACAAGGTCTTCCTCTTTTCGATTCGATGGCACATTTAATTAGATTGTCTGGGCTCAGTAGGTGGCCAAGCTTATTGCAGCATCAGATGCACTGTACAGGTCGTCCAGTGTGCAAGTGACTGGATAGCCAGGACACTCCAGCAAGTGGAACATAGTCTGTACAGAGGCACACTCGCACCGAGAGATGGACGAATCAATAATCCCCCATTTTGGCAAATTATATTTGCAGCATCCTACTTGGGTATTTAGCTGATTCAATGTCTTCCATATAGGCCACAGCAATTCTTGACCAAGCGACAGATGTTCCTTGGGCTCAACAAATTTATGACCAAGCGGCAGATGTTCCTTGGGCTCAACAAATTCATGACCAAGCGGGCGATGTTCCTTGGGCTCAATAAAGTCATGGGGTGGTGGACACTTCTCTCCCACAACTTTCTTTTCTCCTCAGACGGCCTGTCCTGGATTGCCTGTGTAATTCGTAGGAAACTCTTACGACATTTTAGTCTACCCGGAGTAGTTGAATAGACGTAGAGGGGATTTCGGGCATCGGAAGGTATTAGCGGCAATAAAATAACACACGACTAAAACGACATATTATTTCATCCAGCCGAGAACGTGCCAAAGGTGGAGCCAGGTCTTCCCAACGGTGCTGAGGCAGGTGCTGGTGCCACGCCGCCCGTGGCTCCCATCAAGCCCGAGCCTTCGCTGGACCTGGCTGCTGCATCTGGACTCAAACTTGACCAGGTAACACTTTGTGCTTATTTTTAATTCAATCTGGATTAGAGATTTATGTATGAAGTCATTTTAAAGTGTGATTTTGGTACGTACAGCTACAGTCATTATAAAAAAAAGTTCAATGACTTTTGCATTTTAGAGTTCCGTACCCAAAGGGTAAAAACGGGCCCAACGCGACGAGGACTAAGACTCCACTGGCCGTCTGTCTGTCACCAGGCTGTATCTCATGAACCGTGATAGCTAGACTGTTGAAATTTTCAGAGATGATGTATCTCTGTTGCCGCTATAACAACAAATACAATAAAAACAGAATGAAATAAATATTTAAGTGGGGCTCCCATACAACAAGCGTGATTTCTTTGCCGTTTTTTTCGAAAATGGTACGGAACCCTTGGTGCGCGAGTCCGACTCGCACTTAGCCGGTTTTTACGGTTTAATCAACCTGTGACTCAACTCTAAGCAAAGATACGTAATAGTAGTATATGAAACTGTTGCATAATGAGTGTGTTTTTTGAAGGGGTATTAAAACATAAGTGTAAACCTAGTTATGTGCAGTTTCATACACTACTTTTTTTCACTCATACATTGGGATGGAACCTAATAAACAAAAGAAAAAAGTCAAAAGAGTTAGAAAAATCCAGTACAGCAAAACGTATGAATGGCGCCAAAACCCAGCACATCACCGCATTATCCGCGTCCACTGAAGCGGGCGTTGCCAAAGATAAGTAAAAATTGGAAACAAAACTTTTTAAAATAGGTACTATAAAAAACATTTCCCTCCCGCAGTCGGATAAAATGGCGCGCACCGCATAAGGTTTCCTTTACAAAAATAAAATTGATGGAAACGCCTTGGTGATATTAACTTCTTGGATTTGCCCTGTATCGTTATAGAAAAAAAATGTTTTATAGCATTATTTTGTTAGAGAAAAAGTTTTAAGCTAGGAACAAATTATCAGACGCGGCTGACGGACGCGAATTAAGGCCGCGACTTATAGTGTATCTGGGTAATGAATGTACATTACATTTTGCAAACTATCGGACGTAAGTCTCGGACGTGACCTTGGGCGTTCGGACGTCCGATAGAGATCTGGCTCGCTGGATGTTTGTGTCAGCTGAAAACGTCCGCGGACGGTTTGAAAACTGTTGCATAATAAAATACCTAGTTATGTGCAGTTTCATACACTGCTTTATCTACACTCATACATTGGGATTGAACCTAATAAATAAAAGGAAAAAGTCAAAAGAGTAAGAAATCCAGTACAGCAAAATGTATGAATGGCTCCAAAACCTAGCCCATCACCGCAATAACCGCGCATGCGCTAAAGCGGGCGTTGCCACAGACAATAAAAAATTGGAATTAATACTTTTTATAATACGTACTTTATAAAAATTCAAATTAACTTGAATCAAGAGAAAAATACTTATAACAAGAAAATAATTTTGAAGAGTTTCATTGTCTTGAATTAAGATGAATCATTCTTGATTTATATAAAATTTACTTAAGCCAAATAAAATTTGTAAGTGTGCCAATAAAAAAAATATATCACACTCAATCAAGACCATTAAATTATTTTTTTTGATTCAGGTTATTTTTTTTTCAACTATCAATATAATAATATAATTATTGTATTTATTGCAGTAAATGAGTTAACAATACAGTTTATGTCTAAGTGTAGATGTTGACTTTAAAAATCAAAATCGTTGATGAATTAATGATGTTATAGTCATCGGCACGTAACTTGGCAAGAGTAGTTAGATGCGCAGAAGTCGTTTTTTAGGTCTCCTTGGTAGTGAAGCGGGACGCGGGTTACAAGGTCACGCCGATCCGAGCGCGCGATTGGTGGCTCAGTCGACCCGCGCCTCCCGCACCCCGTTCTCGCTCCCGATTACACTTGCGTGCACGAATGTTGTACACTTTGTTTTTGTTGAGTTTTTGTTAAGATTTTGTTAAGTTAGTTTTTGTTAGGAGTAGTTGTTATTGTTTTGAATTTAGTTTTTATTACGAGTGTTACTATTTCATTTTGATAACAACGCCATAATTTATACTATCTTCTTCAAAAGTTTTTTTGTAACTTGTAACTGTGTATATTTTATTTATAACACCTAATAAACTTCACGAATTTCTCTTCATTATTTAACTTTCCTCTAAGCATGCATGTTTAAAAATAAATGATGGCCATAACCATTGAAAAATGACAAGAAATAAAAGTGACCACTTTTTTGTGGAAATAAGTGTACGATGCTCGTACTTACCCCCACTACGCCAAAACCTTGCCAAGTTACGTGCCGATGACTATACTTAAAAATGACAACCACAATAATAAATTAACAATAATAATCTGACTAATCTCACTGTGTTTCGGTGTTGTCTTCGTTCCTTTTTATTCTTTGGGCAGCTGCTCAATCTGATGGTATCTATGATGTTGTGACCCCAGAGGACAATAACAAGATAACCCTTTCCGGATGGAATATTCCATTTGTAGCTGATAACTCCTATCAAGAACCCGGTTTTGAACCATATAACTGACCTTTAAAATTTCGAGTCAAAAGTGATATGGATGACAGAAGGTCTTCCAAAAAGAACTCATGAATCTTAAATGATTTAGGTTCTTACTGAGCAAAAGATCAGTCAAAGCAAAATCATGCTAGTAACTGATAAAAGTCAACACTGATCAATAATAGCTATTTATGCAACTGTTACGTTATGGACGGTCTTTTAATACGAGTGCCATTTTTCGGTACAAGCGTAGCGCGTACCGAAATAGGTGGGCACGAGTTATTAAAAGACCAATAACGTACAGTTGCATACAAGATTTTATCTACGAAGGAAGGAATAAAACACAGATATAGACAAATAAGTATTTCAGGAAGTGTGTTTAAGTATTTCATTTCTCATATACATGTCTTGATTTTTCTGGTAGTAAATTATTTGTGGCCGCAACTGCTTTATTTGTTATATCTGGTGGTGTATTTTCAATATCACTTGATGTTGAAAACCATTTTTAATAAAATTTGGAATAAAATTTCACTCAGAAATTTTTGCCCGCGTCCACTTTTTATTTTGTCTTTATTAGGTATAAGGCAAAGATCTTGTTGCCGCAGCAGCCAAATAGTATACGATACTTTTGTTCTATAAACGTGTTCCATTTTTAAAAACATCATTTACATTGTCTCTATTTCGAAGTAATATTATAGGTACCTGGCTGTATGTTCAGAATGTCTTTGCTTGTGTTTTAGAATTTATGACGATTCCCATAATACAACCCGATGTCGTTATGGGTATCATAATGCAACCGCTGTCAATTTTATAATTCGAATATAACGAAACCGAAGTAGATAAAACCACATTATTTTATGAAAAAGGTTTATTTAATTCACATAAAGTTGAGTTTGTATTATTTTTTTGTCTTTATACTCTGGCATTGCAAATTCTCTCAGACGATGCCACTATCAATATCTCGTAAATGTACTTAACATACACAATTTCCATTTAAATAAATATATAAACCTTCCTCTTGAAACATCACTATCTATTAAAAAAAACCGCATCAAAATCCGTTGCATAGTTTTAAAGATCTTAACATACATGCGGACTCAGTACTAATGCTGTAACATGGAAATATTGTAAAACCAAACCATTTTTAAAAGAGTAACCATGGAGTTTCTTGCCGGTTCTTCTCCATAGGAAACGACCAACCCGAACCGTGCACCTTTTGTCGACGTTTTATAAGTGCCCATGTAGGCCTGTGTGAAATAAAAAAAATGATGTTGATTTTCTCAGACAGCGGGAAGCGACTTTGTTTTATTATACTATGTAAGGATATGTGATATAACGCGCCATGTCAGCAGGATTGCGCCCACAGTTCTTAACTGATCTTTATGAAATTTTGTGGACTGGTTTTGTGGATCAATACTAAGAGCAAGTTCAAAGATGAGCAAAAGCGGCCGGTTATCTTACGAGTTGTGGGTGTTCGAAACTTTTTTATTTTTATAAAACTTTGAATTTCGTATATTTTATGGAAATAATTGTCCAAAAAATAGTTAAAATCTATTGAATTTATCTCAAACTTCATTTAATTACTTTCAATTTAAGCTATTATTCGTCTAGTTATGATGATTTTTTTAATTGATCCCGTAATATTGTAAATTTAAAAAAAATATCAATGATCGTATTTCGAATGACGAGCAAAAGCGGCCGGTTATCTTACGAGTTTTGGGTGTTCGAAACTTTTTTATTTTTACAAAACTTTGAATTTCGTATATTTTATGGAAATAATTGTCCAGATGTAAAAAATTGATAAAATCTATTAAATTTATCTCAAACTTCATTTAATTACTTTCAATTTAAGCTATTATTCGTCTAGTTATAATGATTGTTTTAATAGATCCCGTAATATTGAAAATTAAAAAAAAAACAATGATCGTATTTCGGCCCTTTTTATTGAAATCATTTTTAAATCGTAAAAGTTAGCTCAAATCTATCAAATTTATTTTAAAGTTCACATAATTATTTTCAATTTAAGCTATTATTCGTCAACTTTTGATACTTTTTTCAATTTATTTCGTACGTTGGGAAAATTAAAAAAAATATAGGAAAAGGGTTGACCCTGAAGACCATCCCTGCAACTGCCCACCTATTTCCATACCTTAAAATTGCACTTATGATGAACGAAGTCAAAAATACAATTTGTGTGTTATTATGAGCTCTCCAAGCTCAAAGAAATAGCTTTTCTATGCTTTTGAATTCTTCGAGCTCAAAAGTCTGATAGAAGTTTGATAAAACACCATTTTGAATGAATCAACCGATTTTTACGCGGTTAGCGGCATTCGATGCAGTTTTTTAAGCCTCGTGAAGAATATTTAAGATTGAATTAATCTAATTAGGCATTTCTAAGTAATTCCGGAAAATCACTTTTTCCAGTTTTCTTTCGTTCACGATATCTCTCGAACCAATTAACCGATTTTCACGTTCTTGGCGGCGATGGATTTTTAAGCTCTAATAATTATACTATCTTATCATAAACGATCCGAAAAGAAATGTCGAAGTTATGTAAAAAATACACTATTTTCGGTTTTATTTCGTTCACGATATCTCTCGAACGAATCAACCGATTTTTCAAGGTAAAGAGCTGATTAGTTTTTGGAGTTGATCGATAAAGCCGTTTAAAAGTTTTTCCAAAAAACCCACATTAAAAAAATATTTTTTTCGTTGTTTAAATCTACACACACACAAATACATACATACAGACACAGTGACAACATCAGGTGTAGTCACATAGATATAATAAACAAGGAGATATGCCCGGTAGACGAAATATATCGGAAACCTGTGTCTCCAGTTTGCCTCTACCACACGGCAACTACACATGCAGTTCAGAAAAAGCAATAGACACGCAGTCGCGCGCACTCCTATTTGGAGCCTCCCTCCTTTAACCATGTTATGTTATAATGGCTAAACTCTAATCTGTGTCTGGTGCTATGTCTTTTTTTCAAAGCAGATCTAAAGAGGATGACCTACTGTCCAGTAAGTAAATTACATACTTACTGGACAGTAGAAGATTCCAAATAAAAAATCTCGCTTCTTACTGGACAGTTGTGAATAAGTCTCTACTGGACAGTAGAAGATTCCAAATTAAAAATCTCGCTTCTTACTGGACAGTTGTGAATAAGTCTCCGGTAGAGTTCACTTTCTGGAGACTTTTTAGAGATATTATGACAACATTACATACCATTTTTGAGAAAAACAATAACTTCCCCATTTTAGAAAATCAAGTGAAAATTATTTTTTAGCTTTTGTCATTAAATGACTTTAATCTGTTGCAAATTCTATTTTTAGGTAGATTTCTTTGAATATCTATTGGTTCTAGTCGGTTTCAAATCGTTATTTGCAAAAATATAATAAATAATATTTTTTAGGACATTATTGCCTGTTAATAACGTGTTTTTTTTTTTCAATAGTCAAACAAGAAATCTACCTATCCATGTCGGGTGTGGCCGACTGGCGGTTTTTTTTAAGTAAGCAATCATACTTAAGGTTACCATAGTCGACGGCACGAACTATTTTGTGCGCGAGGTTAAAATTCATGCTATCTCATACGACAACACGTGCGAAAGATATAGATGCTGTGATTAGCAGTAAGAAGCTAGTTCGCCTACAAATTAGCACTTGCAAATTTGTATCGAAATGGATGATGATTTAGGACAAAAACGAGCTCGCGAAATGTTATAAACAGAGCTTTGGGAGTCTAGATATCATGAAAAAACGACTAAATGTATATTTACAAATAGTAGATTATTGCATCGAGCACAAACTAATTTATTATTGCACCGAGTGCCTGATTTAGAGCCCGAGCGTTAGCGAGGGCTCTAATCTAACAGGCACGAGGGCAATATAAATTACTTAAGGCGAGGTGCATAATCTGCTTTTCTTTCAACTATTACCTATAGGAATAGTAGATAAAAGAAACTCATATCAAACAGTTAAAATAGAAGTTTAATTATTGAAATTAAAAGTTATACTTGAGCAATTATTAAACGTAAGGTTAAGAGTTTTGTTGGGCAAATTTATATTTGTTTGTTTAACTTGGGACTGGTTAATATTATCAGACGAGGTAGATGGGCCTGGCTGATTTGTTACAATGAAGTCGTTATCACGGGAAGTAGATGGGCGCGGCGATGTCGATTGATTTAAATTAATTGCTTTCGTAATACATGAAGTAATTTTACTTTTGTTTTCAACCGACTCTTCAATATAGCCCTCTGCTACTTGGTTGGATTTCCAGCCGCCGTGGCGCTTAAGTGTAGTTAAATTTGCGCCGGAATCTGCGAGAAGCGTTGCTGAGGTTCGACGGAAGCAATGGCCTGTGTAGAGTTCTGGGTTCGGAAGCTTTAGAAATGTAGCAATCTCTTTAGGAAAATTTCCAAATTTGTTTCTGCCTATAACTTGTTTCGTACATTTACCATTTCTGTAATTCAAGAAGAACCGCGGCGTGCTTGTTTCTGTTGGACGAAGTAGTCGATATTTATCCACGACTTTCACGAACTCATCGCGAATTACGAACATTCGATCTTTTTTCGTTTTGGTGTTAACAAGTTTTATAAGCAACATGTTGTCGTGAGTTTCTATATCGTCAACCGTAATATTCAATAATCCAGAAGTTCTACAAGCACCACTAACGCCAAAAATTAGAGCAACCTGGAAAGATAGATAATTTTGTTTGTATATTCGTACATTCAAATAAAAAATAATATTAATTATAGTAAAATAAAAATATTTGTTTTTTTCGATAAACATACCTTTGTAGCCAAATATATGTCATCAGGGGATTTATTTAAAATCATCTCTACGTTTTGAGCTGTAAAAACTTTAGATTTTTTGCTTTTGAACCCATCCAATGATCGTTTCAAAAACGCTGTGAATTTTGAATATTCTTTGATATGCACATTGTGTCTTGTGCTAACAGTGGATTTTAGCATTGAGTATATGGACCACAACGAAGATGGCTTAATTTTTTTCGATAGTTCACTAAAATAAGCCAAAAATACACTCTGAGAACGACTTTGCTCCATTTCTATCTTTCCAATCAATAAATTTCTCATAAGATTTTACGTATTGTACTCGAGATTTTAAGGGTAAAAGATTTTCTATAACACTGTCGGCTTCATTTAGAATGTTTTCCGGAGTTAAAGTGTCGCTAGATGATTCCATTTTAATTCGAAGTCGAAGCACTCAAAATCAGATGGTATCACACTTTATCGTTTCCAAAAATATTGTCAAGCAAAATTAACAAAGTTCCCGCCAAATCACTTTTTTAAATTTCTTTCATTTTTAAATCAGAGTTAGCAGCAATCATTTTTTAAATTTGGAACAAGTAGGATAGAAACGAATAATACGTACGTAAAAAAAAAAAAGTATTGATATCGGCTGGCTGAATAGAGCTAATCCATTGAGATTGGCACCTTTTGGTGCGATTAAAAAATAAACTGTGCAGTAATGAAATTTCATACATTTTTATTGCTCTAGAGCATTAAAGACTCGCTTTGTACTGAGTTTTTAGTGTGATTGTGATGAAATTAAAGCATAGTTGGAAGAAAATAAAATTATTTGCATTGTTGAATTACTAATCTATCCCTGTATGGAGGCCGTTTTGCAATTTTCCTTCTTCTTATGGTATTTATTTCCTTCCAAAGAAACTCATAACTTTCCATTTTTTCTTTTTGTTTTTTGTTTCCATACAGGGCTAGATAATGATGAGACAAATTGATATCATTTTTTATTTTGAACGTACATCGTCAAACAGTGGAGTAATCGCCAGACTACGTTTGTATGGAAGAATTTTCGACTAGTGTAACCTTAAAAGTAACGCAATCTTCGTATATAAACCAATATTTTTATCATACAACGTACAATCATCAACCGCTGAGCTCTAAGTTAAGATCAGCAGCACTGTACATGTAAGTATTACTAAATCAAATTAATACATTATATTTTAATTAATTACACTTATAAATAAAAACAATGCTTAAACAACCAGTACTACACCAGTAGAATAAACGCTATAATTGAATGTTTTAATTGTAATATCTTATGAAGACCTATATTTTTTGAATTCTCAATTTATAATTACATCTTTAATAGTTGTTACTTTGAGTTAACATTATGAAATTTTAAAATTTATTTCTTATCGGCCCGGTAAATAATCTTAAGAACCTTTTTTTATACCTTACAAAGAAAACTTCTTTACTGATTAAAATTTTTCAAATATAAAAATGTTTCTCAACTCTACAACGTATTTGCCAACTTTTTTTACTCGTACTAAAACTTATTGTCTATTATCGATTCTAAATTAAAATTATCTGAAAACCATCCTGTGTCTATTCGTCGCTAAAACATTTATATTTTTCAGATGAATTCAAAATGGTTACAACAATCAGGATGCTGATACCTCTGATATTTCTTTGTCTTCCATATCTCACCACCGTAGAGTGTCGCTTCCATGGAAAGGTCACTTATACATATACACCTAACATGTGGCTGAAAAACATTCCGGATTCACGTAAATTAAATACACTTGCATTTGTCGGCACTCGCGATCCACCGACATTCGAACCATCCTTAAAAAAATTACCCAGACTATTACCGTTGTCTGATAAATTAACAGTTGGCATACGTGTCTTTGATATGGGCGTACGTCGGATCAACAACGATTTTGCTATGTACAATAGTACCTTCAGCATGCGAGCGCAATTCAAGGATTTGGTGAATACCATAAAGACCTTTTTGAAGAACAACCCTAAGGAATTAATTATAATGATCATGCACGCTGAATCCACGGCCAAGAAATCAACTTTGTCTGAGTGCGAAATCCTTAGAACAAAGTATATTGCAAAATATCCGAACTTATTCGTAGAGAATTGGTCGTTGGACGACACCGTTGGACAGTACCGAGGAAAAATCTTGTTGCTAAAAAAGAGTCCCGAATTTACGGGATGTACCACTTACATATCATGCGTAGTGCGCGATCAGCAATATGATAATATAGCAAACAATTTGAGTGCACATTTTTCATTTGATCAAGAACTTCAAGCTGAGGTAGATAAACAAAATTCCAAGTGCTACCTATTTTACCTAACGACCAATCGTGAATTTCCTTATCCTGAAAATTTAACCCCTAATGAAAAGATTGAATTTATGCAACGATATAATGATCTGGACGACAGTCCTGAAACGTTTAGTTTAATGATTGATATATTTAATAATACAAAAAATAGCTTGTACATCATTGTAGTTGATTTGCCGACCCTTGATGTGCTTGGTAAAGTAATTGAGAGTAATACTAAGTAGTAAGCAATGTATTTATCATTACTAAATTATATTATTATTATTAGTAATTTATGTGCTAAGATGATGATTATTGTAAACTTATAAATAATAATGTGTACTGTATATTACTTTGATGGCCTCGAGGGAGCCTAGGCTCTAAGGTCAAATAAATAAGTTTATCTATCTATCTACACAAAATATGAAAAATAATAAAGGTTATTAAACTAAAATGTTCGTTTGTCATTTAATACAAGACTTATAATGCAAATCATTAGAGAGTGCTATACGATCGGAAAACATTTATCGTATTCTTTCTACGAATATTTCTATTGCTATACTCTTGATAGTTTACAGATACAACATACAATTGTACAGGCAATTCAATGAACAATTGCTGTGCAATTAATATAAATTGATTTTTAGTCTTATAACAGAGAATTTTTTAAAATAAGCATATTATTCTTTCTGTGCAGCTATATAGAATAATATTTGTAGCTTGAAAATATGATAACTTTTTTTTAACTTCCCGCTAAGAAAATCGAAGTTTTTCAAAAATCGGGCAGTAATTGGTTTGACCCCGTTTGAACCGATCGGAACCTATCAAACGGCGTTTCAAAGAGTTCCCTCAAACTTAGATTTCCTGTGAATTCGGACCAAACCTATATTCTAACGCAGTAGTCCGATAGCATATACATTCTATATTCAGTCGTAGGTCAAGGTCGTTGAAAAATCAAATGAAGTTCATTAACCGAAAAATGTTATAATAGTAGTTTATCTACTTCGGTTTCGTTATATTCGAATTATAAAATTGACAGCGGTTTCATTATGATACCCATAACGACATCGGGTTGCATTATGCGAATCGTCATAAATTCTAAAACACAAGCAAAGACATTCTGAACATACAGCCAGGTACCTATAATATTGCTTCGAAATCTAGACAATGTAATTTTTTTAAATGGAACAAGTTTAGAACAAAAGTATCGTATGCTATTTGGCTGTTGCGGCTACAAGACCTTTGCCGTATACCTAAAAAAGACAAAATAAAAAAAAATTGACGCGGGATAAACAATAGTCAGTGTGTAGTTAAGTTTCTATTAAACATACTTATTTGTCTATATCTGTGTTTTATTCCTTCCTTCGTAGATAAAATCTTGTATCCAACTGTACGTTATTGGTCTTTTAATAACTCGTGCCTACGTATTTCGGTACGCGCTACGCTTGTACCGAAAAATGGCACTCGTATTAAAAGACCGTCCATAACGTAAAAGTTGCATAAATAGCTATTATGAAACTGTTGCATAGTGAGGGGTATTAAAACATGAGTGTGTGTTTAAAAACCGAGCCGTAAGCGAGGTTTTTAATAGTTTTCACACGAATGTTTTAATACCTAGTTATGTGCAGTTTCATACACTACTTTATCTTCACTCATAAATTGGGATTGAACCTACTAAGTACTTCTTTGCATTTTCCATGCCATAAAATCGTGATAGCATTTTTCATATACATTTCTCGACTTTGCTGGTAATAAATTAAGAGTTATTTCCTTCGCCGCATCTAAAATATCGGGCGGAGTCAAATTTTCTTCACATTCACTGTTATCAGACATTTTTAAATAATAATTTAAATAACTCATGAAATTCAGTACCGCAAAACTTGCAAAACGTATGAATGGCGCCAAAACCCAGCACATCACCGCATTAACCGCGCATGCGCTAAGGCTTAGCACGCACTGCGATCTTTATTCGCACGTTTTTTCCGCCCATTCTGCGACCTATGGAATTGTATCAAGTATTGCATTGCGGTAAAGAAATCGTGCGGAAATAATATCGCAACAAATCCGTGTTTTGCCACAGAATCCAACGCACCACGGCGCGAATTTTATTCGCCCGTATATTTAGAGCTCTATGAACAGGTAGAAGGAAACAAAATTCGCGCGAATAAAAATCGCAGTGCGTGCTAAGTCTAAAGCGGGCATTGTCATAGACAATTTAAAATTGGAATCAAATCTTTTTATAATAGGTACTATAAAATGGCATTACAAAAAAAATATTGATGGAAACTCTTTAGTGATTAACTTCTTGGATTTGTCCTGTATCTTAATAGAAAAAAAATTGTTTTTCATCACACTTGCACGTAAAAAGTATCTAAACATACGGGTTAACTTGGCCGTAATGCCTCATATAAAACCCTCGGGCTTTCTTTTTGTCATGAAACCCTAGGGCGGTAAGTAATATTTTTTTAATTTATGGCACAGCACACAGGTCATGCAAGTTCAAGCAAGGAGTTTACACGCAATTGAAAAATTGTCATAAAATGTTATCTAAACAGGAATTTCTTTGCAATCTCGCTACATGTTACTTAAATACTCAACTAATGTTCTTAATAATCGATTTTAATAGTTATAGTATAAAAACGTCGAAATTATTTAATTCTTTTTACACTCCGTCATGGCTGTATACCTAAGTAAGTAGGCCTTAAAGTTTCTGAACGAAACACTGTATAATCTGTGGTGTGGGCAAAAATTCGCCAACCGCTTAAAAAAAAGTTCACGTATTTCGTAATAACAGCTGTGCTGACTTGTGTATTAAAGCTATAATTCATAATTATTACTCGCAAATGTGATGAAAAATATTGTATGTATAACGGGCGGTACGGGAATTACGAACATCGACTCAGAAAGCCCTCAGTCTTCGACTTCGGGCTTCTACAAGAGTCTCGATCGTAATTCCTTACCTACCGCCCTTAATACACAATGTACTATTATATCATTATTTTGTTAGAGAAATAGTGTTATAATAAGATTCTATTTTAAATTTCGGTATTGTGTTTATAAAGTATGCCAATATAAACTCGTTTTGAATTTTATAATTCGAATATTACGATATGAGAGTAGATAAATTATTTGTCAACACACTTGCTCATAAAGTGGCTCTAATTTCACCGCAATTAGGCACATAATGACACCTGTTATCAAACTGTGACTTTTTCATTACTATTATTCACAAGTGAGATAATGAGTTATTTTTTTTATTTATTGGTTGAGTTGCTTTGTTCTTAAAAAAGTTTCGATATAAAAAAGATCGTGCTCAATAGTACAAATGAAACACATTTCATGCAACTTCGTATTTAAATAGATAATTTCAACTTGTACGTGTTTAATAAATAAAACTTTCACTTAAATATAACTTTTGTTTTTGTCTGTAATAAAGAAAACTTGAAATTCCCCATTTTGTACGTGGCTAAAAGCGAAAAGCCAAAAAAAAGATAACTCATTATTTTTAGTCTATGGCCGATCGCGATGGTTAGATGCGCGCGCATAGGAAAACTGATTAATTTTGCCCGCCACACATAGGGTTATTTGACAAAAAAAAGCGGACAATATTATTTTATGCTCTTATCCTGTTTATTGATCAAAAATCACTATGTAGAATGTATTATTACTTATTTTATGATATTATTTTAGATAAAAAAAAGTCGTGAAAAAAAAAATCGATAGAAAAAATAAATAATAATAATAAATAAATAAATAATAATAAATAAATAAATAATAAATATAATAATAAAATAATAATAATAATAATAACTGGCAACACTAAAATGTCAACATGTTTGCGATTTTCCTCCACAATTTAATTAATTTAAAAATTTCTACAATCACCAAATACGAACAAAGTACCCAAAAGAAGAAACCAATAAGAAAATAAAACCAATTCACCTATAATATCCACTCAAAAAACCAATCCAATTCATAAAAAATACAAAAAACCAGTTGACGTAGGTATGTCAGTGACGACGTCAAATATAGTGAAAATGTTTAAGGAAAAAGTGAAAATGTTTAAGGAAAAAGCATAATGTTGACGAGAGCAGCAGCTAGTCGCGCACGACTTCTACCCCCGGACTCGTCGCTCAGCTCCGCCCCGCCGCCGCCGGACCTCGGATTACCTGTGTCATCGGTGGCTGATGCCGCGTCGAGCTCGAGCGACGAGTATTTTTCCCCGCCGACGCCGCCAACACCTGTACGTCGGCAGGGGAGAGGCCGGCTGCCGAGGAGTTTGGGACCTAGGAGCCAACCGGCTCCAAGCCGGGTCCCCGCTGCCGGTGGTTGTGTGCAGCGCATGAGATGGACTCAAAATATGAATGAGAACGTCATGCGCGCATATTACGGGTCTACTGAGGGGGGAACTAACCTCACTGCGTACCGTGCTAGGATGCTGTCTCTGTTTCAGGACCTTGAACCAACTGTAAACGTCTCAGCCCAACGATTGTCGGATCAGGTGCGGGTCATCCAGCGTAATCACAGGTTGGACGACGCCGCACTTGATAGGCTGCGCTCAGAAGTGCTGAACAACCAAATCGTCTCAACCCCGACACAGACCGCGACACCGCCAGCCACTATTGTGATCCCGCCGCGGTCCAATCATGTTACCGAAGAGGCAGATGATAGGGTTGTTACAGTAAGTAGCCAGTGCAATGAAAGATTGAGGAGCGCACTGGAGGATGCGCTTCGCGAGTATAGGTCAACACCGACTGAACTTAGACCCCGATTGCCACGCTTGCCTATGCACAAGAAGAATAGGGCGCTGGTGTGTGCCTTGGACTCGCTGCTTAAGAATATCTTTGAAAGCAGCGAGAGCCTCGTTGATACGCACTCAATCCTGTATTGCGGGGCTGTTGCGGCATGTCGTTTGGCCAATGTTAAGTTCCCAAACGAGACTATTCGGCCAAAGCCTGCCGTGCCAGCCTGGCAATGCAGGATCCAACGGCGTATCGATGGGGCCAGGGTACTCATCGGCAAACTATGCTGTTTCAGGGAGGGCAATACACGACCACGCGTGATGCGCTTCGTGAGGCGGGCGTTTTCGGGCACTGGAATCAGTCCTCGAGAATACATGTCCCGTGTCACGGAGCGCATCGACTTCCTGAAGCAGAAAGTTTGTGCATGGGCCAGCCGTATTCGGCGGTATAAGCGGCGGGTTGACCGGTACTCGCAGAATCGCATGTTCCAGAGTGATGAGAGGTGGGTATACAGAACTTGGGAGCGACCTGAGCACAGTGTGACTGACGTGTGCCGCCCGGATGATGTCGCCACGAGTACATTCTGGCGAAGCATCTGGTCGGTGCCCGTCTGTCACACTGAGGGTGGCTGGATGCGTGATGTCGAGCGCGTGTGTGATGCTATACCAGAAATGGAAAAAGTAATCATCAGTCCACCTGATGTAGCCAAAGCAGTTCGTCCGCTACCGAATTGGAAGTCTCCGGGACCGGACGGACTGCACAACTTTTGGCTAAAATGGTATAGCAGCTCACACGCGTTACTGGCATCTCAATTCCAGTCATGTTTAGAGACTGGGTCGCTGCCGCAGTTTTTAACAACAGGCGTTACCCACCTGCTCCATAAGACAGGTAGTACCGCGGAACCCAAGAATTATAGACCAATTACTTGCCTATCGACGGTTTATAAACTTCTTACATCCATCCTGAGAGCAAAAATTGATAAACACATTGAAGCTAACTCAATAATGTCTACCTCTCAGAATGGATGTAGGAATGGGTCCCGCGGCACTAAGGAGCTACTCCTCATTGACATGGCCATAAGCCAGCAGGTTCGTCGATCCCGCAAGGATCTGTCGACATGCTGGATAGACTACAAGAAGGCCTACGACTCTGTGCCACATACATGGCTCATGAGGGTGCTGGAGTTATACAAAATAGATGCAACTCTATGCACCTTCCTTCAGTCATGTATGGGGCAATGGAAGACAGTCCTTCGATATCCAGGATGTCGACCGATTCAGGGGGATGATGAGCCTGTATGGATTAAGCGGGGGATATTCCAGGGCGACAGTTTGAGTCCACTTTGGTTCTGCTTAGCCCTGAATCCTCTAAGTACACTGCTGGAGGATTCAGGACTAGGCTATCGGTTGAGAAGAGGTGGTCAGGTCATATCTCACCTCCTTTACATGGATGATCTGAAACTCTTTACCCCCAACAAATTCCAACTGACGGAGCTACTGAAGGTAACTGAAACCTTCAGTAACTCCATCAGGATGGAATTTGGTGTGGACAAATGTGCAGTCATGCATGTAAAGCAAGGGGAGATTATGGAATCCGAGGGAATTCAACTCTCTGATTCCATACACCTCAGACACCTCTCCTCGACCGAAACTTACAAGTATTTGGGTATGTCGGAAGCGTTGGGCATCAACAGTTCTGACATGAAGCAACTGCTGAAGGAGCGGTTCTTTGGCCGCCTGAAAAAGGTATTAAATAGCCTTTTGTCAGGCGGAAATAAGGTGCGCGCCTTCAACAGTTGGGTCATGCCGGTTTTGATGTACTCTTTCGGCATACTCAAATGGACTCAGACCGAGCTTGACGCCCTCGATAGGAGGGTCCGGACACTGCTGACCGCAAACCGGATGCATCACCCACGATCATCAGTGATGAGACTGTACATCCCGCGGAAGTGTGGGGGTCGAGGCTTTTTAAACGCCAAGACTCTTCACAACCGCGAGGTGTGCAGCCTCAGAGAATATTTTTTTAAATCTGAAGTGGGTATGCACAGGGATGTGGTCGCAGTGGACAAGGGACTCACCCCGTTGTCCATGGCTAAAGAGAACTGGCGCAAGCCTGTAATACTAACTACTGATGAACGCAAAGAAGTATGGCAAGGCAAGGAGCTACACGGGCGCTTCTATCGGGCTCTACATGGGACCGATATAGATTTCCCAGCGTCCGTATCCTGGCTACGTTTCGGCGACCTTTTTGGGGAAACTGAAGGTTTTGTCTGTGCAATTATGGACGAAGTTATCCTGACGAATAACTACCGGAGACATATAATGAAGGACGGCACGGTTGACATATGTCGGGCATGCCACCGTCCGGGTGAATCCATCAGACATATTATTTCTGGTTGTTCTCGTCTCGCTAACGGCGAGTACTTGCACAGGCATAATCAAGTGGCCAGGATTATTCACCAGCAACTTGCTTTGAAGTACAATCTAGTGGAATCGGAGGTACCGTATTACAAGTATGTGCCCGACCCAGTTCTCGAAAATGACCATGTCACGTTGTACTGGGATCGGTCTATCATCACTGATAGGACTATTGTTGCTAATAAGCCAGATATAGTGGTGATAGACCGATTAGCGCGCCGCACAATGATAATCGATGTCACCATTCCGCATGACGAGAACCTCGTGAAAGCTGAGAAAGAGAAACAAATCAAGTATCTCGACTTAGCACACGAGGTTGTCGACATGTGGAATGTGGACTCGGCGATCATTGTGCCGATTGTCATTACGGCCAACGGCCTGATGGCCAAGAGCCTCGACGACCATCTGTCGAGGCTGTCACTGCACGGTTGGATCAAGGGCCTGATACAGAAGGCAGTACTCCTCGATACGGCTCGCATTGTGAGGAGGTTCCTGTCTCTGGAGCCCTAACCACCGGTAGCTTGGACCCTGCTCCCGACACCGGTGGACAACCATTTTTGTTATATATTTTTTTTTTTTTTTTTAATGATTTGTTTTTTATAAAGAAATATTTAAAAATGTAAGTATAAAGTGTGTACAAAGCTAAATAAACGGAATAATAATAATATATATAATAATAATATATATAATAATAATATAATAATAAATCGATCGTGTAGATCCTCGGGTTGGACTTTTACTGATATCTTTGACCACTTTTGCAGCCTGTGGATAACCACATTCTCGAAGCTTCATTTGACTCGCATATAAGAGTTGTTGAGAGTCACCCTCATCTTTAAGGCTCTCAACTCTTCGCCTTTTACTGCGATCACATAAATCACTAAATGTTTTCGATGGACGACCCGAATTTCTACTTGATCCCGTAGGTATTTCTACGGTACCTTGAAGCCAACGGTGATTTTTTTTCAAGAAAACCTTTTCTGTCCTACTCGCAGCAACCCATCTGGTCTTCATTTCTGACTTAATGGCAGAAAATTTGTGCAGAAACTGTTGTTTTTGTTCGTCGGGGAAAGTCGGCTTACTTACAATATCTTTCTCCACAGAGTCCAATTTCTTTCCAAATTCTACTTCTGTACTTTTTTTCATCAATTTAAATAAGTATTCCCGCGTAATAACATTATTTCCAGAACTACCTGCTAAAGAAAAACTCGTGTATTGTCAAGTTTTCAATATCAAGTGAATAATATAACTTTGTTTTGTAAAAATAGTATTAACAAAATAATACGAAAAAAAATATGATAGGCAGATTTAGGCACCTAAATTTCTATGTTTTCAATAGTAGAATAGTTAATCTTGTTATAAAAAAAACAAGAAATGCCGTGAGACGCCCTGAGACATAACAAAAACACTATTATGTATATGTTTGTTGTAAAATCTTACTACGTTTTTATGCAGTCTAAAGAATTGTTCATATCTTTATGCAAACTAATACTACATCAAAACAAATAAAATAAAACGAATAATGAATACCTGCTTCATTAATATCCATAATGAATATCACTTCACAAGACTTTGTTTAGTTAATAACAACCAAAATTGCGCGATAAAAAATCGTTAAACTCAATGATTGTTACGTGACCGTTTGCAACCGTTCAATTGATAGGCAAAATAATGACACACAACATTTTTTTAAATTTTTAATGTGGGTATTTTTAGGTTCTTAATTTATCTAGGTACCCTCAAGTACATCCAATTTGCGAAGATACTGTACTTTGATCTTGTTGAATATTGTCCGCTTTTTTTTGTCAAATAACCCTATGTGCGCCATTGCGAAAAAAATTCACAACTCGTTTTCACTGTTGGAAATGATTTTTTAGTATTATTTTCTTCACAAGTGTGTTGAAAAACGTCGTATGATACACGTGTGTATTGATGATTACCGTCCTCGGCTCTCTTAAGACCCTCACCTAACGGCTCGGGTCTCAATTGCGCCTCAGCGGTAATCACCAACATTACACACTTGTACCATAATGTACTATTTCAACACACTTGCTCATAAAGTGGCTCTAATTTCACCGCAATTAGGCACATAATGACACCTGTTATGAAACTGTGACTTTTTCATTACTATTATTCACAAGTGAGATAAAGAGTTTTTTTTTAATTTATTGGTTAAATTCTTGCAGATCGTTCTGAAAAATAGGACTCAGAATGCAGTTTGTATCAAATTTCTGGCTTATTTCAAAACATAAGTACCAATAATTAATCTGATCAATAGTCTGCTTAGTCTATTAATTCTTTGTCATCAATAATTTTCTGTTGGTTTTGACCTTCAAATATTATTGGTCAATGAACGTTCTCGATGGTGTAATAAGTACCGAAGTACAATTCTGATAATATATGTATACCTACTAGAGCAACGTGACGATATTTTTCTGCTCTAATCATACCTACGCTGTGACACTTGACACCTTTTAAAACTTCCACAGTCGTTTCTTGTCAAGTTTCTTCCTCAGTTCAAGGTGACCTTTATCTACTCTGAGTATATTTACTCAGAGTAGGTATATATATATATATTTATTTATATATTTTTTTCAAGTGTTTCAATTGTAATCTATTAACGCTTATGTCATAAATGTGCCGGAAGGATTTCACTTGTATCATGATTACATGACATATTCTACGTCAGAGTTTAAGGTTATGAAGTAATGACTCACATATAAATCACCTAAGACTTACATCTTACGTAAAACCTAAATTCGCTTAATGTCATAATTACGTTAATGGTTTTATCTACTCTCATATCGTAATATTCTAATTATAAACTTCAAAACGAGTTTATATTGACATACTTTATAAACACAATACTGAAATTTAAAAATAGAATATGATTATTACACTTTTTCTCTAACAAAATAATGCTATAAAACATTTCTTTTTCTATTACGATACAGGACAAATCCAAGAAGTTAATAATTAAGGAGTTGCCATCAATATCTTTTTTGTAATGCCATTTTTATAGTACCTATTAAAAAAAGACTTATGCTAATTTTTATTTGTACTTGTTGAGTTGTTTTTATCCACGAAATATTATTATTTAAAAAAAAATACTAGACTTCTTCGCGCAAAGGGCGAGCGCGAAGATTTTTATGATGTATTTGATTTATTAAGGCCCACTTGCACGAAACACTTAACTCAGAATTGCTAACACGAGGTTAAATTGTCAATATTGTCAAACTCTCAAATTAACCTAGTGTCAGCAACTAACTCTGAGCTAAGTGTTTTGCTCAAGTAGGTAAGACCTAAACCTAAGTTAGTAATGAAGCTGTGAAAGACTAAAATGCAGGTTGAATATAATAAATGTGTTATATCGACACCCAATATGAATAACATTGTAACTCAATATGGCATGGACTACACGACGTACGGCAATGTGCCATCAATAAATGGTGGACATCCCACCCATACGCACTAAACGTTTTGGGAATACTCTCATTGTGCGTACAGCTAAGGCGTGGAATTCCCTGCCGGAGTAAGTGTTGCCCGATGATAGGTACAACTTAGGAGTCTTTAAGTCAAGAGTGAATAGGTTACTTTTAGGCAAGCGTGCTTCATCTTCGAACACGTCATCGCTCACCATTAGGTGGGATGGTGGTCAAGCGGGAGCCTAACAAATGTAAATAAAAATCTATTGCAATGTATACCACGCAGTGGATAGTAGAACGATGGTAGATGATTAATTATTATTATTACAGCATTGATGGCCCTGTGGTAACGGACGTGACTTACAAGTATGGTCATGGGTTCGAACCCGGGCAAGCGCTTTACTTTGTGTAAATTATTTCATCAACACTGCTCTCAAAACACTGAAGTAAAAAAAATCGAAGACATGTAACATCCATCAATCCACACTGGGCCTGCGTGGTGGATTACGGCCCATTCTCTCTCCCAGAGAGGAGGCCTACGTTTGCGTTTGCGCTTCTTCACATATTTCTTTTTAAACTTTCTCCTTACCTACATATCTGTAATATTGAATGAGTCTGAAAACATTTTTATTACATACCTACTCTTAGTTTTTCTCCAAGACCATTTATGCTGATATATGCTATTATATATAAAGGATGAAATAAAAACCTATTCTCGATGTCAACACTTCATCTTTCTTTACGATGATATTTGAGAAGATAAACATTGTAACTTAAAATTACAATTATGGTTAAAATATAAATAGTCCAAAGTTTAAAATGTATTACATTGTATGTCAATTTAAAATGACTTTAACACAAAGAAACGCTTGTTACTAGAACTTGTGTATTGGAACTTGATCTACAATTACACTTCAGTAGAAACATTGTTCTTTTTTAATTACAATGAAATTATTCTATTTCGCAAAAGTAGTTCTTATTGTAACAGAAATACGGCTAAAAGGCAAAAATAAAGGTATGTTCTTGCTGATTTCATATGACATAAAGTTGTATCAATGTGTAACTAAAGTTACAAATTATTCATTTTGGGTGTCGATATGTGGTCTCATACTGGACATATGCAGTGGATATATATAGATACAGTGATTGTTAAAGATAGCGGATAATTAAAGTTCAGAGAATCGAGCATTGTAAGGGTTGACGGATAAGCAGACTGTTACCAAGACCTTAAGGCGCAGATACCCCTGAGTAGCTGATTTTAAAATGAGAATCACGTCTAAACGGCTAGTCCTATTATAAAAAAAAAAAATAGTTACATAAGACCATTTTCTTAGTAATTTGATCTAAGTAAATATTGAGTTTTATTCGTATAACATAGTGTAATTAATTTAGATAGGTCCAGAAAGAGATGGCGTGATGAATTAGACATCTACCTGAAGGATTGGCCAGACGTAGCAAGAGACAGAAAAAAATGGAAAGACGGAAGGGAGGCTTTTGCCCTGCAGTAGGACATAACAGGCTCATAATAATAATAATTAATTTGTAAAGTTATGTCTAAAACGGACAAAAACACGACAATCGCACCAAAACCGCTGGGCGTATTTTAATGAAATCGACACCATCTCAAAGACAATTTAATTATCTACATTTTCATCTGAAGCTTTTTTTTAAAGTCCTAGTATAATGAGGAAAGTACAAAAACCTACTAAATTTTGGGTCGCGCGGGTGTAAAACGATGGCGCGTTTTGTTCCCCCAAGATCGTTAGTTGTCGTCTTAAAACTAGACATAATCACTATCACCACACAACAAAAATATCTAGTATTTTTTTCTTCGTGTATATTTTGTATTGCTGACTGTACACTACCTACTCGAAGCGGGGCGCGGGATATCGAGAAGCAGTATAACAAAAAAACTATCTCTTTCAATTTCGAAGCGAATCGAAGTCGTACCGAACGAACGTGTGTGCGTGCGTATGCCGCCTGGCCGTCCGACCGCATCGACCGCAATAATTGTTTTTGTGTTTTATTCATTTAAATACTTATCGTGCATGAAAATGACACAAATTTACAATTTCGATTTTTCATGCATTAATGATATTGATTATGTGAACTCTAATGACTGTAATATTTTTTGAAGCGTTTGTAGCATGGAAAAACAAAATAATTAAAATCTTAAAATTGCATGGCCTAATTTGGCACAATTTTATTTAATAGGCAAATGTAAGTGATATGAGAAAGGAAATAGCTATTTCATAAATTGTAATTTTTCTTTTTGCACTATTTTTACATACTGGCCCAATGTCAGTTTGCACTGGGCAAATATGACACAAATTGGGTTTTCACACTCCGCAGGCTATCCTAGATATGATACCATAATTATTTTAAACTTTAAATTAATTTTGCCAGTTTTGGTTTGAATAAAAATAATCAACCACAGATCATCGAATTAAGCTGGGAACAAACTATCGGACGCGGCTGACGGACGCGACTGACAGCTGCGACTTATAGAGTATCTGTGTAATGTATGTACATTACATTGTGCAAACTATCGGACCTAAGTCGCGGACGTGTCCTCGGGCGTTTGGACGTCCGATAGACATCTGGCCCGCTGGATGTTTTTGTCTGTGCATACATATCAGTCGCGGCTGTAAGTCGCGTCCGTCAGCCGCGTCCGATAATTTGTTTCCTGTCTTACAGTAAATGCAAGTAACAGATGTGACATGTGATTATTACTGTATCCAATCGCAAGAAATAAGCAACTATAGAATTTTTTAAACTTATGACATCAAAATAACCCAGCGCCAAGTAAAAATTGGAATCAAATCTTTTTATAATATGTACTAAAAATGGCATTACAAAAAATAATTGATGGAAACTCCTTAGTGATTAACTTCTTGGATTTGTCCTGTATCGTAATACAAAAAAAAATGTTTTATAGCATTATTTTGTTAGAGAAAAAGTGTTATAATAAGATTCTATTTTTAAATTTCGGTATTGTGTTTATAAAGTATGCCAATATTAACTCGTTTTGAAGTTTATATTTCGAATATTACGATATGAGAGTAGATAAAAAGATTTTTCTCAAACATGCATGGAAATATTGTCATTATTTTCGAAAAAAGAACACGCGATGTATCTAATTTACAGACAAAGAAAATCAAATCCATTGCAGAAGCGTTTTTTGAATTCGGAATATTGTAACGCTCCAGCAATGTTGATCAAATACATTGCAGGAGCGTTTTTTGAATTTGGAACATTACAACGCTCCAGGTATGTTGTTGTAAGTTTTAATAAATGTATAATATATTTGATTTTCCTGCATTCTTTTGAGAAAAGCACTATACGTACATGCCTCGGCGGAAATGGCATTGACTGTCTCGTATTAGTGAATTACTCGGCCTGCAATTGCCTATTTCCCGGCCTTTGCAATAATGAACTATTATATAACGTGTTCCTTAGTCTTGCTGCTGCTTTACTATACACTTCGCAGCACGACTGGTTGGTTTTTATGAGACCCGTAGGCTGCTTGATGCTTTCCGTCATCTAAAATTATGGATGATTTCGCGGGTTCCGTATTTTTGTAGCCCTCTTTGTCTATACTGAATATCGTGTATGCTTACAGTACCGAGGTGGAGTACGAGGTCGCGGCTGGACGGAACAAGAAACGCTGCTGCTACTTGAAGCGTTAGAACTGCACCGCGACGATTGGAACCGAGTAGCCGCGCACGTGGGCACGCGCACGCAGGACGAGTGCATCCTGCACTTCCTGCGCCTGCCCATCGAGGAGCCCTATCTGCACGATGCGCACGCCGGTACAGTACACTATATTATACACGAGACACTGCTGCTACTGCTACATTAGAAACGAGTAGCCGCGCACGTGGGCACGCGCACGCAGGACGAGTGCATCCTGCAATTCCTGCGCCTGCCCATCGAGGAGCCCTATCTGCACGATGCGCACGCCGGTACAGTACACTATATTATACACGAGACACTGCTGCTACTGCTACACTATAACCGAGTAGCCGCGCACGTGGGCACGCGCACGCAGGACGAGTGCATCCTGCACTTCCTGCGCCTGCCCATCGAGGAGTCCTATCTGCACGATGCGCACGCCGGTACAGTACACTATATTATACACGAGACACTGCTGCTACTGCTACACTAGAACCGAGTAGCCGCGCACGTGGGCACGCGCACGCAGGACGAGTGCATCCTGCAATTCCTGCGCCTGCCCATCGAGGAGCCTTATCTGCACGATGCGCACGCCGGTACAGTACACTATATTATACACGAGACACTGCTGCTACTGCTACACTATAACCGAGTAGCCGCGCACGTGGGCACGCGCACGCAGGACGAGTGCATCCTGCACTTCCTGCGCCTGCCCATCGAGGAGTCCTATCTGCACGATGCGCACGCCGGTACAGTACACTATATTATACACGAGACACTGCTGCTACTGCTACACTATAACCGAGTAGCCGCGCACGTGGGCACGCGCACGCAGGACGAGTGCATCCTGCACTTCCTGCGCCTGCCCATCGAGGAGTCCTATCTGCACGATGCGCACGCCGGTACAGTTCACTATATTATACACGAGACACTGCTGCTACTGTTACATTAGAACCGAGTAGCCGCGCACGTGGGTAAACGCACGCAGGACGAGTGGACCAGCGTGTCCGTAAGCGCTGTGTGACCATGAATGATAATGCACGTCTTTGTTTCATAAGCCCAATTTATTACTGAAACCTGGACTTGCTTGTCATTTTTGGCACAATTTTTAGCTGGGTAAGAGAACTTTTGGCGTTGATTCGAGTAAATAAAACAAGAGGATCCCTAGCGCGTTAAAAGCTTACCATTGGACTTTCAACTCTCAATGCTAACAGGCAGGCTTATTACGTATCTTTTGTAAGAGCAAAACGATAGCGATTTTTGCGCAATAATTGCTCTTCCATACAGAAGTTTTGAGTTTTTGGCGTTTTTTTTTTTAAATAAGTTCATTTGACAAACCGATCGATAAGCAAACGATTGTGTAGGACCTACCATACCTACACTGCAGGTAATTCCGACTTTTATGATATAAAGCGTTTGAATGCTATCGTTTTGCTCTTGCAAAAGATACATAATAAGCCTGCGGAACATTCAAAAAGTACAGTTTTATGTGATCTTTAACCTTAATTTTTACGTTCTACCACAGGTGGCGTACTAGGCCCGCTAGCCTACCAGCCGGTCCCGTTCAGCAAGACCGGCAACCCCGTGATGAGCACGGTGGCCTTCCTAGCGTCCGTGGTGGACCCGCGCATCGCGTCCAAGGCCACTAGGGCAGCCATGGAAGAGTTCGCTGCTATCAAGGTGAGATCAGCAAGAACTTAACCTCGTCAAAATGTGTTCTTACTTGACAAACAATCCGAAGGACCATGGCTAGTAATCACATAAGTCACAGCGGACCTTTTTTCTCTGAAGTTGGCTGCAAGATCTTGCGTAGTTGCTAATTTTAAGGGTTCCGTTCCCAAAGGGTAAAAACGGGACCCTACTACTTACTAAGGCGCCACTGTCCGTCTGTCTGTCTGCCATCAGGCTGTATTTCATGAACCGTGATAGCTAGACAGTTGAAGTTTTCACAGATGATGTATTTCTGTTGCCGCTGTTATAACAAATACTAAAAACAGAATAAAATAAATATTTAAATGAGGCTCCTATACAACAAACGTGATTATTATGCCGTTTTTATTCGATAATGGTACGGAACCCTTCGTGCGCGAGTTCGTCTCGCACTTGGCCGGTCAATGTTGAAGTAGAAAGATAGCATTGTATAACTGCCTCTTTCACTCGCTTACGTCTGTTGCATCGTCCTATCTCGCTTACTGTATGCAGTATACTCGGTGACAAACTGTTTCTTGCGCAATGCTTCGCAGAGCCACAGATAATATAACTAGTATACAGACAACACCTGTCATCCCATACAAAGAAACCGTGCCACTTAACTAGCGTTTTTCATCTAATTATACCAATTATTTTTTGTAAATCGATCGCGTTCGGTTCCGTTCCAAGGCAATAGATAGATCACCATCTAATAATTAATCGATATCGTTAGATAAATCAAATTATCAGTACAGTAAGTCGGCACAGTTTCTTTGTATGGGATGAGACACCACTGCCAGAGCCAACTTCAGAGACACAAAAATCGCCTGTGACTACTATATAGTACTCTGCAATTTTATTAGCACGAACATAGGCTTTCCGATGCGTAAAGCAAGGCACGCTGCTGTTTTTGTATAAGACTAACTACTGTGCAGCCATTGTAGCTAAATTCAGACTAGTAAAGAAATTGGGGATTACTGTACCTCAGCCATCGACCACATAGCCCCTAGACGCCTAATGCTTGATCTAATACATCAAAACAATTCTGTCAACTAGCTGAGGTTTGAGGCACGGGGTACTGCGCTCTGATTGGTCCCTTACCAAGGTCATACGCATCATTAAGGGTGGGACAGGTTTAAATAAAACCAGGAAGGTATCGATTTTTATAAATAGTATTTGTATTTACAAAAAAATAATATTACTTTTTTTATTATTCATTATACGGCGTTTTAACATTTTAGTAATAACATAAAATGCTAAAATTAAAAAAAAAGAAACAAAATTCTAAAGGTAAACATACTTTTTTTTCGGTTGTTGGTTTTTAAATATAGTAATATTAAATATTAGTAAAAAACGTAATCAAAAACTCGTTTCACAATTAATAAACTATTCAATTTAATGTCTGTATTTGTAAGGTTTCTAGTTATATCGATAACAGATTTGGTCACAGGATACGGTGCTTCACTAGTTTTGTTTACGAAATTATAGAGGACAAGAGATAGCGAAAAAATACTTTAAAAAGAAAGAGACGCAAACATGCGGTGGTCGTGTTCACCTACAAACTTGACCAGTATAATATGAACTACGATAAATAATATTAGAAAATAAATCTAATTATGTTTATGTAACTATTAACTTATCAATTTAATGTTATGTTATTTTTTCGGAAACTCGATGTCTGGCTGTTGTTACCATAGCAACATTGTACAAGAGGCCATTATAAAATTTATTTCCTCTTTTTTTTATTGACTTTCACGGAAGTGTTTATGGCTCACAGAAGTGGTCGCTACTAATTCGAAATTGTCGAGTGGCGATCAGTATTACCTGTATATGATCTTTTTAGTCTTATATGTTACCAGACATCGCTCGCCTGTTATTAGGCGTCTAGTGGCTATGTGGTCGATGACCTCAGCCGATAGTAACACAGTTGCCATCACAAAGACAAAGCTAAAATGTTTCATATGAATTTATTCCGGCACTCGTACTCCCTCAATCGGAGACATGGCGTGTTGACAAAAATAGGTATAACCCTAGTGCTTATTGTTTAATGAAATTCGGCAAGGCAAAAAGTATGAAAAATCGACCAATCACATAGACGGAAATCCACATCCAATCCGGCTTTCATCTCGCATGTGATTAAATTTTTCATACTATTTGCCCTTTGCTTTGCCGAATTCATTACTCAATAAGGCCGCCGGATGAGCTTCTTGCAAATCTCTCGTATACTTACTTCTAAAAATAAGAAGTTTTGAAACAAATTTTGTCTTGACAAGTCTCATTTGATAAGTAAACTGTGTTGAGAAGTTTTCTGTTTACTATTCGTTTCATAAACTGTCGTGTTCTCCACAGGATGAAGTGCCAGCAGCTATGATGGAAGCCCACGTGAAGGCAGCTGGTGCGCACGGTCCGGCTGCTGCGTTGGCAGCTACTGGTATCGCTGGCACCGCACCCGAGCTCTCACCCACCGGTAACTACACTATACTACTACTATAGCGTTTGTAGCGGCATCTGTATTTATTTTATTTATTTATATATACTTTATTGTACACCAAGATAAGAGAATACAAAAGAAACATTAAAATTAAAACAAACATACAATAGGCGGCCCTATCGCGCTCTGCGATCTCTTCCAGGCAACCTTGAATGGATAGAGATAGCCTGGACACGACATGGGGTTGCACTTGGTGCCAATTTCAAATCATACAGGTAAAACAAACTACTAACATAAATACATACATACATCTAAATAAACAAAGAAAACAATACAGCTTAAACAAGGACATAATCACAGAGACAGGTAATGTTCCTTTATAAGTTTTTTGAAGACAGGCAACGACTGAGCACGTTTTATTGGGTCAGGCAATGCATTCCACAAACGAGCAGCTTGGACAGTGAATGATTTATCCAAAAATGTAGTGGACCTGAAGCTGTACCGCCACATAAGAACTACAAAATGACCAGGGCCCGTACTATGAGCTCTTAGAGCGAAGATAATCCAGTGTGAGTCAGGGACAGATGTATACAAGTCAGATACATCTGTCCCTCGACTCGCGGTTTACAACAGCGTGCTGTTGCCTACACTTATGTATGGAAGTGAAAGTTGGGTATGGCAAAAAAGACATGCAAGTAGGATTAATGCAGTAGAAATGCGTTCCATGCGAAGTATGTGTGGTGTAACTTTAAATGATAGGTTGAGGAATGATGTAATAAAACAATGTTGTGGTTTAAAAGAAGATGTAGTGACTACAATTGAAAAGAGTATGTTAAGATGGTTTGGCCATAATGTTTACCCTCAGTTTCCCACCTTAAAATTATCGCAGAATTAATGTGACAAATTGTCAAGCACGCGTTATCTTCTGTGATTGGCTGTTGAAAATTCATTCAACCAATCACAGCAGCTCACGCGTGCTTGACAATTTGTCACATTAATCCTTCGATAATTTTAAGGTGGGAAACTGAGGGTTAGAGTTGAATGAAAGGCGACTAACGAAAGGTATTTACAAGGCAAACATGAATGGAAACGCCGGGAGGGGACGCCCTAGAAAGACATACATAGCCCTTATTGGTGATGTACTATAGAAAGGCCAGGTGCGCAGTACTCATAACCGGCGTGTGTGTATGACTAGATGTATGAATGTGAGTGAAGCAAAAGAAGTATGTTAGGATCGTAGCAGGTGGCGTCCTGTAGTTTCTGCCTACCCCCATGGGAAAAAGGCGTGAGAGTATATATGTATGTATGTACATCTATCCCGACGTCACAAAGATCGAACATCGCGCAATTTTAACATAATTATACAACATCGTAAAAACAACCATTGGGCAGCTGCTGCTCTCCAGACAACCGTCTTGTAGGAGGATCATTGTGGGGCATTACACCTTTTTTTTATTTTTTTTGTTTGGGAAATCATGCAATGACTTCTCCTGCTTTGGGTGAAGCGGGAGGGCGTGTCAGACTTTTACTGACTAAAACCCGACCGTGTTCCTTCAGTTGCTTGAGCCAGGGCCGCGATAACTCTCTTTCAAATTTATCCGCGACTGATCCGCATATCTCTGTAGAGACTAAAGCTTCTGAGGCCGTAGATTCATTCACACTTGATCATCTATTTTTTTTAATTTTAGTAAAATGTACTTGAGGTTACAATCGATTAGCGTCGACCAGTTGATTTTGATCGTCTTAAAACAAACATTATTTAGTCGTTAATTTTGACCGATGAAAAATTATACATCGTTAGATTGCTGGTTCGTTTTCGATAACGTCTTCCTGGCCTTAAGTTGGTTATCATGCACCAAATTATATCATTTGAAAGGTCAATGTTATCGATCGAACGAATTTAGCTACCCCGGGCATAAATACAGTATGTTTTCTAATTTTCAGCTGAACCCAAGAAGGAGGGTACTTCAGATATCAAGGCGGAACCCATGGAGGTGGAGGAGAGTGAAGCAAAGGTGAAGGAAGAACCAGCTGAGGCACCCGCCGCGCCTGAGGCTGAGAAGAAGCCTGAGGAGGAACCCGCAGCTCAACCTGGTAACCTTTCTTTTTTTAACATCATCAACCTATAGCAGTCCACTGCTGGACATAGGCCTCTCCAATCGCACGCCATGTGCCTCGATTTTGGGCAGCTCTTATCCTTCTACTACCAGCCAGACCAGCCTGAGGGCGTCCCACATTAAGTTTACACATTTGCGGTCTCCACTCAAGAACACGGCGGGCTTATTACGTAAGGAACAGCAAGCAGCAATAATTGTACAATTATTGCGCGATCAATTTAATGACCTGGCTACTGAGGCCTTTAAGTCAAGTCTATTTTTTTGACAGTCACTTTTAACAGAAGCTATTAAACCTGTCCAATGGTTCATAAAATTTATAGTTTTAATAAGTAACCAGCTTTTGAAAATGCAACACTTCGCGGACGCTGTTTTTTTTTTCAATTAATTACTATTTAGCTCCAATATTCCGTTAAATTAATATTTGCAGATGTTTAGTATTTGTAACAGTAAATGTGGCAGTGAATATTGGATATTTTCATTTTATATAATGATTATTTTGAAAAAGAACAATGGCGAAGCTCTTAGCTGGCTTAAATTGTAGCGTCTGAAAGTGAGTTATGTACGAAAGAAATTTCTTTAATTGTCTACGTATTTTCAAAGTATAACATGAACTGGAAACCACGTATAAAAAAAAAATTATAAATGAAAGTTATTTGATGTTTTCGTTAAATTTCATCAGCTTAGTGTTGCGATCTTACACTTATTCTGGCAAGTGACAAGTATTGACTGTAGTTAATAAATCACTATTGTATTTGTTATTATAATAAAATGAATTAACAATACAGTTTAAGTCTAAGTGTAGGTGTCCCTTGCAGAGATGTAGTGTAGTAGAAATAAATGAATTACTTACTTTCACTTAATGAAAGACAAAAAGACTAGTACACAAGTCTAAAAATGTTTACCAACTGCAGAGTTTCTTTTTTACAAGCGTTATATTACCTTGCTTTCGTGTGTGTCCGGCAAGTAGTAATCCATTCTTCAATCACTTCCTGGCATCCGATTATACTGAAACATGGCGTACTTATGTAATTTTGGAAACATTGAAATAATATGGTACTATAGAGGTAGATAGATGATAAATCATTTATTTAGAGATGGTCTCATGGTAGAGCCGGAAGGTGGTCATAGCAACTCAACCAAGATAGCACCACCGTGTTTGGGCTCATTGGTTGTGTATTGAAAAGTGAAACATTTAGCACCTTTCAGTTCAAAAAGCTTGAATAAAAAAAATATTGTTGATAGTCTTGCGATTGGCCACTATGATAATAGACGGTGGAGCACGCACAATGAAAGTATTCTCAAAACGTTAGTACGTATGAGTGGGATGTACACCGTGTACCGATTGTAAAGAATCTCCATCCACTGAATCAAATAGAGAAAGTGACATAGAGTGGATAATCTTCTTCTTAGTCGGTCGTGGTCGTCATGAAGTTATTGGTAGTATAAGCGGCAGATGTAGGGAATGCAATCCCGCACCAAAATTTCAATTGCTGGATCCCGCGGGATTGAGAGGTTCAATCCCGCGGGATCCAGGTATTTGCGGGATCCCGCAAGTTTTTTGAAAGTCATTGAGAAAAGAGAGGAATCCTGTATCATAAACGAATCTATAGAACAAATCAAAAGAATTAGAGGTCGACGTCGTCGCAATATTTGAATCTGGCGCTGAAGAGTCATTTTGTTTGCTGCTGTCGATCTGATGTTTTGATTTTAAATGCACATGTAAGCCTTTAGTTGATCGACCTGTAGTTTTAATGATTGATTTACACAACTTGCATTTAGCCGACTGGGAATCTTCAGCCTTCAAGAAGTACTTCCACACAATAACTGGACTGACAAAGTCTTTATAAACAATGTTCGAATTGTTCGACATAACTGAAAAATCTTCTTTCTGTTTATAGATCAAATAAAACCAAGTATTAAGTTACTTCAAAACGTCCTGATTAGTTCACTCAAACAAATATAGAAATAAGCATGTTATTAGATTATGTCCATAATGTCAAATCGTCCTAATTCAATCACTAAAACAATTAAAACTATGCACGTTATTAGATCGTGTTACGTCACGGAACAATTGCTAATTACAACTGACAAAAAATAGGTAAACAAACGCCACGGGCGCGAAAGAAAGCCACCCCCCGGCGCCCCATCCCCCCCGCCCGTCACTCGGCGAAATCTTACGCTAGCCTACTCAGTCCGCGCGCTTCCGCGTGCCGAACAACACGTTCTGTATGTCGCTGCGCAGTCCCGCAAATCCCGCGGCATCCCGCACGATTTAGGCGCGGGACTGGTCCCGCAAAAATGGTGCGGGATCCCGGTATTTCGGTATCCCGGTATTGCATTCCCTAGGCAGATGTAATGCGTCTCACAATGTCTCGCCACCTTTCCCGATTAGTAGTCATCCGGATACATTCGTGCACGGGACCGCCCACAGGAGACTTGATCTGGTCGGTCCAACGCATGGAAAGAAAGAAAAGAAAGAAAGAAAAATATTTATTTGTGAGCCGCACAGGAGACACGAGATAAGCAACACAAACAATAATAAAAAATTAAAATAAATAACCCCGTGCGAGACCAAAAAGGCTCCTATCTCAGCATGTGCAACGATATTAAAAAGAAAATAACGCTGCGCTGATATTCTGATAGGGCCCACTGTTGATGCCACGGAAACGGAACATACAATATTTAAAGCAATAAAATAGAATAAGATAAATAATAACAAAATAGTATAAACACAGAAGGTGAGTCACAGTATGTATGTGTATAACGTAGACAAATATATGAATAAAATACAATAAATATACGACCAAAATCCTGACGGCTCAATTATCATTTGTCGAAACCATGCATGCATGGGTGACCTACCACGTGGTCTAGTGCCTTGCACTTTTCCTTGGACGACTAACCGGTCTTATGGACTGACTGTCTCGCCTTGAAATGTGTCCGAAGAAAGTGAGTATTCGGGATTGTACGATTGCGGAGTGGATAATACCTCCTTTGAAATCTCTCGCCTATACTATTGTTTTGGCGTAGAGAGATCGTGACGTAACAATCCAGGGATTTAAAAATGTTAAGATAACCAATTACTAAAATTGTGCTAAATTAAGAGTGTTAGTATATTTGCCTTGTAAAAAACCTTTACGAGGCAAAGGCTGACGCTTTTGTCGTGGCTCGATTTGGTCAAAACAGTTAATTTGGTATCTTCAACACAGTGCAGAAAAATGTTTTGTTTTAGATTCTTCGTAACAATAGTTTGTTAACAATTCCATTTGTAAACTTCCTTTGCTCAAGTATAGGTAAATTTATTTTATTTTCAACCAAAGTACACCTGTTTAAACTAGTTTTAGATGTCTGTTCTAATAACAATTATGATTTTCATATTCTTCCTAACAATAGTTTGTTAATGTATATTCAACCAAAGTACAGTTGTTTAAACTAGTTTTAAATTTCCAATAACAGTAATTATTTTCAGAAAGAAATATTTATTCTAGAATAAATCATAGTGGTTTTTAAACCCACCTGCTTTATATATTATAGCTGCTAGGTTCAACTTCAGTTTAAAGATTTTAAAGGAATGCTTTACAAACGAAACACAGCTTCAAAATATCTGTGACGTAACTCAACTCGTATCTATTAGGATACCAATTTATTTAAGGACGGCAATACGTTTGCCTTTAACTTGCATACAACTGCAAGTAGCTTGCATGATATTTTGACATTCATCAATCAGAAGTTATTCATCATAATAACTTTTATTAAAGCTACAGGCATGTGTCACGCCTGAACAGCTGCTCAACTTGAATAAAGCGCAAGTTCGGTCATGCATGGAGTACTGCTCTCACCTCTGGGAAGGATCTGCCAAATACCAGCTTGATGCACTTGAGTCGATTGACAGACGGGCCAAAAGGCTTATTGGCAACGATGCACTGGTCGCGTCAAAGCTCCAGAGTTGCCAACCTGTTTGATTTTTATCGGTTACATTTCGGGAGGGTGCGACGGAACTACACAATTTAAATCCGCCTAGCCCTTTCCACCATCGGACTACAAGACGTACGGCCATGCGCCATCGGTACATGGTGGACATCCATCCCATACGCACAAAGCGTTTTGCTAATACTTTCATTGTGCGCACAGCTAAGGAGTGGAATTCCCTACCGGGGCTCCCTGATAGCTACAACCTTGGGGTCTTTAAGTCAAGAGTGAATAGGTTTCTTCTAGGCAAGCGTGCTTGACTGTCGACCACATCATCACCTAACATTAGGCGAGATAGTGGTCAAACGTAAGCCAGAAGATCATAAAAAAAAAATGGATTGTCGCCCTAACATTGAAATTAAAACTTGCATTTTTCAACCACAGAAAAAACCGAAGCCCCAACGACGGTAGACGCGAAGCTGCAATCCGCAGCCGCCGCAGCGCTGGCCGCCGCCGCCGTCAAAGCGAAGCACCTCGCCGGGGTCGAGGAGAGGAAGATCAAGTCCTTGGTCGCGCTGCTGGTGGAGACGCAGATGAAGAAGCTGGAGATCAAGCTGCGCCACTTCGAGGAGTTGGAAGCCACCATGGAGAGGGAACGAGAAGGTATTATAGAATTTCAACTTGCTTGTAAACAAATCTGGCAGTGATAAGAATTTTGACAGGATTCTGGTTATTTTTTTATAGAGATATTTAAAAAAAACTTCCAAAGCAAAACAATAAAAATTACAAATATAACTTTCGTTTCGGCAGTTGGTTTCTTTATTACCAATTGTTTTTACCGTTTTGACACCGACTTCCGACAAAGTTTTTTTTTTTACTACCAGAGTTGACATTTTTTTATGTACGAAAGACCCCTACGAAGACAAGACTGAAGATCAACGTTTTTTTTATTTTTTTCGGGTGTGAAGTCATCCAATGAGTTCACATTGAATGAAGCGGGAGGGCGTGTCAGGCATTTACTGACTAAAACTCACCCATGTTCCTTCAGTTGCTAGTGCCATGGCCGCGGTAACTCTCTTTGAAATTTATCCCCGACCCATGAAGATAAACTAGGCAATAAGTCTCGTAATATATAAACCGTCGAATATGTAGTTATAATAATTTAACTTTGGCGGCGCTTTTATTTCATAGTCAAGGCGTTTACGTAACCCAAGTTTCGTAAAACTGACGAACACTTGAGCATACGATAACTCGGATATACTACAACGAACAAAAAAAATCTTTATAATATCAGATAATAGGCCGAAAGACGTCCACTGCTGGGCTTCGGCCTCCCCCAAGTGTGACCCTAATAAATAAGTAATAATTTCTTTTTCGTGTGTACTAGGACTGGAGTACCAACGTCAGCAGTTGATTCAGGAGCGACAACAGTTCCACCTCGAGCAACTGAAGGCCGCAGAGTTCCGCGCGAGGCATCAAGCGCATCAAAGGTACGCGACCTATTTATGTAAAGCTGTAAAATGCGCGCATGTTTATAGGGGCCAGTGAAAATACGCTGAAACACATGGAGCTTTATCCTTTCGGCTTTTAGGGTTCCGTACCCAAAGGGTAAAACGGGACCCTATTACTAAGACTCCGCGGTCCGTCTGTCTGTCTGTCACCAGGCTGTATCTCATGAACCGTGATAGCTAGACAGTTGAAATTTTCACAGAATATGTATTTCTGTTGCCGCTATAACAACAAATACTAAAAACAGAATAAAATAAATATTTAAGTGGGGCTCCCATACAACAAACGTGATTTTTTTTGCCGTTTTTTGCGATAATGGTACGGAACACTTCGTGCGCGAGTCCGACTCGCACTTGGCCGGTTTTTTCTTTTTCCTTTGCTGGGGTAGATTTCCAGTCTAACCTGAACTAACCGGATATACCAATACAGGATATGTCGGACACCGACGCGAAAAAAAAATACCCTGGATTCAGTACATGATTCTGGATTCCCTAGTGTTGCAATTTTTCGTCAAAAATTTGCACTTCTTTTTACTATGATCAGTTCAAAATCGTTATTCCTATCTAGCTCAATTAGATTTCTAATTATTCTCTTTTCCACGACGAAGAGAAAAAGTGTTGGTAGCGCGACGCGTGTAGTTACTAGTCGGTGGCGTTGATCTCGATCGTGAACTTAAGGAAATCAGCTGATAGGTAGCGCTTTTGTTTTCTTTTTTTTCCTTTCGGTGTCAGACACATCCTATATATATGCCATAGGGCAGGGATGGCGAACCTACGGCACGCGTGCTAGAGAGGTATACGACCAAATTTTGCGGTCACGCCAATATAAGGTTATTTAGGATCTAGAATAATCTAGATAATTTGAAACGTCAGGCATGACATTTTATATCGACAAAACATAAATTATTAAATAATATTATTGCTGTACGAATTTCGGGTTGCAAATAAAGAGTTAATAAGTAGAATTGTTTTTATTAAGGTTACACTAGTCGATCATTCTTCCATACAAACGTAGTCTAGAGATTTCTCCACTGTTTCACGATGCACATTCAAAATAAAAAATATATCAATTTGTTTCATCATTATCTAGCCATGTATGGAAATAAAAAAGATAAAAAATCAAATAATTGAAAGTTATGAGCGTCGAAAATTCCATATTTCAACACTAATTTTAACGTATCTTTGGGCGGAAATAAATACCACAAGAAGAAGGAAAATTGTAAAATGGCCTCCATACAGGGATAGATTACGAATTCAACAATGCAAATAATTTTATTTTAGTCGTTTTTGCATGATATCTAGACTCCCAAAGGTCTGTTTATAAAAATTCGCGCGCTCGTTTTCGTCCTAAATCATCATCCATTTCGATACATATTTGCAAAAGTGCTAATTCGTACGCGAACTAGCTTCTTACTGCTCATCACAGCATCTATCTCTTTCGCACGTGTTTTCGGATGAGATAGCATGCATTTAAACCCGCCCCCAAAATAGTTCGTGCCGTCGACTAGGGGAACCTTAAGTCACCAATTCAAGATTCTTTGGCGGCACGGCATTTTCATATTTATAAAAATATATAATTTAATGGCACGTTTTCTAATAATGGTTCACCATCCCTGACATAGGGCGACTGCCTATATGATCAACATAACACAGTTACTTGGCAACACAATACCCTTTGGTGTGAGCTGACTTTTGGCCTTCCGGCTAGCCACGTAATAAAGGGATAATTGTAGTTTCCTTGGCACACCAACAAGTCAACAAGAACTTATAGTCCGGTCAAAATAGATATTCACCCTTGCATTAATTCACAACAAGCTGAAAATTTACAGGCACGTAAGGGATACCACTAATGAAATCCTGAAAAGTCCCCATTGATCCCGTGTGTGCAAACATTTTTATTCAAGGTCAAAGGTCGCAAAAATGGGTGTTTTGGATTGTTTGGCCAAACGGTTAGTTTTACGATAAAAATAGCTCAGACTAAAATTGTAGATCAGGTGTATGTAACAGTAAAATCTACTAAAATTGTCTCTAATATTTACCATTTCTGAGAAAAAGCCATTCAAAAGTTAGCTAGAGCTGTATTCTTCATAAAATGCACACGTTTCCACGCCACCTATGAGGTAGTGCACGACGCGTTCTTTTATTATTCGAAAGAAAAGAGTGCGGGTGGCGCGGCGCGTGTAGGTACTAGCCGGTGGCGTTGATGGGGGACTTCTCAGGGTTTCATTAGAGTGGTATCTGGTATCCTTTACGTGCCTGTAAATGTTCAGCTTGTTGTGAATTAATGCAAGGGTACGCCTATTCTTTGGGCTAACTTGACCGGACTATTAATAAAGTTCAATGGTGAATCAGCGTCCTTAGTAAATCAATGACCTTGCTCTTAGGCCGTTTAAATACGGTCACTGGGCCTGTGGTACTGAACGATTTTATGATATTCGCTGTACAACAAAACCGATTGTTTTCGACTATTTGGGCCGCAGTGTTTACAAATAAAAGCATTGGTGCGACCGCATTCTTTGTGAATAGATTGTAAGTGAACTGAAATCTTAAGTTTGATTTCGAGCAAATTGGGTATTCTAGTTTTTTTTCTTTAAATCTTTTACACTATTTATCTTATCCAAAATTTAACATTTACGTTTCTTGTTAGCTATCAGTAGCAAACTAGGATTATTTTCTAGAATGGCCCAGAACTATCCCAAGACAAGCGCTATCAATGGCTTCAAGCATTTCTTGAGGGATGTTCAGGGCACGATAAAAACTCTCAGTAGAATGAAACTAATTCAGTTTTTCTCGTTAATCACGTTAAACTCTTGGGCCTGCGCCTACGCCTGATCTTTCTCTGTCCGTATCGGACTATGAGAGTGAGAGAACAGAGACTGCATTTGTGTTCGCGCACATATTAGAGCATTATAATATCATCCGCGACTAGTATAATACTCACAACAACGGATCTTTGTGTCTCTGAAGTTAGCTGCAAGACCCTGTGCAGTAGCTATTTTTGTGTCAGTATTGAAGGTGACGATAGCATTGTATAACTGTCTCTTTCACTCGCTTACGTTTATCGCATCGTCCTATTTCGCTTTCTCTATGCAGTATACTCGATGACAAACTGTTTCTTGCGCAATGGTTGGCACTGGCAGGACCAACTTCAGACCCACAAAGATCCGCTGTGACTACTATAATATAGGTACCTCATGTTCATTAATGCTGAAGACAGAAATAAAAATTAAACAGTATCAAGATTGTTTAATCCAATTTCCCCAGTATTGCACACAACAAATTTTTATTTCCCCATTCGTCATGAAATTCCTCCGGTAGGCCTATAGTTTCTTAACAAATGTATATTTTTTTGCCGTGAAATAGTTCCATTTTCGATTCACTTAGATTTTCGATCACTCTGGATACGACACTATTTTTATGTAACGATAAATTGGGTTATTTAATTTTTTTTTAAATACGATTTTCAAAATTTATTTTGAAACTTTACATATCATAAATTATATTGTCGTTGCAAAAATCTCCAATTAAAAATCAATAAATTTTTCAAAAGAATCTCCTGTCTACGAACGGGCCATGATTGGTCGCCATGTTGGTGACGTCATAACGTTCAAGGAATTTTGTACTACAGTGTCAACGACACGTGAATTGACAAAAATATTATTTATAACAGCAAATTTTATTTAGTCACGTGTGATAAAGGATTCTTAAAGGCTGATTTCGATAATATACCCACCTGATGGACGATTTGGCAGTTTTGAGCATAAATAAAGTAGTGGTAATGAATATTACGTGTTAGTGGACCGGTGTTTGTTATTTTTCTTTACCAGGTACATTTAGAAACAGAATTGTCATAACGTAATCGTTTTCACATATGGGTAGGTGATATTGGTCTAAAATAAAAAGTAAACAAACACGATTGGCGCGAATCTTCGACTTTGGATATCAAAAAACTTCATTAGATACCGCTAGCAACCCGAAATCTGTGCAGCCTTTATTTATATTTATTTTTTGCACAAAATCCTTAAAATGTTCGGTAATTACCATTATTTACATATCTCTTAATAATATTAAACACTAATATATATATTATATATTTACAAACACTAAAAACATTGTAGAACAAAAACGCACTAATTTTTCAGTAAATATCTCTTAAATGCGTTGATTGATTTGCACAATTCAAACAGAAATATTAGTTTTGCGCCTATATCTATCATTTAAGAATAAAATAATGAATATATCTCCATAAACAAAAAATCATGTTTTCAAGTTACGTAATTATACAACATTGTCATCTTTGCACGAAAGTTCCCATAAAAATTTACTAATTTCAGTCGTTAATGATCAAAGTAAGATATTAATACGAATCTAAAACTAAATTAAAACAAGATAACATAATAATTAACACATTCTAAATGGAATCTATTAAGACATAAAACATATCTCAAAACTTTAGTAGGTATAGATTGCTAGGTACTTGGCTATTTCGCGATTCACATATAATGGGGATTTTTTTATAGTATTTGTACATAATTGTATGAAGCAAGCACGATAACATTTAAGGATCAATATTTTTGATCAATATATTTGATTTTAATCAATATACAAACCAATTGTCAACCCCCCAAATGTCAGTTTAGTATAAGAAATAAAAAATCACAAAATAGTACGATTAGCTGCCATGAAAGATGATGTTATTTTTTCTATGTCTTTGCCCCACACTTGGAATTTCTTCCTGTATTGTGGGTGCGTTTACAAATACCCAGATCCGGAACAACTATCTGTAGATCATACAAATATTTGTTCCGTGCGGGAATCGAACCTGCGAAACGCAGCGCAGCAGTCAATCGCCCAACCATTGCGCCAATCGTGCACCCAAACCAAAGCGTGTGATGTTGTTAACAATTAGTATATTCTGTGCAGGTTACAAGCAGAGAGTGGCGGCGCAGGCGCCGTGGCAGCGCCCGGCGCGGCCGCGAGCGTGGCGCCCGTGGGGCCGGCGCCCGCGCAGGACGCGCCGCCCGAGCCCACGCCGCCGCCGCACGCCTAGCCTGCACGTCCGCGTGTGCTAAAGCTACGCCCGACTAACACGCTCATTTGAATTCGGAATCTCGAAACAATATCAACTATTACAAAAACAAACTCATTGTTCACATAATAAAGTTCAAATTCTATTGCAACCTAGTTTTTGAAGGATCTTTATATTCCAAATTTAATTCCTTTGTATTCACAGTACTTATTTCATTCTAAATCAACTTAGGATCAGCTCACACTGAACTACATCGCGACGCCCTGAAGAGTGGGCTTAGTACGAGTGTGGTGATTATAATCGAAACTTTTTTTTAATACAAATTGTCATAAAAACACGTTTATAGTTCCCGCCAAACTTCTTGGCCGCCCTGAAGTTGGCTACAATAGCTGCGCAGTAGTAAATATCATACAAAAACAGCACCGTTTCGTGCGTCGCGCATCCGGTAAACCAACTTCAGGGCGGCCAAGAAATTTGGCGAGGGCTATACGCTAACGTGATCAAGTAATTATTAAAACTCGCACTCCGGCCTCTATTATGTGGAGGTTCGCATTGCGATACTCACCATAATGCCGCGAGACTCAACGTGATGCCGCAAGATTTCGCGATGCCGCGAGACTAATCGCGATACCACGAGACGAATCGCGAAGCCACAACACCCATCGCGATGCCGCTTGACTTATTCGAATTCGCTCGGTGTAGCACAGACTTAAAGCTTTTGCTAGCCTTGCTGGCAAAGCACAGCTGCGTTGCGAGGCGTATTCGAATTCTGTCATTGTATACCTTTTTGTGTAGTTAAAAATAGTGCATCATTGCAAAGGCCGGGAAATAGGCAATTGTGGGTCGAGTATGACTTCACTAATATAATACTCACAACGGATCTTTGTGTCTCTGAATTGGCTGCAAGAGCCTGCGCAGAAGCTATTTTTGTGTCAATATTGAAAGTGAAGTTATCATTGTATAACTGTCTCTTTCACTCGCTATCGTTTGTCGCATCATCCTATCTCGCTTACTCTATGCAGTTATACTGTTTCTTGCGCGTTAAGTGTCAAAACCAACTTCAGAGACACAAAGATCCACTGTGAGTATTTTACGACACAGGCAATTGCCATTTCCGCCGAGGCATATATAGTTCTATTCTCAAAAGAATCCGGGAAATAATACATTCAAAAAACGCTCCTGCAATGGATTTGATCAACATTGCTGGAGCGTTGTAATGTTCCAAATTCAAAAAACGCTCCTGCAATGGATTTGATTTTCTTTGTCCGTAAATTCGATACATCACGTGTTCTGTTTTTGAAAATAATAATAATATTTCCATGCATATTTGAGAAAAGTTCTTTATTGTATATCTTAATAAATGCGTGCCTCGTCTCGTTGCGTCGCGTCTCGGTGTGAGCTGACCCTTAACTTAGACTACATAAAACTAGATTAATTGAGTAATTAATAAATTATTCAAGACTCCGAATTCAGGTGGTGGTAGTGCAGACCTTTTGGTCAACTTTCAACATTTGAATATAACTTAGTTATAAGCAAATATTAATATAAGTAGACTTTGAAGTTATTATTATTACTAAGAAATAATATTCTTGTGTACGAGTGATCTGTGCGAACGACGAGTGCGGTGTAAGAGATTCTATTGAGTATTCTTAATCATTTTTATTGTAAGTGTACGTAGAGGTTGCGCGGCTTTTCAAATAAAAGGTTTCGTGTCAATTGGTATTGTTTCACTCTTCGCTGTTATTTTGTCCCGCGTTATCGACCCCGCTAACTGTTTACGTTCACTTTTATTTTCACAAAAAACCCTTTTATCGTATGATTTTATTGCTTTGACATGTTTTGGAAACATTTGATGCACAGTTGTACAGATAACAATACCCGCTGCGGTCTTGCACGGGAGTACCCTAAATAATTTTAGTTTAATTTAAGTTTCAAAATAAAAATATGTTTTTAATAATCTCTTTTGTTTGTGTAATTTATTTAACGTTTGCGGGCACCCAAGATGCAACACAAGAAACACAACATATTTATAGAATTTCTATGGTAAGTAGCCGTGCGCATTCGATTTGTTTTATAATAATTTAGTGTTAGCACAGATAATATAATACTAGCATACAGATGCCTCATCCCATACAAAGAAACCGTGCCGACGTAACTAGCGTTTTTCATCTGATTATACCGATTATTTTTATCACCGAACGGAACCAAACGCGATCTATTTACAAAAAATAATCAGTATAATCAGTACAGTACGGCGGGACAGTTTCTTTGTATGGGATGAGACACCACTGGTGTTAGTCAAATAACTTTTGCAGGCGTTTCTAAAAGGTCTTATTAATTGTTCCGTATTCTATAATCTAATTTTGCAATTACAAAAACTTAAACATTAATTTTAGTACAAATACAATAAAGTCACTTGAATGCCATGAGCATTAATTTTATGCACAAAGGTTACTTAAAAACTGTTGCAGTTTGGAATAATCTATAATTTGGAATTATATTAATTCTCAAACATGCATGAAAATTTGAGCATTATTTTGACAACCTTCTTCGAGATAAATCGCAATTGCTGTACTGGCCATATGCATGCGAGCAGCGGCCGGCAAAAGTTGTATCAAAATCCATATCTGTATGTTATGGCGTTTCTTGTGCGTTCTTCTCCACAACAAGCTACAAATGCACGGTAGAATCAGTTTTTATTCCTTGTAAATTTTAATGTATCTAACGTTTGGCGTTCAAAAGTGCCGCTTGGTGGCCTAGTTGAAATAAAATATCTTTGTCTTGTCGTGTTTAGCGGCCAAATAAATTATGTACATAGTAAACTCATATCTGTCGTGTAATTTAAAAATAGAACGATCTTTTACTCCGAACCATGGCAACCAAGGAGGTAACTTATCCAAGGTTTTATTTAAATTTCAAACTGGCTTGCATATATAAAGCTGTTTATAGAAAAAAAAATGAACACTAACACGGGAATAATTATAGTTGTTCGTCATTGATTTCGAAAAGTAATTGTATTTGACAAAATGAGTTCTAGGTGCTACTTAGTTTTAATTTCCGCGCATTATTTGAGAAAAGCACTAGACAAGCCTTGGCCACAACTAGGCATTGATGGACTTACGTATGTGTGCCTCGGCCCACATTTACACGTTCGTTCTTCAATCCCTATTTTGCTGGCCGCTGCAGTAATGTACTATTTTTAAATGTCTAATCTTCATCGAAGTGTCTAATGTTATCTCAAATAGAGTATAGCGTTTTTTTTTTGCTAGCCATTTGTGCGGTATACGGTTTTGCCGTCTTAACGCACATGTTTGCTTGTCGTCGTCATTACTCACCATCATCCACATCCCGACTTCGCCCACTGCTGAGCCTATGCTCAGTGGCAGTGGGCCTATGTCTCTCTCTTGTACCAAACCCCACGTTTCTGTGCCAGTCTCATCCAGTTCCTACCCGCGACGGTACTAATGTCATCTGTCTGTCTGTCTCGCCGCTGGACAACCGGTACTTCTTCTTCCAGTTCTGGACGCCACTATCGGTCATCGCCTTACTCCACCTATCGTCACCGCGCCTTGTCAGGTGTCCTGCCCAGCTCTATTTGAGGATGTCGGAAACCTTCGTACGTCTTCGGATCTGAACGTTCGGAGCTCGGTCTATTAGCAGATGAGCCGTACGCCAAGTATGGAACGCTCCATGGCTCTCTGTGCAACTCGAAGCATGTACACAGCCTCCTGCGTGAGCGCCCACCTCTCGGCACCAGTCAGTACAACAGTCTGGTTATAGTGGCGCGTCTTCAGACATTCTGGAATCTTGACTGACTTTAGAATATCGTCAAATTTGCTAAAAAGCGGCCCACCCGAGCTGGATTCTTCTCGATACCTCCGTTTGTTGATGTTCTTTGCCAAATGAAAGAATATGACCAATGTAGACATATCGGTCAACCACCTCCAACAACGTCTCATTTCCGACTTTAACAAGAGGATTTGATTCGCTGCAGAGGGTTGCCATATCCTTTGTCTTGGCCATAAATTATTCATCCTAAGGCCTACCTTAAAAGAAGCATCACAAAGGTTTGAAGCATTTTCTGGAAATTATTAACACCACATGGATTCCAATCTAAGGTTTTTACGATATCCTCTAGGACTGCTGAGAAATGGTGTCACCCTGTCTCACTCCCAGCTTGATCGATACGGGTTTTGGTAGTGTATGCATTCGAATCTGCAGAGTGGCCAAGGTGTATAGTGCCCGCAGTATATCCACGTAATGAGAATCAATGTGGCAGTGTTGAAGATCATAGAACACGGCCCAGCTCGACACTGTCGAATGATTTTTCATAATCGACGAAAGCCATGCACAGGGTTTGCTTGTACAAACAAGAATTTTTGCAAATAAGATAGAGCATGTAGCCGGACCCTTAGGATAGGATAGGATAGATGGACCCCTTTTCCGCAATTAGAGTCGTATTTGGTCCGTTGTGCGTGCAGGCCTTCCTCTCTGTGAGAGGGATTGGGCCGTAATCCACCACGCGGTCCCAGTGCATGTTAGTGGATGTCACATATCTTCGAATTTTTGGTGAAGTTTTCCTCCACCGTTTTCACAGCAGTGGTGATGAAATAATTTACACATAGTAAAGCGCCTGTCTGGGTTCGAACCCACGACCTACAACTTGTAAGTCGCGGCCGTTACCACTGGGCCACCACTGCTCTCAGCCGCACCCTCATATCAGCTTCTAATTACTTTATACGACCGACAATATCTATTGCATCTTTGCCTGAAATATGTATATTACTATTATTATAAATATTACTAGCTGTTCCCCGCGGCTTCGCTCCCATGGACTAGCCCACAAGACCCGTTTTCGGGATTAAAGGCCTATGTCATTCAGGAATAAGGTAGCTTTCTAATGGTGAAAGAATTTTCTAAGTCGGTCCAGTAGTTTCGGAGCCTATTCTGTACAAACAAAAAAAAACGTTCCGCTTTATAATATTGGTAAAGATGTTACAGACTATAAAACATAATAATATCGCTTAAAGCGCGAATAACACAACGTTCATCGAATTACCCAGTTACTGGGTTGTGGAGGTCAGTTTCCACAACTCAGTAACTGGGTATCACCTTGCCAAGACTGGTGTCAGATTTCCTGGCATCTGACTATCCATTTACTGACATCGGCTAAAGCTGCTTGACTATGAAGACGAGTGTGCCTGTTATTATTGTGTCATTATCTAGTATTATCTAGAGCAAGTATTTTATGGTCCATAAATTAATAAGCATACAACCACTAGGTGTCGTCGCATGACAATCCAGGTACTCCCGCGTTGTTCCTCCACGGAGAGAGTCCTGTGTGGGACCCCGAACTGCAGAGCCTGTACTTTGTGGACGTCAATCAAAACAACGTGCACCGTCTCGACTATGGCTCCGGGAAGATTTACACCAAGCATATAAGTAAGTTAAAAATCATAGCAAAGTTCTAGTATTCTATTTTCTATTATACTCCCTAACTGCCAGCAACCATGGAATGAAATCGAAGTGGCTTGTGATTTGCCTGAAACAAACAACACACAGTGGGCAGGGCACATTGCTCCCAGAACGGATGACCGACGGGGCAGAAAAGTTCTGGAGTGGCGACCGCGAACCGGAAGACGTTGCGTTGGAAGGCCTTCCACCAGGTGGACCGATGACCTGATGAAAGTTGCGGGGATCCGCTGGATGCGGGACGCACGGGACCGGTCAATGTGGCGACTATTGGGGGACGCCTATGTCCAGCAGTGGACGTCTTTCGGCTGATATGATGATGGTGATGACATTTCAGTGTATCTATTTCGCCACATGCATTAATGTATACCTAAGCATTTCGATAAAACATCAAACACTACAAAAATTGCTATTTATGCAACTGTTACGTAATGGACGGTCTTTTAATACGAGTGCCATTTTTCAATAGGTGGGCACGAGTTATTAAAAGACCAATAACGTACAGTTGCATACAAGATTTTATCTACGAAGGAAGGAATAAAACACAGATATAGACAAATAAGTATTTCAGGAAGTGTGTTTAAGTATTTCGTTTCTCATATACATGTCTTGATTTTTCTGGTAGTAAATGATTTGTAGCCGTAACTGCTCTATTTGTTATATCTGGTGGTGTATTTTCAATATCGCTTGATGTTGAAGACATTTTTAATAAAATTTGGCACAAAATTTCACTCAGAATAATTTTCCCGCGTCCATTTTTTATTTAGTCATTATTAGGTATAAGGCAAAGATCTTGTAGCCGCAACAGCCAAATAGTATACGATATTTTTTTCTAAACTTGTTCCATTTTTAAAAACATCATTTACATTGTCTCGATTTCGAAGTAATATTATAGGTACCTGGCTGTATGTTCAGAATGTCTTTGCTTGTGTTTAAGAATTTATGACGATTCACATAATGCAAACCGATGTCGTTATGGGTATCATAATGAAACCGCTGTCAATTTTATAATTCGAATATAACGAAACCGGAGTAGATAAAATACTTTACTAAATACATTTTATTTCTTTCTATATCATTATTGCAGACTACGGGGAAGTGAACGTAGTAAGCTTGGTGTCGGGTTCTCACCGGCTACTGATTGCCTCTCGCTCATCCCTGTTCCTGCTCGACTGGGCCATCGCAGGAGACTCGGCCTTGCGTCTACTGACTACCATGGACATCGGCCTACCCGACAACGTCATCAATGAAGGCAAACCTGACGCAGAAGGACGATTCTGGGCAGGTATAACTGTGTATGATACTAAGTATGTAGATATCTTTCTTCTAAAGGCACTGAATCTAGATGACTTCATCATTATTGCATTACCATTTTTAGGGTTCCGTACCCAAAGGGTAAAAATGGGACCCTATTACTAAGATTCCACTGTACGTCTGTCTGTCTTTTAGGCAGTTGAATTTTTTACAGATGATGTATTTCTGTTGCCGCTATAACAACAACTATTACTAATATTATAAATGCGAAAGTTTGGATGTATGTTTGTTACTCAATCACGCCAGAACGGTTGAACGGATCTGTATGAAATTTGGTACAAAGATAGATTAGGGTCTGGAATAGCACATACTACCGTGGTATAACTAAAATGCCGTTATCCAACATCGTCGATTTTTTCCTTTCAAGGCTATATTAGTGAGAAAAAAATATCTATCGATCTGTGTATGCGAATTTCCTTAACTATTCAAGGTATTGAAAATTCGCAGATAACAGCATTTTAGTTATACCACGGCAGCATAGGCTTTTGATCCCGGTAGAATGTTCCCGTGGGAACCCCGTTAGGAAATCCCGTGGGCCGACTACCACGCGAGCGAAGCCGCTGGCAGAAGATAATTATTAAGGCTAAAGTTTGCTAGTGTGTTTGTATATTTGTAACTCTTTCACGAAAAAACTACTGAACGGATCTGGATTAAATTTGGTACTTTTTAATAGTTTTCACACGAATGTTTTAATACCTAGTTATCTGCAGTTTCATACACTACTTTATCTACACTCATAAATTGGGATTGAACCTACTAAATACCTCTTTTTGCATTCTCCATGCCATAAAATCGTGTTAGCATTTGTCATATACTTTTCTCGATTTTGCTTGTAAGAGTAATACTAAAATATCGGGCGGAGTCAAATTTTCTTCACATTCACTGATATCAGACATTTTTAAACAATAATTTAAATAACTCATGAAATTCAGTACAGCAAAACTTGCAAAACGTATGAATGGCGCCAAAACCCAGCACATCACCACATTAACCGCGCACATGCGCTAAGGCTTAGCACGCACTGCGATCTTTAATCGCGCGATTTTTTTCCGCCCATACTGCGACCTATGGAATTGTATGAAGTTGTTCGCATTGCGGTTAAGAAATCGTGCGGAAATAATACCGCAAGAAATCCGTGTTTTGCCACAGAATCCACCACACCACGGCGCGAATTTTATTCGCCCAAATATGTTAAACTCTATGAACAGGAGGGAAATAAAATTCGCGCGAATAAAAATCGCAGTGCGTGCGTTGTCTAAGTCTAAAGTGGGCATTGTCATAGACAATTTAAAATTGGAATCAAATCTTTTTATAATAGGTACTATAAAATGGCATTACAAAAAAAATAACACCAAGGAAGAAATAAAAAAGAAAGAATAAAATGACATCGCCGCAAAACAAAATATGAAAGTTAATGACAAAATCCATCTTTTTTATTGATAATAAGGGCAACAGGCAACCAACCTCTTCATTTCTCATTTTGTACCTTATAGTACATTGAACAAAGCGTCGGACGAGTTGGGAAAGAGACGAAATACGGCTTGACACAAATTGGGAAGCTGACTACATGTACAAAGTGACGTACGAGTATTAGTGAAAGTGACCTTTAAGGATAGGGACGACATAGCTAGTGTGACTAGTTGTCATCACAACCTTATTTTGTTAGAGAAATAGTGTTATAATAAGATTCTATTTTTAAATTTCGGTATTGTGTTTATAAAGTATGCCAATATAAACTAGTTTTGAATTTTATAATTCGAATATTACGATATGAGAGTAGATAAACTATTTATTGTATGCCACAGTGGCAGTTATATAGGCAGGTAAATTAATATGCAATGACTGTCCATATGTCCGCTATAGTTTTCAGGAAGCTGCAAACATTATTATGATGCTGTAACGCAATTGCCTACACAATGGCTTTACAGTTCTCACATCAGTCACATCCATCTTCAGATGTACACACGGTTTTTCAGCTTGTTTTAATCAATATCTAGTAAATTTCCTACAACCCCTTTCAACTTTTTATCCACCAACAGGAACAAAAGGTCCTCAAACAGGAGACGACGTGGTTCCCGACAAGGCGACGTTCTACAGCGTGGAACAAGAGTGCTTCACTAGACCGCGCATTCAGCTGCGACCGGTGTCCATCTCCAACGGCATCGCGTGGTCGCTCAATAACACTGTCTTGTACTACATCGACTCGGCTACGCAGAAGGTCGAAGCTTTCGACTTTGATTTACAGAGAGGAGATTTGTGTATGTACTTTTTTTCTTTATACACCAAATGTTTAAATACAGTTCTCATTAGGATATCTTTTGTACACAAGCTAGCTTAACCCAGAATTGGGTTTTTTAACTGCAAGCAAAACTAAAAATTTCTTTATATTTTTATTTATTTTCTGTTTTGTACATCGATCGGACTTCCACAGCAATGGTGCCGCCAGACGTAAAATTGTTGCAAAACACAAAACGGATAAAATTAATAAAAACCCGACTGTGCAGTCGGAGGATACGTATTCGTGAGCTGGCTGACCAAAACCAGATGTATCCTCCGACTGCACAGCATGATTTTCTACTTGTTTACGTCTTTTTAGTTTGCTTTTTAAGCAGTCGGGTTTTTTGATTTTTTGAATTAACTTTTTTTTTATAACTTTTTAGTTATTTTGTTTAGATTTAGGTACATTTTAACATATAAGTATTATATATTTTTGAAATCGCCTCTTGAAATCCTTTATTTTGATACCCCACACGATGGGTTAGGAAGAAAAAAAAAAATTTGGTCCCCGCGATATGGCGCCCAAAATCCGCCATTTTATTTTTTACCCAACTGCCGAAGGAGGGTAATGTGTTTATCAGTCTATGTATGTAAGCATGTATGTTTGTTCCTATGTGGCGTTCTAGAGACCAAACGCGTTGGCCAATTTTGATGATTCTTACGTCAAACGATTCGTCTTAAGGACGCTATTACATTTTTCTACAAATAACGGTGCTTTTCAGGTACAATTTTAATGTATATACAATCACAGATGTGAGGATATCATGGTCTTAATTTATGGATAATATATTCAGCTCCAGATTGGCATCAGAAAAATTACATGACATCATACAAAATTTTCGCACAAATTCGTTTTGCCCATCACAATAATCGCAAAAATATTAAAAAAGTAGGGTCCGAATAGGTCCCAGTTTAGGTAATTTTACAGCATATTTTATCTTCAAAATTATAAGAAATTGCGGTATATATAGTCCTTTATAGGTTCAGCTAATTATTTTTTACTCAAATCAATATATTTTTTAATTATTAGCTGAAATAAAAACACTTGCCGACTTCTTCATACATTTTGCACTCGAAGCTCATCATTCCGCGCTCAGAAGCGCTCGTGGAAGGACGAGCGTATCGCTTTTTGCCGCAAAAAAAATACGATAAAAGTAATAGAAAAGATTGTAGTGTGCATGCGTGAGTCGTTTGTCGTGATCGAAAGGAGTTGATATTTTATCGGACCGAAATAAAAGAATGTTTGAGTTTTCTATTATTATTAGGATGTGATTTAAAAATTATGTTGGGTAAGATCGGGATTTGTATAGGTGGTGTTATGCAGTTGTTGACAAGGTTGAGAAAAGGATGGGTGGGTTTAAGCAGCTCTTATTAGGTTAGGGTTTGGATGGGCAAGGTTAAGCTGGCGGCGGTGAAGGTTAGAAGTGGATGGGTGGGAGGAGATTTATGATTTGAACCGGTTTGTATTTAGGTATGTATGAGGAATACGGGGTCAAAACAAAATACAAGATGGCGCCGACGAAAATTTGTCCGCTTTTCGACATGGGTGTCATTTTCATGGTATTTGGGGTCGTTTATATCTAATATAAGGTCAAAACCAATATACAAGATGGCGCCGACGAAAATTTTACATTTTTTCATCATGGGTGTCATTGTCATGGTTTTTGGGGTCGCTTATATCGAATATGGGGTCAAAATCAAAATACAAGATGGCGCCGACGAAAATTTTACATCTTTTCATCATGGGTGTCATTGTCATGGTTTTTGGGGTCGCTTATATAGAATATGGGGTCAAAACCAAAATACAAGATGGCGCCGACATAAATCAAACATATTTTCGTCATGGGTGTCATTTTCATGGATTTTGGGGTCGTTTATATCGAATAGGTACGGGGTCAAAACCAAAATACAAGATGGCGCCGACGAAAATTTGACATCTTTTCGTCATGGGTGACATTTTCATGGTTTTTGGGGTCGCTTATATCAAATATGGGGTCAAAACCAAAATACAAGATGGCGCCGACAAAACTTAGACAAATTTTCATTATGAGTGTCATTTTCATGGATTTTGGGGGGTCAAAACCAAAATACAAGATGGCGCCGACGAAAATTTTACATCTTTTCGTCATGGGTGTCATTTTCATGGATGTTGGGTAATATGTCATTAGCTGCTGCTCATTATGTAATGCTCCAAAAAATTAAGATAGTAATATTTTATGTTCCATGTAATGCAAAATGTTCAAGTAATTTTTAATCCTTGTGACCGGAAATAATTTCGTTTTAGGTATCTACTCATTTGACGTAGCGTTTTTTTAAAAATACCTACTTATTACAATAAAGTGAAAACTAATTTTCTTTTCGGAAGTCGGTGTCGGTACCTATTGTTTTTCGTTTTTCGACACAGGAAAGTTATTATTATACTTCATGTTTTAGTTTTTATTGGTACCCCATATTGGGTATACTAAATACATCTGTTTACCCTCTTAAACCGTACAAGCGTGATGTTATATTAGGGTATGATGAAAACAAAACATAAACATACGCTCACAGAAATCGCAGGTCATTTGCTGTTTGTTATTGAAGTCCATTGTCTATCTCCGAAGATCTTTATCAGATCCTAATAAATTATACAATAAAATCTTCCCTGAAAACACATACATTTATCGACGAAAACCCGATCAGTATCGGATCAGTAGTTTTTAAGGAAATTGCGGATACATACGGGTCGAATAGATAAAGAACCTCCTTTTTTTGAAGTCGGTTGAAAATAATAACATACTTTTTACGACGACGGTTTGTAACAGTTACCAAATGCATATTCAAAGTGCTAGTTGGCACTTTGAATCCTTCCTGAATTAACTTCGATAAAATTAAAAAATAATATCAAGGACCAATATTATTTGAGTGATGTATAAAATCGAGCGCTCAGTAGTTTCAATGAGTGCGTGCGCGTAATGTTGCTGTGTGCGACTAGATACCTAAATTTGAGTTCGTCGAAAATGTAACAGCGTCCTTCCCTGCGAGTGTCACTGGCTACATAAAATAAGCGCCTTGTTTTCGTGAAACGACAATAAATTCTCGCAATAAGACAAAAGATTAAACGAGCAATTTTTGTATTCGGTCGGAAACGGCTCCAACGATTTTCATGATATTTAGTATGCAGGGCCTTTCGGGGGCGATACATCGATCTAGCTATGTTTCATTTTTAGAAAACATAGTTTTCTCTATTTTCACCCCAGCAGAACTCGGTCGCTCAGGTACTTGTTATTTATGCTGATTTTGTATACTAAACTAATATTATTATTTATTTAAACTTCATGTACAATAGTGCAACCTTTAATATGTTTTCTTTTTACTAACAGCTGGTCGCAGGACGGTGATGGACATACACGCTTTGGGGTACGAAGATGCGATACCAGACGGCATGACCATAGACAGCCATGGGAATCTGTGGGTAGCGCTCATGTTCGGAGGCACTGTAAGTATAGCATATAGCTGTCCAGTTTCTGTTTTTTTTTTATTAGGCTTAATTTTCCCACTCCTGGTCAAAGGCGTCCCCCATTTCTCGCTAATTCTCTAGGAACGTCAATTAATGTAACAAATTGTCAATTGTACGCAATCTAAATTGATTATTTCAATGAGTCCTCAATAGCAGTTTATCCGGTCTTAATAATTTTTCATATTAATTTGCGTTCCAGAAACCGATTATTATGTTTTACTAATAAAATGAACCGTCTGTAATGCCTGTGAGATTATCTTTTAGTATAAAAATAGTCTGTTATTTCGATTATTATTTATTTATAGTAAATTAAAAGGATATAATACTCACAGCAGATATTTGTGTCTCTGAACTGGCTGCAAGACCCTGCGCAGTAGCTAATTTTTGTGTCAATGTTGAAGGTGAAGATAGCTTTGTATAACTGTCTCTTTCACTCGCTTACGTTTGTCGCATCGTCCTATCTCGCTTACTCTATGCAGTATACTCGATGACAAACCGTTTCTTGCGCAATGGTTGGCAGATACAACTTCGGAGACATAAAGGTCCGCAGTGATTACTATACAAGATTAATTTTTCATTTGCTTGGCTCGTTTTAATGATAACCACCAGCTGCATAGAAGGACAGAAGTGAATTTTCACATAAATTCGCCAGCTACGTTTCATCATCATAATTTCATCCGTACAGACGTCCACTGCTGGACATAGGTCTCCCCCAAGCATCGCCACACTATTCGGTCCAGCTTAATTTAAGTCCCATGTAAATATTCGGGTCTATCGCCATCAGGCTGACACAAATCCAGATTCCCAAGCTACCATTGACAAATTCTTAATTGAAAATCTTATAAATAAAATTCTCGAGTTTGTCTGCATACTCCTCCGAAACCGATTCTTATGAAATGTTTTATGCGTATTTGGTAGGTCTGAGAATCCGTCCTAAACTATTTTAAACCCCTAGGTAGGGTAGGTAAAGTAGGGTAGCGTAGGTAGGATAAAATACAATGAATGCAAGAAAATAATGTTTGGTTTTTTTATGGCAAAACAACGTTTGCCGGGTCAGCTATTAGTTATATAATTCTTAATACCTCTGCCCACCTGTATCAATCCCAGACGCGCTTGCTACAACTAAAGCAAGAATTACATCAACTGATTTAGTATTTTTTCTACAGGTACTCCACATAGACCCCGACAAGCGGGAAGTTGTTTTCGGTTACAAGCTGCCAGTGTCCCGAGTGACGTCCGTCTGCTGGGGCGGGCCCAACTTGGACGAGTTGTTCGTGATGACGTCACGCGACAAGCTGGAGAGCACGGTCGAGCCGCTAGCCGGCGCCATCTTCACGATACGAGGCACCGGCAGCAGAGGCGTCGAACCCCATATGTTTAGATTCGATAATGCAGATTTTTACTGATCAAATTGTAATTTATATGTTAAGGTTAAATAAAGTATTATTTATTTTAGATTTTTGTTTTTTAATTTTACCTCGATGTCCTATACCTACAGCTAAAACTATCAAGCGAGTCATTAGAACATGTGATAAAGTAAACCCTGACAACTTTTTGATATACAAGTATAAAGTAAACGAAAACGCCTCGCCTCGCTTTTTACAAAAAATTGTTGAGGCTTAATAACTCATGCTTTTTAAACTATATAATTTATCTAGCACTAGACACGCTTCGAGCGACAATCCATCGAAAAACGTAATTATAACACGATATCTTGCGAAAATACCCCGCTTCAAAGAGTAAAATGTGCATAGCTTTTCAACAGCTCAACCAATTTTCATCAAACATAGCTAAGAACACTCTCGATCAAGTCACCTTTCAAATAAAAACTTTTCAACTAAATAAAATTCGCTTCATCCGTTTAGGAGCTGCGATGACACAGACAGACACACAAATACTCACTTTTTACGTCGGGGTTTAAAAATACAACCTGCCTAGGCTTTCCCCAATTGTAGTTGGCAGCTGAATATCAGTTTAAAACATAGAGTAGTGCCTATTTTGACCTCCCCAATCCAGACATAAAACGATACCCATTGGCAGGACCGGTATCAGATTTTTAGGTTTCTGACTACCCCCGAAACGAGGAAAAATTCTCAAAATGACAGCGGTGATCAACGGCTTTAATTTTTTTTTCTTGCAATCTGTTCCGCTTTTTGCGAACATTCAGCATAAGGTTAAGAATATAAAATTTGTCTTGGAGGGTAGTCAGTCCAGTGGCTTGTGCCCTTTATTTATAATTTATTCCCTACAAATCTCTAGGGGGACTTTCTTTTTAGTCTTTTGAATGTTGCATCATTATTCATTAAATGCGTAGCTAGTGCGTTTGGATGATTATCCAGTCTGTTCCTGTATGATTTATTTGAGTGTTTCATTTCTTCCTGAATTGTCCTGATTTCAAGGTCGTGGTGTAATTGATGGTTTGTTATGAACCAAGGAGCATTAGAAATTATCCTCAGCATTTTGGAATGGAATCTCTGGAGTATTTCTAGATTTGAGTTGGAGGCCGTGCCCCAGAGTTAAACTCCGTAAGTCCAAATTGGCTTCAGAATGCTTTTGTATAATAGCAGTTTGTTTCCCATCGACAGCTGAGCTTTTTTGCCGAGCATCCAGTACATTTTCCTTATTTGGAGCCCCAGTGCTTTTCGTTTTGTGAATATGTGCTTTTTCCAGGTAAGACGTCGGTCAAAATAAAGTCTAAGGTATCTGGCCTCATTTGCTTGGGGAATCCACACTCTGTTACAGCAACACGGGGGGACATGTTTCACGTCGCATCGTAAAGGTCACCTATACCGACTTAGCTTCGTTTGCTTTTATCCGCCAGGTAATTAGCCATTCCGTGATGTTGTCTAGGGAGCGTTGGAGCATGTTACTTGCTTGTGCCGGTCGTCATGGATAGTTAAGGCTGCTGTGTCATCAGCGAAAGTGCCTATCACAACGCCATCTGTCATGGGCAGGGCTGAGTTGAAAATCAGGTAGAGGATCGGGCCAAGGACTCTTCCTTGTGGTACTCACTGTTTTTTTAGACCTCAAAAAGGCATTTGATACCGTCTCTGCGCCCATCCTTGTAAACAAGCTGGAAAAAATGGTATTAGAGATAACGCGCTTGATCTGTTTAAGAACTATCTTTCAAACAGGAAGCAGAGTGTCAAAGTAGGGCAACATATAAGTGATGTCACGGATGTGTCATACGGCGTCCCCCAAGGAAGTGTATTAGGTCCAACGCTCTTCCTGGTATACATAAACGACCTATGTAACATGAATTCCTAATGCCAAAGTCCTGTCGTACGCCGATGATACTGCTGTCATCTTCTTTGGTAAGACATGGCATAATGTGCAGCTAAGTGCTGAATCAGGAATGTCCCAGATTGCGAATTGGCTCAATGCCAATGTTCTCACATTAAATACCTCCAAAACAAACTTGTATAAGTTTCAGCATCTGCAATCGTACACAACCAAAATGCGATTTTCGTATCACTATTCACAGTTGTGATGGTACTAATGTTGATAAATGTAGCTGTTCTAGCATTGGCAAAGTTTCTAGCACAAAATATCTAGGGTTAACGCTGGATCAGAGATTGTGCTGGTACCCCCATCTTGAGCAAGTTGCAAATAGAGTCCGCAAGCTAAATTGGATCTTTAAGACCCTGCGTCACGTGCTGCCTAGGTCCATACAGAGAAGCGGTAAGCCTGCTAGAAATGTGCTCACGCAATTATATATTTCTCTTGCGCAATCAATACTGATATACTGTATTCCTGTTTGGGGTGGGGCAACAAAATCTAAATTCATTCAATTGGAGCGAGCACAACGAGCCCTGCTCAAAATAATGTATTTTAAAAAAAGGAGATATTCTACAGAGAACGTCTACAAACTTAGTGATGTATTGTCAGTTAGGAAACTATACATTACTCAAATAATTAAAAAAAAACACAAAACCTTACCTTATAATGCGGATATACACGCTAGGAGAAGAAAAGACAATATAGTTCAACTACCTGTAACCAAGACCAATTTCGGATCTATGCAATTTAGTAAACGATCAGCTCAATTATATAACAAAATAAATAAAGCAATTTTCGTATATTCAAAATCTTATAATATATGTAAAGAAATGTTGACTGACTGGTTAAAACCACTGACATATGAAAAAACTGAGACTCTCCTACAACAAACGTAACTTAATACAAGTGCACGACCAACTCTCACACTCATTGAGACTCTCTCACACACGCATACACATACAACCACACATCCACAACACTCATGTACATTCAACAACACACGCACACTCATGCATACGCACACACACGTTTACATAACTATACTTTGTTTAACTACTCCCATGTACCGTTTTTATTGTGTTTTAAGTAAGTACCTACTGTTGTGAAGGAGCGGAGTCTTTTAATACAGGCATTATTTGCTTAAATGAAGACTCCAAACCCAAAATTGTTTGTTTATATTTTTTTAGACACAATAAACGTTATTATTATTATTATTATTACTCAAGCATGAGCTGAAAAACCTGTCGGCAAGGTATGATTTTAAGAAGATGTAATAATTTGTCGGCAGAAGGTTTTTTTTTATTTTGTATAATAGGGGCCTATTATACAAAATAAAAAAAAATGCCAAACTCTGTCAAACGCCTTGGAAATATCCAGAAAAGCTGCGCAACAATATTTCTTGCTTTCGAAAGCTTTGTGCATTTCTTCTACCAGTCTATGCACCTGCTCTATGGTGCTATGTTTTTTTCTGAAGCCAAATTGGTGGTCAGGGTATGATTTTATTTTCTGCTTTAACTGTATTTAATCGATTCAAAAATTTCCATAACCTTAGACAGAATGGGTAGTAAGTTGATTGGTCTGTAGGAAGACACGTCTTCAGGAGCTTTACCAGGTTTAATGGTCATTTTAATTTGGGATCTTCCATTGTGGTGGGAAAATGACTCTTATCAGTATGGAATCAAAAACTGAATTGCTATTTCAGGTATTTCTCTGAGTATTTTAACAGTAATTAAATCATATCCTGGGTTTTTATTTTCATAAAAATTTCTTATTATTTTTATGACCTCATGTTTCGTGATCCTTTCAAGTGGTAGGTCGAGTTGGTAAGGTTCATCGAGGGAGTTAATACTTTCTTCGCTGTTGGTTTTCGATGCACCCTGCCCAGGGTTTGGCACGCAGACTTCAGCTAGATGAGAAGCAAAGGCTTCACCTTTCTCTGTGTCACTTTTTGCCCAGGCACCATCCTTTCTGCGTATCGGCGGGCTACAGGCAATGGGTCTTTTAAGTTTTTTGGTTGTTTTCCAAAGGGAATAGTCACTAGCAGCCTTAGCATCTAAATTACGCAGGTGGTCCTGTACATTTCATTCAGTGTGCAGGTGTTTTTTAAGTTTAGAAGTTAGGTAGATCAGCCGTGTTTTATCTCTGGGAAATCTAGTAGTTTGCCACAATTTACAAGCCAGTCTACGAGTTCACGAATGGGCTTCGAGCAGCCTGGTTCCGTGAATTTATGTCGGGGTTTCTATGTTCTATGTTAGGGGGGTTTGGTTTCCGCACTTAGTCCCTTAATTGACCTTTGTACGTGGGCCATGGCAGCCTTTGGGTGGTCATTCCAACCAGCCCACCTCCCTCCAGAAGTCAATTAGAGCTCCTGGTTTCCTCAAAACATCCGTGTAAGATCTAGGTGACCCGAGGGTTCGTGTTCTTATCTGTGTGACACCTATGCACTCAAAGAGAACGTGCGCGACGGTTTCCTCGGCCTCTATGCATGCCCTGCATAGAGGACTGTCCGTTATGCCTATTGTGTGGAAGTGTTTGTTGAGTGTACGTCGGGGTTTAAAAATACAACCTGCCTAGGCTTTTCCCAATTGTAGTTGGCAGCTGAATATCAGTTTTAATACATAGAGTAGTGCCTATTTTGACCTCCTCAATCCAGACATAAAACGATATCCATTGGCAGGACCGGTGTCAGATTTTTAGGTTTCTGAATACCCCCGTAACGAGGAAAAATCCTCAAAATGGCAGCGGTGATCAACGGCTTTCTCTTTGACAAACTTATTATAATGCTTTTTCGTATTTAACATGAAATTGTAATTTGCAACAGACAAACATATCGTGATATGAAGTCATTCACAAGTCGTTGCTCGAAAGAAATAATTAAGTACCAAATAATTATTTTGTTATTAAAACAATTGTTTATTTGCTTGCCACACCACGACAGAACAAAACATTTGAATGATAAGATAAAAAGAACACGTTTTTTTAATTAAATGAATGGTAATATATCTTTCTTTAAACGTACCAAAGGTCTATTGTTTTTTGTATGAGTAGGTACATACCGCCGTAATTTTTCTCTGGAAATTTTGAATGATGTCCTAATTGGCACTAGTAATGCTCGCATTCAAATAAAAACTATCTGGCTAAGTCACATGACCCTACACCAAGTTTTGCTGTTGTTCTAGGGCCCAAGACCTTAATAAAAAACGCTTTTTTTATTTAGTTTTGCATGGGATTTACTGGGTCACATAAATTACAACTGAACTGATTTGTTTGATAGAGCCCTCTCAGGCCTAACTCCTTCCAACAATGATGTAATGCCTTGTATTATTGTGCGTAGGTATAACGTAGTACGTAGGCAATCAATATAATATTTTTACAGTCATGTGGATTTTAACGCCAATTAGTACTAATGCTGTCTTGCATGCTTTAATTGCCTATGTGTGAACTAACTAACTAAAGGCGGAACGTACCATATAGGTTTCATTAAAACACAATCTATGTGCTGTAAGCATTTAGTTAATATCATGATGTTTTTGTCATTGTGGTCTTTTGCTGCTATTTATAATTTATTCTGTATCCAACCAGCTGCTTTATACGATGTAAGTTTTCCAGTATTAAGTACGTTGATAGCTATTTATGGGCAGCTTTAGCTGTAGGCGCTAAGAAACTCACCTGGACCTGGAAAGCATCTTTGTCATTAAATAAAAGATTTCGTGCTTAATCATCTCTGAAGATCATGACTTGCGTAATGAAGTCTCTTGTGCTATAAATACCTAAACAAAGAATTTAATTAACAAAATGTTTCAATTCAGGTAAAATACATATCAGACAACTACAACACATTCGAATACACGAACCTAAAGTTCAGTCACGGAGAAAGCCCCGTGTGGGAGCACGAGAGCGGCACGCTTTACTGGGTGGACGTGCTTCAGCAAGATGTGCACGCGCTCCACTATGCTAGCAACAAACACAAAGTTAAACACATCAGTAAGTAATAGAGGTATGCGGAACAGGGTGTAAAGGAACAGTGGTAGCCCAGTAGCAACGACTGCGACTTACAAGATGTTGTAGGTAAGTCGTGGATTCGAACCCAGACAGGCGCTTCACTTTGTGTAAATTATTTCATCACCACTGCTCTCAAAACGGTGAAGGAAAACATCGTGAGGAAACCGGCATGTCTCAGTGGGCCCGCGTGGTCGATGAAGTCCCGCAACCTCAACTGAAAATGGAGGACCCTCTGACCAGACGGGTGTTGTGTCTGTTCCGGGTAACTGAACGACATTTGTCGTCGGACTTTTGTATAAAATGTGTTCGAATCGCGCCGAAAAATGCTTGCGCGATGTAGGATTGACGATAAGAGAAGACGCGTGTCAGCATAGATACAAGTTTCTGACGTTAGATAAAGGAGCTCGGGGGTAAATAAGTGCAGCTGCAAGGTTATGCGACACATGCCTAAGTTAGTAGATGGGTTATCATCCCTTAGTCCCTTACATTCCGAAATACCTCTCCTTGCCTCAGAAAGCAAGTTATAACAATGGTCCAGAAAAAGATGGCGGGATCATCTGAACTCATTACCAAACCAGTTGTCCAAAATTGCAGATGACAATGTTTTAGTGTACAAAAGTATAACACAGTGAATTTAACTGACCTAGGTGGAATGCGACCCTTAACACGGCTACCCGCGCGGCGCACCGCGTTTGCCTCGTGCACCAATAGCGAAAGTCGAACTTCAGAATTACGTAACATCACCAGGTGCACAGTTAAGTTTACCGTGTTGTATATTCTAACTAAATAAAACCAAACACTCTTGCAGATTACGGTGAAGTGAACATAGTTATACCAGTACAGAACAGCAGTCGTCTGCTAGTGGGCGTGAGGAATGAGCTTTTCCTCATGGACTGGACGAAGCCTGGCGACACAGCGCTCAGGTTCGTGGCTGCCTTCGACCAAGGCTTGCCCGATAACATTTTGAACGAAGGGAAGGTGGACGCGTTGGGCAGATTTTGGGGAGGTAATTATCTAAATATTGAATCAACAGAATATACTGTCAAACTTATATTCTTTATAAATTTTGAGATAGTCTATAAATTAGCTATGGTACTTAAATGATTACGACAGTTTGGTAACAAATTTTCTGGTTGATTAAGATTTTAGAAACCTAGAAGAAGGGCGTATACCTAGGTATATTATTTCAAGTCATGACGTGGAATTTAACTTGTCTTATAATCTTGTGCCAAAGCACAGATACAGATTTTTTAAAGATACAGTGTACCGCAGTGTACCGCAAATTTATAGCAACGTAAAAACTTGTTAATAAAAATATTAAACCGACTTCCAAAACAAAATACTACAGAGCGAAAATTGACTTTATTTTCGTAAGTCGGTGTCTTTGGTACCTTTTTATGCTTTATTGACATTGAGAGACTTTTAAAAAAAAACGTACATAGGTACCTACAGTCGAACATAGAAGGTTCTATGTTTGACTGTAGGTAGGTACCTACCTATGTACGTTTTTGAAAATTCATGTGCGATTGACTGTACGTTTTAGGTACTAAAACTCTTTAGGGTCAGCCCCTGTCAGCCCACATCGAGCCGCGAGAGAAATGACAATTCTTAAAAAGTGCTCGCAGAATTGGGTTCCGGTGTGAGCTGGCCCTTAGAGTACCATACCATTTTTAATAAATATATCATGATACCGAAACTATAAATGCGTACCTACATAAAATTAACTTTTTTCTGTTCCCTCCAAGGCACAAAAGGTCGCCAACACGGCAACAAGGTCATACAAGACGAGGGAGCCTTATACAGCCTGGAGCCACCTCACTTTGTGCCGCAAGTCCAGCTGAAACCAGTGTCCATCTCCAATGGACTCGTGTGGTCTCTAAACAACACCATTCTGTACTACATAGACTCAGTCTCAAGGAAGATTGAAGCGTTCGACTTTGATTTGGAGAGGGGTCGTATAAGTATGAATTCTTTATTAAATTGAATTTAGGGTTGCCTGGATGAAGGGGGGCTCGTATAAATCTTTGGCAATCGTAAAGACGGAAACACACTTACGTGTTGCGGCGCCTTCTGAAGCATTTGATTGACTACAAAACTCGTTTTGGATGTCGTAGGCTGGAACAGAGTAGTTAGATTGGTGGATCCCGCGCCACGCCACGACACGTAAGTGTGTTTTCGTCTTTAGTCAGAAGCCCGACAGTCTGAATACCTGTCTGTTTTGGCGTTACTGGGTTATGGAGTCGGGTAGGCAGATCGCTCTTGGTAAAATACTGGTATTCAGCTACACCCGGTTAGACTGGCAGTCTATCCCAACAAAATTGGGAAAAGGCTAAAAAGATTGATTGTTTTAAGGCCGATTGTGCCAGAAAAATGGCGGTTTGACAGCTTTTGCATAGAACATATGTCAAACGGCCATTTTTGTTCCTGAGTTAAAAGATAACAGACTATTGAAATATATATAGACTATCGGCCCTTAGTCGGAGAACAGTAAACATTACCAACAAAAAAACATTTTAACAATAAAATTAAACCGACTTTCAAAACAAAACACTACAAGCTTAAAATAACTTGATGTTAGCAATGTATGACTACTTTTGTTAGCTTGGGTCTTACCTGTTAAAACAAATGTATGTGTTAATGAATAAATAAAATATATAAACTTTCTCTTCGGAAGTCGGTGTCTTTGGTGGGTACCTATTTCTTTTCTTTTATAAATAAAGAAAAATAGAAACATCAAAATTGGTTTATAACTGGAGGAGTGATCGCGTAACAAACATACAAAAACATAGGCGAATTGAGAACCTCCTCCTTTTTGAAGTCGGTTGAAAATTGTGTACGCTTGCCCCATTTTTAAATGTTATTCTTACTGCTTAAAGGCAAACGTCGCACAATCCTGGACATAGACGAGTACTGGGATGACGATGTTATAGCTGATGGAATGACGATTGACGAAGACGGATTCATCTGGATCGCTCTCATGTTTCACGGTTGCGTAAGTACCAAATATATACACAGACTAAACTCCATTTGCGATAACATTAGACATTTAAATAAGCCCCATTCAAAATCGGTTGAACGGACTGTAAAAAGAGTTGTAAGCATAGTCTAATGTTATTTCAAATGGAGTATACCTACCGAAAAAGAAATATTCCAAGTACTAAATTATTACTATGTAGAATGAGTTTTTCAAGTGGACGTGGATGGGCAAATCCGAAACTATAAGGAATAGCGAAAAACACTCTTAGAGACACGAGGCCGATTATGAAGAAAACTAAAACTGCATCATTGCATTTAAAAAAGAAATAATATTCCTGGCCAGGAATCGAAACAGTTGATTTTGAAAACAAGAAAACGCTGTATGTAAACCATTCGATATTCGATATTATAATGTCGCCACAGATAATATAATACTAGAAAAGTGTCATGAATAAGGATCAAATTCTGGAAAGTAATAATATTATGGCAAACATAAGGAACGGGCACATTTTTAACAAATATACTGGTCTAATGTTTTAAAGGCTTGCGTTTGACCCCTATAGGTGATACATTGATTTTCTGATTGGTTCATTCTCTCCACAGATAGCCCGTATAAACCCTGACACACAACAGATAGTGGAACGCTACAAGTTACCCGTAACCCTGACCACGTCCTTGGCGTGGGGAGGCCCAGGGCTTGACGATCTGATAGTCACTACATCACGAAGGAATATGAAAACTGAACAACTGGAGGAGCAACCACTCGCTGGAGCAATATTTGTGCTTCACAATATGGGGACCAAGGGAGTTCCCACTAGTAAATTCGTTTTTAGTAATGCTGATAGTTATTAGAAGTGCTTGAGAGTGTTTTTATTTATATACTCACAGCGGATGTATTTTAACTTTAAAGACTATTTATGGGGCTACTTACTTGGGTTGTAGTCCCTTAAAAGATACAAATAAAAGTTATAAGTTATGCTCTAGTGTTCCTATTTTAAGTTCTTGGACCTAATAACCTTATTTTACTTTAACGTGTATATCTTCTGAACGGTATGTTTTTTTTAAATTCTGATTTAACAATCATTACACACAAATTCAAAGCAAGGTGCGTAAAAAAAATCAACTCTGCACTAAGCCGTTTTATATGTTTTTCATCAAATTGCCAAACATCAGCGCAGCGGAAACTTGATTATTGCCCCAGTTTTATGTCACACAAATTTCATTGAAGCATACACATTTACCTCTCGTTACACACTAATTATTGGATGTTATTTTTTCTTCTACGTGCATAGGTAAAAAAAAGTTCCGCTGGGATGACGTAGTTCCAGCGGAAACAGTTTTTATTGATTAGCTCCCCAATGGTTGGATACACAAATTTGTAGTTACCATACACAATTACACCACGTCATACACTATCCTATCTGCTAAATTGAAATTAAGATATTCGACATTTTGCCGCTACGACTACGAACACAATTTATATTGCCCTCGTGCCTGTTAGATTAGAGCCCTCGCTGTATATAAAATGTAATGTGTAATAATAAATTACTTTGTGCTCGATGCAATAATCTACTATTGTATATTAAAATTAATAAAGATTTCCAAAAAAAAAGTTTAATAGTTGCCTTTCATCCTATGGTTAGCTTACTTACTCGAATGAAACAAAGATATAATTATTAATGAAATAATTTATTAGAGCACATGAATACAACCAGAGTAATGTAACAAGAGACTGTATAACATTTTAGACTCTATCAATAAATAACACCTAAACAACATAACAGCACACGACAACAGCGAGGAGTGACTAGATCTGTGAGTCCTGACCACAGGCCAACAACGTGGAAACACTGCTTCTATCATTTAACAAGATTCATTTTCAAAATACTCGAATTTCAAAAGGTTTAAGTTAGCGAAAAATTTATTCGATTTATTATTAAATAGTAAAATTTTAAATCATCGAAAAATTTTGAGATTCCCACCAAAATTATGTAAAGATGCGATTTTGTACAACGCTACTTATCAACTAACAAATAGATCAATTGCATGTGTTACAATAACTTTGTTTAGGCACATTTGTTCTCATAATAATATTATACAAAGAATATTGTAATTAATGAACAATAAAAAGCTCTATTAAACTGACTTATACTGTACATATTAACTTATGTATAACCCATACGCACATATATACTTATACACACTTATTCGTGTATAATTTGAAATTGCTTAAATTCCTCTTCAAAGAGGTATATTAAGTTATTATTAGTAGGACGTTAGATAACAGATGTAAAAGAACAAAACTACTTGTTTGCATCTCATAAAAACAAAACTTATTGGTTTTACTCCCTCTAAACAGCCTAATATGCATCAACATAACTACATTGGTGGAATAATTATTATTATAATGTTATTTTTTGGCTAAAAATATACATTTAAGGTTGCACTAGTCGATCATTCTTCCATACAAACGTAGTCTAGCGATTACCCCACTGTTCGACGATGTACGTTCAAAATAAAAAAAATATATCAATTTGTCTCATCATTATCTAGCCCTGTAGGAAACAAAAAAGTAAAATAATAAATATTTGAAAGTAATGAGCGTCGAAAGTTCAAAAAAAAAAAAAAAAAAGTTCCATATTTCAACACTAATTTAAACGCATCTTTATGCGGAAATAAATACCAAAAGAAGAAGGAAAATTGCAAATCAGCCACCATACAGGGATAGATTAGTAGTACAACAATGCAAATTTTTTTTTTTGAATATATATATTTATTCGTTTTTCATAATATACATACTCCCAAAGGTCTGTTTAAAAAAATTCGCGCGCTCGTTTTCGTCCTAAATCATCATCCATTTCGCTACAAATTTGCAAAAGTGCTAATCCGTACGCGAACTAGCTTCTTACTGCTCATCACAGCATCTATCTCTTTCGCACGTTTTGTCGGATGAGATAGCATGCATTTTAACCCCGCGCACAAAATAGTTCGTGCCGTCGACTAGGGCAACCTTAAGTAGGTTCGTCTATGTGTTTTATATCTCTTCTTAAAAAGAGCTAACGACAGATAAAAAAACTCCACTCCCATATCCCGCAAATGTAACACCCCTTAGAGTAATTGACTCGAAACCAATCACCCTCTATAGCGACTACACAAGATGTAGAACAACACTATATCACCTATGAACGGATACGTACAGCACATTCTCACAGGTATGTTAACAACTATTCGATATAAGAGCACTGGCAGTGGTGTAGCTGTCCAAATACTACAATTTACAATATTAATTACTTTTCTTTATTATTTTTACATATTAATTTAAAAGGGAACTTTTCACAAAGAAACACACGTAATGCCTTGATTGATCAGCCTTTAGTTGGTACAGTCAACGGCATGTAAGTTGGCAAGGTTTTGGCGTAGTGGGAGTAAGTTCACGTATTGGACGCCACCACCAATCACCTTAAAAAGCGAACGGAACGTGGACGCGACGCTGTTGGTCAGTCGATCCTTGTGTCAACTAACCAACCAATCGCGCGCTTGGAACGGTGCTGAACGTGCGCCGCGTCCCGCTTGGTAACCAAAGATACCTAAAAAACGACTTGTGCGCATCTAACGACTCTTGCCAACTTACGTGCCGGCGACTGTACTCAGGCTAGTAGTGTCGCTGTCAAAGTTCTGTCAATCTATCAACCACGGGGGATTACCCGCTTCCTCAAACCTTAGCGAAGGTTGATATAGTCAAGTTCAAGAGACAAATCTAATATTGGGTATCTCGATGTCAGTAGATACAACTTCTATTTCAATTGAATTTCGCATTATATTTCTGTGTGACTTTTGGCCAGTTTGCTTTATTTCTGTGGCAAGCCCCATATATCTTTTTGTGTTTTTTGTAAGTAGTTTAAAATCCAGCAACCCAGTGAACACACCGAAATCTTACGCTATAACTATAATAATAAATCTATTTTATATCGATATTGATGATTTCCGTATTTTTGCCTATATGAACCCTACATTTCATATATATTGCTAGGATAAAAATACCTACATCGGTACCCAGGTAATACAATAAGTACTTTATATTTGGCTAGCTAACATTAAAATATTATATAATAATAGTGTCTAATGTTTAAATTCTAATATTGATAATATTCCGTGACATAAATTCCTCATTATTATTATTATTTAAGTAGACAATTAATAACCATAAAACAATAAAATGTTTAACAGATTAAAAATAATTATTATCAGCAAACTTTAGGACGTCGTTTTACTCTTAACATAATTATATATTCTGCAAATAATATCGTCGCATAGGTAACACAACATGTAAGCTAAATTTGTTTATATAACAATAACAATCAACAAATAATTTGATTAGTCTCACTGAGAGCCCATTTCGACACGTGATTATTTTAAAAGAATGCATATTAAAATAGTTATCAACTATTTTAATATGCATATTGATAAAAAAAAAGCACGAGCTCGCATACACTTCTTTATATTTTTATTTATTTCCCATATCCATTTTCACCAACTCTAATCACGACGAAAGTGTTATAAACACATAGATTTATAATTTGAGAAAATATCACAAATATATCTACCTCTAACGAAACTATTCCCATAAATATCCCGCTTAAAGAGAGCTGTAAATAATCACTAACAATAATATCACCGTAAACTTAAATATTAATTGAAACTAGACTTATTCAGTCTACTTATGACTGACAATCTTCATTCATGTCCGGGCAAGCTAGCAGCAATTTGACTTACTGTCAATATTTACATGCTTTAAGGTTACACTAGTCGATCATTCTTCCATACAAACTTAGTCTGGCGATTACTCCACTGTTTGACGGTGTAAGTTCAAAATAAAAAAAATATCAATTTGTCTCATCATTAGCTCTGTATGGAAACAAAAAGGTAAAAAAAATATATATTTGAAAGTTATGAGCGTCGAAAGTTTCATATTTTAACACAAATTTTAACGCATCTTTGGGCGCAAATAAATGCCATAAGAAGCAGGAAAATTGCGAAACGGTCACCATACAGGGATAGATTAGTAGATCAGCAATGCAAATTATTTTATTTTGAACAGATACACTTAGTCGTTTTTTCATGATATCCATACTCCCAAAGGTCTGTTTATAAAATTTGGCGCACTGGTTTTCGTCCAAAATCATCATCCATTTCGCTACAAATTTGTAAAACTGTGTATTCGTACGCGAACTATCTTTCTTACTGCTCATCACAGCGTCTATCTCTTTCGCACGTGTTGTCGGATGAGATAGCATGCATTTTTAATAACCCCGCGCACAAAATAGTTTGTGCCGTCGACTAGTGCAACCTTAAGTAGATTTTGGACCAATAAAATATTTCCAATTCAATCATTCACAGCCGGCTTGAATGACTAATGCAAGATGCATGGCGCAAGGCGAAACTAATGATCAGTCTATATCGAAAATATTGTCGTTAAAAGTATTTTCCACTACCTTGTCTATTACGTAACACATTGCCTAAGAAATTAGTTTCGAAATATGAACATTTAGACACAAAATTATAAAATAAAAAAAAACAGAATTAAATAATAACAGTTACGAAACGACATTTGTATGGAGTTGTGATATCATTATGTAACTACAACGTAATTATTTTTCTTTTTGGCGGCCAAGTACGAGTGAAACAATTTGCAATTTAAAGAAAAAAAGTACGAAATTGAATAGACGCATTCTGCCGCTAGGCCCACGCGTTTTCCAACGCCCCATCCGGCAAAATGATACTGAACCTGTTTCCTCTCGAAAAAGCGCGCGTTGTTTGTGTGTATATAGTCTGTGGTTTGAAACATTTTAGTTTTTTGAACTAAAAACTAAAATGTTTCCAATAAATTGTTGTTGGAACTTAATGCATTTAATTAAGTAAGCTCATCAGGTAGTGGGAAAAGAATCGTTCGTGTCTCGGATAAAAAGACTTTATTTTAACACTCGCATGTAGCTTTCGAAATTGGCTACATCGCTCGAGTTAAAATCACGACTTTTTATGCTCGACACGAAAAGTACTATTGTTTGAGTATAGAATAGATACGTCTAAAAAAAGTTCCTTCTCCGATGAAAATGTATTCCATCAAAGTTGAATATCTACTACAGACCATAAATAAGTCTAGTTTCATATCAACATAATTATACAATTAGTACGTATGTATAAGCTTTATACTACAATTCGCCCGGCACAGCCGCTGTGGGCCCGTTTCAGAGGCTGTCTTTCCCAATTCCTTGACGTCATTCGTCTAGTTGTCTATACCCTGGGCGCGACGAGTCCGCTCATCATGTCAAACGTGTTGCCATCGGGGGCCACTGTGACGTCACCGTTGGCTGTGCTGACGACCAACCAACCTGCTTCGTCTAATCCTTTGATCGTACCATCAACCGGAGTGACATCTTTCTCGCTTTTAACGCGTATGGATTCGCCACTGGAAATGAAAAGATAGTATTTTAAGTGGGTTCTTGTACAGATTCAAGATGGAACTGAAACAATTTACCATCATTCGATTGGTCCATGAACCGTTGGTCAACATTATCTAGTGGTGGTTAATATAACGTAAAGCAACTTAAAGTAGCGTGCTTATTATAAATAGCATAAAGCAAACGCTATCTCGGAACACACTTGGCGCTATACGCTATTTGCTTAATTCGTTATAACGCAGTATCGCGCGCAACGCAATAAAGCAATAAGCTTGGGGCGCCGGGCGGGCGCGGCGGCCAGTCGTTGCATGCTAGCGATTGTTATCGGTCGCGCGCGTAATTATAGATCCCGCGCGGCTCACCTAATATACCTACGCTATTTTGCTTCCTGATTTTTATAGTAAACAGTGATAAAACACTTAATATTGACTAAGTATATTATTGTGTAAGTAAGGACGATTTATTGAGAGATTGTGTTTTTGTTTAATCTTTTGTTTTAGTGTGTGTATAGCAGACGAAAATGTCTAAAAGAAATAGTGATTTTCCAACTAAGTACTTCTAATTACTTCACTAATTTAAGGTCCATAGACCTTAAATTAGTGAAGTAGAACTGAAAGTATGAAGGAAAGTTCATTTTTTATTTTTACTACTCCATTTTATCGTAATAAATTCATGAAAGCGATGTAATATTTTAAGCATGCTGTCTGTCCAACGAGTCCAACGCTAGGGTAGGAGCTGCGAGTTAACAGTCACCGCGCTTGCTTTATTCGTGTCCGCCCCGCGCCCGTGCGTTATAAAAAAGCGTATAAAATAACGCGCTTAAAATATAAAGCATTAAGCAAGTTATTGTCATATAGCTACTTTGAACACTACTAACATTATCGTTAAACCATTGACTTTTCATCCAAAGTACTTTTCACCCACGAACGTTTCGCCAACATAACTCTACGTCAGTGAATGCTTAACCAACAGAATGTTTTGACCAATTACTTTTCACACAGCGAACAATTGGCCAACAGACACTGGGATAGTTGAAAGTAAATAAAGTTACATTTTCATGAATTGTTTTCATTATGCATATTGCTACGTATCGGTTGGAAAATTTGATAATTATGGTCAATGAATTAGTCCAAGAGCGAGCGAAACGAGCTCAGGAGATTATGGCACCCCGACAAGGATAGGTTAGGTTCATGTTAGGTTCCGTCGACTTTGTTGCTTAAATAGTAATCGTACTTACCTATTATATATTAAAATCAATGTCAACATTAAAATATAACACAATACAGTTTGGGCCAATTGTTCGTTGGGTGAAAAGTAATTGGTCAAAACATTCTGTTGATTAAATTTCCACTGACGTAGAGTTATGTTGGCGAAACGTTCGTGGGTGAAAAGTACTTTGGATGAAAAGTTAATGATGACCAACGGTTCATGGACCAATCGAATGTTGGTAAATCGTTACAGTTTAATTGAAGATACAGGGTTGTTTTTTCAAGATTCTTCATGTCAATACATGAAGAATCCGGCAGAGAGAGGTATTTAATATAAATTCTTAGTTATACCCGGCAAAAGCATCACCCGTATTTCATTCTTTAGTTATTAGAAGGGTTAAATTGAGTAACAAAACGCTCTGTTTTACTTCAAATTGTTAAATCAAGGTTTTGAAAAAGAGCAATAGGCAAAGGTTCAAGGTTGAATAACAATAGTACAACTTTTCGATGAACAATTTGAATACCACAGTCAAATACTAACGGATGCAACCAAGACTGATATAATAATATTGTTCCAAGAAGGCATTGATCTCACCCTCCGTGCTCATGTACTCGAGGAGTTGTGAACTGGGGGTGACCATAAGCTCTCAGAGCAAGGTTATTTTGAGTGTGCGTAAGGGACAGATGAGTGTGTGACTTGTATACATCTGACCCTTTTTTACAATCGAACTTTGATAGTTTTGACACGTCAGGATACAGGGGCAGTAGTGCGCTAAGAAGCTATAACGTTGTTTTATTTTCTCTGAGTAAGAAGCGAAGACATGAGCGTGAAGGACTTGCTTGTCTTCTCTCTTGTTGTGCTCGGTTATGAAATCGTTGAAGCAGACCGTCGTGATTAAATAAATAAAATACTCACGTATGCAACCAATACTGATAATACTGTTCCAAGAAAGCATCGACTCCGCCCTCCGTGCTCATGTACTCCAGTATACGCTCCAGTTGTGAGCAGTAGCGCGCCAGGAAGCGCTCGATGGACACGTGCGCGAGTGACGTGCCGTGCGACTTGTTGTGTTCTGTTATAATGTCGTTCAGGCAGACCGTCGGCACGCTGTTCGATATGTTTACACCCGTACCTGAAAACGTAAAATAGATATATATAAATAGTAGAATATTGATAATTCTATTTAGTCCGTCAGTGTGATTGTCAAATAATATTGGACATATCAATAAAAAAATGACAAAGATAAAGCGCATCAAAGTTTAGGAGTGGGGGCTTGTGACGTCACTACGTCAGTATAAAGTTTACTAACAGCGTGACGTCACACGATATTTCAAAGCATTATATCGTCGTCACTTTATGTTTAAGTGTCAAAAGAAAAAATACGTGTCCAATATTTTTAGGGTTCCGTACCCAAAGGGTAAAAACCCCTATTACTGAGACAACGCGGTCGGTCTGTATAATATCTCGTGAACTGTGATAGCTAGACAGTTGAAATTTTCAGTGATGGTGTATTTCTGTGGCCGCTATAACAACAAATACTAAAAACAGAATAAAATAAATATTTGAGTGGGGCTCCCATACATCAAACGTGATTTTTTGTCCGTTTTTTGTGATAATGGAACACGCACTTGGCCGGTTTTTATTTATTAATCTACCTGACGGACAAAAACAAATTTGTTATATTGTTAAAAGAATCAGTGGCTCTCTACAAGTGACATTATGTCAATGAAAACGCGATTGGAAAAATGTATGGGATTGTCAACCGCCATGAAAAGGTCACGAAATCAATCCCATTTTGACCATCGCCGTCTTCGCTGACATCGGACGACACTTACTCTAAAACATCTTGTCGGGATTGAAGGTTTAAGATGTCCATCAATCTACAGTCATAAAAGGCATAGAAATATCGATTACATAATGACTTTATGACACTACTAAAATTAAGACACAAAGACACTGGAAAAAGATGTATGCATACGGAAATAGATATGATAAAAACAAGCTGATGCAAAAGGGAGAATGATTTGTAACCTAGTAGTCTATACTAATATTATAAAGAGGTAAAGTTTGTGAGTTTGTGACGTTGTAACGGATCTCTGGATCTACTGAACCGATTTTGAAAATTCTTTCACCAGTAGAAAGCTACATTATTCCTGAGTGTCATAGGCTATAATATATTTTTCATCACACTTTCACGTAAACAGTATCAAAACATACAGGTTAACTTGGCCGTAATGCCCCATATAAAACCCTTGAGCTTTTTTGTTTGTCATGAAACCCAAGGGCGGTAAGTATTTTTTTTTAAATTTATAGCACAGCACACAGGTCATGCAAGTTCAAGCAAGGAGTTTACACGCAATTCAGAAATTGTCTTAAAATGTTATATAAACAGGAATTTCTTTGCAATCTCGCTACATGTTACTTAAATATTCAACTAGTGTTCTTAATAATCGATTTTAATAGTTATTTGTATCAAAAAGTCAATTTTATTTTTACTCTCCGTCATGGCTGACTACCTACGTTAGTATTTGCCCTTAACGTTTCTGAACGAAACTTTTGTATAATCTGTGGTGTGGGCAAAAACTCACCATCCGTTTAAAAAAAAGTTCACGTATTTCTTAGTATATAGTTATCTGTGACGTATTTCGTAATAATAGCCGTGCTGTCTTGGGTATTAAAGCTATAATTCATAATTATTACTCGCAAATGTGATGAAAAACATTGTATGTTTCACGGGCGGTACGGGAATTACGAACCTCGACTCAGAAAGCCCTCAGTCTTCGACTTCTGGCTTCTACTAGAGCCTCGATCGTAATTCCTTACTTACCGCCCTTAATACACAATGTACTATTAAAAAAAATTAGAGATCCTTATGAACATTGCAATAATGTAACCCAAGGTAGCATAATGTTGCCTGTAAAATACATTATTTGGCGTGCAATGAGAAAACTATTGATGATAGATAAAAATTAGTAGGTAGGTAGGTAGGGTAGGCAGAGTAGGGGCAGGGTAGGGGCTGGGTAGCCAGGGTAGGAATGTAGGTAGCCAGTTGGCGGGAGCGAAGCCCCGAGGGCCAGGTAGGCAGAGTAGCCAGGGTATGGGCAGGGTAGCCAGGGTAGGCAGGGTAGCCAGGATAGGCAAGGTAGCCAGGGAAGGCAGGGTAGCCAAGATAGCCAGGGTAGGTATGTAGGTAGCCAGTTGACGGGAAGCCCCAAGGGTCAGCTATTGTGTTATAAAGTAGCTTCGTATGATGATAAAAGTCTGGGCATTAGTATTTATTAAATGCCTATACAGGTAAAACTTACCAATGTTAACGTAGACTTCATCGCCGATACAGTTCGCTGTAGTGATGGTGCCTCCAATCTTAACTTCACGGCCGAAGTAAATGTCGTTGGGCCACTTTATCCTGTCAAATAAACGAACATATTACAAAAAAGACGTCGAGGGATTACTTTGAACTTCACTTGATACCGACGTCCAATATTAATCGATCCAGTTTGATAACATCGAAAAAGGAAAGCTGCCTGAACTCTTAAAAGTACAGGCATAGCGCTGAACCAAGACGGTGTTTGCCTGCCGGTGTTGCCCAGCGATATGGGAGACTGTATTCACAGATAATAATACTGGCATATAGATGCCTCATCCCATACAAAGAAACTTTGCCGACGTAACTAGCGTTTTTCGTCTGATTAAACTGATTACTTTTCTAAGAACATCGATCTCGTTCGGTTTCGTTCCACGGAAATAGATGGTGTTAGCAGCGACTTGCAAGTAAAAGGGTTTTCTCGGTTACTTACTTCGTGCATAGTTTTTTTTTTAAATACAGCGACTATTTGTTTTATAGCATTTTTTTGCCCATTTTTACAGTTTCATTGTACCAAAATGTGTAACAAAACAAATTTAAAAACCGGCCAAGTGCGTATCGGGCCTGGCTGTTCCAAGTACATTTTATAAGTTGGTCGAGTTATCAATCGTAAACGTGTAAAGCCTACTTAGCAGTGATAGTTCTCCTTTTAATCTTAATATATATAAATCTCGTGTCACAATGTTCGTCCTCAATGAACTCCTAAACCACTTAACCGATTATAATAAAATTCGCACACCATGTGCAGTTCGATCCAACTTGAGAGATAGGATAGTTTAAATCTCAAATTATAGTCGCAATTTTAATTTATTGCTAATTATTTGTCTGTTATTATTTGACAGTCACAATAACCTGACGCTATAACTCCAGAACGCACGAACCGATTTCCATGGTTTTGCATTCGTTGGAAAGGTCTCGGGCTCCGTGAGGTTTATAGGGTAAGTAGGGTAGGGTAGGTAGGGTAGGTAGGGTAGGTAGGGTAGGTAGGGTAGGTAGGGTAGGTAGGGTAGGTAGGGTAGGTAGGGTAGGTAGGGTAGGTAGGGTAGGTAGGGTAGGTAGGGTAGGTAGGGTAGGTAGGGTAGGTAGGGTAGGTAGGGTAGGTAGGGTAGGTAGGGTAGGTAGGGTAGGTAGGGTAGGTAGGGTAGGGTAGGTAGGGTAGGGTAGGTAGGGTAGGTAGGGTAGGTAGGGTAGGTAGGGTAGGGTAGGTAGGGTAGGGTAGGTAGGGTAGGGTAGGTAGGGTAGGGTAGGTAGGGTAGGTAGGGTAGGGTAGGTAGGGTAGGGTAGGTAGAGTAGGGTAGGTAGGGTAGGTAGAGTTGGGTAGATAGTGTTAGGTAGGGTAGATGAATGTTTGGTGTTTTTATGGCAAAACAAAGTTTGCCGGGTCAGCTAGTTTCTTTATATATATATACTACTGCCGTGATTTTTCCAACTAGCCAAATGCAACCATTTCGATTGCGCGGGGCGGGGGGGGGGTGATCTCTGAAAAGGGGAAACGGATCTCTGAACGAAAAATGGTTTCAACAGACCCGTAATATTTTTAAATGGGCTATACATGGGACTTATTAATATGTATATCCATGCCAGATTATAGCCTTCTAGTGCTAAGCCTCTGAGCTAAGCTGCGGACGGACAGATGGACATAGCGAAATTATAAGGGATCCTAGTTGATTTCACAACCCTAAAAATCGAGTGAATGCATCAGAAATTTAAAACCGCGCCATCTACTGGAATCAATTTTAAATGATCCATTCAAATAATTTTTGAAATGTGAATTAAGAGGCTAAGATTCCTTTATTTTATGCTTACGAAAGTTAATTAAAAAAGAATATCCAATTTTTAAGATCGTCTCTAGAAAATCTTAATATTTCACAAAACTCAATAACAAATCGAAGCCTATCACGCCATCTAGTGCAATTTATTTGAACCAAATTTTCATTCTTCTCGTTGGGTGCCCGTGCTGTAGTGACGTGATGCAAGAGCAGCTCAGTCAATCGCCAGGCCTTTAAATAGTGGAACTAAATACTTTACCTAATATCCAAGTGTTCATATGCGGGTTGTGATCGTATAGCCCGCACAGCAGCTAGTGCGGCGGCGTGCTGCACCAGCGGGAGACACGGCGACATCTTGAGCCACACCTGAAACAGAGTATCACCGCTAAATTAGTACGGTTCTTAAGGGTTTCGTCCTAATACAAAGCGCGAATATGCGATGTTCGCGTTAATTTTTATGGCAAAACCGAAAACCGCCCCGTCGGAGTGACGACACGAGCGAAATGATTGATGGTGAGAGGAAAATTTTGCGTGTGGCTTGGTTTACTTTCAGACCTAGAAAAGCGCTGTGTTCTCGATAACTTTACCTAAAAAGGTTTCACAGATAGTGCGGCAGGGCAACGTCGAAGATGGTTGGAGCTAGGGAAACGTAGTAGCCTCATCGATATAATGTAACCGTTGTACAGTTACCTGCAGCGACATGGCAGCTTGTCCGGGCGGCGTGATCCACACGTTGCCGCCGCGGCCCCTGCCAGCCGCCTGTCTCCGCGCCACTGAGCCCACTCCATGCGCCAGTGGAGCGCTGGTCACGTTCATGGTGGACGCCATCACGTCGGAGTACACCACCAGGCGCCCGAGACTTGTCGAAGTTAGGTTCTAGAAAAAAATAAGGAAGTAAATTATGAAAATTATACGAAAAAGAGAACACTACAGCGTTTTTTATTGCAATTTTAAACCTTATATACAAAAATACAAAGCTCCTTGTTACTACTCAAATTGAAGTACTCCAGGGTAGAGAAGTGATCGGGGCACTCGTACACGTGCACGGGCAGGAAGGCGGCGGCGGGCGGGAGGACACAGACACCAGTGGGTGATGTAGTAGATACTCACATCGAAGTACTCCATTGTAGAGAAGTGCTCGGGGCACTCGTACACTTGCACGGGCAGGAAGGTGACGGCGGGCGGGGGGACTCAAACACCACTGGGTTATGTACTAGATACTCACATCGAAGTACTCCAGGGTAGAGAAGTGCTCGGGGCACTCATACACGTGCACAGGCAGGAAGTCGGCGTCGGGCTGATGGACACAGACACCACTGGGTGATGTACTAGATACTCACATCGAAGTACTCCAGGGTAGAGAAGTGCTCAGGACACTCAAAAACGTGCACGGGCAGGAAGGCGACGGCGGGCGGGGACACACAGACAACTGGGTGATGTACTAGATACTCACATCGAAGTACTCCAGGGTAGAGAAGTGCTCGGGGCACTCATACACGTGCACAGGCAGGAAGTCGGCGTCGGGCTGATGGACACAGACACCACTGGGTGATGTACTAGATACTCACATCGAAGTACTCCAGGGTAGAGAAGTGCTCGGGGCACTCAAAAACGTGCACGGGCAGGAAGGCGACGGCGGGCGGGGGGACACAGACAACTGGGTGATGTACTAGATACTCACATCGAAGTACTCCAGGGTAGAGAAGTGCTCGGGGCACTCATACACGTGCACGGGCAGGAAGGTGGCACCCGGCGGGTGGATCGGCTCCTCTCCTCGCAGACACCACTGCACGCGCACGTCGCCCAGCGTCTGCACGCGCCCGCCCTCCACCAGCGGGCACGCCTCCACTAGCCGCAGTTTGTGCTGCGAGAGGAATAGTAGTTACTTAGCTGTGGCGGAAGGGCTTTAGCGAAGTTTGACAACACGCTCGGAATCTTCTGTCAGAAATTGTTGTTTGAAAAGATGTCAAGTCTCTTTGTATAAATGAGCTACTAATTTACAAAGAGACTTAGTTGGGCACAGAGTGTTACTTAAGCTGGCTACATCTTAATCGGGCTCATTAGACAAATTGTTGTATGCTCTAAGAAGAACGATTCCACACTGGGCATGTAAACCCCCACGCAGAAAAAGAGAGACATAGACCGGTTGTGCGTAGAACCTATGGTGAAGCTCCCCAGCTAGTGTATGTAAGACGGCGAAGAATATTGTTTCTAGTCCCGACTTTTTGTTTCTTTATAAGTAGATAAACTTATAAGTCAGGGACCTATCCAGGGTGCCGCCCAGGTTGAGGGTAGTTTACTATTTCAACTCTTTGCCAAGAGACAATGATTGTCTTATTTGACCGACGGTTACGAAGATGGCAAACATGCAACTGTGTCTTGGATCGGTATGTTTAGAATGTTTCTAGTTTCCAAAGCTTCCGTCAGTTTTTCTTCAGCCTCTTCAAAACTAGGTGTCTAGGCGGCTAATGCAAGGTCGTCTGCATATAATAAGGGTTTTGTGTGTGGAGAGCAAGGCTGGTCATTAGTGTAAATGTTAAACAGGGCCGGCGCTAGAACGCTACCTTGAGGGAGGCCGTAAATCTGACACGCCACCTACTTTTTGTGTCCTCAAGATGAACTAGAAAGCGCCGGTGTTTCAGCATAGCGCTAAGCATGCGTACGAAACCTATATCCTTCGTAAAATCGCCTACTTATTGCAGAAGTTGTTTGATGTTGACTGTATCTTAGGCTGCTGACAGATCAACAATTACAACACATATGATATCGTTCGCCTCAAACCCATCTTCTATTAATTGTGTAAGTTTGAGGGTCAGGTTAGTGCACGACTTTCCTGGCCTAAACCCAGCTTGCTTAGGGATAAGGTCTTGTTCAATTATTTGAGTAGATTGAGTATAAGCCTTTCAAAATTATGAAGTTATGGCATAAGAGGTACATAGGCCTGTTGCTTTTTTGTCTTTAGAACAATTTCCTGGCTTAAGAAGAGCAATTACTTCAGCACGCCTCCGAAATTTAGGGATCCGATGTTCTTTGAGGCCAGAGTTGGTCACGGTTATATCTCTAAGTAGCGAAATTTCCAATTACTGGACATGGTTATAATTCGAAATGTAACATACCTCAGGATGCCAAATAAGCCAAAAAAAAGAAATTTGACAACTGCATGTGTCAATTTTGTGTCCGAGATTAAAAACAGACTTTAGTTGACATTTTAAGTATGCGTGTAGCCTTGGCTAAAGAGTTTAGTATGCAGGCCCACAGCGGACGTGCACGCTGATAATTGTCTGATTTTATGAGACGTTTTACTTTAGGCATAATTTACCACAGATACAATAAGATTGGTTAATTGTATCATATTCTTGACAGAAAATTCCGAGCAACACAACATGCAACATCGATAGAAAAAATCAAAGTTCAAAATATTCACATAAGAAATTGATGATGTTCAGCATAATTTGGATCTGTTCTCTAAGCTCGGTTGAAATGGATGTATCTCGGTGACCAAAGCGATGATTTTAGATAAAAATATTATTGATTCTAATATTAAGATTTATTTAGTTCTATCGAATGTTGAGATATGATTTAGCTGTGAAATAAGAGGTGGTTAATAATAATAAATATTTACATTAAAACAGTAAAAGAAAGAAAAATGTTCGAAGCGATATGCGTGCATATTATTACAATACCAAAAATGCGATCCTTATTAATTAATGCACAAAATAAAAGCATAAGTAATTTAATAATAATAGAAATATACTTAAGTTTTAAGAGTGAGCTTTAAAACTGTTTTAAAAATCAAAACCGAAACTGACCCCATGGAGTAGATTCCTCCATTCGGTGGGACAAGTTTGGCGTCTTCCAAGGGCAAATGTTGCATTTCAAACGCAAAAATCGCTCTATTTTAGTGCTTAAATTTTCTTTCTTGGAAAGAACATCTCATCAAAGAGCTCTAAAACGCTGAAGTTTAGTGATTTAGAGGACCTAAAATTTTGGTTTTTGCGGCTCATCAAGCGCCATAAAATGTTACATTTCTGTTTTTGACCCATCAAACTGAAAGCACCATAAATGTTGCAGTTCGAGGCTTTAAAAATAGTCTAATGTTAAATCGTTGTGCTCACTCTTAAAACCGTGCGTTGTAGCATGTTTACTGGCACTAGTGCTGTCAAAGCTGTGCGTCTCACCGGGCATCACACGGTCACGTGGCCGGGGCCGGCCGCACGCTTGGGCCACGCCGCCTAGGGAACACGTCACTATCGTATACACAGGCCAGACCACCATGGACTGGATGACGGAAGCATTCTGTACTCTATGACACCGGGTGATGTGTTCTCGCGGTTGGTTCCTTTTTTAACTTTTTGCCGAATATGAGTTCTTTTGTCCTGATTCCATTTTTGAATGGCATGTTTAACGTACTTTTAATAAAGTCTATCAAAAAATACTTAGGCGCCTTCCTCGACGCGTTTTTTTCTGAACAGATGTATACGCTCGGTAAAAAATCTGTACCGAAACGATTTAGACCCAGTTTTATTATCCGTTGTTAACTCAACCAATGGTTAAATATGCTAACCAATGGTTTAAAATTTTGGTAAAACGCCCTTTTTGATCAATTTTTGCCTCACAAATTGTGAAATAAGTTGTAGAGTTTATTATTTGACCATTTGTTAGACTTATACAAATGATGAACAAACGCGTTTTTCCGAAAATTGAAACCATTGGTTAACATATTTAAGTATTGGTTGATTTAACTACGGATTAAAAAACTGGGACTTAGTCAGGAAGGCGCCTTGAGCTATTTATTTCATACTAGTAAATAAAAGCAAATAAATAATATATTTTTGAAGATTGATTTATGAGTCCGATTTATTCTTTTGAGTTTCATTCAGAATGAATGTACATTCTTTAGTAAGGAACAAGATTTTCGTAATGATTAGTAAGTCAAAAGAGACTGGAATAATTTTTCCAATAAATGTTGCATTCATTTAAGTTGATTTGTATCATGAATACAGCTTTGAAATGCATTCTGGCAGTGAAAAAAAATATTTAACGTTTTTTCATCGCGGTTAGAATACACAATGCGTTAGAATGGTTCTATGGTCTACCACATCCATACGAATGTCTCCAGATGACGGTGTTACTACTAAGCGAACAACACGTGACAGAATTCAATAGTTAGTTCAAACTCTCAATACAAACCTAACAATACATTACATCTAATGTATGCAAGTATGCACATCACAATTTATGTTTATCTACTCTTAATTCCTAGTAGTTGCTTATGGGCGACATTTATATTTTGATAAGCAACGGTTTGACGTAAAGAGGGTTGGGTTTTAGTGTATTTTTCCTTATTTGTCCTATTTGGTAAACAAACACAGTCCGAAAATCACGAGCTTCCGCGTCAATCACACTTATAGATATTTTGTTATGGCAACCCATGATCCCGATGGGATTTACCATCAGCAAATTGCTTTCATTCACTGTTTAGAAAAAAAAAAACATTTTATACTTCTAATTTCTAGACCCAGAGGCCTTTAAGGCGTATATATTCCCCAATGTTAATGCAGAACTGGCCGTGCACCCGCTCGGAGCCAGAAAATCAATATTGAATCTCCTTTCGGACAGTTTTATTTGCAAAATACTCTTTGATTTACATACGCTATTTCAGTTATGAAGAAATTCGAGCCATCAATTTTAATTTTAAACGTTTTGGAGGAGTATCCAAAAGTAGCGAAAAAATATCGTGATGTTAATTTTGTTTTTAAAGCAAAACTATTAGTTACACAACAAAACCATATTTCACAAATAATGTACATGAATAAATAATATATATTTTATAAATTAACCTAGCTCATATAGTCCTCGCCAAATTTCTTGGCCGCCCTGAAGTTGGTTTACCGGATGCGCGTGGCACGAAACGGTGCTGTTTTTATGTGAGATTTACTACTGCGCAGTCATTGTAGCCAACTTCAGGGCGGCCAAGAAGTTTCGCGAGGACTATACTAAGGATTATGCTTTAGAAAGTAACCGTTTTACGGCACTGAAGCGGTGGCTGTGCGTAATTTGTTAGTGAACCAATTAAAGTAAGAATTTTTATTAGGCAGGTCTTTGTAAGAAAGATAACGATATTCATTACAGATAACTGGTAAGAATTAAACATTTAAACATACTTATTTCCTCAAAATCGGTATCTCCTTAAGTCCACAATATTTGTTTGCCAAAGAAGGCAAGTAACGAAAAACACACTTTACGTAGTCGTTTAGCCAATCAAAAGTGATTCCAAAACCTAATATTTGAGCTGGGCCCCTCGGACGCAGCGCCTTATCAACGACCCCGTAACTTCAAAACAATTGAGTAACATTATTTGTTTTCCTAACACATTAGTGTATCAAAATATAAACATCAATATTCAGCAATTGCTACATTGATGGTGATGCGAAATAAACATATACAGTGATATTAATGGGGGTAGTAGAACATGGACTTACCACATGGTTTCCTAGGAAGAATCCTCTGGTGTAGTCGATCTGGGTGAGTTCCTTTGGCTCCTTGACATGAAGACCGAGAATGTCGCCTAGTATCTTGTGGATGATTCCCAAGCGAGCATCGTTGCTCTTCATGCCTTCGTCGCCTAAGTAGTCGCTGGGGTCTGCTTCTAAATGAATCTGGAACAAAATAAACATATTATTTATATTACACAGAGCCAATGATTTTTACTATTTATTCCATGGCTCAAATGAAAGACAGAGCGTATCTTTATCATTTAACATGTCTATTATCGGACAGAGAAAAAAAACCGGCCAAGTACGAGTCGGACTCGCGCACCGAGGGTTCCATACAAACCTCAGCTGAAAGGATTATAGAACTGAGTATTTGATATGAATTTCAATTTAATACCTCTTCATGAGGAAAGGGGTAGTAAGTTTAAAATTATTAAAATATTGTTATTATATGATGTAACTAAAAATTTACGGTTTTCGCAATTATGCCTTTATCTGTGCTATAAGACGTTGCTTCGTACCAAATTTCAAGATTCTGAGTTCACGGGAAGTACCCTGTAAGTTTTGATTCCCTTGCGAGGGTCGAAAATTTGCGGCATAAACGGCTGTATCTTTTGATTGTGTTGGCTTAGAAGTTTGATTTTTTCACAGCTTTAAGGGACAGTAGACCTGAGTATTTGATATAAAATCAGCAAATCAGCATCAATCAACTTGATACCTCCACGCGCTCCTGAGAAAAAGGGTCTTGACAGACAGAAAGACGGACGAACAACAAAGTGATCCTATAAGGGTTCCGTTTTTTCCATCCACCAGATTCCAATGACCTTTACCAGACAAGGAAACATCATCAAATCATGTGACATTTGTATTTCCGAGCAAGAAGAGCATTCGCGAAGGACACACTTTGCCCCGGGATACCAACTCTGATTTGACCCAATAAAGTCAACACATCAGTGTCTTTCAACTGTTTTACTAACTGTACCAGGTTGTTAACAAAACTTAGATTACTTACCTGTGAAAAGATAGCTATGCCTCTATTCGTGAGGTCAGTGGCCTGAAGCAGTGAGGGCGTGCGCCAGGTCTCCTCCGAAGCCAACACCTGGATGTCCAGCTCATGGCCAGGATGCCCCGTGTATTTGGACGGCCTACACATAAAACAGCTGATATAGACCTTTTCCGAGGCCGTGTTATGAAGTGTTACAGCCTTAGGGTGAATTTCGACAGTAAAACTGAGCGCTATCAGCTTTTTTATTATTGACTAGCGGACGCCTCGCGGTTTTACCCGCGTCGTTCCCGTTCCCGTGATAATACAGGGATAAAAAGTATCCTATGTCACCCGGGGATAGTGTAGCTACTCAACGGTGAAAGAATTTTTGAAATCGGTCCAGTAGTTTTCAAGTTTATTCGTTACATAAAAAATACAAAACTTTCCTCTTTATAATATTAGTATAGATAGATTCGCATTTGATAACTCTCTCACCTGATCGAAACTGCATTCAAAAGTTGTCAATATCAATGTTTAACAACTATGACTGACAGTGATTATTCTAAACAATGACTGACAGTGATTATTCTAAACAATGACTAACATTGATTATTATAAACAATGATGACTGTTGAGCGCGGTTCAGATAAGCGTATCGCGTTCAGTTTCATTGATGAAGTTCGCCCTTAATTTTTTCGTTGGGAAAAAGGATAGTGCTATTCGCCTGTATAGCTCTAACTATCTCTTTTGCATTGGAAAAGTATAGGCTGTAACACGTCACAATACGGTCCTTAAAAAAGAAATGACGCCTTTCGTATAGGAAATTAGAGGAAGGAGCATTATGTTTGGCGTTTTGTATGGATTATTCAGAACGTAGTTTTATTTTCACCCCAGATATGTTAACACAGCCTAAAAATCATACAAATATCGTACTGCATTCCAAGTGACTTGGCTGTGTGTTGAAAAAACCAAACTTTCAGCTGTTGTGGTACTAATACATTCCTCCATTTTCTATACGAAAGGCTGTCTGGTATCAACATTAATTTACAACTTGCGACACAGCTAGTGTATTTATATTTATACATTTTGTTGTTGCAAGTCACAGAATAAATACTGTACAGATACTTCACTTCCTACACTCAACGCCATACGGACAAATGTGTTTTGTATGTATCATTTTTTGAATACATTAAAGAGCCGACAAACACATGGCAAACCGCAGGGTAGCGTAATTTTTACGGGCTAATGAATATCAACCTTGCGCTAGTTTAAATAAAATTCTATTCAAGTCCAATCATCGGCGCGCACAGATGTAGGTACACGGTACACGGTTAAAGTTTCTTATTTTCGACTTTATTCAAGAATGAAAAGAGATGCAATGTTGATATTTATTTGGCAGGACTTTGCGAGTTCTGTTCTATTCTGACTTTCGAGCAAATAAATTGTGCGTGTCCCATGGCGATGGATACCAGAAATGACGTACCTAACTGAGCATTAATCTACGTCTAAAAGCGTCAGTAGGCAACTAAAATACTGTGTTCCGTGATCCGCCCAGAGACAATTTCGATTTCGTTTGATTGATGACAAATGGGGCAATGTTTTTTTTAAACGGCAGACGTCATAAGTTGTGTCTACAACAGTGTTTTTTTGTAATATTAATGTAAATGTCATTCCTTGCATTGTGTTACTTCTAAACTACAATTTAATATGTATAGCCATAGTCCTTGTCAGCCACTCGCTAAATAATGTAACTAGCTTAAATTGTATAATACACTCATGTAAAGTTGGATAATAAAAGTACTGTATAGGTATGTAATTGTAAAGTTCATGTAAATCAATATTAAAGAAAGACAACACAATCTACACACACAAACATGCATATTTTTTGATTTAAAGTAAAATTAAGCATTTCAAGAAAGTTGAAATAAATACTTATTAAAAAAATTAATGTTCTGTTTCATGTACACATCATTTGTGAAAGTGGCACTGCTTTTAAAATTAAACACTAACCCTCAGTTTCCCACCTTAAAATTATCGCAGAATTAATGTGACAAATTGTCAACCACGCGTTATCTTCTGTGATTGGCTGTTGAAAATTCATTCAACCAATCACAGCAGATAACGCGTGCTTGACAATTTGTCACATTAATTCTGCGATAATTTTAAGGTGGGAAACTGAGGGTAAGGCCGTTTTTTACGATACGACACACGACACCGCAAAATGTGGTCACGATTCAAAACTCCTATATGTATGGACCGTTTGTTCATTGCACGACACCGCACCACACGCGACACGATTATCATACGGTTTTTTCGGCTATGTCGTCGCGGCTTTTAAGCGGTGCCGATTTAGCGGCTGAACAAAACCGGTATGACCTTGTTGACGACACGACACACGCTTTTAGAACAATACAAGTGCACTGCAGTGTTGTTGCAGAATCGTGTCTAGTGAACAAACGAACGGACGAGAGACCGTATGCAATGTGACAGTGTTTCTTTCAGGCCTCCCCCGGAGTAGCCTTACTGCCCCCCGGGGCGTTTGGAAATACCAAACGCCCCGGGGGGGCAGTAAGGCTACTATATCAATAGCAATAGGTTGCCGCTCGTTCACTTTCGTGCATCAAACAGCAAATTTACGTATATTCGCGACGAATATCCCTACAATTTGGCAAATTATTTAAATCTGGTATCATTTTAGAGGCTGGAAACCCTTTATTGACGTGAAGTGGCACTCAATCAGCCAATCAGGCATTGAGTAGTGCATTACATATTAAAGTAGCCAATCAGAAACCAGAATAACTCTAAACAGCTGTATATTAGATTATTAGATAGTTATTTCGCGAAATTTGTAGAATGAAATTTATAGCGCTCTGTGTCCTTATCGTTATGTGCGTAGTGGTTACATACTCTTTGGTTATGTGTACGCAAGTAAAAAGCCACGAAGAATAAGTGTAAACAATATTATTCTTCGTGGCTTTTTACAATGTTACTTATTTTTTTTATTTTTTTTATGATAATTTTTTTTTCAGCTTAGCATCTTATATTCATTAAAATATTTATACTTTGTTTCCTTTATTTACTCCGCCCGCCCATATATCTTAACCGCCCCCCAGAGAATTTTGCCTGAAAGAAACACTGGTCATGTGTTAAAAATCGTGACCACAAATCGTGTCGTGCGGTGCCTCGTGAACAAACGACCTAAATCTCAAGGCGTAATAATGTGTCATAAGAATATGAGGGGGCTGAGAATTAAAAGACTTCTAAGTCAATAGTATGTTTTGCGTACCGATACATATTATTTTCCTGACTTGCTCTGTAAATTGATCAAAATGTTATTTATAAGCACAATATTTATTTGAGGACACGGAGTAATAAGCTAATGGAGAGACAACGTGCGTTTCAATTCACAAAAGCAGCGAGACAAAATGTGACACTCATAAACAATTTTACTTTTTAGTACTCCATTTGCTCACTACTCTGTGTTTGCAAGAAACACATATCACACACACAGATAGACAGAAACATAACAAATAAAATCGGTCTTACTGTCTATCGCTTTCAGTGGAGAACTGTTTCTTGGCAGGAGAGGCTTGGTAGCAGAATATGTGATGCTTCATCTTCACAGACTTCCATTTATCGTAGTTGAATTGTACTACTTCATTCTCACGAACCTGGTTATAAAAAATGCACTAAGATAATTTAAATAATAATATTTAAATTGTGGGCCAAAGTTAGACACAGTTTGGCTTGCTTCTATGAAAGTTATAAGTTTAGAGCATAGGAATAGAACTAAATGTGTTAGTGGATAGCAAGTCTGCGTGTGGAGACCGCGTACAGGCTGGTGTAACATAGGCCACCTCAGTTAAATTGGCCGATGACCTTAAAAAGGTGACTGGGACGTACTGGATCCGGCAGGCGGAGAATCGGGCGTTGTGGCATCGGTGAACTGCGTTGTGCAGAATTGATTGAATGAGTGGATACCTAACCACCACTTTTCCGCACTTAAAGACTCGCATTTGGTCCGTTGTACGTGCAGGCCTCCTCTCTGTGAGAGGGAATGGGCCGTAATCCACCACGCGGGCCCGTGCATGTTGGTGGATGTCACATGTCTTCAAATTTTTGGTTCTAAGACATGCCGATTTCCTCACGATGTTTTCTTTCATCGTTTTTGAGATCAGTCGTGATGTAATTATTTACACAAAATAAAGCGCCTGCCTGGGTACCCACGACCTACAACTTGTAAGTCGCGTTACCACTGAACCACCACTGCTCTCGTGACTATATTGACCATTTGATTCAATTTCATATTCAACGCCTCTGATTAAATAGAAGGCCTAATAAAACAAAAGCTGTAACAGCAGAACTCTGACATGTTCTTCATTCCTCGTGAGATACATACCTCAGCAGTCTTATAATACGGCAGCACAGTGTGTAGTAGATCAGAGCAGAGCGCGAGCAGCCTGCCGCCCGCAAGTAGGTGCGCCAGCAGCAGTGGCGCGGCGCGGCCCACGCATCCCGCCACTGCCACCAACGCGGCGCGGCCCCGCCAGGCACCGCCCTCTAGCGCCTCGCGGGACACCACGTATAACGTATACCTGACCATTTACGTAATATATACTTTAACTGTCCCACTATAGAGCAAAAACAAAAGTAAAAGCCTCTTTGCACACAGACCATTAATTATCTATTCTTAATAATTGACTAGTCATTGTAATTTTAAATTTTGATTAGTATTTATTTTGGAACGTTGCGTCTCCCTTCTGGAGGTTGGCGTTAATGGCTGCGACACAGTTCCACTTCCGCAATTCGGCTGCAGATTTCTTCACAATATTTACTTTATCTTTTGAAACTGTTTGAATCAATTATTCAAACTAAATATCTATCAATGACCACAGGGTAGAGATAACAATATAGTTTTGTTTTTAATTAATTTTGTTGTCCTAATTAATAAACAGAGTAGTTAGCAAATACCCAGACACATACACTGCCATGCAAAAATGTTGAATGTTTATACCTCCACTAACTCCAGGGTTACATTCCTGATGTGACTTTCAATTTCAAAAGTTGATAAGTGAATTTATTTTGTCCATGCTCAGTCAAACTTGTTGAATTTGACTGTAGGAATGCACCGCGTCATTTATTTGCATTCCATTTGCTACATACTCTGTGATAAAACTTTTTCTCATGACAGTGAAGTGCTTTTGAACATGCCTAATAGTGCAATTTTGTTAGCCAATATGAAATGTTTAAGAACTGCAATGCAATAATTTTAAATGCCAATGAGTTAAGGATAACACAAAATAGTAAATAAAAAGAAAAAATACGAAGGTTGAACAAATTGCAGTTGATTTGATATGAGCCAAGCTTGTGTTAGTTTTATAAAAGCTCAGCATATCATTAGAACACAGAAGACACTCACACTCACCTATCGCAATCCAGTACTTTCCTAAGGGACGCCTCCAAATTATCTCTAGCTACTACACTATCGGAATATATCAACACATTCGGTGACTTCGTATTCACTAATGGACGGGAACTTTTCACAGATTTCGGCGTACTCTGCTGAGACGTGGAACTCCTTGCCGCTTCCTCCTTAACAACTGGGTAACATTCTATCTGGGACTGCGGCCTCTTTGGCCCAGTCGTACTAACTATTCTTTTATGAGTAGTAACAGACTTAATTTGACTAGATATGTTTAGTAAAGAAGTAGAGAGCTGGCTCGTGCCTTTCTTCAAGTCTAGTTTTAAACTAGATTTCTTTGGCGTGATATTGTGTTGTATTTCTACTGTTACATTTTCCACTACCACTTCACTTTCTTCATCAGGGTGTGTCTCCTCTGCCTTTGCTGTAGTTTCTGTTACTTTATTGCTTTCTGGAGGGTTCTCCTCTTCTCCTGATAATGACTTGCCAGTATTACAACTGACATCAGCTAAGGTGACAGTTCTCCTGGGAGGTGGTACTTCCAGCACTATATCTCCACTGTTTCCATTCATTTGAATAGCATTTTTGGTGTCAGACTTGATATCTACAACTTTGGACAGTTTTCTGAGCAGGGCTGCGTGTACTGGCCATTGGAATTCAGTTGCTGGCTTTTGGAGATTGTACTGGATATCACTGCGGAGACTTCTCATGGAGGGGTCTGAAGCCTTGTTGGGTTCTCCTGATAGTTGGACAGCTGAAACATTAGACGTATTCTATTTAAATGGGTGATTTAAGAATACTTTTTAGGTATACCATAAATCCACAGAAATGTTTTTTTTTTAAAGTTACTCTTAACAAAGTGGGTCTTACTCTGTATCCTGACCACAGGCAAATTGTGATCTATGACAAACTCTCCACCAATGAAGTTGAAACCAATGACAGAAAGGTGTTCTATGTTAGTCTTCACTATTATTGCTAAGTGTGAGCCTGCTTTCCATGCCACGGGCTGACCCATTGATTCTAACTGGAATCAAATTAGAGATGATACAAAAATACAACTCTGCAGTAAAAAAGTTTTATAAGAATGGCAGATAAGATAACCTTTCGTTTAGGTATTCATAATAAAAATATTATACATTAATATCATTATGCTGTAATAAAAATAATTGCATTGATTTAATTGGTAGAGGATCACAATAGCATGATTTGCATGTATTTAGGTAGTGACCATTAAAAGTAACCCAGAAAGTAAAGTTTAATGATTTTCTTAGCATTTTCATGGTAAATACAAGTCTTTAAAAAAGTTCAAATATAATGCTGACAATAAACTTACTGTAATGATATCTTGTCCTGAGTTATCATGAGGTTCCATCTCACATTCAAACAGTACATCTACATCTAAGTCGGTAATAGGGGACTGATCACTGGAGCCCAATGGTAGACCGTTATTACAGGACACCCAGTCATTAATCTCTATCATCTGGGTCGGTTTCATGCTGCAGATCCTTGTGGCATTTGTGTAGTCGAGTAAATCACATAGATATGCATTTTTTGGGTTCGTACACAGCTTAGAACTAAGCGTAGGAGTTTCTGTAAATTTAATTATTTATTTACGAGTTGCAGTAGATGTAAATTACGTAAATAAAATTAATTAGTAATGCTTAAATTGTGTAAATGACTATATTTAGCCGGTCGATTAATTAGCGCAATAGATAATTAACAAATGAGATAATGAACTGTATTTTTATTTGTCTTGTAAAATTCAAATGTGTGACATAACTGTCTCATTATTATGTTAGGACACTTACCAGCAGCATTTTCAGGAACTTTGCAGAACGCGACACTCGTGTTACCGCTCAGAAACTCGAGTAGACGAGCTCTGAACGAGCGAATGCGCCAGGTCTTTATAAAGGTCATAGCAATATAAATCGGTGTGAAAAGCATGGTCACAACGAGCACAACACCGTCACACAACCCTAACACAGCAGCATTTTAAACCGACGGACTAACTAACAATCGCAGTCATTCAAAACTTAAATAAATTGGGTTATCGATTCTAAAGTCCATCGATGAAGCAAAAAGTGTTAGTAAATAAAACCGTATAAAATACACAGTAAACAAAAAATACCTAATGCATTTAATTTTTTTACACCTACGCAGTAGACTTACGGCTACACTTTGTTATATATTCCTAATAAATTATTTCAGAAATTCGATAATTCATTTTCAGTCGCTAGGAGTCAAGTGCGTTCCGTTTCCCTGAAACGTGCCAGTAGGAGTCAAGGACTATAAATTTTTATTAATTATAAGGACGCTCACCAATCCATTAAAAACTTCTGAAGTGTTTAGTTAATTATAAAATCAATATTTATAGATTAATTTACTTTTAATTAAAATGATAGAAAGTTTTAATATAATAAAGTTCACTGAAAATGTGTCTCAAAATTTTTATTTACGTATAAAGAAACGTCTTTGTCGGCTGTCAAAATTTTAAATTTCTGCGTTCATGAAATAAAATGCGTTCGTACCTACTTCGCCAATTTCATCCATTTCATTTTCATTTTATACTCACTTCACTTGACTGCTGAAGATGGGAAAAAGATTTAAATAAACAAAGATCGTTCAAGAAGCTAATGAAACAGTTTACCTAATTAATGTCATGGGAAACTGCTAGCTAATTGCAATAAGTAGGTATAGTAAGTAACTGGTTTTCTTTATATAAACAGGGTGACTCCACTGCATTAATTACTTATCCTCTTTGGATGAACCGTATTTAATTTAGCTAAGTATTTACCAAGTGTTTCATTTACAAAAATTTTATTATTGCGCCATTAGAAAAACCACTAGCCACCAACTAGTGCCGCTTATGCGTGTAAACTCAGTGGCTATGAGGCGGCCACTAGGCTCTTATTGCACTCGCCGACTGACCTAAGAATGGCTCAGAGGGACAACTCGGTGAATGAAACGCAAAGTGAGCGACGAGTTTAATTAAAGTACTTTCAAGCGTTGCTTTCGTTAGCGGCCAGAAGTCACCTAGTGTGCGGAGGCTCTTAGGTAGGTACAGATTAGCAGATGTACTCAAAATATGAAACAGTCCTGCGATTCATTAGACACCCCATCCTAATTCCATTAGTAAGTATGTAGCTGGTAAGTAGTACCTACCAGACTACTTAGATAAGCACCATATAATGCATTACCGCTCAGCTTGTAAGGTTAAATATTTAACTTAAATACGGTTATTGTTATTATAGGTGATCTTTACTCCGTTAGGCTTGTTAGCAATCTTTATAGCTGCCTCTAAGCAGGTATCTAGAAACGTAAAAAAAAACTTTTTGCTAAAAAATACTACCGACTTCCAAATACAAAACTACAAAGTCAAAAATAACTTAATTTTTTGAAGTCGGTGTCTTTCGTAGGTACCATTTTTTTGCGTTAAGGACACCGACTTCAAAAAATTAAGTTATTTTTGACTTTGTAGTTTTGTATTTGGAAGTCGGTAGTATTTTTTTGCAAAAAGTTTTTTTATTTTTCACTTTTTAGTTGTACGTACCTAATAGGCAAGTTAGTAAGGGAACTATTTCGCCAGAATAGATTTCATGAAACTTGAACATAACCGGTGAAATGAGAGATCTGCTTACCCCTTAAGAGTGAACTGGCGTGATGTAATGTTATGAAATGGTATAAACAACAAACAGACATGCGATTGCAGCAATCTCGAGAGATTTGCCGTTATTTATTGAAGAGTTCTGTTGTATATCTCCGAAGTTCTTCATCAGATCTTCACCAAATTAAAATGGGACCAATTTCGGAACATACTTTTTCAAACAAAAAAAGAATTTTCAAAATCGGTCCACAATTGACGGAGTAATCGGTGAACATAAACAAAAAAAAACAAACTTGAAGTCGAACATAGAACCTCCTCCTTTTTGGGAAGTCGGTTAAAAAGTAAATGAGCGTGATCGATAAATAGACATCATAATAAAATTACAGTTCACAATTGAGTTCATAATATTTTGTGAACTGTAACACACTAAGAATTTCTCCTCTATCTTTAAACTCACAAACACAAATAGCTAGACTCGCAGGCTTATTACGTATCTTTGGAAGAGCAAAACGATAGCGATTTGCACTTGACTGCAGGTAATTCCGACTTTTATCACATAAAGCCTTTGATCGCTATCGTTTTGCTCTTGCAAAAGATACGTAATACGCCTGCCGGAACAACTATTTTCAGGCTACACAAATATTTTTCTATGCGCGAATCGAACTCGCGACATAGTGCGGCAGCCGATCGCTAAACCACTGCGCCAACCGTGTCGTTAATTTTGTGTCATCATAGCAATAGGATAGGCAGGGACGTCTGACGTCTTCCCAAGTAAACCACTTAACTTATTTTTTTATATATTAAGTAACCATAGGAATTGGGCATTTCAACTCTTTATTCTCGATGCCTTGAAAATTTTAACTCAGTGCTATGACTAAGGATATCTTAGCTACACTTTGCTAGCGTTTACACACTACACTATGCTGATAAGGATCATGGACGGTATGCAACTTTTATTCATATTTTTTTTTGACATGGGTTTATCCATGTCAAAAAAAAATTGCGTCTCTTCCCTAACAAGGCAATCCAAAAACCTAAAGAAAATCGGAGGATACAGTTTGGTGTTGCACTGTTGCAGCTCCTTACCTATCATCGACATCCGAAGTTTGATCCTTAAGCTATCTAAAGAATCAAAGTATTTGATAAATAATAATAAAACATGGACATCCGAAGCCTCGAAGGCCCGTTACGTAAAACACACGGCCACACCCCAATTTGATTTATTTACCGTTTGCCTAATAGGGAGTGACCATGTTTACATATAATTAATAAATCTACCACATATTTATTCTGGTATGGAAGCCAATTACACATCCCTCATTAAGACCACTATCTCACTACCGTCATCCGTCGTCACTACGGATCTTATAAACATCAAAACATTCCTTTATTTATACTTATAACACAAATAACTATATGCCTTCTACTTGCATATATATAGGTGCTTACAGATCTATTTTTGTTTATGTTATTGTACAGTCAAGGGTCAAAAGTGCAGTCGTACTCTACCAAAACTTAAGTGTCTATAATTTCGATGAAGATATGGTTCACGACTGAATCGACTGATAACTAATCTATGAATATTCTTTAGCATAGATTTTAAAGTAACTAGGTAGATTTAATTGGTCCTGCAGCGTAATTTCGTAGGTGGATTCGGCTAGGCAAAAGGTTTTGACCCCAATCTACTAATCACACCAGTCGATGACTATCCTTCTTCTTCAAAAAAGCTTTAGACAGTTTAGTTTTGGTAGAATACGACTGCATTTTTTTAACCACTCATATCAGAAGGCAATCTGTGGTCACTTCCGAGCGCCACATATATTGACCTACTTTACTTTTTTTAAACAATAATGTTATTATTTAGATAGGGATCGCGTTTCAGTTGTTAAAAACTTGTTGTTATTGGAAGCTTATCTTTGTCATAATAACTTATATATGTAGGAAGATAACCTTCACCTGATTCCATCCGCAAATTACTCGCTATTGATTTATTTTTAGGGTTCTGTACCCAAGGGGTAAAAACGGGACCCTATTACCACAGATAATATAATACTATCTATTACTAAGACTCCACTGCCCGTCTGTCTGTCTGTCATCAAGCTGTATCTTATGAACCGTAATAGCTAGACAGTTGAAATTTTCACAGATGATGTATTTCTGTTGCCGCTATAACAAAAAGGAAAAAAATATATAGTAGGTCTCCCATACAACAAACGTGATTTTGTTGCTTTTTTTTGCGATAATGGTACGGAAGCCTTCGTGCGCTAGTCCGACCCGCACTTGGCCTGTTTTTTATCACTCTTTGAGCTCATCAAGAAGCTAAACCAGACGGAACTTTTAACTGCATTGTTATTTTTAATTATGACTCTATTCTCGCTCTCTCGAGAGGAAATCTACAGGCAAGTTAGAAGTCAAGTGACTGTAGGGGCACAGGTGAAACAATATCCCGTTGTAGAGTTAAATGCTTTCTCCACGTTGTGATACATACACGTTGTAATCACACTCTTACCTATTAGGTAAATATCTAAACACCAATTATCACCATCCGTCTAACCTTTATGCAACACTGTTGCGGTAGGTCTGCAATTCTGCATAAAGGTTAGGTTCTGTTTCGTCACGATCCTGTATTCGTCGAATGGTTAGGCAGAAGTGTAATCCAAATTGTACCAGTTACGTGTATATTCCATGTAGTGTGATTCTTTTCCTATAATCCCATTAGATTTTGTGCCGTACTTTAATAGTCACCCACAAATATAAACACTAAACTTTGCAAACAATTAATTAGCTCATTATTGTTTACTCCGAGTGATTAATGTTCACGGTCATCAAACAGGCACATAACTAGATTGCGGCCTGTTACCGAGAAATTCCAAATTGGAAAACCCAATAAGCGTTTTATACACCTACACAATATTATTGTGAAATATTGACGATTGCGCAATACATCTGGACGTCTAGGGGTAGTATTGAAAGATCGAACACAAGATTGAGCAAGGATACATTATATTATTAGAGCAGTGGTGCAGCCGGATGGCGGCGCCAAGGGGGGGGGGGGGCAGGGAGGGGCTATTGCCCCCCTCGTGATTTTGAATTTTGATCGACCTACTGTGCACAGTAGAGCTACCTCCAGCCCCGGATCTACAATTTTTTCGAACCGGGGCAAAACCTTGATAGTGGCGCCCCCTCCCTTCAGTGTATGAGAAAAACTGTTAAAACTGTCAATGAGTAGCATTTTTCTAACCATTTGTTTAAATATTAGGTATTTACCTATGAAATTTGCGTTTTGTCGTACTGGCCACTTTGATCTCAAATATCTCCTCTTTGGTTTGGAATTCCAATTTAAATTTATACAGCTATTCATACAACTCATACTTTTGTGTTTGAAATACCGTAATTCAATTGTTTTTCCTCTTTTGGTTTTTGCTTTGCGCTAGTCACACGTATAACGAAACTATCCCTTAGCTTATCAGTTGAGCTTTATTATTTGATCTGTAAGCTCGAAGGACAAGCTAAGGCGTAATTTCGTTGTCCGTGAGTGCGTGTAATTGTGTATTTGTACGGCAAGGCTTAGATTGAACCGGCTTCACTTTGTTGTTTGCAACGTTCCATCTTGACTTTTATTTGATCTGAGCGTGGCACAAAACACAGTGCGTTTTTGTTCCAATGTTTTCGTTCTGGAAATTTCGACTTGCAGAACAAGCCCCGTGGACGGCCTGAGACCAAAGTTGATAATGAAGAATTGAAGGCTATACTATAAAGTAAACGCGCGTCGTTGCTACGTTACATTACTCAACCGGCACAATAATGAAGGGATTTTAAATCGAATCATTACTATCCAAAGGATTATTGTACAGGATCCACTTTCCACAGAAAATGGGTCCTGTACAATAATCGGAAACGCTCAACGCAATGGCTGAACCCTGGCGAATCAGCCAAATCCTGCCCCAAGCTAAAATTGACTCAAAAAAAATTGCTTGTGAGCGTTTGGTGGACTAGTGCCGGTGTCGTTCACTACAGCTTTCTTAAATCTGGCCAGACGATTACGGCGGATGTCTATTGTCAGCAACTGCAAACCATGATGGAAAAGCTAGCTGCTAAACAGCCGAGGCTGGTCATTCACTCTAGGCCACTGCTGCTTCAGGACAACGCTAGATTACACACTGCACAACAGACGGCTACCAAATTAGAGGAGCTTCAAGCAGCAAGAGGAAATTTGGATAACTTCTTGCAAGGGAAAAATTTCAACTCCGATGGGGCAGTCCAAAGCGCCTTCAAAGATTTTATTGATTCCCGTCCGAAATGGTCTTTTTAGTAAAGGGATCAATGAACTACCTATGAGATGGCAAAAGTGCATAGATAGCAATGGTACATACTTTGATTAAATAAATATATTATATTTAAAAAAAAAGTCTTTATGTTCCTCCCTTACAAAACGCCAATTTCATATGTAATGATAATCCTTTAATAAATTTAAACTTTTTACTATATAATAAGTAATAACTTTCATTTGTGACATAAAACAGAAACAGAAAAAATATATAACCAGGAAAGACTATAACTTTACACGGTGTGCTTTCTTTTCTGCGAAAGAATCTATTAGCTCCTCAAAGTCCGTCGCATATGCAGTTTTGTATTCAAAGGCCAAAAAGTAAGCTAGAAAAGTTTGTTGTCAAACAAATTATACCTAATAAGATTCGATAACTTGATAAAAACCTATTAGATTGTAGGAAAAGAGGCTTCAGTTGTTCGATATTTCGAATTCTTGTCTCAAGAATTTGGCGCCCCCATGAAATGCCGCCCGGGCAAGTGCCCCGGTTTGCACCCCCCTTAGAACCGGGGCTGGCTACCTCTACTGTGCACACTGTGTACCTACGTAGAGCGATTGTTTATAAGCCTCAGGAGGCTAAAAGCCCGGTTAAGAAGCACTATGGGGGAAATTGCTTCAATGGTCTGCCGATGATGAGTGTGCACAGAAAACTTACAAGACTTTCATAATAAAGTGGTCGAGAAGTTTACAAAAAAACCCCGAAGATTGAGCTCTTTTTATTTTTTATTGTTTTTGATAGGTTCGCGTTTGACCACTATCTCACCCGATGGTAAGCGATGATGCAGTAACTTATTAAAAAAAAAATAACAAAAATTATTTACAACTTTTTAGTTATTTTTTTTTATTTAGGTACATTTTAACATATAAGTGTTATATAAAATATAAAACCCTTTAAAATGGCGCCAAAAATTCGCCATTTATTTCTTTTAAAATTTTTATGTAGCCAGTGACACTCGAAGGTTAAGACGAATCGATTGACGTAAGAATCGTCAATATCGGCCAACGCGTTTGGTCTCTAGAAAGTCACATAGGAACAAACATACATACATGGACTGATAAACACATTACCCTCCTTCGGCAGTCGGGTAAAAAAAAGTATCTCGCTGGACTACTTGTATCTTGTAATTGTCAACTTTTTTATTCTATTATATTTTATTGTGTCCCAAATTCATTTTATTCTAATACATTTAATAACTTTGTTTACAAGTTTTATTTATTTTTGAGCTTTACACATTGGACTTAGTACCGTTTTTATCACAATCGCTGTAGGGGTAAGACGCGAACTACCAGTATAAAGCTTCATGTGCTTTTGACTGGATTTTTTTTCCCTTCGTCCGTATATCAATCAACTTGCCTCGCCCTGGGCCACCCAAGGGCGTCCAAACTAATACGTAAGGCGACTTACGTATCGTAGTTCGTGGGTTCGAACCTAGGCAGGCGCTGTACTTTGTGTAAGTTATTTAATTACCACTGGTTTAAAAACGGTAAAGGGAAACATCTTGAATAAATCGGATGTCCTAGATCAAAAATTTAAGATATGTTACATTTAACAACACGCACTGGGCCATTCCCTCTCTGGCAGAGAAGAGGCCTGTATCCCAACAGAGGGAACATTAAAAGGCTGGTGATGATGGGACGCCTAACAATTTACCTGACCCGGACATCGAACCCTGGACCTCATGATCAGCAATAGCGTTTGCGACCACTGGACTAACGATTTAACCTGTACCTATATACTTACTACTTAGTTCTTCAAAATCCTATTTTGTAATCGGAGTAACTTTAACGCCCACTGAGTGAAACGGTCTTCCAACACATGTCCGATTACCAATCCTTATAAAAGGCTATGCTGACCAAACTGCACGGCTGCAGGCATATAAAAATTAGTAGGTTGGTAGGTAGGGTAGGCAGGATAGGCAGTGTAGCCAAGGTAGGCAGGGTAGCCAGGGTAGCCAGGTTATTAAGGGAAGTCAGGGTAGGCAGGGTAGGGGCAGGGTAGCTAGGGTAGCCATGGCAGCCAGGGTAGCTCGGTACGCAGGGTAGCCAGGGTAGGCAGGGTAGCCAGGTTAGCCAGGGTAGGGGCAGGTTAGCCAGGGTAGACTGGGTAGCCAGGATAGGCAGGGTAGCCAGGGTAGCCATGGTATCCAGGGTAAGCAGGGTAGGCCAGGGTAGGCAGGGAAAGCAGGGTAGTCAGGGTAGATAGATAGGTAGCCAGTTGACGGGAGCGAAGCCCCGAGGGTCAGCTATAGTTACTTATAGAGTAGGTATTTGTTATAATATGCTCTTTCATGTGGACAAACTCTTTGCCTTGTAGAATTCACTGAGACACGCAATTAGACTGCTGGTCAGATGGGGATATGAATGATCCGATCAGTGCCCCACAATGCCCCATCTCCAGTCCTGCTCCTTGTGTACAAACACCTGCACCATGACAGACCTTTGCGAGGCCATCGCTAAGGCTGTTGACTGTCGACGTGGCTATGAGCTCTGGTCCAACAAGTACAACGAATTAACCTTTGAACATGGAATCCTCATGAAAGTCAAGATGTCGGGACTCCGCCAGGTTTTTAGAATATCATGTGAATATGATTTAATACAATATTCTACTATATCATACTTTCATAGTAAAATTCGTCGATTGTAAGATACTATGATCCGATACTTGGCTCAAAATGATACTTTTTCTTCAGGCGCTTTTCTATACCAATATTATAAAGAGGAAACATTTTTTTGTTTGTTTGTACCGAATAGGCTCCGAAACTACTGGGCCGATTTCGAAAATTATTTCACCTATGAAAAGCTACTTTATTCCCGAGTAACATAGGCTATAATTTTGACGGGAGCGACGCCGCGGGGGTCAGCTAGTCTGATATAAATTTATACAATGTTTTTATTGAAATTACAGTTTTAAAAGTATAATTACGATTCAAACGTAGTCGTAATATATCGTATTAAAATATGGCGTGTTCAGTTTAAGATCACGCCATGAGCTTTTCATTGTCTAAATACTTAGTGATCACTTTCTTTTTAGTATATTGAAATTTTATGACTGTAGATTTTTACTATGAAAGTATGAAATAGTAGAAATATTGTATTAAATCCTAATCCTATTCACATGATATTAGAAAATCCTGGCGGTGTCCCGTCATCTTGATGTTCATGAACATAGAAAAAATCTACTCTAGCGATCTTATCAAAATAAAGGTTTTATGTTTCAATATTGAATGACTAGTTGAATCATTTCATGATGTGATAATGTTGAAGCAAGTACCCACACAGAACTGATAAATTAATTATCATTTTCTTCTCGCCATCTTAGCTAATTGATTAACTGGATCAAAGTAGTTTTGCTCGGGATGTAAACACGTAGGTACGCGGCCTGCCCCGATGTAGGAATTGGATCATGCTAATATTGTCTACTATCTGTTTGTTTATTGCACGTTACTGTGTTTCTAACTTCACTAAAGTTGTCAAAAAACAAAAGGCCCGTTTTGACAGCTATATAAATGCTTAATAATAATTAAACTTGATGCTTGCGAATGATACTCGTTGTTATAGTTTATGGGTAAAATAGTAATTAATTAGGATTATGAATTTGATTTTTCAATTTTCTACATAGAAAGTTATCGCGGCATGTAAAATGAGAAACGTCAACGGATTTCTTAGATTGTGCCGACTTCAGTTGTTAAACAAAAGATACACTATACAGCCTCAATGGCTACAGATACAGTCAAATGCACATACTATGGGAGTTCGATAAGTAAGTCTAAGGCAGTAGGTATGTTGAAATGGCCCCAATGGTCTAAAGCTTTTCGAGGCTCTCAAGCAAGGCGATTGCTGCCAAAAACGAATTTCAATGTTGGTTCGGCGGCAAGAATTGCCCAGATATTTCTTTTTTATGAAACGCTACGGCGATAGTTGTACTGGGCTAAATTTCTTAATAAATTGTATTTTATATTACCTACATTTTTCGTTGGGGTTCCTAAATAAATAAAGGAATAATCGTGGACGCATTGATCGAAATTACAGCAATAGCAGACAACTTTATAAGCTGTACGAAATGAAAAAAAAAAAAAGCGTTTTCTAGCACGGCATTCGGCTTATACACGCATAAGCAGGGAGGTAGGATTAACAATACATTGCATGAATACTGGCTGATATAATTGAAGCCATTCATTTTATAAAAACTAAACAGAAAAAATATACAAATAGCCTCATAAGTATTTTTTGAGCCTGGACAGCCCGTCCTGCAACGCTTAGTACAGTGTTAAGAATAAGGTTGCATTCAAAATATTCACAGGCTCTTAATATTTTTTTATGAAAGCAAGCAATATAACAGAAACTATCGATTTTGTATTTCAGCAGGCACCTAACCATAACACGAGGTTGTTACTGTGATATTTGATTAAAATCACGTACGATGGTAATCCCAATAAATTAGAAATAATCCTCATGAGCGAAGCTGCGAACAAAACCTAAAGATACAATATTTTCCAAAGGCGGGTATTATGTAAATAAGCAATAACAAAATACGTGACTTCCCGGCAGTATCTCATTTCTAATCACCATCACATTAGGTGAAATGCTACTCTGAATAATAGAAATTAAAAGGGAACTGATAATCGACTTGTTTACGAGTGTGCTCCACGTCTAGTGATAAAAGTATCCGATGCTGTTTACATTGGTGTAGTCGGGGTTCGAACTGCGCTGGAAGTGCACGCCACCGCGAGACCATCACACTGTGCGAACGGTAACTTCAAGATGGAGTTAAACTTTATAACAACTTTAATAAAACACGATGTGAATCATAATGTGAAACAGTGCTTCAAATCAAAAAAACCTTTCAGTAAGTACCATTAGTTTTTCGTTTGATTATCTGGGCTTTGTAACATTTTCAGACCATGTCTCTAGTTCTAGGGTTTCTAAAATTTTTTGCAACAAAGTGTTAGGGTATCGTTATAATTATTTAAAGATAGGTACAAAGTATCTCATCTTCTTCAGGCACGTGTACGTGTGTAAGTTTCCAGGCGTAGGTAGAAGTCAATTGAACTTTCAGGACTGGTAGTCCAATTTGATAGCTGATTTACCTTTTTCAACAGATTTTCCAAAAAGGAGGTTCTATGTTTGGCTATACGTTTAATTTTATTTTTTTTGGGTATTTTGACTTATTTCTCCGTCAAATTGTAGACCGATTTTGTTTTTTTTTTGTTTGAATGAGTTCGTTCGTAAATTGGTCCCATTTAAATTTGGTGAAGATCGGATAAAGAACTTAGGCGATATACAACAGAACTCTTCAATAAATGACGGCAAATCTCTCGAAATTGCTGCAATCGCATGCTTGTTTATTGTTTATGTTATGTCTTTAAGTCAAGAGTGATTAAGTTACTTCAGGGTAAGCGTGCTTCTCCGTAGACCACATCATCGCTTACCTACCACCAGATATTCGTCAAAGGCGATACCAAAAAAAAAATATGCTCAAACATCGAAAACGAAAACGCTCATCGAGCGAAAAATTGTTCAGAACGCGTTGTGGCTTCTTCTTACAAATGGCCACAACGCGAATTATGTGTTGTGGCACCTAGGAAACCGGCCACACATTTTCTGGTAAAGGACAATGGCAGAAGCCAATACATTGTTTAAGCTGAGGTCAAATTCCTAAGAATTTAAATGAAAAATATCTGGTTTAACTCAGGGTCATCTTCTAAATTAGTTTGTACAAGAATTTTGTTCGAGAATGCCGAGAATAATAGATAATCAGACAAATTGTGTTTAATAGGTAATATTATTCAATTTTGTGGAAGTAAAAGGGCAATAGCATTAATATTTCCTTTCTTCTTCTTGTTTCGTGTCGATAAACTCAAACTATACTTAGTCTCAATCATTTAGATTTTGTTGGACCAGTAGTAGCTACTCGGACAGCTCTGTCATTTGCTACGTTCAAATCCCGTAAGGTGCAAGTGGTCGGACATGATTTTGTATTTCCCTTATGAAATGTAAAATATACTCTTTGTAAATATTATATTTTTTATTTTCAAAATTTGCGAAATTTTCGTCATGGGTGTCGACGAAAATTTGGCAAAATTTCGTCGGCGCCATCTTTGCTTTTGGTTTTTACTCCATAATCGTTATTAGCGACCCCGAAAACCACGGCAACGTCACCATTAACGATTTTTTTTTTTTAATTTTAATATATAATTAAAATTTATAAATAATTTATAAATTTTCGTTACGGGTGTCGTTCTATTCATCTTTTTCCATCCAAAAACCGACTTAATTGTTCTTTAACAACAATACCACCTGTCCGTCGCGAATTCGGGTTGTGGTAGCGTCTGTTGGTGCTCAAACGCGTTCTGGCTTTTTTGCACTGCCAGAACAGAACGCGTTGTGGTCGAATATTGTGAAAGCCACAACCACAACACGAATTCACGTATTGACCTGTTAAATTCACCAGAACGCGTTGTGGCCGGTTTTCAAGGTGCCACAACACGAAATACGCGTTGTGGCTGTTTGTAAGAATACGAAAGCACAACGCGTTCTGAGCTATTTTTTCGCTCAATGAGCGTTTTCGATCTTTGTGCCTTTAGGCCCATACCTGAAGGCGCGCCGCAATTTAAATTGTTTCGATAGACGATATCGCGCACGTACTTTCTAATAAAAACTCGAAGTCCGTATCGGTCGAATAGCATCACATCGCGCCCATGTGAACATACTTGCAAATTCTCTTAGCAAAAATCCTTTATCAGTGTGATATTTATAGACCAAAGGGTTTGACCGCATAAAAGAGTATGACAAATTCGCTTTGTATAATTAGGTATTGTCAAAAATTATTGAACGCTTTCATTGGTAAAGATACTCTCTCTTTTCAAAAGAGTCCAATATTTTTTGGCAATACCTAATTATTCAAAGAGAATTTGTCCAAAAAGGCTGCAGGACAGGGCCTAACATTTCTACCATTTCATATTTATTACATAACATCACGCTGGTAGGCTATAAAGAGGTACGCATATGTGTATCGTTCACTCTGGTACACTCTCATTGTTTTCACCGGTTATGTTTAACTGGATTTATCAAGTTGAAATTAATATGATAATATACTCAGGTTTTCAATCCCTTGTTTGGGTTTTTATTTGGAAGTCGGTATTTTTAGGGTTCTGTACATCAAAAAAGAAAACAAACTGAACCCTTTTAGGATCACTTCGTTGTCTGTCTGTTCGTGAGTGAAGACCTTTTTCTCCGGAACGCCTAGATGAATCAAGTTGAAATTAATATGATATACTCAGGTCTGCAATCTCTTGGAGCTGTGATAAAATCAAACTTCTAAATCAGCGCAATCAAAAGATATAGGTAGCAGTTTACGTCACATATTTGAGGAATCGTAAGGGAATCAAAACCAGGGCACTTCCCGTTGCCCTAGAATCATGAAATTTGGCAAGAAGCAATGTCTTATTATATAGCACAAGTAAAGGAAAACAATCTGAAAACTGTAAATTTGTACCTGCATTAAAAAAAGATTATCAACTTATTTACAATTAGTGGACGCCTCGCGGTTTCACCCGCGTAGTTCCCGTTCCCGTGGGAATACGGGGATAAAAAAGTTAATTCAAAAATTCAAAAAACCACCTAAACAAGAAGAAAATCAGGCTTTGCAGTCGGAGGATACATCTGGTTTTGGGTGAGCCAGATCGCGAATATATATCCTCCGATGCCACAGCATGATTTTCTTCTTGTTTACGTCTTTTTAGTTCGCAGTCGTCCCCTAAGATGACCCACTGACCGTCGGGACTTTTGAATTTACTTTTTTTACTTACAACTTTTTATAGTGTTTAGTTTAAAGTGTTTTATATTTTTGAAATCACCTCTTAAAACCCTTTAATACCCCACACGATTTTTTTTCGAAAACATTTTTTTTCCTCCACAAAATGGCGCCCAAAACCCGCCATTTTATTGCTTTCCATTTTTTATGTAGCCAGTGACACTCGCAGGATTAAGACGAATCGATTGACGTAAGAATCCTCAAAATCGACACGCCACATAGGAACAAACATACATACATACTTACATACATACATAGACTGATAAACACATTACCCTCCTTCGGCAGTCGGGTAAAAAAATCTGAAAACTGTAAATTTGTACCTGCATTAAAAAAAGATTATCAACTTATTTACAATTAGTGGACGCCTCGCGGTTTCACCCGCGTAGTTGCCGTTCCCGTGGGAATACAGGGATAAAAAGTAGGCTATGTCACCCGGGGACAGTGTAGCTTCACAACGGTGAAAGAATTTTTGAAGATTTGTATTTTTGTATGTAACTAATAAACTTATATTCGTTACATACAAAAATACAAATCTTTCCTCTTTATAATATTAGTATAGATATAGATTGGTAAACTGACCTATATTGATGTATGGGGACAACAGTTTACGAACGACAAAGAACATTTTGTCCCAAATGTTCTTTGTCGTTCGTAAACTGTTGTCCCCATACATCAATATAGGTCCAAATTTTTTTGGTGAACGTAGCTGTTTATACGGAACCCTCAGTGCGCGAGTCCGACTCGCACGTAGCCAGTTTTTTTTTGTTTTTCTATAATCACAAAAGGACGCATTAGTTTAGTACAACCGTCCAATAATAGATATCTAATAATAAATTCTTAAGCGATCAAAACAAACCATTAGCTCAATATTGTTTACCACGAATGATTAATGTTACGTTCAGATTTATGTCAATAGCCCATTTGAGAGCGCCAAACAGTTTGTTTATTAGTGCTTTACCTACCTACGATTCGCAAAATAAAATCATTATTTTGATATGCATAGATAAAGTTCATTGAACTTCCAGATTTTGTAGCATTGATAGTACTGTGTTTGGTCTAGTTATCACTTCGTTACAACTTTAATATTGTTCTAATTTGGTGGTTACGGCTATCAGCTGTGGCCTAAAATCGCCACATCTAATCAAAGGCGGCATAACTTTGGAACATTAATTGGAAAGCTAAATACATAATCTAGTAACTGCGAACCTTATCTACAATGAATGGATCGCTAATATTAAGCATCGATATTGGTATGGGCCCTATACAAATGCAATTCATGGGTTATATAAAATCACAAGCGTCCTTTCGGCTTCGCTGAAGTCGGCTATTTAGCCAACTTCAGCGATACCTACCGAAGAGAAGAGGAGAAACAGGGTTCTTCTTTTTCTTCTATTCGCTCTCGACAGAGCGGTCGTAGTCACGATGAATTTTGTCCAATCGCTGGTGCTATAATTCGCCGCACAATCTCTCTCCATTTGGCTCGGTTACTTGAAAGTTTGGCGCACTCATTTACAGGACCACCAACTGTGGTTCACTAGTTATGGTTTGGGGTTTTTAGTAAACCAACCAGATTTATCAGTAAGTACACAGCACTGAATGGGAACGTCCAGTCACCGCTGTGTGTGACAACACTGACAACTAGACGTAACACCACTTAGTGCTGTGGCGTTTATTAGGATACCACATCTATTCTGTCCACCTCATCGGTGATCTCCCGCGTGGCCTGTTACCGTCCACCCACTCTGCTCTGAACCACCAGGCGCTCAATGGAGTCGATATTCCGCCTCGAGACATGGCCTTAAAATTTCAGTATACGGGCCTGTACTAACTACTGCTGATAGACGCTCTTTAATCCTGAGTTCCTGGAGTATGTGCGGCATTCTGTAAAAAAAATGGCAGGCATTTTCTCCAACACCACATTTCCAGAACATCGATATTTTTTCCTTTCCAGTTCTCGTAGTGTCAATGTCTCAGCTGCGTAAAGAAATATGGGGAATAAAAGCACACGGACGAGCTTGATCTTGGCTTTGGTTATTTTGCGATTCCTCAATACCTTTCTCAACTTCTCCATTGCCCCTCTAGCCATCACCATTCCGCGCTTCACCTCATCCACGCAACTGCCATTGCCTACAATCATAGCTCCAAGATATATGTAGAACTGCACTACGTCATAGTTGGCAATCTGTGCCACACCCGGCGAGTTGTTGTTGCTACAGGAAGGTAAATAGGATTACCCTAATCTCTACGCGTTGCAAACCCTAATGGTGTAAAAATTATAATACCAGCCTGTAACTGCCCCACTGTAGGGCAGGCATCTTCTCATACAGAAAAGACAAGAGCATTTGGAAGGCACGAGCATTGGGAATTGTAAATTATGAATTTAAAGTGTTCAAGAAGTAAATATCACAACACGCAATTCAGATACCCGGGCAGTTGAAGTCCATATTCGATAGATGGCGTTGTGCATTTGACGTCATTTTCAGAATGGCGGTGTTAAGATCCTCCGCAAAATTGTTGGGAAGGTACTGTTAGATGGGGTAGGGCAGGCAGTTGACAGGAGCGAAGCCAGGCACAGCTAGTTTAAAATAAAACTGAAGTAGAATTAACGTCAAGTGAAAGCGTCGACCAAAGTGCTCTACCCTGATCAAGGCTCAAGAGCTAAGGCCGGCTCTGCCACCCAAGTAGCGCAAATAGTGATATTCTTGTTTATCAACACAGAGTTTGTTATTTAATTTTGTTATTATCCAACGCAAAGACAAAAGTTCATTCATTAAAGATGGGCAATTGTACTGATAGCAGTGCAGAGAACCTAAACGCTATTGACCGATATCCAGTATGTAGGTACGTTACGTCCAATGAGATCATAATGTTTGCTCTCTTTCTTTGCAGTTAGCAGAAAAGAAGAAGTCATGGCAATAAAAAGCAAATTTCCCACCAAAATTCCTGTAAGTATTTTTTATATTATGTTTAGCATCCTTGCTTGAAGCATCGGATGCGCTTCGTAAAGAGAAAAGGCACAGATTTTCCTCAATGCTGGAATATATATTTCTTTGCTCCTCCACCTTATCCTAGATTAGAAAAGTGTGTCTCCTTACTTAATAAAAGAAGAGTATAAGTACCACACTTTTGCTAAAGTCCTTTTCAAATAAATGATGTCGATATTTCTTTGCAGTTAATAGTCGAGAGATATTACAAAGAAAGAAATCTACCAACGTTGGACAAATCGAAGTTCTTAGTTCCTGAAGATATCACCATGTCGCAGTTTCTAGTTATAATACGGAATAGGATAAAAATAAAACCGAATCAAGTAAGTATCAACATCAGCAAGCTTTGCAATGTTATTGTCTACTCAATTTGCATTCAAATTTTTAATGCGCTTGCGCATAAGTGCCTTCATAGAGTTACTATTACTATGATGAGATTTATTTTGAAATCAAGAAGTCATTCAATAGTTTAGCATTTCATTTGGTTATGGTTATTGGTTACCCTTCTAGAACAAGTAAAATAAATGACTCTACTAACCCGTTCATGGTATAATAGTTACCTTTATGCGATAACTGATTGGTTTGAAGAAAACCCATACATAAAGGTCATACACACCTATTTATATCGATATCGCTAGAGATGTCTAAAAACTCTGCACCTATCGACAACCCTTTATTAAGGCGATATATACGCCCCAATGTAACGCAGTACTGGCCGTGCGCCCGCTCGATGCCAAAATATCAAAATATTATTTTATGCTATGTTAGGTATGAAGAAATTCCAGCCATCGATTTTTCTGTATAAAAATATTTTTAAACATCCAAGTCGTTTTGGAGGAGTTTCCAAAAGTTGCGAAAAAATATCGTGTTGTTAATTATTTTTTTAAAGCAAAACTATTAGTTACACGAAAAAACCTTGTGTTCAAAATTATGTACATGAGTCAATAATAAATATATATTTTTTTCAAACCTTTTAACCTAGCTGTTACTGAGGAGTATGCTTTAGAAAGTTACCGTTTTACGGCACTAAAGCGTATGTAGGCCCTTAACTCGCTCCAATAACTAACATTAGTAGACAGCTGATTTCATGTTAACTAGCACTTATCGATTTCTCGACCAATGAAGATGATACCTAAGTCTATAGAATGATCAAGTCTAGCTAGCGTCTAGTTCAATCTGGTTGGATCTCCGCTATCATCGCGTAGAAGTATTGTTTATGTAATCCCGTAATCAATCAATTAACTCGGGCGATATATAATCAATTAAATGATTATGTTACATAGTACTAAGAGCTGTGTGAAGTGACCCAAACTATCTGCTTTGGTAGCATAACACGGGGTATCTGGATGCTCTAAAGGTGTCTTTAGACGAAGACGATCGTGAACAAAATGCTTCATAACTAAAAATCAATACAATACCATTTCAAGTAACTGCAGAGCGTATCACGTATATTATGTCCAGTGACGTAAACATTTATTTATTTATTAATACTTTATGCACACAATCGTAACTTACACGTACATTATTGTTCCTAAAACTACTCCGCACTGAGAAGCGCCGTATACGTTACTTAAGCCAAGCGTATACGTTTGATAAACGCCTGCATCTGGCGTAGACAAGCAGTACCTATAGTAACTTTTTCAACACAACCACATTTTGATTTGTTAACAAACAGCATAATAACTTTTCCTATTGTTTCAGGCCTTATATTTGATAATAAACAACAAATCAATGCTGAGCATGAGTCTAACCATGGCCCAGGCTTACGACAGCCATGGCGACGAAGACGGATTCCTCTATATCACATACGCGTCACAAGAAGTTTTCGGATATAAAGATGGTGAGCATTTTAGCGATTTAAAGTTTGCTAGCCTTCTTTAACATATCTTAGTTAATTTACCAGTAGTAATTTCAAAGTTAGCAGCAGAACAAGTCAGCATTTTTTTCGTACAAAATGCGGTGTTATCGCTGCAAGTGGGTAATTTCAGTACCTATCTAACAGCTAATCCGCCCCACTCTTCCTTATCTATATTATTCTATACCGTTTGTAAATATTCTGTCTTTTCGTGTTAAAGTAGCGTGTACTGGTAAGTGTCGGTTCGAAAAAGTAGTGCAGCATTGGTAGGTTTCATTATGTACGGCTGGAATTGTGACGTTTCATCTGAACATGTTGAACGCGTATACCATATGCCATTACAAAGTTGGAAAAGAACAGTCCCATTCTTATTTCCTTATCTCTAACTTAAATCATATAAAAATAAAAACAAATGGTCAATTATTGAACCTTGGCGTGTGCAGACGTTTTAATGTTTTCGCGGCACACAAATTCTTGTGTAGCTCAATCATATTTAAAACTAACTATTTTGTTACAGATATGAACATCAAACAGTCAAATCAAGAGGTTCAAGCAATTAGACATAGATTTCCAAACAAAGTGCCGGTAAATATAACTTTATTCACCTATTTTTCTTTCAATTTTGGTTTTATTTCTGTTACTAATAATGTTTTTATTTGTCCAGTTATACGTCGAACGGTATTCGAGAGAGAGAGAAGTGCCCGCGTTGGGCAGAAACAAGTTCCTAGTGCCACAAGAACTTACCATGTCCCAGTTTCTTTACATCATACGGTCGAAGATGAAATTGAGGGATTCACAGGTAAGAATAATTTACTATTCGTTACATCTACACCCTTCCCTAGTTAAAAGCCAAAGAAATTAGAAGTTACTGTCCTACTTGCAAGAAAAATTTACCAGTATGATGATCCTAAAGCTCCATTCCGATGCTCTTTATTATTTCAAGTATGCGTTTAAATCTTCTTAGTCGTACTTTTTTGCTAATCAACCATGGATGCCTGCTGATGCTGATTCACCAAAACTGATCGCTATGTTTGCCCTCCTAGGCGCTATACTTGTTGGTGAACGACAAAGTCCTCGCCAGCCACAGCATGACGATGGCACAGGCGTACGAGCAGTTCCGCGCACACGACGGCTACCTACACATCACATACGCAGCACAGCAGGTGTTCGGATGAACCATGTAAGTACACTGTGCATTGCGTGAAGCTGCGTCTATGCTAGGCGAAGCAAGCACGAACGGGGTACAATGAGAGCGTTCTTCCGTTTACGCGATTCATGCTCAGCTTGCTTAGCCTAAACCCAGCTTAAAATTTATATTAGCCACTGTGTCGACATTTGAGAACTAAATCTGTCGCTAGAGCTAGGGATTTTGGGACGGTTGACTTTACAAACCCAATATTATATTTTATCATTCAATTTCCACTCGATGTTTTGTCTTGATTAGGGTCAACAATTGGAGTGTTTATCTTTGATAATAGTCTAAAGATTGACCATGAACTCTGATCAGAAGAAACGTTTTATTTTTAGAGAAATCTATTATCACGATAAGGTGAGAATAACAAGTTATTTAAAGAAAATTGAAGCGCTGTTTACTGTTTTTATTACATCCATAATTTGGGTCAATTTAGAGATAATTTTGAGTACCTAGTTATTACATAAATAACATTATATTAGATATGACTCCCTATCCAGATTTAGGTTTCCGGAAATTTCCTTTAAAACAAGCAAGGCTATTTTCAGACCAAATCGCGAATTCGAAGCAAAACAAGGTTTTTGTTAATTATAAACAAAATGCAGTCATAATAATCATCATTATCACCTTTTTATTTTAGATATCAGCTTAATTGTTGAACTCGATACTCCGGTATCGATCGAGCCTAAAAATAAAACAAAGAAAATAAAACCGTAACGTATCATAATAGTCTAACCTTCGACCGAGATCAATAAAATAGGGTTCAACGTAACATATACCTAAAGTTAAATGTTCGCAGTCAAGGGTAACCAAGATAATTATGAGGATGGCCATGTGATCTTACGTTCATTAATCATTAAAACATAGAGGAACATATAAATAACACAATAACAAGGATTTTGCGTTGATAACGATTACATTGTGGACGTGGATCGCGACCCCGATATTCCTTGTTTTCTAACGGACCGGACGTTTCGAGAAACCATTTTGAATGGGACGGATCTTTTTAGTTTTTTTTTTTTATGTTTTCGTGGATATTTATGTTAGTAAGTAGTTAGATTATATTTGTGGATAGCAAAATGCTAGGTTGATACAGGATGTTTTGAAACACTTTTATTTTTTTCTAATGGTTGTCCAAAAAAGGCGATTTGGCCAGCAATGGCCAGCATTGTCATCATACACAGAGAGGAGGCCAGTGTCCCAGCAGTGGGAACAGTGTTTGAACTCTGCCTCTAGACCATCATCATTTAAGCCAAAAGACGTCCACTGCTGGACATATGCCTCCCCCATGCGTCGCCATTGACCGATCCCATACCTCTCGCATCCAGCGGATTTCCCTAACATTAACAGTTCACCTAGTGAGAAGCCTTCCTTCCTCTAGGCAATATGCAACTCCAAATACCGCTTGTTGTAGTGTCACAGGTAGTGTTTTGTCTCCTAGAGCCTTCGTGACCCGATAGTGATATTTTTTTGACTGATTGTTTATTTTGAGATCGTTATTAATATATCAAATACTGCAGTCCAACTGTCTAGATATAATATGTCACTATCAGCCTTGGAAACAAGCCCTTAACAGGACCCAACAGATAAGGTGTGGAATAATTTGTTCCAGATAATAATAATTTATCAATAACAACGTTGATTTACGAAGGTAGTTAAATTGCAACAAAGTAGTTTACTTGTAGAAAAACAAGTTCAGATTTATTAGACGTATGCATGCAATAAAGTATTGATAAAAATTATATGCTGCTATTAAATGTAACAGTTATAACGCAATATGAAATCAATCATATTAAATATTATTTCATATTTATGATATTATTAAAAAAAAAAACTTAAACCTTGTCTGAGTAGTCTAGACTTATTAAGAACCATCGTTTATTATTAAAATCACTGTAATGACATAAATATTGATACTCAAAAGAATGATGGGTAAAGTCATTAATATTTCTTTATCTATTGCGGAAAACTAACAGAAATGGCAATTTAATATTTTTATCAATATCGTGTATAGTCAATAGGAACAGTAGTCACAGCGGATTTTTGTGTCTCGGAAGTTGGCTACAAGACCCTGCGCAATTGTTATTTTTGTGTCAATGTTGAAGTAGAAGTTAGCATTGTTATAACTGTCTCTTTCAGTCGCTTACGTTTGTAGCATCGTCCTATCTCGCTTACTGTGTGCAGTATATTCGATGACAAACTATTTCTTGCGCAATGGTTCGCAGAGCCTAATTCAGAGCCACAAAGATCCGCTGTGACTACTATAGGTACCTAGTTCCACATATTTAAAATTAAAATACTGTAATTTAAAATGACATTCGCGGAAAATTCACACCAGTTGATTTATTTACGGCCCTGGCCACATTTCAACGGAAACGGAAGGATTTTATATAAGTATCCGCTTCCTCATTTGACATTTCCGTTAACTGACAGCTTCAGAGAATCATTCAAATAAAACTTCTATGAAAATAAGTAACATAATAAACCTAGTTCTATAACCAACTGTTTACTTTACAATTATAAACAAGAAAGTAAGTATGTTATTCAGAAACAGTTATTGATTTTGTAGATATAACATGATAAGTAGTGAAACTGTTAATGTTTTTGCACTTGAAGTTCTATTTAGTATCGCTGATAAACTTTGTGCTTTAGTGCTGGATCAGCTTGATAGTCTGCAAAGTACATTTTGACGTCATTTTATAACATGAATGTAAAATGTTTGTAAACAATTAACAGCGTTGCCATTACTTTTGACCTTAACCGTAACCTCCATGTTACACGACTCAAAATGTAACTTTTACGTTACTTTTAGGACTTAATAAAGAATATTGAAATATTTTCCAGTAAACAAAACAATAATCGTGAAACGGAACGCATCTAAGAATGTTTTCGTTCGTCATGTTGTTGCACCTGATTTTGTGAAAAAAAATTAACGTATTGCATATTCGCTCACTCAATCACGTGTATTTCTAAGTTTTTCATCCCGCTTACTGCGGCGAGCGAGTGAGCGTATTAGTGTCGTTTTCTACATAAAATAAGGTAATGTAACTATACTCAGGAAAATGATTTTTTTGAGATGTCTCATGTAATATTTAACTATCTGCCGCTGGCAACACTGGCAATTAGATTCGCATTGGACGCACGTGCGTTAGCCAGCAGTCGTTAAGAGTTACACGTTTTGTTAGCAAAACCGGGGTAAGGGTTACCCGAACAAAAGTCACGTTGGCTCACGATTATTTTGCTTAAGATTGCGTTAATGGCTTATTTAATGTGGTGTTTATTACACTCGAAATGTTCAAGTGTGTGTCAATCAGTGGCATTAAGGTTGCACTAGTCGATCATTCTTCCATACAAATCTCTCCACTGTTTGACAAGGTACGAACAAAAAAAAAAAAACAATTTATCTCATCATTATCTAGTCCCGTATGGAAACAAAAAAGTAAAAAATAATAATAATTGAAAGTTATGAGCGTCGAAAGTTCCATATTTCAACACTAATTTTAACGCATCTTTGGGCGGAAATAAATACCACAAATAGAAGGAAAATTGCAAAAGAGCCCCATACAGGGATATATTAGTAGTTCAACAATGCAAATAATTTTATTTTGAAAATTTACATTTAGTCGTTTTTAGGGTTCCGTACCCAAAAGGTAAAAACGGGACCCTATTACTAAGACTCCGCGGTACGTATGTCTGTCTGTCACCAGGCTGTATCTCATGAACCGTGATAGCTAGACAGTTGAAATTTTCACAGATGATGTATTTCTGTTGCCGCTATAATAACAAATACTAAAAACAGAATAAAATAAATATATAAGGGGGGCTCCCATACAACAAACGTGATTTTTGCCGTTTTTTTTTTGCGATAATGGTACGGCACCCTTCGTGCGCGAGTCCGACTCGCACTTGGCCGGGTTTTTCAATATATTATTATCCATACTCGCAAAAGTCTGTTTATAAAATGTCGCGTGCTCGTTTTCGACCTAAACCATCATCCATTTCGCTACAAATTTTCAAAAGTGCTAATTTGAATGAGAACTAGCTTCTTACTGCTTATCACAGCATCTATCTCTTTCGCACGTGTTGTCGGATGAGATAGCATACATTTTAACCCGGTCACAAAACAGTTCTTTCCGTCGACTTGGGCAACCTTAAGCCCGCCTATGTACAACTATTGTACATGAAGTTCAAATAAATCAGGCAAAGGCTTGAATCGAAGCCCCGATCTTTTACGCCAGCCCGACTCCGTTCATTGCCTTTTTCATTCGGCCAATCACACCGCATGAATCATAAAATACACAATTACTTTTTTGCAATCAATACGATAATGAATTAGGTCTGTCGTATAAAAATATCTTTCTTTCCGTCTGGTTATAATCATTTATCAGTGGGGCCATAGATACTACGGGCAGTGATATCAATATGAGTGCAGTACGGAGGCTGTTACCGATATTATCGTACTGCAAAAAAAATACTTGTTATTGTCACCTAAGTATATCGAGTTACTTTTTATATAGGGAACTTATGTAAGTTCAATATGTGCCTGGTGGGGTGAATGTTCGGTTATCAACTGTTGCTAAGTGCAACGATAACTTTATCTACACTATTAGTGAATTATATTTATTCCTTTATTATATTTATTCGCTTAATATTTGTAATCCCATCTTTATCGTTTCTAATGTTTAGATTTTTTTGGTCAAGCCGTTGAGTTTGTAGTTGTCGCTGTAGTAAGGATTTTTCGTATATTTTATTTCTATAGTTTAATGAACCCTTAATGTAGATAATGTTTTATTATCACTAAACATCCGCTGTCTAAAATGGGACTCCTAATGTACCGACAAGATAAATAATCACCATGGCAACACCATAATTTGATTATATACCTACCAATTATAGAAAATGGGGATCCTATTTCCCGGTAATTCCACAGTTAGGTTCATTTAGGTCCGCTTGCATCACCCTGGGTTATATTACTAACTCCAAGTTAGAAGCTAACCCGGCCAATAATGTCACTTATTTGTAATTTTACCTCGTGTAAAGGGATGTTTTCTGGGTAGACAAATGATAATTCTATTTAGTCCGTCAGTGAGATTATCAATTAATATTGGACATGTATCTTTTGCTTTATCAAATAATTCAAAATTGACAAAGATAAAACGCATCAAAGTTCAGATGTCACTTTGTCAGTATAGCACACCGTGACGTCACACAATATTTCAACGCAAGGTATCCTCGTAATTTTTTGTTTACGTGGTATAAGACAAAATTCGTGTCCAATATTTTTAGGTTATCTAACTGACAGATCAATTTTTTTTTTGTCAACTACCCTATTAACTCTGAGTTAAATAAATGGCGCAAGTGGGCCTTACAAGCTGCTTACAAGTCTAAAATTAAATCATAACCTAGAAACATCCGGTTACGTACAAATTTATCGTGATTGTTAGTTCTAAACTTACTGCTAATTTAACCTATAGAAAATAGTTTGACCTCTACAGAAATGTTATTATTTAGATACTAGATTATTGTGATTTGACTAGCTTTTATCCTGGCTGTTGTTCACAAATATTTTTTATAAAGAAAAATTTGAATGGTAAACTTGATGAGGACCTAAACTGTATAAAAACCAGTTAAGTGCGAGTCGGACTTGCGCACAAAGAGTTCCGTACCATTAACGAAAAACGGCGAAAAAATCATGTTTGTATGGGAGCCCCACTTAAATATTTATTTTATTCTGTTTTTAGTATTTGTTGTTATAGCGGCAACAGAAATAAATCATCTGTGAAAATTTCAACTGTGTAGCTATCACGGTTCACGGTACAGCCTGGTTATAGACGGACAGACAGACAGACGGACCGCGTAGTCTTAGTGTCCCATTTTTACCCTTTGGGTACGGAACCCTAAAAAGATAAGACCGCTGCATTATGCAGAATATCTTTTAATATACAAGGTACGCGCTTAATAGAAAAACTCTCAACATCATTCTTCAAAAAGGCCAGGTGCGCAGTACTCATAACCGGCGTGTGTGTATGACTAGATGTATGAATGTGAGTGAAGCAAAAGAAGTATGTAAGGATCGTAGCAGGTGGCGTTCTGTAGTTTCTGCCTACCCCTATGGGAAAAATGCGTGAGTTTATGTATGTATGTATGTATCAACAAATAATCGCTTTGTGTGAACACAAAACACACCTACACTTTAGCAGTATATAGATGGAGTACAAGTCGAACCTGTATTATTCCATAGCACACACTGGTGAGACAGAACATAATTAATGTCATCATAATAACTTTATCTGGGGTCATGATGCACAAACATCACATCCAGTGGAAGAAGCGAGGCCTGTATTTCTCTTTATTGTCGATAAGGATCAATTTATGTGTCCCTCCCATTATTGTGTGTGGATTGTAGCCCCCCAGGGCTTGTTGTTAGGTAAATGTACCGACAGATACCGAGTTGTGCCGCTAATATAATACTGTTATTATTATTAGTTTCAATTATTATCTAATGCTGTGCGACAATTGTTTGTCAGGATAGTAGCCATTGTTGATATAATTATGTTGTTTTTGTGGGTCGTTAGTCGGTTGTTTTCAACTCAAAAGGTTTTCTAGTGGACTCTTTATTTGCTGAGCGTTGATAATACTGATGTTCGTATACTGCTAATGTTAGATAGGTCTCTCGTTATCTTTATATTCAAAATGATATTCGGAATACTGGTCACAAACTAATCTATTAAGGGGTCACATTATCATCGTGTCTTTTGTAAATTGGAGGGTTTCAATTTCAAACCATCCAAGCTGAGCTACTGAGTTTCCTAAGGGACTATTTAGTTCAATCTTTAAGGCTCAGCGCAAACGAGCCACTGGTGGCGGCCACTCGCAACTTAGTGTCAACCACACCCGACTGAGTGGCCGCGACACGCCACCGGTGGCGACCACTCGCAGCTCACAGCAGGAGAGTAACAAACTGTAGCGGCCATCGACCAACAGTGGCGGCCACCGACCAACTTCGTTTGCGTGATATAGTGCTCGTCAAACTTCTGGGCCGCCCTGAAGTTGGCTTACCGATGCGTAAAGCACGAAACGGTGCTATTTTGTATGAGATTTACTACTGCGCAGCCATTGTAGCCAACTTCAGGGCGGCCAAGAAGTTTGTCGAGAACTATACCATAGGACGTGGCGCGCGACAGTTACTGGTGGTTGTGGTCGGTGGTCCGTTTGCGCGGAGCCTAAATCGTCGACCGAACACATAGAAACTAATGAGTCAACGTTTTTAATAAACTAAATCTGTTTGTTTCAGGTACACAAAAGAAATTGGCGTAAAACTAATGATTCTGGTGTCTTCTAATTAAAAGACTGATAGTATTCTATTTTCTTCCTATTGTGATAGTTCTAGTTTAAAAGGTTTATTTGTAAGTCACATTCACATAATCTGTATGGCGTTGAATGTCCGGACCAGTTGCGTAAGAGATCGTATGAAAGATTGAAATGAAACTTTAACTTTAATTTACTCTAAAATGCCGCTAAAATCATTTCAAAAATGAAATAAGTGAAATAAAATGTGGTTACTTTTTCTTATGATCTCGAAAATATATCCAACTGTAAATTATTATTATTTTAAGGCTTGTGTATTGTGTCCCTTCATGTATTGTAGATAGAGGACACGTACAATGTCGTATTATCTGTGAAGCTACAAAGATCTGAATAAAACTATGTTAAAATGTTTCCCGTCGATGTATCTCTATATTTTACAGTCTAATATATTTTATTAATAATTTATTGGTTTTATTTAACTTAACTGTTAAGCTATAAATACCGCTCCCATACTGCCGAATACCTATTCAAAATATCCAAACAAAAGTAAAAAATAAATTGACATTCCTTATCACTTAAATCTACTAATTACTTAGGTTTACATTTTTTTATAGATGTGTAGTCTCCTCTGTCGTTTCGCTCTTGGCAGAGCGGTCGTGGTCACGTTGAGTCATCCACTTTGGTGTTAGAGGCGGACACAGCTCTTTTCACGATCTGCCGCCATCTCTCTCTGTTTGTAGACTGCCTGGTGCAGTCTGATACGCGGCTTCCCACTGCAGATTTAACTTGATCAGTCCAGCGCATAGGTGATCTGCCGCGTGATCTGGTTCCCTCTACTTTTCCTTGCACGACCAGCCGTTCTATAGAGTTGTTATCAAGCCTAGAGACATGGCCAAAGTACTGCAGTATGCGCGTCTGTACTATGGACGACAGACGCTTCGTGATGCCGAGTTCCTGGAGTATGGACACGTTGGTGCGGAACTCTGTCCACGATATGCCGAGCATCTTCCTCCAGCACCACATCTCTAGAGCATCTATCTTCCCCTTTTCCAACTCACGCACTGTCCATGTCTCTGCTGCGTAAAGGAAGATTGGGAACACCAATGTTCGCATGAGTCTGACTTTGGTGGCTTTGGTGATATTGCGATTCTTCCACACTTTCTTTAATTTCTCTACCGCGGTTCTGGTTATGGCCATACGACGCTTTACTTCATCTACGCAACCACCACTGTTTGTGATTAAGGCCCCAAGGTATACGTAGGTTTGAACCACGTCGCAGTTCGCAATCTGTGTTACTTCTGGCGAGTTGTCATTGACGCGGTCCACGATCATAATCTTGGTCTTGGATCGGTTAATCTTCAGTCCAAACGTTAGACTTACGCGCTCCATTCTGTGAAGTAATTCCTGCATGAGGTCCGCGTTACTCGCAAATAAGGTGGTGTCGTCTGCGTATCGTAAGTTAGAAATCCTGTATCCACCAATTATAACACCATCGTTCCAATCTTCGAGAGTGATTCGCATTATAAGCTCCGTGTAGATGTTAAACAGCAAGGGTGAAATTATGCATCCTTGTCGTACACCCGCACTTGGGTGGAAATTGTCTGAGAAGACGTCATCTGTCCGCACTGATGCTGTTCCTCCTTCATAGAGTCCTCTGAGCAGGTGTACGAGGTGTTGAGGTGTGCCCGTGTCCAGTAGTGTTTTCCACAGTGTTGGCCATTTCACCGAATCAAACGCTTTGGAGAAATCAACAAAGCATATGTATGTCGGCTTGTTGAATTCTCGAGCTTTTTCGATAATTTGACGAACGATGAGAATTTGCTCACGGGTTCCCTTGCCTTTTACAAAACCGGCTTGTTCTGGCGCAATTTCTCTGGACAAAAACGATTTCAGTCGTTCGTTTATAATGTGCAGCATTATTTTACTAGAGTGTGATATTAGGGCAATTAGTCGAAAGTTGCCACATTTCTTAGTTGTACCTTTTTTATGAAGAGGAGTGAAAACTGAGTGAGTCCATTCCGAAGGCCACTTGCCTGTGAGCCATATCTTGTTGCAGATGGTGTAGAAGATATGAACGCCATGTTCTCCCATTGCTCGAATAGTTTCTATTGGAATTTCATCCTTCCCTGTGGCTTTCCCATTCTTAAGATGTTGAATAGCGGCTCTTACTTCTGATTTAAGGATACCCGGCTCCAGCATATCACTCGTAGGTTCCGTGGATGCAAAACTTTGCGACTGAGGATCTTCAAACAAGGACTGACAGTAGTTCCTCCAGACTTCTGAAATTTGGTCCAGTTCAGTGACTATTCGGCCATTATGATCTTCAATAGCCCAGGTTTTAGACGGCAGCGTTTTTGTAATGAGACGGATCTTGTGGTACAAGTCTCTTGACTCATACCTGTTTGCATGCGCCTCGATTTCTGTACAAATGTTGCGTAGGTAGTTATTATGGTCTTGTCTGCATTTTAGTTGTATTTTTGCCGAAATTTCATTAAGATCTTTGATATCAGCTCCCGCTGCTTTCATCTTCTGGCGTTTTTCAATGAGTTTGAAGGTGTCATCAGTCATCCAGTGTTGTTTTTTGTGGGTTCCGATTGATGGAGTTGACTCTGAGACCGCTGAAACGATGAGTGACTTAGCGTGGCCCCATAGTGCATCAGCTGTCTCGTTAGCCATATCCGTTGCCGACCATTTTGACCAATTCCGTTCCACAATCGCACGAAACCCGAGAGCATCCTTCACTTCAAGTTTCCTCGTTGTCTTGATGGTTCTGGCTGCTGTTAGTTTGAGCTTTAGCTTCGAGATCAAAAGCTGGTGGTCAGACCCGCAATCGGCTCCAGGTAATGTACGGGCATTTGTTATGGATGATTTCCATCGTGACCGCATCATAATGTAGTCGATCTGGTTGCGGGTTTTTCCATCAGGCGATACCCATGTGTACAACCTTCGAGGGTGGTGTAGGTGGTGAGATGTGTAGTAACATTAGGATAAGCGATACTGATTATTGATTAATTCTATTTTCCTTTTGTATATTTTTATTATTAATTAATTACTGATTAATTCTATGTTTTATTTTGTATATTTTATTATTAATTTATTACTGATTATTATTGATTAATTCTATGTTTTATTTTGTATCTTTTTAATATATTTTTCTGATTGACGTAAGTGATGTGCACACCTATAAATAGAAAGTTCGCTGTAGTTACTAAAATTGAGATTATTATTTTTGTCATTATTATTATGGCATATGTTTCTGTTTGGAATACAGTTGCCATCTTCCCTAAGCTTTTGCTACATTTGTAACCTTTTGCGTATACGCCCGCTCCTGTACCTGATTCCATTTTGGATCCATCAGTGTACCACACCAGACTATCTCTTTCTGGTGCATCGAGTCCCTTCGTCCAGTCCTTTATTGTAGGGATTTGGACCTTGAAAGACCTTTCAAGAAAGTGAACACAAACATAGTTCCATATCTTATTATTTATTACCCTTATCCCATGTATGGGTGAAATGTAAAATAATTTATTCAATTCATCATCATCATTTCAGCCGAAAGACGTCCACTGCTGGACATAGGCCTCCCCCAGGCGTCGCCACATTGACCGATCCCGTGCGTCTCGCATCCAGCGCCGTCCCGCAACCTTAACCAGGTCATCAGTCCACCTAGTGGGAGGCCTTCCAGCGTATCGTCTTCCGGTTCGCGGTCGCCATTCCAGAACTTTTCGGCCCCATCGGCCATCCGTTCTGCGAGCAATGTGCCCTGACCACTGCCACTTAAGTTTGGCAATTCTTCGGGCTATGTCGGTAACTTTGGTTCTCCTGCGGATAATCTCAATTAAAATAAAACCTCAAACAACCTTATTGGAAGTTATATATTTGAGCCGTTTGGGGTTGAAACATTAGGTCCATGGGGTCTGACTACTCTCAGAGTATTTCGAGGTGTAAGCAAACGGTTAGTCGACTCTTCACGTGACCAGAGGGCTGGGCTTTTCCTTGGCCAGAGAATCAGCATTGCCATCCAATGTGGCAATGCTGCCAGCATTCTGGGCACTTTTCACGTTGACAGCGATGTAGACGAATTTTTTGACGCCCTATGATCCCTGCCCTTTTATACGCGTTTGTAGTTTTATTTTCATTTAAGTGTAGGTTATAGGTTATTGTTAATTAAGTATTTTATACTATGTAAATTTTATATATGGGTTATTTTAAAAGTTTTTAGACCAAGGATGATTTAGGTATACTCCCTCGAAAGCCCTTTCAGGTTACCAGTTAGTAAGGCTAATAAATTATAAGCTCCCGCTTCGTAACGTTAGAAATTGATAAGCCATACAAGAGTTAACATTCTCTATAAGGGTCACCTATAAGGCCCGCTAGCGCCACCCTGGATTGTTTTATTAACTCCGAGTTAGTAGCTAGCCCGGCCAATTTTGTATTATATTATTTTTATTTAACCTCGTGCTAGCAACTATGAGTTAAGTTTTTGGTCCAAGTGGTGTTGTACCATTCCTGCTTAAAGTTGATTTGTAGGTCAGGTATATTATAACGTCTTCTCAAAGTAAGTTTTTGCATGTTATATTTCTAACTACCTATATTTTACCTACAAGGATGTGAGCAGTGGCGTAGCTATGTAACCAAGGACCCTAGGGCAAAAATTAAATTGTGGCCCTGTTTAAAATTACAACTCTTTATCGAGATCTGATGATGAAGGATCATTCTTAGGCAAATCTCAAACACAAACAACAGAGTTGCTATGTTTAATGCCGGGACACCCTGTTACTTTTAGGTTCTGGAGGTGGGAGAAATTTTTGTAATTTCTGATCGGGCCTTTCGAGGTTTGTTGATCAGTGGCCGAAAAATAAAACTATTTAATTCTGTATTCCACTTTGTAAATAGATACATTTTTCGAACGTCGTTCATGGAGGCTATGGGTCTCAATTGAGCTTGGGGCCCCCGGGACACTGCCCTACCTAGCCCTACAGTAGTTACGCCACTGGTGTAAATTGTTTACTTAGGTACCTTATGTAATAAGATAAATTTAGTGATAGTTCATGATTAAATGTCTAGGAATGTTACCATTTGATATTCATTTTGTAGATTTAGCCCAGATCAAAAAGTTAGTTCGATTCAATGATGACAGGTATTAAATTATTGTCTGTTGTAATTTCGGTAACCAACCACAAAAATTTTACTCAAGGATTGCAGACAAGATATTTACACCTTGCCCATACTAACAATCATTTAGTTAACTATTATATAATTTTACAATAAAACCATTGTTAAAATTAAAAGGGCTTTTATTACACCCATACTTAGAATATAAATATAATTATTACTATCCTTAAATGCTACGTTACTTTAATACCGTTACTCAGTAGGAGAGATGTTCTGCGCAGCCGCAACTAAAGTGTCGTGGATATCCTTGGCGTAGGTGATCTGAAGACGCACCGTGTTCAAGTACTGTGGATAACTGAGGTTTTCCTGGAATACGAAAGAGAATGCATTAGTCATCATCATATAATCCTTCAACGTAATAAAGCTGGTTAAATAATTGTTGCAGCAGAGTAGTCCTCATGTAGATACCCACTCTGCACACAGACGCCCACCTCTGGGTGAAGCGGGAGGGCGTGTCAGACTTTTACTGACTAAAACCCACCCATGTTCCTTCAGTTGCTTGAGCCAGGGCCGCGGTAACTCTTTTTCAAATTCATCCGCGATCCAGACAGGCATCGGCCCTAGTGGAACCCATCAATTTTGGTGACATCTCTTTGAGGCGCGCATGGAACACTACGCGCCGTCGACTCGGGCCTGGTCCTTATCGGACGGCGAGCTAGCCATTACTCGCCGTCCGCAAGTCGTCTTGCTACTCCCGACGCCCAGGGCGTCTTCTGCGGTGGCTTGGGGCGTGATGGCGCCTCCGTTGCGTCTCCCTCACGCGTTCTGCCTCCTCCTTCGCGAGCATTATTGCTTCGCAGAAGGAGGTGACAGCTTCCCATGCCCTCTCGCTCCGTACCATGGTCTGAACCACCGCCGATCGCCTCCACAAGGACACGGAGTTGCTCCGCCAAAGCGGGGCAGACCTCCACCGTGTGTTTTACTGTGTCCTCCGGGCGATCCTCACAATGGTGACACCGACACACACAGGGGTCTGTCATAATCCTACTGACTACAAACCACCCCGGTGTTCCATCTCACACCTACGCCGCGGGTTCTACAATCTAATCTTATGTAGGCCTGGCGAATCGCCATAATAATATCAAGCGTGAGATGGCCCCACTCCCTCAACCAGAGAGATCGGTGACCTCGAAGGGAGTAAGGGGGCTGAAAGAACAAGGCTATTGAGAAACATTTTTGGCCTTTAACCAGGAGTGAACTGCGATTGACTCTGAAGCGGCTGAGATATGTTCTCGTCATCATTACCATTTCAGCAGAAAGACGTCTACTACTGAACATATGCCTTCCCCATGTGTCATCTTTTCTAACGTTCCTGTACGTATCGCATCCAGTAGATTTCCACAGCCATGACTAGGTCATAGGGAGGCCTTCCGTATTTTCTCGCAGATTAAGCTTTTGATTTGAGTTGAAATATTCATCCTTGATCCTAAAGCAAAATGAGGATCTGAAGAAACAGTACATCTGGTTTTCTTGACATACTTTAAGAAGCTTAGCCTTTTTGGATATAGGAATAGACAAACAAATCTTAAATTTATTAACCTGTTAACTATTTAGTTTTCATATTCGGATGTTAACGTATGTCGTGGGCCCATATCTTGCAATACTGGAGCCATAACACCGGGCACGGATCCTAGTGGGGGGAGATCATTAAAAAAAAGCTGTTCCTGCATTTTTAATCGTATTTATAACCTTCGTAGTTTTGTTTTACAGAATAAATTTTGAGGAAAACAATAGTGGGCTACAGCGAGCGAAACGAGCTCGACAATTTTAAGATCTTTCATAGACAGTTCAGGCTTCGATTATTGGATGATGATAATTTATCAATATCTAAGTAATTGCCCACAAATGAAACTGTAGATTAAGCTAACTTTGTGTCTAATTTTGAGTTTCAGACTCGGTTTGGTCGAGGCCCAGGGGGGGCAATTGACCCCGTTACCGTCCCCATGTATCCGCACCTGCCTAACATTGCTAGTCTGGAAACTTCGGATAGCTTCCTCGGGAATTTGCGTGAAGAAGCACAACACAGAGAGAAAAGGAAGGTATGGGGGCAGGCTTTTGCCAAGGAGTGGGACAGTCCAGACTGATAAAAAAATACTTACCCCGGAGGTTGGTCCAGTTTCCAGCCTTGACGGCATGACGGTCAGGGGGAGGTAGTGGGCTGCTGACTGCGCTTGTTGGATGCATGTGATCGCTGTTCGCTGTGGGATAAAAAAGAATAATATATTACCTTCTATAAAATGAAAACGGTACATAAATATTTTATTAAAGTTTGATAGGTCGAAATCTCTGTGAAGGAAAAATCCTGTGGAAACCTGCCCTATTTACGTAGCTTTTGATAGCTCAAAGAACGCGCACGCGGTTAACTTTTTTTATTTATAACTATTTAGTAATTTTTTTATCGAACTAGGTACTTTTAAACTTATAAGTTGTATATTTTTGAAATCACCTTTTAAAATCCTTTATTTTGATACCCGATACACGATGGGTTCGGAAGGAAAAAAAAATTTGATTCCTCACAATATGGCACCCAAATTCCGCCATTTTTTATTTTCCAATTTTAATGTAGGCAGTGACACTCGCAGGGTTAAGACGAATCGATTGACGTAAGAATCATCAAAATCGGCCAACGCTTTTGGTTTTTAGAACGCCACATAGGAGCAAACATACATACATAGACTGATAAGCACATTGACCTCCTTCGGCAGTCGGGTAATAAATAATTAGCCTTGTTCATTAAAATGACAGTCAAAAAAGTAATTTGGTTATAGAAGAACTTCTTGATTTTTGATAATATTATTTTTTGATACATACTCGTACTTATGCCAAATACATGCAAAACTGTTTTGTTTAAAAAAGTGATGAGTTTTTTTAAATTTATAACTGACTTCCAAATTTAAAAAAAAAAACAGAATATAAAAAACCCATTTATTTAAATCAAATAAATCCTATTTATTTGAAAAAAAAACCTGATTTTTATCAACCCTGGTTCCTGTAATCCTGCAGGATTAGATTGCTTACTCGTAAATGAAGGGATACTAATGTATCATAGAGTACTCATCTTAAAGATGATATTATGTAACACCCCACCCACATCAAAAAGCAATTCAGTTCCTCATCGATGTTTACCATTTCAACGGAAAACATTACTGACCTAGGTTAGAATAACACCGTGGAACTATAAGTACTGTTAATACCTACCAATAGTTTGAAGAGCGGATTAGTTTACAATTAGATTGTAAACAAAATGGACACTGAATGATATTGATACTTTGTAATGTATTATGCTCGTATGATCCATCACATTGAAAGAGGTTGTCTATAAATATAACATTAGGTATAGATTTGTTGAATAGCAACATAGAATTTACGTAAACAACTGTAACCGACAAATAATTGTCAAAAAGCTTAAGATTTGTAGTTAGAGGGCGAGTTTGAGAAAGAGTTTTGCCCACCAAGGTCTGAGAAAGAAGGATTTCCATAAAGATTTCTGAATATTGAAATAAAAATGTTAAATGTTATTAACATTTCATTGTTATAATCTTAAGGTTCCACTAGTCGACGGCACGAACTATTTTGTGCGCGGGGTTAAAATTCATGCTGTCTCATCCGACAACACGCGTGAAAGAGATTGATGCTGTGATGAGCAGTAAGAAGCTAGTTCTCGTACGAATTAGCACTTTAACAAATTTGTATCGAAATGGATGATGTTTTAGGACGAAAACGAGCGCGCGAAATTTTATAAACAGACCTTTGGGAGTCTAGATATCATGAAAAAACGACTAAATGTATATTTTCAAAATTTAATTATTTGTATTGTTGAATTACAAATCTATCCCTGTATGGAGGCCGTTTTGCAATTTTCCTTCTTCTTATGGTATTTATTTCCGCCCAAAGATGCGTTAAAATTATTGTTGAAATATGGAACTTTCGACGCTCATCTCTTTCAAATATATATATTTTTTACTTTTTTGTTTCCATACAGGGCTAGATAATGATGAGACAAATTGATATCATTTTTTATTTTGAACGTACTTCGTCCAACAGTGGAGTAATCACTAGACGTTTGTATGAAAGAATTTTCGACTAGTGTAATCTTAAGTAGCTACCCCTTCAAATAATTCGTGAGGTTTTCCTTTTGTAAAATCAGGTTACCGCTTTCCGGGTAATAAAATGGGTACCTAACTCTTTTTACCGTTTTTTTTTTATTTATTTTACTTCACTCTTTTTGTTTGAGCGCGGCTAGTTTGAGCCAAGAATTCACCGTTGGCTTTGGTAGTCCATCAAGGCTCTGCACTGAGTTTCCTTTTATTTAACCTCGTGATGGATTTTATAACCAAAGAAATCCAGGCTCCATTGCCCTGAAATCTCCTCTATGCAGACGATATCGTTCTCTTTTCCAGGTATGCGGAAGATATGCAAGTTACTCTCTGCCGCTGTGTGAAAGCATTGAAAATGCTGGTCTCAGGGTTAGCAGAACGAAGACTGAACATCTCGCTTGTCATTTCAGATGAAACTAAGACAACACAGCTAAGGGTCTTTTACCCTGACATAGCACCAGTACTGACAGTAACCCAATTTAAATATCTCGGCTCAGTAATTTTCGGAAACGGGGACGTAGATGCTGACGTGGCTCACAGAGTAAATGTTGCCTGGCAAAAATGGCGAAGTATGACGGGAGTCTTATACACCTGCCACCTGGACGTGAACTGCAATGGCCTACATGAAAAGCACTTAATCGTTTGCGCACCCAAGCAGGCCGCTGCAAACACAATTTGGCAAAATGGGGTTTTATAGACCCGTCTGATACCCAGTGTGAGTGCGGCGCCCCTTCCAAAATATGGCACACATACTGGAGTGTCCCAAGTGCCCATACACCTGCACTTTGGAAGACCTTATGTTCGCCACTGATGCCGCAATAGGGGTTGCCACCTACTGGGCACAAAATTTATAAAGAGTTTTCCCTCGACTCGAAAAAGAAGAAGAAGTCTTATGCGACATCCGTAAGCCAATACGCACAAAAGGCAAAGTATTCAAGACGGCGGTTAGGCCGGCAATGGTGTACGGTGCCAAATGCTGGACCGTGTAAAACAGCCACGTCCAAAAACTACACACCGCAGTAATGCTGACGTGGGCCGGAGGAGTAACGAGGTATCCGAGGTACTTTAAGGGTGGCTCCAATACAGGATAAGTTGACGGAGAGTAGACTGACATGGTACGGACATGTCATGATAAGGAGGCTCTGAGCCTACCTAAAGGCAAAAGAGGCCGAGGACAACCTCCTTTGACATGGTGGACCAGTATGACGAAGCTTCTCAAGAAGGAAAAATTGCCTAACACGACAACCCTTGACAGAACATCTTGGCGCCGTGAAAAAAGGAGAGCCGACCCCAGTTAAAGTGGGAAAAGGCTAGAAAGAAGATTTCTCTTTTTGTTTACTCAATACTTTCTTATAAAATTAACTTACTTTATTACCTTAACTTTATACCTAACTTTAATTTTTTTAACCGATTCCAAAAAAAGGAGGAGGTTCTCAATTAGTTTTCTTTTCTTTTTACGTATAGTAGAAGGTATATACAGATTACGTATAATAGAAGTATACCCAGATACAAGTATACCAGTATACTTCCGAGATGGTCCTATGATCATCAGGTCAGGATCTGATGATGGGATCCTGGAGAAATCGAGGGACATCCTTAAATTTTACAGGCACATAGAGATTTTGGTATTATCATCAACAATGCAACCATTTTCACTCAGATAGTATCATTTGGTGAAGTGGAACTGATGAAGAAGACCACAGATGACCACTGGAACTCATTAATGCTAAGTATGTCTTGGGTTTAAGATATCTCAAATAGTTAACCGAGTATGATGAAGCAAATACTTATAAATAAATGGTACCATCGAACTGATGTGATGATGAAGATGGAAGGTATAGGCACAGGAATTCCGAAATAAAATTATGTATCCTAGTCGTGTTTGGGCTTATTGGAATCGTCATGAGATGTACGAGTACGTTGGCTGTAAATGTAATCTAACTAAATTTCCGATGTCAGTGTCGAAAAACGGAAAATAATAGGTACCAAAGACAACGAAGTCGGAAAGGAAAGTTATTTTTCGCTTTGTTTTTTTTTTACTTTTAATGTTTATTTTTCTGTAGCTTTGCAGACTCAAATTAACCAAATGCAGAGCCAATAATACATGTTTACTGTGGCATCAATGGCCCTGTATATCATATAATGGTGTTGACGTAGAACAGGGAGTCATGTAAAGACATCACTGATAAGGAATTAATCATAGTAGTGATTAGAGACAGTTGCCGGGTCAAAGAGTTAATTGTTGCACTTAGATACCCGATATTTACTTCAACATGCATACAATGTATCATGTTTCTGCTAATCCTGGTTTGTGAGAGAAAATTCTAGATTTTGTATCCTTGGAATTTAGATTTTTTAATGTTACTTAGTAGTAAATAATTATTGATGATTTGTTTATCTTATAAATAAGTTATATATCTAAACCAATCTCAAATACCTACACTAGATAGGACTCAGATACTGAACCATCTTAGTATAATATTATAAAATGTGAAAGTTTGGATAGATGTTTGTTACTCAATCACATTAGAACGGCTGAAAGAATCTAGATGAAATTTGGCACAGACATAGAATATAGTCTGAAATAGCACATAGGAGACTTTTCATCCAGGTATTTTGTGTCCTTGTGATAAAATTGTATATATAATGTGTGTGTGTGTATAAATGAGAAAGTTTGGATGGATGGCTGGATTTTTGTTATTAAATCACGCCAGAACAGCTGAACAAGATGAAAAATACATTTGGGGTCCGTTATTAGAATTCCGAACCCAAAGGGTCAAAACGGGCTCCTATTACTAAAACACCACTGTCCGTCTGTCTGTCACCAGGCTGTATCTCATGAACCGTGATAGCTAGACAGTTGAAATTTTCACAGATGATGTATTTCTATTGCAGCTATAACAACAAATACTAAAAACAGAATAAAATAAATATTTAAGTGGAACAACAAACGTGATTTTTTGCGATAATGGTACGGAACCCTTCGTGCGCGAGTCCGACTCACATTTGGCCGGTTTTTTTGGTTGGTCATCGCGGTCCAAAGGTAAGGTTTCAAGCCACCTACCTCAAGGATACCTGTTTTTTTTTTTAAATTAATTTGGCAATCGGTAAGTCTACTCCGAAATTGATTTTTCTACCGCGAAGACTGACGATCACACGCTCTTCCGTAGGCAGTAAAGACAAAGTGCGGGCTAAATTATTAAATTACATTCTCAAGAAGATTATCATTATCATCAGCCTTTTAATCTTCCCACTGCTGGGACACAGGCTTCCTCTCATAGGGAGTGGGCAATAATCCACCACGCGGGCCCAGTGCGGATTGATAGATGCCCCATGTTTTGGAATTTTTGATTCTAGGTTTCCTCACGCTGTTTTCCTTCACCCTTTTGAGAGCAGTGATAATGAAATTACACAAAGTAACTCGTAAGTCGAGGCCGTAACCACTAGGCCACCACTGCTTTATTTTTTCTAAGAAGATTATGTACTATTTACTGAAGGTCCACACAAAATACGTCGGCGGACCGGATCCGGGACCGAGGTCCGCCATTTGGTGACTCCTAATAACTTTTTACGCGGGCGAAGCCACGGACCTAAGCTAATGTGAAATAATTTGTAAACAACACGTTTGTCCAATAATATTAATAAATAACAACATAAAATAAATAATAACAACTAGCCTTTTTATTATTTTGATGTTGCATATTTTAACAACTTTCATGCATATTTCGAACTTTTTATGTTGCCTATAATCTGGTCTATAGTACTAATGTAGCAAACATTTGTTTTGTCATCTTTATGTTGTGTCCATTGTGTTGCATCATATCAATAATGAAGTCTTAAAACTAGAAAATGGAACTAAAACTTAGAAAGCCAAAACATATCAATTTATATCTTTTTACTCGACTGTCGAAGGAGGGTAATTGTGTTTATCAGTCTTGGTATGTATGTAGTACCTTGCGAATGACACTGGATACAGTAAAATTGGAAAATAGAAATTGGCGGATTTTAGGGGCTATATTGTGGGGGGCCAAATATGTTTTTCTTCTAAACCCATCCTGTGAGGTATCAAAATTTTTGTTATGACTTATTGTCGGGCCTACGTTGTCCCCCCATAGTACTAATGCTGTAACATGGAAATATTGTAAAACCAAACCATTTTTTAAAAGAGTAACCATGGAGTTTCTTGCCGGTTCTTCTCCATAGGAAACGACCAACCCGAACCATGCACCTTTTGTCGACGTTTTATAAGTGCCCATGTAGGCCTAGGTGAAATAAAAAAAAATTGATTTGATTTGAAAGGGTTTTAAAAGGTGATTTAAAAATATACAACACTTATATGTGTTGTCTATTTTTACCGGAATATTATTTATCCTCAGACTACACAGCATGATTTTCTTCTTGTTTACATATTTTAGTTTGCTTCTTAAGCAGTCGAGATTTTTATTTTTACATTATTCAGTAATTTATTATTATAAAGGGCATATTAAGTTAGTTATCCAATTTAAACAATAGGTACTTACCAGATGGAGTTCCATTTGATCAGAAATTGAAAAGAACTCTTCTAGATTCTTATCAAATCTGGGCACAGGGTTGTCAATACCTTTCCTGTAAAAATAAATGTGATCTATAAGAAAAGGTAGGAAGTGGTTGTCTTGTAATTTTAAAAGATTAGGTAGGTAATTGAAATTAATTTTAAAAAATCAGTATTTTTTTGTAAAAATGATTATATTTTTTTTTGATATTGTAAGCAATACTAGACTTGTTCTCATTGCCAACTTACCATTCAGGGTACCCAAGAAATCAGATGTATATAGTTCTGGCCAAACTTCGAGGCCGCCCTGAAGCTGGCTTTCCAATGCACAAGGCACAGCGCAGTGCTGTTTTTGTATGAGATTTACTACTGCACAGCCACTGTAGGCCACTTTAGGGCGGCCAACAAGATTGGCGAGAACTATACCTCCTAACCCCTAGTAGTGTATTGAGAAAGTGTGTACAAACCAATCTAGTTGAGAATGTTAGTGTGTAACTTTCCTATTATGGTGATTTGAGCCTGGTATAGGGTCCAGGTTACCAATACAATTTCCAGCTATAAATAATGAAATGCTGCACATACAAATACTGGTTATCAAATGCATTGGCTTAGACTGAAAGCGCCCCCAAGATATTTGATAATAGATATACTTCACTAGCATTGAAATGTAATATGCACTCCCTAAGTCAAACATATTACAGTAGCCAAGAAGAGAACCGTTGAGGAGATGTAGAGTATATGAATAAAATATCTATATTTTGTATGATACTTACTGAGAGTTTGAATCTATATTATGGTTCTGATGCAAAATTTGGGCTGCAGACTTCAGAGTCATCTGAAAATAACATTATTTTGTTCGAATCATAACTTTGTGAGACCAAATTACACAGTGGTGCGTTATATACTTACTGGTATTGATTCACGGAGGGAGCCCATAAGAGTCTTAACTCGAGATATATTGTCCATTTTATCCTGCTGCTGCGGTTGCTGTGGTTGCTGCATTGCAGGTTGCATTTGTTGTGGAGATGGTTGCTGCATTATTGTGCCTGGTACTGGCATTTGCATTCCTACGTTTGGTGTAGCGCCAACAGCATTCATAGGTACATGCATGTTCATTTGGTTATGATTCATATTTATGACGATTATTTATCTATTTGTAGGTATTTTTTTATTTTTGTTTAGGTACCTGCTTTGTTATTCTATTCTATATTTTTTTATGGCAAGCAAAGCCGATGTCGACTATTCTGCCAGTGTCCAAAGTAATACCTGCTTTGTTGACTTGCTTTGAGGGCTGTAGAAAAACGTCATTACGTCTATTCTATTCTATATTTTTTTATGGCAAGCAAAGCCGATGTCGACTATTCTGCCAGTGTCCAAAGTAAATTGGAAAACAAGTGTGTCTGAGATTTGTGATTTAATTATAAGAGGGGAAACTGAAGACGAAAACTAAGTTCTTTTTGATACAGTTGAACACCGTCATTACGTCAGTCACCGGTCAGTCTCACTTTCACGTCAAAAGTGACGTTTAGCTGACATTTGCCACAGATTATAGAGTGAACCCTTTTCAAATTGAACGCTGATATTCTCGATGATCTGTATCAGAGATTAGAGGTGATCTTCAATCAATATCCAAATTCCAAACTGAACTTGATTGATTGATAATAAAATAGCATCTGTGGCTGCTAGTCTATGCTAAATTGATTGATTGACTGACACTGATTATGACAACACTAAATACACTGTCACTGAAAGATTGGAGGGAAGGGAAAGTTTTTGAATATTGTTTGAAATTTTTTATTTTTAAATATCACATGAAATCTTTCAAGATCTCCAGCGCAACCGAATTATGGCAGGTATAGGCCCTTCAGAGTTAAATAAAATAGCTATATTATGACCTACTTTGCTGTATAAAAGAGTGTGTGCATATTAATCCTCATAACTTTATTTCCAGAAAGAAACAAGCCTTCCTGCAGTGGCATCCTTCAGCCAAAGCTTGGATAACATGTTAGGAACTGATGGATTCCAACTTGGATGCATCACTGAACTGTTAGGCTTGCCTGGCTCTGGTAAAACTCAACTATGGTACGCAAAGTTTAAACTTTTTCATGCCTGCCTTATGAGTTTCTGCTGACCCTTTGGAGCTCTTGTATTCTGGAATAATCTACCTTGTTAGTCTGCATTTTAAAATGTTATTGTTTCAGTCTACAGCTGTGTGCATCAGTACAAATACCTAAAGAACTGGGCGGACTGAATGCAGAGGCTCTGTATATAGACACTAATACTAACTTCACTATATCCCGGTTTAGAGGTAATTTGATATTAGTAGGAGGTAATTTTTATTTATTTTTATTCAGTAACTGGGCAGTGTAGGTCAAATAGGTAGTTGTTTGAATTTAAAAAAATACTGTTGAGATGCATCTAGCCATACAGATGAACCTTAGCATTTAAGCTGGCTTCTGCCCTGATACTAAATGAAATGATTCAACCGTTGTCGAATCGACAACGGTTGAATCATTTCATCAACGGTAAAGACAAAGCGCTGGATAATTGATTAAATTATTTCATACAGTAACACAAGTAAATTATATCATACTGTTTACTTAAGATCCACACAAAATAGGTTGGTGGTCCGGATCCAGACAGGTGTCCGCCATTTGGTGACATCTAGACATCTGCAACTGTTCAGCTCAAATATCTGATGTGCCCATGAAAACAGTTACCGATACCCTTCTTATCAGTATCACATCAAATCACATCATCAGCCTATTAATGTTCCCACTGCTGGGACACAAGCCTTCTCTCTGTGAGAGGGTGTGAGGGGTGCTTATCAGTATACAGGGATGTTATTTCTTTGGTTTCAGAAATAGGTGTGGTCTCAGTACTTTACTGTAAAAAGAAACTTTAAATATTTCATTCCTTTATTTCAGAGATCTTAAGTGCAAGTTTATTGAAATGTCAGAGTATCCTGGATGAGCCTTTACAGATAACTGAAGAGGTTGCACTGAACAAACTGCACTATGTGAATGCTTTTGGTCTAGAAAAGTTCTGTGCATTTATGTACAGACTGTCTAAGTTTATTGGGGAACATCCTAATGTAAGACATTCTTTTTAACTTATTCACTAACACAAATGGTAATTAACCTCTTCATTTCAAGGGTAATAATAATTAAAGAAATGGAGCAAACAAAAAAAAATCTTTTAATTATTACTGTAACATCATTACAAAAGTGGGATGCAGGAATGGTATTTGTCTGACTAAATTGTTGCCCACTCACTACTACTACTAGATATAACTAGACAATGGCATCCGTTTCTCCTTCCAAACAATTACTGTGTGATATCTGGCCAAGTTTGACCCTACTTATTATTTAACCAGTACAAAATAGAAAAGCCATTGTGTCTCTCGTGGATCCACGTCTTAAACACACGAAAGATTAATGAAAAAATTTAACTAAAGTATGGTATTTGCTTTTTTCAGGTGAAACTAATTGCAATAGACTCAATAGCATTCCCTTTCAAAGATGGCATCTCAACAAAACAGAGGACAGGACTGCTTTTCAGACAAATGGCAGAACTGCAAAAAATTGCTGTACAACACCAAATTGCTGTAAGTCACTATTTATATCTGTAAGCTCGCTAATTTAATTTTACTATTCCAATTTCTCGATGCGAGTAGCACAGGACTGGTCAATGTTGCAATGCTTGACACAGGCCTATGTCCAGCTGTGGACATATTTTGGCGGCAATGAAGATGATCACGATGTCCATGCTAAAATCATAATTGAATGTAACAAGTTTAGCAGATGTTGTACATTATGTTATAGCAGCATAGTTAAAACCATGTACATATATGGCCATACCACGGTGTCACAGCGCTAACAAAGAAAATTTGGTTCAAATAAATGTCACGAGATGGCGCGATATGCATCGAATTGTTATTGAATTGTGTGTAAAATAATCATTTTCTAGAATTGATCATAAAAATTGTATGTTCTTTTCTAATTAACTCTCTTATGGAATATTGGGTTCTTAATTTAGATTTCAAAGATTATTTGAACAGATCATTTAAAACTGAGTCCAATAGATGGCGTGGTTTTAAATTCCTGAGGCATGCCACCCGATTTTTAAATTGTATTGTAAACATTTTGCTAAAATTAAATTTGAATTTTTGTGTCTGTTTTACGACTATAGACGGTATTAGCAGCGATTTGTAAATAGGTAAAAGAGTTTTCTCGGTTCTTGACTATTTTTCTTTAAATTCAGTGACGATTTGTTCTATAGTACTTTTTTGCACGTTTTTACAGTTTAATTGTACCAAAATGTGTTACAATACAAATTAAAAAATCGAGTGGGTACCTCAGAAATTTAAAACAGCGCCATCTCTGGCATCAATTTGAAACGATCCGTTCAAATAATCTTTGAAATGTGAAGTAGGAGCCTAATATTCCATAATTTTGTGCTTAGGAGAGTTGATTAAATGAGACAAAAAAACATGCAATTTTTATGTTCAATTCCAGAAAATGTTAACTTTACACACAATTTAATAACAAATCAGTGCATATCGCGCCATCTAGTGAGATTTACTTGAGGAGCTCGTGGCTAAATAATAACAGCCGCACGGGTCGACCATCAAGGTTAACGCTTGACGAGGTCGGTCCATGGATGTGTGACCATTTCAACATACCGAGTTTCCTCCGTGCCCCGGAAAGCACGTTAAGCCGTTGGTCCCGGCTGTCATTGGAAGATCTTTGACAGTCGTTACGAGTAGTCAGAAGCTTGAGATCTGACACCAGTCTAGCCAAGGGGTACCGTGTTACCTAGTTACTGATTTGTGGAGGTCAGATAGGCAGTCGCTCCATGTAAAACACTGGTACTCAGCTGAATCCGGTTAGACTGGAAGCCGACCCCAGCATAGTTGGGAAAAAAGCTAGGCAGATTGATAGTGAGACTTATTTGAAACAAATTTTCTATCTTAGCGCTGGGACCCCGTGATTCCTACAGGTTAATAGTTGAGGAAGATGCTGTCTAAAGTACCTGTCCTATCTACTATGTTCCAGGTAGTCCTATCAAACGAGATGAGCACTCGCGTGGGTCTTCAAGGCGGTGCAGTGGTGGGCTCTCTGGGGGATGCGTGGGCGCACCGCTGTAACGTCCGCGTTCTGCTGAGTACCCCGCAAGCTGCACTTGATCCGAAGCAAAGGGTAGCGTTGTTGATGAAGAGCAATGTTGCTGCAACCGCTGTGGCTAGTTTTCAGGTGAGAGTCTTACTAATATGATAAATGACAGATTGTACTTCGGTGAGTGTGCTCAAGAACTCCACGAAATTATCCCAAGTCCCCTTCTACCATCAGACATCTAGACGCAGTGCAAGTTACCATCCTTACCTTGTTGCCATTCCACCAATTCGCACCAAACACTACAAACATCCTTCTTGCGCGCAGCGAATGAATGGAACTCACTACCTGCGTCTGTGTTTCCGAACGCATTCAACCCGAACCTCTTCAAAGTTAGAGTGAACAGGCTTCTTTAGGGTAAGCTCACTCCATCGTCTTCTCTGTGTCTGTCACCTCTGAGCTAGACTAGAGTCAAGATAAAACCCAAGATAAAAAAAGTGCCTAAGTTTGGATGGATGTGATGTATGTTACACAATCACGCCAGCACGGCTCAACGGATCTGGGTGATATTTGGCACAGAGATAGATTATAGTCTGGAATAGCACATAGGCTATTTATTATCCTGAGACTATGTTCCTTTGGGATAATTTTCGATATCGCGCGGGTGACGCTACTGGCAGAAGCTGTTTCTTACACACTTATCTACCAATTGAATGAATGAAATGGGGCCAGAGTCTAAAAAATAATACATTTTATCACTGGCACTGTAAGAGTAATATTTTTATAAAATATTCTTCAAGTTTTTAAGTTAAGATAAAATATGTGTCCTCTTCTATGAAATATAGTTAGTCTATAGACGCGTATAATCATTTCCCACATTAAAATATTGTGTCTTACATATAATTTTAAGTATAAAAATAGGCATAAATTCCATTTTAAGTACCCAATTTAATATAAATCCCCGGACCCCCCTTTGTTTATACACCCCGGTGATACCCCCTCCCCCCTAGTTGCAAATTCTGGGTGCGCCCTTGTTTGTACGGGATGGGCGAAAAATCGTGGATTAATTGGGACTATATTTGGGATTATTTGCAATAGTCCACGATTTTTTGGCCAGACTGTATATATACAGGGTGGTCAAAAAGTCGTGGATCAAACGCAATTAGGGGTTAGATGGGATCATCAGCTGCAAAAAATTGTTCTACGGGAGGTCCTTAAGGTCAACCCCTGCAGAGTTATAATAAAATTTACCTGCAGAGTTTATTTTTAAATAGGCCTAACCGAGTTGTTGCTGCTAATGGTTGGGTTAACGAATGATCGTCCTCGAAAGATATCAAAGCCACGCATAGCCATGCGTACTATCTTTTTAGAACCCCTATTAAATGCGCCAAAACTTACAGGGTCACTTTTGAATTTTAATAAGTATTAGTAAAAAAAGACATTTTTCTCTTAAAAAACACAAAATAAATTATAACTCTGCAGGGGTTTACCTTAAGGTTCCCCTAGTCGACGGCACGAACAATTTTGTGCGCGAGGTTAAAATGCATGCTATCTCATCCGACAACACGTGCGAAATAGATAGATGCTAATGAGCAGTAAGAAGCTAGTTCGCGTACAAATTAGCACTTTTTGCAAATTTGTATCCAAATGGATGATGATTTAGGACGAAAACGAGTGCGCGAAATTTTATAAACAGACCTTTGGGAGTATATCATGTAAAAACGACAAAATGTCTGTTTTCAAAATAAAATTATTTGCATTGATGTTTTTTCTTGTTTTTGTTTTTTTTTTAAAACGTTGCCCCACACTAGGAATTTCTTCCTGTATCGTGGGTGCGTTTACAAACATATAAACTCACTTACATAAACACCCAATGTTGAATTACTAATATATTCCTTTACGGAGGCCGTTTTGCAATTTTACTTCTTCATATGGTATTTATTTGCGCCCAAAGATGCCTTAAAATTAGTGTTGGAATATGGAACTTTCGACGCTCATAACTTTCAATTATTATTTTTTTTCCTTTTTCTTTCCACACAGGGCTAAATGAATGATGAGACAAACTGATATCATTTTTATTCTGACCGTACATCGTCAAACAGTGGAGTAATCGCCAGACTACGTTTGTATGAAAGAATTATCGGCTAGTGTAACCTTAAGGATCTCCCGCAGAACATTTTTTTCACAGCTGATGGCCCCATCTAATCCCTAGTTGCGTTTGATCCACGACTATTTGGCCACCCTGTATAGTAGTAGGCGGTGTTATGTTGTTTCTGCTAATCCCCCTGGGCCAAAGTCGTGAGTTTTTCTATCAGTGTAACTAGTTAACTACTTGTATTTTTTTGAGATGAGCGTGAAGGGTCATTAACATATGCATGAGAGTATTTATTTCAAAACGTTTTCAAGAACCCAAACACAGTATGCTACCAATCCATACGTTCGATTCCTGGTTAGAAAAATGCAACTATTTATACAGGCTTTTCTTTAGACACTTTAAAAATAACCTACTAGAAGTCGGTTAAAATGAAAAGCACCGATTTTTATTATTTGGAAACGTGTTTTGTCATCCCATGCTATTCCAGACTATAATCTATCTCTGTGCCAAATTTCATCCAGATCCGTTCAGCCATTCTAGCGTGATTGAGTATCAAACATACATCCACACACACATCTACCCAAATTTTCACATTTATATTATTAGTAAGATCAATTCATTCGTTTTTCGACTAAAGAAAGAAAAAACTAAAGACTAAACGCAGATGTAGAACTTATTTATCAACTAACAACTTTTGTCGGCCTTGATCTTACTTGTTTTCTATAATACTGTTACACCTCATTCATCTTGAATGAGGTGTAACAGTAATCTACATTATAAATATTTAAAAGATTAAATCATCACTTTAGTACATGTAAGGAGCAAAAGTTATTTTCGTAGCGCCGATGAGAGCATGGTTAAAAATAAAATTATAGAGGTACATTCCACTCGAGTTAAATCATGGGATAGAGGTGTTGTTTTTCATCTCTTTTCGATATAAAAATAACTCATTGCCATAGCCAAATCGGTATCTTTTTACCGAATAGAACACAGATCTGGGCCATAGAATTGAATAGAATAGAAACTCCCTTTTCCGCACTTATATATATCACCATTTGGTCCGTTGTGTGTGGGGTTACCGGCTAAAGAACCCAGCCTAGCTTCGTCCAAAAGCACAGAAGCTTCCTGGTGGTTTCACTGGCTTCACGGAGCGACCTCACCGTTCCTAGGATTTCTTTACGTTGGGAAACCACGGCCTCGCAGTCCAGGATGACGTGGGCAGCTGATTCCTCGGCGTTAAAACAGCCCCTGCAAAGTGGGCTGTCTGTGGCGCCTACGTTAAAAAGATGTTTGTTAAGAGGGCTATGACCCGTAATTGTCCCTATGATTATTCTGAGGTTATTTCTACTTAGGCTAAGAAGTTTTTTGGTTAATCGCAGGTTTACATTCGGTAGGGCCGTTCTTGACTGTCTACAGTTTGTAGCCCGTGACCATCTGTTGTTATGCAGTTCGGTTGATCTTTGACGGATCCATGCACGAATTTGTGAGAAAGGCAGGGGGAGAAGTGGATACGGGCCTAGCACTATCATCTCAGAACCTCTCCTTGCAAGTTCATCCGCGGCATCATTTCCTAAAGAAGATCTGGGCCAAACTATATAACGTGGTGTCAATGCTATCATGATTCTGCTGTGAAAAAGGAATTACATAGTGCTCTTCGTCCTGTACAGCTTCATCTCTCTCTGACAGTGGAACCATGATAATTTTGAAACGTCAAAGTATAAGGTTCCTATAATTTATTTGTCATTTAATATTAGTATTAACATATAGAAACTTAAGCTGAAAGCCACTACGTTTTGAACGTCTAAAGTTTTAGAAGACAGCTCGCAGAACTCCCCTTCACAACTTCCTAATGTGTAACAAAGAAATGGCGCAACTAATACCCCGCCAGCAAGTCATAAGACGTAAATGTAAAAGCCATTAAGGCTGACCCAAATGTTCACTGCGAAAGCTCGAATCAATATTTGATTTAGGCAGATCATTGATGAGGATCCTGGAACGACGCCAACGTAAACAGGGCTTTCCTGGTAATGGCTCACTCACTATTTGATGCCGTGCCAAGTTCATACGCACGCGTATAAACAGTATTTGGAAAATATTCTATCAATGACAATATTTAGAATCGATGAACTCCTTTTATTTTTTAACTCCCGACGGAAAAAGAGGGGTGTTATAAGTATGACATGTGTTGCCGAGTATCTGTTTCTGTCTGTGGCATCATAGCTCCTAAACGGAAAAACCGATTTAGATAGATTGATTTAGTTTTTTTTTGTTTGAAAGGTGATTTTGTTGAAAGTTCTAATTTGTTCTTAGCTATGTTTGATATAAAATCGGTTCAGCCGTTCAAAAGTTATGGGCGTTTTACTGTTTGAATCGGGGTGTTTTCGCAAGATATCGTGTCATCAATTACGTGTTCAATAGATTGCCGATCGAAGCATTTCTACTATGTACTGATAAATTATGTAGCATGAAATAAAAATGTGTCGGGGGTTTTTAAATTTTTAAATATAATATTAACTTGTGATACTACTGGGTTTGATTATTAATAAGGATAATATGGAACGTGGTTGGTACAAGAGGGAGGCCTGTGCTCAGCTGTGTTTCAAAATCGAAGCTGTGGATGACGATGATGAATGAGAATATTTATGGCCGCACCCATGGTGGGGCAGATGGGGCACCCTGCCCCACCCTTCCCCAGAATCGTAACTAAACATTTACTGTTCTAGAGAAAAAACTACCGAGGATGTAAAAATTTTTGCGCACCGATTCGAAGGACCATGTTAGTTTTGCGGCTCTGTTTGTCCTCCTCTGAAGTTTCTAAATTTTTTCCAGTTTCCTTACTTTTGCCCCACCCCTAAACAAATGCAGGATATGCACATCAGAATTTTGTATTTTTCAGATCACAGCAGACGGGATAAGGGATGTGGAATAAAACACGGAAAAACATACATAGTAGTTTAATTAATAATTAAATGTAAATATGTGTATATTGTAAACGAAACTACAGCACCAATAAATATCTCATTTTTCACAAAAATATCAAAGCTTTAATTTCTACAACATTCAACAGTTATACAATGTAAAGGCAGTAGTTAAGTTAACGGAACTTATCTGGAGGATCTCATCGCGTATCGCGTAGTATTATGCGCTTACTTTTACGACACGAGTGTGAGTAACACGCGTTTGTAGTCGCCTTTCGTGTCGTCCTGCAAATTATTACATTGTACTTTGTAACTTTAGCTCAGTTTTATTCAAAATAGCATGCTAAGCCAAACCATTACTTGTATAAAAATAATAATTCATTCATTCTGCAGGATTAATAACAAAGTGAGACTAGCGTATTTCCGAAGTCACCCCCTAGGTCATCCTGGAAAGAATACCGAAATAAATCTACCGCTTGCACAGTTCGCGAGAAATATTAAAGAAACTGTCCCATTACTTATGATTTTATTCACACGTGTATTCGAAATTGTATCACAAAAAAAATCTTACTAAGATAAATCTTAAAATTATCAGATAAATGTCTTTAAAATGCAACATAGGTGATTGTACTCGGTCGATTATGCTGACTCGCGTATCGTGATTAGAATAAAACTTCACACTGCAGCATTGTCACACGCTATGGCGCTCGTAATACTGAGTGTTAAACGTAAGCACAGCGTGTGTGAGGCTAGTAACACATTGTCGACAGGAGATCGCCGAGCGGACCTCCTAAGTCCTCCTGAAAATGTAACACTACTTGTAAAACTAGTCACAGATACACGACCAGGCGACGTGTACCGCTACCCTCATGCACACACGACACGAAGCAGTTAGCTACAGTGCAGGAATTACATGAACGTGAGTAAGGCTAATATAGGAAGCAAAATATACAGATCTTTTTAAATAAAATTTACACCCGGCGGATAACCTAAAGATAATGGCACACTAAAGACTAGACTGACCGCTAGGTGTATACGGCCCTCCTGTTTTGTAGTGCTTTGAGCATCGGACGGCGAAGTCGTCAGTGTGCCCGTAACCTAACAGATCACTTAGTTTCCTAACAAATTGACACAGACAAACTTAAATTATGTAGTAGGTGGTTAGCGCATTCGCAGTCTGGATACACTTTTGTCAATCTATTCAACTAGAGTCAACAGAGCCTTCTTGTAATCTCCGGAAGTGTCATCCTGTAATCAAAATGGGCCACTATTCTAAACGGCTATCATATTCAGACACATTTAGTGTTTTATCACTCTTTATGGACACATTGTTAGCAAAATACACGTAAACACAAATCGAACAAAACTCGGCGAAAAAAAAACGAAAATATAATGAGTTGTAATATGTCTCCTTTCAATAAATATTATAAATAGATCTGTATAATCTGGTTAAGATGGTTTTTTCAGTTAATAGATGGGATCTAAAACTACGTGGTTTCGACTAGATGATTTCGAGTGGCTCTACGACATCGTATGCACCCATGCGCGTTGAGAAGTTTTTAGTTATTGAAGCGTAGACGTGTCGAAGTTTACAAATCATAAAGTATGGGTCAGTTTCTTAGATAATAGAATACCACAAAAAACATGCTATTAGTATTAAGATAAATATTTGGTAGTAAATAAACTATGGACAAAAGTTAATGTGATATATGAAAAGGTTATAGTTTTTGAACAATGAAGAGGGGTGCGATTGTTTTATTTGAATATAATATTATGAATTTAATGAATATTTAGTATTTGATTGACTACAGACAATTGTTAAGACATTCAATGTTATATGGGGTAATTGTATGTACATACAAAAAATATAAGCCACTAAATCATAAACAAAAATAACTTAATAAAAATCACATTGACTCTAATTTTAACAACATGACAACAACTATTTCAGTGCATCTTCTTCAATCAACTTTAGTGTTAACAGCCCTGTCTGATTTAGAGGTCATGTCTTAATATGTGTTCTCCAAAGAGACATTAATTAAAGTCAATTGAAGTTGATGGATGCGTTGATAAACCATAAAATCCCAAAAGATGTTATAATGAATTTAAGTAATACCCAAAATCAATGCAGATAAAAAAGAGGAATGACTTACAGCGATCCAGCTCTCAAGGGGCTTGCCGTATTTGTCCAGGAATGCCTGCTTGATGTCTCCGAGGTCGATTTCTGAACGGCTGACCACGATTCTGATGAGGGTCTTGTCGTTGGTTCCGAGTCCCTTCATTGAGTAGTACAGACGCTCGGCGAAGAAGCCAACTTTGCTCTTAACGCATTTCACTAGAAAATTTAAATACGAGGTTTGATCAAACAGTGCGCGGTTTGACGGTCGGGCTTCGGGGTTTTCTTATTCCTATTTTAGCTTGTCTTGTCGTAGCCTACGCTTCGTCTTTATTAAGTTTTAAGTTAAACTTAAGCTAGCCTAAATAACTTTGTTTTTGTTATTATACGACAATTCCCGCACGGAACAAATATCTGTATGACCTACAGATAGTTGTTCCGGATCTGGGTGTCTTGTGTAGTGAATTTAAATGTTTTTGTAAAAACTCCCATGATACAGTCAAAAATTACTAGTGTGGGGCAAATTTATTTATAAAAATTAAAAATAAATATGGGAAAATATTGGATTGAATATTGAACGGAGTCTCTAAAGGACATTGCTCTGATCATTATCATTTCTGATTCCTCTTTTTTTGCGAGACACCCTCAATTTTCTCTATTCCCCAATCTGAAAAGAATCATGTAGGTAGGAGCGCCAATTTGCTAAAACCTTTGCAATAGAACAAATAAGTAGTATAAGAAGTATTTCTTTTTTCATCTCCCATGACGCGTGGTATGCACACCATGTGTGCATAAGCTATTGTTTTTTTACTGTCTCTGTAATTAGACGCGCAATGGATAAGAGCTTTTTCGCCAATGCGCTCTGAATCAGTTTTAGGAATTAAACATTTTATGGACAAGATATGTACCTATTAAGTTATAAAGGTCCTTTGAATATAGAAGTAATTTGTGATAGTTGAAAGGAGCTGAACTTATGTCAAATGTTAGAGGAAAAATTATAATTATGTTAAAGAATGAAAAATGAAAGGGTGTATGAGAATAATGAAGAATTTGAGAGCGAACTTTCCGCATGTTTTTTGATCAAACAACGTAAATTGAAAATTCGAAAGCAGTCAATACTTTGCTGATGCTATATAAAGCGTCAACATTTAATCCACGTTAGCAGTTATGTATAAAAAACAAGCGTTAGAAACATTTATTGCATTCCGAAAATCAAGAGACTTAAAAATTCAACACAAAAAGGGCTTGTGTACACATAAGGTCAGATAGTAACAGTAATTGATCTAGAAGTTTCAAATGACAATGTTGGGAACTCTGCGCCGGTAATTCCCAGTTAGAACAAAAAAGTTGAACGATTGAACAAGGCCGCAGCACTAACTTCCTGTTAAATGACCTTGACTGTTGTTTAGAGGTGAGTAATGGAATCTTTTTGGCACTATACGGCTATTTTGTGGTTTAGTTTACGAAGCATGGAGGTTTGTTATCAACGAGAATGAGTATGTTGTGACTGATGAGTGATTGTTTAGGCTAGGGACAAAACTGAGCGGAAAAATATGGCGGGATTTAGCGTCAATAATTCCACTAATCGTTGCAAAGTTTCTGCCCAAAATCACAGATAAAAAGGCACTTCTATAACGTGTGTCGTAGATAAACAGTCTAATTTGTAAAACCTTTTTAACTGTATAATGGATTTTCTATGGATTCTCAATTTAATTAGTCTATGGATAATTCAAATTAAGAATCCGCTAACCAACATTAAACTAATGACATGGTATTTTTTTTTTAATATGACCCTCTCGATGAAGGTTCGGAATTCAAACGCGTTTTTCGCTCAGATGTGTTCCTACAGTCGTGATTGTTTCACTCACCGATAGCGAGCATGCCCTTCTCGACGCTTCCGGAGAATTCTTTCTTGATGGACTCTTCGATGTCTTTGCCGGTCAAAGCCTCGAACTCAGCGAAGATCTGAAAGCCATCAGACAATTAGAGAAAGCGTCAGAGACTAAAATTGAGTAATTGATTGTGATTTCAGTCTGTCAGCCCAATTGCATCGAACTCGCTAGATTTTAATGACTCATAAAATAATGATGCTATGCAAAACGATTATAGATACTATGCAAAACAGAACGATCACGTATCTCACTGATGTCAAATCCAAGAAAAAACAAGTTGATATAACGAGTTCAATGCACACAAAATAAAAGACTGTGAGAATATAAAGTCACCTTCATAACATTTATCAAGCAACTCCTACATAAATATGTACCTAAATCGTTGACGAGAAAAGAATCGCTATTATTGAAGCATTTTTGTATTGTTCTCATTCTCATATTCCGCTAGACTAGACGGCTAAGCCAAAACGCTTGAATAATGCATATTTGTAGCAAAATGTTGTCAAATGAATTCTTAGAGTAGCATTTAAAAAAAAAACGCGGAAAATCCGGTATTAGAACTGCGGTTTTATTTTTAAAATTTATTGGAGCGTAGATAATGCAGATAACAAGTCAAATCACTGATGCTTAAGTTTTTTTTTTTAAATTGAGTAGATGCATCATTATCTTCACATATTTGCCCACATGCACCGAGTAAAAGAAAACAGCTAAGTGTTTCGAGGCATTAAACCTTTTATAAAACCGGTTTCAACAATCTGGCATAATATCTTTATCGTCAGTTTTTACCCATCTAACATAATATTTAATCTTGCATAATATTTTTATAAAACGTAAGATTTTATTTTAAAAAATCCCACACTAGACGCGTTTACAAAAACAAATCTCACGTTCAAAAACAGCTAGAACCGGACCCCATTTTACATCAATGTCGTTAGCTCACCTGTCTAAGCTGCTGGTAAGACCGTGTGATGAGGATGGAGTTGAACACCGACTCGTCGGTTCCCCACTGTCCTTCACCGGCAGACGCGAGGGCCTCAGCGTCAGCCTTGGCAGCGCCCTCGTCAACACCCTGGTTCTCATCGCGGTTGGCCATGCAGAGGGACACGCACAGCCTCTTGAAGTGGCCGGAGGTGTCGCCCTTCAGGTCTGATTCTAGGCTCTTGTTGTACACTGTGACAAAGGACAATAGACCTTAGGAGTTGATACATAGTTTGGTAAATAGTTTTTGGTTGGACAGACTAATAAGAGTGTTTTGCCCGCCTTGCCTATTTAAAAATGCCGTAAATGTCTATATGGCTCTAGTTTATATGGCTTTTAGGGTATTACATTTAGGTATCGGAAAACCAATTTATTTAGTTCTTTTCAGCTACGCTACTAATTAGAGTGCCGAAAACATTCTAATTCGCAGTTCACATCATTAAAAATATTTTATCTAATACCTAACAATGTTTGTCGTTATGCCTAGGCTACTAATTAATAATAAAAAAAATGTTTTATGAATATTATTAGTCTGTGTCGGTTATGTTGGCACCCATGAGTGTGCTATGTCACGAATGTTGACGTAAGCAAGTATCCACAGACTACATATAGCAAGTATCCTTGCGTGCTCTGCTCCTCATGGCCAAGTCCTTTTAAAATACCATTGAGATGCAAATGAGAACTGCGTTATCGTATGATTTATTTATATTAAACGAGTACAAAATATTTCATTCAGTGCATGAGTCATGCGTGTATGAAAACTACAAAACTGTTGTAATGCCATTTACGATTGACCTTCAGGCCATTTCGTAATCAGGTTTCCTCGATATACTACACAATAGAGTTTTAAATGTTTTATGTTATTTAACGCAAACGCATTGCTTTGAACTAGCATTCATAATTTTGTTTAGTGATCAATTGCATTGGTATTTAATATTTCTAAGGGTATAATAGTTTATGACTTGCAGTTAAATTGAAAACGGGCTATTAAAATTGAACATATGCGGTACTAATATTAATTGGCACAGTAGCCTACAGTGGCATAACTGAAATCGAAATAAAACCATAGGGATTATGACTCAAAGTAAGATTAATTAGCTCAAAGACACAAACAACACAAAAAACTTGGCAGTCTTGACTGCCCTGAGTCGAGCCGTATTATTACAATTAATGCCATCCTGATTCCTTTCGGAAAAAGGGACGATGAAGAGATGACCGATTTATTAGCTCCGTTTCTCTCGATCACTAGAATCATCAGGCTAGGCGGAGCGACGATCTTCGCAGAGTGGCTGGTAGCAGCTGGATGTGAGTTGGCGAAGGTCGAAACAAATGGCGTGCAATTGGATAGGCCTATGTCCAGCAGTGGACAGTTATAGGTTGATAATGATGACTAGAATCATGATGGCATTCAAAATCACAATACCGTAACATCAAACACTGCTGATTTACCAAGTTCTAGTGCCAAAAACAAAAGACAACTTACGCTGTTCGTAGAAAGCAGAGATGGTACGGATGCCGTAGTTGGAGAGCGTGCAGAGGATCTCGATGATGGCTTCCTCGTCGGTGCCGATCCCCGCGACGGCGTCATGGAGCTCCTTGGCGTAGAAGTGGGGGAGGGGGGTCATCAGCGCCACGATCACGTTCTCCAGGTTGCCGCTGAGTTCGCTCTTCAGTTCGCTGATTAAGTCCTATGAAGAAAATTAGAGGTTTGAGATTGTTTTAGGCTTTTTTTTAATGTTTTAGTACAGGATTAGGAGAAGATTCTCAGACTTGCAGGCTAGAAAGTGGTTATCAGTGCACAGATTGCTAGATATAGGTGGATTCTTCAGGAGGATAAGTTATTTTTGTATCGTTTGATTGTCCTCAAAACTTATTGCGTGCTTTTGAGTTTGTGCCATATAAATGTATTTTCTTTCTCTCTTTCAAAATTAATTAGCCCACCTGCTAACAGGCAAACATAAGTTCGACCCTCTTAATTTTTATAGACTGAGGTAGACATTGGTCACGCTGTTTCTATTATTGACATTTTACGTGCAACTCGTGTTTCCGTGCATGTTGAAGCATGTCATAGAACTGTTGTTAGGCATTTATTGAGGTCGAGCAAATGACTACTAGAATATCTAGATTCAATATAAAAACGCTAAACCGAGTTACTTTGTAAACATGTTTAACAACTCGCCAAGAGCTGTCTCTATTCAGAATACAAAATACAAAGTAAGGCCCCGTAATCATTCATTCAGTTGGAACCATTCACCTGCCGGTACCGACGGACCATTTCGGTCACAAGTACAACATTGTAGGTACCTACTCGTAACTACTCGTAGGTGTAATAAGTCGGCATAGTTTAACAACTCGACAAGAGCTGTCTCTATTCAGAATACAAACTACAAAGTAAGGCCCCGTAATCATTCATCTGCCGGTAACGACCGACCATTTCGGTCACAAGTCACAACATTGTAGGTACCTACTCGTAACTACTCGTAGGTGTAATAAGTCGGCATAGTTTAACAACTCGCCAAGAGCTGTCTCTATTCAGAATACAAACTACAAAGTAAGGCCCCGTAATCATTCAATCAGTTGAAACCATTCACCTGCCGGTACCGACGGACCATTTCGGTCACAAGTCACAACATTGTACTCATAACCTCAGATCAAATAAAAAGTCAAGATGGAACTTTGCAAACAACCAAGTGAAGCCGGTTAAAACTATGCCTTGCCGTACAAATACACAATTACACGCACTCACGGACAACGAAACTACCCCTTAGCTTGTCAGACGAGGTTTATTATTTGATATGTGAGCTCGAAACAAGCTTAGGCGTAATTTCGATGTCCGTGAGTACTTGTTATTGTGTATTTGTACGGCAAGGCAAAATTTGAACCGGCTTCACCTTGTTGTTTGCAACGTTCCATCTTGACTTTTTATTTGATCTGAGCTCATAACTACTCGTAGGTATGATAAGTCGGCGTACGCTTGATTAGCCTCCATTTTACTTGCAACTATGTACTGTACGACGGCGACTCAAATTGACGTTAAAATGTTGGTGACTCGGTTGTTCTTATCGAAGTGTTGACTCAATGCTTCAGTAATGCCGTGGTGAACGTTGATAGGCGTCGTACCTATGGGCTATGCCAAGAAAATGAAGGAAAATGGAATATTTGAACAATGAGTAATTCACTCATTGTTCGCTTGTTTGAGCTGGCTAATCGCAGTGGGCACGATACGACGGGGCACTGCACACATAATGAGGTCTTTACGTCCGCCGTGCATAATTTTACGCCTACGTGTGTTTAGAAGTAAATAGTTGTAGATCTAAAATTCCTAGACCGGCTAAATATATTTGGATGAACCCTGGAACACGTGGACCGTGACCTTCATTAAAACATAGTTTTTCTTTAGAGTTTTTGTCTCGGTAGGAAGTATGTTCTCATAGGATAATTTTCGATTTTAAAGCAGGTGAAATCTCTGGTACTAAAAACTAGTGATTCAAAGTTGGAAAATTTTGGAAGGAGCTTTGAAGTTAGGTAGTAATAGATCATCAAAGTTTTAATAATACTGTCAACTTGAATCAGTGGTATTCTATGAAATGGTACACAAATAGAATCTGTAGTTTGAAATTAATTTTCCTGTATATATTTTTCCTGTTTTATGTATATACCTATTTAATTGAATTAGAATCATTAGTAAAGCTGACGGTTTAACTGTATATAAATATATTGCTACAAAACATAATTGAAAGCATTGACTTAATCAAGAAACATATTCACACAATAGGTATATACCTAACCAACTATTGTTTTAAATGCGAAAATGTTTACCTGGTTGTACCTTTTTACTGCTAAACTGCTGAACCGATTATAATGAAATCTAATAGGTATAGAGAGGGTTTGAGGAAAGAGGAATAGCATGTTTAAAAAATCGGCCAAGAGCGAGTCGGACTTGCGCACGAAGGGTTCCGTACCATTATCGTAAAAAACATCACGTTTGTTGTATGGGAGCCCCACTTAAATATTTATTTCATTCTGTTTTTAGTATTTGTTATTATAGCGGCAACAGAAATACATCATTTGTGAAAATTTTAACTGTCTAGCTATCAGGGTTCATGAGATACAGCCTGGTGACAGACGGACAGACAAACGGACTGCGGAGTCTTAGTAGGGTCCCGTGTTTACCCTTTGGGTGCGGCACCCTAAAAAATAACACTAAATTGGTATTTTATAAGCTATAATTACGTTTCTTTAACACCGTGTTGAAGTAACTGATGGAAAAATCTAAAATCATGGCGATCAATGCAGACAAAGCTTTACTTAAACTTTTACTTATTAACATAGTAAACCTGAATGGAAAAGTAACCACACTATTTACCATAACGCTATTCTCGTTTATTTAATTTATCGCAAAGGTATCCAAGCATAGAAATAGACACAATAGCAGCGTAAACGAAAAACAAACCTATCTAGTGTGTAACCAGCTAAAAATACAGATAACATAATAATGTAACATGTGGCCATAACATATGATAAGATTGCAAATGCAAACAAGTATGTAGATAGCAGATATTAACATCATTCATGTTGTAAATCGTTTATCTTTGAGACACATTTGTATCTCATCTATTAGAACATACATCTGCGAGACAGACTCCAACAATGCAGTATAGATATCTATACTATTGAGATCTACGTTAGAAATTTAAACCACGTAGAAACTGCTAATATTTCAATATAATTTCTTTTCAAAAAGTGAACAAAAATTTTCGGTCACTGATAAAATAAAACACGGAATGCTTATTTCACGAAAAGTTTGTGTCTCAAGCAAAAGTATTACGTGCCAGTATAAAATTAAAGGTCCGCAACTCATGCAATGCAACCTCATCAGTCATCTTGAACTAATTTCTGCCACGGGGGTCGACCTCAACACTACTCAACAGAGATTGGCCAAGTACCTATGCAGGACATAATTATTATAGTGCACGAGTGCGTAGGTACCTACCATAACACAGATGCACTCTGTTTCATTACTCTCATAGTCTGATGAGTTGGCAATCCGATAATTATGGTCGTGCGAAAAATCAAGCGCAGGACCAAAGGCTTTCCAAAGGCTCCGAGGCCAGACCTCGGGCTGCTACTGACAAATTCCTAGAGACCCTTGTCTATCCTAGGAATCGAATAAGGAAACTCACGCTCAGCAGTCGAGATTTGTAGGAACCAGGGTACCTACCTAGTTAATAAAGTAATTCCATCGCCATTGTTACATTATTGACATCGGCCGTTGTCGGCTACAGTCGGGCTTATTCGGTAGGCACCTCTGGGGGGTGACCATAAGCTCTTAGAGTAAAGATATTTTGAGTGTGTGTAAGGGACAGATGTATATACATCTGTCACTTACTCTATCTCAAAATAACGATGTTGATCACGTCGATGTTGTTATCGGTGCGGTGTCATCCGTTGTTCAACACTTCGGCATCGGATGCCAACATCGTAGACTAACACGAAATTTGATGAGGAAATACCTCCATATAAACAAAAAACGTTAACACTACTTACAGTATCATTTTTAAATGATTCACAGCGTCCGTGAAACGTGAAGAAAAAAAAACAATCATTGCTCTAATGTCAATGCAATAAGAATCATGATCATGATTCAACGATGACTAACACAGGAAGAACGGAAGACTAAGTGACTGGCTGGCAAGGCCAAGTACAGTTGAACCATTTACAAGACCACAAGGTTTTGTGGAGGCCTAAAAACTCAAAATATAACAATCGCAATTAAGATAATTAGCAATGACGTAACTGTAGATACGTGGGATATTTTGTTTACAAGTTTTACCGCTTGTTGCTGGGTTCTTGCATCTGGGTTATTTTCAATGTCGCTAAGACAGCAAGATAATAGAGAATAAGTACTTCTTTTTATCGTGTTTCACGAAGAAATTATCTTTTTAATATAATGACTGCTTATTTTTGCAATGTAAGTGGAGATTGATTTTTGCTTATATTCAGACACTAGGATAGCTTTTGAGCATGGCTTTGTCGGCTCGGTGAGCGAAAATTATCCCATAAGATCGTACTGCTTACCGCAAAAGCATGATAAAGCATCCTATGATATCATACTAAGTCATGGTCTGCCTGTGCTAAATTGAATTGAAAACCATTCAGCCGTTAAGGCGTGAAAGGTAACAGATATACAGACAGCGTTACTTTCTCATTTACACAATACATAGCTATTATGGATAGTTTTAATTTGACACACATCAAATCTTATCTCCTTAGTAACATCACCAGACAGAGCAGAAAGGTCACTCCAAATGATTATTACAGTGACTAATGATATATTCTACACTTCAGGAAAAAACATGGCTCTAGGTGCATCTAATTGTAAACACTCCACTTGTGAATAGATTTTTACGTCAAGGTTGGCTTTTGAAAGCTTTCCACTTTAATTCGGGTGGGTACGATAACGTTAACAATATTACTACTGATTAGTACTGATAATAAGCTACACCACAATTTAGACCAATCAATACTGATCGCAAAAACGTGGGGTATCTACAAGGCCTAATTTCAACATGCCTTTAAAAAGTTTTGTTTTCGGCACCATAGATTACACACCAATTGATGGTCCATTTACTACCGGCTTCTTAATAAAACACCTATGATGCTATCTTATGTTATGCCCCATTAGGATCGTGAGTTGTGGAGGTCAGATGTTGATCTTAACACTGGCATTCAATTCAACCGAAACAAACTGGAGGCCAAAACAAAACAAAGGCTATAATCATGAAGAGCCTGACTGGCTGCGTTCTTGCACAACTATGGACTGACAGCTTTCTAGGCAGTTAGTCCAACCAATCAGTCAGTTCAATTTCATCCAATGATTCATAAACGCGACTGCTAAGCTCCTCCTGCTGAATTCCATCCTTTAGTGAGAAAAGTTTTCAAGTTTTTTCATGGCAGGACGGAGTCAGGGTATCTGATTGAGCGATAGTTTTACTTATAAAAAGCTGGTGTACCTACTGTAAAATTTTGCCAAAACCTTTCAGGGATATATAAGCTTTATGCCTGTGATGTAGGTCCATCTTACCTTGCCGTAGTTGGTCTTGAAGGTCTCGGCGATCTCCAGCCGCTGGACGATCCCGCGTCTGCAGAGGACATCGATGATGGCTTTCTCATCGGTGCCGATTCCCTTCATCGCCTTGCGGAGGGTCTCGGCATCCGCAGCGGGGTCGAAGGGCTCCGCTGGGTACACCGTGGGGGTGCACTGTGGGAAAAATTATAGGTTGAATATTGTATATAGGGGTCTTAGAAAATATATACTGGGGTGTCTTTGAAGTCCTATACAAATTCGTTCGTGTTCGTGTAATTGGAAAGGTGGTCTTCCATGTTTCAGGCAAAAGTAGTAGTAGTGTCGAAGTCCTAAAGATCTGGTTCGTATTTCGGTAATCCAGAAGTCACGGGCTAGGGGTCCCTGTTTCGGCTAAAAGTTGTCGGAAACTGTATAATACTTTATTGAATAAATAGAATCCGGTTTTAGGGTGCAAAGTTCCTTAAGTTTTGGACCATAATTATTTGAAAAAGTTGTATATCATCTAAGTTTCGGTTGTCTTTGCCGCATCTTATTTAGTGACATGATATCCAATGATAGAAATATTGCTGTATTTTGTGGACAGTTTTAGCTAGTAGGTACCTCAGTGCAAACGTCTTATTGGCAATGTACCTACTAATAAAAACAGGTTAGATCATTGTTTAACCAGAAGACAAAACAAAACAAGTCTCGCTTTATTAAGGTATCATACAGATGACAGGTTGATCCATAGTCGGTATTCATACTCGGAACAGTCAGAACTCCGCATCATAAGTGTTTGGCTCGCCTATTCAAATTCATTGATGAGTAATGAGCAAGCAAACTTTAAACTTAGCTTCGTTATAGAGATGACGTTATGAGCATAGCATGTTGATATTGTTTTTTCGCTCCACTTTAAGGCAAAACAAGTAGAATATTAAACAGTATCATTCACCTGCTATAAATTAACATTGAACCGCTAAACGGGGACGAGAATTACGTCATTAAGTAGATATCTGTATGTTTATGGAGATTTCCTCCCCGCAGTCATGTCTGGCCTTGGCATGGTTTGGCTTAGTCATGGGGCGGATAGGGCGTGATTTGGCCCGCTCCCCTAGCGATAAAGTTCGCCATACTTTATAGCTACCTATCTATATAGATAGGTACCTAATTATTTGATTAGCTTGCCGGTTTTTGGGGGAGGAGAAGTACATGAAATATGCCTTTAGCAACTGTAGGTATAGTTCTCGCCAAACTTCTTGGCCGCCCTGAAGGTGTCTACAATGGCTGAGCAGTAGTAAATTTTATACAAAAACAGCACCGATCCGTACCTTGCGCATTGGAAAGCCAACTTCAGAGCGGCCCAGAAGTTTGGCGAGAACTATAAGTACTTTACAACTTTTTCCTCTTTTGCCTTGCAGGTAGTTATCAGTTCAAATTGGTGTTAATTTTATGAATATTATAGCCAATTATAATGCTGTTTTGCACCTTGTGCCTATCAGCAACCTCGCGTTGTGAGGATGACATCATCCCGTGAGAAATCTATAGAATTATAGCCAAGTAGGTAGGTAGTTAAGTAAGTAGGTGGATAGCTTACCTTGTAGGGGTAGTACTGTTGTCCACTCATGTTGATAGATTTCTGAAGAAGAGAAAATAGTGTTACAAACAGTCGCTTTCACGTTTGCGCTAAAAATAAAACTCAATTGCTTTCGACGCGGACCGGCTTTTAGCGATTAACAAACATCGGCCATGCCACCGCCGCGCTGCCGGCAAATATCGACATACACTTGTAATATTGCAGCAAATACTAATTTATTAACACTAAACTGTTACTACAAAGCTTGCTAGCACATTTTCAAAGCATAAAACAAGGTAAATGCGGTAAAATTGTACGTACTTTATTCAGCGACACGACACACCCAAATCACTAAAGACCGAATTCCGAAATACGCTCGGCACGAATGAAACACGGTGAGGTCGGTCGAAGCCGTTTTTGTTCGTCGCCCTCTCGCGTCTCGCTCCGATCAGAGATTACAAACCTTTGGCTCGTTCACTGCAGTTTTAACAGGATGCTGCTTTTTTAACGCAACAAAACAGAGAGGACACGCTTTATTTTGTTCGTTTGTGTTTTCCACTAACTGAATGATACTAAAAACATGTTGTTGAATAACAAAATAAAAGATATCACATATCTGTAAACACGTTCCACTAGTTTATTGATTAGGCTTATCAAAAATACATATCAGAAGATAAATCTATAAGTCATTAATCTCAATATTTTACGATAAGAACAGATATATTTTTATCTAAGGTTCATTCTTCAGAGTCGTACCTACCTATTTTAGGCCTGTTACCTAAGTACTTATGGAGAAATCGGGCTCCAAAGCTAAAATCAAAAACTGCCTCGATCAGCAAGTTGACGTCGTGGCCTTTGCGATATTCTTCTTTCATTATCATCACACATGTAAGCCTCTCCATCTGGAGGAACTTGATTATCATCATTCTTTGGCCCTTATCCTAATTTACTTGGGGTCGGCGCAACATACCCTCTTCTTTTCTACTCATTATCTTAGCAGTCACTCCCTATCTGGCCATACTTACCATCTTTCAAAAAGTCCATCCTCGCGAGACCTCTCAATTCCTTTATACTTTCTCTCCTCGCGGGATATTCTCGCTTACTAATAAACATTTTAGCTAATCTTTAACATGGTCATGGGTTCACGGTCGAAAGACTCACAAACTGTGCATGCCGCTGAAAGTAGGAGCAAGTGGAGAAACATAACTAATCGAGGAGAAGGTTTTAAAACCATGATGTGGTCATGACCTCCAGCTCTGTGAAAACGAAGCAAGGAGGAGGAACACGGTCTTACACTGATTTCAGTTGGAGTGTGTAGCCAGGGGCACTATGGCACGAGGACTTGGAAAAACAATTTTTTTTTTTTTTCGTGACCTTTTCTGTGTATTGCAGTTTCGGGTTAAGCTTGACCATAACAACCATATAGGTTCCATATAGGCCCTACAACGCACTGTTTCCGAATTATGGGCCTCCGAATTTTATTTTATTTTGCATAAAACGCTCTATAATAGGTATATTTCCAAGATGGTAGTTAGTAATTTGATCATTATGATCAAGGTCAACCCGGTACTGCAATAAATTTGGAAAATTTCCGAAAAATAAATTTTTCATGAGGAATTGACTAAATCCAAAAATATATTTTATACGTTTTTTTTTTTTTGTTTTCTTTGCTGCTCATAGTGCCCCTAAGCGTATACTCCAATTAGTAAAACTCTGCCCGTAAGACGACCCACTGACCCTCATCTATTTTACGGCAGCTTGCAAAACTTGTATTGCGTTGAATCTCATCACTTTAGAACTCTGTAGCCGAAGGGTTCTATCGAGATTATAGTTGCCTATAGAAAATAACTATTGGTAAGTACGTCATTTTAATAAAGATCCCAGTCTGTCGACCCCTGGTCCACGTATTATTCGCCAGCCGATGACATCATCACCGACGGCCCTCTCCGCCGCCGCGCCGCCACCGCCGCGTTGCGTTACCGGCGCGGCTGGGTCCGCGCCTCCGACCCCGCCGCGGTTACGTGGAGCTGGAGCCACTAACCACACGACTATCTAACTACACTGCCTTGTTTTCCAACAACTACAAACCTTCATGAAACAATTGAAATCTCCTTTAATAATCCTTATTTTGTATCTTCATCTTTCATACAAATTTTAGTGGCATTTTCGTGTCTTTCGTCATTGGAAAGTTTACTTGCCGGCCAGATTGTTGGTATACATAATATTGTTATGTAGGTAGCAACTGCATAGGTTAGTGATCCCACTTTACTGTCTGGGCGCGTTGCTTGGCTCTTGGTTGGAAGTGAAAGTTATCCCCAGAGTCGGTGCAGTCTGACAACTGTTTAAAAGGCTCCTAGGTGGTTGGTTACCTATGAATAAGGTATTTATTTACCTCTATCGTTTAGCTTATTAAATAGTACAGCTCAGCTAATACAGTCTCATACAATTTTTCCCCATGTCTACTGGCTTATGTGGCAGGCTTCACTCAATAGGAAGTCAGATTTTGTTTTCCTGCATTTACCAAATAAATTAATAAATGTCTATATATCCTTTATCTATATATTAATTCAAAGGATAAATCGAAATATAGACATTAGGTAGGTTACTATAGCATTTTCATTAATTAAATTATGTGGATAATTAAAATGTCGCATGCAAATAATATACCGGAAAATATATTTTTTCATTAATATTGTTTATTACATTTTTGGTTTTTCTGCCCCTTGAAAGGACAAGTTGGCTCTATTAACCTATATATATTCAGTTGGCTTTACATAATTAAAATTATGTAAAATAATATCTGTACCTTCGGACGTAGGTAAGTACCGAATAATGACATACACAAACAAAAGGTTCGAAGTAAAATTAAAACCGGTCCGATTATAGGCCCTTGCGGCATTCCTATACGTAATAGGCACGCAATAAACATTGTGCATCATCTTCTAATTCTATATCATTATCAGTATTCTAACCGTCGATTTCCGGTACCAGTGTAGCATCAGGTTGATCAGTCATAATAGTCTGTGTTTAAACTGACTCAGTAATTAAATTGATCTTTTATGAGACATAACAAATCAACGTCATCAAGTTAAGTATTCTTTGGATACTCTGTGTCGTCACAGATCTTATTCACGATCATTAGATCATCAGTCGGTTGTAGGAACTCTCTGATTCATACACAATTGTGATGCAAACGTTCTTTGAGTAGTTTTACGAAATATATTCATAGGTAAGTAGGGTAAAGTGTGGTGTAGTTTACACTAACACAACATCAAGGGCAGACGGAGTCTCTAAAATAATTTGCGTTTTTCGTTTGTTTGTATTATGAGAATTAAAATCAACTTGTTTGTTATTTATTAGCTTCCCTCGCGCGTTTGGAAGTTCGATCTTATCTGCTGCATGTTTTAATGTTTAGTTCAAGACCACTTACCTAGAGAGGCCAAGATTACCTCATCGTCATCATACATTATTTTCGGTACCTAGTCTTGCTTTTTCCTGTTGTTCTTATTTCGAATCATCGGTACACACTTGACGGCATTGGTTGCGTTCTTCAGATCATCGGAGTAGCAATAGTGCACTGACATTAAAGGACCCTCAACTTCACATAATTCGCGGTTTTCGTTTATTTGTATGGGTTTCACATAAAATAAACTTTTGTTATTTATTAGCTTCATTCGCGCGTTTGGAAGTTCGATATTATCTGGCATATAATATTCAATTCAAGACTGTACGTAGCTAGACTGGTAGGTGAACCTTTAGGTATAGGATATTTTTATTCCTATTTTTTACCGGCTTTCCAAAAAAGAGGACGTTCTATGTTCGGCTTTATGTTTTTTTTGTGTATGTTCACCGATTTCTCCGTTAATTGTGCACCGATTTTGAAAATTCTTTTTTTGTTTGAAAGGGTATACTCTCGAGGTGGTTTCATTGTCACGGGTGGTTGGACCTAATGAGGGGATCCCATGGAAATCGAGATCAATCCTCAAATTTAATAGGCATACACATTATTTATACACTATCGGCTCGCGCTTGACCACTATCTCACCTGATGGTAAGCGATGAAGTGGTCGAGGGTTAATTACGCTTGTCTAAAAAACCTATTCACTCTTGACTTAAAGACCACAAGATTGTAGCTGTCGGGAAACACAGACTCCGGCAGGGAGTTCCACTCCTTCCTACGCACAATAAAAGTGTTCCCAAAACGTTTTGTGCGTGTGGGTGGGAATATGTTCACCATGTACTGATGGCGCATCGTACGTCTGGTAGTCCGATGATGAAACGGGCTAGGTGGAATTAAATCATGCAATTCCATCGAACACTCGCCGAAATGTAACCGATAAAAAATCGACAAGCTGGCAACTCGGCGACGAAGTTCAAGGCTATGGAGCTTTGTCTTGACCAGTGCTTCATAGCCGATGTGCCTCTTGGCCCGCTTTTCAATCGACTCTAGTGCATCAAGCTGGTATAGCGATTTTGGTATTTTCATCAACATGGTAAGCATTTGCATTGAGAAAGTATCATTTGGTGAACTGGAACTGATGAAGAAGACCACAGATGGCCACTGGAACTTCTAAGTGTTAAGTATGTTTTGGGTATAAGATATCCCGAATAGTTAAATTACTGTTATGAAGCAAATTTAAATAAATGTGTCTAATGAAAATGGTACCATCGAACTGCTCTGGTGATGAAGCTGGATAGGCACCGGAACTCCTTAATAAAACAATGTATCCTAGTCGTGTTTAGTCTTGTTAGAATTGTTCTGAGAAGCTCTCTGGCTATAAATGATTTTCATAGTAATATAAGGTACCAAGACTAAAAAGACAAAAATAATAACTCTTTAAAAAAAAAAAACCGACTTCCAAAACAAAACACAAACGAGAGAGAAGTCCAAAGAGAGTTTTTTACGCTTTGTACCTAGTGTTTTGTTTTGAAAGCCAGTTTATTTTTTTGTTAAAAAGTTTTTTCTTATTTCGAACCGAAGGCATCGGTGATATCTTCAGGTCATCGGACATCATTGGGCAGATGGACGGACATTAAGAGACATGGTCTGGTCCAGAGCACCGCACTGGGAGTTGGTTGGGTCGGAAATACCCCAGCCCCATTTCATCAAATTATGTATGCAGAGACCTACTTGTGTATGCACGTACAGGAACAGACATTATCTATATTGTTTTGACGTTTTTTCTTTATGTATTATACTGTGTGTGTACATTAATTATTAAATAAATAAACTGGATTCCATGAGACCATGTCATTCTATCTATCTAACGGGATTTTGGTTTCCGCACTTTAATCCTTGAAGTGGACTGCTGTAGCCATAGCGGCTGTCATCCCAACCAGCCTCGCTCCAGAAGCAGACAAGTCCTCCTTATTTATTTAAGAAGTCCGTAAGGTCATATGCTAAAGGCAGTGTTCTCTTCTCATTTCTAATGTACAATATCGTAAACAATGTTGACGACATTATCGGAGCAAATTTTCTTTGAAAGCCAGTCTGCACGTGATAATCGCGTTATAAGAAAGCTGACGCGTCAGTGTTCTTGAAAATTTCAGTCTATATTAGCATTCTGACATACTCGGTAAATATAGGTATGCAAATATTGTATTAGTCATACTCATTAGAGTGATGAGTCTATGATCCGATGAAGTATGTAACCTGACTAAGTTACCTAGTTAAAATTGGGTTAATTTTGGGGCTCGGTGGCTCCCTGCGGCAACCGACATTGCCCACAACGGGACGGGTAGGTACCTAAGGATTTATATTTCCGATGGGTGTGGGTTCTAAGGCCAAGTTTCAGCGACCAGCGACAATATCACACTGTAGTCAACTTGGTTAGCAGTTTTCATGAACCTTGAGGAGTGTAGCATGTGCAAATATACCCAGCCATCTAGCGTTCCCGACTTCTGGTAGTTTGACTTGGTTAGCAGGAAAAAAAAGTTGATTTAAAAAATCAAAAAACCCGACTACATCTGGTTTTGGTCAGCCAGCTCGCGAATATGTATCCTCCGACTGCACAGCATGATTTTCTTCTTGTTTACATCTTTTTAGTTCGCTTTTTAAGCAGTCGGGTTTTTTGATTTTTTAAATTAACTTTATTTCATTTACAACTTTTTAGTAATTTTTTAAAATTAGTGTTTAAAAATTACAGTATGAGTAAAAGTATGATATAAAAGTAATTTCTGAGTATTTTAATAGCTTCCTTAGCTACGTCCTTCACAGTACCGCAAAGTTGGTCCCATTTAACTAAATTCGAAAAATAACTGCCACCAATATTCAGTGGGAAGTAGCTTTGAGTATTTACCTACTTCCCACTGAATTTTAATTGTGAACCGATACTGTTCGGCTTTTCATAGGTTCGATTTTTTGTTAAAAAGGTTTTTAGTCAGTGTGATTGTAACATAACTCTATTGTCCCTGAAGTGATATGATATCCATGAGGATTTCCCTATGTCCAAAAAAGGAATACAATGTTGGTCAATACTCAATACATTTATTCCTTCCTCCTCCTCCTTCTCGGTCCTTCCAATTACAGTGGTTTTGGATCAATATGTGGTGTCAATACTATTGTGTTCCTATATTGGACATGGACGCTGAAAAATGGGGCCAAACTATAAGCTTTACGTGTCGTAATAGTCATTAATTTAATGGAAGCTTCGCGTGTAAAACCCTGTGCAGTGTGAACGAATGTTTGCACTGCATTTTACCATGTTCGAATCGAGCGATATGTACAGGAAACAACTTTTATAGCTACTAATTCTGTATAATTAGATCTTTAATCTATCTGTAATTGCTTTATTTATCAGATGACAATCGTCTCGTGTCGTTAATCGGCGAGCCCACAGCGGTGACCCATAATTTCATAGCTATTCATTGATTCGATTTCGTTGGTGCTGTCATGTCGATAAATTGTGTCAGTAGCAAATTGGGATTTTAACCTCGCAGTTTGTGTGCCGTTGACCAATTTCATGAAGCAAGGTCAAGATGAATGTCAGATACTTAGGTAGGTATGCATGGGCTTCCGTATGAAAATATCGGTTTAACTACGCTACCTTGAGGGACTCCGGTAGTCATTTCGACTTAACACATCAGTGGCATAGCTAGACTGCGCAGTTTTTTGGCCTATAACTACTGTGCTGTTTGGCTGTTTGATACCCTTCTTCTTCGGTCAGTAGTTGATTTCACCTAAAGCAAATTTATAACATACGGCAGATTTGACCACCAAGCGGTAATAGAGCTGGCGGTGGTCAGCCCCGGTAATTGGGGTGGGGCACCCCAATGTACCATGACGATGAATTACGTCAATCAGTTATTTCTACACATTTTGTGTCCCGTTGACCTATTTCTGGAAGAATGTCAGTTATTGGAAAGATCGATATTTAGAGGTGTCGGTCCAATCACGCTACTTTGAAGGTCCCGAAAGTAATTTGGTAGTTATTTCAACATCGACGTCAAACATCGGTGCGGCTGGCTATATTTTTCGCAATCTTCTGGGCCCGCAGCGATGTTTGGAGCCCAGTCCTTCCCTGGAGTGGTTGTTTTCATTCAAACTTTATTTATAACATGCGGCAGAAATGATTACTAGCTCGTAACAGGGATGGCGTACAAACGTAACAAATAGGTGCCTACACGATATTTTCGTTAGAGGGTGTGTATTTCTCAGACTAGACTATTGAAATGTTTGGGAGAGATAATTCCTTTCGAAGCGGTTATGTAAACTGCCGTTGGCGTGTAGTTTAGATGCAGTCCGACGTTTAGAGCCACGATAGTTAGAAGACTCCGCGGTCCGTCTGTCTGTCTGTCACCAGGCTGTATCTCATGAACCGTGACAAAGACAAGTGAAATGTTCACAGATGATGTATTTCTGTTGCCGCTATAACAACAAATACTAAATATTTAAGTGGGGCTCCCATACATCAAACGTGATTTTTTTGCCGTTTTTTGCGATAACGGTGCGGAACCCTTCGTGCGCAAGTCCGACTCGCGCTTGGCCGGTTTTTTGTATACATTTTCGTACACCTTACTTTACACTATGTTAAACGGGCTCTGTCGCAAAATGACCACTTCTCAAAATGTCTACAGGTAGCAAAATGTCCCTTTCTCAGAAAGTCCCTTTCGCAAAATGTCCCCTTCCTCAAACAGGCATTAATTTCTTTCATCAGTAAAAAAACTGGTCAAGAGCCAGTAGGTGTACAACACTGAGGTCTACTGTAGTAATGTTTAATCAGTAAAATGGGTAAGTGCACGCACTTAAACTAAAATAAATACTAAAAATCTAAGTTTGTCAGATTTACTGTCACTCTAAACATCAATTTCTGAGAAAGGGACATTTTGCGAAAGGGACATTCTGCGAAAGGGACATTCTGCGAAAGGGACATTTTGCGAAAGAGACATTGTGAGAAAGGGACATTTTGCTACCTGTAGTCATTTTGCGACAGAGCCGTTAAACGAAACGCGTAAGCGAACTGAATTTCATGGCGATTACGACGTTTTGATCACGATTAAACTAAACTCTGTATGCGATCTCATCTAGCGCTGTATGTTTTAATAATTAGATTGATTAGACAACATAAATTAATAATGTTTAGCACTGCAGCGAACTTTAGTTCTAATTCTAACTCACCAGAATTTTAACAAATGGTTTTCATGAATGTTCTATCGGTATACCAATGCATTCCACAACTTTCATGGATAAATCTTTTACTGTCCAGGCTGCTCGTTTGTGGAATGCATTACCTCACCCAATAAATCGTGCTCAGTCGTTGCCTGTATTTAAATTACGTATTGCTGCAACTGTGCTCTTGGTTTTTTGACATAATGTGCTATGATGGTAGTATAAAAAAAGGGTTTGAATAGGAACAAAACTTTGATTAGAAATTTTACTGTGATACCACTTTATTGGTTTCAAACAAAGCATCGTTTTTTTTTAAATAATGAATTAATATTTTGGAGTACCCACTAAAACGCTGTAAACAATTTTTAAATAACTTCTCTTCAAACCCTTTTTTTTTGCGTGGAGAAATGCTTATGCATACTGCACTACCACAGGGAATTATTGCAGTAATGTGGGACTCCAACCCACTAAAACACCACGGTGTCCCCCTGTACCGCTTATGGCGGGAACATGGGCAAGCGTGTTCTTTTTCAACTCACCGCGGCTTTCGGTCTCCGGTCCCTCCTCTGGGTAGAACCCCATCACCGGCGCACCAGAACACACTATACGCCGTGAACACCCCAGGGACCAAACCAGAAAATGGGCGCCAGACGACCCCGTCTATAGTACCCTTGTGACGGGTCAAGGCCAATAGCCCCGCCACGTCGTAGGGGATAGGGGCAGCGGCCACCGCTATACCGACACTCATTCTCGCCTGCGGCCCCATTCTATTAACCCCTGCGGTCCTATTCACCCGTTTGACGTGAGTCATTTATTTTCATTGCTTATATATTATTAAGTATGTATGTATTTATCTATGTATTATTTAGAAGATGGTATGTGTTTCTAGTAAGTATTATCGTATCTATATTATATTCATTGTTGGTACTGTCTCACCCCTGACAACCCGCATGTCATGTCCAGCAGCCTTATTGCGTAAGTAAATACGGCAAAGCAAAGGGTTTGACCGCTATCAATCGACCAATCACACAGACGCAAATCGGCTGCAGGTAATATTTGTCCATTTCGGGTAGCCTAGAAGAGATCGCGGAATGCGATAAGGCCGCCCATTGTATTTTTTTAGTTCGTGTACGTTCTGGTGTACAATAAAGTGTATATAAATAAATAAATCGGTAGAACTTATGTCAATGTCTTAAAATTGGTTTTACTGGTCTGTTGCTATCATTTTTTTAACAGGCTCTTTTTAGGCTTAATAAAATATGTACGAGGGTCATTCAATAAATACTTAGCCTACAAAAAGTAATGAAAATTTTGGAAAAGTGGCAATTTATTTTTCAACATAGTCTCCTTTTAGTTCGATACACTTAGCCCAGCGATGCTCCAACTTTTTTAACCCGTCGGAAAAATATTTTTTGTCAAACTCCGCAAAATAGGCCTCCGTGGCGGCGATGACCTCCTCATTCGATCCATATCTATTCCCGGCGAGTGATTTTTTCAGATTAGGTAACAGAAAGAAGTCACAAGGGGCCAAATCTGGAGAATACGGTGGATGGGGCAGCAATTCGTAGCGTAATTCGACTAATTTGGCCATGGCAGCGGCAGACGTGTGAACCGGCGCGTAGTCGTGGTGAAACAGCACTTTTTTCTTCGCCAGATGGGGTCGTTTTTTCTTTAATTCGGCGTCGAATCGGCCCAATAAATCGGCATAGTAAAGCCCTGTAATTGTTTTACCCTTCTCGAGGTAATCGATGTAGATCACACCTTGTGAATCCCAGAAAACGGTGGCCATAACTTTTCCGGCCGATTTTACAGTTTTCGCCTTCTTTGGAGCACGTTCCCCGGTCTGGATCCATTGTTTTGATTGCTCCTTGGTCTCTGGTGTGTACCAGTGGATCCAGGTTTCATCGACGCGACGGTCACAAAACGACGCAAAAACTCCGCTGGATTCCGCTTAAACAGCGCCAAACACGTCTCCGATTTGGTCTCACGGTTGCGCTTGTTTTCTGGTGTGAGTAAACGCGGCACCCATCGCGCCGACAGCTTTCTCATGCCGAGTTCCTCGTGAAAAATATGATGCACTGTTCCTTCTGAAATGCCTACAGTCTCAGCTAGCTCCCGAACCTTCAATCGGCGATCTGCCAATACGAAATCATGGATTTTTTTTATTGTTTTACTCCGTAGCAGCTGTTTTCGGTGCACCTGGACGTGGTTCATCAAAAACCGACGTACGGCCATTGAGGTAATAATGTACTACGTACTAGAGAAGTCACCACACATCACTGCTGTATTCCGTTCATGTGGGGTCGGCCGGCCGCACTTCACTCAGTTGCTTGCTAGATCTTGAGCGCCTATGTCATTGTTTGTTTTTAAACGAAAAAACGTTCAAACGCATTAAATATGCGGTCGTGTGTTTTAAGATATTGCACTTATAATTCAACTAATACGGCGAAATGCCTATGCATAACTTTTCGTCAATGAGTAACTAGATAATCATTTTTAAATTGAAATATTTGGTGGGCGCCATGATGCCTCATTTCTCATATAGACTAAAAATTAAGATGTGACAATTTGTGTAACAAGTGTAGGTAGAATAGTAGTAGGTAGTAAAAACCAAAGTCAGCTGGACTTGTGGTTATTCAAATAAATAGTTTAACAAATTGGTAGGTATGATAGGTGGGTAGGTGTCTAGGGTAGGGTAGGGTATGTAGGATTTGCTGCAATGTACTATTAAGCACTAGAAACCATGGACGCGGAGTGACCGTGAGAAAATCTCTAGATTATTTGAACCACATATTGACGTCTGGGAGGAACTTTTATCCAAATGGCAATGTTGCCATACCTATTTATTATTGGAATCAAATATAACACCTCACAATGTTAGGACCCATTAAAATTAATCCTTTTTTTTCCGTGGTACCAGGCGACTGGGCTTATCCCAATTGTAAATGACCCTTTGTGCCTATTGACCTTGTTTGTTCTGTCTCCTACTTGATATGGAGGGGACTGGATATTTTTATATTTTCCTACTCCTCCACTATTCTTTTCTGATTAATTTCGTTGCGGCATCCAAGACAGTTAAATTCATTCTCCGGGACTTCGTCGAGCTTCATTGCCTCGGTGCTTTTCTGGTGGTCGCCACTATTGATTTTGGCTTTCAGGAGTTGCAGTGATTTGGGAATAGTGCTGTGGGAATGTCCCAAAAAAGAAGTACATAATTATAATATTAAATTAATGTACTATTTTATTAATATAATATTAATAAAATATTACTTTACTAAGGTTATTTCAAAAGAAAAGCAAAAGAAGTATGTAAGGATCGTAGCAGGTGGCGTTCTGTAGTTTCTGCCTACCCCCATGGGGAAAAGGCGTGAGTTTATGTATGTATGTAAGGTTATTTCAACAAATATTTTTTTCAAAAAAAGTGTGTATTCTAATGAAGCTTATTAGGTATAAAGCTATGTAGGTACCGCTTCTATAGTCAGACAGCAGTTTAGTCTATATGAGTGACAAGTTGTTGCAGAATGTTGAAAGAAACGCGTAAGCGCCATGAAAATCACGGCGCTTCCGTCTTTTTGATCGCGAGAAAACTATACCTTAGAAGCGCTCTAGCGCTGCATGTTTATACTGTTTTGTTAGACGGCTAATTATTGTTTCAGCGCTGCAGCGAAGTTTAGTTTAAACTCTTGTCAAAATGGAGCATGTCCTTTACTTAGGATAGCTTCTCTAGTACATATTATCTCAATGCGTACGGCCACGTGCAAACTCGTTGAACCAATTCTTGACGGTGGCCATCGATGGAGAAGAGTCACCGTACACAGCATCCAAGCGCTCTTTGATTTCGATGCGCGTTTTCACTTCCAAAAATAGGAATCGAATCACCGAACGATATTGCTCTTTTTCCATTTTTGTAAAACCGATCGACACGTTCGCTTCCATAAGTTATCAAATTAAAACAAATGAAGGGGTTGGAATGAAAATTTGAAAAAAGAATTAAAAAAGAATGTGCTACACTGTGGTAAAACTCTTTTGAAACTACAGCGCCCTCTGGCGATGAGGCTAGGTACTTATTGAATGCACCTCGTAGGTACCATAATCATCATAGTGGTAAGCTTGGACGCGCTCGGATATTCGATATGTAAGCTATTCGTTCCCATCACCAAAACAATTTTATAAATAAGTTAAGGAATGTGTGGTTGTATAAAACATGATTTATTACAGTAATACATTTAATTGGAAATACACGGGTGGCAGGCCATCACCATTGTGACCGATACAATATATATAAATACAGGTTGTCTTTAGCACTAGTCCTCCAGGAAGAAGTATTGGCCTGCTCGTTTCTGCTCTATGTCCTGTAACAAGAATAAACATGTTATGAGTTCAATTCGAATAGGATTTCTATCTGTCAGACTAACTTGGTAGACTAACATACGCTAAAACGAATCTAGGAAAGCAACACAACTAAAATGTTGGACCAATTTTGAAAGAAATTACAGCCAGGCATAACATAGCCCAAAAAAGTACAAACTCAAGCTATGCAGGCTTTGTAAACATTAGTCTGAGATCAATTCCTTGCACACAAGCAAAAAAATGTCTGCCGCTATAGACCGACCATTCTGAAGTTGCTGCGCGGTACGGAAAGGGTGTATTTATTTATTAAAACTTCATGCAACATAAAAGAACATAGGCGGATTTAGTGTCGACGCGGTGTAGTGACCTGTCAATAGCTGATTGCTGTCAACATCTCTCTTTGTACCTTAGAAACGGTCTCAGTTAAGCCTAGAAAAGCCTCCGGAGAGTCGCCACATCAACTGATGCCGTGCATCTCACATCCAGCGTATTCCAGTACTTTTACTTCACCAGGTCTTTGGTTCCATATTTACTTATTTTTTTAATAAATTAACAGCCAATTCTCAAACGCTACTTCATTTGAAGTCGCCGTTTACACCTCATGCCGTTTGATACTTTCAGAGAATATGATAAGATCGAAATCAGAACGTGAGTCGTTGAAAGATTCGCTTTTGCGGCCTTTACACTAACATACAGCAATGGTGACCCAGTGGTAACCAGAGCAGTGGTGGCCCAGTGGTAATGGTCTCGACTTAGTGTCGTAGGTTGTGGGTTCGAACCCAGGCAGGCGCATTACTTTGTGTAAATTATTTCATCACCACTGTTCTAAAAACGGTGAAGGAAAACATCGATAGGGAAACCAGCATATCCTAGAACCAAAAATTCGAAGACATGTGACATCCACCAACCATGGTGGATTATGGCCCATTCCCTCTCTCACAGAGAGGAGGCCTGATGATGAATATCCATAGTTTTGAATACTAACCTTCACAGAAGAGTGTTTGTTTATCCTTGGCCGGAAGTTATTGGGGTCCCTTCGGAAGGTGATACCAAGCAGCTCTAAGAATTTGTTCATGCCGTTGAGCAGCGACTGTGGCGCGTGTGCCGTTGCGTTGGAAGACGGCGTGCCTTCGAACACGATAACGCGGTCCGCTAAGTACGTCGCCATTATGAAATCGTGCTCTACTACGAAGCCGGTACGCTTTGCATGGAGGATGAACCTGGGGAAAGAAAATGGTAAATTACAAACTAGTTTTTTATTTTATAAAATTAATTTTCCTGTACACAAACAGACCAGACTGGAAAAACTATCTGTAGGCCATATAAATATTTGTTTCTAGTAAGGAGTTATTGGAAAATTAGGTTTGTTTCATAGTCATAATTTGATAAGAGACTAGAGGACGCCTCGCGGTTTCACCCGCGTAGTTCCCGTTCCCGTGGGAATACAGGGATAAAAAGTAGCCTATGTCACCCGGGGATAGAGTAGCTTCCCAACGGTGAAAGAATTTTTGAAATCGGTCTAGTAGTTTTGGAGCCTATTCGGTACAAACAAACAAAAAAATCTTTCCTCTTTATAATATTGGTATAGATTTACAGATACTGTTTTCAGAAACAGGAGGCAACAAACTATCGCAACTGTTTTGTCTGTGGTTTGTTTCAATATGTGGTTTCATATCATATTATATATTCCACTTTCAAAATGTTGTTTTCCTTCTCATTTGTAACTAAACTTACCTTTTAATAACTTTAGCAGCAACTAAACGCTGTTCAGAGTCTAGGTAGGCAGAGGGCTCGTCGATAAGGTAGACATCAGCTGGCTTGCCAAGACAGAGCACCAGGGCCACTCGCTGCAACTCACCACCAGACAGGTTTTGAACCTCCTGGTCCATAATTTCTTCTATCTTCATCGGTTTCATCACATCTGTGATGAACTGAAATGTAAAATCATAATTGGTTAGAATCTTATTGTATTTCTCAAGATGTTTGATGTTTTGTAGTTTCTGGGCAATAGGCATGCTTATATTTTTTGGTTGACTTGGGGTGCACCTTCAATTAGCCACTCTAGAAGAGTGGCAGTAAAGAGTTTGGTAAGCAAACCTTTACTATATGGTTTCAATATAATAAAACATGAATAAAGTCAGCATGGTGAATAATCACTACAAATACTGATTTTATCGAGTGTTCTTAGATATGTTTTGTGAAAATCGGTTCAGCCATTAAAAAGTTCTGGGTCTGGTTCTGGGTCTTGTCATAGAAGATAAGATATATAAGATTGAATATCTATCGAACATGTCATATGTTCGATAGATTTTCGATCGAAGCGTGTCTAATACTAGATAAATTATGTAGCATGAAATTATAAAATTTTCTTGTCTATAATAATAATCACCTGTGGATGAATATAAGCATCTCTAATCTTGTCGTGCAGTAGACTGCGCACCAGCCCCTGTGACTTGGGCGAAATCTTCTGCGGCTTATAACTAATGTGCAGCTGTGGTAGCGTGCCAGAACCTGAGAACAGCAATCATAATAAGTTTACAATTTTTCTCTGTTCTGTATAATTTGTGTAGGAAAGATAATTATTTCCATCAAAGATTGCTATGTATAAATTAACTTCAGAGCATCATTTTATTAGGACAACATAAAATAACAAAACTTAATGATGTGCAGTGTATTATATCTATGATGATAGGTTATTTCAATTTTCATCATAACTTGCAACATAGTATGTTGTGATGTAGCATCAAGCACACTTTTTTTTGTTTATAAAGCTTGTTATAAACATTTTTTTAAACAAAGTAAAGTTTAAAACCATATTTTGCAAATGTAACAATAACCTTAAATAATATATACACTAATTAGTACGCAATTTGTTATTGATATGTACACTATTGTTACGTCGACAACGAATCTACAAATTAATATTGACTTTTATGGTCAGAAAAACACTGTCACGACATACCATCATTTGTAGCACAGGATTCCGCGTGTTTTAAACATTTTTGGAAAACAGGATGGAAAAATAAATCAAATAACTCAGTTCTAGCCATTTCAATAGCTTAAATATGTCTAAATTCATTAAAATACTCTTAATGCAATACACCTATAACCTCATTTTTCAAGCGATGTCTACATTATTATATAACGTATATTTATTGGAGATTCAAAGTAAATGATTCTTTTCGGTTAATTATCACAGTAAAAACTAGGATTAAACATAAATCTGTTGAATTTAAGAATTTTTTACAACAAAACCGAAGCCTGTTGACAATTTGACAACTTTCACAAATTTGACATTTCAAAACTCGGTGTTGCCAATATAAATATTTTTTTAATTGGTCAGTCAAATACATTTTCGGATACGCGTCTAATAAGTAATATTGGAGTGTTGACTAACAACCGTTCAAGTCGAAACGGGGAATGATAAAGATAACGTTTTATTTTATTTAATAGTATGTTTCTTACCGTCGTCGGGCTCCAAATTGCCGGCTAACATTCTGATGAATGTAGTTTTGCCAGTACCATTCTCTCCAAGCAATACAAGAATCTCAGAATCCGAGAATTCACCAGGTTTTACGTGCAAACTGAAATCGCCCATCGTTTTCGACATATCAGGATACACATAATGATTCATCCTTTTGATCTGTTAACACAATAATTGCGGAGCGTTATAGTTACTGGTTATTATAAAGGGGTAAATAGATTTAAGAGAAATATAAAAAAAAGATTGTGTTCATCTTACCTCTTCCTCAGTGGCAGACTCAGCAACTTTAAAAACTAATGATTCAGTCCTGAATCTCATGTTTTCAGTGGGCACGAATCCATCAAGGAATATATTAATACCTAAAACAAATAAATTGATAAAAATTTATTCCATATCATATACTAAATAATGCATATTCGCTGTCGTAAAAACTTACCTTCCCTAACAGAGAAAGGCATAGTCACAACACCGTAAGCACCGGGTACGCCATACAGGCAGCAAATGAAGTCAGACAAATAATCCAATACTGACAAGTCGTGCTCCACTACGATGATGAACCTGGTGATATAAAAAGCATAATTATGTTTCATTTGTAGTTCCGAAAATCCCCTAGCAGGGTTAAAATTTGTTGCGAATGAGAGCTAGGCCGAAAAAGTGTAAGATTTAGACTGTTACTTTACTTTTGCTAAAGTACGTTAACCCAATGCATGTAGGTCAGTGTATTTATTTGGTTTTTTAAATATATTTTGCAGGATTTATACTACATTATACCCTTGGCCTTAGAAAATCATGTTCGAAAGTTCTCCACATGCCATGCAGAGGTCAGTAACACCACTGTTGCTGGCCTTTCTTGAGGAGCTGGGGTAAATCAAAATTATTCCCACCCATATGCTAAATATGCGCTTGAACGTGGAGTTGTGGATACAGTCAAGTCAAACCAATTCATAACTGTCGTGGCTGCTGTGATCTACCGTACGCAAAATACGCGTTTAGACATGGAGTTGCGGACACCAGCATGTCCCAACTAACTGATGTGAACTAAGTGGTTTCACTCAACCGCTTATAATACCGGCGCTTAAGACTAAGCGAATTTACAGTATAGGGGAGCTGCTCTGCTGAGAAGTCTACTTTTACGAAACAATCCACTTACTTGTCAGGGTGGATAAGCGACCGGATAGTGCGGGCAGCGTTAAGACGCTGTTTGACATCCAAGTAAGAGGAGGGCTCATCGAACATGAAGATGTCTCCATTCTGGATGCACACCATGGCACAAGCGAAGCGCTGCAGTTCTCCTCCAGACAGCGCGGAGATCTCACGGTCGCGGATGTGCGATAGATCTGAACAGAACATCAAGGATTGTTTAGTCTCTTATTCAGTAGGTAACCAATAAATAACAGAAATAGATAAAACAAAAAAAAAATAGTTTTTTTTATACAGAAGCAAGCATTTGAACGAATATTTTCGATAATCAGTATCGCAATTCGCGACGTCACAACGTATGTTTAAATATGCCACAGCACAAGTTGCGGCCATTTTTCTTATTAAAGTAAAGAACAAAACTTACCCAACATTCTACAGATTTCTTTCTGATTTTTCATCTCATCCTTCTTGTCAAGGAGGAAACCGACAGTGCCCTTGACAGCCTTAGGGATTTGGTCCACATATTGAGGCTTGATCAGGGCTTTCAAGTCATCCTCGAGGATTTTCGTGAAGTAGTTCTGCAGTTCCGACCCGCGGAAATGAGACAGAATCTCTTGCCAGTCTGGAGGGTCCTGTTGAAAGATTGATAAGAGGTGATAACAGCAGAGGCTTGATTATAAAAAAAAAACAGTTATTCAAGGACCACTTATAAGAATCAAGGAACAACATAAGGAAGGCAAGGCAAAGAGGCTGTGGAGATCGGGGCAGACGTGCCGGGCGTCGGCGGAGGGCGGCAAACGCCGTCTTCCAGTCCCTAAATGCGTCCAATGGGTCCCCCACACCCGAGGTGGCGGCGCATAGTGCTCCACGCGCACCCCTCTTTGACGTTGCGTGGAGAGTTAAACACCTCACTCCCACCCCAACCTAAGGTCGAGGCCTGCAGGTGAGGGACGGCAATAGCCAGGGGTTGCGGAAGTATGGTATGTTCTCGTGACCCACAGCGTAGGTGTGAGATTAAAACAAACTACTCGCATCTTAGAGCTGGAACCTGACAGTCCATAAGATGTGATTCTAATTACATAAAAAATTGTTATTGTATAAAGTTGACATTCTGTGAAGTTGGCGTTTTGCCTCGTTTTGACATTTTGAGAAGTTGGCATTCTGCATCAGAACCTCTCATCATAATTCATATAAAATGCTTATCTTATATTTTATGTTTTCCTCAATTACTCAACTATAGTTTAACAGATTACAAAGGCTATCAGGGATTTCCAGTTAGATTGTGTCTTTTTGATACCATATGGATGCATTTATTTTGCAACCTAGCAGTAAAGTCAGGTTACGTAGTAAATGTAACAATATGCTAATATTGTGGAACTGGAATGCTGATACTTTCTCAGTTGACAGACAATAGGTGAAGTGCATAATTTATGAGGTTAACATGTTTATTAGGGCAAGCCTGATTTTGTTGACATTAGAAGTACCTAAACAAGTTTTTTATTCAAGTCATATTGTGCCACAACTTTTTTTTTATTTCTCTTTTATTTTGTTTCTCTTTTGTAAATTGTATTGACAGACGATTTGTGTTGACACAATAAGCCAATCTCCTGACATTAATTGGATTTCATGTCATCATCCGCAGAAGGAATTTTTGGGAAGCTCTTCTTCTATATCCATACTAACATTATAAAGAGGCAATTTTTGTAAGTTTGTATTTTTGTTTGTATCGAATAAACTTAAAACTACTGGACCAATTTCAAAAATTCTTTCACCATTGGGAACTACACTATCCCCGGGTGACATAGGCTACTTTTTATCCATGTATTCCCACGGGAATGGGAACTATGGGGATGAAACCACAAGGCATCCGCTAGTATTATATATAAATATATTCAGTCTCTGTTTATTTATTCAGTCCCACTAATGGGCAAAGTTCTGCTGCATATCCAATCGTTCTTTCTAAACATGTTATTCAACACCCAAAATATTATTAAGAATGAGTAAATAAACATAACCGAAAATAATAAATTTGACTTACAGCAAAACGTCCCAAGTTGGGCTTCTGTTTTCCAGCAAGAATCTTCAGTGCAGTAGACTTGCCGATACCATTCTGACCGACCAGCCCCAACACTTCTCCGGGCCGAGGGATCGGCAGCCGATGGAGCTTGAACGAGTTCTTTGAGTATCGGTGAGTAGTGTGCTTCTCCAAGTTGGAAGGGATGTTGATAATGGTGATTGCGTCAAAGGGACATTTCTGAAAAGTTATTGTTTGTTAGTTTTCTTTTGAAATTAAAATGTGTTATGTTAATTGACCATTTTGTGCAGTCATTATGACTTGAAGGATTATGCTCAGTGTTATCAAAATATTAAATGACGTTTTCCTGCTCTTAAAATAAAATAAACAAATATGTATACTTGTCGTCTTGTTTAGTTTAAACCTAAAGATGTTTGTTTTACCTAAGAATGGTACAAGCGGCAGTCACCAAGTATTTACATTGGTCAGCAAAAGTGAAAAACATAGTAGAAAGTTTTACCTTGACACAAATACCGCATCCGATACACAGTTCCTCGGAGATGGTGGCGATCTTGTCGTTGGGCGTCACCTCGATGCACAGCTTGCCCATACGCACCACGGGGCAGCTCTTCTTGCATTCCTGCCTGCATCTCTTCGGCTTGCAGCGATCCGCATTCACGATAGCGATACGCGTAAGTTTGTCGGTCTCCTCATGGTGTCTATTTCGAGACATAACTGTTTACCAAAAAAATACACTTTAGCACACAATTTTCTTCACAATTAATTGAAAATATACGAAAACAACGCTCCGATATGTGGCACAGACTTCGATATAACCTCAAACTTTAGGACGTGACTGATTATTTATTATGAAATGGTCCGTGTAGGTTCACTCCAGAAAAACATTTGCTCTTAATTTGTTACCGAACAATGGGCATAAATCTAAATACCTGTTAATAAGAAAGCGAACGCTGGCGATACTTTGCCTACGTTCGCGTGTCCTTTTACATCGAACTCAAATGTCAAAAGGAACAAACCATTCTGAACATAGCACCATTTGGCCAAGTGGCATTACTTTTTTTTTTTTTTTTTTTTTTTCGCCCTTCGGGCAGGCTATAGTCTTTCAACCATACTGCCTAGTCTTTCGTAGGTATTTTTTCTTTCGTAATATGTTTAGAAATCATGTCTTTCGTTTTTCTAATCCATGTTGTAGTCATTATAAGTTTGTCTTTGATTATTAGTTAAAATCTTGTTTTTACACAATTCCGTTTTTTTTTTCCAATTCCAACTCCAGGGTAAACGTCATTTCCATTATATGTCAATGTCAATCAATTCCAGGGTAAGTGTCATTTCCATTTCATGTCATCTTATTTATGTTTATTTTCTTCTGGTTTTTTTTTTTTTATCACACATCTTATACTAGTTTTAAATATACAAACTTTATAAATAATAATAAAACGGTAATATTTATATATACATAGGTGCATAGGAACAAGAAATAGAACCATTTAAATCTCATTTACAGTCTCCAATATGTATCTATACAAATATAAATAAGTTGAAGCGTTCTTAAGCAACTCCTGTACGCACAGCGGGACCCTATCAGGTGTTTTATAAATTTTTAGAAGCTCATCCGACAACACAAGGCGCTGAATGTTGAAAGATGAACACTCAAAGAAGATATGATGTAGTGATTGAACTTTATCTGATTGACAGTAATTGCAATACGATATGCTGACCATTTTAAGACGATGAAGATGATAATTTAATCTACAATGACCAAAGCGCATACGACAAATAATTGAATAAAACTTTCTACTTACAAATAAATTATTTTTGCAAAACCAAGGAACAGAGTTGATTTGAACATCAAGACTGTTAAACCAAGAACCTTTATTTTCAATATGTGTGCAGTGGTATGAATATTTCCCCCATGCCTCACACATGCGCCGTCTTAAGAGACTAACTGCGTCTGTGTATGGTATGGGAACACTCATATCAGTGCTAGGTATTAATTCTTCCAACTCAACAATTTTTTTGGCAAGAAAATCTGCTTTTTCATTTCCTCTAACACCAATATGTGAAGGTACCCAAACAAAACAAATTTCAATATTTGACTGGGCTAATTCAACCCAGAGTTGTTTTATCAAATGAATAATGTAATTAGTGTTGGCATGTAGTTTATTATTTGCCAAATTTTTTAGAACACTCATACTGTCACTTACTACAACCCATTTGCTATGTTCAGAATTGCTATTTTTAATATGTTTTAAAGCACTCAGAATTGCAACAGCTTCAGCTGTAAAAATACTAGCATTTCTGTCAATTCTTCTACCAATACCTACGTTTGAAGACGGCTCATAGATGGCAAAAGAAACAGCTCTATCATTCTTGGAACCATCAGTATACACAAATTTATGATCTGACCACTCTGACAACATTACATATACTTCCTCCTTTGAAGGCAAATCCTTTTTCTTATTTATAATAACACTAATAGCTGGAAATTTACTGCTGAAAGTTCCCTCATAGCAAGGCAAGTTAAGCTTAGATCGGTAAATGTTAATATTTTCAATAAAGTTTTTGAATTTTCTAAGTTGCTGTAGTATATAAAAAGATTTTGTAGCAGTTTGCACAGCTAAATGCAACATATTGACTAAAAGACTATTACCCAAAACACTATAAAGCTTCAAAAAGAACCTTTCTAACAAGTAATCAAAACGAATGGCCAATGGTGGAACATTACATTCAATCTGCATTGCATTTACAGGAGTGCTTCTGAACGCCCCAGTTATAACGCGCAAACACTTGTTTTGCAAAATATTTAAACTATTTACATGTTTAGAGTCTGCAGCAAAGCAATAGAAACCATATTCAAAGTGACTACGAACTAAAGATTTGTACAATAATAACAAAATTTTAGGGTCTGCACCCCAATATGTACCACTCAAGGATCTCAAAATATTATAAGCTTTATTTGCTTTGCTAATAATATGTTTCATATAATTATTCCAGGACAAATTATGTGAAAAAATAACACCCAAAAATTTGACATCTAAAGAACTGGGTAATGCACAATTATTGTACAGCACAGCAGGCATATTATGATTATGTTTACCAAATAAAACAACTTTGGACTTCAATAGGTTGACACTAAGATCAAGGTAAGAGAAATATTTACATAGATACATTAATGCAACATTCACTATTTCAACTACTTGTGATACATTTTTTCCAGATGCATAAACCACTAAATCATCTGCAAACTGTAAGTTTTTAACCTGAGACCCTAAAATTAAATTTAATCTTCGTATATACAATATAAATATTAATGGTGATAAAATGCCCCCTTGACAAACTCCTTTAGACGATAGCCTAGGACCATAAAGGTGTCTGTTAAATTTTACAAAGACTTTCCTATTGCTAAGAAATTGTTTTAACCAATTTATTATTTTTCCAGGGATTCCTATCTGTGATAACTCACTACATAAAATATCTATATTCACACTATTAAATGCACCTGCAATATCAAAAAACACTCCAACCAAATTTTCATTTGACGATAACGACTTGTGAATATCAAGCTGTAATTGACAAACACTTTCCCTAGCAGAACGATTCCTACGAAAACCAAATTGGTTTGATGGTAAGATATTATTTTTTTCAATATAAAACTCTAAACGCTGTTTTAAAAGTTGTTCAAATAATTTTCCAACACAAGAAGTAAGAGCTATAGGGCGGTAAGAATCAGGACACATTTTAGGCTTATCTGGTTTTAAAACAGGTACAAGGCAATCCACCTTCCAGTTAAGAGGTATAATATCATTTTGCCATAATAAGTTCAAAAGTTGTAAAAATATTTTTAAACTACTAATGCTAAGTTTTTTAAAAAGTATGTATGGCATTCCATCAAGACCATAAGTAGTATCTCTTCTGGAAGATATGGCTGATATTAATTCCTGCAATGAAAAAGGACTAAGAAGAAAATTATTGCTGGGATTAGTACTGGTTGTGAATGAAGATTTTGAGTCTTGTGATGCGAAATCTGGTGTGTATTTTTTAAGAAAATCTAAAACCCATCCATCATCTTCGAGAGCATTAAAATTGAATGTTTTATTATACTTCCGCATAAATTTCCATATGACAGATAATGGCGTAGTCCTATTGAATGTTTCACAAAGAGCAAACCAACTTTTTTGTCTTTCCAATTTTAGAACAAGTTTTTTAACCGCTCGAAGCCTTTTGAATTGTAGATAGCTTTCTTCTGATGGATTATTTTTAAAATATATGTATGCATTTTTAAAATTTAATACGGCTTCTGTGCATTTTTGATTCCACCAAGGAAGATAAGGTCTTTTAAAATTATTTACAAGACATGAATGATTCACAAAATTTGTCCTACCAGTCAAATGCTTATTATTTTCAATAGAATTTACAGCTGCTGTATGTAAAATGCTACAAAATTTAAGATATGTACCAGAAAGACTATTATTATTATCGACTTTAAAATCAACCAACAATTCATCAACAAGACTACTATATCTTTGCCAATCCACCAATTTATAATTTGGATAAACGGGCAAATGTTCAGCATTAGAACAATTGCTGTATGTATTACTTTTGTTAATATTACTAATCACTACTTTAATGATTATAGGAATGTGATAACTACTACCAAGAGGACAATCATGTACGTTCCATTCACAATTGAGAGCTAAAGACGAAGAGACCAGCGTCAAATCCAGCGCATTAGGACGCCAAGTTAAAGAGCCAACTGTTGTTGCATGACCATTATTGAGCAGAACCAAATCATTATCATCTATTACTTCCAAAATGTTTCGACCTCGTACAGAATCCGAGCCACAACCCCAAGACGAGTGGTGAGCGTTAAAATCACCAGCAAATATAAATGGCCCAGGAATAGATTTTATTAATAAATCAAGGTTTTCTTTTCTGAATGCTGGATTACAATTCAAAGGACTATAAAAACTGACTATGCTTATCTCCTTGTTATTTACTTTTATTTGAATACAGATGTTTTGCAATGAGTTATCAAAGAAGGTATCAATTTTAGAGTAGGTAATGGTATTGTGAATAATTATTGCAACTCCGTTATGTTTGTTACCAGTATCATTTCTCTCAATATTATAATTTTTTATTTTAAAATTTTGGTGAGGTTTAAGCCATGTTTCACTGATAATTGCTATATGTATATTGTGACTATAAAGAAAATCGATAAATAAATGTTTATTACTATTTAAACTTTGAGCATTCCACTGTACAATATTTAATTCTGAAAAATCCATCAACTGGTTGAAGAAAATTTATTACTGAACGTTGTTTTCAAGGCTTCTTTAATAGAAAGTGAATTAATAGGTTCATCTTTATTGCTTATTATTTTTGTGAGTGTTTCGACTAAAGTATTTATAAATTTATCTGATTTCATGAGATTACTAATCTGAGTGTCCAGATTGCGTGATGTTAAAGCTGGAAAAGAGTTTACATTAAAAAGATCTGAATATGTAGCATTTTTAGTTTTAATTTTATTTTCTTCTACCTTTTGCTTTTTTATTGGACATGCTGAAGAGATTGCAATATGATTGCCGTTACAATTTGCACACTTAGCATCCTTCGGGGCAACAACACAGATTTTGAAATTGTGATGTTCAGTACATATTGAACAAACTTCAGTATTTCGACAAAATTTAGCTATATGCCCATAACGCAGACATTTAAGGCATTGTTTCACTGGTGGGATATATTTGTTCACCTCATGACGCCATGAGTCCAAATAAATATAAGTTGGCAAAATAGTGGATGCAAATGTCACAGCAACAGTCTGGGTAGGGGCAAAAGATATTCTACCTTCATCACCTCTGACCCTGCGCATGAAACGCCTCACCTGTATTACATTCTTTGAACTGCCGATTAATGAAAATATCTCTTTATTAGACATATCTACTGGGACTGAAGTAAGGACTCCAGTAACCTCTGTGTCACCAGCAGGGATAGATGCTTTTAGAGAAAGTTGATCAAATAATTTTTTGTTTTTTAGAAACATATTGGCGTTATTTGGTAAATCAAATGTGACACCGACCTTATATTTGTTTATTGTGCGCAAGTGCATCACACCAGACACTCCATGTTCTCGTATGCCCTTGGAAAGGGCCATACGATCTTTGTCGTTGAAAAACTTATTCTCGTCCATATGACTAAGAAAAACTATTAACTCTGCCTGCTTCGTATCTTCACTGTACTGACGCGTATACCCCTTTACCTTATATATGGCATATTTATTGTCCTTAGGTTCCTTATCAGTGGCATCTTTAAATTTAATAATCGAGTATGCTGTCGACACCGTGGACTCCGCCGTGTCAGAGTCCGAAGATTCCTGCGAATGCTGCTTCAGATCCGGAGGAATTTCCAGCTCATCCTTCCTCCGCCTCTTTTTCCCCATTTTTATGTCACATAAATATATATATACACCAAATAAGACCTAATAGTACGAATATTTACAGAATTAAATTACAATAAACACGAGAAGTTGAATTTCAAAGTAATAAATTAAAAAACGCGCCTTTCCACTTCAACCGTTTCCCGCCTTTTCCAAGTGGCATTACGTTCAAAATTAATTTAAAAAATCCACCTTGTTTGTGGTTTTTTTATTTAGGTCTTTTAGGTGATGGTAATTTATAATAAAGTTATTGTAACCTTAATAAAGCTTTGTGTTATGTGTGGATTGAAAATAATTAAAACTTAAATTTTAATTTAAGTAATTTATTCATTTGTTAATCTTAATCATAATTTTATCTTTCACCATCACCCAATTAAAAATATGTTTACTATCAATGCCATGCCAACTGTTATTTTATGCGATATTATAAAAATAATAATTTAAATATTTAAAGATTGCGATTTTCAATACAACTTCAAAACAAATACTATGATATCCAATCCTGTATCATAGTATTTGTTTTATCAGGGCAACATTATAAGTTTTACCCACACACTACACTATACAATTCTGAAAAAAAAGTAAGTACAAAATTGTAGTTGTAAAACCTTAATATTGTCACGCACGCCATGCGACACGGTAAACTGCCTTCATTGATAAGCTCATCTTATAATGTATTAATTTCTAAATGTTCGATGGCTTTTTGAAATCATAATAATGCAATGTTGACACTTGACACTACGCTGCCTGAACGTGGCATTGTTTGTTGTATTGTATCCAGTAGTTCAGCGCCATCTATCTGTAGCTTATACAATTAATGATAGTTGGCCATCTAGCGGATTATTACAAAACAAAGATATTTCACGCTTCTTGTTGTTACCAAATAGGTAGCCTTAGGCAGAGAGAGAGAGATAATATTGTGAACAGCATGTTTTTGAACTGGGGTATCCTGTAACGATACATGATGGCAGCACTGTTGCATGAGGTCCAATGATCGCTCCAGTACTTTCTGAGCATCTCACTGTTGTTTAGATCCTCCACCTACCTACCTACCTAGCTACTGATGCCATATACATACGCAGAGAGGAACCCTCGACGCTGGGGTTTGCAGACTACCTAATTATTTAGTGCTCATTTTGTGCTTCCCAAATTAAAAACCTTATTTCTCCTACCCTAATTATTTATTAAAATACACTAATACTATTCTTTTTAATCCGTTGTTAGTCAAATATTTATTTATTTTGTACCCCTAAAGTCTGAAATCCTTTACTCCAAACGTCCTCCAAGACAGACAAGCGATTTAATCTTGGTTGTTTATTTGACAGACGATGTTAGAAGTTTGCATAGACAGTTTAGAGTCCGCAATAAATGCAATTCACGGTGGAGCAGATGAGTTAGAAGTATGCAGCTCACTCACAGAAGGTGGACTAACTCCGTCACCGGGGCTCGTCAAACAAATCATGGAAATGGTAAACGAAACATATTATTTTCTTTCATGATAATTATTTTCATTTCCATTAACATCGTCTTCGAAAGATTAGGCTCCAGACCACAGACATAAATCTAACTAGATAACGCACGTCCCTCCATCCATCTGCATGAAAACCAAGCGGGCCACTGTTTCACACAATCTATACCATACCAATATTATAAAGAGGAAAGATTTTTTTTGTTTGTTTGATTGTTTGTTTGTTTGTACCGAATAGGCTCCAAAACCACTGGACCGATTTCAAAAATTCTTTCACCGTTGGGAAGCTACTCTATCCCCGGGTGACATAGGCTACTTTTTATCCCTGTATTCCCACGGGAACGGGAACTACGCGGGTGAAACCGCGAGGCGTCCTCTAGTTTAAAATAAATTGACTTACCAATAAAAGAAAACATTTCCAATGTCTCGGCCAACTTTTTCTATACAGTATTTACAGCTTATTATGGCATAATTAAACATTTTTCTAGATTTCGGTTGATTTCCGGTGCCGATAACTAATGCTAAATTAAAATCTCAAAGTACGATCATTGATCGTAATTTTACTCCGTTTTTTGACACGCGAAGTACATACAATCGCGTCATCTAGTTAGATTTATAGCTGTGCTCCAGACAGACGGACTGCATTTGAGTTGACTACGCAGTCTTGGCAGTTTCGATGCAGTTGTTCAGCAACCTTATTCCGTAATGAATTCGGAACATAGGCAAAATCAAGATATCAAAATCAAACTTTTTTATTTCACATTGGCCTACATGGGCACTTATAAAACGTCGACAAAAGGTGCACGGTTCGGGATGGTCGTTTCCTATGGAGAAGAACCGGCAAGAAACTCCATGGTCACTCTTTGAGAAAATGGTTTTGTTTTACAATATTTCCATGTTACAGCATTAGTAGATACTTAGATATGGGGGGACAACGTAGGCCCGACAATAAGTCGTAAGAAACTTTAATTATAGAATATATAAAAAGTTGACAAATGTTAACTAGCATCTAGAAGGCCTACAATGTTCACACATTCACAAAACAATCGGTAAAAGAATTTAGGCGGCAATACACATCGCGTCTTTCATTTCGCATGTGATTGGTCGATTTTTCATACTCTTTGCCCTTTGCCTTACCGAATTCATTACGCATTAAGGCTGCAGGTGTGATATGTTGGATCTGCACATAAACTGCAAATTTGCAGCTGGAGTGCATTTGAAATTCAGTCCGTGTCTAGCCATAGTCAAGGGCGTATAGTATTACCTATACTATAGTTATAAATCACAGTATGCCAGTGGCCTATTTTTTTAAGTCCTTGCTGTGTAGGGGGGGTATGTCAATTGTCATTAATTAGCATTGAGGTAATAATGTACATCTCAATGTTTATTAGGCAGAAATCTAGACTTCCCATTGACACTGAGAAATTCTTAATTACAAAATTTTAAAACTTGCCCACCCGACTTATGGATCAAGTCCAGCACCCCATATTCAGCAGGAGGTACCAAAATGTGTTTTTCACCCATTTTCAATGCAGTTCAAATCAGTATCACGATTGCAATATTTTATATTTTAGGTGAATAATATAGCTGCCGGGAAACCAATCCGTAAATCATGTCACGATTGCGGCTGCGATAAATTAACGAAGGTAGGTCCACTTGATAAATGGAGTATGGAGTGCTCATACAAGAATGTATTTATTTACTGTTTGTCCTTTGTTTATTTCAGAGGCCAAAAGTGAACGTAATGATCAGATGTCGCACTGGCTCCGACTTTCATTACTCTTTGGAAGAGATGGATACAATGTTATCTGATGTGGACGTCTTCAAAGCGTTTGGCGTAGACAGATTCGTTTTTGGCGCCCTCACGGAAACACAGCAAATCGACGTGATTAACTGTGAAAAATTATTGCTTCAAGCCAATCCCACTCCTGTTACTTTCCATAGAGCTTTTGACGTGTGCATAGATCCTCTTTTGTCTATTATGAAAGTAGCTGAACTTGGGTTTGACAGACTGCTAACGAGCGGACAGAAGGCGATAGCTAACGATGCCGAAGCTATTGAACTAATAAAGTCAATGATCAGCAGAGTTGGTGATAAAGTAGAGATTATGCCGGGAGCGGGGATAAATCTGGATAATGCGAAGACTTTTATTGATATTGGGTGCAAGATCGTCCATAGTTCGTGTAAAAGAATAAGGATTCTGCCCCAAGTTAAGAATGATTTGAGTATGGGGACCAGTGACAGTGAACATGTTTTTGTCACAGATGAGAATATTGTTAAGAAGATGAAAGAGATTATTAATCAAAATCACAATTAGAATTAATCATTCCATAGTTTTAAGATCTAAATTGTGTAGGTTTTGTTTAATAAAATCGTTACAGAATCATTAAAGCGTGTTTTTATCTTTTATCGTTAACCCTCCTCCTCCCGTCACCAAGTCTTTGTTCCGTGGTTCCTTTATACTTATTATAGTGGAGATTTATTATCAATCACGTTTCTGTGTTATCTCAAACGTGAAACCGCGATCAGTAAGCGGTTAACGGTTATATAGCCATCAGGCTATAGCCTGATAGCTATGGGTTTATCAAGATTATTAAGGCTTTCCGTTTAATTAATTTTCTGAAATAAAGATCTCATTGTTTACCTTTTAAACTGTTACTACCTTCGATGAACAGTTATTGTTGATCGAAGGTTGCTACGAAAGTGCGAAAGGGGTGCTACGCCCTGCTACGCCATAGAAGGGCTTGGTGCTACTATGCTGTATAAGCGTACTACGACATCGATGCAGTAATAGAGTTCTTCGATGTCGCAGAAGAGTACTACGCCTACGATTGCGTAGAAATATATAGAAAGCTTTTTCATCTTAACCGTAACTATAGCATCACTAGGCAGGCACAAAACAAGTTTTCGGTACCTATATACCCGCCAATGCAAGTAGGTATGTCTTTAACATTCAATTGATTTAAGTAAGGCCTCCAGTAACAGAAAACCTTTTCCAGTCCAACCATTCCACCATTACGGTCCAACTCACTCCAACATAGGCATTGCCCACATCTGCCGTTGCCTCACAAAAAACCTGCTAGCGTTGTTTCCTACCAACATCGATAAATATTGCGCTCCATTTATCATGAGCGGTATATTGCAGAGGAAAAATGCTGGCCCGCTCGCGTTTAATGTTGCTATTACTGAGTCGGGACAACAACATCAGAAGCGGGCTGACGATCCTATAATAATAATTGAAATGCCTTGTTCTGCCTTTCTACAGCGAATTTTTTTTAACAGCTTGCTAATGATGCGCAAAGGCCGGCCCTATTGTGTTTTTCTTTTTTGATATATTTGTTCCTAACGGAAACAGGCTAAGGTCTGAGACCATGCTGCCTAGTCATCAGTTAGTATTTGTATTCTTTAGTATGCATTAGAATGCGGATGCAACACATTCTAATGTTTCTTGGAGCATTTGGCAGCAAATTGCATCGAGTCAGGCTTCACAGTAAGTTTGCAGAGGTAGTCAATACTACAATAAAATACTTCGCTCCACTATTCCGAGATCGCTTCTATCAACGTTTTTACATATTGTCTAGTTGCGTAGACAGTTGAGACACAAAAATACACCAATTTTATATCACAATATCCATTATAAATCAATTTGCAAATAATATTAACAGCCACTGAACTGCACTCGAAAAAATCCCGCCAAAAACTCCCCTGTTGTGAAAATGGGTAAGCTGTTGACAGATCGCGAAAATTACGCGGGAAAAGGGATGATATTCTAATAACGCTTTTCCAAATCAATTTGAATATGCTACGTCAGGTCTTGAATCTATGAATTATCCATTTTTAAAAACGTTCGATGCTTGAGCGCAAAGAATTGCTTCTTTGATGCTATCTATTGTAAGATATGATGAGATATAAGATATTTCCTTCTTGCCAGTGTTTGATCTCTTCTGAGATATCGCTGCAAAATAAATGATTTCGTTGTATCTATCTACTTATTTGTTTCCGGGTCCGTGAATGTGGTTGAATTTTTCGGTTGGAAGAACACACTTTTCTTCGGAATTCGTATCCCATCCATTAGTTGGGATTGATTGGTTGTAATACCTACTAGCATTGTGTGGACGTGATGGAGAAGCTAATTAGTAAGAGAGTAATGGCGTATCTTTAGCTTTTTTCCGTTTGTTACCAACTAATGTGATACTTACGTTACCTCTTGTGTTTTATAGGCAGTTTGATATTTGTTGAATGGCTACCCTAATTTTCTAGTTTGATAGCAAAAAGGTTTATGTGTTAGTGTTTCGTAGTTCACATTTCATGAACATGTCGGTGCTTCATAACATTTCATTTGCATCATGTGCTCTCCAAACTCATTCAGCAGAAATACGAATTTCTCGCTGAATAACCGTCAGAAGCAAAATACGAATTTTATGTCGAGTAAAACTTTCATGTCATCATTTAATTTAGGTGAACTATTTTTGGTTAGAGAATTTATTTTTTAAAGATTTGGGACTGATTACCCGAAGCCCCGAATTTTAGAAAAGGTTTCCTGTCCTTTAAAAAGAGATTTCCAGTCAAATAAAGAAGGAGAAAAATGTTAGATATTATACAGAATTTGTCAGAGCGGTGCATGATTAATAGTAATTTGGGAAAATGTCCGAGACGCGATGGAGCCGCTGTACTGGGGTTGCGGTGCGGTCGTCACAAGCATCTTTTGAAACCCTCCATCAATCATAGCAGGCTTTTAAAAGAGCTTTTGTTCCTGAGGTCGAGGCTGAGACCCGACATGTTTTCTCATGTTTACATAACGGAATTAATAGCTTAAAAATTTAATGTTTTCCGCCAAACCCCATGGGAAAAAGGCATGAGTTTATGTATGTATGTATGAATGGATACCTATCGATTAGTTAATCAAATTCATAATCGTGTTGTGCCTAACTTGCAAAAAGTGGGTTTAATCTATACTATTCAGTAGATCGTCTATTCTAATCAGGTAGGTATTTATATCAATCAACTTTCTTATTCATCGGGAATAGTTATATGGTGAAATTAGTTATTATTTTTTTCTGTATATATTTTCCTTTTTTTATAGTTGTCAGATTTGTACACTAGGCCTCTGTTGACAGCACAATTTTGAGAATCTTTTGAGGGCTCTAGAGAAAAAAGGAAAACATAGAGGCTTAATATATATATTTCTTTTTCAGTTAATGCGTTTCCTCTTAAGTATAGAAATAGGTTCAGTCTGTTGGGAATAGTAAATACGATTGATTGTAATAAAAAAAAACACAAGTAAACAAACGAAAGGTTTTGTTTCAGTGAATCAAAGTGTAGTGAAGTATCTAATATATTTAAAGTAACTTATAATACCTATATTACATCTAAGGTATAAAATAAGGCTATGTCGTGAGATGTGAATGTGCTTACTTTAAGGCAGTTCTGCGTACCGTGCATCTTTACATACTACTACACACATCAACACGGTCTAGGGATATTTCATACTCAATTAAATAACTCGAAAAGTACTGGCCGCATTGGAATCTTTTATACACCGATTTGTTTGTAATTTATCTCAGACTAATTCCAAATTCAAATTTTTGAAAATTCTTTTGTTTCGGTGGCATAAAAATGTCTTGATGTGTAGGAGAGGGAATTTTCATTTGTGCAAAATTTAGAAAACAATACGAATTACGTTTAGTTTCAGTTTTTTTTCATTTTTAAACGAAAGAAAGTTAAAATTGAGGTATTGTAGCCATGCAACGCCAACATTTGACGAGGGCGGAGATGTTACGAGCTGTGGGAATGCTGGAAGCTGGGTCTGTTCAGCGTAATGTTGCTGAGGCCATAGGGACCCACCATAATGTAATTTCAAGATTGTGGACACGCTATCGTGCCACAGGTGAAGTAGCGGAGAGGCACTGGGGGCCAAGTCGCATCACTACCCCAAGACAAGACCGATTTTTGCAAATTACTGCGCGAGCTCAACCAAGTGCAACGGCGACTCAATTGGTCCAAAGGCTGCGAGTGGAACACCAAGTGCTTGTGAGTGACCAAACTGTAAGAAGGCGACTGCATGAAAGCAATCTACGCTCTCGTAGACCACTCCGGGTCCCACCTTTATGGAGAGGCAATCGTGGACGACGATTAGAATGGGTTCGGAACCACGTGGACTGGGGCCGTGAGCAAAGGTCCAATTTGAAGTTCACGGATGAATCCAGGTTTGGCTTCCATCCAGATTCACGAAGGACGCGTGTTTGGCGAGTTCCTGGACGATGGAGCCGTCTTCAGAACCCTCAGGAAGTTCACCCATACCAAGGAGGAACAATTATGGTTTGGGCAGGAATTCGTCTTGGAGGACGGACGGATCTCGTTTGGGTGCGGGGCAATATGACGGCAGAACGATACGTCCAACAGGTGCTGGGGCCCGTAATCTTGCCCCACAGAACACAAATGGGGCAATATTTCCTGCTCATGCACGACAATGCCCGGGCACACACGGCGAGAACGGTAGCAGCTTGGTTACATACACACAATGTTAGGGCCTTAGACTGGCCTGCTCAATCGCCAGATCTAAATCCCATTGAGCATGCGTGGGATATGCTGCGAAGAAGAGCTCTGAGGGAAGTTCCTGAAAATCTGGCTACAAGAACTGAAGATCAACTTTTTGCGCACCTCAGAAGGACATGGGACAATATTCCGCAGCAAGACATTGACAACCTTGTTCTGAGCATGCCGAATCATGAACATCATGGGCGCTTTCTCAGACTACTAACTTCAAGTTTATAAACACAAATTAAATGATTTTTCAATTTTTTTCAGTTTTTACTCATAAATTAAAAGTTAATTCATATACGGTTTCCGTCTATGCTTCATTTTTTTTCCATAAAATCCTGAAATTTTAATCGAAGTACCTTAACCATTATTAAAAAATGGTAGAATATTAAATAACGTATTTTTTAAATATATACATGTCATATAAATAATTAAAACATTGATAGTAATTCGCTTTTTTAAAATTATCCCTAGACCGTGTTGATGTGTTTATTTACACCGAATTAGGACTAGATCTAGGAATAAAGACAAGAATTGGTCGAATTGCACTTTTTACACGTCAGATAAAGCGTTCCTTTTTTACTTTCAAGCGAATATAGAGTAGGTTTAAAAGTAAATTATTAGATTTAAGGCAGTTACAGAGATACATATGTAACTATATATTTTATGTGAACTTTTCCACGTTGTGGAGGTATTTTACGAAGAATTTTGCCTTGAACATTTTCTTGTTGTAAAAACCTATGTTCTTTTGGTAATAAATTACATCTCATTTGAATGTTATACAGCTAAAATTCTCCGTAGAACAACTCAATAAATCGTATTTAGGTATGTCTAATTACATTACGTAGGTAATCGCACACATCAATTTTGATTAGGCTTAATTACACTGATATCGGCAGAGGATATTGGTAATGTTCATCAACTAAACTAGAAACCTAAAATATTGTTCTAGTATTATAAATACAAAGTCCGGTAGTCCAGGATTGAGATTTGCACTACGTCAAATAGTATATTATGCAACTAGTGAATAAAAGACGGATTTAATGCGAGGGCCGTAGATGAATCACAAGTAAGTGAAGGATTCTAACGACTGAATCACGACCTTAGGTAATTCATGATGATTGAATCACGAGCATAGCGAGTGATTCAAGTGTTAGAATCATGACCGACGCGAGTGATTCATGGCCCTCGATATAAATCCGTTTTATTCAAGAGTTGCATACTATATTTTACACCATGACTACGAGAAAAAGAAATATTGAAGCGAAAAGCACAAATAAATGGTTTAGTTAACCTAACTCTATCTCTAACTCTATCTCTAACTCTATCTTTAACTCTATCTCTAACTCTATCTCTATCTCTATCTCTAACTCTTCTCTAACTCTATCTCTATCTAAGTTTGTATCGAATATTTTATGCGCGAGGAGGTTGTAGCATTGAGATGGAGTTTGAATATTATATTGGTGTGTTCAAAATTCAAACACCAAAACAGTGATTAAAAGTGCTTTTTAGAGGGGGAATGGTGCAAGTGTGTTGAAAACTCCTTTTTCAACACACTTGCTCATAAAGTGGCTATAATTTCACCGCAATTAGGCACATAATGACACCTGTTATCAAACTGTGACTTTTTCATTACTATTATTCACAAGTGAGATAAAGAGATTTTTTTTAATTTATTGGTTGAGTTGATTTGTTCTTGAAAAAGTTTCGATACAAAAAAGATCGTGCTCAATAGTACAAATGCAATACATTTCATGCAACTTCGTATTTAAATAGATAATTTCAACTTGTACGTGTTTAATAAATAAAACTTTCACTCAAATTTAATTTTTGTTTTTGTTTGTAATAAAGAAAACTTGAAATTCCCCATTTTGTACGTGGCTAAAACGCTATCCGCGAAAAGACAAAAAAAAAAAAAACATTCTATTTAGTCTATGGCCGATCGCCATTGTTAGATGCGCGCGCATAGGAAAACTGATTAATTTTGCCCGCCATTGCGAAAAATTTTCACAACTCGTTTTCACTGTTGGAAATGATTTTTTAGTATTATTTTCTTAACAAGTGTGTTGAAAAACGTCGTATGATACACGTGTGTATTGATGATTACCGTTCTCGGCTCTCTTAAGACCCTCACCTAACGGCTCGGGTCTCAATGGCGCCTCAGCGGTAATCACCAACATTACACACTTGTACCATCATCATCATCATCAGCCTTTTTAATGTTCCCACTGCTGGAACACAGGCCTCCTCTCATATATGTCGAGGATTCTTTTTTTAAAGTCAATATTATTTTTAAGATCTACAGATCTATGATAGCAGTCAAGTGTCCAAAACGTACCAATAATGGATCACTTTTAAAATTGACTTTTAGAAATACGCAGGGATGTTTTTGCGTTGTTAAACTATGACAGAATGTCTGTTTGTCTTCTTGTCTGGTGCGTAAGGGTCTAGTTTCGCGGGTTCCGTGTTGAGGGCGCTGTAGTCGACGGGGAATGGGGGCTGAGGGAGTGAGTCCTTTGGGGGCTTGAACACCCATTGCCCAGGTCTGTTGGGCTTCTTCTCCATCAGCCAGTTGGTGAAGCAGTGGAAGTAGGTCCCGTAGTCCAGTATTAGGTAGCCGTTCTGTTGAAATAAGAGTTAAATAGGAAATTTAAAGTGGTCGGTAGATTATTACCTCTATCTAATAAACATCAAATAAGTAGTGGATCGGGCCAAATTCAGAAAAAGCTGGGCAGAAATTATGAACCAATGGTTTTTAGATTCTAGAAAAACTTATTTTCAAATTGAAATCAAACTTTCCGAATTTAGAACAGAATACTTCTACTTTAACTGTAGGAAAACCATGAAACTACCGTATAAACATTATGATTGAGTATAACGAATATTTGAGGAAAACTTTTGGCACATACAATCGTATAAAAATTTATTAAAGCTATAGCGGCAGAAGATGAGATAAAAAAATATACGGAATTGGAAACTCGCGCTAGTCATCCGATCGTAGGCAGTGTCTATGATCTCTTCAACTCTTGCCGCATTCAAACCTATCACGGACCCGTAGAATGCCGCCAACGCCTCTTTTGTTATAGAACCTGTACCTGAAAGAACAAAAACATATATTTGTCGGGTTAAGTCAATAGTTCGGACGTCAAAACAAATCACAAGCACGCCCCTGGCGGAAAATCAAGAACAACTACGCATTGGCGCGTTTTTTCTAACCACTTGCGTGGTGGGGATAGCAGAATATGGCAGTTGACTACTGACCGCCTTAGAGCTAAGACGTCGTAGAATCACTGTCGATCCGTAATATTAGTAAGCAAGATTGTAACTGTGAGTTGTGACTATTTGAATAAACCCAGTGTATCGAATAATTTGTGTGATTTCATTTTCACGATTGAACCCAGCTACCTACCCACACACGATGTCTTAACCTAAGGGAATACATCCTGACTTCCCGATGGTTTGCATCTAACGGCCACTCTTGATGCGACATATTTTAAAATAATAACACATGGCCGCAACCCCAAAAGAGGCCGTTTGAGATTTAAAGGTACACCCGCACAACCGCTGATCGACACTACCGGGATTGGATCCCGTGTGATACCGCGAGCCTATTTATATTTACCGGGCACTGTTCCAAATTCGGTTTGCTGGAAATACCGTTAAAAATACAATTTTGGTCTAACGAGTGGGCGCGTCATCAACATGCAGCAGCCATGTTTGCAATCTGCTTTATTAATGAAACTGGCAATAGAAATGTGTAGTACTGTAAAAACTCACGTTAGTATCTATACCAATAAATCCTTTCTAAGGTTGTCTGTAAAATATCGCTTTTAGCGATAAGATCTCCCACTGTTACACCCTTAACTTAAAAGGCCTTATATGTAAAAATTTCGATGGTGTTTAGCAGAGGTTTTACAAAAAAATAATTTAGAATCTTTTAATCGTTAGTTAAACATAGATGAGAAATTGCTATTGTTATTTGTTATAGGTTAGAGTAAGTAAAGTAAAGAGATATTTCTCTGTCGATACTGGGTAAAATTTAATAAATTGTCAAATGACTTGTTGACTACGCGAACGGCCGCTGATAGTGCAGCTATCTATTTGAAATTCAAAGTTAAGAATTTTAAGTAGATATTTCTTTTGTTATCGTCATTAGATATCAATACCTATAAAGTCTGCAGAGTTACTGTTAACTTGATGCTCTAATAAAATATACCTAGCTATTTTGATTTAAAATATGAAATATCATTGAACATTTCTTAGTATTTCTACGAGTACAACTAATAAATTGCAGAAATATTAAGTCCTTCAAAGAACAGATTGTGCCTCAATATTAATAAAGTGCAAGTAAAATATAGGTCACGTAACATGAAATATTGACACGGAATACTATTCCGTTAACTCTACTGCGGAACAGCGAGAATATAAGCGAAGACACTATAGATTAAAAGTTAAAATAAAATCGAAGGCACACGATATAAAAATAAGTGTGCCACAGGTAAGACTGTCCTGCGTTCAATGTGCACCCGCTAAGAGTTTGGCTACAAATGTCGAGCATGGTGCCAAATTTTTAAAGCTTTGGAGAACAACCAAACGTTGTCATTTTATTTAGTTTCTGACTACTTATGGCGCAAAAAATCTAAATGTTAGACAATCTTCTTGTTTCAACGTGAAATGATTTAGTGTGCCAGTTGCCGAGAGCGCTATGATGTTACAAATTAAAGTTCTTAACACAATTTCATTTTGCGCATAAAATAATTCAAGATTGAATAATTTTAGCAACAATGCAGCAAAAATAGCGTCGTTAACAAACATTCTGGCTAAATTACGATAATAATCAACTTGAAATTAGTAATAAATTGAGGCTCGACCCTATGTTGCAGGAGGATATTTCATGTAGCACAATTAACGTGATTCAGGAGTCCTAAGGGGAGGTGACGTCACCGAGTCAATTAATCTCGTTTATCAAGCCCATCTATCAAGCCATTCCGGGAATTGACACACGTCTCTTGTGCTTCTCTATTTTTGTTAAAAGGGCTAGGTTTACTCTCAATCAAGCGGGCAATAAGTTGCTTTTGGCTCAAAATAAGGACGAAGCTAACTTTGTTTTGGCAGTGAGGAGTAGATACCGAAAAGTTTAGACAGTTCGTGTATAAATAAACTTGTGAGGGTTTTTGGGGCTTAGTAGTTGTTGTTAGCATTGGGAACTGCCTAGCTACGCCTGAATAACTGACGAACCTGCCTTACAATCTAGCCAAGCTTTTTGTAAAAGGATATCAAAGTAAAGGTAAAGTATAATTACGTAGAACCATTGCTGTTTCGGACAAAGTTAAAGTGAAATATTAAAGAGGAAGAAAAGAAATGAAAATGTGTATTTTGGTTCGCCCGATGTAATCGTTCGCTGTGATATTTCCGGCAACTCCGTTCGATGTTTCAATTTATTGAAAATATTTTCTGTGAACTATTTCACGTGAGTTTTGCTGCACGTTCAGTTTTCCTGACCAGTACATGAATTAAATATTTCAGGAGTTGCTTTTTATAGCTTTTAGTGAGTGTTAAAAATAGTTTGGGAATGCAAATGGATGGAATATTCGTTTATATTTTCGGTGGTCCGGGCACAGAAAAAAAATTGTGAATTGCCAACGAATGGACTGATAGTCAAAGTCAAAGTTAAAAATATTTATTTCATCTATTATCACAAACATTTTCGGAGAATAGCTTGTTATGGAGAAGAACGCACATGAAATTTCATACTTACTCTTTTAAAAATAATAAGTGGTATACAATATTTACATAAGTATATACATTAATAAATTCACAACTGTGAGGACGATGCACCCAGAATAGCACAACATACTATACTACGTATATGTATAAATTATTAAAAGTATTAACAGGTAAATACATTAATTTGATAAATAGGAACATGGTTCTCACATACTTACAAATATTGCTAACATAGGTAAAATACTTAATTCAACAACAACGGAACAGTGTGTGAGTCAATTTCTTAAACAAAAAAAAAAGGAAATACAGTAGCTTTGAAATATGTTATGAATTTGAAATTAACAAATTTGATTTTGTCTTCAATAAAGATTGCCCTATGCAGCAGAACCAGCATGTTGCCAAGCATTCTTATCTTGAATATAATCATCTAATTTGTCAATTTGTCAAATCATAGTTATTGGGGTTAATCGTTAATATAAACTAAAAAGAGGAATGGACCCAATATACGAGCCTTCAGGAACACCCATTGCCATTTCAGACGCTAGTGAGTTTACGCCGTTTACCTGAAATTTAACTTGTCTGGCTTTTAAATATGATCGAAGTAACTCAAGGGCTGTATATCTAATTCCATAGTGCTCGAGCTTCAACAATAGTGTCTCATGGTTAACGCAATCGAACGCCTTCAAGAGGTCGCAAAAGATTCCAATGGCGTCTTGTGCTTCCTCCCAGGCGTTAAAGATGTTCTTTATTTGGGTGACACCGGCGTCAGTTGTGCAACGCCCTTTGATAAAATCATAATGTTGATAATAAAAGATAGAATGTTTGTTAAAATGACGCAACATTTGGAACATTAACTTTTCGAATACCGTACTGAGAACAGGCGGAATTGATACTGGCCTATAATTATTGGCTTCTTTGCTATCTCCGGATTTAAACAATGGAACTACTTTACTGGTTTCATGAGGTCCGGAAAAACTGTAGTTGTATGAGCAAGTTCACACTAATGACAGTAGGTATTTCAGATCAAGTAAATAATACCGAGCCGACAAAATATACAGCAGGCCATTTTACAGATTTTACAGGCTGCCAATAATGCTGTGTTTCCTTCCGACGCAGACGGCTATGGTACCAATTTAACATGAGAACTTCCATCCTTGTAGAAAGTTGTAGTAGCGACGGATCCGTTAAAACAGTACTGTAAATGCGGTTTGAACATCAGCTCCAGTAGCGACGGATCCTGGAAATACAGATGTTCTGTGTGAACGTTCCCTTAGATACTTTACATTAAGTAGGTACTTATCTTAATTGGACTGAGTGTTTAGACGGTCTTGTTTTCATTTAACTACAATTAGTACAATATGCTACAATTACACTAAACGCCAGTATTCTCCGAAGGATAAAACAAAGATTTATTTGTAGTACAGCCTCATGATTAGTTAAGTCCCATGTACTTGGGGTTAAGCCTATTGCTATTAACCGAGCACAATTCCTGATCTCGGACTACTACTGAAAAACTCTACGTGGAAGAACCCTATAATTTCTTGTACATTTTCAGTAGGAAATACCATTTCTCTGCCCACCACATTTAGAAGAATACGTACTAGTTTAAAACATCGAATCTGCATTAAAAGCACCGACACAAAAGCGGGCCCAGACTTGGAATAGCTTTGAATATATTCATATGAGCCGACTATTTGACTCCGCACTAAATTCATGCACGGTCAAAGTTTGTTTTATTTGCGGCGAGCCCCGTTCTCGATGGACGAACACAATCGTACTTTCATTCTATTTCAGTCGAGCAATCGATAGTTCCAGATTTTAGCGGAATAAGCTGTTAAAGTTTTGTGTTAGAGTCTCGTTTTAGAAAAAATTGCTTTGAATATATTTGTTTTTTCAACCGTCAAAGCACTAGAAATGAGTATCTACTTATTTTAGTCGAGTCGATGATATGATGTAGTTTAGGCGCAGTTGGTGGCCAATCAGTGGCGTTCATTAGATCCTCAAAATTGCAACGGCTGGTGTATGTTTTGCACTTCGGGAACTTCAGGATAAGACTATACTGTAATCATTAAATCGAAGTTCATATTATTATCCAATTATAAGAGAGTCAGTGATAGCGTGACGGTGGACACTGGACAGGACGGTGTGACAAAATAAAACGATAAGGGCAGGAAGATGATGATCCAATGATAACGGTGACGAATGGCTCACAGAAAAAGGTCACAGCCAATCAGATCATTTGTCATTAGATTTTATAACAGATCAAAGTTGAATAGGCTTTCAGAAAGTGAGGCATGGTCGCTTTTTACGATCTACCCGCAGTGAAAAATGGGTTGAGCGTTTTCTTTGGCGGAAAACTTACGTATTTCGTGTGAGTGTGGTGAGGTAAGCGAAAGGGTTTACGATAACAATAAAGGGATAAATGGCTGCGGACGCCGAAATACCCAACCTTTTTGTGGCAAATAACTTTGGACTTCAAACTAATACAGGCTACGTTTCTTTCTTTGTTTGTTTTGTTGACTTTTAACTTCTTTCACAGCGACATGGGTAAACCGGTGCAGCAAAGATGTAGAATGCCTGGATCTAGAAGACGAGCAGCCCCTCGCCGTGCTCAGTTCCATGCAAGCAGACAAGATGACTCTATTCTTCACAGAACTCCTCGACCACGACAGAGATGACGTCATTATCGACACGGATTTCGATCAATTCTTCGAGGTAGGAAGGATCGGGCATTGTCGTGTCTATAATATTTTCCACCATTTTATTTTAGAATTGTATGTTTACGTTGAGTGAAATATAGCATTAAGTAAAATTAATAATCAATAAACTTTCATTACCTACCATTGAATTATTCATGCTGAGATTTGAAAGCAAGTTTCGTAGTCAACAATTCATTAAATTAGTCTTCTTTACTTCAATTGTAGTCCAGACTGCTTTAAATATAAACAGCCCGTACTTTAAATACAAATAACTCAGCACAGTTCAAATAACTCATTTAAAAGTTCAACGGAATTAAATATAGAAGTTATATCTTAAAAGCCCTCGAGTTGGGACGAAGTCAACACAGCTCCTGGGCGAGAATCTGAAGAGCTTTACCTGGCATATAAAGCAAATTCAGCTTCTAAAAGTCAACATGAAGTAACTTTAACCTCACATAACTAACAGAGAATAATGAAGGGGAACAATTAAATTCGTTTTCCCTCGTATTTCACAGAGGCTGGCGCATTTTGCAGACTGGTCGCCAGACTCGTCGGAATTCCACGTACTGTTTGAAGTCAAGCGGGAATTTATAGACCACTTCATCAATCCGCTGCCGGCCAAGTAAGTCCCTGTTCAACACTTAAGTGATAATTGCCTTTTATTATTCTAGCGTTAGAGTCTTTTTTAGGAATTAAGACATTATGAGCTCTTCTTATGAGCTTCTTTGAAATGGGAACAGGTGTACCCATTTGAAATAATCACCTTTTTGGGCTTAGGCTATCTTAAAAAGTCACATTATGTTTACATAAATATATAAGGCGAGTACAGGCAATGAAACTAAAAAATGCCCGAACAAATACGTGCTGAAAACCTTCATTTTGTAAGTACTTTGATATCCCATTAAAATGAATGTCAGCCAGCTGCTAACATTTCATGAAAGTGGCCCAAAAATATGAGCACTTCAAATGTAATATGCAATTCTGTAGGCTGTATATTTTTCCTAACTGGCATTTTCATGGAAAGCCGACCATTTTTATGACACGGTATCACGATACTGGTGAATAACTTTTGGTCGGACGCTAGAAAGCTCAAGCAGGAAGCTAATGAAAGAAAGCATAAAGTTTATGATAAAGGAACACAATCCAACAACAGCGAACTAAGTATAGCGCAGCGCAGCCAAGCGTAGCGCAAGAAATATCACCAGAGGCAGTGCGGCATTCATTCCTAAGTCACGTGTTTTCTAACTTTCCCTTGTTATTAAATTCTCTGTGTTATGCCAAACTTTGTTTTACCTTATTGCATGTTCTGTGTAAGAAAAATATGCGGAAAATCTGATATACAAAATTCATGTTCTTCTTTTTGTAATATTCGTATAACTTTTACCGTATTCCTTAGTTTGCCTGCCTTTTCAATTCTTGTTACCTTTTAATTTTTGTGTTCCTTTGCTTGATGGTCTGAGCTGCCGTACTACAGAAGGGTGTGTGGTCCGGAGTCCAGCGGCATCAACATACCGGGCAGGACTACACTGGAAAGATGGCTGGCGCGATGGGCGTTACATCTCAGTGAGATGAAGAGGTTCACTGACCTGCCGCTGTACCTACAGTACTTCTGCAAGATACTGTTCCATGTGGTCGATAGTGCAAGTTGTGAATATGTGGACTTCTTTCGAAACCTGAATTATATTAATACGTTTGTCACCGGGGGGTATTGGAAGAAGATAATGATCTTGCAAAAACTGAAATGAAAGTCTGATTACCACCCAAGCTTGTAGTATTTATGTAGCTATCTAATACTTGCAAACTTATTTTTATCCTAGACAAAAGCACACTTCAGAAAAGACTACTTAGCCCCAAAAACCCTCACAAGTTTATTTATTCACGAACTGTCTAAACTTTTCTGTCTCTACTCCTCACTGCCAAAACAAAGTTAACTTCGTCCTTATTTTTAGGCAAAAGCTACTTATTGCCCGCTTGATTGAAAGTAAACTCCGCCCTGTTTACAATAATAAAGAGGCACAAGTGACGTGTGTCGATTCCCGGGCTTGATAAACGGGATTTATTTGACTCGGGCCAGTGACGTCACCTCCCCTCAGGCCTCCTGAATCATGTTAATTGTTCTACATGAAATATCCTCCTGCACCATTCGAACCTCAATTTATTACTAATTTAAGGTTAATTTAGCCAGAATGTTTGTTAACGACGCTATTGTTGTTGCATTGCTGCTAAAATTATTCTGTTTTGAATTATAAAGTAATTATTCTCTCTCGAACTACTTTATGCGCAGCAAAATGAAATTGTGTTAAGAACTGTAATTTGTAACATCATAGTGTTCTTCGCTGCTATGAACTTGCACACTAAATCATTTCACGTTAAAGCAATAAGATTGTCTTACGTTTAGATTTATTGCGCCATAAGTAGTCAGAAACTAAAGAAAATGTCAACGTTTGGTTGTTCTCCAAAGATTTAAAAATTTGGCACCTTGCTCGATATTTGTAGCCTAAATCTCAGCGGGTGCACATTGAAGCGGGACAGTATTTCCTGCGGCGCTCTTATTTTTCTATCGTGTGCCTTCGCCTTTATTTTAACTTTTTAATCTAATGTTACTTCGCTAATATTCTCGTTGTTCCGCGTTAGAGTTATCGGATTATTATTCTGTGTCAATATTTTATGTTGTGTGACCTATATTTTACTTGCATTTTATTAATATCGAGGAACAATCCGTTCTTTAAAGGACTTTATGTTTCTGCGAATTATTAGTTGAACTCGTAGAAATACTAAGCACTGTTTAATGATATTTCATAGATTATATGAAAACATCTAGGTATATTTTATTAGAGCATCAAGTTAACATATATTAACAGTAAAATATGAGAGTAGCGAAGCCCTTGAAAATACCATCACAGACAGTTTTTTTCCTAAATTGCTATATTCAGTCATGCTGATTTAGAAAGCCGAAGCGATTTATCACGAAGATGTCTCCAAGGTGAATGATCTCATTTGCTTAGTAACATCCTCGCATTTCACCAATATGAGGTAAACGCTCGGCTGTGGAAGCTACTTCATTTGTCATCGTCATGGATTCGAAAAATGACAATATTTTGATAATACAGTATAACTAGGTAGGTACACCTACTTACATGGATTCTTGCGTCACATGAACTTCTACAGGGACAAATAAAATGAAAGGTGAAACTCTGCAGACTTTATGGGTATCGACTTCTAATGACGATAACAAAATAAATATTTTCTTAGAATTCTAAACTTTGAATTTAATGTAGATAGTTCATTACCAGCAGCCGTTGATCGCGTAATCAACTACAAGTGACTAGTTGTTGTGACTTGATAATTAATTAAATTTTACCCGGTATATATAGATAGATATATTTTACTTTACTGTGTACTTTATAGGAGCGTATGATCCTAGTTTGTCAATTTCTCATGTGTGTTTAACTAACGAATAAAATATTCTTAATTAAAATTTTGTAAAACATCTGCTAAACACCGTCAAGATTTTTACATATACGGCCTTATGAGATATTAGGGTGTAACAATGGGAGATCTTATCGCTAAAAGCGATATTTTACAGACAACCTTAGGATGGATTTATTGGTATACCAACTTTTTCAACAATTTTTACAGTGCTACGAATTTCTTCTGCCAGTTTTATTAATAAAACAGATTGCAAACATGGCTGCTCGCGGTATCACACGGGATCCAATCCCGGAAATGTTGAACAACGGTTGTGCGGGTGTGCCAATCAATCTCAAACGGCCTCCTTTGGGGTTCAGGCCTATATGTGTTGACATTATATATATATTTTTTTTTATTTCTTTAAGGTACTGGTGCTATAACGAAACAGGCGTTGGCGGAATTCTACCGGTCCGTGATAGGCTTGAATGCGGCAAGAGTTGAAGAGATCATAGACACGGCTTACGACCGGATCACTAGCGTGAGTTCTATTAAGATTCAGAAAGTCAGTAGGATTTTATCGAGCTTTTTGCAAAGATATTTTTGCGAGATTTAAATGCAATAATTGTCCGTATAACTATGAAGTGCTAGAGTTTTTGTGACAATTATTGCACTTCTTAGTTTTTTTTCACTAAAGCTAATATCATAATAATATAGCATAATTATTATGTAGTAGATTAGCTATTAAGTTATTAAGATATGTGCTAAACATTTTCTAGCAAATCGGTAGAGATACTTCGTCATAATTTTTATAGAGGTAATTTCATGTTTTCCTACAGTTAAAGTTGAACTATTCTGTTCTAAATTCGAAAAGTGTTATTTCAATTTGAAAATAAGTTGTTCTAGAATCTAACAACCATTCGCTCATAATGTCTGCCGCTCCTTTTTTCTAAATATTGTCCGATCTAATAATTATTTGATGTTGATTAGATAGAAGTAGTAGTCTACAGATTACTGTTCGTAACTTCCTTAACTTCCTGTTAAGATTTCATTAACTCTTTCTTTCAACAGAACGGCTACCAAATACTGGACTACGGTTCCTACGTCCACTGTTTCACCAACTGGCTGATGTGGCAGAACCCCAACGGACCTGAAAAATGGGTGCTCGTGCCCCCAAAGGACTCTCTCCCTCAGCCCCCATTCCCCGTCGACTACAGCGCCCTCAACACGGTACCCACGAAATTGGAACCTTACGCATCAGACTAGAAGACAAACGGACATTCTGTCGTAGTTTAACAACGAAGAAACTTCCCCACGTATCTCAAAAAGTAAATTTTTGAAAATGTTCCGTTTGGTACTTGTTGCTATCATAGATCTGTAGATCTTAAAAATAATGTTGACTTTAAAAAAAGAATCCTCGGCACATTGCTTGTTAGAAAACCTGCCATTGTTTTAAAATATCTGTGCAAATTTTTAGGAATTCATGCACTGAGATTCTTCAAAAGGAGTTTTGGCGTAGTGCAAACCTTAATGCTGGACAACCGGACTTTGTATTTATAATACTATAATAATATTTATAGGTTTCTAATTTAATTGATGAACATTACCAATATCTTCTGCCGATATCAGTATAATTAAGCCTAATCAAAATTGATGTGTGCAATTACCTAAGTAATGTAATTAGACATACCTCAATATTATTTATTGAGTTGTTCTACAGAGAATTTTAGCTGAATAACATTTAAATGAGATGTAATTTATTACCAAAATAACCTAGGTTTTTTACAACAAGAAAATGCTTAAGGTAAAATTCTTCTTAAAATATCTCCACAACGTGGAAAAAGTTCACATAAAGTATATAGTTACATAAGTATCTCTGTAACTGCCTTAAATCTAATAATTTACTTTTAAACCTACTCTAGATTCGCTTGAAAGTAAAAAAGGAACGCTTTATCTGATGTGTGATAGTTAATAGGTTCAATTCGACCAATTCTTGTCTCTATTCCTAGATCTAGACCTAAGTCGGTGTAAATAGTAGTTTGTAAAGATGCACAGTACGCAGAACTGCCTTAAAGTAAGCATATTCACATCTCACGACATAGCCTTATTTTATACCTTAGATGTAATATAGGTAATATAAGTTACTTTAAATATATTAGATATCTACACTTTGATTCACTGAAATAAACCCTATCGTTTGTTTTTTGTGTTTATTGTAACAATCAATTGTATTTGCTATTTCCAACGGACTAAACCCATTTCTATACTTAAGAGGAAACGCATAAACTGAAAAAGAAAAATATATACTGTGCCTCTATGTTTTACTTTTTTTCTCTAGAACCTTAAAAAGATTCTCAAAATTGCTCTGTCAACAGAGGCCTAGTCTCCAAATTTTCTGACAACTATATGTATAAATGAAAAAAGGAAAATATAGGGGCACCGTACACCTATATCTTTATTTTTCACTTTATGGAATATCTTTTAAATTGGTCCAATATTGGAGGTGGAAATAGGCGAGAGCCAAACCTCAAATCATGACTTTTTACTTAGGATATTCAGTCGATTGTCTGCGACCGCATTTCCTCTTAACTAGGAGTCGTCGAGCCTGGACCTCTGCCTTTTGCCTAAAATACTTGATCTCTACAGCAAAAAAATAAAAACAATTTCACCAAAAATATAACTATTTCCGATGAATAAGAAAATTGATTGATATAAATACCTGCCTGATTAGAATAGACAACTTACTGAATAGTATCGATTAAACCCACTTTTTGCAAGTTAGGCACATGACACGATTATGAATTTGATTAACTAATCGATAGGTATCCATTCAAACATACATACATATACTCATGCCTTTTTCCGTGAAGGTAGGCCGAAACCATTATCTTTTTTTGATCAATTCATCTGGCTTCCCGGAAGCTATTAATTCCGTTATTTGTAAAACATGAAAAAACATGTCGGGTCTCAGGCTCGACCTCAGGAACAGTAACTCTTTTAAAAGCCTGCTATGATTGATGGAGGGTTTCAAAAGATGCTTGAGACGACCGCACCGCAACCCCAGTATAGCGGCTCCATCGCGGTCCCGTCTCGGATTTTTTTCCAAATTACCATTAATCATCCACCGCTCTGACAAATTCGTTATAATATCTAACATTTTTCTGCTTCTTTATTTGACTGGAAATCTGTTTTCAAAGGACAGGAAACCTTTATATAAAATTCGGGGCTTCGGGTAATCAGTCCCATCTCTTTGAAAAAAAAATCTCTAACCAAAAATAGTTCACTTAAATTAAATGAAGCCATGAAAGTTTTACTCGACGTAAAATTCGTGTTTTGCTTCAGACGGTTATTCAGCGAGAAATTCGTATTTTGTTGAATGAGTTTGGAGAGAACATGATACAAATGAAATGGTATGAAGCACCGACGTGTTCATGAATATATCCTACCTACGAAACTACCACTTTTTAGGTAAAAAATCATCCTATAGTTGTCGGCACGTAACTTGGCAAGAGACTTTTTTAGGTCTCTTTGGCACCAAGCGGGACTCGGAGAACGTTTAGCACCGTTCTGAGCGCATAATTAGTCAGCTGACACAAGTATCGAGTGACCAATCGCGTCGCGTCTTCGTTCCGTTCGCTCTATATTATGGTTTGCAAGTTCGCGCACTATGCGCGAATTTACCCCCACTACGCCAAAATCTTGCCAAGTTACATGCAGGGGACTATACCAAGCTAGAAAATCAGGGTACACATCAAACACATATCTGATTGCCTATAAAACACCGTAAGTATCACATTAGTGAGTTACAAACCGACAAAAGCTAAAGACATATTATATGCCGTTACTCTCTTACTAATTAGCTTCTCCATCACGTCCACACAATGCGTGTAGGTATTACAATCAATCAATCCCAACTAATGGATGGGAAACGATTTCCGAAGAAAAGTGTGTTCTTCCAACCGATAATTCAACCACATTCACGGACTCGGAAACAAAGAAATAGATAGTTACAACGGCATCATTTATTTTGCAGCGATATCTCAGAAGAGATCAAACATGGGCCAGAAGGAAATATCTTAGAAGACAATAGATCGCATCAAAGAGGCAATTCTTTGCGCTCACTCAAGTATTGAACGTTTTTAAAAATGGGTAATTCATAGATTAAAGATCTCACGTAGCACATACAAATTAATTTGCAAAAGCGTAACGAGAATATTATCCGTTTACCCGCATAATTTTCGCGATCTGTCAACGGCTTGTCTATTTTCACAACAGGACCGGCCTTTGCGCGTCATTAGCAGGCTGTTAAAAAGTTGGCTGTAGAAAGGCAGGTATCTCAATTATTATTATTGGATCGTCAGCCCGCTTCTGCCATTGTTTCCCCGACTCAGTATTAGCAACATAAAATGCGGGCAGGCCAGCATTATTCCTCTGCAATATACCGCTCATGATAAATGGAGCGCAATATTTATCGATGTTGGTAGGACACAACGCTTGCAGGTTTTTTGTGAGGCAACAGCAGCTGTGGGAAATGCCTATGCTGTAGTGATTTGGACCGTAATGATGGAATGGTTGGATTGGAAAAGGTTTTCTGTTGCTGGAGGCCTTACTTAAATCAATTGATTGTAAAAGACATATCTACTACGAGTGGCAATGGGTACCGGTAAGTACAACTTCTTTTGTGCCTGACTATAGTTACGGTGAAGATGAAAAAGTCTTCTATATCTCTCTACGTAATCGTAGATGTAGCACTCTTCTACGACATCCAAAAACTTCTTTTACTGCATCGCATCACGCTTCTTCAGCATCGTAGCACTAAGCCCATCTACGGCGTAGCACACTTTTCGCACTTTCGTAGCAACAGTTCATCGAAGGTCGCAACAGTTTAACAGACAAACAATGAAATCTTTAGTTCAGAAAAAAACACTTACTAAAATTAAACTGATTAATAATCTTGATAAACTCATAGCTATCACGCTATATGAATGGAACGGTTTCACGTTTGAGATCACACAGCGACGTGATTGATAATAAATCTCCACTAGTAGGTATAAAGGCACCAAGGAACAAAGGTTTGGTGACGTGAGGAGGGGGATAGTGGTAATGGTAGGAATGCCCGTTTCCGCTCTTAGACTCCCACTTGGTCCGTTGTACTGGCTAACATAGCCAGCCTAGCTCCGTCCAAAAGTCCAAAATAAGCTTCCGGGGGCCTTCACAGGCTTCACGGAGCGACCACACCGAAAGCGAAGATTTTCCGAGGATTTCTTCGCGCCTAAGGGCGGCCAAATTCTAGCGTCGCTCTGCTTTTAATTTATCACTTTGTCGGTGTGATTATTAGTGATCCATGCCAAATTATAGCTTTCTAGTACTAAAAGTCACTGAGCTACGGACAGACGGACATGGCGAAACTATAAGGGTTTCTTCTCGACTACGGAACCGTGAAAATTAAGTGATCCCATTGATGGACTTGTCCCTCGCGCACCGCCTGTCTACCTCGCTCATCTCTAGTGGAAAAGCATTGTTAAACCGAGAGAAACCTTACCGCGCCAGTTTAATAAGTAATCTTCACGTAGGGACTGAATATTTTTCCTGGTAATTTATCGTGATGTGGAAGCAGACCTTGAATTTAAATTACACCTGAATTCTGTCGGAAGTCTTCGGCAAACTTCGTCTTTTATGAAGATGAAGTAATTTATAGTCGAATGAAAACTTGGGAAGCGATTGATCGAAGTTGTTTTAGGCCATACTAATATTTATTAGTAGTTATCTACATTATAGGGCGGGTTTCTAAATTTGGAATTCTGAACATTTCAAACCCTACTTTATTATGCCAAATTCTGACTGGTTTTTAGCCTAAAGTCAAGTTTGACAACTACAAATACTTAATTCAGAAATCGGGCGAGATCAATGAATCGATGGTGTGGCTATTGGAAACGTATGTACGTATTTTTTTTATTGAATCAGGCTGAATAGCAAAACTATGTCAAACAGAATCGATTGTGTACCTAAGTTTACTTGCCGTAAAAATAACTACATTCAATATTTTACCTTATATTATAACTACAACAGAAACGATACAAAATTATACCGTGGAGCAATGATATTTTCTAACCACCCCGTGGGGAGTAGAATGTCACAATGCCACGCATGTTTTAACATATTATGTGGGTATAGTACGACACAACATAAAGGTTTCGGTAATTCATCATCGCGTGCGTCTGAACAAGTGCGACTTTCGAGTTTTAATAAAGTCATGTTGCTACATCTCAGAGTCTCAGCTACTACCATCCATCTTTTACCAGCCACGATGCGAAGATCTACCTCAGTAACCAGCTATTCTGTCTCTTTCTCAAACTGCTCCTCTATCTTTATCAGTCTTGAATCGATTTAAAAAAAACGAGATTGATTACAATTCTACGCGTATTTTTTTATAAATAACACTTGCTTGCACTTGCCTTAATAGAACGTACGTTTGTCACTCGACACTCATCCATCGACGCAACCTTTTATTTGTGTCGCGCTATTACTACTCAGGTAAAAACATCATTGACCCCTGTATTTTATATTTCTATGACCCGCAGATGACCCGAAGACTACCCGGTTTTCATGAAAACGCCAAGCGTCGGTGGTCAATCATTTAACGTCACACATTTTTATATTTAAAAAAAATATTGCTATTGGTCTTGCGGATTGCGTGTTGATTGAGCACTGACTAAAACCGCGAGGCAATAAAATTACTGGATTGTTTGAGTTTACCTACTTGCAGCTGGCACATAATATTTTCTAAAGAGCTTAGGGGTCGCACTTAAAACCTATGGCCACTCATCTTTTTTGGACTCTCTAGTTCAAACAAGTAAACTCTACTTAAAATTTATATCAGACCATTCGTTAGCTGCCAATCCAAAACCTTTTTTTTCTATTCTCGGACCACCGATAATATAAACGAATATTCCTTCTATGTGATTCCAGTCCCAAACTATTTTAAACTGCTTTAATAAAAAAGCAGCTCCTGAAATATTGACTTCATGTAGTTGTCAGGAAAACTAAACGTAGAGCAAAACTCACGTGAAACAGTTCACAGAAAATATTTTCAATAAATTGAAACATCGAACCGAGTTGCCGGAAATATCACGGCGAACGATTACATCGGGCGAACGAAAATACACGCTTTCATTTCTTTTCTTCATCTTTTATATTTCACTTAACCTTTGTCCGAAGCAGCAATGATGCCTACGTAATTATACTTCACCTTTATTGTAATATTCTTTTACAAAGAAGCTTGGCTAGGTCGTAATGGAGGCTCGTCAGTTATTCAGGTGTAGCTAGGCAGTTCCCAATGGATTCTTAGAGCCTAACTATGTTATTCGTTCTATTACGTTAATGTTGTTTTGGGCTAATTTGTGTGTGCCTAAGTACTCGTTTACACAGAGGTCCGTTTTACAGTTCCATTTTATCGTATACGTATTTATTCGGCGCTGTCGCATGTACAACCGAGTTCAGAATGACAGTAGGTATTCCAGATCCAGTAAAAAATACCGAGCCGACAAAATATACAGCAGGCCGTTTTACAGGTTTTATAGGCTGCCAAAATAACGCCCCAGTTCCCTCCGACGCAGATGATGACGCAGTATGGTACCAATACACCACGAGAACGACCATCATTGTAGATGGTATACTAACTAAATGTAATTTGAACATTACCTCCAGTAGCGACGGATCCGTTAAAAACAATCCTGAAAATACAGATGTTCTGTGTGAACGTACCCTTAGATAGGCTACATGAAGTAGGCACTTATCTTAATTGGACTGAGTGTTTAGACGGTTTTGTTTTCAGTTAACTACAATTAGAACAATATGCTACAATAACATTAAACGCCAGTATTCCCCGCAGGATAAGGCAAAGATTTATTTGTAGAACAGCCTCATGATTGGTTAAGTCCCAAGTACTTAGGGTTGAGCCTATTGCTATTAACCGAGCACAATTTCTGATCTCGGGCTACTACTGAAAAACTCTAGATGGAAGAACCCTATAACTTCTTGTACATTTTCAGTAGGAAATACCATTTCTCTGCCCAACACATTTAGAAGAAAACATGTCTAGTTGAAACATCGATTTTGCATTAAAAGCACCGACACAAAAGCGGGACCCAGACTTGGAATAGCTTTAAATATATTCATATGAGCCGACTATTTGACTCCGCACTAAATTCATGCACGGTCAAAGTTTATTTTATTTGCGGCGAGCGCCGTTCTCGAGGGACGAACACAATCGTACTTTCATTCTATTTCAATCGAGCAATCGATAGTTCCACATTTTAGCGGAATAAGCTGTTAAAGTTTTGTGTTAGAGTCACGTTTTAGGCAAAATTGCCTTGAATATATTTGTTTTTTCAACCGTCTTAGGCAAACACTAGAAATGAGTATCTACTTCTATTTGTCGAGTCGATGATATGATGTAGTTTAGGCGCAGTTGGTAGCCAATCAGTGGCGTTCATTAGATCCTCAAAATTGCAACGGCTGGTGTATGTTTTGCACTTCGGGAACTTCAGGATAAGACTATACTGTAATCATTAAATCGAAGTTCATATTATTATCCAATTATAGGAGAGTCAGTGATAGCGTGACGGTGGACACTGGACAGGACGGTGTGACAAAATAAAAAGATGCAGGGCAGGAAGATGATTATGATCCAATGATAATGGTGACGAATGGCTCACAGAAAAAGGTCACAGCCAATCAGATCATTTGTCATAAGATTTTATAACAGATCAAAGTTGAATAGGCTTTCAGAAAGTGAGGAGTGGTCGCTTTTTACGATCTACGCGCAGTAGAAAACGGGTTGAGCGTTTTCTTTGGCGGAAACCATATGATGTTTACTTACGTATTTCGTGTGAGTCTGGTGAGGTAAGCGAAAGGGTTTACGATAACAATAAAGGGATAAATGGCTGCGGACGCCGAAATACCCAACCTTTTTGTGTCAAATAACTTTGGACTTCAAACTAATACAACTACGTTTCTTTTTTTGTTTGTTTTGTTGACTTTTAACTTCTTTCACAGCGACATTGGTACGCAGAACCGGTGCAGCGAAGATGTAGAATGCCTAGATCTAGAAGACGAGCAGCCTCTCGCCGTGCTCAGCTCCATGCAAGCAGACAAGATGACTCTATTCTTCACAGAATTCCTTGACCACGATAGAGATGACGTCATCAACGACACCGATTTCGATCAATTCTTCGAGGTAGGAAGGATCGGGCACTGTCGTGTCTATAATATTTTCCACCTTTATTATTTTAGAATTGTATGTTTACGTTGAGTGTAATATAGCATAAAGTAAAATCAATAATAGAATGACAATATTAACTTTCATTACCTACCATTGAATTATTCATGCTGAGATTTGAAAGCAAGTTTCGTAGTCAACAGTTAATTAAATTAGTCTTCTTTACTTCAATCGTACTCCGGACTGCTCTAAATATAAACAGCCCGTACTTTAAATACAATTAACTCGGCACAGTTCAAATAACTCAGTTAAAAGTTCTACGGAATTAAATAACGAAGTTATATCTTAAAAGCCCTCGAGTTGGGACGAAGTCAACACAGCTCCATGGCGAGAATCTGAAGAGCTTTACCTGGCAAATAAAGCAAATTAAGCTTCTAAAACTCAACATGATGTAATTTTAACCTCACATAACTAACAGAGAATAATGAAGGGAAATAATTTAATTCGTTTTCCTTCGTATATCACAGAGGCTGGCGCATTTCGCAGACTGGTCGCCAAACTCGTCGGAATTTAACATACTGCTTGAAGTCAAGCGGGCACTTATAGACAACTGCATCAATCCGCTGCAGGCCAAGTAAGTCCCTGTTCAACACTTGCGTGATAATTGCCTTTTGTTATTCTAGCGTTAGTGTTCTTTTTAGGTATTAGGAGATTATGAGCTCTTCAGAGCGTCTAGAAAATGGGGACAGGTGTCCTAATTGGAAATAATCACCTTTCTGGGCTTAAGCTATCTTAAAAATTACTTAGGAACACATTATGTTTCTTGTACCTACATAAATGTAAAAGGCGAGTACAGGCAGTGAAACTGAAAAATGCCCAAACAAATACGTGCTGTAAACCGTAATTTTGTAAGTACTATGATATTGGGCGCACGGTTGGCGCAGTGGTTGAGCGATTGACGCAGCGCTGCGTGTCGCGGGTTCGATTCCCGCACGGAACAAATATTTGTATGACCTACAGATAGTTGTTCCGGCTCTGGGTGTTTATGTAAGTGAGTTTATATGTTTGTAAACGCACCCACGATACAGGAAGAAATTCCTAGAGTGGGGCAACGTTTTTTTTTTTTAAAAAAGAAAAAAAAAAAAAAAGATATCCCATAAAAATGAATGTCAGCCAGCTGCTAACATTTCATTAAAATGGCCCAAAAATATGAGCACTTTGTAATGTAATATGCAATTTTTAAGACACAGTATCATGATACTGGCGAATAACTTTAGGTCGGACGCTAGAAAGCTGAAGCAGGAATCTAATGAAAGAAAGCATAAAGTTTATGACAAAGGAACACAATCGAACAACAGCGAACTAAGTATAGCGCAGCGCAGCCAAGCGTAGCGCAAAAAATATCACAAGAAACAGTGCGGCATTCATTCCCTAAGTCACGTGTTTTCTAACTTTTCCTTGTTATTAAATTCTCTGTGTTATGCCAAACTTTGTTATACCTTATTGCATGTTCTGTGTAAGAAAAATATGCGGCAAATCTAATATATAAAATTCATGTTCTTCTTTTTGTAATATTCGTACAACCTTTACCGGATTCCTTAGTTTTCCTTCCTGTTAAATTCTTGTTACCTTTTCGTAATTTAATTTTTGTGTCCCTTTGCTAGATGGGCTGAGCTGCCGTACTACAGAAGGGTGTGTGGTCCGGAGTCCAGCGGAATCAACATACCGGGCAGGACTACACTGGAAGGATGGCTGGCGCGATGGGCGTTACATCTCAGTGAGATGAAGACCTGCTGCTGTACCTACAGTACCTCTGCAAGATACTGTTCCATGTGGTCGATAGGACAAGTAAGTACTTGTGAATATGTGGACTTCTTTCAAAACCTGAATGATATTAATACATAACCTACGATTGACACTGATATTGAAAGAATACATGATGACACCATTTAATTAGTATCGTAATTTTGCCAGAATGGTTGTTAACGACGCTATTATTGCTGCAGAAGCAATTTCTAAAATTATTCGCGCTCGAATTATTTTATGCGCAAAATGAAATTGTGTTAAGAACTTTATTTTGTAACATCATAGTGCTCTTCGCTGCTATGAACTTGCACACTAAAACATTTCACGTTAAAGCATTAAGATTGTGTAACGTTTAGATTTATTGCACCATAAATAGTCAGAAACTAAATAAGATGACAACGTTTGGTTGTTCTCCAAAGGTATAAAATTTGGCACCTTGCTCGACATTTGTAGCGAAAATCTCAGCGGGTGCACATTGAAGCGGAACAGTCTTTCCTGTGGGGCACTTATTTTTCTATAGTGTGCTTACAACTTTATTTTAACTTTTTAATCTCAAACGTCTTCGCGGATATTCTCGCTGTTCCGCGGCAGAGTTATCGTAATATTATTCTGTGTCAATATTTTAAGTTGCGTGACCTATATTTTACTTGCATCGAGGAACATTCCGTTCTTTAAAGGACTTAAAGATTTTGCAATTTATATATAAGTTGAAATACTAAGCAATTTTTTATGATCTTTCATAGTTTAAATGAAAACAGCTAGGTATATTTTATAAGAGCATCAAGCATAACAGTAAAATATGTGTGTAGATAGGTACTTGAAAATACCATCACAGACAGATTTTTTCCTAAATTGCTATATTCAGTCATGCTGATTTAGAAAGCCGAAGCGATTTATCACGAAGATGTCTCCAAGGTGAATGATCTCATTTGCTTAGTAACATCCTCATATTTCACCAATATGAGGTAAACGCTCGACTTTCACTTCATTTGTCATCGTGATGGATTTGAAACATGTCAATCCCGGCGTCCTCAACACGGAACCCACGAAATTGGAACCTTACGCACCAGATAAGAAGACAAACAGACATTCTGTCGTAGTTTAACAACGCAAAAATATCCCTACGTATCTCAAAAAGTCAATTTACAAAAGTGTTCTTATTTTGGTAAGTTTTGGACACGTGACTGCTATCATAGATCTGTAGATCTTAAAAATAATGTTGACAATAAAAAAGAATCTTCGGCTTACAGCTTGTCAGAAAACCTGCCATTGTTTTAAAATATTTGTGAAAAATTAGGAATTGATGCACTGAGCTTCTTCAAAATGAGTTTCGGCGTAGTGCATACCTTAAAGCTGGACAACCGGACTTTGTATTTATAATACTAGCATAATATTTAGAGGTTTCTAGTTTAATTCTCGAACATTACCAGATATCCTCTGCCAATATCAGAGTAATTAATAAGCCTAATCAAAATTGATGTGTGCAATTACCAACATAATGTAATTAGACATACCTAAATATGATTTATTGAGTTGTTCTACGGAGAATTTTACCTGAACAGAATTCAAATGAGATGTATGTTATTACCATTAGAACCTAGGTTTTTACAACAAGAAAACGTTCACGATAAATTCTTCGTAAAATATCTCCACAACGTGGAAAAACTTCTCATAAATTATTATATAGTTACTCTGTAACTGCCTTAAATCTAATAATTTACTTTTAAACCTACTCTAGATTCGCTTGAAAGTAAAAAAGGAACGCTGATATGTAAAACGTGCCATTCGACCAATTCTTGTCTCTATTCCTAGATCTAGACTTAAGTCGGTGTAAATAGTAGTTTGTAAAGATGCACGGTACGCAGAACTGCCTTAAAGTAAGCATATTCACATCTTAAGACATAGCCTTATTTTATACCTTAGATGTAATAAAGGTATTATAAGTTACTTTAAATATATTAAATACACTTTGATTCACTGAAATAAACCCTTTCGTTTATTTACTTGTTTTTTATTGTTATTATAATCAATCGTATTTGCTATTCCCAACGGACTGAACTCATTTATCTACTTAACAAGCAGTCGACAAGCCTGGATCTCTTCCACATGCCTATACCTCATTTCTACAGCAAAATGAAGTCCCTAACTTCCCAAAAAGTAAATAAATTACCATTTCCGATGAATAAGAAACTTGATTGATATAAATACCTACCTGTAAAGAATAGACAACCTATTTAATAGTATCGATTAGATCCACTTTTAGAAGCTAGGCACATATACGTACTTAATATGAGTAGCTAATTTGAAAGTATTCATAAAAAAAAAACATCTGGATTCCCAGAAGTTATTAATTCCGTTATTTGTCAAAGAAGAAGGCTTCGTTCGAGTGGTGAAGAAGAAGAAGAAGCCAGCTTGTCGCAATCAGTGCGGTTCCGCACTGTCAGGGCCGAAAATGTTGCTGCGTCCCGCTATTCTGTCGACGCAGCTGTGCGTGTCACGTCTGCATCACTCCATGACTGTCGTGTAGTACATAAAGATCAAGAATAAATTCTCCCTGAGAGTCGAGCAGTTGGAGTCGCATCACTTATTTTTTCAAATCTATTGTGATGCGGGTTCCGATTCCGACTCATCATTTGGAGACCTTCATAAAGGAAGAATTTTGGCCAACGGGTGTCGTGTATCTGCGTTTCCGCGGAAAGCTACATGACACCACGACTCAGCGCAATACATCGCCGACCCTACGTACTAAATACATTTGTGTTAACTTTGTTATGAATTATGTAATAGTTTATTTTTATATGTTTAATTTGTTTTTTATCTATGGGCCATAGGCGTATAGATAAAATATACAACGACATAAGGGCGTTGTCAGAATAAAAATAAAAATTAATTCTGCTTTGCCGCAACATGCCAAGGGTGAGGGGCCAGACTAAGAGAGATAAAATCCGCAGAGCAGCTTTGTGGTGAGCTGGTGGGCAGTGGTGACCCCACGTACCTGATCTCCAGGGAGAAGTCTTGTTCCTCATCTCTAGCTTGCCTTTTTTGGCCGGTTGGAGTGAAAACTGACGGGGAACAGAGCTCTCACCTCTCTCTTGCCTTAATTGGCAAGCTTGAGTGGAGATTCGCAAGAGCAAACGTGCTCGGAGGAAGGAAGTTAACCCAGTAAGGTGCTGGTAGGGATCTTGACCGTACTTCCAAGATTGTCCTGATAGCCGTGTTATACCTCTCCACTCCTCAAGCACCTCCGGATATGTTGCCCCCTTGGTGCTACGTCACTAAACTGCTAGCGACTCTTTATGGGGGCCCATTAATTGAGAGTGCAAGTCACCCCCTGCCATTTTAAAGCCGTTTAGTTCAACAGTGGTCGGGCAGGGGCGCGGCGTATCGATGGGGCCAGGGTCGATATCGCCAAACTATGCTGTTTCAAGGAGGGCAATACACGACCACGTGTGATGCGTTTTGTGAGGCGGGCGTTTTCGGGGACTGAAATTAGTCCTTGAGAATACATGTCCCGTGTCACGGAGCGCATCGACTTCCTGAAACAGAAAGTTTGTTCATGGGCAAACCGTATTCAGCGGTATAAGCGGCGGGTTGACCGGTACTCGCAGAATCACATGTTCCAGAGCGATGAGAGGTGGATATATAAAGCTTGGGAGCAACCTTAACAAAATGTGGCTGGCGCGTGCCGCCCAGATGATGTCGCCATGAGTACATTTTGGCGAAGCATCTTGTCGGTGCCGGTCTGTCACATAGAATGTGGCTGGATACGTGATGTCGAGCGCGAGTGTGAAGGCATACCAGAAATGGAAAAAGTTATTATCAGCCCATCTGATGTAGACAAAGCAGTTCGTCAACCAAACTGGAAGTCTCCGGGTCCGGACGGACTGTATAACTTTTGGCTAAAATGGTATAGTACTGCGCTACTGGCATCTCAATTCCAGTCATGCCTAGAGTCTGGGTCGCTGCTGCAGATTTTAACAACTGGTGTTACCCACCTGCTCCATAAGACAGGTAGTCCCGCGGAACACAAGAATTATAGACCTATAACATGTTTGTCGAAGGTTTATAAACTTCTTACATCCATTCTGAGAGAAAAAATTAATGTGCACATTGAAAGTAACTTAATAATGTCTGCCTCTCAGAATGGATGTGGGGATGGGTCCCGCGGCACTAAGGAGCTACTCCTCATTGACATGGCCATAAGCCAGCAGGTTCGTCGATCCCGTAAGGATCTGTCGACATGCTGGATAGACTACAAGAAGGCATACGACTCTGTGCCACATACATGGCTCATGAGGGTGCTGGAGTTGTACAAAATAGACGCAACTCTACGCACCTCCCTTGAACCATGTATGGGGCAATGGAAGACGGTCCTTCGATATCCAGGATGTCGACAGATTCAGGGTGATGATGAGCCTATATGGTTAAAGCAGGGGATATTACAGGGCGACAGTTTGAGTCCACTTTGGTTCTGCTTAGCCCTGAATCCTCTAAGTACACTGTTGGAGGATTCAGCGCCATCTATCGATAGCTCGATAGATATACAATTAATGATAGTTGGAAATTTAGCGGATACAAAGATATTTCAAGCTTCTTGTTGGTAGCCGTAGGCAGAGAGAAAGAATATTGTGAACTGCATGTATTTGAACTGGGGTATGCTGTACCGATACATGATGGCAGCACTGGTGCATGAGGTCCAATGATCGCTCAAGTATTTTCTGAGTGTCTCACTGTTGTTTAGATCCGCCACCTACCTAGCTACTGATGCCATGTATAACCCTCGACGCTGGGATGCAGACCACCTAATTATTTAGTGCTAATTTTGTGCTTCCAAAATTAAAAAGAAACCCTATTGCCCCTCATCTACCTTAATATCCTAATTATTTATTAAAATACCCTAATCCTATTGCTTTTAATCCGTTGTTGGGCAAATATTTATTTATTTTATATCCGTAAAGTCTGAAATCCTTTACTTCGAACGTCCGCCAAGACAGACAAGCGATTTAATATTGGTTGTTTATTTGACAGACGATGTTAGAAGTTTCCATAGACAGTTTAGATTCCGCAATAAATGCAGCTCACTCACAGAAGGGGGACTAACTCCGTCGCCGGGGCTCGTCAAACAAATCATGGAAATGGTAAACAAAACATATTATTTTCTTGCGTGATAATTATTTTCATTTCCATTAACATCGTCTCCGAAAGATTAGGCTCCATAGACGGACTGCATTTGAGTGGACTTCGCAGTCGGTTTGCAGTTTCGATGCAGTTGTTCAGCAGCCTTATTGCGTAATGAATTCGGCAAGGCAAAGGGCAAAGAGTATGAAAAATTTCGCGTCTTGAATTTCGCATGTGATTGGTCGGTTTTTAATACTCTTTGCCGCACCGAATTCAATACGCAATAAGGCTGCAGATGTGTTATATATAAATCAAATCAAAAACAAAATTTCTTTATTCAATTAGGCCATTAAGCGGCACTTTTGAACGTCAAAAAAAAAATTATATTTACAAGTAATAATAATTAATTCTACCGTCCATTCGGAAATGTAGCTTGTTATGGAGAAGAACGGGCAAGAAACTCCACACTTACTCTTTTAAAAAAATGTGATTTACAAGTATTTGGTTACATTATTCTTGTTGGAAAATACATATATGTGAGAACGATGTAAAAAGAAAAAACCGGCCAAGTGCGAGTCGGACTCGCGCATGAAATGTTCCGTATCATTATCGGAAAAAACGGCAATAAATTCACGTTTTTTGTATGGGAGCCCCCTTAAATATTAATTTTATCCTGTTTTTAGTATTTGTTGTTATAGCGGCATCTTCTGTGATCATTTCAACTATCTAGCTATCACGGTTCATGAGATACAGCCTGGTGACAGACAGACAGACAGACAGACGGACCGCGGAGTCTCAGTAATTGGGTCCCGTTTTTGGAACCCTAAAAACGAGCACGTAAAAGCGTCTAGAGTAAAACAAACAGTTAAAAATATAATAAATAGGTAATTAAAAACAAGCGGAGGTAGCTAAGTTATGACCAATCCCAACTGATGGCGCCCGTTCACGAACATGACACATGGATCGGCACCACTCAGCTCAACCAACATGAAGGGAACCGAATGATCCAACACAGTCATGTGCCACTATCAGAGAGACATTAGAGAGAGCCTGACACACTTTCAACTGCCAGGGCACACTGAAGCCAACGACCGACACATAGGTACAGTAAATGGTAGATTTACAGTTGGTACATAGTACTCACATATGTGATGTGCAGTTATACCTATAATACAAAAATAAATTGAGTTTATACAACACAAATATATTCATACAGTTTTCAGCAGGTCCAACAATAAATAGGTGTGTCAGGTGGACATAAACTGCATTCAAACTGCAAATTTGCAGTTGGAGTGCAGTTGAAATTTAGTCCGTCGATATAGCCATAGTCAAGGGCGTATAGTATTACCTATACTATAATTATAAATCACAGTATGCCAGTGGCCTATTTTTAAATACTTGCTGTGTAGGGGGGGTATTTCAATTGTCATTAATTAGCATTGAGATAATAAAGTACATCTCAATGTTAATTAGGCAGAAATCTAGACTCCCCATTGACACTGAGAAATTCTTAATTAGAAAATTTTAAAACTTGCTCACCCGACTTATGGATCAAGTCCAGCACCCCATATTCAGCAGTACTTAAATGTTATTTTCAACCATTTGCATTGCAGTTCAAATCAGTATCACGTTTGCAATATTTTATATTTTAGGTGAATAATATAGCTGCCGGGAAACCAATCCGTAAATCATGTCACGATTGCGGCTGCGATAAATTAACGAAGGTAGGTCCACTTGATAAATGGAGTATGGAGTGCTCATACAAGAACGTATTTATTTACTGTTTGTCCTTTGTTTATTTCAGAGGCCAAAAGTGAACGAAATGATCAGATGTCGCACTGGCTCTGACTTTCATTACTCTTTGGAAGAGATGGATGTTATCTGATGTGGACGTCTTCAAAGCGTTTGGCGTAGACAGATTCGTTTTTGGCGCCCTCACTGAAACACAGCAAATCGACGTGATTAACTGTGAAAAATTATTGCTTCAGGCCGATCCGACTCCTGTTACTTTCCATAGAGCTTTTGACGTGTGCATAGATCCTCTTTTGTCTATTATGAAAGTAGCTGAACTTGGGTTTGATAGACTGCTAACAAGCTGAAAGAAGGCGATAGCTAATTATGCCGAAGCTATTGAACTAATAAAGGCACTGATCAGCAGAGTTGGTGATAAAGTAGAGATTATGCCAGGAGCGGGGATAAATCTTGATAATGCGAATACTTTTATTGATATTGGGTGCAAGGTCGTCCATAGTTCATGTAAAAGAATTAGGATTCTGCCCCAAGTTAAGAATGGTTTGAGTATGGGGACCAGTGATAGTGAACATGTTTTTGTCACAGATGAGAATATTGTTAAGAAGATGAAAGAGATTATTAATCAAAATCCTATCTAGGAGAACAGTACGTCACCCGTCTTTAATTGCACCTAAAAAAATATATCAATGCAACATTTGTAAAATCAAAATTAGAATTCAATCCATAGTTTTAAGATCTAAATTGTGTAGGTTTTGTTTAATAAAATCGTTACATAATCAATGAAGCGTGTCATTCTTTTATCTTTAACCCTCCTCCTCCCGTCACCAAGCCTTTGTTCCGTGGTTCCTTTATAGTGGAGATTTATTATCAATCACGTCTCTGTGTTATCTCAAACGTGAAACCGTTTCATTCATATAGCCTGATAGCTGTGTGTTAATCAATATTATTAAGACTTTCAGTTTAATTAAAGTCTATGTTTTTTTCTGAACCAAAGATCTCATTGTTTACCTTTTAAACTGTTGCTACCTTCGATCAACATTTAATGTTGAACGAAGGCTGCTACAAAAGTGCGTAAATTGTGCTACGCCATGAAGGGCTTGGTGCTATGATGCAGTAAAAGAAGTTCTTAGATTTCGTTGAAGAGTCCTACTCCTAAGATTACGTAGAGAGATATTGAAGACTTTTTCATCTTCATCATAACTATAGCTTCAATAGGCAATCACAAAAGAAGTTGTACTTACCGGTACTTGTTCACACCATTGTCATCCGTAGTAGGAATGTCTTTTACAATCAATTGCTTTAAGTAAGGCCTCCAGTAACAGAAAACCTTTTCCAGTCCTACCATTCCACCATTACGGTCCAACTCATTCTAACATAGGCATTTCCCACATCTGCCGTTGCCTCACAAAAAACCTGCAAGCGTTGTTTCCTACCAACATCGATAAATATTGCGCTCCATTTATCATGAGCGGTATATTGCAGAGGAAAAATGCTGGCCCGCCCGCGTTTAATGATGCTATTACTGAGTCGGGAAAACAATATCAGGATCGAGCTGACGATCCTATAATAATTGAGATGACCTGCCTTTATATAGCCAACTTTTTTATGACGCGCAAAGGCCGATCTTGTTGTGAACACGGGCAAGCTGTTGACAGATCGGGAAAAATTCGCGGGAAAAGTGATGATATTCTCGGTAAGGTTTTGCAAATCAAGTTGAATGTGCTACGTGAGGTCGAGGGTCTTTAGTCTATGAACTAATATTAGCCATCTAGAAAAACGTTCGATGCTTTAGCGTGCTCCTATAGCACAGATTGCCTCTTTGATGCTATCGATTGTCTCTAAAGATATTTCCTTTTGGCCAGTGGGTATTTGATTTCTTCTTCTAAAGATAGTAATTTCATGTCTTTAGGTTTTTTCGTTTGTTACTAACTAATGTGATACTTACTTAATCTCTTGTGTTTTATAGGCAGCCAGATATTTTTGGAAGGATACCCTAATTTTCTAGTTTGGTAGCAAAAGGGTTTACCTAAAAAGTGTTAGTGTTTCTTAGGTGTACATGATTCATGAACACGTCGGTGCTTCATACCATTTCATTTGCATCATGTTCACTCAAACTCATTCAGCAAAAATACGAATTTCTCGCTGAATAACCGTCTGAAGCAAAACACGAATTTTAGGTCGAGTAAAACTTTCATGTCTTCATAATTTAGGTGAACTATTTTTGGTTAGAAAATTTATTTTTCAAAGAGATGGGACTGATTATACTAAGCCGCAAAGTGTATATAAAGCTTTCCTGTCCTTTGAAAACTGATTTCCAGTCAAATAAAGAAGTAGAAAAATGTTAGATATTACAACGAATTTGTCAGAGCGGTGGATGATAAATGGTAATTTGGGAAAATGTCCGAGACGGGAATGCGATGGAGCCGCTGTACTGGGGTTGCGGTGCGGTCGTCACAAACATCTTTCGGAACCCTCCATCAATCATAGCAGGCTTTTAAAAGAGCTTCTGTTCTCGAGGTCGAGGCTGTGAGCCGACATGTTTTCTCATGTTTAACATAACGGAATTAATAGCTTAAAAAGATAATGTTTTCGGCCTACCCTCACGGGAAAAAGGCATGAGTTTATGTATGTATATATGAAGGATACTATCGATTAGTTAATCAAATTCATAATCGTATTGTGCCTAACTTGCAAAAAGTGGGTTTAACCGATACTATTCAGTAGATTGTCTATTCTAATCAGGTAGGTATTTATATCAATCAAGTTTATTATTCATCGGGAATAGTTAGGTATATATTTGGTGAAATTAGTTAGTTTTTTTGTTGTATGTATTTTCCTATTTTCATTTGTAGTTGTCAGATTTGTACACTAGACCTCTGTTGACAGCGCAATTTTGAGAATCTTTTGAGGGCTCTAGAGAAAAAACCGGCCAAGTGCGAGTCGGACTCGCGCACGAAGGGTACCGTACCACAAAAAACGGCAAAAAAACACGTTTGTTGTATGGGAGCCCCACTCAAATATTTATTTTATTGTGTTTTTAGTATTTGTTGTTATAGTGGCAACAGAAATACACCATGCTTTCTTGCTATCACCATTCACGAGATATAGCCTGGTGACAGACAGACAGTCAGACGGACCGCGGAGTCTCAGTAATAGGGTCCCGTTTTTACCCTTTTGGTACGGAACCCTAAAAAGGAAAACATAGAGGCTTAATATATATATTTCTTTTTCAGTTTATGCGTTTCCTCTTAAGTATAGAAATAGGTTCAGTCTGTTGGGAATAGTAAATACGATTGATTGTAATAAAAAAAAAAACACAAGTAAACAAACGAAAGGTTTTGTTTCAGTGAATCAAAGTGTAGATATCTAATATATTTAAAGTAACTTATAATACCTATATTACATCTAAGGTATAAAATAAGGCTATCTCGTGAGATGTGAATATGCTTACTTTAAGGCAGTTCTGCGTACCGTGCATCTTTACATACTACTATTTACACCGACTTAGGACTAGATCTAGGAATAGAGACAAGAATTGGTCGAATTGCACGTTTTACACGTCAGATGAAGCGTTCCTTTTTGATTTTCAAGCGAATCTAGAGTAGGTTTAAAAGTAAATTATTAGATTTAAGGCAGTTACAGAGATACATATGTAACTATATATTTTATGTGAAGTTTGTCCACGTTGTGGAGATATTTTACAAAGAATTGTATCTTGAATGTTTTCTTGTTGTAAAAACCTAGGTTTTATTGGTATTAAATTAGATCTCATTTGAATGTTATACAGTTAAAATTCTCCGTAGAATAACTCAACTAATGATATTTAGGTATGTCTAATTACTTATTACGTACGCACACATCAATTTTGATTAGGCTTAATTACGCTGATATGGGCAGAAGATATTGGTAATGTTCATAAATCAAACTAGAAAACTATAAGTATTATTCCCGTATTATAAATACAAAGTCCAGTTGTCCAGGATTGTGCTTTGCACTACGTCAAAACTCGTTATGAAGAAGCTCAGTGCATCAATTCCTAATTTCTCACAGACATATTAAAACAATGGCAGGTTTTCTGACAAGCTATATGCCGAGGATTCTTTTTTTAAAGTCATCATTATATTTAAGATCTACAGATCTGTATATGCTATCATAAGTAGTCAAGTGTCCAAAAAGTACCAAAAACGGAACACTTTTAAAAATTGACTTTTAGAGATACGTAGGGATGTTTTTGCGTTGTTAAACTATGACAGAATGTCTGATTGTCTTCTTGTCTGGTGCGTAAGGTTCTAGTTTCGCGGGCTCCGCATTGAGAGCGCTGTAGCCCCCATTGTCCAGGTCCGTTGGGGTTCTTCCCCATCAGCTAGTTGGTGAAGCAATGGACGTAGGTACCGTAGTCCAGTATTAGATAGCCGTTCTGTTGAAATAACAGTCGATTAGGAAATGTTAATAGCAAATTTAGGAAGTGGCGAATAGTAGTCTACCGACTACTATTATTTAATTCCTAAATTTCCTATCTAATAAACATCAAATAAGTAGTGGATCGAACCAGATTCAGAAAAAGTTCGGCAGACTTTATGAGCCAGTGGTTTTTTGATTCTAGAACAACTTACTTTCAAATTCATCATCATCATTTCAGCCGAAAGACGTCCACTGCTGGGTATAGGCCTCCCCCAGGCGTCGCCACATTGACCGATCCCGTGCGTCTCGCATCCAGCGCCTTCCCGTAATCTTAACCAGGTCATCAGTCCACCTAGTGGGAGGCCTTCCAACGTATCGTCTTCCGGTTCGCGGTCGTCATTCCAGAACTTTTCGGCTCCATCGGCCATCCGTTCTACGAGCAATGTGCCCTGCCCACTGCCACTTAAGTTTAGCAATTCTTCGGGCTATTTCGGTAACTTTGGTTCTCCTGCGGATATCATCATTTCTGACGTGATCACGCAAGGAAATTCCGAGCATAGCCCTCTCAATTGCCCTTTGGGTGACTTTGAGCTTTCTGATAAGGCCCATTGTGAGCGACCACGTCTCGGTTCCATAGGTGATCACTGGCAACATACACTGGTCATAGACTTTTGTCTTGAGACACTGCGGTAAATTGGACGAGAAGATACCACGCAACTTCCCGAACGCCGCCCAGCCGAGTCGGATTCGACGGTTGACCTCTTTCTCGAAATTGGACCTACCCAACTGGACCGTTTCTCCCAGGTAGACTTAATCGTCTACAACTTCGAGTGTAGGTTTTCCGACCTTGATAGGAGTGGGTGTTACATGGGCATTCACCATGACCTTGGTTTTGTCGATGTTCATTTTAAGACCCACTATTTCGGAAGCTCTACTGAGGTCATCGAGCATTTTACTGAGGCTCTCCATGGTCTCAGCCATGACCATTATGTCATCGGCAAACCAAAGGTGAGTGATGTACTCGCCATTAACGTTGATGCCCAGCCCCCTCCAGTCCAGAACCTTGAAGACATCCTCCAGCGCAGCAGTGAACAATTTCGGAGAAATGACGTCTCCCTGTCTCACGCCGCGCTGGAGAAGGATTGGTTTCGAGGTCTGATCCTGAAGACGGACTGACATGGTGGCGTTTTTGTACAAACACTTCAACACCTCAATGTACCGGTAGTCGATCTGGCACCGTTGGAGAGACTGCAGTACAGCCCAAGTCTCGATCGAATCGAAGGCATTCTCGTAGTCCACAAACGCTAAACAGAGTGAGTGAGTTGTGAGAGACTATTTTCAAATTGAAATCAAGCTTTTCGAATTTAGAACAGAATAGTTCAAATGTAGGAAAGCATGAAACATGCTATAGTGGAAGAAGATAATAATGAAGAATATACTTAATAGGAAACTCACGCTAGTCATCCGATCGTAAGCCGTGTCTATGATCTCTTCAACTCTTGCCGCATTCAACCTATCACGGACCGGTAGAATGCCGCCAACGCCTCTTTCATTATAGCACCTGTACCGTAAAGAAAACATAACGTATATTTTATAATGGTAACACATGGCCTCAACCCCAAAGAAGCTCGTTTGAAACTTATAGGTACACCTACACAACCGCTATTAGACATTTCTGGGATTGGATCCCGTGTGATACCGCGAGCCTATTGATATTTACCGGGCACTGTTCCAAATTCGGTTTGCTGGCAAAACCGTTAAAAAAAAATTGGTTGGCCTGGAGAGTGGACGCGGAATCATCATGCAGCAGCCATGTTTGCAATCTGCTTTATTAATGAAACTGGCAAATGAAATTCTTAGTACTGTAAAAAACCACGTTATTATCTATACCAATAAATCCATCCTAAGGTTGTCTGTAAAATATGGCTTTTAGCGATAAGATCTCCCATTGTTACACCCTTAACATATAAGGCCTTATATGTGAAAATTTCGACGGCGTTTAGCAGATGTTTTACAAAATTTTAATTTAGATGCTTTTGATCGTTAGTTAAACACAGATGTGAAATTACTATTGTTATTTCTTATAGTTTACAGTAAAGTAAAGAGATATTTCTCTGTCTATACTGGATAAAATTTAATTATTTGTCAAATGACTTTAGTTGACTACGCGATCAACGGCCGCTGATAGTGCTGCTATCTATTTGAAATTCAAAGATAAAATTTTAAGAAGATATTTCTTTTGTTATCGTCATTAGAAATCGATACCCATAAAATCTGCAGAGTTTTAGTTATACTGTATTATCAAAATATTGACATGTTTCAAATCCATCACGATGACAAATGAAGTGGAAGCCGAGCGTTTACCTCATATTGGTGAAATGCGAGGATGTTACTAAGCAAATGAGATCATTCACCTTGGAGACATCTTCGTGATAAATCGCTTCGGCTTTCTAAATCAGCATGACGGAGGAAAAAATCTGTCTGTGATGATATTTTCAAGTACCTGTCTACTCACATATTTTACTGTTAATGTATGCCAACTTGATGCTCTTATAAAATAAACCTAGCTATTTTCATTTAAATTATGAAATATCATTGAATATTTCTTAGCATTTTATTATTTATTTATTTATTATATACTTTATTGTACACCACAAAAAACATACAGGACAAACATTCACAATAACAAGTGTACAATGGGCGGTCTTACGGCACTAGGCAATCTCTTACAGACAACCTACGAGTTTCTACGAGTTCAACTAATAAATTGCAGAAACATCAAGTCCTTTAGAGTATGGAATGTTCCTCGATATTAATAAAGTGCAAGTAAAATATAGGTCACGCAACATAAAATATTGACACAGAATAATATGCCGATAACTCTTCCGCGGACCAGCGATTATTAACTTTGCTAATACTCGCTGTTCCGCGGAAGAGTATTTTTTTGTTATTCTTTAGATTTAAAAGTTGAAATAAAGGCGACGGCACACGATAGAAAAATATGTGTGCCAAAGGAAATACTGTCCCGCTTTAATGTGTACCCGCTGAGATTTGGCTACAAATGTCGAGCAAGGTGCCAAGTTTTTAAACCTTTGGAGAACAACCAAACGTTGTAATTTTATTTATTTTCTGACTACTTATGGCACAATAAATCTAAACGTTAGACAATCTTATTGCTTTAACGTGAAATGATTTACTGTGCAAGTAAATAGCAGCAAAGAGCACTTTGATGTTACAAATTAAAGTTCTTTACACAATTTAATTTTGTGCATAAAATAATTCAAACGAGAATAATTTTAGCAGCAATGCAGCAACAATAGCGTCGTTAACAAACATTCTGGCCAAATTACAGATAATAATTAACTTGAAATTAGTAATACATCGAGACTCGACCCTATGGTGGATATTTCATGTAACACAATTAATGTGATTCAGGAGGCCTGAGGGGAGGTGACGTCACTGGCCCGAGTCAAATTAACCCCGTTTATCAAGCCCGTCTATCAAGCCATCCCGGGAATCGACACACGTCTCTTGTACCTCTATATTATCGTAAACAGGGTAATGTTTACTCTCAATAAAGCGGAAAATAAGTAAAGGCTAAAAATAAGGACGAATTTAACTTTGCTTTGGCATTGAGGAATAGAGACCGAAAAGTTTAGACAATTCGTGAATTTATGAACTTGTGAGGGATTCTGGCTAAGTAGTGGGTTTTCTGAAATGTGCTTTTGTCTAGGATACATAAATATATGATTGTGTACTAAATAGGTACATAAAAAGACTGAAAGCTTGGCGGATAGGTACTCGGATGCAAGACTTTCGTTTCAGTTTTTGCAAGATCATCATATATTCTTCCAATATCTGTGTCAACCGTAGGTTAGGTATTTATATCATTCAGGTTTTGAAAGAAGTCCACATATTCACAAGTACTTACTTGTCCTATCGACTACATGGAACAGTATCTTGCAGAGGTAATGTAGGTACAGCGGCAGGTCAGTGAACCTCTTCATCTCACTGATATGTAACGCCCATCGCGCCAGCCATCCTTCCAGTGTAGTCCTGCCCGGTATGTTGATGCCGCTGGACACCAGACCACACACTCTTCTGCTGTACGGCAGCCCAGCCCATCTAGCAAAGGGACATAAAAATTAAATTACGAAAAGGTAACAAGAATTTAAGAGGAAGAAAACTAAGGAATCCCGTAAAGGTTGTACGAATATTACAAAAAGAAGAACATGAATTTTGTATATTAGATTTTCCGCATATTTTTCTTAGACAGAACATGCAATAAGGTATAAACAAGTTTGCCATAACACAGAGAATTTAATAACAAGGGAAAGTTAGAAAACACGTGACTTAGGGGATGAATGCCGCACTGTCTATGGTGATATTTCTTGCGCTACGCTTGGCTGCGCTGCGCTATACTTAGTTCACTGTTGTGCGTTTGTGTTCCTTTGTCATTAATTTTATACTTTCTATCATTAGCTTCTTTCTTGAGCTTTCTAGCGTCCAACCTAAAGTTATTCTCCAGTATCATGATACTGTGTCATAAAAATGGTCAAGTTTCCGTGAAAATGCCAGTTAGGTGAAATATACAGCCTACAGAATTGCATATTACATTTAAAAGTATAAAACAAAAATTGGACTACTATCATGAAATGTTAGTAGCTGGCTGACCTTCATTTTAATGGGATATCATAGTACTTACAAAATGACGGTTTACAGAACGTATTTGTTCGGGCATTTTTCAGTTTCACTGCCTGTACTCGCTTTTTACATTTATGCACAATAAACATCATGTGTTTCTAAGGTCTTTTTAAGATAGTTTAAGCCCAGAAAGATGATTATTTCAAATGGGGACACCTGTAACATTTCCAAGAAGCTCATAAGAAGGGCTCATAATCTCTTAATTCCTAAAAGGAATACTAACGTTAGAACAACAAAATGCAATTATCACGCAAGTGTTGAACAGGGACTTACTTGGCCGGCAGCGGATTGATGAAATTGTCTTTAAATTCCCGCTTGACTTCAAGCAGTATGTAGAATTCCGACGAGTTTGGCGACTAGTCTGCGAAATGCGTCAGCCTCTGTGAAATACGAGGGAAAACGAATTTAATTATTCCCCTTCATTATTCTCTGTTACTTATGAGAGGTTAAAATTACTTCATGTTGAGTTTTAGAAGCTTAATTTGCTTTATTTGCCAGGTAAAACTCTTCAGATTCTAGCCCTGGAGCTGAGTTGACTTCGTCCCAACTCGAGGGCTTTTATGATATAACTTCGTTATTTAATTCCGTTGAACTTTTAACTTAGTTATTTGAACTGTGCCGAGTTAATTGTATTTAAAATACGGGCTATTTATATTTAGAGCAGTCATGACTACGATTGAAGTAATGAAGACTAATTTAATGCACTGTTGACTACGAAAGTTGCTTTCAAATCTCAGCATGAATAATTCAATGTAGGTAATGAAAGTTATTATTGTTATTCTATTATTGATTTTACCTAATGCTAACAACAACGCAACGTAAACATACACTTGTAAAATAATAATGGTGGAAAATATTATAGACACGACATTTTCGGATCGATGGAAGGCAATTACGCGGCCTATCTACTTCGAGAATCAGATTTATTAAGACAAGATGTGACAAATTTGATACCTTCCTACCTCGAAGAATTGATCGAAATCGGTGTTGATGACGATGTCATCTCTATCATGGTCGAGGAGTTTTGTGAAGAACAGGGTCATCTCGTCTGCTTGCATGGAGCTGAGCACGGCGAGGGGCTATTCGTCTTCTAGATCCAGGCATTCTAGATCTTCGCTGCATCGGTTGAGCCATGTCGCTGTGAAAGAAGTTAAAAGTCAACAAAACAAACAAAGAAAGAAACGAAGTCCGTATAAGTTTGATGTCCAAAGTTATATGGCACAAAAAGGTTGGGTGTTTCGCCGTCTGCATACATTTAACCCTTTATTGTTATCGTAAACCCTTTCGCTTACCTCACCAGACTCACACGAAATACGTAAGTAAACATCGTATGGTTTCCACCAAAGAAAATGCTTAACCCATTTTCTACTGCGGGTAGATCGTAAAAGGCGACCATGCCTCACTTTCTGAAAGCCTATTCAATTTTTATCTGTTGTAAATCTTATTTATGACAAATAATCTGATTCGCTGTGACCTTTTTCTGTGAGCCATTCGTCACCGTTGTCATTGGATCATCATAATCATCTTCCTGCCCTTTTCTTTTTATATTTTCATACCGTCCTGTCCACCTTCACGCTGTCACTGACTTCCTTATAGTTCTCTAGTACGGACTCCAGTCTCTCGCAAAGGAGCTTCTAGTAGGTACATAGATTTTTAGGCAACCATTGTAGAGAGAAAACAATACATTTATTTATTATCTATTTAATTCGATAATAATATGAACGTCAATTTTTGTGGATCTAATTAACGTTACTTACTGGCCACCAACTGCACCTAAATTACATTATATCATTGACTCGACAGAAAGAAGTATAAGCTCATTTCCAGTGCTTGCCTAAGACGGTTGTTCAAAACAGATATATTTAAAATCAATTTTGTTTAAAACGTGACTCTAACACAAAACTTTAACAGCTTATTCCCCTAAAATGTGGGACTATCGATTGCTCCACTGAAATAGAATGTCAGTACGACAGTGTTCGTCCCTCGAGAACGGCGCTCGCCGCAAATAAAAAAAACTTTGACCGTGCTTGAATTTAGTGCGGAGTTGAATAGTCATATGAATATATTCAAAGCTATTCCCGCTTTTTTGTCGGTGCTGTTAATGCAGATTCGATGTTTTAACCAGATACGGTTTCTTTCCATTTTCTAAAATGTGGTGGGTAGAGAAATGGTATTTCCTACTGAAAATATACAAGAAGTTATAAGGGGTCTTACTTAGTAGCCCGAGATCAGGAATTGTGCTCGGTTAATAGGCTTAACACCGAGGACTTAAACAATCATGTGGCTGTATTACTAATAAATCTTTGCCTTATCTTTAGGAGAATACTGGCGTTTAATGGTATTATAGCATATTGTTCTAATTGTCGTTAGCTAAAAACAGAACCGAATAAACACTCAGTCCAATTAAGATAAGTACCTACTTCATGTAACCTGTCTAAGGGTAAGATCGTACAGAACATCCGTATTTCAAGGATCGTTTTTAACGGATCCGTCGCTACTGGAGGTGATGTTTACACCGCATTTACAGTAGTGTTTTAACGGATCCGTCGCTACTGGAGGTGATGTTTAAATCACATTTAGCCAGTATATCACCAACTTTCTACAAGGATGGAGTTCTCGTATTGTATTGGTACCATAGTCGTCTGCGTCGGAAGGAACCACGGCGTTATTGGCTGTAAAACCGGTAAAACGGCCTGCTGTATATTTTGTCGGCTCGGTATTTTTACTGGATCTGGAATACCTACTGTCATGACATTGTGTTTGAACTGGCTCATACAACTGCATCAGCGCCGAATAAAAGCGTATACGATAAAACGGACCTGTAAAACGGACCTTTGTGTGAACGAGCACTTAGGCACAGCAAAATGGGCCCAAAGCAACATTTAAGTAATAGAACAGATAACATAGTTAGGCTCTAAGAATCCATTGGGAACTGCCTAGGTACGCCTGAATAACTGACGAGCCTCCATTACGACTGAGCAAAGCTTCTTTTTAATAGAATATTACAGTAAAGATGAACTATAATTATGTAGGCATCATTGCTGCTTCGGACAAAGTTAAAGTGAAGTATAAAAGAGGAAGAAAATAAATGAAAGCGTGTATTTTCGTTCGCCCAATGTAATCGTTCGCTGTGATATTTCCGGCGACTCCGTTCGATGTTTCAATTTATTGAAAATATTTTTCTATTTCGCGTGAGCTCAGACAACTACATAAAGTGAATATTTCAGGAGCTGCAGTTTTGATAGCATGAAATATTCGTTTATATTTTCCGGGAATAGAAAAAAAAATCTGGATTGGAAGCCAACGAATGGACAGATGATGATTATAAACAGAATTGTCGTTGATTTATTTAAAATAAAGAGTCCAAAACTGATAAATGGTTATACTTAGGTTTTAAGTGCGACCCCCTATGCTCTATAGAAAATATTATGTACCAGTTGTAGGTAAGCTTCACAAATCCAGTAATTTTATTGCCTCGCGGTTTCAATATCAATAATTGTTTTTAACAAAAAAGTGTGACGTCACATCAGAAATAGTTGACAACCCCGAAGCTTGGTATTTTCATGAAAACCGGGTACTTAGTCTGCGGGTGAATGATGTTTTCACCTGATTAGTAATAGTGCCATACAAATAAAATATTGCAACTATGAGCGAGTGTCGAGTGACAAACATGACGGTCTGTGAAAAGCCAAAGTGTTATTTATAAAAAAATACTCGTCCAATTGAGATCAATTTCGTTTTTTTGAATTCGATTCAAGACTGATAGAGACAGAAGGAGCTGGACGAGATAGAGACAGAAGAGATGGTTGACGTAATAATAGTTTCTAAATGAGGTCTTGAGTCTGGGTGGAGCGAAGATCTTCGCAGGGTGGCTGGTAACAGCTGGATGGTAGTAGCTGAGACTCCGAGAGTTAATGTAATCAATGGCGTGAGGTTGGAGACGTCTACATCTCGCAGTGGACTGTATCTAATAGACTGATTATTGATTAGAACGATTTATTTAACGTGGCAGCATGACTTCATTAAAACTCGAAAATCGCTCTTGTTTATGGAAAATCGCGATGACGAATTACCCCGATGGAACCTTTATGTTGTGTCATACTATACCCACATTATTGTTAGAACATGCGTGCCATTGTGACATTCTACTCCGCACGCGGTTGTTAGAAAAAGTCATTGCTCCACGGTATAATTTTATATCGTTTCGGTTGTAGTATAAGGCTAGGGTTACCCCGATGGAATCTTTATGTTGTGTCGTACTATAACCACATAATTGTTAGAACATGCGTGCCATTGTGACTATTTGTGACATTACCTACCCACGGGGTAGTTAGAAAAAGTCATTGCACGGTATAATTTTGTATCGTTTCGGTTGTATTATAAGACTAGGATATGTAGTATAACAAAAGGTAAAATATTGAACGTAGCTATTTTTACGGCAAGTAAACTTAGTTACACAATCAATTTTGTTTGACATAGTTTTGCTATTCAGTCTGATTCTATAGAAAAGAAAGTATATGTTTTCAAAAGTTCGCACGATCGATTCGTCCCGATTTCTGAATTAAGTATTTTTAGTTGAGTAGTTACCAAACTTTAATTTATGCTATAAACCTGTCAAAATTTGGCATTAAGGTTGCCCTAGTCGATGGCACGAACTATTTTGTGCGCGGGGTTAAAATGCATGCTATTTCATCCGACAACACGTGCGAAGGAGATAGATGCTGTGATGAGCAGTAAGAAGCCAGTTCGCGTACGAATACACACTTTTGCGAATTTGTAGCGAAATGTATGATGATTTATCACCAAAACGAGCGCGCGAAATTATACAAACAGAACTTTGGGAGTATGTATATCATAAAAAAACGACTTAATGTATCTGCTCAAAGTAAAATTATTTGCATTGTTGAACTACTAATATATCCCTGTATGGTGACTGTTTTGCAATTTTTCTTTTTCTTATGGTATTAATTTCCGCCCAAAGATGCGTTAAAATTAGTGTTGAAATATGGAACTTTCGACGCTCATAACTTTCAAATATTTTGTTTTCTTTTTACTTTTTCGTTTCCATACAGGGCTAGATGATGATGAGACAAATTGATATCATTTTTCATTTTGAACGTACATCGTCAAACAGTAGAGTAATCGCCATACTTCGTTTTTATGCAAGAATGAACGACTAGGGCAACCTTATAGTAGGGTTTGTAGGGCAACTTCGATCATTCGCTTCCCATTTTTCATTCGACTATAAATTACTTCATCTTCATAAAAGCCGAAGACTTCCGACAGAATTCTGGTGTAATTAAAATTCAAGGTACCCACATCACAGACCAGGAAAAGATGTTCAGTCCCTACGTGAAGATTACTTATTACGCACACTATGCAGGCAGGCATATTATAGGTTGGGGGATTACATCGCTGATAAAAATGCTTGGCCCAACGCTGTTCCAGCTCCACAGCCACTAGGGCACAAAAACAAGTGATAAGCAGAAAAGTTCTTAAGTATTGTTGGACCTGCTGAAGACTGTACGAATAATTATAATGTATATTTGTGTTGTATAAACTCAATTTATTTTTTGGATTATATAACTGCACAGCACATTATGTGAGTACTATGTACCAACTGTAAATCTACCATTTACTGTACCTATGTGTCGTTCGTTGACTTCAGTGTGCCCTGGCATTTCCTATTTATTGTATTTTTAATTGTTTGTTTTACTCTAGACGCTTTTAAGTGCGTTTTTTTTTTTTTTAAATCGTTCTCACATATATGTATTTTTCCTACAAGATTATTGTAACCAAATACTTGTAAAACACATTTTTTTTCTTTTTAAAAGAGTAAGTTTGGAGTTTCATGTCCGTTCTTCTCCATAACAAGCTACATTTCCGAATGGACGGTAGAATCAATTATTATTACATTTAATTTTTTTTTGACGTTCGAAATTGCCGCTTAATGGCCTAATTGAATAAAGAAATTTTGATTTTGATTGATTTTATTAAAAAAGCGCGGTAAGATTCCTCTCGGTTTAGCGATGTTTTTCCACTAGAGATGAGTGAAGTAGACAGGCGGTGCGCGAGGGACAAATCCATCAATGGGACAAGGAACCCTTATAGTTTCGGGATGTCCGCAGCTTAGCTCAGAGACTCTTAGTACTAGAAAGCTATAATTTAAAGAAAGAAAGAAAAGAAACTCGCACTTGACCGGTTTTTTTTCTGAACTATAGATCTCATTGTTTACCTTTTTAACTGTTGCTAACTTCGATGGGAAGGATGCTACGAAAGTGCGAAAAGTGTTCTACGCCTTAGAAGGGCTTAGTGATACGATGCTGTAGAAACGTGCTACGATACAGTAAAATAAGTTCTTCAAAGTTGCAAAAGAGTGCTACGCCTACGATTACATAGAGTACTTCACCGTAACTATGTAACAAATATATTTCCGTAACGACTCGCGGCGACATCTGGTGTCAGGCATAGTAACTATCAAGTGTACTTTTTCACCTAGGTGTGTCACTAGGTGGTTGAGGCACTTTAGTACTAGATGGCGCTGAGATCGGGGCGGAATTATTATAAATTATTTACGAAACCTGTTAGATATTGTGTGTATTAATATAATTCAACAAGCACACAATCTCCTACATGTCTAGCCTATTAATTTCTGGTATACATAATTACTTAAAGAAAATATAGACATGATATCTCTATGGGTCAATAAAATTCTCAATGTCTATGGCCGACGAGAGTGACATTTCTTTTTCATTACGAATGGATACCGAACAAGTCAAAAAATAAGATCCTGGTGAAAAAGAAAATAAAAGAAACCTGAATGACTCGGACGAGACAGGGAAACAGCCCTAAATTTAAAACAATTATGTGCCAGCAAGCGCTGTGAGTATTCGTGGAATTGAACTATATTTTCATGCTTCTGAGACATGTGCTTGTATGATGCTAATACCGCATTTTTCCCATCGACAGGGCTTCTTAGGATTAATTTAATAATAATAAAATAGAATAAAACATGGTCAACAAAACTATATAAGAACAGCAACACCGCATTCAACAACAGGCTCCGAACACCCATGATACTTCGGCTGGTGAGATACTAGATGCAATCAGCACAAAAGGAAAGATGCTGGTTGTGATATCATACATCTGATGCTAAGTTTAAAGGGTAGTTTATATACCATCCACAAGTAAGTGAGATACCTTTAAAATTGTGATGCAGTAGTGATGCATGTGAAGTTGTACTTACCGGTACCCATGTAGCCACCATTGCCATTAGAAGTAGGGTAGTAGGTATATCTTTTACAATCAATTGATTTAAGTAAGGTTTCCAGTAACAGAAAACCTTTTCCAGTCCAACCATTCCACCATTATGGTCAAGCTCACTCCAACATAGGCATTGCCCACATCTGCCATTGCCTTACAAAAAACCTGCAAGCGTTGTTTTCTACCAACATCGATAAATATTGCGCTCCATTTATCATGAGCGGTATATTGCAGAGGAAAAATGCTGGCCCGCCCGCGTTTAATGTTGCTATTACTGAGTCGGGAAAACAATATCAGGAGCGAGCTGACGATCCTATAATAATTGAGATGACCTGCCTTTATACAGCCAACTTTTTTATGACGCGCAAAGGTCGTTCTAGTTTTGAAAATGGGCAATTGTTGACAGATCGCAAAAAATGCGCGGGAAAAGGGATAATATTCTCGTCAAGCTTTTGCAAATCAAGTTGAATATGCTACGTAAGGTCGAGCTGGATGGTCTTTAGTCTATGAACCAGGGACCGAAACCGGTATGAAAAATACCGGTATGTTTCGGTTAGTTACAGGTATTTTAAAAGGTTAACTTAATTTTTAAATATTAAAAACAACCTTTATTAATACCGGTTACCGAAATAAAAATTACCTCTATCTTACACGTGCCGTCCGTCGGCATTATTGTGTGTGTGTCAAAGAGTCGAGTCTACACGTGCGCGCCGGCGAACGCCGACCAATCACGGCTCTGGCTGGCACGGCGACGTGTCTCTCAGTTTGCTAGCGAAGCGAGTGTTGTTTGTGTTGGATAGTTTTGTTGGCTTGGTAAATTATAGATAAAACATATTTTTAATATACTTAGAAATGGGCAGAAAGCAAAAAAAATGTGTCACACACCGTTTAGTCGATACATAAAATAAGCTATTTTGTGCAATTGTCATATTATTTGTAAGCAAATATACCTTTAGAACTAACATAATCTAAATATTTATGGATGAACAGTAGCTTCTAATGTTTCTACATGCCCTGACTATAATAACTTTTACTAATCAGTTTGTTTTACTTGTGTAAATAGTAATCTGTGGAAAATGTAGTGGGTAGTATATTTGTTAATTCATATGTTTAAGACACTTTGTATATTTTTAGTATATTACTGTTAGTTTTCCCTACAAAAATAAATAAATACAAATTTCGCGTTTAGCGTTCTGATTGGTTGGTACCGCTGAGAAACTACCAATCTGAACGCTGTATTTGCATAAACTGAGTTTAGTTAAACGAATCGCGCGCGTAGATTTGGCATTCTTCACTGTATCGTTCGCAGCGCTGTGACTAGTTTTTTTTTTTGTCTGTGGCTGTGGCTAACGTTTAATTAAATTCTTTTAATTTATCCTTTCGGGCAAATTAAGGTAGTCAAACAGAACACAGAGCGTGGCTAACAGTTGTGCATCGGTCATGGCCAGATCTTAGAATTGATCATTTTATGAAGATGTTCGGCCATTTCATGAAATAGAACATCGAACGCTCATGATGTGGTTAGACGCACGACTACTTCATGATGTGGCTAAATATTTGTGATCTTAATTAATTTTCCGGTCTTGATAGCAGTGGGTGTATTATGGGCATTCAACATCACCTTGGTTTTGTCCATGTTCATCCTAAGACCCACTATTTTGGAAGCTCTACTGAGGTCATCGAGCATTGAACTGAGGTCCTCCATGGTCTCAGCCATAACCACTAAATCGTCGGCAAACCGAAGTTGTGTGATGTACTCACCATTGACGTTGATGCCTAGCTGTGAGAGGAGCCTTATAATAATGTAAATGAATGCTCTATGGTGGGTTCACTCTACACTCGACATAGACAGAGATTAGCTCGTGGCTCAGGTACCTATATTAAGTGTAACAATTCAATTATTGTAATAATTACAAATTAAACAACTTAAAGAAATAAGGAGTATTTTATTTATAAAATACCACTTACATGGCGCTGAGGACAAAAAACGCAATTGATGCTGAACAAAGTAAAGCGGTAAGAAATGGAACAATTACAACCACCGCCGCCATTATCTTTTGTTGGGACAAGATCGAAAAAAAGAAGTTTTGAGAACTGGAAACAGAGGTTTGATCTGTATTTCCTAGCTAGCGGAGCAGACACTCGTTTAAATGACGAACAGAAAAAAGCACTGCTACTACACTGCATCGGTGAAGAGGGCCTGCTAATTTATAATAGTTTCGAGGACAAAGAGAGTATATCATATAGTGAGGTACTCACACGTCTGGAAAAACATTGTAGTCCACCCACAAATGAAACTTACAACAGGTACTTGTTCTTCTCAAGAAAACAAAAATCGGACGAACAATATGAAGAATATTATACAGCATTAAAATCTCTAAGTTTAGATTGTAATTTTGGAACACTAAAAGATAGCCTTATAAAAGATCAAATAGTACTAGGAATTACTGACAGTAATATCAGAGAGAAACTTCTGAGAATTCCGGATTTGACACTTGACAAGTGCATGAGCATATGTAAAGCGGCACAAGCGGCTCAGAGTCAAATAAAAACTTTAAATAATGATGTCTCAAATGAAGTAGGTGCAGTAAACAGAGGAACAATCAGTCGCTCATCAGCAAGTTACAGAGAGCTAAAACCCAGGGGTCGTAGTAGAACTCCAGGTCGGTCAAGTTTTGGTGCGAAAGGAACATCCAGTTGCAGACAAGCAAATTATCAAGAAAAGTCAGGTGAGCGCTTCAAAAAAGATGATAATACATCAAGATCTTGTAGAAAATGCAATAAGTTGCATGGTTATGCTAAATGCCCAGCATATGGTAAGAAATGTGCAAAGTGTAATAAATTTAATCATTTTACTTCATGTTGTACTTATAAATGTTCAGTGGTAAACAGTGGAAATGTAGAACAGTTTAAAATAGATACAATTTATACAGTAAACTCACTAAATTCAGAATGGTATGAAAATATACAAGTAAACAACAAATATATAAAATTTAAAATTGATACAGGTTCTCAGGTGAATATCATAAATAGAAATACAATGAATCAACTGAAATTACAATTATATACATGTAAGAATATAAGATTGACAAATTTTGATGGATCTGACATCAAATTACTTGGAACTTGTGAAGCAAAGTTAAAATATAACAATAATGACTGTTTAAGTAAGATCTTTGTAGTGAATTTTGACACTGCCAGTATTTTAGGTTACTCAACAGCAGTGAAGCTTGGTATTATAAATAGGGTAAGTTTGGTAAATAAAACTGACATGGTATCAGAATATAGTGAATTATTTACTGGATTAGGTGAGTTAAAATACGAATATGATATTAAATTGAAGGAAAATTGTGTACCTATTGTAGAAAGACCTAGAAAAATTCCATTTAAATTACAAGAGCAAATTAAAAGTGAATTAGATAAACTAGTGAGGTTAGGTGTCATTAAGAAAGTAAATGAGCCTACTGAATGGGTTAATTCTATGGTTGTAGCCAAAAAGAATGATGGTTCTATCAGACTTTGTTTAGATCCACAGAATTTGAACAAATGTATAATTAGAGAGAGATTTAAAATGAGTACTTTTGAGGAATTAGTTGCTAGGATGCCTAATGCTAAGTATTTTTCGGTACTTGACGCCTCTAAAGGTTTCTACATGATAAAATTATCAGAAAAGAGTCAATTATATACAACATTCAACGCTGGTGAATTTGGTAGGTATTGTTATAAAAGACTACCCTTCGGTTTAAACTCAGCACCTGAAGTTTTTAGTAAATGTTTTCATGACATATTTAGTGATATTAAAGGGGTAGAACAATATGTTGACGAATTGTTGATATGGGGACAATCTAAAGAATCCCATGATATGAGATTAAGACAAGTTTTGAACAGGGCTAAACAAGCAGGAGTAAGATTTAACAAAGATAAATGTCAGTTTGGAGTCACTGAGGTCAAATATGTTGGTCATATATTGAGTAGCAAAGGTATTAGACCTGACACAGAGAAAATTAGAGCTATTGTTAATATGAAAGAGCCTACAAATAAAAAAGAGTTACAAACATTTTTAGGAATCATAACTTATGTATCTAAATTCATACCTAACTTATCAGATATTACAAACTCATTGAGAGAATTGGTGAAAAAAGATTCTTTATTTGTTTGGGGTGAGAAACAAAAGGCAGATTTTAATAAATTGAAACAAACCTTAACTACAGAACCAGTTTTAAATTTTTTTGAGATTAATAGTCCTATTACATTATCAGTAGATAGTAGTAGTACGGGGTTAGGAGCCGTTTTATTGCAACATAATGCACCAGTAGCTTATGCTTCTAAAGCACTAACTGATTCGCAGAAATCATGGGCACAAATTGAGAAGGAATTATTAGCAATTGTATATGCATGTGAAAAGTTCTATCAATACATATATGGCAAAGAGATTACAGTAGAAACTGATCATAAACCGCTCGAACAGATATTTAAAAAATCCATGAACGAAACTCCTCTAAGATTACAAAAATTAAGAATGCGTATACAAGGTTATGACTTAAATATTAAATATAGACCTGGTAAAGAACTCTTAGTAGCTGATGCATTATCTAGATCATATGTACAAGACAACATATGCAATCAGGACATTGATGAAAAGGTAGAAATGCATGTTTGTATGATTATAGAAAATTTAAATATTAGTGAACAAAAATTACAAATATTTCAGATAGAAACAGCAAAAGATGAAAACTTGATATTACTTATTAATTATATTCAAAATGATTGGCCTAAATATTCAGATATTCCATTTCAATTAAAGTTTTATCATTCTATTAAAGAAAGCTTATATGTAGCCAATAGTTTGATATTCAAAGATTCAGCTTTGTTAGTGCCAAAATCCTTACGTTTGGATATGTTAAAGCAGATTCATTACAATCATATGGGTTATGAAAAGTGTAAAAATAGGATCAAAGGATTGTTATACTGGCCACATATGTATAAAGAAATAGAAGATATGATTAAAAATTGTGACATCTGTTTACAGTACCAAAAAAGTCATAGTTATGAACCATTAAAATTAAGAGAAGTTCCGGATAAACCGTGGAGTACAATAGGAGCTGATATGTTTTTCTTTAATAATCTTCTTCTTCTTCTTTTCGTGTGAGGTGTGGCCACCTCTGGTGTCAGAGTTAATTAAGCCGCCTCTGGGAATCCCCACAGGCCTCTGACTTGGCTATTTCAGACTTACATTAACTATATAAGTCCAGGTTTCCTCACGATGTTTTCCTTCACCGTTGCCTGTGATGTCCAAGATTAACTTAGAAAGTACATATGAATTTGAAAAATTCACATTGGTACTTGCCCGGATTCGAACCTACGACCTCAAGCACGACAGGCGAGGTCTTAGCCACTGGGCCACCACGACACTTAACACTCTTTAATAATAAAATATTTTTATTAATGGTAGATTATCTTACTAAGTATATAGAGCTATGTGAATTAAATAATCAGTCAGCTGAAGAGCATATAAAAGCTTTACAAAAATCATTCTCTAGATGGGGAATCCCTGAATTACTATATACAGATGACGGGGCTCAATACAGAAGTTCTGTATTTGTAGATTTTTGTCAAAAATTTGGATTTATACATAAGACATCAACACCATATTATGCTAGATCCAATGGGATGGTTGAGCGTCACATTCAAACTGTTAAAAGGATGTTAAAAAAATGTTTGTTAGAAAATAAGAATATAGATTTAGCTATGTTAGAATACAGGAATACGCCTATAGATAGTGAGTTGTTAAAGTCGCCTAACGAGATGATGATTGGTAGACAAGTAGCTTCTTTCTTGCCTGTGAGCAGAAATGATTATGAAACAAAGTATAAGAAAATAAAAGGTTATGTACAAAAGAAAAATGAAAGCTATAAAATGTATCATGACAGAAAATATAAGGGTAAAGGAATCACATTCTATAATGGACAAAATGTCTATATTAAAGATAGAAATAAGAATAAGTTAATCCCAGGTAAAATTGTAAAAGAAGGGGATAAAGATAGATCCTATGTAGTGTTATTGGAAAATGGGCAGAAAGTTCTGAGAAACAGATACAATATATTTAAAGGGTCAAAATATAGAAAATTTAATGTAAAAAATACATATGATTATGACGATGAGGATCTGGAATGTATAATACAAAATAATAAAATAAGTGATAATGTAACCAATGTTGATGTAACTGATGATGACTGTGTTGGCAATTTAGCCTTTAGAGATATAGACTATAATAATTGTAGAAAAGATAATATAGGTGACATGGTGGAAAGTAATGATAATTTAAACTTTGAATATGTAAATTGTGATGATGTTGATAACTTTGTAGTCTGTACTGATAGTGAACAGACTGATGTTGGAACTAGTAATAACATTGTAGATGGCAAATCCAAGAAGACTGTTACATTTAACTTTGACAATATTGATGTAGAAAATAGAAAGACTAGTAGTGGTCGAATTGTTAGAAAACCAAATTATTTGCATGATTACTGTAATGATTAATTAAGAAAAGAGAAGGGATGTGAGAGGAGCCTTATAATAATGTAAATGAATGCTCTATGGTGGGTTCACTCTACACTCGACATAGACAGAGATTAGCTCGTGGCTCAGGTACCTATATTAAGTGTAACAAGACAATTATTGTAATAATTACAAATTAAACAACTTAAAGAAATAAGGAGTATTTTATTTATAAAATACCACTTACACTAGCCCTCTCAAGTCCAGAATCTTGAGGACATCCTCCAGTGCAGCGGTGAATAGTTTCGGAGATATGACATCTCCCTGTCTAACACCTCGCTGCAGAAGGACGGGCTTCGAGGTCTGATCCTGAAGTCGAACTGACATGGTGGCGTTTTTGTACAAACACTTCGATGTACCGGTAGTCAATTTGGCACCGTTGGAGAGACTGAAATACAGTCCAAGTCTCTATCGAATCGAAGGCTTTCTCGTAGTCCACAAACGCTAAACAAAGAGGCAGGTTGTACTATTCGGCCTTAAGTATTACCTGCCGCAGCGTATGTATGTGGTCTACGGGGCTGAAGCCTTTACGGCATCCGGCTGGTTCGGGAGGCTGGAAATCGTCAAACTTGCGCTTGAGACGATTCGTGATGGCTCTTGAAAACAGCTTGTAGACATGACTAAGAAGTGAGATGTGCCTATAGTTTTTCAGTCGGGCATTGTCGTCCTTCTTGAAGAAGAGTACCATCACACCCCAGCACCATACCTGTGGCGTTTTTCCCCCAAGTATGAAGGAATCAAACAGCTTCTGAAGCGCCTACTACTGGTTCGCCACTCGCCTTCAGGAGTTCGACCGTAATTCCGTCATCACCCGGTGCCTTGTTGTTCTTAAGCTGTTTCGGAGCCATCCTTATCTCATATAGGCTGACGTCCGTAAGGTCTTTGGATAGTATCGGGTCAATCTAGCTCTAGGGTCATTTGCTAGATTCGCGACGGGTTTACTGGTTGACGTGTACAACTGCCCATAGAAGCTCTCGATCTTCCTCAGAAGCTCCGGTTTGGCGGATACGATACTGCAATCATCGGTCTTCAGTTTCGTAAGCTGGCGCTGCCCAATTGCCCATTAGACAGATCTCTTGCATAGACCTTGGAGCCCTTATGCCGCTCAAATGCGTCTTTTTTTTATACTTTGCCCCACACTAGGAATTTCTTCCTGTATCGTGGGTGCGTTTGCAAACATATAAACTCACATACACAACACCCAGAGCCGGAACAACTATCCGTAGGTCCTACAAATATTTGTTCCGTGCGGGAATCGAACCCGAGACACGCAGCGCAGCAGTCAATCGCTCAACCACTGCGCCAACCGTGTGCCATAATACTTTCGGCATGAAAGCGGTGGAGGTCGTTTTTCAAGGACTTTGAGATCCGTCTATTTAGCTGCCGGTATTTCAACGCATCGTCTGAAGACTGCATGATCATCTCACGCCTCTCTTTCATGAGCTTAAGAGTAGGATCAGAGAGCATTTTGTTCGTATCTGTACGGCGGGTCTAGAAAACTTAGACCCGACCGCATGGACAGCTTCCACAAACCTATCGCTGTATTCGTCCACGGAGCTCCCTAGGCACTTGAAACGATTCTGGAGTTCGAGCTGAAAGGTGTCGGGGTTTTGGATCTGGATCTGTGCTGGACAGAGCGTAGACTTCATCAGTCGAGACCTTTCAAGCTTGATATTAATGTTCAATGTGCCTCTTAACATGCGGTGATCGCGACCGGTTTTCACCGAATTGATCTTGTATCTGACATTATTGAACATTTGCTTCCTGGTTGACATGATGAAGAAGATCAGAAATCATATAGCACTTTTTTGTTTAGTTTTGTCAAGCTTTGGCACCTAATGCCCAAATATTAAAACACTACTCAATTTTAAGTTAAGTCTCTTGCTGTCTCTATCATTCAAAGTCAAAGTGACTGTATCACCACGATACTTAAGCCCTATTTATAAGATGCAAGTTTATTGCCTGTAGCAATAAACTTCGTATAAATAGGGCTTCAGCGGCATCTCGACATCAAGTGGCGTTTGAATATTTGAGATTTTATACCAGAAGTCCTGTAATAATAAACATATTATGACTAATTTGCACAAAGGTTTCGCCATCTTGTCATCTTCCATACTTTGTACTGAGTTTGGCACGTTTCCGTTATCTTTCATTTGTTTTAATGAATTATCAGAAGATAAATCTGGGGCAGAGGCATTTGAATAAAATGCAATAATGTATTTGATGAAATGATTGTATCATGATGTGGTCAGCATAGCATACCAATCGCTTCTCGGGACAAGTTATAATTGACGCACTGTATGTATTCACAAAAAAACCGTAACCTAACCCATTTGGTTGGGGTGCCATGTGCTCCGTGAAATGCAACATAAAACTTAAAATATGATTTTAAAAAAACACGTCGCCTGTGGCGCCCCGACCAAATGGGTTAGGTAAGAAGTGTAACCACCCGCGGGTGCGCCGAGCGAGTGTTACTTCCAAATTGGTCGCTTTCTATAACAATTATCATATTTGGAAATCCAATAAAAGTTTATCGACTTTTTTGCGTGGTCACCCTACTTTGTTTGATTTGGTTCATACCACCGCCATGATGCACAACAAAAACAAAGCGACATCAACTCCTCTACTGGCGGGTAAACTAACTATGTATTTTATTTTACGATAAATGAAAGTTTTTGAACTGTCGAAATGAAACAGATTATGATTGATCGTGTATTACGCAATTAGGGTGCCTATGCTGACCACATCATGATACAATCATTTCATGAAATGTTCGAACACTTCATGATAATGTTTTAATACAAAAAGTGTAGGTACTCTGCTAGCGCGCTCAAACAAATTTCAAGCAAAAAGATAAGCGCTTTGTTTACGAGGAAGTGCTGCCCACTATTAAATAAACGGGCGTGTACGTTTCTCCGCAAGTTAAATAAACAAACTACCGAGTTGATTTCTATGATGAGAGAAAAAGATAACCTCCATTTACCAATTTACAATGTAATATTATCTGAATATCTTAACCTTTGTCCATTTCCTTTTTTACATTAACTCAAATACGCCGCAAAAAGGCGTACTAAATTAACGTAAACAGGACTTGGTGCAGACGCACACACACGTACTACAGCACGCACGACGATCTCCCTGGTAATGTATTTTCTAATGCCAACAAATTGTCGGCATTGCGATATTCTGTTTCTTTCTAATCAAGGTCCTTTTTAGGTAACCGGTATTAAAACGGTAACCTAAATAAAGGTAACCTGTTTCTTCTTCTTGGGTTACCCAGATAGCGGTTACCTAAATCGTAGAGGTTACCAAAATTCTTCGATACCGGTACCGTAATTTATGAGGGTTTTCGGTCCCTGCTATGAACTATTATTACCTATCTAGAAAAACGTTCGATGCTTGAGCGTACTCCTATGATGCTATCGATTGTCTCTAAAGATATTTCCTTCTGGTCAGTATTTGATTTCTTCTGGAATATCGCTACAAAAGAAATGATGCCGTATCTACTTCCTTGTTTCCAGATCCGTGAATGTGGTTGAATTTTTCGGTTGGCAGAACATACTTTTCTTGGGAAATCATTTTCCATCCATTGGTTGGGATTGATTGTTTGTAATACCTACTAGCTTTGTGTGGACGTGATGGAGAAACTAATTAGTAAGAGAGTAATGGCATATAATATTTCTTTAGCTTTTGTCGGTTCGTCACTCACTAATGTAATACTTACGTTATCTCTTGTGTTTTAAAGACAGTCAGATATTTGTTGGATGGATATCCTAATCTTCTAGTTTGATAGCAAAAAGGTTTACCTAAAAAGTGGTTGTTTCGTAGGTGTACATGATTCATAAACAAGTCGGTGCTTCATACCATTCCATTTGCATCATGTTCACTCCAAACTTATTCAGCCAAAATACGAATTTCTCGCTGAATAACCGTCTTAAGCAAAACACGAATTTTACGTTTCATGTATTCATTTAATTTAGTTGAATTATTTTTGGTTAGAGAATTTATTTTTGGTTAGAAAATATTTTTAAAGATTTGGGACTAATTACCCGAAGCTCCGATTTTTATATAAAGGTTTTCTGTCCTTTGAAAACAGATTTCCGGTCAAATAAAGAAGCAGAAATATGTTAGATATTATAACGAATTTGTCAAAGCGGTGGATGATTAATGATAGTTTGGGAAAATGTCCGAGAAGGGACCGCGATAGAGCCGCTATACTGGGGTTGCGGTGCGGTCGTCACAAGCATCTTTTGAAACCCTCCATCAATAATTGCAGGCTTTTAAAAGAGCTTCTGTTACTGAGGTCGAGGCTGAGATCCGACATGTTATCTCATGTTTTACATAACGGAATTAATAGCTTCCGGGAAGCCAGTTGAAATTATTAAAAATATTAATGGATACAACCTATAATAGTTAGATTAGTTACTCAAATTCATAAATAAATCAAATTCATAAATTCATTCGTAACTTTCAAAGAGTGGGTTTAATTATAAGTAGGTTGTCTATTCTATTCTGATAGGTATTTATATCAATTAAGTTTCTTATTTATCGAAAATAGTTTTGTTATATGAAATAAGATATATATTTTTTGTAGAATTAATTCTGGTGTAATTAAAATTCAAGGTACCCACATCACAGACCAGGAAAAGATGTTCAGTCCCTACGTGAAGATTACTTATTACGCACACTATGCAGGCAGGCATATTATAGGTTGGGGGATTACATCGCTGATAAAAATGCTTGGCCCAACGCTGTTCCAGCTCCACAGCCACTAGGGCACAAAAACAAGTGATAAGCAGAAAAGTTCTTAAGTATTGTTGGACCTGCTGAAGACTGTACGAATAATTATAATGTATATTTGTGTTGTATAAACTCAATTTATTTTTTGGATTATATAACTGCACAGCACATTATGTGAGTACTATGTACCAACTGTAAATCTACCATTTACTGTACCTATGTGTCGTTCGTTGACTTCAGTGTGCCCTGGCATTTCCTATTTATTGTATTTTTAATTGTTTGTTTTACTCTTGACGCTTTTAAGTGCGTGTTTTTTTTTTTTTAAATCGTTCTCACATATATGTATTTTTCCTACAAGATTATTGTAACCAAATACTTGTAAAACACATTTTTTTTCTTTTTAAAAGAGTGAGTTTGGAGTTTCATGTCCGTTCTTCTCCATAACAAGCTACATTTCCGAATGGACGGTAGAATCAATTATTATTACATTTAATTTTTTTTTGACGTTCGAAATTGCCGCTTAATGGCCTAATTGAATAAAGAAATTTTGATTTTGATTGATTTTATTAAAAAAGCGCGGTAAGATTCCTCTCGGTTTAGCGATGTTTTTCCACTAGAGATGAGTGAAGTAGACAGGCGGTGCGCGAGGGACAAATCCATCAATGGGACAAGGAACCCTTATAGTTTCGGGATGTCCGCAGCTTAGCTCAAAGACTCTTAGTACTAGAAAGCTATAATTTAAAGAAAGAAAGAAAAGAAACTCGCACTTGACCGGTTTTTTTTCTGAACTATAGATCTCATTGTTTACCTTTTTAACTGTTGCTAACTTCGATGGGAAGGATGCTACGAAAGTGCGAAAAGTGTTCTACGCCTTAGAAGGGCTTAGTGATACGATGCTGTAGAAACGTGCTACGATACAGTAAAATAAGTTCTTCAAAGTTGCAAAAGAGTGCTACGCCTACGATTACATAGAGTACTTCACCGTAACTATGTAACAAATATATTTCCGTAACGACTCGCGGCGACATCTGGTGTCAGGCATAGTAACTATCAAGTGTACTTTTTCACCTAGGTGTGTCACTAGGTGGTTGAGGCACTTTAGTACTAGATGGCGCTGAGATCGGGGCGGAATTATTATAAATTCTTTACGAAACCTGTTAGATATTGTGTGTATTAATATAATTCAACAAGCACACAATCTCCTACATGTCTAGCCTATTAATTTCTGGTATACATAATTACTTAAAGAAAATATAGACATGATATCTCTATGGGTCAATAAAATTCTCAATGTCTATGGCCGACGAGAGTGACATTTCTTTTTCATTACGAATGGATACCGAACAAGTCAAAAAATAAGATCCTGGTGAAAAAGAAAATAAAAGAAACCTGAATGACTCGGACGAGACAGGGAAACAGCCCTAAATTTAAAACAATTATGTGCCAGCAAGCGCTGTGAGTATTCGTGGAATTGAACTATATTTTCATGCTTCTGAGACATGTGCTTGTATGATGCTAATACCGCATTTTTCCCATCGACAGGGCTTCTTAGGATTAATTTAATAATAATAAAATAGAATAAAACATGGTCAACAAAACTATATAAGAACAGCAACACCGCATTCAACAACAGGCTCCGAACACCCATGATACTTCGGCTGGTGAGATACTAGATGCAATCAGCACAAAAGGAAAGATGCTGGTTGTGATATCATACATCTGATGCTAAGTTTAAAGGGTAGTTTATATACCATCCACAAGTAAGTGAGATACCTTTAAAATTGTGATGCAGTAGTGATGCATGTGAAGTTGTACTTACCGGTACCCATGTAGCCACCATTGCCATTAGAAGTAGGGTAGTAGGTATATCTTTTACAATCAATTGATTTAAGTAAGGTTTCCAGTAACAGAAAACCTTTTCCAGTCCAACCATTCCACCATTATGGTCAAGCTCACTCCAACATAGGCATTGCCCACATCTGCCATTGCCTTACAAAAAACCTGCAAGCGTTGTTTTCTACCAACATCGATAAATATTGCGCTCCATTTATCATGAGCGGTATATTGCAGAGGAAAAATGCTGGCCCGCCCGCGTTTAATGTTGCTATTACTGAGTCGGGAAAACAATATCAGGAGCGAGCTGACGATCCTATAATAATTGAGATGACCTGCCTTTATACAGCCAACTTTTTTATGACGCGCAAAGGTCGTTCTAGTTTTGAAAATGGGCAATTGTTGACAGATCGCAAAAAATGCGCGGGAAAAGGGATAATATTCTCGTCAAGCTTTTGCAAATCAAGTTGAATATGCTACGTAAGGTCGAGCTGGATGGTCTTTAGTCTATGAACCAGGGACCGAAACCGGTATGAAAAATACCGGTATGTTTCGGTTAGTTACAGGTATTTTAAAAGGTTAACTTAATTTTTAAATATTAAAAACAACCTTTATTAATACCGGTTACCGAAATAAAAATTACCTCTATCTTACACGTGCCGTCCGTCGGCATTATTGTGTGTGTGTCAAAGAGTCGAGTCTACACGTGCGCGCCGGCGAACGCCGACCAATCACGGCTCTGGCTGGCACGGCGACGTGTCTCTCAGTTTGCTAGCGAAGCGAGTGTTGTTTGTGTTGGATAGTTTTGTTGGCTTGGTAAATTATAGATAAAACATATTTTTAATATACTTAGATATGGGCAGAAAGCAAAAAAAATGTGTCACACACCGTTTAGTCGATACATAAAATAAGCTATTTTGTGCAATTGTCATATTATTTGTAAGCAAATATACCTTTAGAACTAACATAATCTAAATATTTATGGATGAACAGTAGCTTCTAATGTTTCTACATGCCCTGACTATAATAACTTTTACTAATCAGTTTGTTTTACTTGTGTAAATAGTAATCTGTGGAAAATGTAGTGGGTAGTATATTTGTTAATTCATATGTTTAAGACACTTTGTATATTTTTAGTATATTACTGTTAGTTTTCCCTACAAAAATAAATAAATACAAATTTCGCGTTTAGCGTTCTGATTGGTTGGTACCGCTGAGAAACTACCAATCTGAACGCTGTATTTGCATAAACTGAGTTTAGTTAAACGAATCGCGCGCGTAGATTTGGCATTCTTCACTGTATCGTTCGCAGCGCTGTGACTAGTTTTTTTTTTTGTCTGTGGCTGTGGCTAACGTTTAATTAAATTCTTTTAATTTATCCTTTCGGGCAAATTAAGGTAGTCAAACAGAACACAGAGCGTGGCTAACAGTTGTGCATCGGTCATGGCCAGATCTTAGAATTGATCATTTTATGAAGATGTTCGGCCATTTCATGAAATAGAACATCGAACGCTCATGATGTGGTTAGACGCACGACTACTTCATGATGTGGCTAAATATTTGTGATCTTAATTAATTTTCCGGTCTTGATAGCAGTGGGTGTATTATGGGCATTCAACATCACCTTGGTTTTGTCCATGTTCATCCTAAGACCCACTATTTTGGAAGCTCTACTGAGGTCATCGAGCATTGAACTGAGGTCCTCCATGGTCTCAGCCATAACCACTAAATCGTCGGCAAACCGAAGTTGTGTGATGTACTCACCATTGACGTTGATGCCTAGCTGTGAGAGGAGCCTTATAATAATGTAAATGAATGCTCTATGGTGGGTTCACTCTACACTCGACATAGACAGAGATTAGCTCGTGGCTCAGGTACCTATATTAAGTGTAACAAGACAATTATTGTAATAATTACAAATTAAACAACTTAAAGAAATAAGGAGTATTTTATTTATAAAATACCACTTACATGGCGCTGAGGACAAAAAACGCAATTGATGCTGAACAAAGTAAAGCGGTAAGAAATGGAACAATTACAACCACCGCCGCCATTATCTTTTGTTGGGACAAGATCGAAAAAAAGAAGTTTTGAGAACTGGAAACAGAGGTTTGATCTGTATTTCCTAGCTAGCGGAGCAGACACTCGTTTAAATGACGAACAGAAAAAAGCACTGCTACTACACTGCATCGGTGAAGAGGGCCTGCTAATTTATAATAGTTTCGAGGACAAAGAGAGTATATCATATAGTGAGGTACTCACACGTCTGGAAAAACATTGTAGTCCACCCACAAATGAAACTTACAACAGGTACTTGTTCTTCTCAAGAAAACAAAAATCGGACGAACAATATGAAGAATATTATACAGCATTAAAATCTCTAAGTTTAGATTGTAATTTTGGAACACTAAAAGATAGCCTTATAAAAGATCAAATAGTACTAGGAATTACTGACAGTAATATCAGAGAGAAACTTCTGAGAATTCCGGATTTGACACTTGACAAGTGCATGAGCATATGTAAAGCGGCACAAGCGGCTCAGAGTCAAATAAAAACTTTAAATAATGATGTCTCAAATGAAGTAGGTGCAGTAAACAGAGGAACAATCAGTCGCTCATCAGCAAGTTACAGAGAGCTAAAACCCAGGGGTCGTAGTAGAACTCCAGGTCGGTCAAGTTTTGGTGCGAAAGGAACATCCAGTTGCAGACAAGCAAATTATCAAGAAAAGTCAGGTGAGCGCTTCAAAAAAGATGATAATACATCAAGATCTTGTAGAAAATGCAATAAGTTGCATGGTTATGCTAAATGCCCAGCATATGGTAAGAAATGTGCAAAGTGTAATAAATTTAATCATTTTACTTCATGTTGTACTTATAAATGTTCAGTGGTAAACAGTGGAAATGTAGAACAGTTTAAAATAGATACAATTTATACAGTAAACTCACTAAATTCAGAATGGTATGAAAATATACAAGTAAACAACAAATATATAAAATTTAAAATTGATACAAGTTCTCAGGTGAATATCATAAATAGAAATACAATGAATCAACTGAAATTACAATTATATACATGTAAGAATATAAGATTGACAAATTTTGATGGATCTGACATCAAATTACTTGGAACTTGTGAAGCAAAGTTAAAATATAACAATAATGACTGTTTAAGTAAGATCTTTGTAGTGAATTTTGACACTGCCAGTATTTTAGGTTACTCAACAGCAGTGAAGCTTGGTATTATAAATAGGGTAAGTTTGGTAAATAAAACTGACATGGTATCAGAATATAGTGAATTATTTACTGGATTAGGTGAGTTAAAATACGAATATGATATTAAATTGAAGGAAAATTGTGTACCTATTGTAGAAAGACCTAGAAAAATTCCATTTAAATTACAAGAGCAAATTAAAAGTGAATTAGATAAACTAGTGAGGTTAGGTGTCATTAAGAAAGTAAATGAGCCTACTGAATGGGTTAATTCTATGGTTGTAGCCAAAAAGAATGATGGTTCTATCAGACTTTGTTTAGATCCACAGAATTTGAACAAATGTATAATTAGAGAGAGATTTAAAATGAGTACTTTTGAGGAATTAGTTGCTAGGATGCCTAATGCTAAGTATTTTTCGGTACTTGACGCCTCTAAAGGTTTCTACATGATAAAATTATCAGAAAAGAGTCAATTATATACAACATTCAACGCTGGTGAATTTGGTAGGTATTGTTATAAAAGACTACCCTTCGGTTTAAACTCAGCACCTGAAGTTTTTAGTAAATGTTTTCATGACATATTTAGTGATATTAAAGGGGTAGAACAATATGTTGACGAATTGTTGATATGGGGACAATCTAAAGAATCCCATGATATGAGATTAAGACAAGTTTTGAACAGGGCTAAACAAGCAGGAGTAAGATTTAACAAAGATAAATGTCAGTTTGGAGTCACTGAGGTCAAATATGTTGGTCATATATTGAGTAGCAAAGGTATTAGACCTGACACAGAGAAAATTAGAGCTATTGTTAATATGAAAGAGCCTACAAATAAAAAAGAGTTACAAACATTTTTAGGAATCATAACTTATGTATCTAAATTCATACCTAACTTATCAGATATTACAAACTCATTGAGAGAATTGGTGAAAAAAGATTCTTTATTTGTTTGGGGTGAGAAACAAAAGGCAGATTTTAATAAATTGAAACAAACCTTAACTACAGAACCAGTTTTAAATTTTTTTGAGATTAATAGTCCTATTACATTATCAGTAGATAGTAGTAGTACGGGGTTAGGAGCCGTTTTATTGCAACATAATGCACCAGTAGCTTATGCTTCTAAAGCACTAACTGATTCGCAGAAATCATGGGCACAAATTGAGAAGGAATTATTAGCAATTGTATATGCATGTGAAAAGTTCTATCAATACATATATGGCAAAGAGATTACAGTAGAAACTGATCATAAACCGCTCGAACAGATATTTAAAAAATCCATGAACGAAACTCCTCTAAGATTACAAAAATTAAGAATGCGTATACAAGGTTATGACTTAAATATTAAATATAGACCTGGTAAAGAACTCTTAGTAGCTGATGCATTATCTAGATCATATGTACAAGACAACATATGCAATCAGGACATTGATGAAAAGGTAGAAATGCATGTTTGTATGATTATAGAAAATTTAAATATTAGTGAACAAAAATTACAAATATTTCAGATAGAAACAGCAAAAGATGAAAACTTGATATTACTTATTAATTATATTCAAAATGATTGGCCTAAATATTCAGATATTCCATTTCAATTAAAGTTTTATCATTCTATTAAAGAAAGCTTATATGTAGCCAATAGTTTGATATTCAAAGATTCAGCTTTGTTAGTGCCAAAATCCTTACGTTTGGATATGTTAAAGCAGATTCATTACAATCATATGGGTTATGAAAAGTGTAAAAATAGGATCAAAGGATTGTTATACTGGCCACATAATTATGTATAAAGAAATAGAAGATATGATTAAAAATTGTGACATCTGTTTACAGTACCAAAAAAGTCATAGTTATGAACCATTAAAATTAAGAGAAGTTCCGGATAAACCGTGGAGTACAATAGGAGCTGATATGTTTTTCTTTAATAATCTTCTTCTTCTTCTTTTCGTGTGAGGTGTGGCCACCTCTGGTGTCAGAGTTAATTAAGCCGCCTCTGGGAATCCCCACAGGCCTCTGACTTGGCTATTTCAGACTTACATTAACTATATAAGTCCAGGTTTCCTCACGATGTTTTCCTTCACCGTTGCCTGTGATGTCCAAGATTAACTTAGAAAGTACATATGAATTTGAAAAATTCACATTGGTACTTGCCCGGATTCGAACCTACGACCTCAAGCACGACAGGCGAGGTCTTAGCCACTGGGCCACCACGACACTTAACACTCTTTAATAATAAAATATTTTTATTAATGGTAGATTATCTTACTAAATATATAGAGCTATGTGAATTAAATAATCAGTCAGCTGAAGAGCATATAAAAGCTTTACAAAAATCATTCTCTAGATGGGGAATCCCTGAATTACTATATACAGATGACGGGGCTCAATACAGAAGTTCTGTATTTGTAGATTTTTGTCAAAAATTTGGATTTATACATAAGACATCAACACCATATTATGCTAGATCCAATGGGATGGTTGAGCGTCACATTCAAACTGTTAAAAGGATGTTAAAAAAAAATTTGTTAGAAAATAAGAATATAGATTTAGCTATGTTAGAATACAGGAATACGCCTATAGATAGTGAGTTGTTAAAGTCGCCTAACGAGATGATGATTGGTAGACAAGTAGCTTCTTTCTTGCCTGTGAGCAGAAATGATTATGAAACAAAGTATAAGAAAATAAAAGGTTATGTACAAAAGAAAAATGAAAGCTATAAAATGTATCATGACAGAAAATATAAGGGTAAAGGAATCACATTCTATAATGGACAAAATGTCTATATTAAAGATAGAAATAAGAATAAGTTAATCCCAGGTAAAATTGTAAAAGAAGGGGATAAAGATAGATCCTATGTAGTGTTATTGGAAAATGGGCAGAAAGTTCTGAGAAACAGATACAATATATTTAAAGGGTCAAAATATAGAAAATTTAATGTAAAAAATACATATGATTATGACGATGAGGATCTGGAATGTATAATACAAAATAATAAAATAAGTGATAATGTAACCAATGTTGATGTAACTGATGATGACTGTGTTGGCAATTTAGCCTTTAGAGATATAGACTATAATAATTGTAGAAAAGATAATATAGGTGACATGGTGGAAAGTAATGATAATTTAAACTTTGAATATGTAAATTGTGATGATGTTGATAACTTTGTAGTCTGTACTGATAGTGAACAGACTGATGTTGGAACTAGTAATAACATTGTAGATGGCAAATCCAAGAAGACTGTTACATTTAACTTTGACAATATTGATGTAGAAAATAGAAAGACTAGTAGTGGTCGAATTGTTAGAAAACCAAATTATTTGCATGATTACTGTAATGATTAATTAAGAAAAGAGAAGGGATGTGAGAGGAGCCTTATAATAATGTAAATGAATGCTCTATGGTGGGTTCACTCTACACTCGACATAGACAGAGATTAGCTCGTGGCTCAGGTACCTATATTAAGTGTAACAAGACAATTATTGTAATAATTACAAATTAAACAACTTAAAGAAATAAGGAGTATTTTATTTATAAAATACCACTTACACTAGCCCTCTCAAGTCCAGAATCTTGAGGACATCCTCCAGTGCAGCGGTGAATAGTTTCGGAGATATGACATCTCCCTGTCTAACACCTCGCTGCAGAAGGACGGGCTTCGAGGTCTGATCCTGAAGTCGAACTGACATGGTGGCGTTTTTGTACAAACACTTCGATGTACCGGTAGTCAATTTGGCACCGTTGGAGAGACTGAAATACAGTCCAAGTCTCTATCGAATCGAAGGCTTTCTCGTAGTCCACAAACGCTAAACAAAGAGGCAGGTTGTACTATTCGGCCTTAAGTATTACCTGCCGCAGCGTATGTATGTGGTCTACGGGGCTGAAGCCTTTACGGCATCCGGCTGGTTCGGGAGGCTGGAAATCGTCAAACTTGCGCTTGAGACGATTCGTGATGGCTCTTGAAAACAGCTTGTAGACATGACTAAGAAGTGAGATGTGCCTATAGTTTTTCAGTCGGGCATTGTCGTCCTTCTTGAAGAAGAGTACCATCACACCCCAGCACCATACCTGTGGCGTTTTTCCCCCAAGTATGAAGGAATCAAACAGCTTCTGAAGCGCCTACTACTGGTTCGCCACTCGCCTTCAGGAGTTCGACCGTAATTCCGTCATCACCCGGTGCCTTGTTGTTCTTAAGCTGTTTCGGAGCCATCCTTATCTCATATAGGCTGACGTCCGTAAGGTCTTTGGATAGTATCGGGTCAATCTAGCTCTAGGGTCATTTGCTAGATTCGCGACGGGTTTACTGGTTGACGTGTACAACTGCCCATAGAAGCTCTCGATCTTCCTCAGAAGCTCCGGTTTGGCGGATACGATACTGCAATCATCGGTCTTCAGTTTCGTAAGCTGGCGCTGCCCAATTGCCCATTAGACAGATCTCTTGCATAGACCTTGGAGCCCTTATGCCGCTCAAATGCGTCTTTTTTTTATACTTTGCCCCACACTAGGAATTTCTTCCTGTATCGTGGGTGCGTTTGCAAACATATAAACTCACATACACAACACCCAGAGCCGGAACAACTATCCGTAGGTCCTACAAATATTTGTTCCGTGCGGGAATCGAACCCGAGACACGCAGCGCAGCAGTCAATCGCTCAACCACTGCGCCAACCGTGTGCCATAATACTTTCGGCATGAAAGCGGTGGAGGTCGTTTTTCAAGGACTTTGAGATCCGTCTATTTAGCTGCCGGTATTTCAACGCATCGTCTGAAGACTGCATGATCATCTCACGCCTCTCTTTCATGAGCTTAAGAGTAGGATCAGAGAGCATTTTGTTCGTATCTGTACGGCGGGTCTAGAAAACTTAGACCCGACCGCATGGACAGCTTCCACAAACCTATCGCTGTATTCGTCCACGGAGCTCCCTAGGCACTTGAAACGATTCTGGAGTTCGAGCTGAAAGGTGTCGGGGTTTTGGATCTGGATCTGTGCTGGACAGAGCGTAGACTTCATCAGTCGAGACCTTTCAAGCTTGATATTAATGTTCAATGTGCCTCTTAACATGCGGTGATCGCGACCGGTTTTCACCGAATTGATCTTGTATCTGACATTATTGAACATTTGCTTCCTGGTTGACATGATGAAGAAGATCAGAAATCATATAGCACTTTTTTGTTTAGTTTTGTCAAGCTTTGGCACCTAATGCCCAAATATTAAAACACTACTCAATTTTAAGTTAAGTCTCTTGCTGTCTCTATCATTCAAAGTCAAAGTGACTGTATCACCACGATACTTAAGCCCTATTTATAAGATGCAAGTTTATTGCCTGTAGCAATAAACTTCGTATAAATAGGGCTTCAGCGGCATCTCGAAATCAAGTGGCGTTTGAATATTTGAGATTTTATACCAGAAGTCCTGTAATAATAAACATATTATGACTAATTTGCACAAAGGTTTCGCCATCTTGTCATCTTCCATACTTTGTACTGAGTTTGGCACGTTTCCGTTATCTTTCATTTGTTTTAATGAATTATCAGAAGATAAATCTGGGGCAGAGGCATTTGAATAAAATGCAATAATGTATTTGATGAAATGATTGTATCATGATGTGGTCAGCATAGGCACCCTAATTGCGTAATACACGATCAATCATAATCTGTTTCATTTCGACAGTTCAAAAACTTTCATTTATCGTAAAATAAAATACATAGTTAGTTTACCCGCCAGTAGAGGAGTTGATGTCGCTTTGTTTTTGTTGTGCATCATGGCGGTGGTATGAACCAAATCAAACAAAGTAGGGTGACCACGCAAAAAAGTCGATAAACTTTTATTGGATTTCCAAATATGATAATTGTTATAGAAAGCGACCAATTTGGAAGTAACACTCGCTCGGCGCACCCGCGGGTGGTTACACTTCTTACCTAACCCATTTGGTCGGGGCGCCACAGGCGACGTGTTTTTTTTAAATCATATTTTAAGTTTTATGTTGCATTTCACGGAGCACATGGCACCCCAACCAAATGGGTTAGGTTACGGTTTTTTTGTGAATACATACAGTGCGTCAATTATAACTTGTCCCGAGAAGCGATTGGTATCACTGTTAATATTAATATAATTAGTTTAAATATTGAAACTAAGGCGTCAAACTGACGAGCAGCACTTTGTGTCGACTAATCGAACTTCAACTGTCGACAGAGGAAACCGCAGCTGTTGACAGAAGCAACTGCTACTGTCGACAAAAGCACCTGCTATAATCTGTCTAAGCTTGGCAAGCCATGGTGCCAACTTGAAGGCAAGGGACAAGTTATAGTGAACAGTCTGAACTACGAGGATAGTATTGCCAAAAAACGCCCACAACAAAAAAAAAGTGTGACACCGGTTATACGAAAACTGATGTTATTTTGTTATCCATTCTGCTGATGAATTAAAGAATATGGAAACTTTAAATAAACTACTGATGCAGATATCTACTACGTTGGATCCAGATGCATCTACTCCAATTACATTCAAATGCCTCTGCCCCAGATTTATCTTCTGATAATTCATTAAAACAAATGAAAGATAACGGAAACGTGCCAAACTCAGTACAAAGTATGGAAGATGACAAGATGGCGAAACCTTTGTGCAAATTAGTCATAATATGTTTATTATTACAGGACTTCTGGTATAAAATCTCAAATATTCAAACACCACTTGATGTCGAGATGCCGCTGAAGCCCTATTTATACGAAGTTTATTGCTACAGGCAATAAACTTGCATCTTATAAATAGGGCTTAAGTATCGTGGTGATACAGTCACTTTGACTTTGAATGATAGAGACAGCAAGAGACTTAACTTAAAATTGAGTAGTGTTTTAATATTTGGGCATTAGGTGCCAAAGCTTGACAAAACTAAACAAAAAAGTGCTATATGATTTCTGATCTTCTTCATCATGTCAACCAGGAAGCAAATGTTCAATAATGTCAGATACAAGATCAATTCGGTGAAAACCGGTCGCGATCACCGCATGTTAAGAGGCACATTGAACATTAATATCAAGCTTGAAAGGTCTCGACTGATGAAAGCGACATCAACTCCTCTACTGGCGGGTAAACTAACTATGTATTTTATTTTACGATAAATGAAAGTTTTTGAACTGTCGAAATGAAACAGATTATGATTGATCGTGTATTACGCAATTAGGGTGCCTATGCTGACCACATCATGATACAATCATTTCATGAAATGTTCGAACACTTCATGATAATGTTTTAATACAAAAAGTGTAGGTACTCTGCTAGCGCGCTCAAACAAATTTCAAGCAAAAAGATAAGCGCTTTGTTTACGAGGAAGTGCTGCCCACTATTAAATAAACGGGCGTGTACGTTTCTCCGCAAGTTAAATAAACAAACTACCGAGTTGATTTCTATGATGAGAGAAAAAGATAACCTCCATTTACCAATTTACAATGTAATATTATCTGAATATCTTAACCTTTGTCCATTTCCTTTTTTACATTAACTCAAATACGCCGCAAAAAGGCGTACTAAATTAACGTAAACAGGACTTGGTGCAGACGCACACACACGTACTACAGCACGCACGACGATCTCCCTGGTAATGTATTTTCTAATGCCAACAAATTGTCGGCATTGCGATATTCTGTTTCTTTCTAATCAAGGTCCTTTTTAGGTAACCGGTATTAAAACGGTAACCTAAATAAAGGTAACCTGTTTCTTCTTCTTGGGTTACCCAGATAGCGGTTACCTAAATCGTAGAGGTTACCAAAATTCTTCGATACCGGTACCGTAATTTATGAGGGTTTTCGGTCCCTGCTATGAACTATTATTACCTATCTAGAAAAATGTTCGATGCTTGAGCGTGCTCCTATGATGCTATCGATTGTCTCTAAAGATATTTCCTTCTGGTCAGTATTTGATTTCTTCTGGAATATCGCTACAAAAGAAATGATGCCGTATCTACTTCCTTGTTTCCAGATCCGTGAATGTGGTTGAATTTTTCGGTTGGCAGAACATACTTTTCTTGGGAAATCATTTTCCATCCATTGGTTGGGATTGATTGTTTGTAATACCTACTAGCTTTGTGTGGACGTGATGGAGAAACTAATTAGTAAGAGAGTAATGGCATATAATATTTCTTTAGCTTTTGTCGGTTCGTCACTCACTAATGTAATACTTACGTTATCTCTTGTGTTTTAAAGACAGTCAGATATTTGTTGGATGGATATCCTAATCTTCTAGTTTGATAGCAAAAAGGTTTACCTAAAAAGTGGTTGTTTCGTAGGTGTACATGATTCATAAACAAGTCGGTGCTTCATACCATTCCATTTGCATCATGTTCACTCCAAACTTATTCAGCCAAAATACGAATTTCTCGCTGAATAACCGTCTTAAGCAAAACACGAATTTTACGTTTCATGTATTCATTTAATTTAGTTGAATTATTTTTGGTTAGAGAATTTATTTTTGGTTAGAAAATATTTTTAAAGATTTGGGACTAATTACCCGAAGCTCCGATTTTTATATAAAGGTTTTCTGTCCTTTGAAAACAGATTTCCGGTCAAATAAAGAAGCAGAAATATGTTAGATATTATAACGAATTTGTCAAAGCGGTGGATGATTAATGATAATTTGGGAAAATGTCCGAGAAGGGACCGCGATAGAGCCGCTATACTGGGGTTGCGGTGCGGTCGTCACAAGCATCTTTTGAAACCCTCCATCAATAATTGCAGGCTTTTAAAAGAGCTTCTGTTACTGAGGTCGAGGCTGAGATCCGACATGTTATCTCATGTTTTACATAACGGAATTAATAGCTTCTGGGAAGCCAGTTGAAATTATTAAAAATATTAATGGATACAACCTATAATAGTTAGATTAGTTACTCAAATTCATAAATAAATCAAATTCATAAATTCATTCGTAACTTTCAAAGAGTGGGTTTAATTATAAGTAGGTTGTCTATTCTATTCTGATAGGTATTTATATCAATTAAGTTTCTTATTTATCGAAAATAGTTTTGTTATATGAAATAAGATATATATTTTTTGTAGATATTAATTATCTTAGGCATATGGCTGAGGTCCGGGCTGGGCGACTCCTTGTTAAGTAGAGGAATGGGTTCAGTCTGTTGGGAATAGCAAATACGATTGATTGTAATAACAAAAAACACAAGTAAACAAACGAAAGGGTTTATTTCAGTGAATCAACACCCTTGCGAAGGTGAGACGGTACTTCATGCCTGAACAGCTGCTCAACTTGTATAAAGCGCAAGTTCGGTCATGCATGGAGTACTGCTCTCACCTCTGGGATGGATCTGCCAAATACCAGCTTGATGCACTTGAGTCGATTGACAGACGGGCCAAAAGGCTTATTGGCAACGATGCACTGGTCGCCTCAAAGCTCCAGAGTCTCGAACTTCGACGCCGAGTTGCCAGCCTGTCGGTTTTTTATCGGTTACATTTCGGGGAGTGTGCGACGGAACTGCACAATTTGATTCCGCCTAGCCCTTTTTATCATCAGACTACAAGACGTACGGCAATGTGCCATCGGTACATGGTGGATATCCCACCCATACGCACAAAGCGTTTTGAAAATACTTTCATTGTGCGTTCAGCGTTAAGGAGTGGAATTCCCTGCCGGCGTCCTTGTTTCCTGATAGCTACAACCTAGGGGTCTTCAAGTCAAGAGTGAATAGGTTACTTCTAGGCAAGCGTGCTCCACCTTCGACCATATCATCACTTAACATCAGGCGAGATAGTGGTCAAACGCGAGCCTATAAAGAATAAAAAAATCAAAGTGTAGATATCTAATATATTTAAAGTAACTTATAATACCTATATTACATCTAAGGTATAAAATAGGGCTATATCGTGAGATGTGAATATGCTTACTTAAAGGCAGTTCTGCGTACCGTGCATCTTTACAAACTACTATTTACACCGACTTAGGTCTAGACCTAGGAATAGAGACAAGAATTGGTCGAATTGCACGTTTTACACGTCTAATAAAGCGTTCCTTTTATACTTTCAAGCGAATCGTAGATTTAAAAGTAAATTATTAGATTTAAGGCAGTTACAGAGATATTTATGTAACTATATATTTTATGTGAAGATTTTTCACGTTGTGGAGATATTTTAAGGAGAATTTTATCTTGAACATTTTCTTGTAGTAAGAAACCTAGGTTCTTTTGATAATAAATTACATCTCATTTGAATGTTATTCAGCAAAAATTCTCCGTATAACAACTCAATAAATAATATTTAGGTAAGTCTAATTACATTACGTAGTTAATTGCACACATCAATTTTGATTAGGCTTAATTACATTGATATTGGCAGAGGATATTGGTAATGTTCATCAACTAAACTAGAAACCTATAAATATTATTCTAGTATTATAAATACAAAGTCCGGTTGCCTAGGATTGAGGTTGCACTACGTCAAAACACTTTTTGAAGAAGCTCAATGCATCAATTCCAATTTTTTCACAGATATTTTTAAATAATGGCAGGTTTTCTGACAAGCGAAGTGCCGAGGATTATTTTTTTAAAATCAACATTATTTTTAAGATCTGCAGATCTATGATAGCAGTCAAGTGTCCAAAACGTACCAAAAATGGAACACTTTTAAAAATTGACTTTTAGAGATACGTAGGGATCTTTTTGCGTTGTTAAACTATGACAGAATGTCTGTTTGTCTTCCTGTCTGGTGCGTAAGGTTATAGTTTCGCGGGTTCCGTGTTGAGGGCATTGTAGTTGTCGGGTAATGGGTGCTGAGGGAGTGAGTCCTATGGGGGCACGAGCAACTATTGTCCAGGTCCGTTGGGGTTCTTCCCCATCAGCCAGTTGGTGAAGCAGTGGACGTAGGTCCCCTAGTCCAGTATTAGGTAGCCGTTCTGTTAAAATAAGAGTTAAATAGGAAATCTTAATAGGAAATTTAAAGTGGTCGGTACATTACTACTTCTTATCTAATAAACATCAAATAAGTAGTGGATCGGAACAAATTCAGAAAAAGTTGGGCAGACATTATGAAACAATGGTTTATGGATTCTAGAAAAACTTATTTTCAAATTGAAATCAAACTTTCCGAATTTAGAACAGAATACTTCAACTGTAACTGTAGGAAAACAGGAAATCACTGTATAAACATTATGATTGAGTATAACGAATACTTGTGGAAAAGTTTTAGCACATTCAATCGTACAAAAAATATGTTAAAACTATAGCGGCAGAAGATAAGAATGAAAAGTCTACTGAATAGGAACTCACGCTAGTCATCCGATCGTAGGCAGTATCTATGATCTCTACAACTCTTGCCGCATTCAAACCTATCACGGACCGGTAGAATGCCGCAAACGCCTCTTTCGTTATAGCACCTGTACCTGAAAGAAAAAAAAACATACCGATGTCGTATTTAGTCAATAGTATGGACGTCAAAACAAATCACAAGCACGCCCCTGGCGTCAAATCAAGAACAACTACGCATTGGCGCGCATTTTCTAACCACTTGCATGGTGGGGACAGCAGAATATGGCAGTTGACTACTGACCGCCTTAGAGCTAAGACGTCGTAGTATCACTGTCGATCCGTAATATTAATAAGCAAGATTGTAACTGTGAGTTGTGACTATTTGAATAAGCCCAGTGTATTGAATAATTTGTGTGATTTCATTTTCACGATTGGTCCCACCTACCTACTGTGGTATTCTGCTAAACAGAACCACGTATTTGTAAGTCTATTTACAATTCATAACATATGATAACTATACAAACCATACCTTCATATCTGTTGATATTTTATCAACTTTTGTAATTAATTTTTATGTTTTCTTTCTATTGGTATCATCTGAAAAGCATACTTTTAGTTATATCTGATTGTTTTAATATCTGAAACTTAAATTACATTGATAATTTGTAATTCTTGCAATATTTTTCAACTGTGACATTTTCATCTGACATGACATCTGTCTGTCCATTTTATTTTTCATAAACCATAGACCGTAACATAGGTAACATGGACTAGACCTCCTTTAAGCTACATTATTATAAGGGTAGCGTAGACTGACCCCTTTGTGAACCGTTTTTATTCGTTCTGGTCTTATTTTCTTAATAGAAATTTGCATTTAAAATTTAGACGATATGACACAGAACGATGAAAAACGGAAGACAGCTTTTTAGTTTTGAAACGGGACTGAACGCCGAATGTCGGTTTATTTACTGAGTAATACGAAGTGGTCTTTTAAATCTAAAACGCTCTAAACCTTAATATCCAGCTTGTGTATATAATATCCAGTAATAATATCTGAAGTGCACTAAAATATAAATATTGTGAGAGATATACTGTGTATGATTTTACCTACGTATCTGACTACTATCCCGTTTCACTCCTGGCTGCCTGCCTTCCTACCTACTGTATGCCTACACAACTGCATACCAAACCGTGTGCCTGAAAGACCGTCGTGGTGTCTGCTCATCTGTCCCTCTCAAGCTTACCACGACTTTTGAAGAGTTCCAGTCCGTCCAGCTGCCTGCCTAACCGATTTGCTACCTACTCTACTGCCTACCTGCCCGATTGCCTGCTTGTCGTCGTGGTGCCCACTCACCCGCCTACCTCGGTCATACCACGGCTTCCAGCCCGTCCTGCTGCCTGGTTAGCTGCCTAACTCCAGCAACCCGCGTCTTGTGAAGCCGGCCCTTCTGTTTTTATACTCGATATCCTTTTTCTTAATTTTAATTTTTAATTACTTTTATTTTATTAACGTAGTTAATGTTAGCTCTCCGGAGCTTACGTTACGCTACACTACCCACACACGATGTCTTAACCTAAACTTTATACTTTAAGCTTCCTGCGTGAGTTTTGTAGCATCCGTCCTAAAGTTAATCGCCAGTATCATGATAATGTGTCAAAAATATGGTTGGTTTTCCATGAAAAAGCCAGTTAGGAAAAATATACTGCCTATAGAATTGCATATTACATTACAAAGTGCTCATATTTTTGGGCCACTTTCATGAAATGTTAGCAGCTGGCTGACATTCACTTTTATGGGATATCATAGCACTTACAAAATGACGGTTTACAGCACGTATTTGTTCGGGCATTTTTCAGTTTCACTGCCCGTACTCGCCGAATGCTAACAACAACGCAACGTAAACATTCACTTGTAAAATAATAATGGAGGAAAATTTTATAGACACGACATTTCCGGATCGATGGAAGGCAATTACGCGGCCTATCAACTTCGACAATCAGATTTATTAAAACAAGATGTGACAAAGGTACCTTCCTACCTCGAAGAATTGATCGATATCGGTATCGATGATGACGTCACCTCTATCGTGGTCGAGGCGTTGTGTGAAGAATAGGGTCATCTTGTCTGCTTGCATGGAGCTGAGCACGGCGAGCGGCTGCTCGTCTTCTAGAACCAGGCATTCTAGATCGTTGCTGCACCGGTTGACCCATCTCGCTGTGAAAGAAGTAAAAAGTCAACAAAACAAATAAAGAAACGTAGCCTGTATAAGTTTGATGTCCAAAGTTATATGACATAATAAGGTTGGATATTTCGGCGTCCGCAGCCATTTAACCCTTTATTGTTATCGTGAACCCTTTCGCTTACCTCACCAGACTCACATGAAATACGTAAGTAAACATCGTATGGTTTCCGCCAAAGAAAATGTTGAACCCGTTTTCTACTGCGGGTAGATCGTAAAAGGCGACCATCCCTCAATTTTTGAAAGCCTATTTAATTCTGATCTGTCGTAAAATCTCATGACACATGATCTGACTGTCCCATCCACGATCACCATTGTCATTGGAATATCAACATCATCATCTTCCTGTCCTTTTCGTTTTATTTCTTCACACCGTCCTGTCCACCGATACGCTTTCACTGACTCCGTTATAATTGGACGACGATTTAATGATTACAGTATAGTGAAATCCTGAAGTTCCCGAAGTGCCCATACACCAGCCGTTGCAATTTTGAGGATCTAATGAACGCCACTGACTGGTCACCAACGGCGCCTAAATTACATTATAACATCGACTCGACAAAAAGAAGTAGAAGCTCATTTCCAGTGCTTGCCTAAGACGGTTGGAAAAACAAATATATTTAAAGCGATTTTGCCTAAAACGTGACTCTAATACAAAACGTTAACGAGAGCGAACGTGAGCTTATTACGCTAAAATGTGGGACTATCGATTGCTCCATTGAAATAGAATGACAGTACAATTGTTGTTGTCCCTCGAGAATGGCGCTCGCCGCAAATAAAACAAACTTTGATCGTGCATGAATTTAGTTAGTGCGGAGAAATATTTGGTTCATATACATATTCAAAGCTATTCCAAGTTTGGGCCCGCTTTTGTGTCGGTGCTTTTAATGTAGGTTCGATGTTTTAACTAGATACGTTTTCTTCTAAATGTGTTGGGCAGAGAAATGGTATTTTATAGAGTTCTTCCATCTAGAGTTATTCAGTAGTAGGCCGAGATCAGGAATTGTGCTCAGGTTGATGACAATAGGCACAATCCCAAGTGACCCATAGGACTTCACCAATCATGACTGGTGAAATATGGCTGTACTACTCATAAAACTTTGCCTAATCCTTCGGGGAATACTGGTGTTTAATGTTATTATGGTGGAAAACTTGTGCAAATGGCATATAAGAACAAACCGAAAATATTGAATAGTCTATACAAAAGTCGCAACAACAACAGATGGTCGTTATAAAAACGAGATAGACTATATTCTAACTAATAAACTTAAATAATTTCAAGACTGCAGCGTCATAAACAACCTTAATTTTAACAGCAACCACAGATTGGTTAGAACTATACTACAATTTAACAGTTTTATGAAAAACAGGCCGTTTAGAGTAAAGCAGACCAATATAATAACACTGACGATTACTGAGAGACTCAAAGAGACACTACATCTTTTTACAAGAGACTCAATACACACAAATCAAGTATAACTACTTTGAAGGGCTTATGACCACGAATGAAAACAGCAAACCAAGGAGTCGAATGAATAAGAAGATGTGGCTATCAAATGCAAAGAAAGAACTACTTAAACATAGAGCTGAGATTTTATTAAGGACTGAAAAGACAAAAAATATGAGATAGGAAATAGCTGAGAAAAGTATTAAAATCAAAGACTACACGAGAAAAGACCGCGAAAGATACTAGGATTACTTGAAACATGCATTCAAAAAACTGGAGATATCAAAAGAGTAGCTAAAGAATTAAAAAGAAAAAGTGATTGGGTACCGAACATTAAGACAGAAACAACAAAAGAGAGAATAGACGCCCAGGAAACCTTTCAATAGCTACTACCTCATCGAAAAATTCACCATATCACCTGGTTCCAATTCTTACACAACTATTCAATGAAATTTTGCTGAGCGAGAAAATACCTTACCAGTGGACAACGTCGACTATAATCCTGCTACACAAAAAAGGGGACAAGAACAACATAAAAAACTATAGACCTATTAGTTTAATGTCCAATGTATACAAGGTTTTCGATAAGGTCATCCTCAATCGATTAACCAAGACGCTTGATGAAAACCAACCGAGAGAGCAAGCAGGATTCAGGAGTAGATTCTCAACTATAGACAACATATACGTTGTGCGACAACTATTCGAGAAAAGCAAAGAATTTCATGTAACATTTTACTGCTGCTTCGTACAGATTATAGTAAAGCCTTTGATTCGCTGGAACACGAGGAGATATGGCAAACGCTTAAAAGCCAAGGCGTCGTAAGCAAATACATCAGAATCCTGAAAAAACATCTACGAAAACAGCAAAGCCTGGATAAAATTAGAGAGAGGGCCAGGAGATAAAAATAGAAAGAGGTGTCCCCCAAGGCGATCCTGTATCGATTATTCTTTTTACAGCGGTTCTGGAAGAGATATTTCGCCGACTAGATTGGGAGAAGTATGGAGTGATCCTCAACGGAGAGAATTTGTTGCACCTGTGATTCACGGACAATTTGTTAATCCTTTTGCCACCCAAAGATGGATTGCTGGTAATGCTAAATAAGTTAGACAGATAAAGCCGCAAAGTTGGTCTAGTCACGAATACCCAAAAAAAACAAAGAAATGACGAAGCAAGAGACTACTGCGTCAATAACAACACCATTGACTATGCCAATGAATATGTCCATTTAGGCCAAATCATTTCACCTCACCTCAAAGGAAATAGATCGACGTATAAGAAATGCATTGAAACAATACTGGAGCCTTAAAGAGATAATGAAAAATAGAGAAATCAACAAGACCTGGGCAACGACTAAAGCCCATAACAGAAAACTAGAAACGTGCCAAAATGTTATGGAATGGAGTATGTTGGGGAAGAGACTATCTGATAAAATAAGAACTGCAAATATAAAGAAACACACAAGAACAACGGATGTTGCTGAACTATAAGAAAGCTCAAATGGAAATGGACAGGACATACAATCAGAGGAAAAGAAAAATGGTCAAAAATAATTATGTACTGGTTTACAAGTCACAAGAAACGAAAACGGGGCTCGGCCATACAGAAGATGGGCGGATTAAACGATGACGGTAGCAGGCGCTACATGGGCAAGAGTCGCTAGGGATAGGGCGAAATGGAAGCATTTGGAGGAGGCCTTTGCCAAGGGAGGGCATGCAGAGGAGGCACACTTAAATTATAAACTATAACATATCTTAACGAAATCTATAGCAATATTATAAAGAGGAAAGATTTTTTGTTTGTTTGTTTGATTGTTTGTTTGTTTGTACCGAATAGGCTCCAAAACTACTGAACCGATTTCAAAAATTATTTCACCGTTGGGAAGCTACTCTATCCCCGGGTGACATAGGCTACTTTTTTATTCCTGTATTCCCACGGGAACGGGAACTACGCGGGTGAAACCGCGAGGTGTCCTCTAGTTGTATATAAAATAATAACCAACCTATGTATTTATTTATACCTGTCTGAATAAAAGGCTTATATATTATATTATAATGTTATTATAGTATATTGTTCTAATTGTAGTTAACTGAAAACAAACCGTCTAAATACCCAGTCCATCAGTCAATTAAGATAAGTACCTACTTCATGTAGGAACGTTCACACAGAACATCCGTATTTCCAGAATCGTATTTAACGGATCGGTCGCAACTGGGGGTGATGTTCACACCGCATTTACAGTACCGTTTCAACGGATCCGTCGCTACTGGGGGTAATGTTCAAATCACATTTAGTCACTATACCATCAACTTTCTTCAAGAATGGATGTTCTTGTGTTGTTTGGTACCATAGTCGTCTGCATCGGAGGGAACAACCTGTAAAACCTGTAAAACGGCCTGCTGTTTATTTTGTCGGCTCGGTATATTTACTGGATCTGTAACACCTACTGTCATGTGTGATCTCGCTCATGCAACTATATACAACAGCATCGAATAAAACGTATACTATAAAGTGGATCTGTAAAACGGAACTCTGTGTGAACGATCACTTAGGCTTACCAAAATGAGCCCAAAGCAACATTTACGTAATAGAAAGGATAAAATGGTAGGCTCTAAGAATCCATTGGGAACTGCCTAGCTACGCCTGAATAACTGACGAGCCTCCCTTACGACCTAGCCAAGCTTCTCTGTCAAAGAATATTACAGTAAAGGTGAAGTATAATCAAGTAGGAACCATTGCTGCTTTGGACAAAGTTAACGTGAAATATAAAAGAGGAAGAAATGAAATGAAAGCATGTATTTTCGTTCGCCCAATGTAATCGTTCGCTGTGATATTTCCGGCAACTCCGTTCGATGTTTCAATTTATTGAAAATATTTTCTGTGAACTATTTCGCGTGAGTTTTGCTGCACGTTCTGTTTTCCTCGAAACTACATGAATGAATGTTTCAGGAGCTGCTTTTTTATTGTAGCTTTCAGTTAGTGTTCAAAATAGTTTGGGAATGGAATCAAATGGATGGAATATTCGTTTATATTTTCGGTGGTCCGAGAAAAGAAAAATTGCTGTGAATTGCCAACGAATGTACTGATGAAGAGGAGACATAGATTTTTATAGTCCAACGCCCTTTGCTCTTTATAAAATATTATATAAACTTAAACAATCCAGTAATTTAATTGCCTCGCGGTTTCAGTCAGTGCTCTACAATCAACACGCAATCAGCAAAACCAATAGCAATAGTATTTTTTTTATAAAAAGTGTGATGACACAACAAAAATGGTTGACATCCGACGCTTGGCGTTTTTTATGAAAACCGGGTAGTTTGCGGTTGAGTGATGTTTTACCCGGAATAGTAATAGTGCGACACAAATAAAAGATTCCGTCGATGAGCGAGTGTCGACTCACAAACCCAACGTTCTACGAAATCGAACTTTTAAAGTTACATTTGTTAGTACATTTAGTCAATTTTTATTCTGCAAAAACGAGCCATCAGAGCGATATACAATCTTCGCCGGCGCGATTCTCTAAGGGAACTATTTAAGGACATTAACATGATGACGGTACCTTGTCAATATATTTACGAAAACATCATGTACGTTAGAAAGAATATACATATTTTTAGTAAAAACAGCGACAGACATAATTATGCTACTAGAAATAGGGACCAATTAATTCAACCAGGTTTCAGGATGGCTAAAGCGTCATCTTTTATGGGGCCATGACGCTACTTTAGCCATCCACAATGTACCTCACCACATTCTAGAACTTAATGAGGCGAAATTTAAAACTTTTACAAAATTTACACTATGCATGCATAAAATTTGCACATATAAGTTGGGGGATTACATAACTAATAAAAATGCTTGGCTCAACGCTAGTACTGTTCCAAAACCACTAGGGCCAAAAAAGGGATAAGTAAAAAGTTCTGAAGTATTGTTGGACCTGTATGAATATATTTGTATTGTCATCATCTGCCTAGCCTTTTCCCAACTATATTGGGGTCGGCTTCCAGTCTAACCGGATTCAGCTGAGTACCAGTGTTTTACATGGACCGACTGCCTATCTGACCTCCACAACCCAGTAACTGGGTAACAGCGGTACCCCTTGGCTAGACTGGTCTCAGATCTCAAGCTTCTGACTACTCGTAACGACTTTCAAAGATCTTCAAATGACAGCCGGGACCAACGGCTTAACGTGCTTTCCGAGGGACGGAGGAAACTTGGTATGATGAAATGGTCACCCATCCACGGCCCGACCTCGTCAAGCGTTGCTTAACCTTGAAGATCGACCCGTGCGGCTGTTATTATTTAGCCACGAGCACCTCCAATATATTTGTATTGTATAAACTTAATTTCTTTTAGTATTATATAACAGCACAGTTGCTGCTGATTTACAAAGTACAACGTTACAAAGGTAGGTAGATTTGTTGGTACAAAGTACTCACATATGTGAGTACTTTGTACCAACTAAATCTACTATTTACTGTACCTATATGTCGTTCGTTGGCTTGTGTGTGCCCTGGCAGTTGATAGTGTATCATGCTCTCCTTAATGTCTCTCTGATAGTGGTACATGTGTGGATCACTCGGTTCCCTTCATGGTGGTGCCGATCCATGTAACACGTTCGTGAACGGGCGCCATTAGTTGGAATAGGTCATAACTTAGCTGCCTCGGCCTGTTTATAATTACCTATTTATTGTATTTTTAATTGTTTTTTTACTCTAGACGCTTTTACGTGCACGTCTTTTTAAATCGTTCTCAATTATATGTATTTTTAAAAGAGTAAGTATGGAGTTTCTTTTCCGTTCTCCACCATAACAAGCTACCTTTAAAAATAAAATGCACAAGTACCTCCTTAATACATTTTGTCAAGGTCTCATTGTAAAAAATATATCATAATATATTATATACAAAAAAAGGAGTTACGTCTGCCAACAAACTGCCTTGTAGTTTGGCAGTGGTAATATTTGAATTCTTTTAGTATTTTTTTCTGTGAATAAACATTTTTAATATAATTTTCACTTTTCTGAACGGACGGTAGGATCAATTATTATTTCTTTAAAATTTAAATATTTGACATTCTTAAGTGTCGCTTAATTTCCCAATTGAATATTATTGTTGATTTTTTTTTCTTCAGCTTACCCTATTAATAGGGATTAATTAGGTGAAGCTAGGTTGAGAGACGATCTTCACAAGGTGGTTGGTAACTTTGTAGCAGCTGGATGAGAGTTACCGAGAGATGAGACGAATGGCGTGCGAATGGAGAGGCCTATTTATGGGTTGTAATTTTATATCGTTTCTGTTGTAAGTTTAATATAAGATAAAATATTGAATGTAGTTATGTTTATGGCAATTAAAACTAAGGTACACAATCGATTTTGTTCGACATAGTTTTGCTTATCAGCCTGATTCAATAATAAGAAAATACGTACATACGTTTTCAATAGCCACACGATTGATTCATTGACTTCGCCCCGATTTCTGAATTAGTTATTTGTAGTTGAGTAGTTGTCAAACTTGACTTTAGGCCAAAACCTGTCACAATTTGGCATTAAAAAAGGGTTTGAAACGTTCATAACTCCAAATACTATATTCAGAAACCCGCACAAGAATGTTGAACAGATAACTAAAAAAAAAAATTTATGGCCTAAAACAGCTTCGATCAATCGCTTTCCAAGTTTTCATCATCAATACATATAATACATCTGTAGAAATGTCGTTTTTGTACATCGAAAATATAAAAAAAAAAATAGTTACAGGAGAACCAACAGAACCCATTTCCAGCATTTTTGGAATTTTTGTCTGTTTGTCTGTTTATTTTTGCAAGTGTTAGAATCATGACTGGAATTCTATATAAAAGTATAGTATAATATCTACCAAGATAACAAGCTTTGAATGTCAAGATGGTTATTGGTTATTTACTGTGTATCAGAGTTCTAATGTATGTGGTGTGTAAGGAAAGGGTTTTATGAATAAAATCACAGAAAGACAAGACTAGGTATTTATTTAAGTAAGGCTTGTCAATTAATACATATTTAGAAGGCTTACTGCCTGTTCGCTAGACTAGTTCTCGTGGGGAAGAAGGGCAACAAACCCCACGGAAGCTCTTTCGTAGTATTTATCGATATCTTTTACAACCACATAAAGTATTTACAATATTATAGATTCAAAATAACAAGGATAAGGCAAAGGACATAGAGTAGCCCTTAAATCAAATGTATAAAAAATTTTAGACGTGGAATTGTTAGTAGATAAATACCACATGGATATCTTATGTTTTTGTGAAACTTGGTTAAAACCAGATAGGATGTTGTTTAATGTAAATAATTTCTCAGTTGCCAGCGCGTACAACAGATCCACAGTGGGTGGTGGTACCCTGATACTTTGTAATAGTCATTTAAAATATAAGGAAAGGAAGGATATCACTGCTTACTCTGTTGATCGCTTGTGTGAGGTAGCATGTGCAGAGGTCGAGGGGCATACTGTCTTGTGCGTTTACAGACCACCAGCATCAAACTTGTCATTGTTTTTGATTACAATGGAAGAATTATTAAGTAAACTTTTCAGAGATAATAAATTAGTTTTTGTTTGTGGTGACTTAAATATAGATCTGTTAGTCAACTCGCCTGAAAAATGTAAGCTCATTTCATTATTTAAATCATTTAACCTAAAATATTTATTTAATGAACCAACAAGAATAACAGCGACTTCAGCTTCTTGCATAGATAATGTATTCACTAATTGTAAAGTAAAAGATTCGTTTTTAATTAGTGGCGTTAGGTCAGACCATACTGGTCAACTAGTATCTTTTGAGGCAAATAAAAAAATTAACCTAGCTAAATCAATTCGATTAAGACCACTTACTAAAAATAAATTAATCTCTTTTAATAATAATGTTTTTAGCAACCTTTGTAACGCCAGTTTTGATTCAAACGACCCCAATATAAATTACGGCACGTTGTTTTCAACAGTTTGCCAAGAATTCAATAAAACGTGTCCTGTAAAAACAGTTAAAGTCAACAATTCCAAATCGAAATTTAGTGAATGGGCCACTGTGGGCATAAGAAAAAGCCGAGATATCTTATATAATTTATATTACGAAAAATCTTTGACTTCCGATCAAGTTTTTCACACTTATGTTAGAAACTATTCTAAAATATTCAAAAGAGTCTGCGCTCAAGCAAAATCTCAAATAATAATTAACAAAATTGGTGCTTCTAATAACAAAATAAAAACTGTGTGGCAATTAATTAATAGAGAAACTGGAAAGATACAACAACGCGATCAGAATGAGTTGTCTTTGAAAATAACTAATCAAACCATTTCTGATAGGCAAGAAGTCGCTGAGACATTAGAAAATTTCTTTACCAACATTCCGTTAGAGGTTACGAAGTCTCTTCCTTCCTCATCTAAATTAGCTGAAGCTCTTCTTAAAGAAAACTTTACTAAGGACATACCAATCTTTAAATTTAAACCAATATGTATTAATACAATTAAAAACGCGTTCAAAAGTCTCAATATAAAGAATACTGAAGACTTGTGGGGGATATCCGTTAGGGTTCTTGGAGATATTATTGACTCAATTGCTCCTGTCCTAACAGGCATATTCAATCAATGTTTGGACAGCGGCACTTTTCCTGACTTAATGAAACACAGTAAAGTAGTACCAATTTTCAAATCAGGCTGTAAGAGCGATCCTTCTAATTATAGACCTATATCCGTGCTTCCAGCATTGAGTAAAATCTATGAAAAAATCATGCTGGAACAGATGTTGTCTCACTTCAATTCAAATGGGATCCTGCATAGTCAACAGTTTGGTTTCACGAAAGGTAGGTCGACAACGGACGCGGGAGTAAAACTCATCAGCCACATCTTGGAGGCTTGGGAGAGGTCCCAGGATGCCATTGGCATTTTCTGTGATCTCTCAAAAGCTTTCGACTGCGTCGACCACAACACACTGATCTGTAAATTACACCACTACGGAATTCGTGGAAAATCTGCTGATCTCGTGCTTTCCTATTTATCAAACAGACAGCAAAAAGTAAATGTTAATGGGGCGACGTCCTCCGGGTCTCTAGTCAAGATGGGCGTGCCCCAAGGTTCAATTCTCGGCCCTTTCCTTTTTCTGGTTTACATAAATGATCTCCCTTTTATGATGGCCAAATTATCGGATATAATTCTATTTGCTGATGATACTTCGCTAATTTTTAAAATAGATAGGCAAGATACGGATGTTTTAAATGTCAACGAAAGTCTAATTGTTCTCTCAAAATGGTTCGCAGCTAACAATCTTTTACTGAATGCGAAAAAAACAAAATGTCTAAAGTTCTCTTTACCAAATGTACCACAACATGACCTAAACTTAAATCTTGACGGCAAAAATCTTGAAGTTATAACGGAAACTGTATTCTTGGGGATTACTATCGATTCAAAATTGCAGTGGGGCGCGCACATTAGAACTCTTTCGGGTAGGTTAAGTTCGGCTGCATATGCAGTAAGGAAAATAAGGCAGCTAACCGATGTAGCTACAGCTAGGTTAGTATACTATGCTTATTTCCACAGTATTATGTCTTATGGCATTCTGCTGTGGGGATCAGCAGCAGACGTTGACTCAATTTTCATCCTACAAAAGAGGGCAATCCGCGCAATCTATAAAATGGGTCCTCGCGAGTCCCTCAGAGAAAAATTTAAAGAGATCGATATATTGACTCTACCTTCACTTTATATTTTGGAATGTATTTTGTATGTCCGTAAAAATCGGGGGCTTTTCAAAACTAGAAGCGACTTCCATAATTTAAATACACGCAGTAAGCACGAAATTGTAATACCCAAATTCAGATTAACGAAAACTAGCAAGTCTTTTCTTATAAACAGTATACGCTTTTATAACAAGTTGCCAAAGTCAGTTATAGAACAGACCGATGGAAGGTTCAAAAACTACATCAAACGTATCCTTATTAAAAAAGCATATTATAAAATCAAGGACTACGTTGAAGATAAAAACATTGGCCTTAGCTCCTTCTGCGCATGCAGCTTCCCTGGTAACTTGTAAACGGCACAAATATGTGGATGTCTCTAACTATTCTCAATCTCATTTTTCTTTCCTTCTTTTAATTAGACTTTTACAATGGTTTTCAAACATCTTTATAGCCCTTTGCTAAGAATAGTTACAGCACTGATAACAAAATTTGTGCCACATGTTAAATTTAGTCATGTAATACTATTTTTATTTACCTTTGTATAGATTCTTTTACCGATTGTTTTGTGAATGTGTGAACATTGTAGGCCTTCTAGATGCTAGTTAACATTTGTTAACTTTTTTATAAAATATATAATCCTTTTATTTTATTTTTTTAGTTTCTTACGACTTATTGTCATAAGTCGGGCCTACGTTGTCCCCCCATGTCTAAGTACTAATGCTGTAACATGGAAATATTGTAAAACCAAACCATTTTTAAAAGAGTAACCATGGAGTTTCTTGCCGGTTCTTCTCCATAGGAAACGACCAACCCGAACCGTGCACCTTTTGTCGACGTTTTATAAGTGCCCATGTAGGCCTATGTGAAATAAAAAATATTGATTTTGATGATTTTGATTTTGAATCAATATAACATATTAGTAATAAAGGCCATAATACGATATAGATACAGCTTCAACACAACCATTAGAAATAATAAAGTTATAATATCAAATAACTTACGTTAGTTTTGTGTAGTCGATCTTACACCAAGTATTATAAAGTAATATACTTCTAAATAACAATATCTGGCCTGTAATGGCTTGTAGTTCACAAAAAAGTGAGTCCACTTATCAATTACTCAATATTTTATAATATCGGTCTATCGTGTCTCAATACGTCCAATGACGTCCAATATGAGAAAATGGCGCGGTATCCCGCCATTTTCTATATTGCTTCAATTAATCTCAAAATTAGTTGAACAATAATCAATTACTATGAATTGAATATGTTTTAAAACGTATCAAGACAATTAAGCAATTTAATATCGCCTATATAGTAATTCGTAATCAATATTCGAAAGAATATTGATATCAACAGACCGTATTGTACTAATTGTTTCAAAGGAATTATAATACTAATATAGCATTATAAAATCCAGGATACATCACAATGATCATCATCAAATCCAGGATACATCAAATTACGTAATCATTTATAGGAATATTATTAACGTGGCTTAAATATAAGTTTAGAGTTATTGCCTGTACACACAACAATATTTACTTAGGTGGGTACTCTTTTACATTTGAAGGCAGTTGACACCACAATAATAATTAAGGTAGGCACATTTGTCGGTAGGCGCTTAATAAATATGACATGTACATTGAGGTAATAATGTACTTATTATCTCAATGGACATGTATGTATTATGTAGCAAACCATTGAAAAATGTAAATTTACGATTTAATGACGTCAAACATACTTCAAATTCTAACACGGCCATACTGACAAATACTTCATCCACGAAATACATATGTAAAATTTAATTTAAATTATTTAATACAGAAAAGTAATGAAAACCATAATTAATGCCATACGACTTCTAAATTTACTTTGTAGCTTGGGTGACTATAGTGACTCAAGATAGAAGAAGTGTTATAAAATTATTATACCCAAATCTTACTAATCATATTATTTTTTACTTTTGTCACATTTATTAAAATTAAATGTTTATAAAATGTGGCAACCGATTTACATTCAGATAAACATACAATGCTACTTGACATCTTAGTCACCTTCAGTCGTACTGAGATTTACCATGTAGCGACCCCAGCGATGCGATTTGCTGAATTGCATATTTTGTTATTTGAAGGAACGCCAGCGCCGGGCTCGCGAGTCGCTTACATACCTTCACCTTGCCACGTCATATTTTACGGTACGAATTGTAACTATTGTGAACCAAATTAAACAGTTTTCATATTCAGTATAAACCAAGTTGCGTATAATTTATCTGAACCCTAAACATAACACGCACAACAATTGGTGACCCCGAACGTTTACAAAAATTAGTTTTTTGTGTTTTATTATTTTTGCGCCGTAAGCGATTCAGTGGCGACGTGGCAAGTGCGCGTTAGAAACCGCGTGAGCGCAAGTAATAGTGAATAGTCTCGAAACCAGTGAAACTCCACTACAATGACTACCCCAACAACAACCGGAGTAGCAGCGGTATCGGTGCAGTCAAGGATACCAGATTTTTGGACGGATTTGCCCAAATCATGGTTCTGCCAGTTCGAGGCTATTATGGCACCGCAGAAGCAGGGTGATTCGCAGCTGTTTGACATAGCAATCGCCAGGTTGCCCCAGGACACAGTGCGGCAAGTTACCGATATAATCGAAGCCCCGCCAGAGTCAGGCAAGTACGCAGCATTAAAGAAGCGTTTATTAGTAATTTATGAGGAAAGCACGGAGAAGCAATTCCAGAGGCTGATAGCGGAAATGGACCTGGGAACACAGAAACCATCACAGCTATATAGGGCGATGGCGGCTTTAGCCAAGAATTGCAACGTGACAGACGAGCCACTAAAAAGGTTGTGGCTGAATCGTTTACCCCCGGGCGTGCGGGCGGTCCTGGCAGTGACCGGAGACACGAAACTAGAAAATCTCGCTGCAACGGCAGACAGAGTGATGGAAAACATAGGGACCGGTGAGATCGCGTCAATAGCACCGAGCACATCGGATTTGACTTGCGACTCAAAGACGGATTTGGCCAAGCATCTCAGCGTATTAACTGTGGAAATGAAAGAGATGCGTGGGGAAATTAATGATATCAGGAAGCGAAACGGGAACCCGGGACAAGACCGGAGAGGGCAGCAATGGCAGCAGGGGCGCTACAGGCCCAGGGGCCAGTCAAGGTCGTATCGCACACCGAGTTCTCCGAATTGGCTATGCAGACACCACTTTCGTTACCGGGAAAATGCGCGGGCGTGCGAGTCGCCGTGCAATTGGTCCAAGAAGCAGCAGGGTGCGGAAAACTAGAGGCGGTGCAGTCATCATCGGTGGGAGATTGTACCGCGGGCAATCACCGACTCTGCGTGCGAGATTTAAGAAGTGGTATTATGTATCTAGTGGACACAGGTGCTAACGTATCAGTGATACCAGTGAGTAAAGTGAGAGGCAACAAAGTTAAACGTGAGTGTTCGTATAAGCTGTTCGCAGCGAATAACACTGAGATAAAAACTTATGGTGTAACTAACATAGAGCTTAATATAGGTTTAAGAAGGAATTTTAAATGGCAATTTATTGTATGTGACGTAAAACAGCCCATTTTAGGAGCATACAGCTGGATAACCCATATAGAGAATTACTAAAGGAATTTTCCAGCATTACCAAGCCTGTATCGTACAAAGAACCATCTAGTCACAATGTATACCACCACATAGAAACTACAGGCCCTCCAGTTTTCACGCGTGCTAGGCCATTACCACCGCATAGGTATAAATTGGTACAGGAGGAGTTTAAAGTAATGCAGGAGTTAGGAATTTGCAGGCCATCCAGCAGTCCTTGGGCGAGCGTGTTACACGTCGTGCCGAAGAAGGACGGACAGATCAGGCCCTGTGGTGACTATCGTGCACTCAACGCGATCACGAAGCCAGACAGGTACCCGATACCAAGACTGCAGGATTTTACTTATGGGCTAGCAGGTAAGACAATTTTTGGAAAAATAGACATCAACCGGGCCTATCATAACATTTGTGTAGCACCACAGGATATCGAAAAAACGGCGATCATTACTCCTTTCGGGCTTTTCGAGTTTCCGCGGATGTCGTTTGGCTTACGAAATGCAGCACAAACGTTCCAAAGATTTATGAATAATACAGTGTTGAAAAATATAGAATATATAAAAGAAGGCCAAGAAAACTCGTATTTATTTTGTTATATCGATGACCTTGTAATAGCCAGCACCACTGAACAGCTTTTCAAAAAACACCTTAAATTAATATTCGGTAGATTCGAGCAATACGGAATAACAATCAATTTAGCAAAATGCGATTTAGGGAAAACGGAAATAGAATTTTTAGGCTACAACGTAAATAAGGGCGGAATAAAACCACTGGAGAATAAGATTGAGGTTATACAAAATTATCCGCGACCGGAAACAATCGAACAATTGCGACGATTTTTAGGAATGGTGAATTTTTATAGGTCCCATTTGAAAGGGGCGGCGGAAAGCCAGGCGGAGTTAAATAAATATTTGCACGGGGCCAAAAAGAAAGATAAGTCAAAAATAGAGTGGGACGATACAACAGTGGCCGCGTTCGAGAAGTGTAAGGCAAGCCTAAAAAGCGCCATTACGCTAGCTCATCCGGGAGAATCAGGCAAATTGGCACTAATGTGCGACGCATCAAACACTTGTGTGGGCGCAGTTTTACAACAGGAAACAAAAGGTAAATGGACACCGCTAGGGTATTTTTCGAAAAGACTATCAGCGGCACAACAAAAATACAGCACGTACGACCGCGAGCTGACAGCAGTGTATTTGGCAATTGTCCATTTCAGAAACATGGTAGAAGGGCGCAAACTAATAATTTTTACAGACCATAGGCCTTTAACATACGCGTTTACAAAAATAGGTACGGATAGAGAAACACCAATGCGTACACGGCAGTTATTGTACATCAGCGAATTTACGAGCGACATACAATACGTCACCGGCACCGATAATGCGGTTGCTGACGCGCTATCACGAATGGAGTCCATTACTTGTGACAGAAACATCGATTACGACGAAATCGCAAAGGCACAGGCAACAGACGCTCAAATGACACACATGTTAGCAAACTCACAGGGCAACATTGTTTTAGAACAAGTACATTCTCCATTATGTAAAAGAAAGATATATTGTAGTATTACAAAAGACATGGTAAGGCCATACATTCCGTTACAGTTCCAAAAGACTGTTTTTGACACGGTTCATAATATAAGCCACCCAGGCGTTAGGGCCACACGAAAGATGATCACATGTCGTTATTTTTGGCCAGACATGAATAAAGACATCGTCAAATGGGCGAGATCGTGTATACCATGTCAGAAAGTAAAGGTACACAGACACACAGTTTCAAAATTAGGCACATTTCCGATAACAGAACGATTTGATCACGTACACGTAGACATAGTAGGGCCACTACCGACCACACAAGAAGGTTATCGTTATTGCGTCACCGTCATAGATAGGTTTACTCGTTGGCCGGAGGCATTTCCTGTCAAAGACATTACTGCAGACACAGTAGCCAAGGCGATCTATGAAGGATGGATATGTAGATTCGGGTGTCCTAAAACTCTAACCAGCGATCAGGGCAGGCAGTTCGAGAGCGAGATTTTCGGCAGTTTGATGAACATGTTAGGGATAAAGAAAATACGCACGACAGCATATCATCCACAGGGGAATGGTATGGTAGAAAGAATGCATCGTTCTCTTAAGGCAGCAATAAAGACAAGACTGTTAGGAAATAGGTCATGGGTTGACGAATTACCGACCGCATTGTTGGGACTTCGTGCAGTTTGCAAAAGCGACCAAAATGTAAGTTCGGCAGAATTGGTTTTAGGACACACGTTGCGTTTACCGGGCGATTTTTATCACGAGGCAAAGGAATCACAAGTAGGACATCTGCCGACATTCGTAAGCAAATTGAGAAACATAATTAATGACATGCGCCCACAGTCACGAGCGGATAGCGGCTCGCGGAAAATATTCATTCACAAAGATTTGAAAACTTGTACTCACGTATTCGTTAGGAATGATATGGTAAGGAAGCCATTGACACCGTCGTATAGTGGCCCATACCAGGTCATTAGCAGAAGCGAGAAGACTTTTGAAATACAAAAGGACAACCGTCAATCAACCGTGTCCATCGATAGAATAAAGCTAGCATATATTATAAACGACAATACTGTGCCAGAAAGCGTAGGAAATAAAATCAATATAGAAACACATAAACAGCAGGTTGAGCAAAATCCGCTACCGCCTATGAATAGAACCACGCGCTCGGGTCGTGTTATCAAGAAACCCGTGCGATTTTTGCACAACTAGCAAAAAAAAATTGTTCAGTTATGTTGTAAGATTAAGGTATTTCTTGTACAATTCACTAATAACAGTGTCACATTGAAGTAAAGAGCATATAAATTGTAAAACATGGGAAATACACCAAATAAAGAATACGTTGCCATAGCCCAAGCCCAGGTAGTAGCTGGACAACAATTAGAAAACAAAATGAATTATTTTGGGATAATACTTATCATCATCGCGGTAATATTGGGCATTTTGTTATGTTACGCAATTAAGAGAGGTTGCATAGGCCAATTGAGAAATTGGTTGAAAAAGGAAGTAATTACACTGACGGGGGCAACGGTAGTGCCTGCACATATGGCCAATCCGGCAACCGCAGGAACTGCAGCAAGTTACGTGTAAAACAGTGTCCACAAAAAGTGAATTGTGCAAGAATCATCAGATTAATGTAGTGTGTTATTCAGAGAGCTCGTTCGCTGACGTAGCAAGCGAGCAATGTATTTGTTATAGTGAACAATGTACCGTTACAGTTATAGCTGTGATTTTGTATTATGATTGTATTTTATCTAGGGATGGCGAATTTTTTAACTGGCGCTGTCATAGCGGAAGCTAGCCGGCCTTTGTGGTGTTATTGATTATTACAGAGTGGACGTTATGACAGCTACCCTTAAACTCATGTGATTTAGTACTAAGTAGGTATATGTTATGTAAAGACGGCTCCGAAACACTCGACAGACCGCACGTTGTAGATAAGATAGCGTGTAAGCAATATTTTCGCCATATTGTATTGTGTAAGTGCTGTACGCACCATTGTAAACCTAATGTATATCAAAATTTAAAATATGTTAAATTTTTGGAGAAAGGGGGGGTGTGATGTAGCGACCCCAGCGATGCGATTTGCTGAATTGCATATTTTGTTATTTGAAGGAACGCCAGCGCCGGGCTCGCGAGTCGCTTACATACCTTCACCTTGCCACGTCATATTTTACGGTACGAATTGTAACTAAGTATTGTGAACCAAATTAAACAGTTTTCATATTCAGTATAAACCAAGTTGCGTATAATTTATCTGGACCCTAAACATAACACGCACAACAACCAGATAATTTGACATGTCAATCACATTCACTATCTGCAGGTGAGATTTTTCAGATACCAATTTAACGATTTATTAACGAATGGTTGAGCCAAATAAATGGAACAGCGTCAGAACGCTTTCACTCGCTACCAGTGAGACTAAATGGTGTTTAGTAGCGAATATTTGAGCCAAATAAATAGACACGCCAATCGCTTTCACCCGCTACCGGTGAGACTTCATGGCGCCAAATTAAAGGCCTAGTAGCGGATATTTGAGCCAAATAAATAAGACACGCCAATCGCTTTCACTCGCTACCGGTGAGACTTCATGACGTCAAATATAAGGCCTATTAGCGGATAAGTTACAACTATCATTGTAGCATAAACATGCCGATTCCATTTACCGAATTGCAGTAAGTTCTTTTTTATATTTTAATAAAGTATCTTGACCAATGTCAAAATAAATGGAAAATCAATAATTCAATATTATTTTACCAACCAACACAATACATCGCTCGGTCAATCTGACAATATCGTTGCAAATTTCATTGAACGAACATATTTTCAGTTTTTTTTTTTTAATTTGATATGGGTTTGCTCTTGACTCTAGTCTAAGTCATAGGTGACAGAGACAGAGTCGACGATGGAATGAGCTTACCCAGAAGGAGCCTGTTTACTCTAACTTTGAAGAGATTCTGTTAATATTTTTTTACGGATTTTGATGTTAACAAATTATCAACTTTTAATTTTAACTTCCATTCATTATTATTGCAATTGTCTCCTTAAAATCAGTTGTACAAAATATTGGGATCACCGTAATTTAATATTTACCAGAAATAAAACCAAAATCATCTCAATGGGTACAAATAAAGGCAAAGATAATTTTTCTTTTATACCATGCAGATGACGGCCTGACATTATTATACCTCTTCTCTGTCTCTCTCGTGCCATCTCATTTTACAAACAAACTACTCGGTAAATAATATCAAAGCGGTCTATATTTTTCTAAATATACTTTTAATTTCTATAGTTTTATTCTACACGGCAATTACTTAATTTCTTTTCAAGACTCAAAGACAAGAAGTTACTTATAACGTAGCTGTCCCGATTGAACAAAACTATGTTAGATGTATGGTCACAAACAAACACATCCCCAGAAATTCACACACTGGTGTTCTTGTCAATCAACCTTTGTTCCTAGCAAAATAAATTATGTGGGTATCCACACTAAGGTACCCACATAAGCTGTTAATTTGTTGTAGCACTTTTGCTTAGTTTGCAATACATTATTATAATTCTACCTCTGTATGCCATTAGATCATGATTTATTTATATCAAAATCTGGATCACGAATAACCTTAAAACTAATTACTTAAATTTATTTTCAGATCGACCAAAATGTCGTCAAGAAAATATGAACTGGATTGTATATGTCGGGTTTAGTCAATAGTACGGACGTCAAAACAAATCTTAAGCACGCCATCTGGCGGCAAAACAAGAACAACTACGCATTGCCGCGCTTTTACTTAAGCGCTTGCGCGGTGGGGACGGTGGAATAGAGCAGTCGAGTACAGACAGCCTTAGAGCGAAGACGTCGTAGAATCTGTGTCAATCCGTAATATTAGTAAGCAAGATTATAACTGTGACTATTTAAAAATAAACCCAGTGTATCGAATAATTTCTGTGATTTCATTTGCACGATTGTACCCAACGACCTGCCCACACACGATGTCTTAACCTAAGGAAATTCATCTTGACTTCCCGATGGTTTGCATCTATCGGCCAGTCTTGATGCGACATATATTTTAATATTTTTGAAGAGTCGAATATTTATTTTATTAATTAATACAAACTATGAAAATAATTTTGCTACGGCTTTTGCCGTAACTACTATTCGATTTTAATTTTGCCAACATTTTTGAACAGAGCAGACAATATTTTCTTGTAAACGTGAGAATATTGTATAAAACTGCAATTCTACATACATTAAAAATAATGATTCTTTGCAAATCCTTTGTACCTCTTAAGTATGAAAATTGAGTTGGGTACACTTTAGTAAAAATACCCTCTGGTAATCAAGATATTAATAAAAATTCTAGGCAAAATTGTTAAAATCTCATAGTACATCATAAATGAAATAGCATAAAATAATGTACTGTTAAATAACTAATTTTGACATCTTGAATCATGGAGAGATCAAAATGTTAGGATTTTATTTCAAATAAATAAGTCATAACTACCAATTTTCTGGTAATTAAATTAAAAATCTTCTTAGGAATTATTGTTTTACGGCATATTCAAACATATTTTTATAACACCAAAGATATTCAAAATTCACAAACATTCAACAGTAAAACAAACAAATACTAAAGTATCACCACCTTTAGCTACTTCGTGCTGTAGCTGCTGGCTTGATGTCCATACCTAATCAGACTGACGCTCTGACAATAATTTGCAGACTTGCTGACCCACTGCTTGTAAGGTAGCTAGAAGAACCGCAGATCCGATGGTCGTACAGCTTCAAGATCCGCAAGCTATGCAGCTCGCAGTGCCGTCGTCTGGGGCGGCATCGCGAAGTCATCGTCTTGGTGCGAGTGGAGGCGGCGACTCGTTGACACATTGTTTATGAAAATTACAAAATGAAATCCATAAATATCTGTGTGAGCTAGAGCAGAATCCCACTTCTGATGTTAGAATCGTGACTGGAATTCTATATTTATTCCTGTTATTTGGATGCCACCGAGGAACTTTTAGATAAACTTGAGCGTTTGCAAAATTTATGTATTCGTTTTGTTTTCAACCTTAAAAAGTATGATCATGTTTCAGAATTTCACAAGCTACTCAAGTGGCTCCCTATTCGACTTCGCAGGAACTCTCGGATATTGTGTCTATTATTTAACATCCTTCACAATTCTAAGACGCATTCCAACCTCCGAGAACGCTTCTCCTACTCCCGGCCTTCCGATGCACTTTGCAGGAAGCATCTTAAAAATCTCCTTAATATCCCTTCCCACACTACTGACTTCTACTCTTACTCCTTCACTGTGAACGTGCGTTTATGGAACTCTCTTCCGCCTGACATAAGGGACTGCCAAACTCTTACAGTTTTTAAAAGAGAAGTGAAAAGACACTACCTGTCCATTCCATCATAATTGCATATATTTCTGTATTATTATTATTTTATATATATTAGTAGGTAGGTAGTTATTGTTATAATATTTATTTTATATATATGTATGTATATGACAGTTTATCCTATCGTATCTTATTATATTATATTTAGCTCCGTTATGTTTTATGTGTTTATTTTTCCCTTCTACACACGTTATCTACATCTCTTTTTTTCATCTTTCCTTTCGCAGGTATGCTGGAAGAGATTTCATTAGAAATAAGCATCACCTATGTACTTATTTTTCTGTTCCTCCTTCTTGTCTGTATAAGTATGTGTGCATAAATGGTTAAATAAATAAATAAATAAAAGTATTGGTATCTACCAAGATAGCAAACTTTGAATGTCAAGATGGTTATTGGTTATTTACTGTGTATCAGAGTTCTAATGTATGTGGTGTTTAAGGAAAGGGTTTTATGAATAAAAGCACAGAAAGACAAGACTAGGTATTTATTTAAGTAAGGCTTGTCAATTAATTCATATTTAGTAGGCTCATTGAGCTTACTGCCTGTTCGCTAGACTAGTTCTCGTGGGGAAGAAGGGCAACAAACCCCACGGAAGCTCTTTCATAGTATTTATCGATATCTTTTACAACCACATAAAGTATTTACAATATTATAGATTTAAAATAACTAGGATAAGGCAAAGGACTTAGAGTAGCCCTTAAATCAATATTAGCATATTAGGAATAAAGGTCATAATACGATATAGATACAGCTTCAACACAACTATTAGAAATAATAAAGTTATAATTTCAAATAACTTACGTTAGTTTTGTATAGTCGATCTTACACCAAGTATTATAAAGTAATATACTTCTAAATAACAATATCTGGCCTGTACTGGCTTGTAGTTCACAAAAAAGTGAGTCCACTTATCAATTACACAATATTTTATAATATCGGGTCTATCGTGTCTCAATACGTCCAATGACGTCCAATATGAGAAAATGGCGCGGTATCCCGCCATTTTCTATATTGCTTCAATTAATCTCAAAATTAGGTGAACAATAATCAATTACTATGAAGTGAATATGTTTTAAAACGTATCAAGACAATTAAGCTATTTAATATCGCCTTTATAGTAATTCTTAATCAATATTCGAAAGAATATTGATACTAACAGACAGTATTGTACTAATTGTTTCAAAGGACTTATAATACTAATATAGCATTATAAAATCCAGGATACATCACAATGATCATTACAAATTACGTAATCATTTATAGGAATATTATTAACGTGGCTTAAATATAAGTTTAGAGTTATTGCCTGTACACACAACAATATTTACTTAGGTGGGTACTCTTTTACATTTGAAGGTAGTTGACACCACAATAATAATTAAGGTAGGTAGGCGCTTAATAAATATGACATGTATGTATTATGTAGCAAACCATTGAAAAATGCATTTTAACGTTTTTATGACGTCACACATACTTCAAATTCTAACACACGCATCACGTAAAATGTATGAAACCTATGTAGATAACTTATATACATAAAAATTGTGCTTGAAGTATTACTTAGTTTCATCGCAATCGGTTTACTCTATCAAAAGTTAGAGGAATTTAAAGTGTTCAAGAAGTAAAATATCGTGACATACGTAATTCAGTTACTCGGACTGTTGAACTCTATATTCGATAGATGGCGTTGGGCATTTCATGTAATTTATTGAATGATGGTGTTATATTTTCCGCGGCAGAATGACCATAGAAAAAAAAATTGTAGGTAGTTCGGATCCCTAAAACCCGCCCGCCGCGCCCCCATGCGGTGACGCAACGTATCAGGGGGGTCAACTCTCTATGTCAAATCAACAATATACCATCAAGGCTTCATAAAGGGCTATTTCAAGTGAGGCTACAGTAAAAATAATAATTCGGTACCTAATAATGTACGAGACTAAAAAATACATTTTATGAGATTTTAGGTCTCTCATCATAATCATACTAATGTCAATAAAGACGTTGACGTGCGTGCAATGTGATTTGTAATTTCGCTGCCGCTGTCGCCCTTCTGAATAGCCTAATGAAAAACGTTTGAGTTCGTTCGATAAACATTCGAGTTCGAGTCCCAGCTATGGATAGGTATTATTTAACTAAAAAGGAGGAGGTTCTATGTTCGAAATTATGTTCACCGATATCGTCGTCAATTGTGATCCGATTCTGAAAATTCTTTTCTTTTTGAAAGTGTATGTTCCCAAATTAGTTCCATTTTAATTTGGATTAGATCAGATGTAGAACTTCGGAGATATACAATAGAACTTTTCATTAAACGGCGGCTAATTTCTCGGGATTGCTGCAATCGCATGTATTTTTATTGTTTATGGCATTTTATAACATAAAATTCGGTTGATATTCGGGTAATCTATTCTGGCATTATATTTATTTATTATAAGGTACACCAACAGCATTACATACAAAACAGTTTGTAGTAAACAAAGAAAAATAAAGGTGCTGGTATGTATGCCTATTTATTACAGGTATACGCAGCTTACACCATTAGGTCAGAAACACTAAATTATTAAAAATATTAATATATATATATATATTAATCTAAATTAAAAAAAAAACATAGTAAAAATAAAAATAAAAACATACAAAATGAAAAACACACAGAATAAAAAAAAGAAAACGAAGTAGGATGTTTATGTTCGTAATAGGACTAAGTTGAAGTATTTGCGCAATCCCGTACCTCCGAGATTGCTCTTCTAAACTTATTCAGTGAAACACCGTGTAAGTCAGTATCTGGTGTTGTACAAAAACTATTATAGTTTCTACACATGCGAAGAAGTGGAGCGTTGAGGCCTAGGTTGGATTTGCGGAATGGAATATGGAGTAATTTTGTGACGGGATGTCTGGGCAGTTTTGAAGGGACTGAATATTGGATACATTCTACTAAATCACTGCACTTAATAAACCCATTTGCTACTTTGGGCGCACGGTTGGCGCAGTGGTTGAGCGATTGACTGCTGCGCTGCGTGTCGCGGGTTCGATTCCCGCACGGAACAAATATTTGTATGAACTACAGATAGTTGTTCCGGCTCTGGGTGTTGTGTGTGTGAGTTTATATGTTTGTAAACGCACCCACGGTACAGGAAGAAATTCCTAGTGTGGGGCAACGTTTTAAAAAAAAAAAAAAAAAAACTTTGTAAAGGAAAATTAGATCACGCGTACGGCGACGGTCACGCAGTGTCTTTATTTTGAAAAAGTGTAGGCGCTGTACATATGGACAGCGTTGACTAATTCCCCTAGATATAAATGCAAGATGTTTAGTGAAAGCTCTTTGAATTTTTTCAAGTCTTTGCGAATGAACAGCGTAGAGTGGGTTCCAGGCGACACTGGCGTATTCCAACCGACTTCGCACTAGGGTGTTAAACAAAACTATTTTGATTTTTGGTTGTTGGAAGCCTCTTGTGTTGCGTTTAACAAAACCCAGCATCTGTGCAGACTTCTTTACGAAGTAGTTGATGTGTGGCTTGAAGGAGAGCCCATCATCCACCAGAACCCCTAGATCCCGGATTTATCCAACCTTTGCCAACAAGGTGTCGCATAGTGTGTAGGTAGTTGGGAATGATGACTTTTTTCTAGAGAAACGGATGTGAAAGCATTTTTGGGGGTTTAGGGTCATATTGTTGGTTTTGCACCAATTTTCGACGTTTGTTAAATCGCTTTGAATAAGCGTGATGTCTTCAGGCCCAGTGATTTTTTTGTAAATCTTTAAGTCATCTGCAAACAACATTGTTTGACAGTGCTTGATATGATTTGTTATGTCAACGGGCCAAGGTAAGGTAAAGGGAACCTTGGGGAACACCGGAGCGTGCATGAAATTCGTAAGAAACATAGCCATTGACAGCAACGAACTGTGAACGATTAACTAGGTAGGATGCAAACCATCTCAACAAAGATCCGCGGACACCACTAACCACAAGTTTTGCTATCATGTGTGGATGACTCACCTTATCGAATGCGCTGCTGAAATCTGTATATATTGCATCGACTTCGTCTCCTCAATCGAGCGCTTCAGATATGTCGGATAAATATCTAACTAAATTAGTCTCTGTGGAACCTTCAATTCGGAATCCATGTTGGCTATTGGAAAGCTTAGCGTCCAAGTAGTTGGTAATGATGGGACAAACGAGACACTCAACAAGCTTTGAAAAACATGATAGGATGAAAATAGGCCTGTAGTTTTTATTATTACTGGAGTCGCCTTTTTTGTGCACCGGCACGATCCGAGCCTTCTTCCATTCTTGTGGAAATACTCCCGAATCTAAAGATCGATTAAATATTACACACAGTGGCTCTGCAAGTGCTCTCCCACATGATTTAACAAAAACTGGTGGAATACAATCGGGACCAGCACCCTTGGATGTATCAAGTTTCTTTATCTTCGCTAGAACTTCTTGTGGAGAAATTTTTATGTTACTAAGCACTCCGGATGATTCTTGGATGTTTGTTTTGGTACTGCCATTTGGGTCGAAAAATGAGAAGCAAAAAGATTTGCAATGTCATTACCACTATTAGCTACTACATCGTCCATGTGCATTCTGGCTGGAATCACTGATTTACTGTTTCTTTTATTTTTAATGTAACGCCAGAATAATATGTGATTTTTTGTTATTTCGCTCTCAATGTGTTATTTATAGTCACTATAGTTTTGGTTGATCATTGTATGACAACGGCTTCTTAGTAAATCGTAGGTCAACTTGTCTCGAGGATTATTGTATTTTCGAAATTTACTACGGTACTTTTCTTTTTCGGATAGTGCTTTTATGAGAGCTTTACTAAACCAGGAAGGATATTTTGAGTTTTTACAATTGTGTTGAGGTATGTGCTTATCGATCAACTCTTTTAATTTTGTGTAGAATACAGAAACTGAATTATTAATATCATTGGAGAGCGAAAATTCTAGATCCCAATCAATAGCTTGCAGGTCACACATCATTTTTACATAGTCACATTTGTAGAAGTTTGGGCGAATGTTGTTATTTGAACGCAAACATTTAATATTAACATGTGATATGGAAATGATTAGGGCAGGGTGTTTAGGATCAAGTCTATAAGAAGGTCGGATGTATGGGTAACATAAAGATTACAAATATTACTTATTACTAAATCAAGTGTTCTTTTATCATAGTGTAATGTCTAACGGTATTCTGTTGTGGGGAAATGCCGCCGATATCCAGACTATCTTTGTTTTGCAGAAAAGAGCTGTTCGATCAATTTATTATGTCTATAAAAATATAAATTTGTTTAAAAAATACAGTGATATCCATAAAATAAATACTAGGAACAAATTTGTAGTACCTACAACAAGGCTCAAGAAAATAGGTGGCTCGTTTAAATGTCAATGTGTACGCTTTTATAATAAGCTTCCAAGCCACGTACAAGATCTAACTCTTAATAAATTCAAATCTTTCATTAAACGTAAGTTGTGCCAGAAAGCTTTTTATACAACTAAAGATTACAATGAGGACAAAAAGGCTTGGGATTGAGCTGCTCCAATAAATTTTGTTTTTTTATTATATTTTGCACCATGCATTTTGTTATTATAATTTTTTATTTTATTTTTGGTTTTCTTGCAATGACAAGTATATTTACTTTTTAAAGTATTATATTATTTTATTTTTAATTATTGTGTATTTGGAGACTCTGTAGATCATTTTTTTTTTGATTTAATTTAATTTTATCTTAGTTTTTAATCATGGTCTGGCAGTTTGAGTAGTTTATGCGGCCTATCCGAATGTCCTTTCTTTGGTATTGTTCGTCGAATCGTTGAGCTCCTTAAATTCTGAGTTGAGCTGCTCGGTTATTGACAAATGCGTGCACTGACTGGACAGGTCCACTCAATCTGGCTGGTTCTTTCCTCAAAAGACCATTTCAGACATTAGTCTACATGGTCTTCACATGATCTAACCAAGATTTTGTCAGGACTTTAAAAGAGACTGTGACCTCTGAGTTTGTTTCGGCCTTTCTTCTCAGAGTAGTCAGATAGGAAACGCCGACCTCATCTAGTTTTAAAAAAATATATTCGACATGTAAAAGTGTTTGTACAAACCAACTTACAGAAATAAAATCATTTATCATTTATCAATGTTACAAACGCAGTTAAATTGAAAAAGACTGTTAATTGATAGAAAATCAATAAAAGTATCCCCTAAAGTATTATTACAGTTCTTAGGACTAGTATAGGTTTGTCCATCTAAAGGTGACCAATTAATGAATCCGAGATTTTTTTAGCAGTATTATGGCATAATATATCGCGACGGTAAACAGTATACCTAGAATCAAACAACTCACTATTCAGGATGTTTGAATTCAGCCAAGTCTCAGTAAAAGCTATTATATTATAATCGTTCAGCAAAGTATTTTGGTACAGTTCGTTTGTTTTCGTTCTTAAGCCTCTTACATTTTGGTAGTAAATATCAAGCATTGTGGATATGATTTTAACCAGAAACATTGTCTGAGTAAGGATTGGGGTGATAAACTAAACTATTGAGCTATTCTTTGGTTTTGAGTAAAGCTAAGCTTTCCACGTTGCGTATCGCAGCGTGAGTAACGTCTTTACGCACAAACACTCCTCCATTTCGAACCCACACAAACTTATAGCCCAACTCCTTGGCTGACTGCCTTGTGGCAGCATGCAGCTGTTTGTTAGCTGGACAAAAATGCTCCGACACGTACACTGGCGTTTGATCTCCTCCTATTCCCAAATGTTTAGAGTTGAGCTTTTCTTGGGGTTGTTTTTTTTATTGAAATTCACGACTGCTACTATCAATATATACTGTCAATACGTGTGTACGAATTACAGTTGAGCATGAGTAATTCTGCGAAAAAAGAGCTTTAGTCTAGACAAGGCATTCTTATCTTATGCAGCGTCTTCGCATGTGCTCTGAAACATCAAGTGGTAAGCACCAAGCATTTCATGTGCTACTTCAAAGACACATCTCTATATCTTAACTTCCTTTTCTTCCTTAAATGATTGATACGTGTCCCATCCTTCAAAGTGTTGCTCAAGTTATGGATCCAGATTGGAGACCAGCACCGTAATTGCGTAACTGTTTGGACACCCCGCACGCACGCTCCCTTTCATTTTAACAGCTCAGCAGTATTCATTGCGTGTTTCACGCTATCGAGTAAATGGATTTTTGAAAATGCAAGCAATGGAAGCAAAGCTCGCGTGCGCCATTCTTGAAGTGAGGCCATTAGGGTGCAGGAAAAACATATCCATAAGTTAAACTTAGAAACCAGGTCCATAATTCCCTGCTTCGATCTTACCTGGTTTTAATGCACTATCTATATGTTATTCCGGTACCTTACGTGTGCTGAATCCTCCTGTTAATTAGAAATTCGATGTTCCTAGCACGCGGTGCAATAAACATAATTGAAGGTCTGTTTATTCTCATGGCAATCGAATATTCTGGATACGGATCTAATATAGAGCCAAATGTAGGCCGTTCGGCAATATTGTGGTCATTATTGTTTAGCAATTAATTGTTATATTGTTTGTATCTATGATTATTGAGTTTATTATAAGCTCTTATACTCTGCTTATGCTTGGCAACATGCTGGTCCTGCTCCATAATCGTTAGTGCAGACAAAACCAAATTTGTTAATTTATACCTACTCATAGTAATTATATTCCTTTTCGTTTGAAGGCATTAACTCACACACTGTTCCGTAATTGTTGACAAAGGTATTTTTGCAATATTTGTAAGTATGTGAGAACCATGTTCCTATTTTATCAAATTAATTAATTTACCGATTAAAGCTTTTTGGTGAATACGACGAACATCAAACACTATGTTCGTCAAAAATTTTCGAAGCGATACAATTTGGTTGTCTTGCTAATATAAGTCCACACGTACGAACCGAATGTTCCGTGATCGATGTTTGTGTTCACCATATTTGCTCGTTCGTGCGTATACGTCTTAACACTTTTGTATAGGGCCTCTGAGCCTCTAGACAAGTGAAATTCTGTCAACGAAAATGGCGATAGCGATTGGATAAATGTATAGGAATGTCAAACGCTATCGAAATGTCACGTGATCAATGATATACATTTTGGCATTCCGACCATCGCCATCGCTTACATCGAATGGCACTTGTCTATACTCCATTTGAAATAACATTAAGAAAATTACAACCCCTTTTTACAGTCCGTTCAACCGATTTTGAGTTCTATCCCGTAAATATAAGGATGGCATAAAAAGAATAAACCTGTTACCAAAACTAACTGTTTAATACAGCTGCCATTTGTCATATCATCAACGCTATAGAAGTCAAAATCATTTGATCGGGCTGTAAATTAGGCTTATTTACATGTCTAATGTTATCTCAAATGAAGTATAGAGGCTTTGGTTCTTTTGAGGCTTCATGTCTGTATTTGGTTTACTCTTAAGTCCTCAGTATAATGTAATTATAAGTAAGACAACAAAATGAACTGCGAATAAGCGCAAAAAATTGTCACTGTCAATTTCATATTTAAAACAACAGCAGCTGGAAATCTGCTGGATATTCTCTTTTATACAAAGTAAAAACTGCCCATATTATTTATTAAATAAAATAACGTCGAGTTCTCTCATTACCTTCACAGGTAACATTTTAATTACACACGAGTGAAAAAATAGTTCTCAGTTAATTAAGTAGTATCGTTTTGTAAAAATGAAACAACATTAGAAACTTGATATATTAAGATTGAAGTAGACAATTATTTTAGCTCTAAGCTTAATCCTACAAATTAAATATTTAGGATTTTTATTTCGGACTAACTTTTTAGCACGGATTTGATTGGCAAAATTAGAAGAACACAATTAAGAGTCAGGAACTTGTATAGTAGAACACGAATAATTGTCGGTTGGTGCTTTATTTTATAAAGAGTCTAAGTGGCCTTTACGAGATGGATTTAGCCTCTCGTGTTCTTTTCAAAGTTCAGCAATAAAATTACATAGTAATATGAGATACACATATTTCAAATTAATATGTTAAACCTGGTAGTGCTATCACTTACTGAAATATGTGGCCGAAAAAATTCAAAATGCCATTTTTGGGACAAACCCGCCACACAATTCCCTACCACTGGAACTCCAGAAAACCAGAACCAATAGTGACGACGAAAGTCGGTGATTCCCGAAGGAATTATACAACTGTCTTGGATCCCGCAACGAATATAACAAAAAAACAGTGGAGGGGAAGAAGAAACGAAAAATAATTTCGACGCGGGTGTATGTTAGACCGTGTGGGTGAGACCATGGCCGCAAAACCGCGAGGAAAGATAGAGTCATATAAGCTTTTAAGTTCAACCATTACCGTTAAACAAACAGACGAGACGGTCTGATTTTCCAACGAACAATTCTTGATTACCTACAGTTATAACTCTTAGCAATAAATTCATATCTTATAATACAACGAAGAAATGTTTCGATATTTCGCACTTGGCAGTAATTTTATAACATCTATTGTCTGTAAATAAACGGTGAAGGATTAAATTAACTACATAAAATATACAAGTTATATCAGTTGCCAATCTGAAAATCTTTGACCGATTGTGGGCTCAGGTTGGTCACTGTAGAGACAACACCTGGAAAAATGGGACATCCTTGACCCATCCCAAACACGGTGCTATTGTGGAGCCCCTTCACAGGATATGCGCCACCTCCTATCTTGCCCAGCATGCGCAACTTGCACTTTTCACGAATCGAATGAGGCCAAGACCACACACACACACACTACACCACATACCACACTCACCACACCCACACCACACACGCCACATTTTGGTCCGATAAAATTTTAGTCAAATCGATTCTAAAGAAGAAGATTTGAAAGCCATATTAAAATTTTATACCAAAAACTTACAGACTCACCGAAAAATAACAATGAAGCCTAATTGGACATGCCTAATAATATGCTTGTAAAATATTTTTTTTTATAAGAAAATAAAGGTCTGTTTCCCCGACTTTTGAACAATAAGATACCAAGTTCAGTATTCAATGCCTGAATTTTTGTGTCAAGCTTCGAAGTTAGTGTAGTATCTGAGGCAATTATACCCGAATTACTTTCACAAGTGAGGGTACCAGCGTTGTTTTACTCCATTCTGTGGCAAGTAGGGGTGTATATATATTCGTGTTCTTACGTTTTAAAGCTCACACATACAGAACACACTCACACACACATACACACACAGTACACGCACTACTACACACACACACAAAATAACTACTACTATAGGTTCTGGGTCATATAAGGTGAAAATAACGCGTCACCCAAACGTCCTGGGGTGCGTACCCCATGGATGTAAAAGGACCTCGAAGGCTGGTGCACAAAATATCCCAAGACTTAGTCTGGCTAACTTAGTTGAAAAGGCTACATAATCATTGAATCGATGTGCAAGACATCTGAACACGTCGAAAAAGTAACTTAGCCGGTTCAAACCCGTAATAAAAATTACCGAAACTAATTTGTTTCGGAAACCGATAAAAATCCAGTGTATCTCGCGTTTCGTGCACTCAAGGGGTTAATGTTCTCGTGAATAAGGTGAGAATAAAAAAATAATTAAATGTTGGCATGGTCAATTGGGCATTTGCCTTTGCGTGATTCAACTTGTACATTTGCAGAGTTTACACTTTGCCACCAAAGGTGCAGAGCAGTGTCAGTCACCATTTTTCACTTTGTGCTATCTGAGTTAAGTTAATAGGTAATAGAAAATTCAAGTAGTACATACACATACGTATAACGTCACGCCTGCATTCCCCGAAGAGGTGGGCAGAGGTGTAACATTAGTACAACAAAATATGTATTAATACTTGTATCTCATCAAATATCTTTATCTATTTCTTCTTATAGTACATCTTGTTCTTCGTGTCGATGATTCTAATTTATATATTCACGGCTTGACAGTTCTAGCGTTGGCCTCGCAAAAGTCGCTCATGGTGCTGGTATTTTTGCACAAGGATCAGGACAAAGAATTAAGTTAGTAAATCTTATTTATTTATTTATAAAACTTAATACACAAGTACAAAGGCGAACTTAATGCCTTAGGCATTTTCAACCAGTGGTGCAGAGATAAAATATGACAGGTGCAGCTTAATGAAAAAACAAATAGAGAAAAGACACATACATAAAACAATTTAATATATATATAAATATATACTAAGATACATACATATAAATAATGTTATTGAAAAACGGAATCCAACAAATTAATTCTGTGATGATTCTGCAAACTTCTTCGAATATACTCGCGTGCCTTCAATTTGAAAGACAGCTGACTGGTTGCCATCCAGCTGTTCTGAGGGAGAGCATTCCAAAGGGAAATTTCCTGGACAAAGAAGGAGGAATGGATAAACCCTGAGTGATGAGAGGGACATTGTAGAAGACGTTTATTGGCGGAGCGAAGATTTTTACTGTGAGCAGAAAAAGTTTTTTTTATTTTTTATAATCTATAGGCTAGCGTTTGACCACCGTCTCGCCTGATGTTAAGCGATGATGTGGTCTACGGTGAAGCACGCTTGCCTAGAAGAAACCTATTCACTCCTGACTTAAAGACCCCTAGGTTGTAGCTATCAGGGAACAAAGACTACGGAAGGGAATTCCACTCCTTAGCTGTGCGCACAATGAAAGTATTAGCAAAACGCTTTGTGCGTATGGGAGGGATGTCTACCATGTACCGATGGCGCATGGCCGTACGCCTTGTAGTCCGATGATGGAAAGGGCTAGGCGGAATCAAATTGTGCAGTTCCGTCGACAGACTGGCGACTCGGCGTCGATGCTCGAGGCTCTGGAGCTTTGATGCGACCAGTGCATCGTTGCCAATAAGCCTTTTGGCCCGTCTGTCAATCGACTCAAGTGCATTAAGCTGGTATTTGGCAGATCCATCCCAGAGGTGAGAGCAGTACTCCATGCATGACCGAACTTTTGCTTTATATAAGTTGAGCAGCTGTTCAGGGGTGAAGTACCGTCTCACCTTTGCAAGAATCCCCAACTTTTTTGCAGCTAACTGAGCTTTCGCCTCAATATATGGACCGAAGTTGAGGGTAGATGTCACCGTAACACCAAGAAGTTCGAGGTGGTCCGTTAACGGCACGGTTACACCACGGAAAGAAGGAGCCGGATGGAATTGGCTCTTTTTAGCGGAAAAAAGACACGCCTGGGTCTTAGCAGCATTGAAACTGATCAGATTGGCATCACCCCATTTGGAGACCGCCTTCAAGGACAGGTTCAAGCGTTCAACCATGGCCTCTCGGAGAGACCGAATCTGAGGCGCCGGACACGTATCTCTCAGCAACAGTGCTGTCGTCTGCGTACCCAAAGGTTCCGGGTTTTAGCAGATCATTAATTTCCAGCAAGAATAATATTGCCGAGAGCACTGACCCCTGAGGGACTCCGGCATTGATATCTAACTGACCGGACGAGCAGCCGTCGATAACCACTCGGATGGATCGATCACTCAGGAAGTCCGCAATCCAATCACACAGACCACTAGGCAGACCGAAGGAAGGAAGCTTACCAATGAGGCTTTCGTGCCAGACCCTGTCGAAAGCCTTCGAGATGTCGAGGGAGACGGCTAGCGCTTCCCCGTGGCTCTCTCGATGGCCTCACTCCAGATGTGAATGGCATACGCTAGAAGATCCCCAGTGGACCGATTTCGGCGGAAGCCGTATTGGCGGTCACTGAGGATGTCGTTCGCTTCTAGGTATGCCAGGAGCTTACAGTTGAGCACACGTAGTTGTAGTTGACCGGGTCAGCTCGACTGCCAATCTTGGGCACGGGTTGAAGGTTGGCTTGCTTCCAAGCCTTCGGCACTTTTCCAGTCTCTATCGAAAGGAGATATAGGTTTGTCAAGATCGGAGACAATTCAGGTGCACAGGTTTTAAGGACAATTGCTGGTATCCCGTCGGGGCCACTCGCTTTGTTCACATCAAGGCTACGCAGCACCCTACGGACGTCTTTTTGATGGATGCGAATGTCCGACATACTCGTCACACATCCATCAGGAGATGGAGGAGGCTGCGCGCCATCAGAATTCAGATGCGAAGATTCCGCAAAAAGGGAGGCTAACAAGTTTGCCTTCTCCTCAGCGGAGTGGACCAGTGACCCGTCAGATTTCAGCAGTGGTGGTAGTGAGGGACGACAAACGTTTGATTCGACCGACTTAGCCAGGGACCAAAACGCTTTGCTACCCGCTGGGTATGAAGCAAGTTAGCGCCCGATTCTGCTAATGTGTTCAAACCGTGCTCTTCGCATCACCTTTTTGCAGGACTTGGCAGCTGTGTTGAAGGCTCTCTTCTTCTGACTCACGTCATTTGCCTTGCGCGTTCGAGCGTCGACTCATGCTTGGTAGGCCTTGTGTTTAACCGCGTTGGCGTGGTTACACTCGGCTCCAAACCATGGCTGGTCGACGCTAGACATTGCTACGTCTGAGAATGGAATATAATACTTCATCCCCCGACGCAACACATCTGTCACAGCATCAGCGCAAGACGATGGATCGTCCGAAGAGAAGCAAGTGGGCTGCCAAGGATAGCATGCGAAGAAAGAGATCGCATCCCATCCCAATCTGCTAACTTGTACCGCCATATCCGCCGGGTGCCTTTTGGGCTGGGATCGGGCGGGAAGTAGACGGACACAGACTTCACCAGACAGTGGTCGGAACTACCCAAAAGTGAAGATATGGACACTGAGTATCGGTCTGGATCTGTTGTTAGCAGAAGGTCCAAGCAATTGGCTGTGTGCGAATCAACATCTGGCACCCTCGTTGCCCCCTGGACCAGCTGGGTGAGATTTAGCGCTAGCGCAAGCTTGCGCGTCTCTCGTCCAGCATGATCAGTGCACTGGTATGGGAAGAGCCACTCCTGGTGGTGGGCATTAAAGTCCCCCAGTAGCACTAGTTGGGCGGAAGGGTACTGCTGCTGTGCCGTATCAGCCGCCTCACTGAGGTACTCTGTGAGCCTGGTTGTCTCCTTATTTCCGCTGTGCGAGCGGTAGACACAGGAACCAGTCATGCAACTGAATTTTAAAGTAGTTTTAAGATTCTAATTAAGATGAAATTTTGCATACACGTTTAGTTTGGATGACAATGCATGGTTGTGGTATTCTGATTTACAGATCCAATTTTTAAGTATATTTACAATTCATAACACTATACAAACCATATCTTTTTTATCATTTGATATTGTATCAATTTTTGTAACTCTTTTTTATGTGTCTTTGATATTTTTATTACCTGAAAAGCATATTTTTAGTTATCTCTGATTGTTTTAATATCTAAAACTTAAATTATATTGCTAATTTGTAATTCTTGCAATATTTTTCTACTGTGACATTTTAGTAGTATCGCTAAGTAGTCTGTGATCTGACATGACATCTGTCTGTCAATTTAATTTTCTTAAGCCATAGACATAATATTGGTACCATGGGCTACCTAGACCTTTCCTTAAGCTAGTTGCACATTATTGTAAATGCAGCGCAGACCGTCCCGCCTCTGTAAAGCCGTTTTTTATTCGTTCTGGTCTTGATTTTTTTAAATTGATTTAGAATTTGAAATTTAGAAGGGATGGCAGGACGAGAAAAAAACGGGCGTCAGCTTTTAGTTTTGAATCTGGACTGAACGCCGAAAGACGGTTGACTTCTTAATACTACCAAAAGTACTATCGTATCTGAAATCTCTTTATACTCTAATATATACGGCCTGTGAATGTAATACAATCTTTACCCTCAACGGTCATCTCTTGGCTTCAAAAGCCTCGCTGTTTGGATTATTGAGTCATAGCTGGGCTCCACTCTCCTTGGTGCCAACGTACTAATCCGTTTACCTGTCTATCCGTCCTGCTACCTATTCTACTGCCTACCTGCCCTACCTTGACTATCTACCCGTGGTGCCTGTTCACCACGTCATCCTGCCCGACCTGCTGCCTGGTTAGCTGCCCACGTCGTGCGAAGCCGGACCTTACTTTTATACTCTATATGGATAAACATTAAGCCTATCCTTCTAAATATCCTATCCAAATTGTTTCCCTTCCTAATTCAAAATTGGCGCCATCCCGCTGGTGCCGCGCTAGCGCCTCACTGCGGTGAGAGTGAAAACTACGACTTGAAAAAATGGCGAAAAGCAGATAACTGCTCCCGCGCTGTGTCCGATTCAAAATAGGGTTAAAAATTACCCCAAAGGCTTCGCTAGAAATTGATTAACTGATTGGTTCTCGTAATCCTCCTTGTGAAGTGAAATCAAGCAGAAACGTGAACTTGTATTGCATATTGAATATCCGCCACGCCGGCCGGCCCCGGAGTCCCGAGTGTATTGGATACCTTCAATCCCTGCCTATCCAGGTGAGTGTTTATACTTTTTCTCAACGCAAGGAATCGCAGGGTTGGGATTGCCAACATCGGAGATTGTAATTGTTTCTGCGGACGAAGTCCAATCATTTCTTTTTGGTGCCTCCTGTGAGGATTCTACTTACCCTCACATTCTCTTATTAATCATAATTCTCGTTTTAATGAGTACATATTGCGTTGTAATATCGTGTATTCTTATTAATTTAATAAGTAACAAGTAAGAATCACGATTTAAATAAATACATTTCATAATTTCTATAAACGGTACAACGCAAAAGGTAGGTCCAATTCATTCGGGTTCCCGTACAACGTGCCAAGCTGGCCAGCGGACCACGATTGTACCTAACCTACTCTCATTGATCATTATTATTTATTCAGGAAATTTAATCGTATTTAAGGTTTAAATTGAAACCTTCAATTCAATGGGTATTTCTTGTATGACTATTTCTTGCAATAACTGATGTTGGTATAAAGCTAATAGGAATGTTTCATGGTCAAATAGTTGTGCTCGAGAAATTACCTATCCACCTACATTTTATTACGAATAAAAGTGATAACTTATAAGTGTCTAAATCGTAATAGGTATTTATACCTACATATTTAAATTCATAACTTGTATTACTTGCCAAAGTAGGTACGCATAATAGTGCCTAAAGTATATTCCGCTTGCAGTTCGGATAGGTACTTACCTACCTACCTTCTCATCTCATTTATAAATCGTGAATACGTAAGTTAACAAAATGTCTGATGAAGTTGAATTACAGGCGTCCCTTAAAAGACGCGAATATGATTTCAAGTGTATGCAGATTATCTACGATTTGTCCAAAGATGTTCTGAAGGATAGTTCTAAGCTATCTCCTTTCAAGGCTAGATACAAGAAGATTGATCAGATTAGGGCTGCTTTTATGGAGTCTATCGAAAATGTCAATAGATTACAGTTAAAGTTAAAACCGAAGTCAGAAATAGATTTGAGTGCGATGTTGTCATTTGATGATTTGTATTATGCGTCTATCGAAGTTGCCGAATCTTTGTTTGCGACGTCGCTGCCTGCGGCCCACGCGTCTGCAGTCGCCGATCCGTCCGTACATTGTCGTCCAGAAGGTTCTATTGTTCAAGTGAAATTACCTAAATTGAAAATTCCGCATTTCAATAGGAAAATAGAAAACTGGCAGACGTTCAAGGATAGTTACATCCCGCTTATTCATAATGTGACTACACGCCATTTATCTATATAATTTAATTACCGAATATTATTTTATATTTAAAACTGCGCATTACCGCCACATGTGCAGACCAAATTGAGACACAAAACTCGGGTTTCAAGTACGGTCCGACAGGCAGGCGTCATAAACTATGGAACACTATACATTTTAAAAGGATAAACCAACACCAAACCTTTTAAAGAGGCTCATAAATTGCCTTTCAATGTAAAAGCTGTCAAGACAAAAGTAATATTCCAATGAAATTCTAAAGAGTCTTCAAATATCCGATATCTAACACGAACCAGTCCCAAATCGATTAAGAAATGCAAAAAATGATAACTGAACTGAAGAGAAAGCAGGTAGTTTTAGGATGAGATGGAGGAGACGGGCTGGTTGAAGGGACACTTGATCTTAGGCAGAGAGATAGAACGGTCGGTTGGTGAGGAACGAAAGAAGACGCACGAGTCATGATACTAGAGTGTTAGAGATACTTAAGGTGTAGCTTTGGAACGAATAATCGAAAGTCGTGTCGTGGTAACAAGTTTAATTATTAAGTTAATTATAATTTAGTCCAATCTCGTACTAATTACATGTGAGTGAGTGAAGAATGATTGTGGGTAAGTTTTAATCATTATATTACATAGGTAGGGACAAATCACTAATGTACCTTTTGGTTCTAGCGTGGCGAGACCCTGTATTTATATCCTAGTCCACACCTGACAGAATATTTCAATAACATTTGGTTTAGGGAAGCGGTGAAGTCTTCCTTCACACTTTCATACCCTAATCCATCATTTATACACTAAACAATTACTCATTTGACTATGGACCTTTATTGAGTTTTAACTGACATTACATACATGGGAGGTGGATCCGCTAATATTCACTTCTGTATAAAATAGGCTAAATATGGCCGCTCTTAATTGGGCACGTAGGACAACCAAATGTTAGTTGTTAAAATATACTGTTTCCTTTATAAGGTCTGACTGCGGGTCTCACTGCAATGCACTTGATGTATGTACACTTATAAACTAAAGGGGGTAGTCATCGCCGAACATCACACACTGGGATATGACCATTTTAATGGATGTTAGAGTCGTATCTCGTTAAATCGCACCAGGCTTTCGGGCCAATATCTGAATAAAAAATAATATTTAACGAGACACGATGGGTGCCTAGTGGAAAAACGCCGTTGTTGACGTCGCACAGCAGTCAATTACGCTAAAGCACTCTAGAATGGGGCAGTTTAAAGAAGTGTGAAGTGACGACTTAATCCATTTCGACATATAGCAAGCAATTGTGGTGAACCTGCATCAGACTGAGTCCACGGTACGCTTGCTAGTTTTGTATTGTATTAGTAAAGGGTGTTTAGGTCGAGAGTGAGCTATTTATTAGTGCGCGTCCAGTAATTCTGGGAGCATGTCTCGCTCAATGGCAAAGTCACTTAGGCACAAAACCGTCCTTGCCTTAGGATTGTGTAAGACATGTTTAAGTTTAGGGAAACATGTATTGCAAGGACCGTTACAAAGCCTTCTCAAAGGATTTGTGTTCTAGGATCAGCATTACAAGTACGACGTACCTGCTGTACAGGTGGTCTCACGTCACTTGGGTGGGAAATCTAGACTATTGTCAATGAACTCATTAACGTAATTCAAATAAATGTATTTATCAAAGCAAGCGTAGCGTTCCTACCAATTCCCTTCCGTTAGGTAAATATTGCACTTTGCAATCCCTTTGTTTAATTAACTTCAAACATCACTATTGTTTTACTAATATAGTCCTTATGTCTAACAGACTGAAACGTGTGCTGATAAGTTTGTTTCATCATTTCTTCTTACCAGCGAAAACACCTAGGAAATGATGGCTTGAATGGCTGCCTGAGTTAAAACTCTCTGCCATATTAGTTACTTCTATTTGTAATAACTCATGAATGTAAATTCATTATCCGTGACCACTATTCGGTCTTTGATTTAAATACTCTATACATTAGTGTAAAGGGTTTCTCACACAACCTTTAGTTAATTGAAATAATTTAGTTTATATCCCTTAAGTTATATTTTATTCTTCTAAACCACTTCCAAGTTATAATCTTATAACTGTGAATTCCAAAACAAAACAAAACTATAATTTGGAATTCGTTTACACGGTGGAGAGGCGACCAAGTCAGGAAGACGAACCTCACATATTTGTGCGGCTGGTTGAATTATTCCGTGGTTTTCAATCTTTTATTAGATCGATATGACAACAAGCGTATATTAGCAAATACTTATCTAGAAAAAATATTTAAATTAACGTCTGTTAACAAGCCGTCACTTGAAACTTTATCCGAACTGACCAATGCGTTATATGAAAGCGTAAATGCGTTACGTGCTTTGCAAATTGATGAGCTAAGTGAATTTATTTTATTTCACATTGCATCGCGATCACTTGACCTTGAAACTAGGAAACGGTTCGAGTTACAAAATACTCACGAGATTCCTAAGTTCAATGACTTAATTGTTTATTTACAAAATTATATAAAGATACTGGAAGTTAGTCAACCTGTCTCGGTTTCGACTACTCCTCATAAGGCAATAAGGGCACAAGGGTCAGCAAAGGTCATCATCATTTGTAGCATCTACAAACCAAAGTAATAATAATAATGCATCGGGCTCATTTGTTTGTTTATGTTGTAATGAAAATCATTCTATTTACCGATGCGGCAAGTTACATTCTATGACACTTGAACAGCGTCAACATTTCGTTAAGAAATTGAACCTATGTGCCAATTGCTTAAGGCCCGGTCACGATAATAATAATTGCAAATCTAAAACCACATGTTTTGTTTGTAACGCGAAACATAACACGTTATTACATGTGGAAAATAAAAGTTTATTAAGGTCTACTGTTAATTCAAATGAGAATAGCGAAAGTTCCGCTAAAGCTACGAGCACACTTACTTGTATTACGTCACAAACTTCGAGTCCAAATTGTAGTACGAAGATTCTTGGCTCAGCGGTAGTTCGTTTACGTCACGCAGACGGCTCGCTCCAGTGTGCACGCGCCGTTATTGACAGCGGTTCGATGGATTCTTTCATTACCAGCGCATGCGTGCGCCGCCTTAGTTTACGTATTAGAAAATGTAACTTGAACGTTACCGGTCTCGGACAGAGTAATGTTTGTGACATAAAAGGTTATACTTTCGCTTCAATAATACCTCATTCTTGTGAGTCGCCTAAGTTTGACTTACCTTTAGTAGTTTTGCCTAAAATTACTTCCTTGCTGCCTTCATCCACGTTACCGTTGCACGTCAAGGATCATTTCAAACATCTTGATCTCGCCGACCGCGACTTCGATAGATCCGGTCCGATCGATCTACTGTTAGGTGTCGAGTGTTTTGATCAAATATACACTGGCTCACGTTTCACTCCCGGTCCCGGATTACCTTGCGCCTTGTCTAGTGTATTCGGCTGGGTGATAAGTGGTCAATATTTTCATAACACACCACCTAACAATATTCACAGTGAATCCGTTACGTCACTCCTCGCGTCCTCTTGCACGCTCGAAGATATCGTTCAACGGTTCTGGGATTCTGAAGAACCGCCGAAATGTAAAATTTCCGGTCCTGAAGATGATCTCTGTGAACAAATGTATAAACAGGATACTTACCGTACACGTGAAGGTCGTTACGTGGTACCTATAATGTTAAAGAAGGATGCGCCTTCTTTAGGCGATTCGTCTCGCCAAGCTTTTAATCGCTTTCTCAGCTTAGAAAGGCGTCTTATTAATCAGACCGAGCTGAAAGCTGATTATAAGGAATTTATGCACCAGTACGAAGAACTAGGACATATGAAGCCTGCAGATTCTTCGACTACTGATCGTTACATAATTCCACATCATTGCGTCGTGCGTCCAGATAGCTCTACGACACGACTCCGGGTAGTCTTCGACGCTAGCAGTCGGACTACAAATAATCTTTCTCTGAATGATTTAGTTCATGTTGGACCGAAACTTCAAATTGACATTGTCGATTTAGTTACGAAATTCCGACTTCATAAGATTGTCTTCACTACGGACATCTGTAAAATGTACCGTCAGATATTGATACGTCCTGAGGACAGGTGTTATCAACATGTTTTGTGGCGTGACGAGCCTAACGATGCTTTGAATGAGTATGAGCTTAATACCGTGACTTATGGAGTCAGCAGCTCCCCATACTTAGCTATTCGCACTCTGCGTCAACTTGCTGAGGATCACGGTTCTGAATATTCAAGCCGCGCCGCTCAAGTTCTTTATGAAGATAAATTCATGGACGACATCACTACGGGATGCTCATCTCTTGATGAAGCGAAACAATTAAAAGAGGATGTTACCTCGTTATTGTCAAAGGGTCGTTTTGAACTTCGTAAGTGGAGTACGAATACACCAATTCTTTTGTCTGTTGTTCCTCCTGACCATCTTCAGACTTCTAAATCCTTCGATGATGCTGGAAATGAGTTTGTCAAGATATTAGGGATACGGTGGAATCCATTGGATGACAATTTCTCCTACAAGTTTTCAGACTCGTTTGACGTTAAATTTACTAAGAGATCTATCCTCTCTATAATGGCCCGCATTTTCGACCCACTCGGTTGGATAAGCCCGGTAGTGTTTTCTGCAAAGTCGCTTTTACAAGAAATGTGGCGCTTAAACTTAGGTTGGGACGAAGCTATACCACCACAATTGGCTAAGGTGTGGCATTTAATAGCAGCCAACTTATCTGATTTACAGAATATTTCACTACCGAGACTGATTATGCCCTCTAGTCCTGCCGAAGTGCATTTGGTAGGATTTTGTGATGGTTCACTCAAAGGGTATGGCTGTTGTGTATATCTTTGTGTTGTTGTGGATGAAGTTACCACGGTCACTAACCTGTTAATAGGTAAATCTCGAGTGGCTCCGTTAAAACCGACAACGATAAATAGACTCGAACTAAGCGCAGCTGTGCTTCTAGCGCAAGTTATGTCACACATGCACAACTTACTCAAGGATAAAATTCACATAAATTCTATGAAAGCCTACTCGGACAGTACCACCACTCTTTCTTGGCTCAACACGGCACCTCATTTGCTAAAAATGTATGTAGCAAATCGAGTCGTGCAAGCAACCGATTTAATTGGTCCCGAAATTTGGTTTCACGTGTCCACTGAGGATAACCCGGCCGACTGTTGTAGTCGAGGTGTTCTCTGTTCAGAATTATTTGATCACCCACTCTGGTGGAGCGGGCCTTCTTGGTTGCAAATGTCGCCTAATAAATGGCCTTGCAAACGTACGTTCCTCGTAAATGCAGAACTGCCGGAATTAAGAACTTCAGTTCCAAGCAGCCTACACGCTACTCAATCTGATAATCCGCTTCTGACGTTAACTTCTAAGCTTTCTTCTCTGACAAAGATTCAACGAACTTTGGCATGGTGTTTCCGTTTTATATCAAATGCAAAGGTTGTTTATTCAAATAGAAATTTCTCCTCCCTTAGTAGTTCTGAACTCGATAAATCAATGAAGATGCTAGTCAAGTTTACTCAAGACCATTATATGTCGTCTCACGTCAGTCAAGTGAAAAATCATGAACAATGCGACAAGTCGATTCAAAAACTGTCTCCTTTTTTGGATGAAGATGGTTTATTGCGAGTGGGGGGACGCATCGATGAAGCTAATCTATCGCCATCTGCGTTACATCCTCTTCTCTTACCTAAATTGAGTCCTTTGTCGAGGCAGATTGTCGAACATTTCCATCTAAAATATCTGCATTGCGACTCTCGGACTTTACAGTCTCTAATTCATAGAAGGTTGACTTTGGAGCAAAAACCTATAAAGCATACATATCTCTTTTTGTGTGCTTGAGTTCGAAAGCCGTCCATTTGGAGGCCGTCACTGAGTTGAGTACTGAAGCATTCCTCGCGGCTCTTGATAGATTTGTTTCCCGTCGCGGAATGTGTGATACAATCATTACAGATTGTGGCACCAACTTTGTGGGTGCAAACAAATATCTTAACGAAATAACCGGCGAGCTTCGCAAACATCAAGCTGACATATCAGATGGTTTGGCTATCCGTCAAATAAAATTGAAATTTAACCCGCCAGGTGCACCACATTTCGGTGGCATATTTGAAAGTGGCATAAAGTCCACAAAATATCACCTTAAGCGTGTAGTTGGTGCTCAAGTTTTAACTCTGGAAGAGTTTATTACGATTCTCGCTAAAGTGGAAGCCGTGTTAAATTCACGCCCGCTTTGTACTTTGTCTTCAGACCCGCAAGAATCGAACGTCTTGACTCCAGGACACTTCTTGTCGGGAGGTCCTTTAGTTTCACTACCTGAAGAACCTGTTAGTGACTGCTTATGTCCACGTTCTCGTTGGCAAATGCTCAAGAAAATAACTCAAAGTTTTTGGCTTGCTTGGCAACGTGATTATCTGCATACGCTTCAATAAAAAAACTAAATGGTTCAAAGATACACCTAACCTTAAAATAAACGGCTTAGTCCTGGTTAATGAGCCTAATCTGCCTCCTTTACTATGGAAATTAGCTCGTATAGAACAGATCCATCCGGGATCTGATAACATAGTTCGGGTTGTGACTCTTCGAACTGCAAACGGTAAAACTATGCGCAGACCAGTAGTTAAGGTTTGTCCGCTACCAATTAATTAACTATTATCTTATATCTCGAACAATATTGTGTATTGATCAGTATTGTTCAATTAAAATAGTTTAAGGTACTTAGGTAATTGTGCTTATTAAGTAAGAATTTTATATTTCTCGAGCACTGCTAGTTGTACTCTGGCAGTCCTTTAACTTGCGAAATCCTGGTCGATTTCGAGTGGGGGGAAATGGATAAACATTAAGCCTATCCTTCTAAATATCCTATCCAAATTGTTTCCCTTCCTAATTCAAAATTGGCGCCATCCCGCTGGTGCCGCGCTAGCGCCTCACTGCGGTGAGAGTGAAAACTACGACTTGAAAAAATGGCGAAAAGCAGATAACTGCTCCCGCACTGTGTTCGATTCAAAATAGGGTTAAAAATTACCCCAAAGGTTTCGCTAGAAATTGATTAACTGATTGGTTCTCGTAATCCTCCTTGTGAAGTGAAATCAAGCAGAAACGTGAACTTGTATTGCATATTGAATATCCGCCACGCCGGCCGGCCCCGGAGTCCCGAGTGTATTGGATACCTTCAATCCCTGCCTATCCAGGTGAGTGTTTATACTTTTTCTCAACGCAAGGAATCGCAGGGTTGGGATTGCCAACATCGGAGATTGTAATTGTTTCTGCGGACGAAGTCCAATCACTATATCCTTTTCCTTAATTTTAATTTATAATTATTTTATTTTTATTAACGTAGCTAACGTACTAGACTAGTATTTTTTTGTGCACTGCAATGGTGGGTATCAAATAAAAGGGTTTGCTGAGAAAATACGAAAAAAAGCTTGTTTCAGAAAAAGGTTTTAAATTAATTATTTTATTTTTTAAGCCTGTATTATCCCCTTCTGCGTATGGCCTCCTACATTTCATCTACAAAAATCTAATCAAATTCAAAAAACTTTACCTTCGTTTAGTGCCGCAGTCGGTTCAGAATACAAATACTTATATTTATTGCTTATCAACCATCCGGACAAGCAAGGCCTCTGTGGTAGGCTTGAGTCACGCATTTTATCACGGTTTTTGCTCCCAAACTGTGACAAAAATGTGTGACTCAAGTCTGTCACAGGAGGCCGTGCCTGGCCGCCAAATAGACACTATTGATTTTCACGAATAATGTGAATGCTAAGTCCACAGGTGTAATAAAACAATACCATAATATAATATCAGTCTAACTAAAAGTCGCTACAATAATTAAGACTTTCCAAAGAAACCAAACCGAGCTAAAACACAACTCTGTCGCAGCAGCTACATGTCAACGTCTCCGACTAACATTCCTCTCGCTAGCCGAAAACTTAACCAATTATATAATCCTAGCTGCAGAACAAATGCAGTAGCGTGTTGCTGCTTACAAATGGGGTAAGTTATTTGTGTTTTTAACCGACGTCAAAAAAGGAGGAGGTTTCTCAATACGACCTTAGGTATATATTTTGTATGTGTGTTCGCGGATAACTTCATCGTTTATGAACCGATTTCGATGATTTTTTTTTGTTGGAAAGGAGATACCCCAAGGTGTGTGCATGAGGAAACCAGGAACACATCTGATAATGGGATGCTAGAGAAATCGAGGGTGCTCCTCAAATATTATAGGCATAAATATAGTGATTTTGGAGTTTCAACAATAATGCAATCATTTGCACTCAGAAAGTATCATTTGGTGAAGTGGCACAGATGTAGTAGACCACAATGGCCAAAGGAATTCGGAAATAAAACAATGTATCCAAGTCGTTTCAAGTTTGGGCTTATTGAAATCGTCATGAGATGTAAATGGGCTATAAATGGGTTTCATGTTAATTGGAGGTACCTACCAAAACTAAAAAGAGGAAAATAAACCTTTTTTTAACAAAACATCAAACCGACTTCCAATACAAAACACTACAAAGCGAAAAATAACTTTCTTTTCCGAAGTCGGTGTCCAATAAAGGAAAACAATGGGTACAAAAGACACCGACATCGGAAAAGAAAGTTATGTTTCGCTTTGTAGTGTTTTGTTTTTGAAGTCGGTTTGATTTTTCTTTAAAATATCATACTTTTCATCATACTCGTTAGAAGTTAAAATAAGCCTTGGCACGATTTCGGGCAAACTAAAACCTCTTTATTGCAAAAAAACACGTTTTGCTGTTGCACCAAGCTACAGTGTTGAAGAACGAATCCTGAAGATATCCTAATGCATTCTACATTCTCGCACTAATATACAGATATTTTAGGCCAAAAGCTGATTCCATTAGAACACAATAATGCAAAATAAATGCGGTTTGATCTCTCCCAAACTAGGTCACTTCACAGTATTTTTATACAGCCTACGTAAATCACAACCCTCCATGCCACAGGTACATACTCCACAGAGTAGTATATAAATGGAGCGTTCATTTGTGCGCAGGTTGTTACAATACTAGATATAGACAAACACGAACATGTCAACATCATGTATCATGTTCGCACTGCTGGAACACAGGCCTCCTCTCTGTGAGAGGGAATAGGCCGCCATGCGGGCCCAGTGCAGGTTGATGGATGTCACATGTCTTCGAATTTTTGGTTCTAGGACATGCCAATTTCTTCACAATGTTGGCTTCGTTTTGAGAGCAGTGGTGATGAAATAATTTACACAAAGTAAAGCGCCTGCCTGGGTTCCACCACACCTACAACTTGTAAGTTGCGGCCGTTACAACTGGGTCACCACTGTTTACGAACATGTACAAGGTTGCAATACAAGGAATGGCTGTAAATTCTTATAAAGGCAAACAGTATAGAAGAACTAAAAAGGTTTTACGGACGATACTACCTTTCGCATGAATCTGTCACTTTAAACTCCTATTATGACTGACAGTATCTTTAGAATAATTTAAAATGTTGTTAGAACAATACGGACTCATCTATATATTAGTTTGCTTGTCAATTAGTGTCCCCGTAGCGAAGTGGTCTATGGTCAGCCTCGCACGTGTACATGTCACCGCAGCACACTCATGCTATTTGACCGCCTGCTGTATTGCTATTTGACACATGCTATTTGACTGCCGCTTATAACAATATTTAAATATGGACTTAATCTTACTGATAATTATGAAATTATTAGACTATAACAAAAATAATGTAGCTAGCTTCCTTTTATAAATAATACCAGTCTGTAAATGTCTCAGGCCTGCTGCGGCAGTGGGCAGGAGTTGGGTGGCATGGCCTTTTCTCACAAAAGCGTGGTGATAAATAGTGATCCTTCACAGAGAAGCGCTTGTTTCCTTTGATATTAGTCAAAATTTTCTCATCTATGTCAACAAGAACTGTACTTTGATTAAATATAGTCGCTCCATGTACTGTCTACTCCATGTCACACAAAAACGTCGCCGTCGGTCACTTAATCCCACGTGAGTCGACCGCCACTGACACGACGTCAGGTATCAATAATTCAGAACGCAATCTGGCCGCCACGAATATTATTTTAATAAAACAGCTTGTAATAAAAGAGACACGGACTTTGTTATTCTTGTTTATACCAACTGGGACTCTGCATTTGTTAGAGCTATCTTTTCAGCAGTATTTTTTCCTGTAGAATTTATGCTGCTCTGTATTGCCAGTGTTTCATCAATATTCTCTCCCCTTGGCTTTCTTTATGTCAGTGTTATTCCCCAGAAGGAAAAGAATACTAAACATTTCGCAGTTGATTTTATTTATTCTTGCTTTCGTCAACACGATTTACGAGAAAAGGCCGTAATCCTACTTAATATTATAAATGTGAAAGTTTGTATGTTTGTGTTTTAATAACGCAAAAACTGATGAAACTCAGTGTGATGATTCCTTGGGATAATAAAACTCTTTTCGCAGGCGAAGCTGCGTGCAGGAAAAAATTGAGATAGTTAACTTTTCAAGAGTATTTTTCCTGAATTACATAATAATATGTATAAAGTATATGTCGTATCAAGGGTGGCCATATCGGGAAGTCACGATGTATTCCCTTAGGTTGAGACCTCGTGTGTAAGGTCAGTGGGTACAATCGTGTAAATAAAATCACACAAATTATTCGATACCCTGGGTTTATTCAAATAGTTACAACTCAGTTACAATCTTGCTTACTAATATTACGGATCGACATTGATTCTACGAAGTCTTTGCTCTAAGGGGTCAGTACACAACTGCCCTATTCTGCTGTCCCCACCACGCAAGTGGTTAGAAAAAGCGCGGCATTGCGTAGTTGTTCTTGATTTGCCGCCAGAGCGTGCTTGTGATTTGTTTTGACGTCCATACTATTGGCTATTGACTAAACCCGATATATATTTATATGGTACTACTCTGTATTGCCAGTGTTTCATCAAAATCTCTATTTTGAAAATTATACTCACTTCTCAGTGTTATTCACCAAGAGGAAAAGTATTTTCAACATATCGCAGTTGATTTTATTTAGTCTCAGCTTTTGTCAACACGATCTACGACAGAAGCTTGTTATAAAAATTTAATTCAGTCTGACAAGTTGGTAGCAGAACTGACTACTGATATACCAAGCTACTTTTGAGTTTTTCGTGACATTAGCAAGCAGTTTGTTGACTCTTCACGTGACCAAAGTGCTGTCTTTTCATTCTAACAAAAATACATTTTACAATAAAACCGACGAAACCGAAATAAAGACACTAATAAGAGAAATATAACTTCAATTTTGGAAGATGGTGTCAAAAAACGAAATACTAAAACAGTAACACTGACTTCCGAAATTAAAGTTATTTTCACTTGAAAGTCGGTTGATTTTTTTTGGAAAAATTTATATTTATTTTTCACTTTTTAGTTGTGGTACATAATGGACAAGTTCCCTAGTAAGGTACCTATCATGCCCAAAGTGATGGCAAAATAGATTACCCAAATAACATGAAACCTGAACATAACCGGTGGAATGGAGTGCACCAAGTTGAACTGTACATATCTGCGTACCCCTTTAGAGCGTACCGGCGTGATTTTATGTTTTAAAATGGTATAAATAATAAACAGACATGCGATTACAGCAGTCTCGAAAGATTTTCCGTCATTTATTCAAGATTGCTGTTGTATATCACCGAAGATCTTCATCAGATTTACACCAAATTTAATGGGACCAATTCGGAAACATACTCTTTTAAACAAAAAATAAATTTCTAAATCGATCCACAATTGACGGAGAAATCGGTGAACATACACAAAAAAAACCTCCATTTTTGGAAAGTCGGTTATTAAAATAAGCATTGCCATTCACCTTAGCAATCGTTTCGTCACTTTTGCCGTTGACAGCGAGTTTTTGATGCCGAATAAGATCTTTGCCTCCTCCTTTATGTACCCGTTTGCATAATTATTTAGCTAACTCCATCGTCAACTTTGTCTCTGTCACCTCTGAGCTAGACTAGAGTCAAGTCAATGCCATCCCAAATCCAAAAAAACTATGTAATTTATAGTCTCTATCTGTAAATAGACATATTATAGGTACTTTCTAAGTTACGGCAATCATAAACCACCACACCACCACCAGACATACCACCACCACCACACCACCACCTGAGAACCAAACACAGGACCACATCCACTTTGCAGACTCCATTGCAACTACAGAAGCAATATAACAATAACAAATTCTACTGAACGTTTACATTCAGCCTAATGGCAAAGGCATTCATCTGAGGAGATTGTTAGATTCCGAGAGCTACTCAAGAAAAAAAAAAGCACATTATAAGATTCCAAAATGTATTGTGCTCCGCACAGGCAAACAATCAGACCATGAGTGACATCTGTCTATAAAACTTATTCTAGATAACATAGAGTTTACAATGGAACACATACAAACTACTTGAAGGTATATTTCTAACAATGGCCCTTGATCCAATATAAACTCATGTAAATCACATTACACACAATAAAATATCTATGTGTAGACACATCCGCTGTATAAAAATATAATATAACATAACAACAGCAAAACATAGCAAAAGCATAAATTTATCAAAGTATCCGTCACATATAAACAGTAAATATTCAAAAATTATGTGATACGGATCTAAAACAAATTATACTTCTGCAAGTATACCTTATCTACTGCTTAGAACCATCGCATATATCATTTATTTAATGATATAAATAAATGACATACAAACTCCTTACCAACGGTTTCGTTACAACGTCGGCCACCATTTCATCAGTAGATAGGTATTTTACAACAATTGTACCTTCCTCAACAATTTTCCTGATGACAAGATGTCTTACGTCAATGTGTTTCGTTCTGGCGTGGTACATAGAATTAGTGCACAACTTCTGTGCAGACTGATTATCATTAAACAACATAATCCAATACTGTACTCCGTAAATTTCGAACAGAAACTTGCGTAGAAAAAGTGCTTCTTTACAAACATCTGACAGACACATATATTCGGCCTCTGTGCTTGAAAGAGCCACTGTTTTTGTTTTCTACTCTACCATGAGATGGTAAAATTTCCAATTTTGATTACATAACCGGTATAAGATCGGCGATCGACCTCATTTGATGCAAAATCAGCGTCAGCATATGCGACGATATCCAACCCTGACTTCTGAAAAGTTAAATAATGATCAGGCGTGCCTTTTAGTTAGCGAAGAACGCGTTTTGCTGCCTTCCAGTAAGTCTCGTTGTAAGCGTCGTTGAACTGGCTGAGCGAGCTGACAGTATGTGCAATATCCGGCCGCGTACATACCGCTATGTAATCAGACATCCTATCAGGCCTCTGTAGTCGTGCGTACAATCCTTCTTTGTTGATTTCACGAGCTTCAGACCTGTCTCCATAGGTGTTTGCGCAGTTTTGCAATGTGAAATCGTTCTAGCACCTTCTTAATATAGCTTGACTGGTCTAGAGTTATTTCCTTGTTCTGTCTGCAAAGCCTCATTCCAAGAATGTGGTGTGCTGGCCAGTAAATCTTTGATTTCGAAGACCTTCTTTAATTCTTCTTTGATTCCTGCCACATTTCGGGAACCAGCTGAAGAAAATAGCATTATGTCATCAACATAGAGCGCAATTATAATCATAGATTTCCCGCTCGACTTGACATAAACACAAGGTTCGGCAGATAAACGTTTTTAATTTCATTTTGCTCGTCAAAACGCCATTTATTTTCTCATACGAAGAAATGAAGCACAATCCGTATATGGCCTTATTCAACTTGTAAACTTTATCTTCTTGGCCTTTAATCTTGTAGCCCGGCTGCTCCATAAAAACGGTTTCCTTTAAATCACCATTCAAAAAGGCCGTTTTTACATCCAGATGCTCGATATTCATGTTATGCTCCGTTGCTAAAGCTAGTAACGTACGTATAGTAGAATATCGTACTACATGAGAAAACGTTTCTTAGTAATCAATACCGTATTTCTCGGTATAACCTTTTGCAACGAGGCATGCTTTGTACTTCAATATTTCCCCATCGAGGCCAAGCTTTCTTTTAAAGATCCTCTTGCATTTGACAAGCCTTTGCTTCGTATCGCGATCAGTCAGAGTCCAACATTTATTATCGATGAAGGATTTATACACTTCCGCCATCGCGGCTTTCCACTTACTTGTTTCTTGGTCATTCAGTGCCTCGCGTACTGTCTGAGGGTCTTCCGTCTCACTGCATACAGTGCGTGTTATACTAGCTGGCTCAAACTCACTACTTTCGTCCGTAGAGTTCTCGTAGTCTTCCAGTGTGGAATCTCCTGGGACATACGTCTCATCCGCAGAGTCATTCGGAATCTTACTACTGCTCTCAGAATCATCTATCGTAATGGCGCTGTTATCTTGACAGTTTTCGTTAGATATTTCTGCGTGCTCTTGGGGTAAATCGGGTTTGGCGGATTGCACTGGAACATTATTGGCGACAGTTACATTGTTCGGAAACAAACCAATCGTGTAACGTGAACTGTCATTCTCATCCGATGAAGTGTCATTCCAAAAAGCATGTTCTAGAAAAGTTACATTTCTTGCTTTTATGTCATTCTTCGGGCTCGCCGGATCTATCAATCTGTAACCCTTTGACTCGTCACAGTATCCGACAAAAATATATTTCTTACTTTTGGGATCTAATTTGTCCCGTTTGTGCTGTAGGGCATAAGATTGACAACCAAAAATGCGTAGGTAACTCAGATTCTCCTTTTTACCTATCCATTTTTCTTCCGGTGTACTACCCATCACAGCCTTAGTTGAAGAGCGATTCTTTAGGTAGACGGCGGTGTTGACTGCTTCTGCCCAGAATTCCTTTTTCAAACCTGTTTCCTGGAGCGTGCACCTGGCTTTCTCCGTAACGGTTCTGATCGCGCGTTCCGCGACTCCGTTTTGAGCTGATGACCTTGGAGCCGTGGTCTGGTGTCGAATCCAATGCTTCTTCAGGAACTTCTGAAAATTAGAATTGACATATTCACCACCATTGTCAGTTCGAAGAACTTTTATTTTCTTATTAGTTTGGTTTTCTACGAGAGCTTTAAATTCTTTAAACATCTCGAAAACCTCATCCTTCCTCCTAAGAAAATAAACGAATGTTTTTCGTGACAGGTCGGTCAATGAACAACAGAAAATATCTTTTCCCACCTAGGGACGGGCACAGCAGTGGTCCCATGACGTCACTGTGAATTATTCCAAGAATTTCCTTGGCTCTGGTGTCCGATTTCTTCGGAAATGGCAACTTAGTCTGTTTACCTAAGATGCAGGAAACACACGACTGAAAGTTATTGTTGTCATAAGAAATACCCATGACCATACCTTTTCACAGTAACTACATGCTTCGGGTGTTCAGATGCGCTAGACGATGGTGCCAAGTTTGTTGCGTTGACTGGCTGCCAGTAGCAGGGGACTGCGGCGCTTGCTTCACGCTCACGGCAACAGGACGACTATCAACCTTCCATTGACGTGTCGGCACCGCTTTGCTGTCACCTGTACCTACAGACAAAGACGAACACATGGCCTGCGAGGATGGCTCTCTACACGAAACAGAAAGTTTCAATGGCATCAAGTTCATAAATACCATCTCTCAGGGTAGCTGTAGCCAAAACCTCCCCATTGTCATAGACTGTACACACGCCAGAACGAAACACAATTTCGAAACCTTTCTTATCCATCGCACTAACAGATAACAAATTATCAGACAATTTTGGGACTAAGTACACATTACTTATCGATCTCACACTATTGTCCTTTAGCACAGTTTGCGCAGTTCCTTTTCCAGCTGTCGGCAATGCTTCACCATTGGCAATTAAGACCTTCTTCGGCTTTTCAGTAGTAAAATCGATAAAACCTGCGATCATTGCAAAAATGCTGGGCCGCACCACTGTCGACGTACCAAACGTCTCTCTTGATTCCTGCGGCCAACGCTGTGAGATGCGCCTGGCATTTCCTGCCACTCTTCTTGCCGTCAGAGTTGTCAGGACAATCCTTCTTGAAATGCCCACTCTTTTTGCATCTGAAGTATTTAATTGGCTTGCGTGCTTTCCGAGCTGGTAAAGCCGTAACACCTGCGCTTTTTTCATCGCGTCTCGCATTTTCTAGAAGCAATTTTGCTTTGACATTTTCGCTTGACAGTGACGTGTTCGAATGTTCTAGAGCAATAATCAACGGGTCGTAATCGCTTATCAAACCGCTGAGTAAAACCACGGCCACGAAGTCATCTTCTAAAGCCGCTCCGATGTCGCTCAGTTGTTGCAATGTATCTATGACCTTGTTCACATATGCCTCCATACTCGCACATTCGCTTAATTTAATGGCGAACAATGTGCGAAGCAATCCGAGTCGTCGTGACAAGCCTCGGTCCTCTTATGCCTTCTGCAGGTTGCTCTACGCTTCGCGAGCCGACTTGGCATTTCTAATTTGTGGAAATACACAAGGCTTCGCGCTCAAGGCGATTTTCGCATTTTCGCGAGCGCCTTTTCCTGCTTCTTCGCGTCTTCGTTTTTATTTTCAGGTGTGCCCACACAATCCCAAAGATCGTCATGGATGAGCACCATCCGCATCATAAATTTCCAGGATGGATAATCTTGAATCCCGGCTAATTTTTCTATCGAAACATTTTGATTGACGGTTGCCATTGTTCTTTGTTTTTCTTGCGAATAAATTTTGAAAATAATTTTACGAAATCACACGCGCATACTTGGAAAATAATAATTAGAGTAGCCAATTTAAACCATAACGCTCTGCTACCATGTTAGATTCTGAGAGCTACTCAAGAAAAATAAAAACACATTATAAGATTCCAAAATGTATTGTGCTCCGCACAGGTAAACGATGAGACCATGAGTGACATCTGTCTATAAAAGTTATTCTAGACAACATAGAGTTTACAATGGAACACATACAAACTCCTTGAAGGTATATTTCTAACAGAGATATCATCTAATCTGCATGTAAGATTAGACATAGCAATTTCCTGACACTGTTCATGTGAGTGGTATCTGATGTTCGGTAGTAAACTAGAAAGGGAAAATGTATGTTTGGAGACGAGCATTGAGAAGGATACCGATTATGTTTTTTCTCTTATTTTGTTTTGTTCTTGAGATTCTGATAACCCGTCAGGATTTTTGACCATCATTATTGCCGTACGGGTAGTCAGAAACCCAAAATTCTGACAGCTAATCTTACCAGCAACTGGGTTGTAGAAGTCAGATAGGCAGTAATATGTAAAATACTGGTATTGAACTGCATACGGTAAGACTGGAAGCCGATCCTAAACTAGTAGAACTATAAGGCTATGAAGAACATTTTGATAATTTTTATCCTTCTCCGGGAATTTTCTTGTAAATACATGCAGATACACCAACACCTGACTAACTGAACACTCAACTAAGGGATATTTGCACCAAAAGATTAATTAAGGGCCGATTTCTAAAGTGAGTATTTCAGGTTAAGAATGAGTTGGATAATTCTCAAACTGTACTTTACCCTCAAAACCGGTCAAAATTTGGCAATAAAGTATGGTTTGACACGTTCTTAACTGAAATACTGAATTCTGAAATCGGCCCTTTGAGTTAGTTGTTAACACGAGGTTGAATAGGCCCGAATAAACTACTAACTCGGAACTAAAAAGATAACCCAAGGTGGCGCAAGCGGGTCTCAGTTGATTAGTGAAGAATCTAATCCGCGAACCGAAGTACAGTAAGCCAATCGACCTCAAACAATGAACCTATAAAGTCATCTAACCTCAATAAGGTCTCCGAATTTACAAAGTGTATTCCCAAGGGTTGAAATGATTAGGTACCACTAATGAATTCCTTAATTTTTTCCTAACATTTGACCTTTTCTTCCATGTTTAAAAACCTTTTAATAGCTTTCGTCCAACTGTCATTTGTTAATGCTTAAATATTTCTGTTATAACATTTTGTTCCCCTGATTGCGCATAGCTGTTTGGGTTTTTCTTGTATTTTTATTTGTCTTTGTTCTTTTTAGCTGTGAAATTTATTACACCTAAGAGGATTTCGCGTTTTAGTGAATATTTTTGGTCTTTATTGGTAGTGTTGTGTTTTTCTATAAAGCATAGTCATAATTCCTATAGCGTATGCTGTATAACTGCGATCTTACAATATGGAACTACACTAAACTATGTAAATCTCATACAGAAACAGCTCCGCGCCGTGCTTTGCTCATCGGAAAGTCAACTTCAGGGTGGCCAAGAAATTTGGCGAGAACTATACAAGTCGCAAGACTGCTAGAAATTCTCCTCGGCAAAAATGACGAACTACGAAACAAATTTGCACTCCCATTGAACCCTTGTCATGAATTTTAAAATCTAAATCCTTCATTAGTGCCCACTGTCGTTTTATAAAGAACTCTTGTGCAAAATTTCATGCTTTTAGGCCCAGAAGTTTTATGGAAATTGTACCATAACTGGTTCAAAATTTTCAGGCGGAGTGCCAAATGACACGTTCATTTCACGATAAACAAACTTTTCAGAATTAAAGCTTTCAAGATAGCCTAAAATCTTTTCGTATAGGAAAAGGGTATTCTCATCATTTTAGATAGCTTATGACAAGATTTATTTTAAGTATCGACAAGATTTTTCGCATCGATAATCTTAGGTCTCATTAGATTGTCCCTTTCGATAAACAAACACTGTAGCCGTGTTTTATGAGGGTTTTGTATATTATTAAACGATATAATATCTTTTCAACGATATTTTTTATATTTATTTGGAAACTAAACCCAGATTAAATGATAACATGTCCTCGCTTTGGAAAGCGGTTCGATACTCATAGAGTTATCATCATCATAATCATTTCAGCCGAAAGACGTCTACTGCTGGACATAGGCCTCCCCCAAGTGTCTTCACACTGATCGATCCTGTGCGTTTCGCATCCACCAGACTTCTGCAGTCTTGACCAGGTCGTCGCTCCATCTAGAGGGAGGCCTTCCAACGCTACTTCTTTCGGAACGCGGTCGCCTCTCCAGAACTTTTTGTACCCAACGGCCATTCGTTCTGCGTGCAATGTGCCCTGCCCACTGCCACTTAAGTTTGGCAATTGTTCGGGCCAAGGAAACACCGAGCATTGAATTATCGGTCTTGGCTATCATTTGAAGTTCTAAGTAAGAAGTAATAACTATCAAAGTTGTTACTATAAACAGAAGCCATAAAATTTGACACCATTCTTGCCGAGTATCGTGTTACCCAGTTACTGGGTTGTCGAACTTGTGAAGTTCAGTCTCAGCAGAATCCGGTAAGACTGGAACCGACCTCAACACAGTTGAGAAAAAGGTAGGTATATTAAATTATAGTTATCTGCAAGGCAGCAAAAGTAGGTTTTAATTTTAACACAAAATGGCTGGCGCTTAACCCAAATCGTGTAAAATTATCTCGTAACAAAATATTATTTAAATACCACTGTGTACATTTTAAATTCATTGTTGATCTGGTAATTACTACTTCATAGAATTAATATGTTGGTTGTGTCAGCAGTTTTTATTTATTACAGGTTATTATTGGTTTTATCAGCGGATTATGTTCAACGATAAATACATATTTAAATACGATCGTATTTATTCTGGAATAAAAATAAACATAAAATGAACAGCGGACCATCCTTGCTATCAGAATACCAGCGCTGCCTTTTTTGTGTGTTGTCGAAGTATGTTCTGTCGGACTACTGATAGTCGAATATATATTCTGTTGAAGCAATGAGTAGTCGAACTATTGTTTAACGAAATTCAGTATGACACTCTTGTATTCCTTTATTTTACTTGCCTTGTTAGTTAGTATTTACAGCTCAAATCTTGAAAACTGAATAATAAATAAAACAGTTTGATAACTGTTTGCAACGGATAGAGCTGAAAAGAGACATCATTCTTTCGTATGGGGAATTGGCCCACTACATAAATTGTAGCGTATAGTAATGAAATGCATGCTGGCTTATTCCTTATTATCTGGATTCTATCGGTAACATTAGCAAAACTTTATAAAACCGGAATACTGTGAAACACAACAATCAAAACATGAATTTTCATGTAAATAAACATCAAACTCGCAGTTGACCGGTTGGGTGACAAAGCACGGTTATACTCGCATAGGTATTTTTATAGTGTTACTTTTGATCATTTAATTGTATTTTGTTGTTTGTAATAATGTATTTATTTATTTAAACTTCATGTACAATAGTGGTAAATAGGCGGACTTAATGCCACAAGGCATTCTCTACCAGTAAAACCATTGGGTTAATAAGGACAATGTTGTGAGCGGGTACAATATAATATTAAAAAAGTCAACTTGTATACGAAAAAATATATACTTACATATATATTAATAATACACATCATCATCACATCACATCATCAGCCTTTTTTTTTTTTAAAGTTCCCACTGCTGTGACACAGGCCTCCTCTCATAGAGGGAGTGGGCTATAATCCACCACGCGGGCCCAGTGCGGATTGGTAGATGTCACATGTCTTTGAATAATACACATATACAAATAAAATACACTAATAAATACGAATAAAAAAAAACGAGAAACCTATTAATAATTATTATGACTGTAGATGAGAGCTAAATTTATGCTAATGTATTGTGCAGTAATGAAAAACAATATTTCTCATATTTATCCTAGGAATTTTGTCGTCCTGTTCTCTTTAACTTTTTTTCTGCTAACTAGCTAATTGCCTATTGAGGAAACTACTCAAACTGAGCATGGGTGGAAAACTCTTTATTTAGGCACTTATGTCGTCGCAAGCTCGGTACCCTCAACAGGGAATTCGCGTATTAGTAAACTTGAAAATACTTTAGTATATGTGTTAAGTTCGACCTTCTTGGTGTTACATTAACATCGTCCCTCAATTTTGGTCCATACATTGAGTCAAAGGCTTAATTGGCTGCAAAAAAAGTTGGGGTTCCTTGCGAAGGTGAGACGGTACTTCACGCCTGAACAGCTGCTCAACTTGTATAAAGCGCAAGTTCGGTCATGCATGGAGTACTGCTCTCACCTCTGGGATGGATCTGCCAGCTTGATGCACTTAAGTCGATTGACAGACGGGCCAAAAGGGTTAATGGTAACGATGCACTGGTCACCTCAAAGCTCCAGAGCCTCGAACATCGACGCCGAGTTGCCAGCCTGTCGGTTTTTTATCGGTTACAATTCGGGGAGTGTGTGGCAGAACTGCACAATTTGATTCCGCCTAGCCCTTTCCATCATCGGACTACAAGACGTACGGCAATGCGCCATCGGTACATGGTAGATATCATACCCATACGCACAAGGCGTTTTGAAAATACTTTCATTGTGCGTACAGCTAAGGAGTGGAATTCCCTGCCGGCGTCCTTGTTTCCTGATAGCTACAACCTAGGGGGTCTTAAAGTCAAGAGTGAATAGGTGGGAAGCGTCTCCGCCTTCTACCACATCATCACTTAACATCAGGCGAGATAGTGGTCAAACGCGGGACTTAATAATTCAAAAAATAAAACAAGTACAAATTAAAAATTTCCTAAACGACTAACAATGTTTCTTTCATTATTTTTAAACATGATAATTTATCTTCTAGAAGACACGCTTCGATCAACAATCTATTGAACACGTAATTATGACACGATATCTTGCGATAATACCCCGATTCAAACAGTGAAACGCTCATAACTTTTTGACGGCAGAACCGATTTTAATCAAACAGCAAAGAACACACTCGATAAAGTCACCATTCAAACAAAAATAACTAAATCAGGTACTGAAAACTAGGTTCATCTATTCAGGAGCTATGATGCCACAGACAGGTACACAAATATACAAAGGCACAGGTACACACGTCAAACTTATAACACTCTTCTTTTTCCGTCGGGGGTTAATGAAGGTATTGTGAAAGATGATATGAATAGGATGGATAACGGGAGCGGAGCCGCGAACACAACTAGTCAACAATATCAGTTGTACAATTTACGTTGTCGAGGAGATAATTTTTTTTTAAACATAACGCAACGGACAAGTAATTTTCTTAAAATTGCTTTGGATTGTATGAAATATAAATTATTCCCTCTTGTAAAGTATACATTTTTACCTTCTTACATACTAATATAAATTTATCTTTTCTCCAGGCAAACGACGATTACGGCCGCTCACCCATCAGTATGGAGGTGAAGAAGCATGACAAGCCCGGCAGCCTATCGCCCGTGAAGCTAGCGGTGAAGAGAGACAGCGGGGACGAAGGCAAGACCTTCTGGTCCAGCAGTAGATGCGGTGACAAGGAACTAAGGCTACCACCAGAAAAGTCACCCAGCGAAGATGCTACGTTGAGACGGGAAAGAAGGCTGTCCAGGACAAGTGACAGCTCTAAAGAGACTTTAGATAGGTAGGTATGATGTTTCTTCTCCCATCACATCCATTTTCCACTAGAAAAATATCCGGTACTGTAATAAATGCGACAAGGAGCTGAGGCTACCACCGGAGAAATTACCCAGTGTTAAGACCAAAGTGGAGCCGAGCAGTGGTGGCCCAGTGGTAACGGCCTTTATTTACTTATGTTACGACACATAAGTAAATCAAGGCCGTGTCGTGAGTTTAAACCTAGGCAGGCGCTTTACTTTGTGTAAATTATTTTTGCATCACGATGTCTTCCTTTTTTGTCAGAAATGGCAAATTTTTTGTCAGAAATGCGCTAACTCCAACCGTTTCTGAGATATGAGGGTTTTAAAATTTTTGTTGTTGGTCGTAATTTTTTTGCCTTTTATCGGTCTCTCTGAGCTGTTTCTGTGACAATGGTGATCAATGTGGACCTTATGCTAATGAGAATAAGGGTCACTTTTGCTTGTCAAAGAAAAGCGACCTTATTTCAATGTGAATAAGGGTATTTTTGTTTTGTTTTTTAGAGTTTTATTAATCGTAAATAAATGCGGTTCCTAGAACCAAAAATCCGAAGACATGTGACTTCCACCAACCTGCACTAGGCCCGCGTGGATTATGGCCCATTACCTCTCTGACAGAGAGGATGTCTGTGTCCCAGCATTAGGATAATAATAAGGCTGATGATGATGAGACGAAAGAAGGAACTCTAGAGACGTTGCTATGATGTTTCTTCTATCTATTCCTATCAGTAAATCATCATTAGGCCAGTACAACCTCCAGATGAGAATAAATGAGTGACAAGCATAATGATTAGTATACTTAGTTATTTTTGTTAAAATTAAAAGTATACTTATGTGAGTGAAGCAAAAGAAGTATGTAAGGATCGTAGCAGGTGGAGTTCTGTAGTTTCTGCCTACCCCCATGGGAAAAAGGCGTGAGTTTATGTAGTATGTATGTAAAAGTATACTTTGCCCAGGTGCCAGGTTGTCAGAAGCCACCATTAGAATTTATCAGAATAGTCCTAAAAATACAGATCGCGAAATGCTAGCAGGTACTAAAACGAAAACCTACGAAGACGTACACAGGTAGATTCATGGTAATTATTGATTGAAGTATATATCGAGATCAGAATCAAATATCAAAGCACACAATAGGTACAAGACAACACCTCGTAGCTACAAAAGTACTAGGCGCTCATAGCCCGCCAAGCAACTCATAATACGTGATAGCACTGTTGGCTCTTATATATCAGCAAAACGGTTCTTCCTTTGAAATATGCATCGATGCTCGTACGAGCCCCATTACAAGCGAATATTTAAATTTAACCTAGATATTTGAGCACACTGGACACAAACGATCCAAGATGGCGGTCAAAGAGTATAAAGTTCTTGGTTTATTGTCGGTGGAACATTTTCAAGGAGCATCTCATGTTACTGTTGAGTTAACATTAGAGCCCGATTAGATCCCGATTCTAATGTTAATCTTAGTGACCATGACAGTTTAAAAACTTATACTGTTGAGTTCGTTTTAAAGCAGTGATTTTTACAGTAGATTGTGTTTATTTTTTACTTAAAAATGACTGTTTAGGTAGAGAGATTAATAAATCATTAGACAAACTAAATATAGATTGTCCAAAATCACCGATTACCCCCGATAACTACAAAAACATAATAAAGGGGTCGAAAAGCCTTAATTGAGAGGTATCGCGTAATCCATCACGTTAGCAGATGATCGATGGCTTACGTATTTAGCAACAAGGCCTAATAACTGGCATATTTTGTGACTAAAAATATTCATGATCAGATTAGTTACATCTTCGATATAATAGTTTCGCAGCCTGCTCGTTAAACTTCATAATTTATTAGCAGACTCCAGCAGGATTTATTACAGTTTAAAACAATGCGTTGAAAATCACATACAATAGATAATTTAGTGCTTAACCGAAATTTTAGAGGGTAGAGATGTCATCAAGTTTAAATGAAGAGTTTGTGTAGTGTGTAACGAAGGGATGAAGACGAAACTAGAGTAACGACCGGTCTTTTATTTCTTAGTTCTCAACTAGTTATGACACTGTAGTAAACCTTAGCAGAATCTCCTTATTTTCTCTATTCTACCAGGCGCTCATAAACGGCCAGGCCATACTGTGTAAGTTTTTACTGCAGCAAACACAACTAATTTCGTTGGCTGGCACTGATCGCTCGGCAATTTATCAGTGGCGACAAATATACGTAAAAATATGGCTCACTGAAGAGCGTTTTTCATTGTCACTAGCTGTTTACATATTCAAAAGGAAAAAATCAATACAACAACACAAACACGCGGCCGTGACGTTCACAAATAAAGTTCTTGAAATATTCTTTGTACCACTGTGTACCTATATACAACCCTATATTATACATACTTAGTTTAGTACTTGAGTAGATGTCTAGATAGCTTTTGCGTTTTAGGATGGCAATAACGATCATCGATCTACCTAATCGACATTCTTAATTTAAAAATGTGAATGAACTCAGCCGCCCTGAATCGCTACTAATGTTGTACTAAATATCTTTACAAATGAGAAATAATGCATAGTTCTGTTTATTGTTCGGATTCCTACAATATCTCTATATTAGAGAAAGGATAATGACAACTGACGCCATACTAAAACGAAACAACCATTTATTAGACATATTATTCTCATCCATCCTCACAGATCATTAAGACACGTGACAAAGTGTGCATAGGTACGTCAAGATGCAATCAAATTAAAATGCAATCAATCGGTTTTTCAAGACACAAGACCAAACAAATGATGTACATTCAAAAAGCAAAAAAAAAAAAATACAAAAGTTAGTTTGTTAATTTTTATATCCATCGATGCCATCGTCGAAATGTGATGATATAAAGATGATATATTGAGAAACTGCTGTGCTTCTGCTTTTTGCGTAACAATTCATAATACTCATAAACCTAATATTGTGTTTTTTTTATGGTCACGAGGTGCAAATCAAAATTGAATTACAAAAACTACCTAAGTACATATTTTCACCTTAACCTGTACCTACTACCTATATAATCTGTTTAAGACAACCTAACCGGTGCATTTCATTCTCAGACAAGACTCGAAGTCCACCTCGCTCTCAAGTCCAAAGGTCTCGAGAAAGTACTTTACAAACTGGCGCCAGGCATGTGACAAGACGAAGGACAAGACCAAGGAACTGTTGAAGCATTGGAGGACGTTGCCAGAGTCTGAAGGGGCAGAGTCTCCAATGCAGGCCGCGGGGCACAGTGACGAGGACAAGCATCGAGGGTGGAGTGTGCATGTCTGGAGTGAGTGTTTTCTTTAAATGATAAATGATTTTATTTCTGTAAGTTGGCTTGTACAAACACTTTTACATGTCGAACATATTTTTAAAACTAGATGAGGTCGGCGTTTCCTATCTGACTACTCTGAGAAGAAGGGCCGAAACAAACTCAGAGGTCACAGTCTCTTTTAAAGTCCAGACAAAATCTTGATTAGATCATGTGAAGACCATGTAGACTGGTGACTGAAATGGTCTTTTGAGGAAAGAACCAGCCAGATTGAGTGGACCTGTCCAGTCAGTGCACGCATTTGTCAATAACCGAGCAGCTCAACTCAGAATTTAAGGAGCTCAACGATTCGACGAACAATACCAAAGAAAGGACATTCGGGTAGGCCGCATAAACTACTCAAACTGCCAGACCATGATTAAAAACTAAGGTAAATTTAAATTAAAACAAAAAAAAAAAAAAAGAATGATCCACATAGTCTTCACATTCACAATAATTAAAATAAAATAATATAATACTTTAAAAAGTAAATATTCTTGTAATTGCAAGAAAAAAAAAATTGTGTTTACGCTACGACACTTGTGATCTATAATATCTCCTGCGGACTTTGGTAATATTCGTTGATATTGGTCACCGTGACTGGAGTTCGGTACGGGGGATTATTTTTAAAAATGGCTTTACCTCTGATGTATCCTACGAATCGTCTAATCAGCTACTTTAACACATTTCAATGTTGCCAATAGCTAACTCAGTTATTGTAAATATAAAAAATCATGAAACATTATACTTATTTCGTTCTAAGAAACTTCAATAAAAGTTCATAGTGTGGCAATACATAAAATAATCTCAGGTAGAAAATAAAAGTAAATAGAAGTGACATGTGAGTATTTATTAATTGCAATTACTCAATAAGTAGTCAATAATTATAGAATTACATAAGACAAATAATACTAATAATTTAAAATTCACACAGACTAAACACAGACAGGCAAATCAATTGAACTAACATTTGAATAACACAACAATTGAATAACACAACAATTAAATAATAACAGTCAAATAATTAAATATCAATAATAATATTTTAATTCAGTAATAATTCAACAATTTCATAATAATAATCATGTTGGATTATTTCAAATGCTTATGTGCCGTGCTTACATTTTTTCCTAACAAAGGACTATTAATAGTGAACAACTGTTCAAATCTTCGCTATATTTCGAGGAAGTCTCATAGTTTGCCCAAACGAAACAATGAAAATTAATTTACCCTTACAAAACCTTTACACAGAAAAGTATCCGCACGAAAATTTCTGGAATATTTCCCTTTATTACATCACTAATTCCCGGAATAAAGGACAAAACGTGTTCTCCGGGCGCGTGCCGAAATATACTATAACTTAATAGGAAGTTACTTTAAAACGAAAGTGGGGGAACGACATTTACATTAGTTCTAACTTTGCTCGGGGCTTTGGTCACGGAATATTAATTATATGCAGTGCAATGGACCGGTGAGAATAGTTAATAATTTGCACTAGCAACGTGCTCTTTATTTTTTGCTTCAAATCGATACTGAATAAAAACTGACCTACTGCCTGAACCGGGCCTGTTTGTACGTCCTCGAGAAACTTTGAAGAACCTTTGTTTCTACAAAGTTATTCTTCAAGTTCTCGTTGCGTTGGAAGGCCTCCCACTAGATGGACCGATAACCTGATGGTGAAGATTGCGAGGATCCGCTGGACGCGAGGCGCATGGGACCGATCAATGTGGGGACACTTGGTGGAGGCCTATATCCAACAGTGGACGTCTTTCGGCTGAAATTATGATGATGATCCTTCAAGTAAAATTCTGCCTTAACTGAAGGTTCAGTAACGAAATCGTGAAGAAGATATCGATATCGTACTGGTGGAGACAAAACATAATATCGATTGTTGAATTCCCCGAAGGGTTTGGCGGAAGTACATTTTTAACATCCACAATTCGGCAGTTCCGTTGAAGTCCTATCGAATAAGCGGCGAGCTTATTCTCATCATCAACAATCTACAGCAGTTCAAGCAAAAAAGAACTTCTATGCCTTTAATAGAATATCTAAATCTACGTTTCGTCTGTCTTTTTTAACTTTAAATACTATTTATGGGCTACTGACGTGGGTTGTATGTGCTATGGGGCACCTGTTTGGGCTAATAGGGTAAAAACAAATCTACAGCGGTCCACTGCTCCACATACGCATCTCCAATCGCATGCTATCGCCATTTATTTCGATAAGCCACAACTCTCCTCTAGCTGTTACCAGCCACCCTTCAAAGATCGTCGTTCCACCTAGCCTGAGGGTGGACCTTACATTTACCACTCAAGGTCACGTCAACTGGGTATAAATCCAATATTCGCGTTTTGATATGATGCTCCAGAAATCCAGCACAAAGTGGACAATGAGCCCCAAGCAATTTAAATAATACATCATAGTCATCACGCCTTGCTTTGTTATTTCGTATGGCTTTGATTTCAGCCGCCGAAATGCTGTTGAAATATGATAATCAGTGTTATATATGCTAATGAATTCTGGAACAATGTTGGCGGATCTCATGTGTTTTGGGCGCATTGCAAGCTAGGCATGGATTTTGATCGTACCAATTGTTGTCATAGGAGATTAGAGTATATTTTGAAGACAGGAATTTGTTTTCTTAATATAATTAGAGTAAATAGTATGTATTTTACATTATATTATGTACAATCAAAAAGATTGAAACCTGTCCCACCATAAGCTAATTCTTTTACAGAGTTTCTAATACAATTAGGTAAATTTTTGTTTCAATTACGTATGTATTTCCTTAGCAAAAAACTTTGTTATCGATAAGTTTACCCATCCTGCTGTCATGTTAATAACAAACCACCATTTTAATCCTATTGACACACTTTTTAACCCCCAACACAAAAAGAGGGGTGTTATAAGTTTGACGTGTGTTGCTGTGTATCTGAGTGTCTGTCTATGGCATCATAGCGTCCAAACGGGTGAACCGATTTTGTTTTTTTTTTGTAGTAAAAGGTGACTTCATCGAGAGTGTTCTTAGCTATGTTTGAATAAAATCGGTTCAGCTGTTCAAAAGTTATGGGCCATTTTACTGTTTGAATCGGGGTGTTTTCGCAAGATATCGTGTCATAATTACGTATTCAATAGTTTGCCGATCGAAGCGTGTCTACTATATCTATATATATATACTAATATTATAAAAAGGTAAAGTTTGTGAGTTTGTGACGTTGTAAGGGATAATCTCTGGATTTACTGAACCGATTTTGAAAATTCTTTCACCAGTAGAAAGCTACATTATTCCTGAGTGTCATAGGCTATAATATAATTAAAAAAATAGAGATCCTTATGAAAATTGCAATAAGGTAACCCAAGGTAGCAAAATGTTGCCTGTAAAATACATTATTTGGCGTGCGCTGAAACTTTGATGATAGATAAAAAATGGTAGGTAGGGTAGGTAGGGTAGGCAGGGTAGGCAGAGTAGGCAGGGCAGGCAGGGTAGGCAGGGTAGCCAGGTTAGCCAGGGTAGGCAGGGTAGGCAGGGTAGCCAGGTTAGCCAGGGTAGGCAGGGTAGGCAGGGTAGGCAGGGTAGCCAGGGTAGGCAGGGTAGCCAGGTTAGCCAGGGTAGTCAGATTAGCCAGGGTAGGCATGGTAGCCAGGTTAGGCAGGGTAGGCAGGGTAGTCAGGGTAAGCAGGGTAAGGGCAGGGTTTGCAGGGTAGGCATGGTAGCCAGGTTAGGCAGGGTAGGCAGGGTAATCAGGGTAAGCAGGGTAGGGGCAGGGTAGGTAGGGTATGCAGGATAGGCAGGCTAGTACTGGCTGGCTGACGCTAGTACTAGATAAATTATGAAGTATGAAATAAAAATGAGTCAGGGGTTTTTTAAATTTTGAAATTTTACTTGTTATATTATTGAAAACGTATGTAGTACCATGTAGTACCTACACTATAAGTAGTATACCTACTAAAGTTTTTAAATGATTTGACTATATATATAGAAAATGACTAAATATAATTACCTAGTACAAATTGTTATTGAGCATTTATTAGCTATTTGACATGAAATAAATTGTTAATGTTTCTTAAAATTGCCTGACCATCTGTTTTTTTTCTCTTTATTAATTCTATTTGTATTGTTGACATTTTTTAACTTTTTTTATATATTATAAATAGGAGTCGATTTCTCCGGAAGTTCGACTCACCGTTCACAACAGCGTGCTGGTGCCTACACTTATGTATGGAAGTGAAGGTTGGGTATGGTAAAAAAGGCATGAAAGTAGGATTAATGCAGTAGAAATGCGTTCCTTGCGAAGTATGTGTGGTGTAACTTTAAATGATAGATTGAGGAATGAGATAATAAGACAACTTTGTGGTTTTAAAGAAGATGTAGTGACTAAAATTAAAAGAGTATGCTAAGATGGTTTGGCCATGTTGAGTGGATGAATAAAAGGCGACTAACGAAAGGTATTTACAAGGCAGACGTGAATGGAAACGCCGAGAGGGGACGCCCTAGAAAGTCATACATAGACCTTATAGGTTCTTCAGAAAGGCCAGGTGCGCAGTACTCATAACTGGCGTGCGTGTATTACTAGATGTATGAATGTGAGTGAATCAAAATAAGTATGTAAGGATCGTAGCAGTGTATGTGAGTTTCTATGTTTGTAAACGCACCCACGATACAGGAAGAAATTCCTAGTGTGTATAAATACCTTTCCCAGGTTTAAAAAAAAAGAAATGGGAAAAGGGCGTAAGTTTATGTATGTATATTATTATTATTAATCTAATGATTTGCACACCGTAAGGTAAAATGTAGCTGATCTCATTTTTTATGTTATAAAAAAACCTTTAGAGCAAATATCATTCTGATTTTGATTCTGATACCACGAAAACTACAATGTTTTGAAGTTTACAAACAAATTATCGGCTTGGTCATGATTCAAACAGCTTGACTGTACATATATCCCAGGTCATTACCCGCCTACGCTAACATAAGTCTTACAAGAAGCAACCTGACCACGAAATAAGGCTGAACCGGAATACTGCTTTCAGCCTTATTTCGTCCTAAGTATGTACTCCAACGTTTCAGATATTCCCACTGGATCATAAAACAACGCCTCTTAACAAAAACGAATATAAATTATTTTGATACAAAAGACTTCGTACAACATCTACTGAAAATAAAAGAGATGAAAATAAATGTAAACGTATTTATTTTACATTACTTAGTAAACCTTAAAGGGAACGTGTAATCCACCTAGGTAACGAAATCTGAACAATTACCTAGTCTGGATGAAAGAGAAATTGTTGTTGCTATATACACACATACTAATCCTAGAAATGAAATCAAGTATTAACGTTTCATAGAAATCAAAGGGGATAAAGCCTGAAAACTGAATGTAAGATTTATTAATTTTAGGCTGTACTAAGACAGGATAATACAGCCCAATCTATTCAGATAGGTTCTGCTATATATACCTAAGGACAAAAGCGCCTCATCGTTTTTGAAGCGGTTTAAAAATGAAGCATTATTATCTTCATCCTCGTCCATGCACATATTCCAATTATGGCTTCGGTACAACATGTGATGAACAGATGAAAAATGCATTATTCCAATCAACTAATAATCAGTAAGTATGAAGTCGTTAATTACTTACTTCGTTAGGTGCTAGATACCTATGGAATCTACGGTAGCGTTAGGATATATATTCCTGATTGCGATCCAATACAATGTCATACAACTAAATAATACTATAGACATACCTATACACATAGACACTTACTACGTACAGTTAACCGACATCAGAGGTAACACTTTGCTCTTTGAAAATCGCCCTTACTGCTGAGAACTAAATGCACTGTCCATGTCAAATTGTAATCAATTGATGTGCGGTTCAATGTAGTACATAGGTACCTATTATGTAGCACAATATTGTCATATGTCACACAGCTAGGTATCGATGCAGGCAGCGAATTAATCATGGATTTCACCACTAAATGGATTTCGATGCCCGTCCCACTGTCTCGAACCTCGGCAATGCATAAGCTGACGTCATGCGAGTATTCTCAAAGGGGCAGATATATATTGTGCGGTCGTAAAACCGAATATTACCTAGGATGTTGTGGTCCTCAGGATCCATTGTCTTGTTGCTGAACTGAGGTTGTTGTTGTTTAGGTTATAAATAATAATAAAGATTAATGAATTTCCTGTCATCAAATCACGCCGGACAAATGCATATCGAAGAAGGATTCTGTCGAAATAGTGTTTTCGAAGGTATTCGTTGTCGAAGTATGGTCTGTCGGACTAATGCTAGATGAATATATGTTCTGTCGAAGCAATGTCAAACTATTGTTTTTCAGAATTGGAACCGTGTCGAAATAATTCAGTATGTTATTCCAGTCTGTACTCTGTTCTCTATTCTCCGAACGATTGGAGAGGTGTATCTGTAGTACAATCTCTTTCGCCAGTTATTCCCGAGACTCATGTACCTAATTGGGGCGAGCTTTAGTCACAGATCGGGTATATATCTAGACTTCAAGCTGCTACACAGAAATTCTACACGGAAAAACCTCACAATACCTTGCTCTACCCCGGCACCGAACCCAAGACCTCACGATCCGCAGTAGCGCTAGACCAACGATAAGGCTGTTATGAAGCCCTCTATGACTAAAATAAATACTTCTAGCAGTTTCTATTTCAGTATCACCATCCAATTAGCCCCCACTGTTGGAGTTAGACTATGCTAGATAGACTGCCAGTCTTCTATTTTTACCAGGCTAGCGTTGACGTGATATATATACTACACGGTTCACCTCTCAATTTCGCTTGCATCGCATTTTTGATGCACGAGTTTCTAGTTTGATAACTTTGGGCTTTTTAATACACTCTATCACACACAGGAATTCCGACACATAGAGTGCTTATCGACCTAATATTTTTGTATAAGTTAACTAAACAGGCCACTCCTCTTTTTAACCGACTTCAAAAAGAAGAAGGTTCACAATTCGACTGTATTTTTTTTAATGTGTGTCATCTCAACTTTGTTCAGGTGAACCCGGTTTTGATGATTCTTTTTTGTTTGATAGCTGGCGCTTCTCATGTGGTCCCATTGAAATTTGGTGAAGATCTGATGAAGAACTTCAGAGATATACAACAGAACTCTTTAATAAACAACGGCATATCTCTCGGGATTGCTGCAATCGCATGTCTGCTTATTGTTTACGCCATTTCATAACATTATATAATTTGTACGGGATACGCAGATGTGTACAGTTCATTCACACTCGCATTTCACCAGTTATGTTCAAGTTTTATGTTATTAAGGTAATCTATTCTGGCACCTGAAGTGAAAACCTTTTTAACCTTCGGGAGTGTTTTTTTGGAAGTCGGTTGTATTTTTTTGTAAAGAGGTTTTTATCTAAGTTACCTTGGGGATAATTACCTCACAATAACTTTTAAATCATGAGACTCTAGATGATTGCTTTAGGATCCTTTTGACATTCAATACCTAATGAAATATATTTTGTTTTTTTAGATGTGCTTTATGTGTTTTCAGAAATGTGTCTCAATATATTATCTTATCTGTTGCTGTGTATTGTGTGTGACATTAAGTGAAATGTATATTAAAACTGGAACCTACCTTGTAGATTTCGTCTTTTGTTGATCTTTAAATAAAAGCTACTTCTAGTTTGAGTACGTCCGTATACACTTTACACGGCAACAAAACCCGCGGTCGATAAGTTCTGTCTTGGAACAAAATTTACTATAATTTGGTCGTCAATCAACTCCAAAAAGTACCTCAAAGTATGTTTAATCGTTGGTATAATTTTCAGTCTTTTGAAGGGGAAGCAACTTAATTGTATGTCAGTATCGACACTCCCCGGAATACGATAATAAAAGTGCTTCGACGAATTGCTGTTCAAATCGATAGTCCTGACTCTTAGAAAAGTTTAGAATTCGACTGAATGGATACCAGGTTCTTGAAAATTACCAATCTAATTTTATTAAGGTCTCGTAATATTAATGCCTAAGCCATCGCTCGTTTAAGTCAAGCATCACCCATCTCCAGAAAGCCTTTCAGCATTGAACGTTTAAGCTCTTGTAAGTCGATCACGATTGTGAACAAGAAAACGATAGCTACCAGCTACCATGCTGAAATTAAACTGAAATTAGAAACACGTTATCCTTAAATCACACTAATATTATAAAGGCGAAAGTTTGTGAGTGTGTTTGTTACTTCTTCACGCTCAAACGGCTGGACGGATCTGGATCAAATTTGGAACAGAGATTGATTATAGTCTGGAATAGCACATAGTTTACATTTTATCCCGGGAATAAGTTACCTTGGGATAAATGGACAGTCACGCGTGCAAAGCCGCCGACAGAAGCTAGTTTTATATAAAATCCACAGAAATCTCAAATTAAAACTACGGAAGACACAAAATCCCTAACGGTGACATCTAAAAATCTCAATCACAGTCTAAAAATGGGATCCCAGTCTCCGCACGTTAACCGTCCTGTAAGCAAGTAATAAAACCACTTCCATACCGGTAATGTTCCCACGTAACTCTGATAACGTTAAGAGCTGGAACCGCAACAAATTGGAGCTCCCACCCAGCTCTTGTGTTCGTAAACACCGAATAAAATTTAATTCGAACGTCAGGCTATATTTATTTATTTATTTATTATATACTTTATTGTACACAACTTAAATAATTACAGAACAAAACATTTATAAAGATAAGTGTACAATGGGCGGTCCCTAGACATAGGGACCGCCCATTGTACACTTATCTCTTACAGACAACCTTTTGATGGACTGAACGAGAGGAGGTAGACATAGGGTTGTCAGTGTACAAAAACTATTATGAAATAATATAACTTAGACATTACATAAAATACATACTTACAAATAAAATAATATACTAATAAATATAAAATATAGAATAGTTACAGAGAAAGGAAATGATCCTTCACCATTTTCTTAAATATCGGCAATGTTTGCGCACGCCTTACCTCAATAGATAATGTATTACGAATGGTTAATTTCAGGTTTTCCGATGATCTCAAGGACCGAGAATGTGGGTCACAGAGGAACTGAAAGCGTTCCTTAAGAAAAAAAGGACTAGAAGGATTAAAAAGCACATTATATAGCAAAGAAAGTATGTGGGCATTCCGGCGAAGGCGAATAGGAAGCCATTTGAGCTTGATTCGAAATTCAGAAACATGGTCATACTTGCGCAAGCCAAATATGAACCTGATACAGAGATTTTGAAGTCGCTCAAGCTTGTCCATTTGGTCTTGGGTGAGATCGAGATAGCTGGCATCAGCATAGTCCAAGATAGGGAGAAGAAGAGATTGTGCTATCGCAATTTTAGTGGTGATGGGAAGAAAGTTACGAAGCCGTCTCAGGTAGCCCGCAGACGCAAACAGTTTACGACTGACCTCCTGCAGTTGTTTGGTCCAGGAAAGGCTGCTGTCAATATAAATCCCCAGGTTCTTCACAGTGTGAGCTATAGGAACAATGGTGTTCTTGAAAGAAACCTGGGGTAGTGTCGCCCAATCAATTCTAGAGACCGTTCGGGAACATCCCACAACAGCCACTTGAGTTTTCGTCACTTGGCAGAATATCAATCAGTCCAAACTCAGTGCTCCAGTCACCAATTCGAGCCAGGTCCGTATTAATAGTCCCAATAGCGTCCGATAACTCACCGAGAGGGGCTTGAGTATAAATTTGGAGATCATCAGCATAAAGGTGGTAGAAAGAAGATAGCTGTTGAGTGATAGCATTAATAAAGAGTGTGAAAAGTAGAGGAGATAAAACGCCACCCTGCGGCACACCGGCAGAGGTGTAACACCAAGAAGAGAAAGATTCCTCAATACAAACACGCTGCCGGCGGCCAAACAGATAACTATGAAACCAGTCAATTACCGAAGGAGATATGTTAAAAGAGCATAGGAATCCCAGCAAAATGTCGAAGTCAACCGTATTGAAAGCATTGCTGAAGTCAAGTAGAGCAAGTACAGTTAACTTTCCCATTTCCATGCCTGATCTTATGTCATCCGTAATATGCACAAGTGCTGAGGTAGTGCTGTGTCCCGGACGAAAACCAGATTGGAAGGGATTTAGCAGCTTCTGTTTGGAAAGGAACGAGCTGAGTTGATGATGGACTAGTTTTTCAAGGACTTTGGATAGGAAAGGAAGAATAGAAATAGGACAATAGTCAGAAAAAGATGCAGGATGAGCTATACCACGGCATGCGACGCCATGTTGAAATTAGATAATTTGTTGACAGTGGTAAGCAAAATGCCATGTCTTATAGCAACAGATCGGGTGGTTGTAAAAGAATTCTGGTTTGGCTATTCACAATATCACGAAATAAATTAAAAAGTTTGATTTCTAATGCCACAAAAATAAGATATAAATATAAATTGATTATAGTTTAGATTACACTTACGTCGACATTTAATTCTCGAGCAATACTCTTTAAACTTTGATTTAGTTCTAAAAGGACGATTATTTTTATTTTTAAAAGTTACTCAATCGAGACATAATTTTAGTGTAATTATAAGTCGTCATTCGAACAACACAAGCAGGCGAGTTATTATGCTATGATGCTATGTCATGTTTTACTTAACAAAATTATAAGCTTACCCTCAATCATCTTCATAATTTAATTCTATAAACGTCACGGCTGACATGAATAATGTGATGGATGATTTATAAACATATCGATGAATTTCACAACTATGATAAGTGTAAGAAGCTTGACTTGTGAGTTAAATGGTCCAGTATCGAATCTTGCTTCGGCCTAACAATTTTATAAAACAATTAAATTCTTTTGTGAGTTTTTAGAAATCTGTAAAAAAGTATAATATTTGATAAACACATTTGGAAGTTTAAAAATATCAATAGATAGGATGCAGTGGATATGACCTAGCGGTCGCTTGCAACTATACATCAACAAAAACAGATTGTATTACTAAAACCGCGAACGTTTCCTTAAAAGGGTGTGTTCACCAATATTTTGTATTGAGTCAACTGGAATCCATCTTGTAGGGGAGTAAATAAAGGGTTATGAGGCATGGTCCTCATAGTAAATAAACACGAGAAACTCTCAGGGCAAAAGGTGTATGTATGTATTCTTGATTGTCACAGTTTTCATAATAATGTTATTAGGTAACTTATAGGTAGGTATCGTAGGTTCGTAAGATACACGCGCGTGCGGTACGTCAGTGGAGTCCCGTGTCGACCGGTGGAGTTCGTAGAGAACTACAATCAAAACTGACAGCTCAGACTCAACTGGCGCAGCCGCCGCTGGACACAGTGCGAGCGTGTTCGAGACGCTCTGTCCAGCACACTATTCTAAGAAACGCGCGGGCAAACGGCCGCGAGAGGATCGGATTGGCAACACTGCGGAGTGGTTTACTATAGGGTTATGTAAAACGACGCGGGTAGTGTTGACGTCATCACATCAATACTGATAGAAAATACGAAGTGTTTCTTTTCTGTTTTTCTTCACAATTCAATTCACAGATACCTACAGTTTTAACTATTCCTATACTATCCAAAGTTATGCCAGAATAGTTCCCCGAATAACATACAACTTTAACATAACCGGTAAAATGAGTGTATTACGGTGAAATTTACACATCTGATTACCTCTTTAAAAAGTACTGGCGTGATGTTATGGTATAAAATGGCGTAAACAATAAACAGACGTCAAGCGTTTGCAGCAACCCCGAGAGATTTGTTGAGAATTGAAAGAGTTCTGTTGTGTATTGCCGAAGTTCTTAATCACATCTTCACCAAATTTGAATGGGACAAATTCGGGAACATACTCTTTCAAACATAAAATAATTTTCAAAATTGGTTCACAATTGACGCAGAAATCACTGAAAAACACAAAAAAACCACCGGAAATCGAACTTCCAAAAAGAATTCAGATACTAACTTCAATAAAGTGCAATAAACCCCTTTTAAGGGGGCCTAAAATTGAACCTAGTATGGTAACATTCTATATCCACGTGGACGAACTCGCAAGCCAAGGGCCAGAAATACTTACAATATGCTTCACCCTTTATTTTGTTAGGTTAGGTTAGAACCTCCTTGTAATAAAACGCCCTCATACGCTGTTAACGGGCTCACATTACTGATAACTTTAATGCCTGAAATGAAGTAAGATGGCGGCTCATGTTTGAACACTTAATAACATTTAACACCAGAAGATAGAGGGGTAGAGTTTTATTCCTTTGTCTGTTCTATAGGCCCAGTTTTTGAAGTGAAAATGTTTGTGAAATTAATGTAAAAAACCGGCCAAGTTTGAGTCGGACTCGCGCACGAAGTTTCCGTTATCGCAAAAAACGGCAAAAAAGTTTGATGCACCACTTAAATATTTATTTTAATCTGTTTTTTGTATTTGTTGTTATAGTGGCAATCGAAATACATCAACTATCTAGCTTTCACGGTTTATGAGATATAGACTGGTGACAGACAAACAGACGGACAGTAGAGTCTTAGTAATAGGGACCCGTTTTTACCCTTTGGGTACGGAACCCTAATAATTTTCAAACAAGCGTCAGCTACTCTAATTGGTTGACTGCATTGAGCAGTCAATCGCACAAGTTGACCTGAATTTGTGACGTGTCGATATTTATTTCTAGAACTGAGGGTCTAGAAAAGTGCTATTCGATGTCAGCGAAGGCAATAGTCGAAGTGTCAAAATGTAAGGGATTACGTGATTTTTCGATATCGTTTGTCAATCCCATTCAATTTTGCCATTTTGACACTTCGTCTATCGCCTTCTCTGAAGTCGAATGTCACTGTCTATGGCCTCTGGATGTTAAATATCAATGGGTATTATTTATGTTACCTATCCAGGTCCTCTGAGAAAATGGTAGTAATTCAAACATCACACTCTAGAATAATGGGCTTGCAAACTGCGTCATCACCTACCACATTGATTTTATTACCTACAACTCTGGAAAGCCAATTCCAAATTCCACTCAAATACGGCTTATTCCGATCTCATCATCGATCTATCTGTTGAGTTGTCTAAAGGGAAAGGCTAGGAATGTGGCAGTAGGTATTGTATCTTCTGGCGATAATTACCGCGTTGTCTGGGATGCGCTTATCGCAAAGTACCTGGATACTCGCGCGCTCGCCACGAATTATCTAAATCAACTGTTCTCATTGAAGTCGTTCGGACCGACACCCTCTAATATTGAACAAGGTTTCGATAAATTAACTTCTACGGTTGCGGGACTCAAACAATTGAAAATACATAACTTGGATGATTTTATATTTATTCATTGGGGTCTCAAGTTAATAGACTCAGATACAGCAAAACATTTTGAAATGTCGCTTCGTAATCAACAAGAGTTGGATTATGATTATTTCGTAAAGTTTGTTCGTGAACAAGTAAAAATCTTATATCGCTCCTCTTCTGCTGCAACTAAGCACGCCCCCGCAGGTAGACCCAGCACCTCATCTAAGGTCTCGCAAGTGTTTGTGGCTACTGAATCTAAATGTTCGCTTTGTCAATCCACGCATAAAAACTTGTATACATGCAAAGCGTTTCAAAAGTTGAGCGCGGATAATAGATTTAAGTTTGTAAAAGACAATAACAGATGTGTTAACTGCCTAAGTAGCCAACATACCGTCTCTAAGTGCCTATCTAAGTCAACATGTAGGAAATGCAACGGTAAGCATCATTACTTATTGCATTTTGAGCAATCGACGCAAGCCCCTGCGCTGGTACCCGCTAGCGACCCAGCCTGAGTTTCAGCGGCCGACCCAGCTACTTTTGATCGTGTGGCGTTGTGTACGCATTCTTCTGCTCAAGTCCAGGCCACACGTAGCACCGAAGTGCTGGCTACTGCCAAGGTGTTAGTGGCGGGTAGGAAGGGTAAGGGCGTGGTGGTTAGATGTCTTTTGGACCCTGGGTCGCAAAAGAATAATATGACATCGCTTTGCTGCCGTATGCTCTAACTATACATACGGACTCAATAACTACCGTTCGTGGTATTGGTGGCACATCGCAGACCATTCGCGGCTCATTGAATCTTACGTTCAGCTCACCGTTTTGCTCGCAGCCTAGGTATAGAATTGACGCTCTAGTCTTGGATCAGATAACCGGGCAGCTTCCTCTGGGTGCTATAGATACTGCCATATTGAAGCATATTGATCCTAAACTACTCGCTGATGACAGCTGGGGTGTGCCAGGTAATGTTGACATGTTACTTGGAGTCACGTTGTTCGCTAAGTTATTGCGACCCGGTCCCGTTACCAGCGCACCCGGTTGCCCCGATGCATTGGAGACTATGCTCGGCTACATACTTCTAGGAGAAGCACCTATTATCGAACCTTTAACTGACACTCTGTCTTTCTTTGCGAGTTCTTTCGATAACTTCGATCTTCGTAAGTTTTGGGAATTGAAGATGTTACTGCTTCGTCCGTAGGGAGTGTGGATGATAAACACTGTGAAGAGTTTTATTGTAGCACAATTACCCGCGCTCCAAATGGCAAGTATGTTGCAGCTTTACCACTGAAAACAGACGCGTCAGCATTAGGAAATTCTTTTGATATAGCTCGCAAGAGATTCCATAGCCTCGAACGTAAACTTAAATCGCTTCCTAACGTCAAGCTTCTTTATGATGACGTCATACGAGATTATCTACAGAACAATTATATTTCTTTGGTGCTAAATATTTTACCTGAATGTGGGTTGCCCAAACGAAATTTTAAGGAGCGAGAAATGGACTACTATATTCCTCACCATGCTGTTATTCGAGAGGATAAAGTGACCACTAAGCTACGCGTGGTCCTAGATGCCAGTGCAAGTACAGATAACGGTACCTCGCTCAATGATATCCTGTACGCAGGTCCAGTCCTTCAGGCTGACCTTTTTAACATCTTGTTAAATTTTAGGCTTTTTAGTGTCGCTATTTCCGCAGATGTTAAATCTATGTACCTACGTATAGGTATACGCCCACAAGATCGTTGGCTTCAACATATATTATATCGGTTTAATGAGGAAGAAGAAGTTTTCAGTGCTTCCCTTTGAATTAAAGTGTAGTTGGTTACGCTTCCTAATTTATAGTTCATATTTTATTACATCACCATAGGGCGATTGAGAGGCATTGGCTTAATAGTTCCAATTTATTAAATAAGTGTCACTTATCGTTGTTTTGGTGATATTCCGTGGCGCTACGGTCAATTACGCCGTCGCCACGACCACCAGCGGTCGGGCAGTCTCTTGCAACCATGGGTTGAGTGCGTCCATCACGCATTCCCTCGCCCATAACTCTTAATTGAACTTACATGGAAAGTGTTATCTGTATTACCTAGACCTACTGTGTTGTGTACCGCTGGCCAGCATAGTGTACCTAGTCTGTGAGCTGAACTTCTCGAACGTGGCATCTGCATCTGCATGGGAATCGCTGTTTCAAAGGTATGTGGCATAATTAGTAAATTGAACTTTATCCATTGCCTTTCGTCTCATCTGCGTACTTTTCTCCTTCAATTTAGCACTGCTGAATCAGCAATTATAGCCTAGATTACTCTAATAATTTAGGTTCAATCGCGTGTGATTTTACTAGTAATCTTCTAGAGGTTATACGCACCAGTAGTCCTTTTATAGCGATTCGCACTATCCAATAGTTATGTCAGGATGAAGGAACGCGGGGTGCATGTTGAAAGCCTCCCCGTGGCGCACCCTGGGCAACGTCGGCTCCAATTGTCCACCCGCGTTGGGTGGACAGTTGGCGCTGGCGGCAAATTTTCAACAAACGAGGAAAGGTCACGGTTCCAATCACAGATCATCTTTGATGGTTTGTGAAGGGAACCGGGCTAGTGTCAGGACGACTAGTCAGTCGCTTGGGTTGGCCGTCCACACTTACTCCCTCCTCTGCTTACAGAGGGTAGGTCGAGTGGGCTTAGAGTGGGCAGGAAAGAAAGAAGGAGTTAATTATAATATAGGGACCTTACCCTTTAAAGGAAAAAAAAAAAAAACATTAATGGACCACGACTTTTGTGAAAAAACTCCCCAGGTGGGTCCCGACTGCTCAGCGGTCGGGGAGTCCCACCCCGCTTCGGCGGGCTGCCCTCCGTATTCTGGGGTGGGCAACAAACGTCTGCTGTCTGTCTCTATAGACAAAACCGACAACCACATGCGCGATATAAGGACACCGATTTTTCTCAGCGATACGGACGAAGAAGTGAGGAGTGATGCGGGGTCGGAGACCGGCGTCGCGTCTGGCGCAAAGGGCTCAAAGAGTTTGGAGCGCGAAGAGGCGGGGGCTTCTGCAAAGAACCTTCGGTTCTTCCGCAAGCGCCCCATATCAGGGGATGGCTTGGGGTCACTCTCCGATAACGAGTTGGCTTCGGCCCCAAAGATCCCCACCAATAGGCGGGGTGGGGGCCGAGACAGAGGTACGGGGAGGGGAATCACCGCCCAGGAGGCTGCCCAGCGAGCCGAGAGGCTTGCCGCGGAGGGGTGCCACCCCGGATTGACCAGCTGCAGGTCTGTCCACTCAGGATCTTCTGGCGGTGAGCTAGACGCCACTGGTAGCTCAAATTCGGAGCGAGCGGCCAGGTTCGCAGAGGTCGTGGGAGCCGCAATTCGGGATGTGGCCTTGAAGAGGAATAAGTCCTCTAAAGACAAGGCCATATCCGCGGCCACGGCCTCTATTATGGCGGCAGCGGAGGCCAATCACGTCGGGCCTCCATCGTATGGAATATCCGAGATGCGGGCTGAGGTCGCCCGCTTGAAAGCCGACATGCAGCTTCTCCAAAAGGAGAATGAGAGGCTCCGAGCGGACCTGACCGGGCTCCAAGGAGCCAGCCCCCGCGAGATGCTGCAGGGGGGCGCGGAGCAAGGGCAAGGCCAGCCCGTGCCTGCAGAGGACCGGATACTGAACCTGGTGCGGCAGGAATTGGCTGCGTTCCGGAGTCAGTTTTCTGCACTGGAGGCCATCGTCCTGCGCCCCTCGCTAGCGGCAAGCCAGGCGGCCTTGGGCCAGCGAAAGGCGGCCTCGTATGCCGCCGCCGCAACTGCCGCAGCCAAACCCGGCTCGGCGGGACCGGTCCCGGCGAAACCGGACAAAACAGTACCTAAAAAGGGCGGAGGTGCTGCACTGGCGGTGTGGGCCCCAAACCAGGCGGCAAGTCGGCCGTCCCAATGTCTTCCGCCTTCTGAATATCTTGCGACCAATGCCGAATGGCAAGTGGCCGGGGAGAAGAAGAAGGCGAGCAGGGCAGCAAGGGCGGCCAAAAGGAAGGAAAGGCGAAAGCGGCGTAAGGAGCGAAGCGTCGCGGCTAGGCTCCGCGCCCCGAATTCCGCAGCTGTAGTGATTACATTACAGCCGGAAGCGGTAAAGAAGGGCGTGTCCTACCGCGAAGTGCTCGCTAGAGCGAGGACGGCGGTAAACCTGGAGGAGCTCGGCGTCACCGAGGGCATCCGGGTTAGGGTCACCGCAACTGGGGCCCGGATGCTAGAAGTCCCCGGTGCGGCCAGCGGCCCAACCGCCGACGCTCTGGCTGAAAGGCTCAGGGCGTCCCTAAATGCGGACGAGGCCCGAGTGTCCAGGCCCACCAAGTGCGCTGACATGCGCATTTTGGGCCTGGACGATTCTGTGACGGAGGGAGAGGTGGTGGCCGCCGTCGCCAGGACTGGGGGGTGCTCTGCCGAGAAGGTCAGGGCAGGCATCATACGTCCTGACGCTACGGGGATGCATGCCGTTACGGTGAGCTGTCCCGTCACGGCAGCCCAAAAAATAGCCGGGGAGGGCCGAAGGCTTTTGGTGGGCTGGGTTTCCGCGCAGGTGAAATTGTTGGAACCCAGACCTCTGAGGTGCTTCCGCTGCCATGTAGGCAACCACGTGGGAGCTCAATGCACCTCGGAGGTGGACCGCAGCGACCACTGCTTCCGCTGTGGTCAGCCCGGTCACAAGGCCGGCACGTGCAATGCCACGCCGCACTGCGTCATATGTGCGGCAGCTGGCAAGCCGGCCGATCACCGGGCCGGGAGCAAGACCTGCGCTCCACCCACCAAGGCCAGGCGCAGGGGCAAGCACTCCACCACCGCCGTCACCGCCGCAGCCGCCACTACCGCCGTCAGCGCCGCAGCCGCCGCCACTACCGCCGCAGCCGCCGCCACTACCGCCGCCGCTGCCGCCTCCACAGCCGTCATCGCCGCTGAAACAACAGCGGCAGGACCCTCACAGGGGGTTCCGGTGGTTTCTGAAATGGAGTGCCAATAATGGCCCCATTACGCCTCCTCCAGGCGAACATCAACCACTGCGCCGCAGCTCAGGATCTTTTGCTTCAGAGCATGGCGCAGTGGTCGATTAACATCGCCGTGGTCGCTGAGCCGTACTTTGTCCCGCCCAGGGACGACTGGGTGGAGGACCTGAGCGGCTCAGTGACCCTAATTTCGTCGGCCGCCGCTGGCACCCCGTCCCTCGAGGGTGTCAAGAGGGGACAGGGTAGCGTGGCAGCACGGTTCGGGGAGATTGCCGTTGTGGGGGTATACTTCTCCCCGAACCGAACTCTCGCCGAGTTCCACAACTCCCTTGCGGAGTTGAAAATCGTCGTCGTTGGGTACCGATCCATCCCTGTGCTCGTCCTCGGGGACTTCAATGCCAAGAATGTGGCTTGGGGTTCCCGGTATACGGACACACGGGGCAGGATGGTTGAGGACTGGGCTCTGGAGACAGGCTTGGTCTCCCTCAACCGGGGTTCTGTCCCCACGTGTGTGCGGATGCAGGGCGAATCAGTGGTGGATATTTCGTTCGCCAGCCCCGCTCTGTCACCGCGTGTCGTCGACTGGCGCGTCATGGAGGAGGTGGAGACCTATTCCGACCACCGGTATATCCGGTTTGACGTCTCCACCCAGATCCCATGCACGTCGGTCCGCAGACCCCGAATGGTCCGCGGTGGGCACTGAAACAGCTGGACCGGGAGCTCCTCCTGGAAGCCTCTATCGTGCAGGCCTGGGTGTCATCACCGGATAGGCCTGCTGACATCAACGACGAGGCGGAGTGGTTCCGGGAGGCCATGTCCGAGATATGTGACGTGGCAATGCCCCGGCTCCAGCCAGGACGCGCCCGGCGCCAGGTGTACTGGTGGTCGCCGGAGCTTACGGCTCTGCGCCAGGCGTGCGTTGCTGCGCGTCGCCGGTACACCAGGCACCGCAGGCTCCGTAACCGTCCTCCGGATACGGAAGCCATTGAGGTGGAGCTGTACGAGGGGTACAGAGTGGCGAGGACTGCCCTCCGAGAGGAGATCAAGCGGGCCAAGGGCTTGGCTCGCGAGGAGTCGCTGGGGACTCTGAACAGGGATCCGTGGGGGCGCCCCTACAAAATGGTGCGGGATAAGCTCCGCCCATGGGCGCCCCCGCTGACGCAGAGTCTCCGGCCGCAGCTCGTGGAGAGCGTGGTGAGCACTCTGTTCCCTTCGCAGGGGGAACATACTTCCCCGCCCATGGCTCCACCTCTTGCGGTGCCCGATGCGGACCACACCACCAACGACGACGACGATGCTCCGGAGGTGACCGAAGTAGAAATGAGAGTGGCGGTACGTAGGCTGAATGCCAAAAATACCGCCCCAGGACCCGATGGCTTACCTGGGAAAGCGTGGGTCCTGGCCTTGGAGGCTCTCGGGCCTCGACTAAGGGGGCTCCTTAGCGCATGCTTGGAGAGGGGCCAGTTCCCGCTTCGTTGGAAGACGGGGAAACTGGTCCTCATTAAGAAGCCAGGGCGCCCTGCGGACTCTCCCTCCGCTTACCGGCCCATCGTGCTGCTCGATGAGGTGGGCAAACTCTTGGAAAGAGTCGTTGCAGACCGTCTCGTCGGGCAGCTGGTGCGGGTGGGGCCAGATCTGGCAGAGAGCCAGTTTGGTTTCCGCAGGGGGCGCGCTACGGTGGACGCCATCATGCGCGTGCGAGCCCTCACCACGGGGGATGCAGTGGCCCGGGGTGGGGTCGTCTTGGCGGTGTCTCTTGACATCGCCAATGCCTTCAACACCTTGCCATGGAGCTGCATCAGGGAGGCACTCCGGTATCACCGGATGCCGCCCTACCTCTGTCGCGTAGTCGAGGCCTATATGACGGACAGGGCCGTCATCTACCCCGGTCACCAGGGAGAGTGGAACCGGCGAGAGATGTCGTGCGGTGTCCCACAGGGATCGGTCTTGGGGCCACATCTGTGGGACATCGGGTACGACTGGGTGCTGCGCGCCGATCTCCCTAGTGGCGTCAGCGTGGTTTGCTACGCTGACGACACGCTAGTCCTGGCGCAGGGGAGTTCGCACCAGGCGGCGGCTGAAAATGCGACACGCGGGGTTGCGACAATCGTCGAGAGGATCCAGCAATTGGGACTCGAGGTGGCCCTGCACAAGTCCGAGGCCATGTGTTTTCATGGTCCTCGGAACGCGCCACCGCCGGGATCCCAAATAACGGTAGGAGGGGTTCACATCGGCGTCGGGTCGACGATGAAGTACCTGGGACTCGTCCTCGACAGCCGGTGGAATTTCGTGGAGCATTTTCGACGTTTGGCTCCCAGACTGGAGCGGGCCGGGGCTGCACTTAAGCGGCTCCTGCCCAATCTAGGGGGTCCAAACGCCTCCTGCCGGAGGCTCTACGCGGGGGTCGTGCGGTCCATGGCCCTTTACGGGGCACCAGTATGGGCTCGTACCCTGAGGCGGCGACCAGCCCGCCGGTTGAACGCGTCCCAAAGGGTTATGGCCATCCGGCTGGTCCGGGGATACCGCACGGTCTCCGGTGAGGCGGCGAGCCTCCTTGCTGGATTGCCGCCATGGGATCTGGAGGCCAAAGTCCTCGCGCAAATATGGGAATGGCGCGAGGAGGTGAAATGCCGGGGCGAAACTCCGCTGCCGCGACAAATCACGGCTCGGCGGACAGAGCTCCGGCATGATCTCATGGCGACATGGAGAGGGCGACTGTCGCAACCCAGCGCTGGGCACGCCACAATTGTGGCGATAAGGCCCCTCTTTGAGGAGTGGCTTGAGAGGCGTCACGGCGTCCTCACCTTCCGCCTGACGCAGGTCCTCACCGGACATGGCTGCTTCGGGAGGTTCCTGTTCAGGATAAGGCGGGAGGAAACGCCCGGGTGTCACCATTGTGAGGATCGCCCGGAGGACACGGTAGAACATACGGTGGAGGCCTGCCCCACTTGGGCGGAGCAACGCCGTGTCCTCGTGGAGGCGATCGGCGGTGGCGACCTCTCGCGTCCGGCCCTGGTTCAGGCTATGGTACGGAGCGAGAGGGCATGGGAAGCTGTCACCTCCTTCTGCGAAGCAGTAATGCTCGCGAAGGAGGAGGCAGAACGCGTGAGGGAGACGCAACGGAGACGCCCTCACGCCCCTAGCCACCGCAGGAGACGCCCTGGGCGTCGGGAGTCGCAAGCCGATTCCCGGCCACCGTAGGCGCGGGTTTGCGGACGGCCAGTAATGGGTAGCTCGCCGTCCGATAAGGACCAGGCCCGAGTCGACGGCGCGTAGTGTTCCACGCGCGCCTCAAAGAGATGTCAGCAATAAATGACGGGGTCCGCTAGGGCCGATGCCTGTCTGGGTCGCGGATAAATTTGAAAGAGAGTTACCGCGGCCCTGGCTCAAGCAACTGAAGGAACACGGGTGGGTTTTAGTCAGTAAAAGTCTGACACGCCCTCCCGCTTCACCCAAAGCGGGAGAAGTCATTGGATGATTTCCCACCCAAAAAAAAAAAAAAAAAAAAAAAAAAAAAAAAAAAAAAAAAAAAAAAAAAGGATGAAGGAACGCAGTTACCTCTCGCCAGGGACATTTTGCAGCGAGATATTTACATGGATGACATAGTTAGTTCTATACCTAGCACTGCGCTGGCTATAGACTCGGTTCGTGAACTAATAAACATATTCTGTCTCGGTGATTTTCAGCTAACGAAGTGGTCTAGCAATTGTGTCGATGTTCTTCGGAATATTCCAGAGTCATTACGACTTTCACAGAGCGTGGACCTAAGTAAAGATCCGACACAGAAAATACTGAGACTTCGTTGGTTCCCTGAAGAGGATTGTTTCGTATTCCAGGTTAACCCTAATGTTTGCCCGTGCACGAAACGGAATATTCTTTCTTCCATTGCACGTCTTTTCGACGTTTTAGGCCTCGTGACACCGATAATTTTATACGCCAAGCTTCTTACCAAAGAGCTTGTCAAACTTGGATGGGATGACGTTTCACCACCTCGCATTGTTCGTCTGTGGGAACAATTACAATCTGAACTGCCAATTATCTGAAACTGAGATTTTTGCGACATGTCGGCGTCGTAGAACGCTGTAGGCTCTCCCTCGTCGGTTTTGCCGACGCTAGTGAGAAAGCTTACGGTGGTTCGGTTTACGCCCACGTTGTCAGACCCGATGGTAGTATCGTTGTTTCGCTGGTGTGTGCGAAATCTAAAGTCACGTCACTGAAAGTAGTTTCGCTAGCTCGTCTCGAGTTATGCGCCGCATTCCTCTTATCAACTGTGATAAAGCGAGTATATAATCTTTTCAGTCGTAGTTTTCTCGGATTCAACTGTAACCTTTAGTTGGATTCATTCCGCTCCGCATCGATGGCACACTTTCGTAGCCAATCGTATCGCTAAGATTCATGAGAATCTTTCGGCAGATCACTTCTTCCATGTGAAAGGATCTGAAAATCCTAGTGATTGCCTCTCTCGCGGTTTAACGCCTGTTCAATTAGTTCATCATCCGTTGTGGCTTAAAGGACCGCCGTGGCTTAAACTTCCGCGCGCTAAATGACCGCTAAAACCATTTGTTTCAGGCGAGTCGCAAGAGCTTCCTGAAATGAAGCCCGTGGCTTTACCTGTGCTATCGCACGAATGCTCGGACAGAAGTCCTCCTTCCGACAACATGTTATACGCTCGCTCTACTAGATTCTTGTCCTGGTTGTAATATTTAAAAACTATTTGCTTCGTTTATAAGTTTATCAAACGACTCCCTAGTAGTACTCCGTGCTAGAGGGCACGTTACCGCGTCTGATCTAGAGTTCGCTGTATTTGTTGTGTGGCGATCTGCGCAGAGCATTCATTTTGAAGTTGATCTCGATCGCAACGGCTAAGTCCCTTCCTCTACGAAGGAATTATCCACGTTGGAGGTCGCGTAGCAAACTCTGAGCTAGATTTTGACTCACGTCATCAGATCCTTCTTCCGCGTCAAGATCATATAGTGGAACTATTAGTTTCCCACTATCATGTGAAAAATTTCCACACAGGACCAACCTTGCTCGTATCTATCATACGACAGAAGTATTGGATCCTGTCCGCGCGACGTATTGCACATCACATTACCTTTAATTGTAACCTTTGCTTTCGAGCAAAGCCGCGACCTACCTTTCCTAAAATGGCGGATTTGCCACGTTTTCGCGTTGAGTCGGCTCCTAAGGCTTTTTCTCAAACAGGTTGCGACTACGCGGGACCTTTCTTGATCACGTCGATACGTGATAGAGGGCAAAAATCGAGGAAAGCGTATATCTGCCTTTTTACATGCCTGACAACACGTGCTCAGCATCTTGAGATTGCCTCAGATCTTAGCACTGCGAGCTTTATGTCCGCTTTTAAACGCTTTCTGGCGCGTAGAGAACCGGTTCAGTGTCTTTACACAGATAACGCTACCAATTTTATTGGAGCCAAATCCTATCTACGAGATCTCTACCAATTCTTGGCTAAAGAGTATCGCCCTTTATGGGAAAGAGAACTTGCAGAGCATCGAATAACACTTAAAAACATCCCCTGTAGAGCTCCACATTTTGGTGGTTGTTGGGAAAGTGAAGTAAAGAGTGTCAAAACGCATCTCTGCAAAGTCATCGGTCAGCAAATTCTTAGTTTTGATGAGCTTAACACTATACTAACTCAAATAGAAGCTTTATTAAACTCGAGGCCTCTGTATGCGATCAGCTCGGATCCGTCAGAGCCCACTTCATTATCGCCGGCGCACTTCTTGCATACGAAACCTCTTTTATTTCTCCCCGCCCGCGAAGTCAATGAAACGCGGTTACATCTTATTTCGCGTTATGAATTAACTGACCAAATGGTCCAGTCTTTTTGGAAGCGGTGGCGCCAAGAGTACCTGCACACCCTACAATCCAAACAGAAATAGAACACCCCTGCCAATCCAATATGGGTCGGTATGGTTGTCGTCTCCATGCAGGACAATGTGATGCCGCTGCATTGGCCGTTAGGAGTAATCACAGAAATATTTCCAGATAAAAACGGAGTTTGTAAAGTCGCATCGGTAAAGACTAAAAGCGAGATCCTTCAGAGTCGCCCGGTAGTAAAGTTGTGCCCTTTGCCAACGCATTAAGTTTCGTTACATTAATAATTAATTTTACCATGCATAAATGTGCAGTATTAGATTTAATTACCGCGTAGAATAGTTAGTTAAATATTCTTATTAATAATAGAGAGTCGCAACTTTAGAGTTCTCATAACCTTTGGTAGAGTTGTGATGATCTGCAACTTTATTTACTTCTCCTTTGTGTTTCAAAAGTGGGAACTTTCAAGCCGGGAAAATGGTTACGCTTCCTAATTTATAGTTTATATTTTATTACATCACCATAGGGCGATTGAGAGGCATTGGTTTAATAGTTCCAATTTATTAAATAAGTGTCACATATCGTTGGTTTGATGATATCCCGCGCGGTGGCGCTACGGTCATTACGCCGCCGCTACGACCACCGGCCGTCGTCGAGAGTCTCTTGCCAACCACGGCTGGGATGCGCGCACTTCCATCATCACGCATCATCTCACCCAAACCTCTTAATTGAACCTACATGGAAAGTGTTATCTGTATTACCTAGACCTACTGTGTTGTGTACCGCTGGCCAGCACAGTGTACCTAGTCTGTGAGCTGAATTTCCCGAACGTGACATCCATCTGCATCTGCATGGGAATCGCTGTTTCAAAAGTATGTGGCATAATTAGTAAATTGAATTTTATCCATTGCCTTTCGTCTCATCTGCGTACTTTTCTCCTTCAAATTAGCTCTGCTGAATCAGCAATTATAGCCTAGATTACTCTAATAATTTAGGTTCAAGCGCGTGTGATTTTACTAGTAATCTTCTAGAGGTTATACGCACCAAATGGTAATGTAAATAATGTGAACAAACATGTTTTGCTTAATAGATATAAGCGTGCAAATTGTAAAAGTACATGCATAACGAAACAATCAGTCATCATGCGATTTTATATTCCAGGAACTCCTTAACATTGTAAAAACTATTAGCAGAGAGCCATTATATAATTTATTCTTGAACATTCTTGTATTTAATGCTTTTAATTCATTTGGTATTTTGTTGTATACCTAGACACACATAAATATACAACTTTTGTTATATTTTGCTAGCCTTGGAAGGACATCCAACATAAGCCTGAAGGGGTCGCGCCTGCTGCGAAAATTCATATCGCTTGCTTTCGCAAACAATTCCCTATGCCTCCCCACAAACAAACAAATTTCAAAAATATAAAGGTACGGTAGCGGTAACAAATCAAGTTTCTTAAACATCGGCCTGCAAGATTCGTCGGGCTTAAGGCCATATAATGCTCTTATACATCTCTTTTCGCACCAAATGCTCTATTTTGATCAGTGCTGTTTCCCCACATAATTAAGCCATAGCGTAGCACTGATTCAACATATGCATGATATGTTGTTATAGATGTTTGTTATGTTTCTTATCAGTTTCAGTGCATATACAAACTTATTAATTCGTTTGGATACTGTATCAACATGTGCTTTCCAGTTGATGTTTTGATCCAAGGTTACTCCTAAAAGTTTTGTTTGCGTTACTTCGTGAATTCCATATTCAATTTAATATTGTGTTTTGCATTATTTGATTTATTAAATTGTATATAAATGCACTTTTTTAGATTAATGAATAAGTTATTTTCCTTTAGCCATTTTATCAATCTTTCAATCACATTATAAATTTTTGTCTCGTGGTCTTTAATTGTATTACTTTTTTATCAGATGTCACAATAACAGAGATGTCATCAGCGAATAGTATACATTTATGATTAGTTATAGTAATGATAGAATTTATATACAATAGGAATAAAATAGGGCCCAGTACACTTCCTTGTGGGACGCCTTGTTTATTGAATTTGAAAGCAGAATAGTGAGATATCAAATTGTTACTTGTATCCATTTTAGTAATAGTAACGCGTTGTTGTCTATTACTTAGATATGATGATAACCATTTAAGTGTAATGCCTCTAATCCCAGTTGCCTCCAATTTCTGTAATAACAGGTCATGCGAGACTAGATCTAAGGCCTTAGATAGATCGAAGAACAGTCCTGTAGTAGGATAGTTATGGTTAATATTCGTTAATATTATTTTTATAAGACTGTAGATAGCTAACATTGTGGATTTATTTTTTTGGAAGCCAAACTGCTCTTTGCTAATAATGTTATATTTATTACAGAATTCAATCAGTCTTTTATACATACACTTTCCGAAGATTTTAGATAGAATAGGTATCAAAGTTATTGGGCGATAGTTGTGAACGTCTGATTTTTCACCGGTTTTATAAAGTGGTTTAACAATTGATAGCTTTAGTGCTTCAGGAAATATGCCAAGTGAGAATGATAAATTAATTAAGTATGTCATAATTTCAATAAGTTCATTAGTACCTACTTCAATGATTTTCGTGTTAATGTCGTCATAACCTTCGGAGTTTGTTTTATTCAATGACATAATCTCTGCCCTAACCTCGTTTCCGGACACAGGTTTAAGGAACATCGAATTGACTATTGAACATTCGTTACTGTTTATTTTTGCTCCCTTACTCGAAGATTGTGACATATTAGTATAGTGATTATTGAAAGCTGTTGCTTTTTCTACAGGATCTGAAGGTACTGTGTAATCAAGTAGAATATTTTCTATGTTCTCCCTATCGTTATTGTTCCCGATTTCATCCCTTATTACTCTCCAGACAGCTTTACATTTGTTTTCACTATTGTTTATGAATTTGATGTTTGCGTTCTTTTTTTATGTGTAAACGCATTTCAGTAAAATCTTTGAGTATTGTATATATTTAGTTTTATTTCGTAAATTTTCTTAACTCTTATAATATTGATGGCGCAGAGACCTTTTTGTTTTCCAACTTTGTTTTAGACCTTTGGTTATCCAGTTCTGTTTCTTTTTACTATTATTATTTACTTTCACCTATATTTTTGGGAAACATAAATTATAGAACAATCCAAACATTTCGTGAAAAGAATTGAATGCCATGTTTAAGTCTTTCTCACCGTAGACCTCCGACTATGACACATTTCGTAAGCATTCCTTAAATTTCTGGATATTATTCAAGCTATAATCTCTTTTGTAGAAAAAATATGTTGTCTGGTTTTGTATCTTATGTTTCAAGGGAAAACTCAACATTTGGGCTGTGTCATGATCGGACAGGTGAAGAGGCATTACAGTAGCATTAGCATTAGGAATGTTACTGAGAATGAGATCGATACAGGAAGACTTACGAGTTGGAAGTTTAATATGTAGCTTTAAGTTATATTTATATGAGAGTTCTTGTAATTGAATAGTAATATTATTGTTTTGGAGAGTATTAATGTTTAAGTCACCTGCCAAGACCACATTTATTTTGGAATTATATTTTTTGAATATGTGGTACAAAAGACTACTTAACTTACTCAAAAATTGGATGGGGATTATGATGTATTACAGATGGCTGAGTTATGGGCACGAAAAACTTTAAATTCTTATTTATTACCGGCAAATAGTAAGGAATAGTTTCTATTTGGGGTTTCTCAGTGGGATTTATTAGGTTTTCTGATTTTTGTTGACTAAGCTTATGCGATCAAAATATAACGGAATTGTTCCCTTTTTAGGTTGATTAAGTTTGGCGTTTACTTTTAGACTTGATTTGTTACTCCGTATTCGTTTTACAAGATTCCTAGGGTTTAAATAATTTTCATTATAATCGTTAGAGTCGATTAGGTAATTAATCTTTATAGACAATTCGGATATCTTATTAGATTGGCTTTCAAGATATTTACATTTTTTATAGTTTATACATACATTTTTAATACGATTATTAAGTTTATTAACATCTAGATAATCATTTTTAAGCACAATTTAATACAATGATCATGTTGTTATAAAATGTATCTAGTATAATTTGTAACTGGGATAAGGTATCTTTTAAATTGTAGTCGTTTTCTCCTACACATATCACAAGTTTATCATTGGGATTCAACTTAGCATAACGGCAGCTAATCATTATTTGATTACTGAGTGCATTTGGTTTCGTATATTTTGCGATAATCCTATACTTTTCATACCTTGCACTTCGTCTTGCGTGTATCATGGCTGCTGCTAGACCGACGCATCGCTGAGTATATAAATACTCTACTTGTCGGTTCATGTTTTTACGGTGTAAGTAGGCGTTTCCGCGTTAATTTTTAATACCTGAGCTTTTTGTGGTATTTTATTATTGATTTTCATCGTTTCTATTAGTTTTGTGAGAGCTTCGATCTGATGTTGTGCTTCTTTCAGATTTTGTTGAAGATCCGTGATTTTTTGTTGAAGACATATTATTTTAATACTCTTTTCACAGTCAACAGTCGACTTATTTGGCAATGGAGTACAAGGTGTGGAGAGCGTGTGTTGAAGTAGTAGTGAGAGTCTTTTTCTCTTATGTTTGATGGCTAGGCTATTTTCAGAGGTAACTGGGGAATAACAAAGTGATTTCAGCATTTTTGTCTCAACTGTTAATTTATTTATTTGTTGGTGGAGGTTCCTATTTTCTAGTATAGTATTTTCTAGCTCATTTTCTGCACTATTCAGTCTAAGCGTGAGTTCCTTTATGGTGTTTTTCATTTCTAAAACTGTTAATGTATCAGATATTTCAGATATTGTGCCGTCTACACTATGTGATAGTTTGTTAGGTGTATCAAAAGTTTCATCTGAAGTTTCATATTCAGACAGTATGTGCGAATCCAAGATATCAGAAGTTCTCTGGACGGCAGGTTTCACTGTTACGAGCTGTTTATTTTCCTGGAAGCTGTCACTAGGTCTTTTAATAATAATGTTTTAAGCAACCTTTGTAACGCCAGTTTTGATTCAAACGACCCCAATATAAATTATGGCACGTTGTTTTCAACAGTTTGCCAAGAATTCAATAAAACGTGTCCTGTAAAAACAGTTAAAGTCAACAATTCCAAATCGAAATTTAGTGAATGGGCCACTGTGGGCATAAGAAAAAGCCGAGATATCTTATATAATTTATATTACGAAAAATCTTTGACTTCCGATCAAGTTTTTCACACTTATGTTAGAAACTATTCAAAAATATTCAAAAGAGTCTGCGCTCAAGCAAAATCTCAAATAATAATTAACAAAATTGGTGTTTCTAATAATAAAATAAAAACTGTGTGGCAATTAATTAATAAAGAAACTGGAAAGATACAACAACGCGATCAGAATGAGTTGTCTTTGAAAATAACTAATCAAACCATTTCTGATAGGCAAGAAGTCGCTGAGACATTAGAAAATTTCTTTACCAACATTCCGTTAGACGTTACGAAGTCTCTTCCTTCCTCTTCTAAATTAGCTGAAGCTCTTCTTAAAGAAAACTTTACTAAAGACATACCAATCTTTAAATTTAAACCAATATGTATTGATTCAATTAAAAACGCGTTCAAAAGTCTCAATAAAAAAAATACTGAAGACTTGTGGGGGATATCCGTTAGGGTTCTTGGAGATATTATTGACTCAATTGCTCCTGTCCTAACAGGCATATTCAATCAATGTTTGGACAGCGGCATTTTTCCTGACTTAATGAAACACAGTAAAGTAGTACCAATTTTCAAATCAGGCTGTAAGAGTGATCCTTCTAATTATAGACCTATATCCGTGCTTCCAGCATTGAGTAAAATCTTTGAAAAAATCATGCTGGAACAGATGTTGTCTCACTTCAATTCAAATGGGATACTGCATAGTCAACAGTTTGGTTTCACGAAAGGTAGGTCGACAACGGACGCAGGAGTAAAACTCATCAGCCACATCTTGGAGGCTTGGGAGAGGTCCCAGGATGCCATTGGCATTTTCTGTGATCTCTCAAAAGCTTTCGACTGCGTCGACCACAACACACTGATCTGTAAATTACACCACTACGGAATTCGTGGAAAATCTGCTGATCTCGTGCTTTCCTATTTATCAAACAGACAGCAAAAAGTAAATGTTAATGGGGCGACGTCCTCCGGGTCTCTAGTCAAGATGGGCGTGCCCCAAGGTTCAATTCTCGGCCCTTTCCTTTTTCTTGTTTACATAAATGATCTCCCTTTTATGATGGCCAAATTATCGGATATAATTCTATTTGCTGATGATACTTCGCTAATTTTTAAAATAGATAGGCAAGATACGGATGTCATAAATGTCAACGAAAGTCTAATTGTTCTCTCAAAATGGTTCGCAGCTAACAATCTTTTACTGAATGCGAAAAAAACAAAATGTCTAAAGTTCTCTTTACCAAATGTACCACAACATGACCTAAACTTAAATCTTGACGGCATAAATCTTGAAGTTATAACGGAAACTGTATTCTTAGGGATTACTATCGATTCAAAATTGCAGTGGGGCGCGCACATTAGAACTCTTTCGGGTAGGTTAAGTTCGGCTGCATATGCAGTAAGGAAAATAAGGCAGCTAACCGATGTAGCTACAGCTAGGTTAGTATACTATGCTTATTTCCACAGTATTATGTCTTATGGCATTCTGCTGTGGGGATCAGCAGCAGACGTTGACTCAATTTTCATCCTACAAAAGAGGGCAATCCGCGCAATCTATATAATGGGTCCTCGCGAGTCCCTCAGAGAAAAATTTAAAGAGATCGATATACTGACTCTACCTTCACTTTATATTTTGAAATGTATTTTGTATGTCCGTAAAAATCGGGGGCTTTTCAAAACTAGAAGCGACTTCCATAATTTAAATACACGCAGTAAGCACGAAATTGTAATACCCAAATTCAGATTAACGAAAACTAGCAAGTATTTTCTTATAAACAGTATACGCTTTTATAACAAGTTGCCAAAGTCAGTTATAGAACTGACCGATGGAAGGTTCAAAAACTACATCAAACGTATCCTTGTTATAAAAGCATATTAAAAAATCAAGGACTACGTTGAAGATACTAACATTTGGCCTTAGCTCCTTCTGCGCATGCAGCTTCCCTGGTAACTTGTAAACGGCACAAATATGTGGATGTCTCTAACTATTCTCAATCTCATTTTTTCTTTCCTTCTTTTAATTAGACTTTTTACAATGGTTTTCAATCATCTTTAAAGCCCTTTGCTAAGAATAGTTACAGCACTGATAACAAAATTTGTGCAACATGTTAAATTTAGTCTTGTTATACTTATTTTTATTATTTTTACCTTTGTATAGATTCTTTTACCGATTGTTTTGTGAATGTGTGAACATTGTAGGCCTTCTAGATGCTAGTTAACATTTGTTAACTTTTTTATATAATCTTTTTCTTTTTTTTTTTAGTTTCTTACGACTTATTTTCATAATTCGGGCCTACGTTGTCCCCCCATATCTAAGTACTAATGCTGTAACATGGAAATATTGTAAAACCAAACCATTTTTAAAAGAGTAACCATGGAGTTTCTTGCCGGTTCTTCTCCATAGGAAACGACCAACCCGAACCGTGCACATTTTGTCGACGTTTTATAAGTGCCCATGTAGGCCAATGTGAAATAAAAAAAATTGATTTTGATTTTTTTGGTGATGGGCTGTTCAGGTTTAGGTTTGCTCGTATTCTCGTTGTAATATTTGATACATCAGCTACATGGTTGATAGTTGCAGCTTTTTTACTTTTGATGCCATGTTTTACATTGCCATTTTTTCCTGGATTCCTGGTCCATTAGACGGTAGGTTTGTTCCGGAAAACCATCACAATCCGGTTCATATCGGTTAGTACACACTGAACATACAGCTGTTTTCTTAATGTCGACTGCCTTCTTGCACTTAAAGCATATTAACTTTTCTGGTATCTTGCGGTCTCCCTTCAGACTACTCTTAGAAGACATTTTTTATAATTTAATTTTCTTATTTTAGCAAAAAGTGACCGTGTTGGTCTGATTCGAACTTGAGCTCTATGCGATGGCAAGCGCTCTTCCTGACCGCTCGGTTACAGACGCACATGCAAATTTGTCCAAATAATTTGTCCTTGTTGCTCGAGTGTTAGTTTCGCAGCTAATGATAATTGAAGTTCTGCCAATAGGGTTCAATATGTCCATTTATGGTCACAAAACGCACATCACGCACCTCTTAATGAGTCACACTTTGTCACTGGTTCACAAGTCCTTTGTTTAACTTTGACTTTTTGCTGTTTCGTTTTTTAATGTTTATAGACGAACTATTTGACTTATATGAAAACTGTTATATTAATGATTACACTCGTCGCTTTACGCATAGATTAGTATCGATTTAAGTGCTGAGAACATTGTATTTGTAATTAATAGAAATTATTTCGACAGAGCTATCACTCTTTGTGTGCGCCAGCGGGGACGCGCGCGCTTGGACTTTTTCTTTTAATTATATGGTAAATGGAACGAGATCAAGATTAGAAGTTACAGAAAATAAAGGTTACCCTCTCCGTTATAAGTATTGGTTTGACCTTACACACTACAGTTAAGTTTTAGATAGTTAATTGTTTTTTGTTAACAGTTTTGAAAAATTTCAAGAGATGTATATTGTTGCTCTGTTTGTTTCAAACATGAGTAACATGTTGGTTCCCTTTTGAAATATTCAAAACTATATCAGTTTTTTCATCAAATAAATATTTGTTAATCTAAATCGGGTTAATATATTAATTAATACCATAAGAATAATAAAATAATACTGTTCTGTTTTTTTTGTGCCCGATACCGGCTATTTATTATATTTTAAATGTTTTTGTGTTTTATAAAAATATTTAAAATGTAACAAATAAGAAAGATATTAAATCAAGGACATAAATAATACTACGTATATAAGTGAATCTCCTTTATTTTGAAAAAACGCCTTTTAAGCACCTGAATTATTATTATTTATGCGCTAAGTAATATTATTAATGCGAAAGTAACTCTGTCTTTTTCTTTTAATCCGCTGAACTGATTTAGGTGATATTTAGGATGGCGATAGTATGAGACGCTGGGCTTGCCCAGTCTTGACATAGGATAGTTTTTATCCCGGCAATCATCCTTAAGTGGGAGGAAAGGGGATGGAAGTATGATAAATGAATAATTTCTCAAGTAAGGTAACCCACACAATATTATTGCGCAATACAAAAGATAGACTATTCGAAGTTCTAATGCTACGCAAACGCGGGCAATAGAACTTCCTCACGATGTTTTTCTTCATCGTTGTCAGCGGTGTCTAAATTCACTTTGTTGAAAAAGATATCCTTTTTCATCGCTTTCCCAAATGTTGTCGACTTGTATCTGGCAACACTTACCTCTCCGAACAAGGGCCTTTGAATTTTAATAACGGTTGAAAGTTTCCCGACGGTATATTGTTAGTCACCTGCTTACGTTAAAACAATTTGTATGCTCAGTTGTCTGACGATATTTGGGTATTGGTTTTTGATTTATTGTGTACCAATTAATTAGCAGTTGATCGAAACAAAGGATGTTGATTTATTTATTAACAAGCCGTAGATTTAGGCCTAATACGCACGAGCGCTTTTTAAACGCGCGTTAAAAAAGCGTTTCTTTATTTATTTATTTTATTTTAAGTGGCACTTTTGAACGTTAAAATTAACAAGAAATAAAAAAATATTCTACCCTGCATTCGGAAACGTAGCTTGTTATGGAGAAGAACGCACAAGGAACTCCATACTTACTCTTTAAAAAAAAATAAGTTACTTACAATATTTACAGAAGTACATATATTTATAAATTCATATACGTGAGGACGATGCACCCAGCACTACTACATATAAAGAATTAGAGAAATTAAGAATATAATAGTATTTTTATTATTTAATTAGGAACATGGTTCTCACGTACTTTCAAATATTGCAAACATAGGTAAATTACCTAATTCAACAACAACGGAACAGTGTGCGAGTATTTTTTTTGAAACAAAAAGAGAAGAAAAATAAATAAAAATAAAGCGTTACTATAATTTTGAATATAATACAAATTAACCAGTTTGATTTTGTTCACACTAAAGATTGGCTTATGGAGCAGGCATGTTTCCAAGCTTATCTTGAATATAATCATCTAATTTGTAATATGCTTGTTTACAAAGTGTGAGTTTTAATATCTCACAAGGTATTTTGTTATAGAATTTAATACAGTACCCCATGAAAGATGTGTTTACTTTAGCTAAACTATAAGATGTTTGATCTAACTTATCTTTCTTTCTAGTATTACAATTGTGTCTATCACTAACTTTAGTAAAGAGATTTATATTTTTCCTTAAATACATAATATTTTCATAAATTAATTGGCAAGAAACTGTCATAATATTAATATTTTAAATAGCTCCCTAAGAGATTCTCGGTGAATTAACTTATATGGTTCTGACAGCTCTCTTTTGCAATATAAATATTGATTCAATGTCAGCCGCCCGACCCCACAGTAAAATACCGTATGACACATTGCTGTGAAAACCCTGCCGACCCGCAAGAGATGTTATGTGATTCCTAGGCAAACTGTTTGATTTACATAGTCCAGCTTTGCTCCATTCAATATGATGTCGCATTCGCTACTTCCGACATTCGGCAATGTGATTTTTTTTTTTTCATTTAGTACCAAATTGTTTGCCGTGAACCAATTTTGGATTTGATGAATAGACTTATTCACATCATCAAGATTTTGTGACCGTCGATCTATTTTAAATATCAAAGTCTTCGGTTGATTTTGTAATAATTGGGGCAAATCGTTAATGTAAACTAAAAAGAGGAATGGACCCAATATCGAGGCTTGACGAACGCTCGTTGACATTTCAGACCCTAGTGAGTTTACGCCGTTAACCTGAACTTTAAGTTGTCTGGCTTTCAAGTATGATCTAATTAACTCGAGGGCCATATGTCTAATCCCATTGCTCGAGTTTCAACAATAGTGTCTCTTGGTTAACGCAATCGAAAGCTTTCGAGAGGTCGCAAAAGATTCCAATGGTGTCTTGTGCTTCCTCCCAGGCGTTAAAAATGTTCTTTAATAGGGTGACGCCAGCGTCAGTTGTGCAACGCCCTTTGGTGAAACCGTACTTTTGATCATGAAAGATGGAATGTTTGTTAAAATGACGAAACAATTGGTTAAGCGTTAAATTTTCGAAGACTTTACTGAGAACGAAACTGGCCCATAATTATTGGCTTTTTTGCTATCCCTGGATTTAAACAATGGAACTACTTTACTGTTTTTCATGAAGTCCGGCAAAACTCCTTGATCGACACTTTTGTTAAATAAGAAAGCTAAATAGGGTGCAATAGTTTCAATGATTGATTTACATACTTTTACGGATAATCCCCAAAGATCTTCTATTGATTTAATTTTAAGATCTTTAAAAGCTTTAAAAATAGCCTGGAGATTTGTATGTTGTAACTTAAACTCCTAAGGGCACGCATTTACATACTTTACAAGTAAGGCAGCATAGAGCACGGATGAGGGGTTTAAAGCTGCTGTAGTTTCAAGAGGAATATTAACAAAAAGTTTTCAAATTCCTAAGGAACCGCTACATGTTATTGAATATAATTAAATTTATATGTATATACATCTGGAGTCGCTAAATTAATTTCAGTTTTACGCTGTTATTTCTACCTGCTTCATTATTTTCTAGGTAGTTTTCATGTTATGGTCTGCTCATTTTATTTTATTGCTTATATACAGCGCTTTAGCTATTTTGCATGCAATTTTAAAGGTTTTTGAATAATTAGCAACACATTTATCAAAGCTTGCATCATACATTACGTTGCTTTAGGCCATAAAGTTCATATAGCTTTTCCCTGCTTTTACGAATGCCTGAATTACTACTAAACTAGATTCACTGGTTTAGCCTGTACTGCTCCCGTACCATGACGTAACATAACTATAATAGTTCGACTGTGAAAAAGGGACAGATGTATATAACTTGTATACATTACGCACACTGGAAATAACCGTGCTCTAAGATGTTAAAGTCACCCCCCTGTTCTTTAGTGAGTAATTCAAAAGACACTCTTATACATAGGATCATGATCGCACCCCTAATAAAGACGATTTACGATTCCACAAGGAAATGGGAAAGAAGCTTTCAGCTTATGCCTTGTATGCACAGATTAATAACATAAATATGCATTAGGTATAAATGTTGAACAAACCACACACAACATGTCTCGAGAGAATCATAATAAGTTTTTACAAAGTAGAAAACAAATGTTCTGTAAGGAAGAAAATAATTAAATTCAGGCCGCAGGGAGGAAGAGACAAAGCATGTATAAAAAGATGATTTAAATTTTATTAATGAAATTTCGATCGCTGCTTGGATAATTGTTTGCTCTAAAGAAAACAGCAGGGTTATTAAGTTTAAATCGCGACCAGCCAGAATGGCGCAGTCAAAGCGCGATCAATCGCTTCACGTCCTAAAAATTGGTATTATCTAAACATCGTTTGCTAATCGGTAGCCGATTGTTAATATGAAGTTATTGCTACGAGTCTAGCGCCTAAACTAATCTAGTGGCAATTGCGGGAACTCCATACAGAAGTCAACTCTCAAACACTTGTGATAAAGTATTTAATGAAAAATAAAAATCTAATTACACATTTTAGGTAACTGATAGTTCCACAGAGGCAACACTGTTGCAAAATTGCTATGGTGTGGCTATTGCTGATACATAATACGGATTTGCGATTAGAGCAATTATTGTACGAAAATCGCTATCGTTTTGCTTTTGCATGATACTTAATAAGCCTGTGGTACAGCTTTCTGACCTCATTTTTAGGATTCCGTAACAAAGGGTAAAAACCTATTACTAAGACTCCGCGGTCCGTCCGTCTGTCTGTCTGTCTGTCACCAGGCTGTATCTCATGAACTGTGATAGCTAGACAGTTGAAATTTTTACAGATAATGTATTGTTATTGCTTCTATAACAACAAATACTAAAAACAGAATAAAATAAATATTTAAGTGGGGCTCCCATACAACACACGTGATTTTTTTGCCGTTTTTTGCGGTTATGGTACGGAACCCTTCGTGCGCGAGTCTGATTCGCACTTGGCCGGTTTTTATAACAACCCTTGAGACAAAAAAGCCCTGTTCTTATTTAAAAAAAAAAATATTAAGTCGCACGTTCGTGTTTCTTCCGCACTTTTAAATTTTTATTGTTCTAAAGCGTTTACGGGCGGCGTAACAAAGAACTTGAGAGTAATAACAAAGCGGCATGTTTGCAGTGATTTGTGCCGCAGCTATGACCGCCCAGCACGCATAGCACCCGTATTCTTGTATCGATTATTGCCTACGTTTACTACTAAAGTAGGTATACTATTTTCTCGGTGGAGGCTCCGACCTCTACGTGTATTGATTTTAAAAAAGAAATAACTGAGAACGGTTCTTTTCACGTAAACGTATTCGTGGAGTAAAATATGAGCGGAAGTGCGTACTGAAAACTAAATTCTGAAATCAAACGGACGAGAACTCCGAATTGCCTTTTTACTGGAAAGCTAATAATATTACGGCAATGTTTTGAATTTCATTGGTGATGTTCTTCAGAAAGGCCAGGTGCACACTCATAACGGGTGTGCGTCTATAAATATGACTATCACTAGATATGAACGTAAATTATGATAAAGAAGTACGCATATTAAGGATTGTAGCAGTTGGCGTTCTATAGTTTCTCCCTACCCCCATTAGCAAAAGGCTTGAGTTCATGGAGGTATGTTTGTTTTGAATCTTACGAAAGAAACACTTTTGGAATTAAGTTTAATTTACGTTTTTCTCAAAGGCCTTCTGAAAGAATGTAATTAGGTAGGTCGGTATTAGATTGCTCTACACCTTTCAGTTGGAAAGATACGAGACCGAAAAAGAAAAAGTGAAACTTGAAAAATTACATCACGATGATCAAGTAATCTTAACACGCATGAAAGAGTGCATTCTTCCTGAAGGCGATATTTAACACGGAATAGCTTTGCAGGAAGGCATCTATAAAAATTATGGCTTATAGCCAAAAAGTTTTAAACTAAATCCTACCCCTTGTCGATTTCTCTGAAATGACATCTAAATTTGATTAATAGTTTTCCCAAAATCTTCAAAAAAAATAAAAAAAAACTCTTCAAAGAACGGCACTTGCGAAACTTTTTATAAAATCTTGAAAAAAGTCAACTAGATTTAAAAGGAATTAACCAGAATTAACTACGTCAAGTATCTCTGGAACTGACAACTAAAGAATTATCCAGTAGGCACAGACTACTTATCCCCTACAACTGAGCTATCGTATAAAGGTAGGTACTTGCAATCACGACTTAGGTAATAAAAGGGAAGGAGAAACGCAAACGAAACCAAAGCAAACAGAACGAAAGCAAGGTAAAGAAAGCCTCGACGTCCAACTTCAATGAAATCAATAAACGCACGAGGTCGAGCAATATCAAAGAGAAAGGATTTTACAAATTCAAGAATATGATGATACGTAACATAAAATTACAATCAAAACTCACTACAAAAAAGATGACTAAACGAGGTAGAAGCCGCGTGAAGAAAAGTGGAAGATCCCCAAAGTAATCTCCATGTATCAAACTAAAAGGTTTCGTGACAACAAAACGATCCCGATATCCCTTAGCAGTGAATCTTAAAACGACACGTTTGTAAATTTATTACCTATGTCACAGTATTGAGTACTTGAATAAATGATTATCTTATATACAATACACGTTTTTCACAGCTTGGATTACTGTACACAAAACATAAGCCTTGTGTACACATTATGCTACAGGAAGCTTCCACTAAAAAAAGATTGAACACACAAAATTCAAGAAAAAAAAAAAATGAAAAATCTTCAAAAGTAAAGATTGTACACATGCAGTGTTTGGTAATAAATGTTTTCTTTCTTTCTTTCAAAATGCGAAATAGAGATTTTAAGCCGCTTTGGTTAAAATATTACACAATCCGACAACAGCCCGGCCTGGAGCGCGCCTGCCATGTTTTATTCTTTTGCTATTTATCCGAAGTGAATAAAGGAATATCGGAACCGAACTAACGTTTGATTCGTTTGTGTTTCATTCTTGAAATATTAATTGGAGCATCCACCCAGCATTGGAGAGAGAGGTCTATGTAAATACGAGCTCTCTTTGTTGACGTACAAAGTTACAAGACTTTTGAACTTTGTAATAATGTAGTTTTTCCAAACAATACGCTCAGAATCTTTAAATAATTTTATCTGCAAGTTCTTTAATTTTTGTCTTAAAACTTTGGAGTGGAAATGCATGAAACACGTCGAGCACCCTGTACGGCCCGATGAACTTTATTGAAAACCCATGTCCGAATGGAAAAATACGAAGATACAGTCTCGGTTTACGACGTCAAATAATAGACTCACCTGAAATATACTCGTACTTCATTTTACGTGAAAACTTAATGTGCTTGCAATAAACCGCTTTGCCTAAGTTTGAACATTAGGGCGGTGTATGCCAGAGTTATATCATGAATGCAATGCCTCTTAAGAGTTTTATATTACGCGGTCGAATAAATATTTACACATATTATCTTATCTTACTTATATTATAAATGTGAAAGTTTCGATGTATGGTTGTTACTCAATCACGCTGGAGCGACTGAACGGATCTGGATGAAATTTGGCCCAAAGATAGATTATAGTCTGAAATAGCACATTTTTATCCTGGTATAAAAGTGTATTCCCTTTGTCCCCGTAATCTGTGTCCCCGTTACGGGGACAACGGACCGTCATACAATTTCCTTCCCGTTGTCCTCTTTATGAAATACGGACAACGGGCATAATTTGAAAAGTATATATTACAATAAATTTATTGGGACAGCGCACGGGGACAGCGGGAAGTAATTTTAATTATTTTATGAAATTCCCTTTGTCCCCTTTAACGGGGACATGGCCTACGGGGACAGCGGGAATACAGTGGTATAACGTTTCCTTGGAATGATAAAACACTTTACACGCGGACGAAGCAGCTGGCTAGTCTTTCATAAAAGATCATATGATTGGGAAAAACCTTGAAGGTAAATATTTGAAAACTCTCACGTTTTTTATATAGCTTTACGTAATATGATTATGACTACTAAGCTGATACTAAGTGCAATCACGAATAAACACAGCCGTGCCTCCAAAGGACATGATATTTGCGAATCGTGTGTGACATATTCTACAGGTAAACACTACAAAGATTACAATTTACATTTATCTCCTACGTCAGCTGTTTTCGCTTTATATTAGTGTATCCGAATGTAAACAGTCTAACGTCTGCGGTTATATATGGCAGCGAATCTCGACAATTTGCAATAGTGTGCGACCCTTCACTGAAAATGTATGACAGGATTCCAAATGGTTGTGTTTTGAGTGAGTTGCTTTTATGTTTTGTTTCTTTAATAATAATAGTAAAAACATTTATTTCTTAAAATAAGAGCACATTGTAGATTATAAATTTTACATTGATCACACTATAAGCACAATTTTATAGACTGTAACCATTAAACTAGCCTGCATCTTTAATGATTGTCTATGGTAATCAAATTGTAGAGTCTTCTTGTCTGTCTAGTCAGAGCCATTTATTTGCTTTAAAAGCGGTACAAAAGATGGTTTATATAACTTATTAGCACAACGACACATTTTGCCATCTGCCAATATACCTCATGAGATCTCAAATCTGACGGCCTTGGATGGCTTTTAAATGATATTTATTTTTGTCAATTGATTTAAACACTTTTACGCGTCCAGTCATTCGCAACATATAACAAAACATAGATATTTTAAAAATAGATGAGATGTTTTCTACTGACAATTTTAAGAAAAAGTACCGAAACAATACAATAACAGATAGTATATTGGTCACATTATAATTATGAGGAGCATGCATATTAATGTCTGAGATGGTATTTAGAGGCAAGAACCACACATTTCTGACGACACGACACGACGACGTGACGACACATTTCGCGTAGTGGTTGAGCGATCGGCTGCTACGCTGCGTGTTCTCGCACGGTAAAAATATTTGTATGGCATACAGATAGTTGTTCCGGATCTGAGTGTCTTGTGTGAGTTTAAATGTTTGTAAACGCACCCACGTTACAAGAAGAAATGCCTGGTGTGGGGCAAAGGAAAAAGAAAAAAAAACTGTGGACTTTTCCGTTCTAATTATAAACTGTGAACAGCATCCAAGGCATTTTTGCAACGTTTGCCTTACACAGTATTCAGAAAACAACGTATTAACTCACTCTACGATCAAAGGATAACTTTTAGAAACTGCAGAGAAACTCATAATATTAGTTTATAAACTGTAAAATGTTTTTGAAGATAAATTGAAGGTTAAGATGCAATCATATGGGGACAATAATGTTTTTAAACAACTTAATAATTCTGCAGAATTTTATTAAAAATGTCTGACGTCTTCTTGACTTTAATTTTAGTGTTGGGTTTAGTAAATTTTCTTGTAATTTTGTCTACAATTAAGATATGTGAGACTGAGTTTATTGCTCTAAGATTCCTTAGTTAATTGTTCAACAATAAAATTCCTGATCTACAAAGAGCAGGTAAGTCTTACACCGACTTAAATTGTTCGATTATAAAAGTTGTTTCTGATATAGAACATTGAAGTAATTATTGGGACTTGTTGACTATTAAGAAAATAATTCGCACGGTTTTGGTCAGTCAAGTCGCGATTATGTATCCTCCGACTGCACAGCATGATTTTCTTCTGGTTTACGTCTTTTCTGTTCCGCCGAGCCGATCAGTTATACTGATCAGCTGGAGCTTCTGGGCAAGAGTTGACATCCAGTCTCAACTTCGGCGTATCCATTGAGTACAAAGCCCAAATTGCAGCCAAAAAACTGGGCATCCTATATAGAGTGAAGCGATACTTTACGCCTGGACAGCTTTTAACTCTTTTCAAAGCGCAAGTCCGATCCTGCATGGAGTATTGCAGCCATCTTTGGGATGGGTATCAACTTGCCGCGCTTGACTCGGTGGAACGCAGAGCTAAGAGGCTCATTAGTGACGATGAACTGGTGGATGCCAAGCTTCACAGCTTGGCTCATCACCGTAAGTTGCTGACAAAAATTCTTTATTTCAACTAGGCACTTTTGAAAGTCAAAAATGTAAATTTAAAGTTAATAATAATTGATTATATCGTCCATTCGTAAAAGTTGCTTGTTATGGAGAAGAACGGACACAAAACCCATAATAATATATAAATTACAACATTTACATACATAAATTCATATACGTGAGGACGATGCACCTAGCGCTACTATACTACGTATAGGTATAAAGTTTTACAAGCACTAACAGTTAAATTCCTTCACTTAATAAATAGAAACATGGTTCTCACATACTTACAAATATTACAAGCATAGGTAAATTACCTAATTCAACATCAACAGAACAGCGTGCGAGTCAATTTCTTAAACAAAAAGAGAAGAAAAAGAAAAAAAATCTTCACAATAATCTATATATATAAAAGAAGAAACTGACTGACTGACTGATCGATCAACGCACAGCAAAAACTGCTAGGCCTAGAAGCATGAAATTTCTCCGACTTTGAGAAGAAACAGAATGAAAAATATAATACTCTCCAGATATCAGTTAATGAACTAAAGAAACTTAACTCATCTAGTAAAAAATCTGCTGACTTTGGCTCTGGCAAATACGATAACCTGCTGAAAGAATTTAGCAAGCGAAAAGAAAACCTTGCATATATCCAGTTATTAGAAGAAAAAGTTGAAACCCTGGAAAGATATCAGAAGGCCTCTTGCCTGGAGCTCAGAAATATTCCTATCAGTGCTAACGAATCCAAAGATGAATTAACAAAAATTGTTATCAACACCGGCAAGGCTCTGAAGCTGCACATCAATAAAACTGATATAAAGGATATTTACAGGTTGAAAACTAAATTGGAATCGAATAAACCTATATTAATCAATTTTGCAACAGGTATTATGAAAGAAGATCTACTAAGCTCAGTGAAAAACTATAACAAAACTAATAGTCATAATAGACTTTCGATTGCCAAGCTGAAACTGGAAGGCCCAGACAAACCAATATTTCTGTCTGAAAGCTTAACATATAGGGCTAAAAGACTATATTATATTACCTGGCTCGAGAATTTTCTAAAACCAACGATTTTAAATTCTATTGGACTTCTCATGGCAGGATCTATATTCGCAAGAAGAAGGGGGCAAATTCCTACCCAATAAACACTGAATCTGATTTAAAAAAAAAATAGCATTAGAAAATTTACTATCCATGAGAAACAATTGTTATTGTAACACTTTTGTACTAATAACCTTTTGCCTAACATGTTATGCTAATTTTTATGTAATTTTGTATCTTTGTTTAACCACACTTACACGCAAAAACACATACACCTTTCAAATAAGTGGCAAAAAACATTTATACTTACTCACATTCATAACTTCTACACTTTTAACACCAAAAAACCTTAAATATTTTAACTAATAATTTATACAATATTACTCTAACACATACACAAGCACCCTTACTCTCACTAACACATTCAAACATTCATGGCACTCTCATCAGTCAGGTTCATTCATCGGGATTGTCATACAAATTTTATTATGCATCTAATACCTTAACCAAGCCAAGCGTATCAAAGTTGCCATTTAATCTTGAACCCTTTTTTTTTTTTTTTCCGGGTTGGAAAATCCTCATTGGATGTCCTCCGCCCTGGGGGGGGCGGGGGGGTCTGTCAGACTCATACTGACTAAAAACAACCCCGGTGTTCCGTCTCACACCTACACCGGGGGTCGCGGGAACAACGATACTTCCGCAACCCCCGGCTAGTGCCGGCTCACCTCTGCGGGCCACGACCTCGGGTGGTGTCGGGTCGACAGTGAGTGTGTTGGACTCCCCCCGCGACGTCTCAGAGGGGCGCGCGTGGAACACTACGCGCCACCACCTCGGGTCCGGATGTGTGGGGGGCGACAGACGTCCCCGAGTCCGTCGCCCCTGGACCCATTTAGGGGGGCTGGAAGAGGGCGTTGTCCGCCCTCCGCCTACGCCCGGCGCGTCTGCTGCGGATTGGGTTAGCGGATGAAATCTCCCTCTCCCTCTCCGCAGCCTCCTTCTGCGAGACGACTGTTTCGCAGAAGGATACCACCGCGTCCCAGGACTCCTCGCTGCCGACCATAGACTCGACTACAGCCGGCAGCGACAGGTCACTGCCTACTTCAGAGATGAGGGCACGGCGTGGCTCCTCCCAAGCGGCACACTCTGCCAGCGTATGCCGCGCCGTGTCCTCCCGGCAGTCGACGCAGTGGTGACACCGGGCGTCCGGCTCCCTTAATCTTGAACCCTACTCCAACTTTCAACTCGAATTATGGCTAGAGAAAACAAGAGTATTACAGAGGATTTAGAGCAACTTTCGTTTTCTAATGCACAATTATGTTCTCCAGAACAATGCCACACATATTTAGATAGTGCAACAAATTAACTAAAATTCTTTCACCTGAATATAAGAAGCAATTCCTCCAATTTTCATAATCTTTCAATATTACTAAACCGAATTAAAGTCGATTTTGACGTTATCGTGCTATCTGAGCAAATATCCTTTTTTACCTCACATGACTTTTGGGTTTGATGTAAACACATCCGAACATACAAATCAGAACGATGGCATAGTAATGTATACCAAATTAAACATCCGCTGCACTGTGGTAGCACATACCATTCGCGAAGCAAATTGTATCATACTTCAAATTAACTCTGACGAAACACCCTTAATTTTATTGATAGCCTGGATGAAACTCTATTATTACTTAAAACATTTAAAACAATTATTTTACTTGGAGACATAAATATTAATATTTCACCGAAAAATAGCGATACAAGTGCGGATTCGTATCTAAATACAGTTGCTTCGCATGGAAGCGGTCACCTCTTCCCTACCCGTAAACAAAACTGTCTGGATCACGCAATCATTAAATCAAATAAACCTGCAGTCGTACTTGTTCTTGACTCATATATAACAGGGGGGTTACCACAAGCTCTTAGAGCGGTATCAATTTGACCTTGTTTCACGTTTTCGTACCATGACGTCGTTTAAGAAAGCTCAATTTGATAACGCTACGAAGTTTGCTTTTGTTTAGGTTTTGATAATATTTGGATACCGATTTTCTTATAGTTCATTCAAAATTCAAACCACAGCCTGCTTTTTGACAACCAGCGATATCGTTTTTACTACAATTTTTGGTTTTGTTTGACAGTTAAAAAAAGTTGCTTTGGCGGGCTCGATTTATCAACATTTTCCAAAATATATACAAAAATTATCACTTCCGTGATCATACGGTAAGTAAAACATATTTATTTACGCATTTATTGGATACATAACCTCTGCCAATCCCTACAGAGCTACAGGCATTATGTTATGTTATTACCTATCTACGTAGGTAAACTTGTCGATTGATTTGTGTATCTCATGCGATTTTAACATATGTGGACTAAATTTCTTGTTTGATTCTAGGTGGCGAATACATTATGAATGGCGAGTAAACCCATGAAATCATGGAGGGCAGTGCAGACGCTACGTGAGCCATCGCAACCTACTACCGCCGCGCCGTCAGCTTGTGTCTACCGACAATAAGCACAATGCTTGGGATAGATAACCAAAACAGCAGCACATGATATAATTAAAGGCTCTAAGTGTATAAAACTGTTCGAGTTCGAGGATAAATAAGAAATAAAAGAAAGCTGATAGAGGCCAACAAACGCATCGTGAAGCTGAGGGAGCTAAAATATATGAAACCTGTAAAACCTACGTACGACGAACGAAGAATGCATTTGGTGTTTTGTGATGCGTGTGCTAGTGTCTCACGTTATTGCTTATGGCTGCTTTGCTGTATTAATCCTTAATGTGCTTGTGATGACTGCCTAGTATTGTTGTGTGTGATAACCATGGACATAATCTCAATGGTGGTAGATAACCATCTGCATCTTACCCGACTGCGTTAACAATATTGTGTGTTGGTTTGTGCACCTACTGTGATGTAATCAGGTAATAAATGTTTTTGCAGCTGGAGAATCAATATACTTTTATACCCCACGTGTTGTACATTATTTATTATTATCGTCAAACTCATCCATTCTACTTACCCTGAAAATATTCAAACAAACTCACGCCTCTTTCCCATGTGGGCAAGCAGAAACTACAACGCCACCTGCTACGGTCCTAACATACTACTTTTGCTTCATTTACATCCATACATCTAGTCATATGAGGATACCGGTAATGAGGCCCTCAGCCTCTGACAGCCCACCTGACCTTTCTGGAGAACATTACTAATTAGATCCGTGTATGACCTAGGACGTCCCCTACCGGGTGGCGTTTTCACTCACATCTGCCTTGTAAATATCTTTTCTTAGTCGCCTTTTATTCATCATATAACTACCTATATTTAGAGGTATTTACTATACTTAACTAGTTAATTTATACGTAATACGTAGGTAGGTATGCCTATTTTAAAAAAACCCATCTGCACGCTGATAAAACAACGAAGTTTATGTAATACCTACCTACTCATGAAAGCACCTTAGTACATAAAGTGATAGTTAAGTACATCTAATAAAATTGACTAGTAAGTACCTAAGATAACTAAACAGATTGTAAGTAAATGTCGAAGTATAGTACCTAAGTGTAATTACTTCTTGTTAGATATTAATTAGAGTTGTAATTATTTTGTTTTTTATCTAATTAGCATGTACAAACTTATATAATCCTAATTCGAATGTTAAAAGATGATAAAGATAGTTTTTAAATAATTGTCATGAGATACCTACATGTTAATAATTACGCGCAGAACTTGAAAACATGATTTTTTGTTTGTGGAGATTTTTTGTTGAGGTTTGTGTCAAATGAAAGGTCTGGGTCTAAAACCATTTTATCCGTTTGAGTCATGTAAATCGGTCCACACGTTTCCAAGATAATCGCATATCATTATAATCAAAATGTAAACAAACCAGAATTTTTCGTTTTTGTTCTAAAAACTTTTAATTATGGTAAAATGTGTAAATTTTATTATTGTAATTATATGTACGTGGTTAAAGCCTATCATTTAAGACCAAATTTGTAAGGATTATGTAGAAAATTGAATAAAATACACGGCTCCAAAGATTTCGGCTAAGTCAAAATGAACGCAAGGATGGTCCATAAACACGCGGGCGTCAATTTGGGAATGACGGGCCATTCTTTTTTTGTTGGTCTGAGCGGGCCATATATAAGAAGGGAGACGGGCCACTGGACAGATGAATTCAGTCGCAGCCAGAGATTACTATTATAAACTGGTCGCAGCTCAGCCGGAAGGAGAAAAGCCGAAATCCGCGGAACCAATTCTCAAGAAAATCCGCCTTTTATTTCTGGTTCTTTCCTCAGTCAAAAACGTGGATCCTTGGGTTGTCCTCTCGTACTACCCTACATACGCATTCAGGGGTGCGTGGTGACGTGTGCCACCAGCTGAGTAAGTAGTACTTAATGTTATCTCTCCACTACCTTTGATAAATAAATCTGGTCAACATGACGAAACCAACTAATGCTGTCTTATTACATCAAACACTACAAATACTTCAATAAAATAAAACATAACACTGTTTTTAAACACAATTATTTATTAGGTAGGTCTACTTTGAACAGAAAATGCATTACTGATAAAGGGAATAAGTCATAGTTAAATTAACATATTTCAACGAGCTCCATGCTGGACACATATCATTGTTTTCTTACACTCCAAGGAACATAGAACATTTGTAGTACTCTAACCCCATGCTAACCTGTTTTATTTCAAGGCGGTTCTGGGGCCAAAATAGAAAGCGCTGGTTTTATTAAGTTCTTTAGTAAATTAGGATAAAACTGTAACTTAGAAAGAAAGAAAAAGTGTTTATTTGCCACAAAAAAAACATACAAATTCATCGTCTCACTTTCTTCATTTCTTACTATTAGGTGCTTAAATAATTTACTGATTATTTCAGAATATTTCTGGTTTTTGATGACATATACATGATGTCATGACTGTTCTCTAGAAACCAGGCCTATTACATAATATTTTTTTGGCAGTGGACAATGGTACTTTTTCTTACTTTTAGTAATGGTAAGGTTTTTCATTGTATAATAACCACAACAGAGTTGGGCTCTTGTTTGGCAAAATTGTGGTGAACTGATGAACAATTTTTCATATTTGTAGGTATCCATTTCTGAGTGATAATCAATGGTGAATGGTGAAGATGATGGCTTCTTCCTTTCATCTCACCTCCATTCAAAAAGCCAGTATCTGATCCTGTAGACAAATAATGAAATATGAGTCCTGAGTTTTATAGAGTAGGCAGGTGATAGCTGAAAAACAAGATACGTTTATTTGACAGTCACAACCCACCAGCAACAGTGTAAATGACAGTAATGAAATACCGAGACAAATTGCAATAAACTTGGCCATAACGAAAGGGTTACCAACTCAGCATTTGCTGGTCGTCAGACACCCAGCACTGGTTTTCAGTTGGCACCCAGAAGAAGAAACCCAAGACCAGTATTATATTATCTGTGCCTCTGGCCAGGCTAAATGGTACAAGATGTAAACTATTACATCAAATATTATGGTGATTGTCTTGGGAACCAAAGTTTCCAAAAGGCACTTGTTTGTCTATTATTGTGTCTGCTAATTAGCACTCAAGGGGTTAAAGTAAGTTTTTGCATTTAGAATAGCATAATAATATTAACTAAAACTTACCAATACACAGTAATAGCCATTGATGTAATAAAAGGAGGTAATAGCAGATTTATTAATCCTGCGGATATGTCTTTATGATGGGGTCTTTAACAGAACATCATTATGGTTTGCTCCTGCCATACTTTGCTACGAGTGTATCCCATAACAAAATTTGAATATTGTGTTAGGTATTAACCAAAAACAGGTGCACTTAATTAATGAGTTAGTAAGTATATTGTTTTATTTTCTACAAAATAACCAATCTTTTAAGAATAAGATTATAGATTACCTTCTTTAAGCCAAGTTAGCGGAAAGGAGCACAATGTTATTTAATTATTTTTCAAGCCAGAGGACTTTATCATCTCTGTCAAGGTTTTCCGGTTGCGATTAACTTATTTACAGCTTCTTCATTATTTGTACGTGCCGCTCTGTTGTAGTTGGACAACAAATCATTTTCATTTACAGCATCCAAATAAAATTGTAGGCAAATCATTATTTATAAAAAACATGGACTTGGCTCCATATCGTCCAATTCGTCTAGGGTATAATACATCCCCTTGTCACCACGGAGAGTTTTGAAGACAGAAATTCGTGATAACATTGTGATAGCGGCAATTTTGGATAACAATCTTTAGGTCACAACTATTGGACATGTTTGTAGATATATGTAAGCGTCTCTTTGTTCATAGAATATATGGCAATCCTTTTGTCACACAACTCACAACAAACACACAACAACTTTATTGTAAATAACTTTAAAACAACGAAAATAATAAGGTACGCTTGTAAACAGAGCTCATACGACAAAAAATGGAGGTTATAAATAATCCGACCAATTTAAAAATACAAGCTTACAAAGTAAAATGGTAAGATTTGTTGCACTCTTTAATTTGTTATCATAATAATATGGAAAGTCAAGCCACAGGTAATAAATTATATCATACTCAGTCTTTTGAGATGCTTTACAGTGTCAGCTATTGGTTTTGATTTCAATAATACTTATTTTTCTTTAAATTTATTATATTGTTGTAAAATACACTTAAGAAAATAATAGTGTAAATGTTTGACATGAATGTTTAGTATGGTATATAATTCTATTTGGTTTTTATATGAAATAAACATCTCATGATAATTTTTATTTTAAATTTTAGTGATAGCAAAAACGACATTCTACTTTTTTTACTTCGCTAGCAATTCTATATCGGGAAATAGATAAATATTTCAAATCATTCGTTCATTCCCAACACTAATCGGCATCAATTTGATATCGTTTAACTAAGGTGAGGGTACGATAATGAAAAGTCTCAATAAGAGCTAGAAACAAAGCGTACTCAAATTGGTATTGTTTTGTAAAAGGTGGGGGTAGGTACCCTGATCATGCCCCGATAATAATTTTTTGCAAACTAAACACAAAAATTCCTAAAATTGAAAACTCACGCAGCCACGTTGATATAGGCGCTTTTGTACAATGCTAGAAAGTCCTGATTTTTCATCTCTAACAGACTTCAATAATGATGCCAACCATGCTGCAGCTGTTCTTGTTAATGTAATCTATACGGCAGTTGAAATAAATTCAAAAGCCCGTGTTATTCCCAGTATACAAAGGATTATTAAACCGTGGATTACTCCAGGGCTTTTGAAATGTATACGAAATCGTGACAATCTTTATCGTAAAACAAAACGTCTTCTTCTTCCACCTCGCCACTTCCTGTTACTCGGGGTCGGCTTTCCTGGTCATGAGGCGCCACTTGTCCCGCTTATAAGCATCGTCAGTAGCTAGGCCGCACATCTTCATGTCCTTCTGGACATTCGTCATCCAAGATGTTATCGTAAAACAAAACGTGATCACGACAATTTCTTCTTATTCGTTTCGCTCTTGACAGAGCGGTCGTGGTCACGATGAATTTTGTCCGATCGCTGGTGTTCTTGTCACTCGCTTCACGATCTCCCTCCATTTGGCTCTGTTAGATGAAACTTGTGCATTCATTTACTGGACCGCCTATCGCAGATTTAATTTGGTCGGTCCACCTCATCGGTGACCTCCCGCGTGGCCTGTTACCGTTCACTCTGCCCTGCACCACCAGGCGCTCAATAGAGTCGTTATTCCGCCTTGAGACATGACCAAAGAATTTCAGTATGCGAGACTGTACTATTGCTGATAGACGCTGCTTGATGCCGAGTTCTTGGAGTATGGAGACGTTAGTGCGGAATTCTGTCCAAGAAATACCAAGCATTCTTCTCCAACACCACATTTCTAGAGCGTCTATCTTTTTCCGTTCCAGTTCTCGTAGTGTCCATGTCTCAGCTGCGTACAGAAATATGGGGAAAACAAGCGCACGGACGAGCCTGATCTTAGTGACTTTCGTTATACTGCGATTCCTCCATATCTTCCTTAACTTATCCATTGCCCCTCTAGACATCGCCATTCGCCATTTCACCTCATCCACGCAACTGCCATTGCTCGCAATCATAGCGCCAAGATATATATAAGACTGAACTACGTCACAGTTGGCAATCTGTGTCACAGCCGACGAGTTGTTGTTGCTACGGTCTACAATCATTATTTTGGTCTTACTCCGGTTGATCTTCAATCCGAATGCAAGACTCACGCGCTCCATCTTAAGGAGAAGTTCCTCCATTAGGTCAGCACTAGTCGTAAACAATGTTGTGTTATCAGCGTAGCGAAGGTTTGCAATTTTGTAGCCGCCAATTGCAACACCATCAGTCCAGTCTTCGAGGGTGATTCGCATAATGAGCTCCGTGTAGATATTAAACAAAAGTGGCGATACGATACATCCCTGGCGGACACCTGCACTGCGATGGAAGCTATCCGAAATGTGGCTATCTGTTCGCACTGATGCAGTTCCTCCTTTGTAGAGTTCTCGAAGAAGGTGCACAAGATGTTTTGGTGTGCCCATTTTCAGTAGCGTCTTCCACAAGGTTGGCCATTTCACGGAGTCAAACGCTTTTGAGAAATCAACAAAGCATATGTAGGTCGGCTTGTTGAATTCTCGTGCCTTCTCGATAACCTGACGGACAATGAAAATTTGCTCCCGAGTTCCTTTGCCCTTAACAAACCCAGCTTGTTCTTGCGCGATTTCTTTCGACAGGTGTGCCTTCAGCCGTTCGTTAAGGATGTGCAGCAATATTTTGCTTGCATGACTGATCAGTGCAATCAAACGGTAATTACTGCACTTTTTGGTCGAACCCTTTTTGTGGAGAGGAATGAAAATAGTGTGAGCCCATTCTGTCGGCCATTTTCCTGCCAACCATATCTTATTGCAGATGATGTTAAAGATTTGAACGCCGCGTTCCCCCAATGCTCGAATGGTCTCAATTGGGATGGTATCAGAACCCGCAGCCTTTCCACTCTTCAAATGCTTAATGGCAGCTCTGACTTCAGATTCAAGAATATCTGGCTCCAGTGTATCACTCTCAGGTTCTGTAGGTGTAAAGGCTTCCGATTGCGTATCCTCAAATAGTGACCTACAGTAACTTCTCCAAGCCTCAGATATCTGCTCCAGTTCGCTGACCACTTGACCATTACCGTCTTCAATGGCCCAAGTTTTAGATGGGAGCGCTTTAGTTATAAGGCGGATTTTGTGATGCAGGTCTCTCGACTCGTATCTACCTGCATGAGCTTCAATTTCCTCACATATAGAAGTTGGTAGAAGCTGTTTGTAATAACTAGATCATTTTCAGACGCAAATTGTATGAGCCTGTCATCTCTGTCGTTCCGAATACCGAGTCCAAAACTTCCGACGCACTTGCCAAGCTGCTGAGCATTTGCTCCAATTTTTGCGTTGAAATCACCCAGAATGACAAGAAGTTCTCTGTTGGGGATTTTAGCTATGGTGGTTTCCAGTTCGGAGTAAAATCTTTCTATTACCTCGTCACTGGCAGTGCTCGTAGGGGCATATATCTGTATCAGGTTCAGATTCACTGGCGACGCTTTCAGCTTTATGCTGATTATACGGTCGCTTACTGGCTCGTAACCTATCACACTACTCCTCCGCTGGACGGGAACTAAAAAGGCTACACCATTCTGGCTGTTTTTTTCGTGGCCGGAGAAATAAACGACGTGGTCGTCAGTTACGAAATGACCGTTGTTTTTCCAGTGCGTCTCGCTGAGTCCACAGATGTTTATGCCGCATCTTTCAACTTCTCTTTCCAGGATGGTGAGTTTGCCAGGTCTTAGTAGGCCGCGTACATTCCAGGTCCCTATCGTCTGGCTTGATCGCAGCTTGATGGAGATTCCAGTAGTTGGATTTCCATGGAGAGCCTGGTCTCCTACTACTCCATGGCCGGTAACCAACTTCACACCGTGCGCCCCGGACGCAACACGGCGCCGGTTGCTAAGCGGCTCGCATGGCGATCGTTCTCTATTTAATGCTACTTTCATGGTGACTGTCTTGGGAATATAATGCAGTGGTTTCCCCTTGCCTTCTGCATCAGTCGTTTTTGAGGCTATTTGGGCCCCAAGGCTGCTGAAACCTCTTCTGCCTGGTAACCCAAGTAGGTGAGTGGTTATACCGCCACGGCTCGGTCGCCATTGCCTCGTTAGTTGTCTAGCAGGGAGCACCACGACAGCTGAATGCTGTCGTCCCTGGTTGTTTGTATGTACAAACTTCCAGAGCGTGCAGGTGAGGTTGACTGGGGCTGACTAGATGTTATCGTCATTCTCCCATATCTCCCCGCTCCCGTATCTCTCCTCTCACGATAATTACATTCTTAAAATAACGTTATAGAATTTTTTGTAATAATTTACTGAGAAAACTTAAACGTCAGTATGAGAGATCTGAATTCCTAAAACACTGAAAGAATCGAAAAGCTACCTGGGATCTAATTAAAACTATATCTAACTTAAAGAGTGATAAGATCGCCCCCAATGAACTTCTGTCTCTTCATTCAGATCCAAGTCTTTCACTCAATTGCGTCAATGACTTCTTCGCAAATGTGGGGGAGACTCTGGCATCAAATATTACAAGTGTTCCTTATAACTCAAATTCTGATACTGGTACTGGGGCACCACATGACTCAATGGCCATATTTGGTACAGATAATGATGAGATCGAAAGAATTATCCTGTGTTTGAAACTTAATACTGCAGTAGGCTGGGACGGTATATCTTCTTCCCTATTTAGGGCCGCTAAAAATACTCTTATCCCTATTATCGGCCATGTCTTCAAACTTGTTTTCGAGACCGAGGTCTATCCCACTGTGTTCAAGAGGGCTATTGTACACGCTATTTATAAAAGTGGGGACAGGGCCAGTGTCAATAACTATAGGCCTATCTCGGTGCTCACTATCCTTTCTAAGTTTCTTGAAAAAATCTTAAATAATAGACTTCTCAGTTATTTAAACACTAACAAAATTATTGCCGAAAATAGATACGGATTTCGGTCTGGTAAAAGCACAGAAGATAGTGTACCTACTTGATTTAACTGGAGCTATAGCAAATAATTTGAATCATAAGCTTAATACAATAGCTGTTTTTCTAGACCTATCAAAGGCATTTGACACTGTCTCTGTCCCTCTTTTGCTCGCGGGATTATCTCGGATTGGGGTAAGGGGGTTGCCACTGGACATTTTCAAAAGCTACCTTAGTAACCGCTCTCAGGTTGTAAAAATTGGTAACCTCACAAGTGAGGAACAGTTTCTCACCTACGGAGTTCCTCAGGGCAGTGTCCTGGGGCCTACCCTCTTCCTTATTTATATAAATGGACTCTGTGGACTGTCTCTAACAAATTGCAAAATCATAACATACGCCGATGACACAGTTTTAGTACTTCATGGTAGTTTAGTTTAGTAGTTACGGGTTGTTATGAATCTATACCAATATTATAAAGAGGAAAGATTTTTTTGTTTGTTTGATTGTTTGTACCAAATAGGCTCCAAAACTACTGGACCGCTTTCAAAAATTCTTTCACCGTTGGGAAGCTGCTCTATCCCCGGGTGACATAGGCTACTTTTTATCCCTGTATTCCCACGGGAACGGGAACTACGCGGGTGAAACCGCGAGGCGTCCTCTAGTTGGTTATATAACAACTTGCTCACCCTGAATTTAGAAAAACAAAATTCATAACGTTTGCACCACGGTTCTTACTACAACCTGATTCCTCATTCACACTTACTGCTCACAAATGCCTCTCGAATACAACTGCAACGTGCAATTGTGCTACAATTACGCGAACTAATGAAATTAAATATTTGGGGGTCATTATAGATAGCACTATGACCTGGAGTGAGCAGATTAAGTTATTGGTGTCACGTGTCAGAAAATTAATATTTGATTTTAAAAACTTTAGAACCTCGGCAGATTTCCACACGTTAAAAACTGAGTATTTTGCGCTAGCACATTCCGTGATAACTTACTGCATTACCGCATGGGGAAGCTCTGATAAATGCCTTCTACTTCGTCTGGAAAGAGCACAAAGAGCAGTTCTAAAAGTTATGGCACATAAACCTATTCGCTTCCCGACGCACGACTTGTATGCTCTTTGCAAAGTGCCTACTGTAAGACAAGCATGTCTAATAAGTATATTATTGCGTAAGCATGTTGACATTAAATATGACCCTAATCTCAATACTCGAAAACGCACAGTTAACATAATATGTCAGAGAGAGAGCGTAAATCTAGCTAGAAGACACTATAACTTTTTGAGTCCAGTTATCTACACCAAAACTAATGAGAAATTAAATATCTATCCGCTCTCTTTACGAGAGTGCAAACGGAAAATTGAAAAATGCCTCCAAAACCTGACTTATGAGGAAACAGAGTGCCTCATACAAACTTAAATTGTATTCTTAGCACATCCTTCACATACACAAACATGCACCCTTCCTACACGCACACACTCACAGTCGCACGCACCTCCACACCCTCCCTCACACACACACGCACACACATACACTCACACACACCCTCTTATACTGCTCCAATCTATTATTAATATATCTATGTCTAGTTTTAGTTTTATTGTTATTATAAATGTTTGTCTAGTTTCTACTTTTAGTATAACCAAAATTTTTGTCTTGGAACTAAGTTGGATTTTCGCTCCTGGGGTGGGCGCTAATAACTGCGTCATAGTTACTTACTAAACTAACGCAGTATTAACGTACACAATAATTGTATTATGATCTTGTTCCAATAAATATTTGTATTTGTTGTATTTGGCAGAATGGTTCCTCAAGTGACGTGAGTGAGCACTAAGAAAGGATTTTTGGAAATTCCTCCCCTAAAGATGAGGTGCTTAGAGTGAACAGGCTTCGTCTGGGTAAGCTCACTCTATCGTCGACATTGTCTCTGTCACCTCTGATCTAGACTAGAGTCAAGAACAAACACAATTAAAAACAAACGTTACCTTTATTTATCCTTAATAAATGCACGGTTCTTTTAAAATATGCTATGGGAGCGAAGCCAGGAGGAAAAAGCTATTTTTAAATAAAACACATTTATACAATATACGTCCGCTATATAAAGTCATCGGCAACCCGAAAACAAACCCAAACTTTAAAAAAGTCAACATTCATAACATATCGTATTATTTATCCACAAAGTTAAATCTGCAAGTTAAAACAAAAGTTGCACATTGTCCGATGAGAAAGGATACGTTTACTCCAATTTGAGATTTTGTCAAAACACAATGGGTTCTGCAGTGCGACGCTATAATTTGGCCGCCCTTAGGGTGTTTCTCCACTAGAGATGTGCGAGGTAGCTAGGTGGTGCGAGGATGTGTAACGCCGGCACCGGCTATCGCTAAAAATCAATGCTGTGGCTGTGTCTGTTTGTGGCATGCGTGTGCTGCCACTCCGATGTTGAGCGAAGGCCGTATTGCGCGACCGTTGCGACGCATATTTTCTTTGCTTTCTGTGAAAATGTGTGATTGTTTCCAAAGTTTGCTTGAAGCGAAGATGCGTAGCGATGCTGTGGAACGGTGTAGCTGAGTAGGTAAAGCGAGGATGCTTAGCAGACTCGTTGTAATAACTGTGCGCGCACGTAGGGATTGAATATCTTTTCCTGGTAATTTATCGTGATGTGGAAGCAGACCTTGAATTTAAATTACACCTGTATTCTGTCGGATGTCTTCGGCAAACTTCGGCTTTTATGAAGATGAAGTAATTTATAGTCGAATAAAAACTTGGGCAGCGATCGAATCGAAGTTGTTTTAGGCCATGATAAAATTTATTAGTAGTTATCTATATTATTAGGTTTCTGAATTAAATATTTGGAGTTATGAATGTTTCAAGCCCTACCTTAATACCAAGTTTTGACAGGTTTTTGCCTAAATTAAAGTTTGACAACTACTCAACTATACTTCATAAAAGATAGCTTGATCTCTGCGACATATGTTAAACTGACGTATACGTTATTGTAACGTTATTGTTAGCCTGTCATCCGCTATTGTTACTGTATTGATACTGACACCTGTCGCAGAGATCAAACTATCTTTTATGAAGTAAAAAAATACTTAATTCAGAAATCGGGGCCAAGTCAATGAATCGATCGTGTGGCTTTTGAAAACGTATGTAGGTATTTTCTTTTTTATTGAATCAGGCTGAACAGCAGAACTATGTCAAACAAAATCGATTGTGTACCTATGTAAAATTTCTGTAAAAGTTACTACATTCAATTTTTTACCTTATATTATAAATACAACAGAAACGATACAAAATTATACCGTGGAGCAATGACTTTTTCTAACCACCCCGAGGGGAGTAGAATGTCACATTGGCACGCATGTTCTAACATATTATGTGGGTATAGTACGACACACCATAACGGTTCCGTCGGGGTAATTCATCATCGTGATGCTGTCTGAACAAATACAAGGTACATGCGAGTTATAATGAAGTCATGCTGGCATTGACTCTTTGATAAGGTTAAAAACTTGTGCTACTCCTACTAATTGGTATTACATACAATCAGGCATCATCAATATCAGCCTTAAACTAGTGTGAACACTATCTGAAAGCTATAATAAAAAAGCAGATCCTGAAATATTCACTTCATGTAGTTGAGAAACAATGTATCACGGGAATTTAACGCGATGATTTCGATTGTTTTAACACGGCCGAAACGTCAGGTGAAATAAGTAAATAAACAATCGAAATCATCGCGTTAAATGCCCGTGATATATTGTTTCTCAATTATTAAACGCGAAAGTCTTAAAGTTAATACTTCATATAGTTGTCAGGCAAACTGAACGTGCAGCAAAACTCACGCGAAATAGTTCACAGAAAATATTTTCAATAAATTGAAACATCGAACGGAGTTGCCGGAAATATCACAGCGAACGATTATATCGGACGAACGAAAATACATATTTTCATTTCTTTTCTTCCTCTTTTATATTTCACTTTAACTTTGTCCGAAGCAGCAATGGTTCATATGAAATTATTCTTCATCTTTACTGTGCTATTCTTTTACAAAGTAGTTTGGCTAGGTCGTTATGGAGGCTCGTAAATTATTCAGGCGTAGATAGACAGTTCCCAATGGATTCTTAGAGCCTATGTTATTTGTTCTATTACCTAAATGTTGCTTTGGACCCATTTTGGTATGGAAGAACCCTATAACTTGTTGTACGTTTTCAGTAGGAAATCCATTTCTCTGCCCACCGCATTTAGAAGAATACGTATCTAGTTTTAAACATTGAATCTGCATTAAAATCACCGACACAAAAGAGAGCCTCAGACTTGGAATATATTCTTATGCTTATATTATATGCTTTGAATATATTCATATGAGCCGAATATTTGACTCCGCACTAAATTCATGCACGGTTAAAGTTTGTTTTATTTGCGGCGATCGCCGTTCTCGAGTGACAAACACAATCTACTTTCATTCTATTTCAATCGAGCAATCGATAGTTCCACATTTTAGCGAAATCAGCTTTTAAAGTTTTGTGTTAGAATCACGTTTTAGGCAAAAAAGCTTTAAATATGTTTTTATCACATCTATTCAAAAAGAGCTGGTTTATTCTTCGTAAACAGGGACTAAAATAGCTTATTAATCTCTAGGGACTAAAAGTGATTTCAATTTGTAATGTGGATATTGTTAGTAAATGTTCCGATCTATAAAGAGATGCATCACAAACCATGCGGTCTAAGATAGGATTACATCGCTGAAATTGATAACGACGAATGTATGGGGTAAGTGGCTAATGAGCGATTGTAATAACATTTCGCACGGGAACATGATATTGAACAAGGGACTGGCTGGAAAACTGCGCGTGACCCAATTTAAAAAATAAGTCTACAACTGTTACGGATTGTACTAATAAAATTGTTACGATGCACTTCCAAAATTGTTCATATAAACATTAGCGTCCAAATATTTCTGAATTCTCAAAAAGACTGTGTTTGGCCTTCGAGTACTGAAATAAATTCCACCACAACTTCCATAAATGTACCGAATAAAACCTGTTAATCATTCCTTCCATAACTGGACTAATGTGTCCAAAAAATATTAACTTTTGATTTTTAATAATAACAAAATAAATACCCTGAAATAGACCAGACTTTTTATTGTCTCGCAGAATGTGTGAAAAGTAGTGTATAGTCTTGGGCAGCTCGCTACGCTCAGGGTTCTATACGTCGCCCGTGACGCAAGACACTGCTTTATCCCCTTGGTGCTTCTACTATTATTTTTCAGCCGTCTTAGGCAAGCACTGGAAATGAGCTTCTACTTCTTTTTGTCGAGTCGATGATATGATGTAGTTTAGACGCAGGTGGTGGCCAGCCAGTGGCGTTCATTAGATCCTCAAAAGTGCAACGGCTGGAGAATGGGCACTTCGGGAACTTCAGGATTTGACTATACTGTAGTCATTAAATCGAATTTCATATTATTATCGAATTATAAGGGACTCAGCGATAGCGTGACGGTGGACAGGACGTTGTGAAAAATTTAACGAAAAGGGCAGGCAGATGATGATGATGATCCAATCATAATGGTGACGAATGGCTCACAGAAAAAGGTCACAGCCAATCAGATAATTTGTCATAAGATTTTACAACAGATCAAAATTGAATAGGCTTTCAGAAAGTGAGGGATCGTCACCTTTTATGATCTACCCGCAGTAGAAAACGGGTTGATCGTTTTCTTTGACGGATACCATACTATGTTTACTTACATATTTGGTGTGAGTCTGGAGGTAAGCGAAAGGTTTTACGATAACAATAAAGGGTTAAATGGCAGCGGAAGCCGAATAACTCAACCTTTTTGTGTCATAGAACTTTGGACATCAAACTTATACGGGCAACGTTTATTTATTTGTTTGTTTTGTTAACTTCTTTCACAGCGACATGGGTCAACCGGTGCAGCGAAGATCTAGAATGCCTGGATCTAGAAGACGAACAGCCCCTCGCCGTGCTCAGTTCCATGCAAGCAGACAAGATGACTCTAATCTTCACAGAACTCCTCGACCACGATAGAGATGACGTCATCATCGACACCGATTTCGATCAATTCTTCGAGGTAGGAAGGTATCAAATTTGTCACATCTTGTCTTAATAAATCTGATTGTCGAAGTTGATAGGCCGCGTAATTGCCTTCCATCGATCCGGACATGTCGTGTCTATAATATTTTTCACCAATATTATTTTAGAAGTGTATGTTTACGTTAAGTGGAATATGGCATTACGTAAAATCAATAATGTAATGACAATAATAACTTTTATTACCTGCCATTAAATTATTCATGCTGGGCTTTTAAAGCAACTTTTGAAGTCAACAGTTCTTTGTATTAGTGTTAATTACTTCAATCGTAGTCTGGACTGTTCAAATAACAATTCACTCGGCACAGTTCAAATAACTCATTTAAAAGTTCAACGGAATTAAATAACGAAGTTATATCTTAAAAGACCTCGAGTTGGGACGAAGTCAACACAGCTCCAGGGCGAGAATCTGAAGAGCTTTACCTGGCAAATTAAGCTTCTAAAACGCAACATGAAGTAATTTTAACCTCACTTACGAGTATCTAACGGAAAATAATGAAGGAGAATACTTGAATTCGTTTTCCTTCGTATTTCACAAAGGCTGGCGCATTTCGCAGACTGGTCGCCAAACTCGTCGGAATTCCACATACTGCTCGAAGTCAAGAGAGAATTTATAGACAACTTCATCAATCCGCTGCCGGCCAAGTAAGTCCCTGTTCAACACTTGCAATGATAGATATTATGTCCACTAGTACCTTTGTTCTGTGTAAGAAAAATATGCGGAAAATCTGATATACAAAATTCAAGTTCTTCTTTTTGTAATATTCGTACAACCTTTGCCAGATTCCTAAGTTTTGGCACAAATAATATAATACTAGCATAGAGATGCTTCAACCCATACAAAGAAAGGATGCCGACGTAACTAGCGTTTTTCGTCCGACTAAACTGATTATTTTTTAAGTACATCAATTGCGTTCGGTTCCGTTCTGCAGCGATAGATGGTATTAGTAGCGACTTGCAAGTAAAAGGGTTCACTCGGTTTGTCAATATTTTTTTTATTTAAATACAGTGACGATTTGTTTCATAGTATTTTTTGCATGTTTTTACAGTTTCATTGTACCAAAATGTGTAACAATACAAATTTAAACAATCGAATGGAATGAATGAATTAATTAAATTGTTTATTTGTTAAATGTAGGTATACAGATTAGATGTTGTTTTTGTAGAACAGTCTCGATACATTTCGCCTCCTGTCATGCAAAATTGTTTAATTAAATTAAATTGCAGACACCAATATTTTTTATGCACTAAGCCAATCCAAATGTTTATTCAAACATAGAATGATTCGTTACATAATACAGAAAATAATATTAAGGTTATCATTACACAATCGCTATTTGAATACAATAATAAAAAAAAAACATATTAAAATAATATTAATTGACTACCGGTACATCAAGGTATTGAAGTGTTTACATAAAAACGCCACCATGTCAGTTCGACTTCAGGATCAGACCTCGTAACCCGTATATTTGCAGCGAGGTGTGAGACAGAGAGACGTCATATCTCCGAAGCTGTTTACCACTGTACTGGAGGACGTCTTCAAGGTTCTGGACTGGAGAGGGCTAGGCATCAACGTCAATGGCGAGTACATCACTCACCTTCGGTTAGCTGACGATATAGTGGTTATGGCTGAAATCTATAGAGGACCTCAGTACAATGCTCTATGATCTCAGTAGAGCTTCCGAAAGAGTGGGTCTTAGGTTGAACATGGACAAAACCACGGTAATGCTGAATGCCCATGTTACACCCACTCCTATTAAGGTCGGAGACTCTACACTCGAAGTTGTGGGTGACTATGTCTACCAGGGACAAACGATTCAGTTGGGTAGGGCCAACTTCGAGAAAGAGGTCAACCGCCGAAGCCGACTCGGCTGGGCAGCTTTCGGAAAGTTGCGCGGTATCTTCTCGTCCAACTTACCGCAGTGTCTCAAGACGAAAGTCTATGAACAGCGTGTGTTGCCAGTGATGACATATGGCTCTGAGACGTGGTCGCTTACAATGGGCCTCATTAGAAAGCTTACAATCACTCATAGGGCAATGGAGAGGCCTATGCTCGGAGTTTCCTTGCGTGATCGAATCAGAAATGTAGAGATCCGTAAGAGAACCAGAGTAGCCGACATAGCCCGGAGAATTGCCAAACTTAAGTGGCACTGGACACGGCACATTGCTCGCAGAACGGATGGCCGATGGGGCAGAAAGGTTCTGGAATGGCGACCGCGAACCGGAAGACGTTGCGTTGGAAGGTCTCCCACCAGGTGGACCGATGACCCGGTGAAGGTTGCAGGGATACGCTGGTTGCAAGACGCACGGGACCGGTCAAAGTGGCGACGCTTGGGGGAGGCCTATGTCCAGCTGTGGACGTCTTTCGGCTGATATGATGATGAATATTAATTAATTATAACAATGAAATTTAAACGAATTGATATTATACACACAAAATATCAACCAAATGTCTAATATAAAATCAATATACCTATGTCAAATCAATGTTAAATTAAATAAAGTGTCAAGTGTGTATGTATGTCTTAACTGTGTAAAACTAGTCAAATGACAAAATAGCAAAAAAATATGTCAAAATAAAAGAGTAAATTCTTTTATTTTGACATATTATTTTTTATTCTTTTATTTGCATAAAATCGGCATAAAGTACGGTAATGTCAACAAAAAATTACAATGTACAGGCAAAAGTTTTGTTATTTACAAAATCTATAATGGTAGAATAATAGAATTGAATATTTTTTTTATTTGCACGGAATGTAGGTCCATTAAAGTATTATTTATGTCATGTTCATACGTTTTTAGGTCTGTACAATTACTCAAGGCAGTACTATCAGAATCAGAATCATTTATTGCCAATAATGTAGGTATACATCTAAGATGGTATTTTTTTGTAGACAGTCCCGGTACATTTTACCTTACGGCATGCAAAATTGTTCAGTTGAATGTAACAATTGAAAATATACTGTTATTAATACAACAATAATACAAAACATTCAGATCATTATGTCAACAAAATAATAGGTTATAACAATAGGTAATCAAAACATTATAGATTTAAATTATAATGTCAACTAAATAGTTAATTAACTGCAATTATAGTAAAAAAAAATAGGAATAAAAAATAATCATGTCAGCAAAATAATAAATTAAATGCAATCATAGTCAATTTCATTAGGAATACAAAATAATCATGTCAGCAAACTAATAAATTACAGACCATCATAGTGACAACATTAGGAATAAAAATAAACATGTCAACAAAATAATAAATTAAATGCAACCCTAGTCAAAACCATTAGGATTAAAAATAATCATGTTAAGAAAATTAAATGCAATTATAGTCAAAATCATTAGGAACTAGAAAAACAAAATAATTAATTAAATACAATCATATTCAAAAACATTAGAAATAAAAAAAGATAGGCATGACAACAAATTATATTAATAATTTAAGTACAGTCGTAGTCAAAAACATCAGAAAAAAATAACTACTCAACAAAATAATAAAAACAAAAAGTGGGTACATTTTAACTGATAGTTTTGTCATTTAAAAATTCTATAATGGTGTAGTAACACTTGTCTAGTAACAGTTTTGTTAGCTGTTTTTTAAAAATTTGGATGGGTAATTCTTTCAGATTATTAGGTAATTTATTATAAATAAGCGGACCTTCAGAAGGGCTACTTCTAGTATATACAGGGACGGAAATGTAAGAATTTTTAAAGATTTATAAAGTGGCAGCTTTCTGTAGTTTTATGACCTGTCATTGATCTAAGGCAACGTTTTTGGGCCTTAAAGATTCTTTCCCTCTCACTACAGCTCTCTCTCGCGCACTACATTTTATAATGGTAACACATAGCCGCAACCCCAAAAGAGGCCGTTTGAGATTTTTAGGAACACCCGCACAACCGCTGTTCGACATTTCCGGGATTGGATCCCGTGTGATACCGCGAGCCTATTGATATTTACCGGGCACTGTTCCAAATTCGGTTTGCTGGAAATACCATTTATAAATACAATTTTGTTCGGGCTGGGGAGAGGACGCGTCATCAACATGCAGCAGCCATGTTTGCAACCTGCTTGATTAATGAAACGGGCAAAAGAAATGTGTAGTACTGTAAAAACTCACTTTAGTATCTATACCAATCAAAATCAAAATCATTTTTTTTATTTCACATAGGCCTACATGGGCACTTATAAAACGTCGACAAAATGTGCACGGTTCGGGTTGGTCGTTTCCTATGGAGAAGAACCGGCAAGAAACTCCATGGTTACTCTTTTAAAAATGGTTTGGTTTTACAATATTTACATGTTACAGCATTAGAAGTAGAATTATTTATGAACTTTAACAGTATTGATATTCTTTGTATAACAGAACATTGGCTTAAAAGCCACCAGTTATTGTTCAATTTTAATAATCACCAGGTTGGTAGTTCATTCAGCAGAGTTAATGCTATACATGGTGGCTCATTGATTTTAGTAAGTAACCAGCTTAAATTTAAAGACCGTAAGGATATTGTGAGCCTATCTGTTGAGCGGACAGTTGAAATAGCTTGTATAGAATTGGAGCAGTTTATTGTATTAAGCGTATACAGACCCCCTTCAGGATTGTATGACTGCTTCGAAAAGGTAATGGATGAAGTGTTACACAAGATTTGTAACTCAAATAAATCCATTATCACTTGTGGTGATTTTAATGTTAATTTATTAGAAAAATCAGGTTCTTGTAGTAAAATAATAAGTCTGTTTCAGTCCTACAATCTTGTAAACCTATTTTTGGAGCCTACAAGAATAACCCCTTCTAGTGCTACATGCTTAGATAATATTTATACTAATGTTATACCAGTCCACAAAGAAATTATAAATTTACTAGATTCTGATCATTGCGGGCAGAGGATTACTATACCAAACCAAAGCAACAAAGTGGCTAAAAAGGATATCACTGTTAACCCCAAAACTGCAAGTCGCTTGGCAGCTTTTAAAGTTAAACTCATTAATAAATTACCAATTTTGTCAATTGATGCTGATCCTAATCATCTATATGATGATTTTTTTAGTATATACTGTAAAGAATTTAATTCGACCTTTATTCCCAAGACTATCTCCGTTAATAGTAACGCATCATTCAGTGATTGGGCTACCATTGGTATTCATAAGAGTAGAACACGGCTTTATGAGCTGTACAGTGAAAGGACTTATGTAAACACTGCTGAATTTAATTTATATGTTAGAAATTATTCAAAATTATTTAAAAAAGTTTGTTGTTTGGCCAAGTCGCGTTATTTGAGCTCAAAGATTAAAAACAGTAGTAATGTTATTAAAACGACTTGGAATATTATTAATAGTGAAACGGGAAGATCTGGTAACCGAAATATTGACTACGGCCTGTCTATTAATGGCAACATCATAAAATCAGACTCACAAGTCGCAGTGGCCTTTGAAAATTTCTTTTCAGATATTCCCGTTTCAACGACTAAATCCTTAAACTCATCACCTTCTGTTGCTGAGTCTTTGCTAAAAGAAAATGTTAACGTTTGCGATTCGGAATTTCTTTTTGAACATATTACTTGTAAAGACATAATTAAAACCTTTCACACTTTAAATGTTAAAAAGACTGCAGATCTGTGGGGTCATTCTGTAGAAGTTGCTAAGTCTATTATTGACATTGTCGCACCTAGTTTAGCTATTATCTTTAATAATTGTATCGACTGTGGGGAGTTTCCCGACCTTATGAAAAATAGTAAAATAATACCTTTGTTTAAATCAGGTAGTACATCAGACCCTACAAATTATAGACCTATTTCAGTACTACCTACGTTTAGCAAAATATTTGAGAAATTAATTTTAGAGCAATTGCAAAGATTTTTTAATAAACATAAATTATTACATACCAAACAGTTCGGTTTTACAAAGGGTCGTTCAACTACTGATGCCGGTGTTGAACTTTTAGGACATATTTATAATGCATGGGAAGATAAGTGCGATGCCTTGGGAATCTTTTGTGATTTGTCCAAGGCATTTGATTGTGTTTTTCATGAAACGCTAATCAGGAAACTCCGCCACTACGGGATCCGGAACAGCGCTCTGGATCTTCTTACTTCATATTTGAGTAATAGGATTCAGACCGTTGACGTTAATGGAAAAAGATCTCCTGGATCTATGGTAACAATGGGAGTCCCACAGGGCTCGATTCTTGGTCCTTTCTTGTTCCTTATTTATATTAATGACTTGCCTTACCTCATAAAGGATAACCATGATATAGTGTTGTTTGCGGATGATACTTCACTTTTGTTTAAACTTAAACGTCAGCAGCTGGTTACTGACGATGTAAATAGCGCGATCTCAAAAGTAGTTCACTGGTTCAATGTTAATAATTTACTTCTTAATGAAAAAAAAACCAAATGCATTAAGTTTACCCTACCTCACGTTAGGCAGGTGAAAACCGATGTGTTGATAAAGGGCGAAGAATTGAATCCTGAAAATAGCACAGTATTCTTAGGCTTAACTTTGGATGCTAAGCTTCAGTGGGGCCCACATATAGATAAATTGTCAAAGAAGCTAAGCTCCGCAGCATATGCTGTTAGAAAAATTCGTAATTTAACTGACATAGAGACAGCCCGTTTAGTATACTTTAGCTATTTTCATAGTGTAATGTCGTACGGTATTCTGTTGTGGGGAAATGCCGCCGACATCCAGACTATCTTTGTTTTGCAGAAAAGAGCTGTTCGGTCAATTTATAAATTAAGCCCAAGACACTCTCTCAGAGAGAAATTTAAGGAGATTAATGTAATGACTGTGCCTTCTCAGTATATTTATGAAAATCTTTTATATGCCCATAAAAATATAAAATTGTTTAAAAAATACAGTGATATCCATAACATAAATACTAGGAATAAACACAAATTTGTAGTACCTACAACAAGGCTCAAGAAAATAGGTGGCTCGTTTAGATGTCAATGTGTACGCTTTTATAATAAGCTTCCAAGCCACGTACAACATCTAAGTCTTAATAAATTCAAATCTTTTATTAAACGTAAATTGTGCCAGAAAGCGTTTTATACAACTAAAGATTACCTTGAAGACAAAAAGGCTTGGGATTGAGCTGCTCCAATTAATTTTGTTTTTTTTTATTATATTTTGCACCGTGAATTTTGTTTTTGTTTTTTTGGTTTTCTTGCAATGACAAGAATATTTACTTTTTAAAGTATTATATTATTTTATATTAATTATTGTGAGTGTGAAGACTATGTGGATCATTCTTTTTTATTTTTATTTATATTTATCTTAGTTTTAATCATGGTCTGGCAGTTTGAGTAGTTTATGCGGCCTACCCGAATGTCCTTTCTTTGGTATTGTTCGTCGAATCGTTGAGCTCCTTAAATTCTGAGTTGAGCTGCTCGGTTATTGACAAATGCGTGCACTGACTGGACAGGTCCACTCAATCTGGCTGGTTCTTTCCTCAAAAGACCATTTCAGACATCAGTCTACATGGTCTTCACATGATCTAACTAATATTTTGTCTGGACTTTAAAAGAGACTGTGACCTCTGAGTTTGTTTCGGCCTTTCTTCTCAGAGTAGTCAGATAGGAAACGCCGACCTCATCTAGTTTTAAAAAATATGTTCGACATGTAAAAGTGTTTGTATAAACCAACTTACAGAAATAAAATCATTTATCATTTATTTATCATTTATCATTAGTACTTAGATATGGGGGGACAACGTAGGCCCGAATTATGGCAATAAGTCGTAAGAAACTAAAAAAAAAGAAAAAGATTATATAAAAAAGTTAACAAATGTTAACTAGCATCTAGAAGGCCTACAATGTTCACACATTCACAAAACAATCGGTAAAAGAATCTATACAAAGGTAAAAAATAATAAAAATAAGTATAACAAGACTAAATTTAACATGTTGCACAAATTTTGTTATCAGTGCTGTAACTATTCTTAGCAAAGGGCTTTAAAGATGATTGAAAACCATTGTAAAAAGTCTAATTAAAAGAAGGAAAGAAAAAATGAGATTGAGAATAGTTAGAGACATCCACATATTTGTGCCGTTTACAAGTTACCAGGGAAGCTGCATGCACAGAAGGAGCTAAGGCCAAATGTTTTTATCTTCAACGTAGTCCTTGATTTTATAATATGCTTTTTAACAAGGATACGTTTGATGTAGTTTTTGAACCTTCCATCGGTCAGTTCTATAACTGACTTTGGCAACTTGTTATAAAAGCGTATACTGTTTATAAGAAAAGACTTGCTAGTTTTCGTTAATCTGAATTTGGGTATTACAATTTCGTGCTTACTGCGTGTATTTAAATTATGGAAGTCGCTTCTAGTTTTGAAAAGCCCCCGATTTTTACGGACATACAAAATACATTCCAAAATATAAAGTGAAGGTAGAGTCAATATATCGATCTCTTTAAATTTTTCTCTGAGGGACTCGCGAGGACCCATTTTATAGATTGCGCGGATTGCCCTCTTTTGTAGGATGAAAATTGAGTCAACGTCTGCTGCTGATCCCCACAGCAGAATGCCATAAGACATAATACTGTGGAAATAAGCATAGTATACTAACCTAGCTGTAGCTACATCGGTTAGCTGCCTTATTTTCCTTACTGCATATGCAGCCGAACTTAACCTACCCGAAAGAGTTCTAATGTGCGCGCCCCACTGCAATTTTGAATCGATAGTAATCCCTAAGAATACAGTTTCCGTTATAACTTCAAGATTTTTGCCGTCAAGATTTAAGTTTAGGTCATGTTGTGGTACATTTGGTAAAGAGAACTTAAGACATTTTGTTTTTTTCGCATTCAGTAAAAGATTGTTAGCTGCGAACCATTTTGAGAGAACAATTAGACTTTCGTTGACATTTATGACATCCGTATCTTGCCTATCTATTTAAAAAATTTGCGAAGTATCATCAGCAAATAGAATTATATCTGATAATTTGGCCATCATAAAAGGGAGATCATTAATGTAAACAAGAAAAAGGAAAGGGCCGAGAATGGAACCTTGGGGCACGCCCATCTTGACTAGAGACCCGGAGGACGTCGCCCCATTAATATTTACTTTTTGCTGTCTGTTTGATAAATAGGAAAGCACGAGATCAACAGATTTTCCACGAATTCCGTAGTGGTGTAATTTACAGATCAGTGTGTTGTGGTCGACGCAGTCGAAAGCTTTTGAGAGATCACAGAAAATGCCAATGGCATCCTGGGACCTCTCCCAAGCCTCCAAGATGTGGCTGATGAGTTTTACTCCCGCGTCCGTTGTCGACCTACCTTTCGTAAAACCAAACTGTTGACTATGCAGTATCCCATTTGAATTGAAGTGAGACAACATCTTTTCCAGCATGATTTTTTCATAGATTTTACTCAATGCTGGAAGCACGGATATAGGTCTATAATTAGAAGGATCACTCTTACAGCCTGATTTGAAAATTGGTACTACTTTACTGTGTTTCATGAAGTCAGGAAAAGTGCCGCTGTCCAAACATTGATTGAATATGCCTGTTAGGACAGGAGCTATTGAGTCAATAATATCTCCAAGAACCCTTACGGATATCCCCCACAAGTCTTCAGTATTTTTTTTATTGAGACTTTTGAACGCATTTTTAATTGAATCAATACATATTGGTTTAAATTTAAATCTCTTCTAAGGTTGTCTGTAAAATATCGCTATTAGCGATAAAATCTCCCATCCCATTGTTACACCCCTAACTAATAAGGCCTTATATGTAATAATTTCGCCAGTGTTTAGCAATATTTTACATAATTTTAATACACACACAGTAAAGTAAAGAGATATTTCTCTGTCTATACCGGGTAAAATTTAATAAATTATCAAATGACTTTAGTTGACTACGCGAACGGCCGCTGATAGTGCAGCTATCTATTTGAAATTCAATGTTAAGTATTTTAAGAAGATATTTCTTTTGTTATCGTCATTAGATATCGATCGCCATAAAAGTCTGCAGAGTTTAACCTTTAATTTAATTTGTCCCTGTAGAAGTTCATGTGACGCAAGAATCCATGTAGGTGTATCTAGTTATACTATATTAACAAAATATTGACATGTTATATATAATTTGTCATTGAAGAGCGGGTCCTCCTAGCACAGGTATATCTTTTACTTAAAAGGAGGTCCCTATGTAAGATTTACTGTAAAAGTGTACAAGTTTCTGCAATAAACCTTTTTTTTTTTATCTACTAAATAAAATATAAAATCTTATAAATATTTGACTAAGTATTTATTTAGTAGATTGCAATTAGTTAAATTGAAATTTTGTACTCTGTACTGTGTGTGACATTTAAATACTCTGTTTGTCTCAAAAAAAAAACGTAGCTGAAACTTTATAAAAATGATTATTTTACTAAGATATTATTTTGCCATTGACACTGTTATTATTATACGGCCACCTACTGGGTCCAAATGATCTAAAAAGTAAACCAACGACTCGAAAAAAGATGCATTTTACTTGAAATTGTATCGTCCTCTAAGCTAACATATTTATGAAAAACTTAGTTTTAAGTGACTTAGTGTTAATAACAGCTCGACTTACCCCGTGAGGGACATAAACGCTGCGTGGCGAGGACATAATGTGATACATCTTGTACTTATTTATTTATTTATTTCAATTACTCCTTGCACTAACAGTGTGACCCAACACGTGAAAAGAGTAAATGCTAACGCAATTACATTTACAACAGACAAATAACACACAAATAATTTAAGACTCGCACAAATAAACATTAAAACAATACAAAATTTAAACTATTACATCAATATCTTAAGCTCATCCTTGTAAATAAACTAAACAATAGTAAAGTTAGAAGAGGCCAAAACAAAGAATATGAGGTTGAACATGCAATAATGATCTGCAATAATGTCGCATAAGTTCACTGTTAGAGGATTACAGTAAAAAAATAACTTAACTATAGCGGCCATGTGAAAATACACTGTTCTTCTGTTTTTCAGATCCACATTAAGAGGTCAGGTCTTCAAGAGGAAGATTAAATATCATTGCCTTGCGCAATGACATAATATTAGTATGTATATATAACAATGTATTTATGTAAGTTTATTTAATTTAATTCGTCATATTAAGTTATTTTAAAATTGTACACTGGATCCTGCCCCTATAATGTCATCTTTCTCTGTCACTCTAGGGTTTGCTGTAAAAGAACTCAACATTGAGTTAAGCTCGCCTTTGTACATCTACTTTATTATCATATGTACTCGTATGTAATATTGTTTTTGGTGTACAATAAAGAATTAAGAATTAATTCAGATTCTTGCCTTTAGTTTAATATAAACAAGCTGTTGCCTACGAATTCGTCTGCGTAACATTAGTACTTGGAAAAGCCTATGTTTTTATATCGTGCAATAATATTGTAGGTATAGGCCGCCTTTATTGAGAAATGATTAGTCCATCATACAAACTTCCACTTCCCTTTTCACGCCCTTAAGTATGATTTCCAGATTAAAAACTATCCTATGTCCTTTCCAGAATTTAACAAGTATATCCATACCAAATTTGATCTAAATCGGCTCAGCATTTCTTTTTTTTTTATGGCTTCGCACGGGTGTGCATTTAGCCAGTGTCAAATTAAGAAGTTCTAGTTCCTTTAGTTTTTAATGTAGTGTTTAATGTCAGGCCCCACTAAAATGGCGGTTTCTTTATTGGTAGCTTCCACGAAGTTTTGTCGACAACATGAACAAAATCATGTTCTACCGCTGTGTTTTACTTGCCTAAACTCGTGCACGTTCACTTATATTATTAGAATAAAAACCACCACTTTTACACTATTAATATTCAATCTAACACAATTTTAGGGAAATAGAACAGAGAAGCAACATAGACGCTATCACGTTCCCGCCAAAACTCGGCTCAGCGATTGAATTGTGAAAAGGTAATGACAGACAGAAAGACAGATGACAGATAGATAGAATTACTTGCGCATTTATAATATTATTATGGCTTTATTTAAGTCAGTTCTTATATTGCACGACTATAAGATAGCTATTGGTGCCTCAAAAAGTTAATTCAGACGTAAAAAATTTTTAACTGAAAATACCTTCCTTATTAAAAAGACGTAAACAAGAAAAAATCATGCTGTGTAATCAAAGGATACATATTCGCGAGCTGGCTGTACAAACATACATACATGCATATACTGATAAACAGATTACCCTCCTTCGGCAGTCGTGTAAAATGTAGCAGCAAAATTATGTTTTATGAAACAGTCTGTTACCCAATGTCAGTGCGGACATGCATTGCAGAATATGACTGACACGTAGTGTCTAACTGCGCAAACACCTGCACTTATGATTAACGCTACTGACGCTGCAATTAACGTATACAGTTTTTCATCGACTTGATAAGAAAAAGACGTCAAAACAAAAAAAAAACTGGCCAGTTGCGTGTCGGACTTCACACATTTAGGATTCCGTATCAAATATAGAAAATTCCACTGATTTATCAACATTTTGGTCATCATCCTCAGCCTTTTAATGTTCCTACACATAATAAATAAAATAATATCATAAAATTCTCATCCACCCATTTCCAGAATTCTAGGCATTATCTTCTTAAGTTCTGCACAAACATTTGTACTTGAAACTTTAAGATAGGTAATATTTATTCTGAAAAGAGAGAGGGAGCGAAAAGTGCCTGTAAGTAGTTAAGTTTCCCTCTACCACAGAACACTGAAACATTTCAGCGACCTCTGCTAGTAACGGCATTGTCGACACTTTCGGCTCGTCGGCTGTCATTTGTAGATAGTGCTGGGCAACACAACATGCTTTGCTTTAATTGAAATACAAAAAACAAAATACTATCTCGCATGTATTTAAAATACGAAATACAAAATATTTTTAAGTCGTGTATTTAAAATACAAAATACCTTCGGTCAGGTGTTAGGTTATGTAAATAACCGTATAAGAATAAAAATGGCAATTGACAAGATAATTGACAACTTGACATACAGTACAGGTGCAGTGTTGCCAACTTTAAGCATTGACATATTGAGCGGTCGCCATTTTGCTATTTTCTGCATAACGCATCCATTAAAAGATTGTTAAAATAAATTTATTTATGTTTAGATGTATTATGAAACCATATTAAGTATTTAAATACTTACTACAAAATACCTCAGCGTCAGGTATTTGAAATACCAAATACAAATTGCATTATTAAGAAGTAATTGAATCACAAATACCAAATACGTAGTTGTATTTTAAATACAAACAATTCAAATAGGTACTGCCCAACACTATTTGTAGACCTTTGGCAGTCGTAACGGGTCAGACTCCAGAAAATTTCACACCACTGTTATTCTTCTTTTTCCTCGTGCATCATCGGCATCGTCGGTGGCAGCGCACCCAGCTTGCATGTTTTGGGGCAAGAGGACAGAGTGAAACCAGTGTTGCCAAGGCGGGTCGCGGATAAATTTGAAAACCGCGGCCCTGGCACAAGCAACTGAAGGAACACGGGTGGGTTTTAGCCAGTAAAAGTTTGACACGCACTCCCGCTCCACTAAGAGCGGGAGAAGTCATTGGATGATTTCCCAAATTCAAAAATATAAAGATTTGCCAAGGGGTATCGTGGTACCAAGTTACTGGAATATGGAAATCAAATAGGCAGTCGTTCCATGTAAAATACTGGTATTGAGATGCATCCGGTTAGAATAGAAACTGTCCTCAACATAATTGGGAAAATGCTAGGCAGATTGATTGTTTTTTTTAGTATTGCCGTCCCTAAGCTATGCTGGGAAGGCCACTCCGAGCTCTGTGGTCTTTACTAGGCTACACAGACAGACATATTCTCAAAGTTCTCATAGTTCTAAGATAGATTGGATGTTGCTCCAACTAATGGATATCACATAACTAAAAAGCATTTGCTATTAGATCTGTTATTGAATGGCATCTTAATGGCTGTCAAATACCACGAAGTTGTTTTTAATGGAATATTGATATCTTACTTAGTTATTTTATTCATTTATTCAGTTGAAAATATTAATTTATAAATCAGTTGGGGCAAAAAAGAAGCGCACGTTTTCAGTTATTTGGCAGATATTAATAAAAAAAATGACAATTGTTAAATCTTTTAAACCCACCTAGCAGTCCACAAAGTACCAGGAATCTTGGAATGCAAGGCGATGTAACAAACAGAACGGATGAAGACATCTGGCCCCTCGTAAATAATGGTCAGTCTCTAAGATGTTCGTTGACGCGGAAGCGACGGAGACTTTAACTTGGAACGTTCGCATTATGTTGCCAAGTTGTTACCAGTCGTACGAGAATATCGTGTAAGAATTTTTTTCTTATGTGGACTTTGAAAAATTAAATAAGAGATTGCCCATTGTACTCATAAATGTTTTTCCTGTGCTTATTATGTGGTTTGCAATAAAGTATTTCTATAAATATTTTTGTGTAATTTATGCAATCTTCTGAGAGTATAACAAGAAAACAATATTTTACTAAATGAAAAAAAAACTTTTTTGCAAAAAAATACTACCGACTTCCAAATACAAAACTACAAAGTGAAAAATAACTTTATATTTTGAAGTCGGTGTCTTTCGTAGGTAACATTTTCTTTGCCTTATGGACACCGACTTCAAAAAATAAAGTTATTTTCACTTTGTAGTTTTGTATTTGGAAGTCGGTAGTATTTTTTTGCAAAAAAGTTTTTTTTATTTTTCACTTTTTAGATGTCCTACCGAATAGGCAAGTTAATAAGTAACTATAACGCCAGAATAGATTTCATGAAATTTGAACATAATCGGTGAAATGAGAGATCTGCATACCCCTTAAGAGCGTACTGGCGTGATGTTATGTTATGAAATGGTATAAACAACAAACAGACATGCGATTGCAGCAATCCCGAGTGATTTGCCGTTATTTATTGAAGAGTTCTGTTGTATATCTCCGAAGTTCTTCATCAGATCTTGACTAAATTAAAATGGGACCAATTTCGGAACATTTTTTTTCAAACAAAAAAAGAATTTTCAAAATCGGTCCACAATTGACGGAGATATCGGTGAACAAATACAAAAAAAAAAAAAAAAATTGAATGAACCATGCTCAGTCGGGAGTTCGCCTGATTTTACTGGTATCCAGGGCTCTCGACTCATGGTAGCGGTAGGAACTATGTTGATTTAGTCAGTCGGACTCCGACATAACCCTCCTTTTCGCAGACGGAAGGTATTCATGTTGATTTACCCACACTAAAAATTGTGAATTATGCAACGTTGCTAATCAAAGTAGGGAGCTAAGAATCCCCACCAGAAACGAAGGATGCACTTCATGACGTACTTAGGGTTGAACATAGGCGACAGACTTCAACTTACCTAGGTAATATCAGGTTAACTAATCCGCATATTTGATACTTCATCTTGCCCGCTTAGCTCTGTAGATCGAGGAGTGACCTTAGAAAAGAAACACGTGGTAACATCATGAGCAAGCTAAGCATAACCTAGCTTATTGTGTAGACAATGCCTAACCCGTGTGACCACGACCTTTCAATACCGAGTTATAGGTCCCTCTGGAGCCCCTTAGATATTCATAGGATCGGAGTGGGTATTAGGTACGAACATTTTATTTTAGAAATACTCTACCGTACAATGGATCTCTTGAGAATATAGATAGTTAAAGAGGTGAACTTCAAGGTACGGTGCTTAATATTATATGCAAACAGCGTATTTTTTTCTCTAGTAGGTACTGAGTTCTTAAGTTATACAAAGTTATCAAAAATATATTTCGTCACAATGTAGTCAAGTTTATCTTGCCAACTCGGCATTGTTTGCTTTGGACAAACCTCCAATTAATAGATTAAATATTCCATGTTGTTGACATAAGACGAAATTATTAAAACGAGAATCGTGTTACTCTGAAAATGTAATTACGATAAATTCATATTCGAAACGTTTCCTAGCAAAGCGAAATTCCAGCGTTAAAGTCCATTTACTAATGCAATGATTAGGAAAACAGAAATATACCGGTATCACCTTGTAAAAGTAAGTCGAAGGCACTCAAATTAAAAGGTGACCCGGTTTCCAGCCACTAAAATAAAGTTAGATATCAAAAAAGCTCGGTTCACAGTTATGACCTTTTGGAATTAGGGAGGGTAGTCTGAAATAGACGCGACAACTGTTAACAACGAGACTGTTTGATGAGACGAGACCGCAGCCCACCTGTGACGGACCTCTGGGTTACACGTAATTCAACGTACAGGGCACTTTAATATGTGTAATTTCGAGGTAACACAACATCATGAAACCTTTACATGTTATCTCAGAGATATACGGAGTTCTATTTTAAACCCACAATTTGCACGGGTAAACTCAAATAGGGGTAAAACGGAACATACAAATCGAGGTAAAATGGGTTCAAAACTTCAAACGCAACTCTGCACTCGTAAAATGAACTACTGTAGAAACGGATTAGAAAACAAAAGACGAATTGACATATTTTAGAAACATTTTTAGAGCGTGATGATAAACAAAAACGACAAGAAGAAATGACACTTTGTATGAAAGGAGCTATGTCTATTCCTCATACAGTAGATATAGAATTGGTTTTGCTACGGGTGCTTGACTATAAAATGATGAGCACCTTTGTAGTATCGGCACGATCTTCTTTGAATAGCATGCAGTGGTAAATCGAATTGCCAGTCGGCAAGATTGAGCTTACTCGTACGCTTGATAATGTCAAGCAATTTCTCATAGGTAGAGTAATAATTCACCCCAATTCTACAGAAAAGCAGCAGAAATATTTGCTCCAACATTACTAAATGCACTCATTAGAAACTCAACTTACGGTATGTGCCTTTCAACGGTTAAACAACAGTCTAATTCTTTTCCTCACATTATTAAACTAAGAGAAAACGTATAAAAATTTGGCCACTCACTGCATTGGCAGGAGAGACAAGCTAGGCATCACACTGTCTCATTGGCACGTTTTCCAAGCAAGCCGAAGTGTAGCTGTTTCTTCAGTGTAAGCTTGAGCATGAAAAATCGATTTTCGTCGCTGCAAAAATAAAGTTAGCAACGTTACGTCTGGCAACTTAAACTTAAACGAAACAATCTTGAAATTGTACTCCATATCCTCTTGATCCCGGGACATCAATAAAAAACTCAGCTATTTCTTTTAAAAATCATACAAAAATGTTCTTAACTGCTAGTGCCAATTCCAGGAGTATTCAATCAAAGTAGATTCACAAACACGGTTCCCAATGCCCCGCATCTTCACTTAGTTTGGATATGAAGCACACAACACAAATCACAACAGGCACTTTACAGTAAATTGGATCTACTGAGTGCACTGCAAAGGGGTTGCCAAGTACGATTCTGCGAATTCAAGTGTAACAAGCTGACGTACTTAAATCTAAACGCTTGAATGGCTCATGTAGGTAAACGTGTAAGGACGCGATTTCACGGTAGGAAAGCAACGAAATATGATTATATTACGTTCGCAGATAATCATAGGATGTTCAGAAATTTTCAAACGAGGCTGAAATCGTAACTTATTTCACTCCATATACGCTTCGCAATTTTCGTGGGCCCTAGGGGATAAAAGAATTTCCATATTACACTTGGATTGCCGAATATGAACCTGGCAATAAATTAAAGACAACTCTATAATTGCTAGGATTCTTCTTCTTTTTGAGTCGATGGAAACTCTTTAAATATTTTGGACCCAGTAGGTGGCCACGCCAATAGGGATGTTTCCTGGGTTAAAAAAATATAGTTCTATCTAGTCCGTCAGTTAGATTATCAAATAATATTGGACACGTACATTTTTGCTTTACTTAATACAACATGACAAAGATAAAGCGCATTAAAGTTCAGGAGTGGTGTTTGTGACGTCACTATGTCAGTATAAAGTGTTACAGCGTGACGTCACACGATATTTCAACGCATTATATGGTCTTCACTTTATGTTTACGTGTCAAAAGAAAATATACATGTCCAATATAGCCTAATTTTCACCTAACATCCCTATTGCAGCATCAGTAGAGTTCCTAAGTTCCTCTTATGTGCAGATGTAAACTCATTGCTAGAATAGGCAGACGTTTTGCTTATTGCTGTACGTTTTTATACTTAGGAGACGGAATGGTGTTGCAAAATTCAAGCCCTTTCTGGAGGCTTTAATTTTCATCAATCAAGTCGTCAATCATCATCAGGCAGTCACAGGAAATTCGGGTTAAGCAACTGACAACCTCATAGGTTGACCTGCGAGAGGACATTTCCAAAAATAAAACCGTAAAACTCTTAGTTATCCTTCATCTCGACATCATCATCATCATTTCAGCCAAAAGATGTCCACTGCTGGACATAGACATCCCCAAGCGTCGCCACACTGATCGGTCCTGTGCGTATCCACCGGACTCCCGCATACTTAGCTAGGTCGTCACTCCACCTAGTGGGCAGCCTTCAAACGCAATGTCTTCCGGTTCGCGGTAGCCACTCTAGAACTTTTCGGTCCCAACGGCCATCCGTTCAGCAAGCAATGTGCTCTGCCTACTGTCACTTAAGTTTGACAATTATTCGGGCTACCCTGGTGCGGATCTCAAAATTTCTGTGAGCGACCACATTTCGGTTCCATACTTCGTCACTGGCAAAACACACTGGTCGTGGACTTTCGTCTTGAGACACTGTGGTAAGTTGGACGAGAACATACCGCGCAACTTCCCGAACGCTTTGGAATCAATTGTGATTTGATTTTATTTTGTTTTAATTTTAAATTTTGATCTTTTGTTATTTTCTATTATCTTTTAGCGGTTAAAAATGTATTTTTTATTTTCTTAAATTTTCTATATATTTTTTCAATTAATAATTGTTTCTAGAATATGCATGTAAGATTCACATTAGTAGGTATCAATCAGATTTTTTTTGTGTACATTACTTTTTTCATACTCGATTGTACATCAGTTTTGTGAATTACAAATAAAAAATAAAAACCCCTGCCCAGCCGAGTTGGATTTGACGGTTGACCTTTCTCTCGAAGTTTACCTAACTGGAGGACTGATTGTCCCAGGTAGACATCCACAACTATGTAGACATTCGAGTGTAGAGTCTTCTACCTTGGTTTTGTCCATGTTCTTTTTAAGACCCACTCTTTCGGAGGCTCCACTGAGGCCATCGAGCATTGTACTAAGGTCCTCCATGGTCTCAGCCATGACCACTAGATAACATCTCGCCAATAGGTTCTTAAAATTTTAAAAGTAAATTCGACACATAATGGTTAAATCAACCCCGCTACCAATTCGCTATAGTTTATCTAGGTAGAGGCAGTAGCTCTGCGTTGGCCTCGCGGTCACAAGCGTAACTTCTGAGCATGAGCATGGGGTCCTGAGTCCGATTCCCGGTTAGGGCAAATTGTTATTGGGTTTTTAGAGTTCCGTAGTCAACAAGGAACCCTTATAGTTTCGCCGTGTCAATCTGTCCGTCCGTCCGTCTGCAGCTTAGCTCAGAGACTCTTAGTACTAGAAAGCTATAATATGGCACATATTAATCACGCCGACAATATGTGGGGGTATTTTTTAGGGTTCCGTACCCAAAGGGTAAAAACGGGAGCCTATTACTAAGACTCCGCGGTTAGTTTGTCTGTCTATCACCAGGCTGTATCTCATGAACTGTGATAGCTAGGCAGTTCAAATTTTCACAGATGATGTATTTCTGTTGCCGCTATAACAACAAATACTAAAAACAGAATTAAAATACCCATACAAAAACGTGTTTTTTTGCCGATGTTTGCGGTAATGGTACGGAACCCTTCGTGCGCGAGCTTGACTCGCACTTGGCCGGTTTTTTTTCCTTTCTATCCCATGGTGTGGGGCATAGTTGGATAGGCCATTCAAAAATATTACTCGTCTGTTGAAATCAGTGATCCATTTCAGTAAAATTAAGCTTTAAATTGCTAATTATTGTTAAAGTCCCCTGCCAGCTAAATTGTTGCTTTAGGATATGTGAAATATTCTCGGCAGTAGTATATATAACGAAATTTAAAATGAAAACTATGACAGCTAAGTAGGCTTTACAAGTTTTCGAGTAATAGTCGACCAACTTATAACATGTACTTGGAAAAGTAAACATTTTGTATATTGATGTATGGGGACAACAGTTTTCGAACGGCAAAGTTAATTTTGTCGCTTCGTTAGAACAGTGCTTTTATTGTTTATAAACGTTAGGAATGTTACCTATTTGTTACAGTGAATGTAGCTGTTTATACAAAACCTTCTGTGCGCGAGTCAGACTCGCCACTTGGCCGGTTTTTCATTAGTAATTTCTCTGTGACAGATCGGGGTTTGAAAAGTTGGCGGTGTGACACCGCCTTGCTTTGAAAAGCACTTAAAACCTTAGGTCCAGCGTTTAAACTCTCTCTAGTCGTGTCGTATCACCGTCCCATATGTCATGAGTGAGATGTGGTTTACTCTTTAATAGACGTAGCCAGTACTTTAATGTTTACGTAAATTCATTATTAGATTGCAAAAAGCGGTGTCTGGACGTCCCATTCAGTGCTGTCTACTTACTGATAAATTTAGTTGTTTTATTATAAAACCGAGTTTCCTAACTAATAATACGAGTGAACACCACACATGAGAGTGAAGCTTGTGCACTGAAATATCTCCCGCGCCGATGGCTTGGTTTCGTTGAGATTTGCCACCGTGGCCGTGATCAGTCAAAATTACTATATTATTTTAATGAAGACAAAGAGACCTCGCCTGTCGTACTTGAGGTTGTGGTTTCAAATCCGGGCACGTACCAATGTGACTTTTTCAATTCATATATACTTTCTAAGTTTAACTTGGACATCGGTGACAACGGTGACTGAGAGGAAACCTGCAGCCAAATTGCGTAAGTGAATTCGGCAAAGGAAACAGTTTGGCACCTTCACAAAAACGACTATACGTATAACGTACTCTGAAAAGGAAAGGAGATGAATCTTTCCATGACCAATATTTTGACGTAGAATTGATTGTAAAGAATAATTGTTTTTTCAGTTTTAAGGAACCATTATACATTTTTAATTAAAAGCATGCTCAAGCGTTAGTTGTAAGTAAAACAAAATTAAATGATGTCTTAATTATTTGAAAATTAATCATCAGGAGGATGATCGTACTCTTTCCAAATTAGTTTCGCAATACCGAAAAAGTTGAAAGAAATGATTCTAACTCTTTGAAGGTTCCAAACTGTTTCCTTTGCCGTATTTACTTACGCAATTTGGCTGCCGGACTTACTCGTACATTACAGCCAATATAAGTTTGAAATCGCCAACGCGCATTTAGCTAGCATGGTGTCGCTATATGTATGCCTATAACATTTGAGGAGTTCCTTCGGTTCCCATGGGATCCCATTGTCAGATCCTGACCTGATGGCCATGGGACCACCCGGGACCCTTTCAAACAAAAGAAGAATTTTACAAATTGGTCTAGGCGTCTTTGAGTTGGTAATAGGGAAACAAACATTTATAAAAAAGATGCTGGCGAATTGAGAACCTCCTTATTTTTTAAGTCAGTTTAAAACGGGAAGCCACGTTCTCTTGTAAACCGAACGACACTTTAAAACAGATAAACAATTCACAACCCTAGAAATAACTTTCGAACAAACATTAAAAACTAAAACGTATTATCCCAGAACGCTGTTACCTGCCAATGTAACATATCTGGGTATGAATTTAAAAGCTCTTTCGCTAATAGGGTGCCTATCTTTGTGACCTATTTACCTGTCCTATCGTGTTCATGACGTCATGAGCTGCAGTAGTCAAGGGTGATATAATTGGTTGTTAATCACGAATGTAAGGAAGGATTAATAAATGTGGTATTAATTATTTAGAGTACCTAGACTGTAGACAGGTTAGCCATAGATCATGAAGTCATTAGGTTGATATCGGGCATGCAAAGGTCGCGGCGATAATCCTACTACCCTACTCCCTATTTATTGATTAATATTATAAATGCGAAAGTTTGGATGCATAGATGTTTGTTGAACGGCTGACCGGATCTGTATAAAAGGCACAAAGATAGATAGTATAGTCTGGAATAGCACATAAGCTTTTATCCCGATATAACGTTCCCTTGGGATAATAAAACACTTTTCAAGCGGACGAAGCCGCGGGCAAAAGCAGGTCCAACATAATTATTTACTTACCTAGGTGTTACGGCCGGTTTTTTAATTGAATAATTGGGGTTAAGTATGTGCCAAGAAATACTTTAATACAAAGTTTTCAAGCAAAAGTAGTCATGAAGATATAATTCCGATAATAGTTAGAAGTAGTATTAATGTCACCAGTGACCTACGTGATGATGGCGACCTCAAAATTATTTACTTAGCTAGTCGTTACGGCCGGTTTTTGAATTGTATATTTGGAGTTAAGTATGTGCCAAGACATACTTTAATACAAAGTTTTCAAGCAAAAGTAGTCATGTAGATATCATTCCGATAATAGTTAGAAGTAGTGTTCTGAACCAAACGTTTCGTTCACTATTTGATATTTAATTGCACCATGTCAGTTAGCTGTCAGCGATTTGACAGCTTTTGATTGACAGTTGACACTTGACAAGAGTCGAAAAAGAAAATTTGTAACAGACACACGGTGAATACGGGTTCTTGTGGAAACAATCTAAACGAGATGTGTTTCGCCCATTGTAATTGGTAACCGCGCCCGCCGTTCGCAATCGGTTTGTGGGGCGCCCGCGAAGTCGGTTTTGAATATATTTCACGCACATCGAAGTGTTTTTGCGGGAAACGTGTTCTGCCTGGTGGACGCCGGAGCCTTCGGTCCAGACAGCCGTCAGTCTATCCCTTATTGTCCTAATATTATATATATTCTCCTATCCCTAATCTCACGGCACGATATTGATCGACCCCCAGGAGCCTACCGCAGGAATCCCAGGTAAGTGTTTATAATATTATAATAACCCTTGTGCCACCTTACACCCGTAGTAGGAACCAGTATATCTCCCAATAAGGAACGAACCCCCTAGCTTTCCACTGCTGCGTTACGGCAGTTTCGTGGGTTACAGGTTAAGACAGGGTCCAGGAGTCCCAACGATGCTATGGGACCCGAAGACCTGTATTTAACAAGTAGTATTAATGTCACCAGTGACCTACGTGATGATGCAAGCAATTTTTTTATCCGTGGTGCTAGGCAACTGGGCTTATTCCAGTTCTAAACGAGCCCTTTGTGCCTAATGCCCTGTTCTGTTTCCTGCATGATATGGAGGAAAGTGAAAATTTGTTTTTTTTTTCCTAGTCCTCCTTTATTCTTTTCTGATTAATTTCGTTTCGGGATACAAGACAGTGAAATTCATTCTCCGGGAATTCGTCGAGCTTTATTGCCTCGGCGCTTTTCTGGTGGTAGCCACTGTTGATTCTGGCTTTCAGGAGATGCAGTGGTTTGGGAATAGCGTGGTGGGATTGTCCCAATAAAAATAAATAACAACTTATGGACTGATATAGGCCTGAAATAAAGATATTTTATTTTTATTGATTAAACTTCGAATTCTTAATTCAAGAAATCGTGGGCTTGCAGCTCGCAATATTGATTCGTTACGCACACTCAAGACAATAAATCTTCGGATTTTGATAAGGGAGGGATAAAAAGCGTTTCTCTGTCGAGAACGATAGGTTTGCCACCGAAGCGTTCACCTCTCATTCCTCCAAGATTCTGATGCCGATTCTTACATAAACAGGAATTTATTGTAATCGACAGGTAATTTAAATGGAAAATCTTTCTTTATCCGATTAATCTTCTTTTAATCGAACAGATTTATCTGCCCGTTGCTTATTAATTACTAATTTATACGTTTATTTTTACTGAAAACTTAATATTCAAGTATAAGTATAATCAGGCGTTATTGTTTCCACTGCTGGAACTCAGACCTCCTCCTGTGAGAAGAAATGCTTACCATTAGGCGAGATAGTGGTCAAACGCGAGCCCATAGATTATAAAAAAAATATACAGACAGACAAAGTTTTTAGGATTTGTACATTCAACTCTAGACAAACAGAGAAGTGATCGCAGCATACTCGTGTTATTAATTCATTATAACATCGGGCATTCCACTAACCCGTCATTAAGCTCTGTCAAACGCAAATTACAAATCCATTTAACAATGAATATGATACTATTTCCGATTCATGAAATATTAACGTGTCATTTAGCCAGCGGTTTACACATCATGTCAAAGGCTTAATGGGTTTGAAGTGTTATTAGGGTTATTAACATGGTGTGCGCAGTTCCAATAACCTAATGACATCGCAAATAACTCTGTAGGGATTGGTGTTATCGTGTTACAATATTCGTAAGTGGTGAGGGTGAATAGCTCAACAAACTCTGATATACTGATGAGTGTAGTGATTGTGCAATATGTCCGATTCAAGGCCAAAGTGCACAAGCACATAAAAAGAAAGAATAGTAGTAGTACTAGAGTGGAAGAAGAAAAAACCGGTCAAGTGCTTGTTGGACTCCGCACATTTAGGGTTCCGTACCAAACCGTAAAAACAAGTTGGTTTTAATAGAAAAATACGAAATTTCAAGGAAACATCTGATTTATCAATAGATTGGTATTTTTTTGTAAAATATTCGCAAACACCAAATTTGATGTTCTTAGGATGATGTTCTTGAAGTTACAAATTCTTCGGAATAAAATTTTGTTAAAAACGCTGTCTTTGGTGGCTTCTCATTCCTTTGTTTTGCAATATTTTTTAAAACAAAAAAATACAAAATGTATCTACTCAACGAGCACTAAACATCGATACCCCACGCGATGGGTTATTTTCGCGCCTCCCATTAGCTATATGGGCCCCTTAAAAACATTAAAATATTTTTTGACAATTTTTATGGCTTTGGGTTAACAAGATGCTTATACTGTGAAAATTTGAAGATCCAACAGTTTGGCTGTTAAACCTCTGTGACAGAAGACAGACAGACAGACGGACATCAGAGTGACAGCAATAGGGCTCCTTTTTGGCCCTTCGGTAGTTTTTGCGAGATGTTGTGAATGTTTGCAAACATATCGTGTCACGATTTTGAAAATTCGTTCATTGATAGAAAGCTACACTTTCACTGAAGTGCCTACGTGAGTGAAGCCGTGGGGAAAGCTAGTCTCGTATTAAAAAAATCCTTAAAAAATTCAAAGATATTTTTTTCAGAACATCTTATATTTATCAAGTGTAATCTAGACAATCTTAGTCTCCGCTGGAGTGTAAGTAATAGCAATCGTAAAAATAACTAGACCTTAGCCAAAAACGCGATTGTCTTCTTAAACTCAGCCGACAGGAAAGCGTTCATTACAAGGTGGCACTTAGGGTATGAACAAGATAAAGTTCAGGGTTGCTTTAAGATCTTCTTTTAATGGTTAAGCTTCTTAGTAATCATTACAAGACTCAATGGCCATGGCTTCCATGTTTTCACGCCATACTATTCATACCGCTTAGTAAAATGTTGACCTAACGATTTTCGTTTATATTAGAGTAAGTTTATTTATACAATAGGATCACCTATTGTGAAAGTGTTTAAAAGTCACCCTTTAAACCTAGATACAGGTACCTTTATGCATGTCGAGAGTTCATTGAGAATGCATTGGTTTCCCACCCAAAAGTTTAATTATAAAGGCAAGCTACTCCAAGGATTATTGTTGTACATGAGACTGTAACTGCAGAATTTTAAGTTGACCAAAGTTTGGCAAAGAATCCACTATCAAAATCCATTCAAGAGATTGTTACATTCATACCCTGAGCCACTTCAATTGTGTAACTTAACCGCAGCTAACGTTTTCTTTAGCTTTTGATTTTGATCGAGAAACTTGCGGCCTTTGTTTCCTGTTACCTTTGCTATAATCTTACAAACGAACTTAGATAATCTTTCCCCGTTTACGATCTAACCAGGACCCTGTAACTTTTTAATGAGGATTTCTAAGTAATTTTTAATGAGGATCCAATTATTATAAAAATATAGGGTTCGTAAACAATAAAAGATTTATATTTGAAGGCACTTTCGAGTAGGTGTTTCCTTCTTGTTGCTAAATTAAATTTGATTGGCTAAGTAAGCTATATTTAAAAAGACTACGATCCAGTTAAGAGATGTTGGTACCGAACACGATTTAACTCTAAAAAGCGTTCGCCATGTTTCGTCCTTACCGGCCACATCGCGATTTTAGAGTCGGCTCGGGTCGTCGACGACGTAATTTCTGACGCGGGTCTTAACGACCTGCCTCAATGAGATACCATTTTGATAAAACCCTGTATCATGCGTGCTTGAGAGGGTTAAAGGGCCCCGTTATTGGGCAGTTTCGTTGTAATTATCCGAAACTGGAGGTACATGCAGAGTAATGGATGACACACACAATTTATGAATAAACCATGTATAGAGTAGTTGCTTATCTTACTAATTTAGATCGAATAGGTTTCGCTTGTACTAGTACATATAGGTGATCCTGTTGTATTGTTGTTTCATGTTATCTATTGTTTGCTGATAAAATTATGAAGATAAGTTACGAGGGTATACAATACAATGGTCTAATCGGTTTTGCATTAATAACTAGAAGATGATATTAAAATAATATTATAAAGTACCTTCTTCAATTTATATTTAGTGCGTATCTAATTTCAAAATAACAGACGCCGACGAAAATAAATGTTTCACTCAAATTCGAACGTATGTTTCTTACTGCTACGCTAAGCTACGCCATTTGTCTACGCCGTAGTCATTACTACGCGGCCCTGCTACGCGGCGTAGCGGGATGCTTTGCAATGAAGTGGCATTTTCTTACTTCCTCGATTTATTCAACATCCTTTTACTTACACACGTTTATGACATATCCAAATGCTACAAAACCTCCCCCATAATCGTAAAACATACAACATTATCACAGCAAAATACCAAGAATACGTCTGTTGAAATTGAAAACATAAAATGAGATAAGTATCCTACATTATCTTGGCTTTTACCATGTACATGCCGAAGAACAAACGGTATGCTAATGTAGACAGGCTGAGGATTAACAGGAATGAGACGTGAACCTGCAAGGTAAGTAAGTAAGTAAGTAAGTAAGTCTTTATTTGCCTTAAACATGGTATAAAAGGTGTTACAGTTTGGTAATATAATATAGTCCACATGTTTAGCTATACAAAATCGTGTATCAATTGCATGCAAAATACTTAGAATTAATTAGTCGAAAATGTCAAAGCTATAAAACATTCTCCACAATATAATCATCATAACATAATATTATTTAATGTCAGAAATTAATCTCCACGAACAAAATCAGTGACAATAAAAGAAAACATTATAAAAGTAAACATTATTCGCAACAGATACATAACATTACATAACATAACTTAAAGTAAAAAAGGAAATCAATAAAATCAATAATTATAAAATTAAAAATGTCAATATTATAAACATTATCGACGATCCAGTATGTCATTATTTGTGAATTATAATTTAATGTCAAAAAAATCCTTAATGTCATAAAAATTATGTTCATTCAGCCATTTAAAGAGTCTGTTTTTAAAAGAATTAATATTAAATAACATTTTCATTTCTTTTGGAATTTTATTATAAATGCGTACACACATCACCAGAAAACTTTTAGAGTACTTGGCTGATTTAGGACTATACTATATAGGAGAGTATATTTGATCGACTTTCTTGAATAATTCCTTATTATTATATACAAAATTACATATCTCGTAGATGTACAGTGAAGGAAGTGGTAATAAACCAAGCCTTTTAAAATGCGGTTTACAGGACTCGTCAGTACGGATCCCACAAATGGCTCTGATGCATTTCTTTTGCGCGATAAACACTCTGTTTTTATCTGTACTGTTACCCCAAAAAATAAGTCCATATCGCAAAATCGATTCTATATAAGCATGGTAGGTTATAATGGCGGTTTTTTTATTCGTCACATTCTTGACTTGCCTGAGAGCATAAACGAACTTATTAGACTTGTTGCACAAATTATCTACATGTATTTTCCAATTTAAATCTTGGTCTATGAGTATACCCAGAAATTTTGTATGTGAAACTTCTTTTAATCGATCAATATTAAGTTTGAAATTGTATTTGGCATGTTTAGATTTATTAAATTGTACGTACATAGATTTATCTAGATTGATTTTTAATTTATTTACCTGTAGCCATTCTAAAATGTTGTCAATAGTATTATTTATGTCAATTTCGTGATCAAATTTTGATTTATACTTTTTATCAGATGTCACTATGATTGAAATGTCATCAGCAAATAATATACATTTATGATTGACCTGCTGTGGTAAATCATTTACGTATAATAGAAATAATAGAGGGCCTAATACACTCCCTTGTGGTACACCGCAATTTTTTACTTTGAGCTCAGAGGAGTATGAGGTTAGTAAATCTTCATTTACTTTACTAATAGCAACGTATTGATTGCGGTTACTTAAATAAGATGCAATCCACTGCAGTGCTACACCTCTTATTCCATATCTTTCTAATTTTCCCAATAATATATTATGTGCCACAAAGTCAAATGCTTGAGATAGGTCAAAAAAAAGTCCTGTCGTGAAGTGATTGTTATTTAAAGACTTCAGGGTACGGCTCAAAATATTATATATGGCTAATGTTGTTGACTTGTGCCTTTGAAATCCAAACTGTTCCTTTGCTATAATATTGTATTTGCTACAAAAGTCGATAAGCCTTTTGTGCATACATTTCTCAAACAGTTTGGACAAGATAGGTATAAGGGTAATTGGACGATAATTTTTAACGTCTTTTTTGTCGCTTTTCTTGTACAAGGGTTTTACAACTGATAACTTTAAAGCATCAGGAAAAGTTCCAGTCGAAAATGAAAGATTAATTAGATATGTCAATATAGGAGTTAATTCTTCTCTGCACGCTTTAATTATTCTTGTACTAAGTCCATCATAACCTTCCGAGTTGGTATTATTTAAAGCCATTATCTCTTTTTTTATTTCATCTTCAGTCATAGCACTAAGAAACATAGAATTAGGAACTAAAGCGTTATTAAACTTATTATAAACTTGTAAGTTTTTAAATGTCACAATGTTAGTCGAGTCGATAAAATAATCATTAAACGTATTCGCTATGTCAGTGGGATCAGTCAGTATTTTCTTATCTACTTCTATTTCTGAAATATTAGTGTCGCATTTTATGTTCCCAATTTCATGGTTAATGACAGACCACGTTGCTCTGCATTTGTTTTGACTATTTTTTATATAATTAATGTTTGAATTCACTTTTGATTTCATAATGCATTTTTTGAGAATCGATGAATATTTTTTATATCTTATTAAGTACGATCGACTTTTATTTTTGTAATAGAGATACCGTAACGATCGTTTAGTTTTGCAACTATTTCTAAGACCCTTACTGATCCATTTTTGTTTATTTGCAATAGAGTTATTAATTTTAATTTTAATTATAGGGAAGCATAAATTATATAATAGGCATAAAAACTCGTGAAATTTATTGAATGCCTTGTTTAAGTCCGTTTCGAGGTGCGTTTCTGACCACGATATGCTTGCAAGGCAGTCTTTGAATTTTTTCAAGTTTTCGTTGCAGTAATCCTTTTTATAAATAAAAAGAGGAATAAGGCTCATCTGTATTGGTCTAACGTGATATAATATTACAATGGAGTATATAATATAACTTTGTGAGTAAAAGTGTAGCACAGCGTGACGTAACACGATATTTCAATTCACTGTATTGTCGTCAGTTTTTGTTTACGTGACTAAAGAAAAATACTATAGGTACTATATGTGGAAGGTATTGAATGAAAACTAAAGTCCAAGTTAGCAAGTACGAGTACGTTCCAATTACATTCTAACACTACAAAATTCCACTGATTTTGTGTTCGAGTTCGTGTTTCGAGTTCGGTAACGTTTGGAGCAACTAGGATCTTGGACTTGAACACGTTAATGTAAATAAAATAAGCCGACCAATCACACAACTGTCCATTTCCAGTTTGAGTTGAGTTAAGCACGAGCATCTGGATTAAATAAAGAATTTAAAAACAATAATCCGCGGTTTTGCAAGTTCTGAAATTGGTCCTATAAAAAATATCCTCCAGGCCGAATTTGGCCTATGGTGGCCATTCTCAACGGAGAATAGCCATCGGATTGAGAGATTATAGAGCACAAGTAAGTGAGCAAATACTCTGATCCCCACCATGGGAACCTCTGTAAAGAAAGCAAATCTAGCTATCTTTCTTCCATTCTTTTAAAAAAAAAAACAACTACAACGGCGGTCTTATCGCTGTCAGCGATAAGACCGCCATTGTACCCCTAGATTTAAGTTTGTTTATAGAAGACATGTGTAACTTTTTTTGGTAAATAATTTTACTACTATTATAAACGCGAAAGTTTGTGAGGATGGATGGATGTATTTTTGTTACTCTTTCACGCCAAAACTAATGAACGGATTTTGATGAAACTTTACAGAAATATAGCTTATACTAGCTTTTCCTTCTGGCTTTGCTCCCGTGGCGCACCACATAGGTCCCGTTTTCGAGATAAAAATGCTATGGGGATAGCCTATGTTACTCAGGAATAATGTAGCAAAATCGGTTTAGTAGTGATTGAGTTTATCCATCATCATCATAATCATTTCAGCCGAAAGACTTCCACTGCTGGAAATAGGCCTCCCCCAGGCGTCGCCACATTGACCGATCCCGTGCGTCTCGCATCCAGCGCCTTCCCGCAACCTTAACCAGGTCATCAGTCCACCTAGTGGGAGGCCTTCCAACGTATCGTCTTCCGGTTCGCGGTCGCCATTCCAGAACCTTTCGGCCCATCGGCCATCCGTTCTGCGAGCAATGTGCCCTGCCTACTGCCACTTAAGTTTGGCAATTCTTCGGGCTATGTCGGTAACTTTGGTTCTCCTGCGGATATTTTCATTTCTGACGTGATCACGCAAGGAAATTCCGAGCATAGCCCTCTCCATTGCCCTTTGGGTGACTTTGAGCTTTCTGTTAAGGTCCATTGTGAGCGACCACGTCTCGGTCCCTTAGGTGATCACTGGCAAAATACACTGGTCAAAGACTTTTGTCTTGAGACACTGCGGTAAATTGGACGAGAAGATACCACGCAATTTCCCAAACTTCGCCCAGCCGAGTCGGATTCGACGGTTGACCTCTTTTTCGAAATTGAACCTACCCAACTGGATCGTTTGTCCCAGGTAGACATAATCGTCTACAACTTCGAGAGTAGAGTCTCCAACCTTGGAGTGGGTGTTACATGGGCATTCACCATGATCTTGGTTTTGTCCATGTTTTTTTTTTTACTCGCCATTAACGTTGATGCCCAGGCCCCTCCAGTCCAGATCCTTGAAGACATCCTCCAGCGCAGCAGTGAACAGTTTCGGAGAAATGACGTATCCCTGTCTCACGCCGCGCTGGAGAAGGATTGGTTTCGAGGTCTGATCCTGAAGACGGACTGACATGGTGGCGTTTTTGTACAAACACTTCAACACCTCAATGTACCGGTAGTCGATCTGGCACCGTTGGAGAGAATGCAGTACAGCCCAAGTCTCGATCGAATTGAAGGCTTTCTCGTAGTCCACAAACGCTAAACAGAGAGGCAGGTTATACTTTTCGGTCTTCTGTATAACCTGCCGCAACGTATGTATGTGGTCTACGGTGCTAAAGCCTTTTCGGAATCCGGCTTGTTCGGGGGGCTGGAAATCGTCAAACCTGCGCGCGAGACGATTCGTGATGACTCTTGAAAACAACTTGTAGACATGGCTAAGAAGTGAGATGGGCCTATAGTTCTTCAACCGGGCATTGTCGCCCTTCTTGAAGAAGAGTACCACCACACCCCTGCACCATGCCTGTGGCGTTTTGCCCTCGAGTATGACGGAATCAAACAGCTTCTGAAGGGCCCTAAGGACCGGTTTCCCACCCGCCTTCAGGAGTTCGGCCGTAACTCCGTCATCACCCGGCGCCTTGTTGTTTTTGAGCTGTTTCAGAGCCATCCTAATCTCGTACAGGCTGACGTCCGGGATATCTTCGGTATAGTGTCGGGTCAATCTAGCTCTTGGGTCGTTTGATAGACTCGCAACGGGCTTGCTGATCGATGTGTACAACTACCCATCATCATCATCATAATCATTTCAGCCGAAAGACGTCCACTGCTGGAAATAGGCCTCCCCCAGGCGTCGCCACATTGACCGATCCCGTGCGTCTCGCATCCAGCGCCTTCCCGCAACCTTAACCAGGTCATCAGTCCACCTAGTGGGAGGCCTTCCAACGTATCGTCTTCCGGTTCGCGGTCGCCATTCCAGAACTTTTCGGCCCATCGGCCATCCGTTCTGCGAGCAATGTGCCCTGCCTACTGCCACTTAAGTTTGGCAATTCTTCGGGCTATGTCGGTAACTTTGGTTCTCCTGCGGATATTTTCATTTCTGACGTGATCACGCAAGGAAATTCCGAGCATAGCCCTCTCCATTGCCCTTTGGGTGACTTTGAGCTTTCTGTTAAGGCCCATTGTGAGCGACCACGTCTCGGTCCCTTAGGTGATCACTGGCAAAATACACTGGTCAAAGACTTTTGTCTTGAGACACTGCGGTAAATTGGACGAGAAGATACCACGCATCTTACCAAACGTCGCCCAGCCGAGTCGGATTCGACGGTTGACCTCTTTTTCGAAATTGAACCTACCCAACTGGATCGTTTGTCCCAGGTAGACATAATCGTCTACAACTTCGAGAGTAGAGTCTCCAACCTTGGAGTGGGTGTTACATGGGCATTCACCATGATCTTGGTTTTGCCCATGTTTTTTTTTTACTCGCCATTAACGTTGATGCCCAGCCCCCTCCAGTCCAGAACCTTGAAGACATCCTCCAGCGCAGCAGTGAACAGTTTCGGAGAAATGACGTATCCCTGTCTCACGCCGCGCTGGAGAAGGATTGGTTTCGAGGTCTGATCCTGAAGACGGACTGACATGGTGGCGTTTTTGTACAAACACTTCAACACCTCAATGTACCGGTAGTCGATCTGGCACCATTGGAGAGAATGCAGTACAGCCCAAGTCTCGATCGTAACTCCGTCATCACCCGGCGCCTTGTTGTTTTTGAGCTGTTTCAGAGCCATCCTAATCTCGTACAGGCTGACGTCCGGGATATCTTCGGTATAGTGTCGGGTCAATCTAGCTCTTGGGTCGTTTGATAGACTCGCAACGGGCTTGCTGATCGATGTGTACAACTACCTATCATCATCGTCATCATCATTTCAGCCGAAAGACGTCCACTGCTGGACATAGGCCTCCCCCAGGTGTCGCCACATTGACCGATCCCGTGCGTCTCGCATCCAGCGCCTTCCCGCAACCTTAACCAGGTCATCAGACCACCTAGTGGGAGGCCTTCCAGCGTATCGTCTTCCGGTTCGCGGTCGCCATTACAGAACTTTTCGGCCCCATCGGCCATCCGTTCTGCGAGCAATGTGCCCTGCCCACTGCCACTTAAGTTTGGCAATTCTTCGGGCTATGTCGGTAACTTTGGTTCTCCTGCGGATATTTTCATTTCTGACGTGATCACGCAAGGAAATTCCGAGCATAGCCCTCTCCATTGCCCTTTGGGTGACTTTGAGCTTTCTGATAAGGCCCATTATGAGCGACCACGTCTCGGTTCCATAGGTGATCACTGGCATCACACACTGGTCATAGACTTTTGTCTTGAGACACTGCGGTAAATTGGACGAGAACGCAACTTCCCGAACGCCGCCCAGCCGAGTCGGATTCGACTGTTGATCTCTTTCTCGAAATTGGACCTACCCAACTGGACCGTTTGTCCCAGGTAGACATAATGGTCTACAACTTCGATTGTAGAGTCTCCGACCTTGATAGGAGTGGGTGTTACATGGGCATTCACCATGATCTTGGTTTTGTCCATGTTCATTTTAAGACCCACTCTTTCGGAAGCTCTACTGAGGTCATCGAGCATTTTACTGAGGCTCTCCATGGTCTCAGCCATGACCACTATGTCGTCGGCAAACCGAAGGTGAGTAATGTACTCGCCATTAACGTTGATGCCCAGCCCCCTCCAGTCCAGAACCTTGAAGACATCCTCCAGCGCAGCAGTGAACAGTTTCGGAGAAATGACGTCTCCCTGTCTCACGCCGCACTGGAGAAGGATTGGTTTCGAGGTCTGATCCTGAAGACGAACTGACATGGTGGCGTTTTTGTACAAACACTTCAACACCTCAATGTACCGATAGTCGATCTGGCACCGTTGGAGAGACTGCAGTACAGCCCAAGTCTCGATCGAATCGAAGGCTTTCTCGTAGTCCACAAACGCTAAACATAGAGGCAGGTTATACTCTTCGGTCTTCTGTATAACCTGCCGCAGCGTATGTATGTGGTCTACGGTGCTAAAGCCTTTTCGGAATCCGGCTTGTTCGGGGGTCATCAGACCACCTAGTGGGAGGCCTTCCAGCGTATCGTCTTCCGGTTCGCGGTCGCCATTACAGAACTTTTCGGCCCCATCGGCCATCCGTTCTGCGAGCAATGTGCCCTGCCCACTGCCACTTAAGTTTGGCAATTCTTCGGGCTATGTCGGTAACTTTGGTTCTCCTGCGGATATTTTCATTTCTGACGTGATCACGCAAGGAAATTCCGAGCATAGCCCTCTCCATTGCCCTTTGGGTGACTTTGAGCTTTCTGATAAGGCCCATTATGAGCGACCACGTCTCGGTTCCATAGGTGATCACTGGCATCACACACTGGTCATAGATTTTTGTCTTGAGACACTGCGGTAAATTGGACGAGAACGCAACTTCCCGAACGCCGCCCAGCCGAGTCGGATTCGACTGTTGATCTCTTTCTCGAAATTGGACCTACCCAACTGGACCGTTTGTCCCAGGTAGACATAATGGTCTACAACTTCGATTGTAGAGTCTCCGACCTTGATAGGAGTGGGTGTTACATGGGCATTCACCATGATCTTGGTTTTGTCCATGTTCATTTTAAGACCCACTCTTTCGGAAGCTCTACTGAGGTCATCGAGCATTTTACTGAGGCTCTCCATGGTCTCAGCCATGACCACTATGTCGTCGGCAAACCGAAGGTGAGTAATGTACTCGCCATTAACGTTGATGCCCAGCCCCCTCCAGTCCAGAACCTTGAAGACATCCTCCAGCGCAGCAGTGAACAGTTTCGGAGAAATGACGTCTCCCTGTCTCACGCCGCACTGGAGAAGGATTGGTTTCGAGGTCTGATCCTGAAGACGAACTGACATGGTGGCGTTTTTGTACAAACACTTCAACACCTCAATGTACCGATAGTCGATCTGGCACCGTTGGAGAGACTGCAGTACAGCCCAAGTCTCGATCGAATCGAAGGCTTTCTCGTAGTCCACAAACGCTAAACATAGAGGCAGGTTATACTCTTCGGTCTTCTGTATAACCTGCCGCAGCGTATGTATGTGGTCTACGGTGCTAAAGCCTTTTCGGAATCCGGCTTGTTCGGGGGGCTGGAAATCGTCAAACCTGCGCGCGAGACGATTCGTGATGACTCTTGAAAACAACTTGTAGACGTGGCTAAGAAATGAGATGGGCCTATAGTTCTTCAGCCGGGCATTGTCGCCCTTCTTGAAGAAGAGTACCACCACACCCCTGCACTATGCCTGTGGCGTTTTGCCCTCGAGTATGACGGAATCAAACAGCTTCTGAAGGGCCCTAAGGACCGGTTTGCCACCCGCCTTCAGGAGTTCGGCCGTAATTCCGTCATCATCGGCGCCTTGTTGTTTTTGAGCTGTTTCAGAGCCATCCTAATCTCGTACAGGCTGACGTCCGGGATATCTTCGGTATAGTGCCGGGTCAATCTAGCTCTTGGGTCGTTTGCTAGACTTGCAACGGGCTTGCTGATCGATGTGTACAACTGCCCATAGAATGTCTCGTTCTCCCTTAGAAAGACCCCTCCCATCCCTTGCAAACACCTTGGAGCCTTTATTTCGCTCGATCGCGTCTTTAATTCTCGGTATTGAACCGGCGGAGGTCTCTTTTCAAGGATTTAGAGATCTGTCTATTGAGCTGCCGATATTTGCACGCCTCATCTGAAGACTGCAGGATCATCTCACGCCTCTCCTTGATAATCTTGAGGGTATGATCAGAGAGCTTTTTGTTTTTTATCTGTACGACGGGTTTTGAAAAACTAAGACCCGACCGTATGGACAGCTTCCACGAACCCGTTGCTGTATTCATCCATGGAGCTCCCTAGGCACTCGAAACGATTCTGGAGTTCGAGCTGAAATCTCTCGGGGTTTTGGCCCTGGATCTGTGCTGGCCGGAGCGTGGACTTCATCAGTCGAGACCTTTCAAGCTTAATATTAATGTTCAATGTGCCTCTTACCATGCGGTGATCGCTCCCGGTTTTTACCGAATTGATCACAGATACATCATTGAACATTTGCTTCTTGGTTGACATGATGAAGTCGATCTCATTTTTTGTTGCACCATCGGGGCTCTGTCAGGTCCACTTCCTGTGTTCTCGCTTTTTGAAGAAGGAGTTCATCATATAGAGGCCCTCCTTCTCCACAAAACTGGCCAGTAGGTGACCGCGGTGGTTCCGTTGTCCAACTCCAAATTGCCCCATTTGAAGCTCATCCTTGTCTCGTTTGCCCAGTTTCGCGTTGAAGTCCCCCATGACAACGGTGAAGTGAGTTTTGAAACCATGCATGGCTCTGGAGATATCCTCATACATGGTCTCTACCTCTTCGTCGGGGTGTGCCGAGGTTGGTGCATAGATCTGTACGACCTTCAGCGAATATCTTGAGGATATTCTGAGTATAAGGTACGCCACCCTGGTCGACACACTCTCGATCTTCACCACGTTGTTCACAAGGGACTTGTGGACGATAAACCCGACACCACCCTGGGACTGCCGGTCACCCTCTCGGAAATAGAGCAGGTTAACGGATTTGAGGATTATCGAGTCCTCACCCTCTCTTTGGACTTCAGGTAACCCTATAATACTCCATCGCAACCTGCTCAATTCTTCCTCGAGTTCGGCTATCTTCTCGTCGGTCCGAAGTGTGCGCGTGTTGTACGTTGCCAGGTCCAGTCTTCGGTGATTGTTGGGGTAGCCGGATCTCTTCCGGAGATTCTTAGCACCCCTTGCCATGCCGTAGCCTCGACCGCTACCATAGTCGAGGGTAGGCAAGCTGCCGGGTACTAGGGGCCATTTTTTATTTGTGCTATTCATTGGGGGGGTTTTGCCATAATCGCCACGCTTGGCAGGCGGGTTGGCGATCGCAGTATGGTTGTTATAGAAGCACAGAGAACGCTGCTGCCCATTCTCTGGTTTGTCCTTTAGTCGCCTCTTACGACACCCACGGGAAGACATGGGATGGTAAAATTCTTTTCGTCCGGCACCATACGGAACATGAGTTTATCCATTACAAAGAAACTTACAAACAAATATTTCCTCTTTATAATATTAGTGTCACGGGCGGTAGCTAATAAAGTTTATTATATTATATTCTAAACATCAAATTCCTACACAATTACAACCAAAAGCTTAACATCAACAATGGCACATTGATCTCCTTCACCGATGTTCATTCAAACTTATTCAAGCAGTTACATCAGTATTCCTGAAACGTTTACTACTTTCATTTTTGCCTACACAAGGGAATCAATAAGTTTTCTCCGATACTCCGATGACCTAGAAACAGGCCCAAAGGTTCTGAGTTTCCCTCCATAAGTTATTATTGCCCCCCATTACTCAACCGTGTGGGCTACCGGCAGATTCCCACGCGAGCTATTAACTTGGGGGTCTGTATATCTTAACCTTTTTTCTTATATTACCTACGTGTAATTTACTGGCTAATTAGGCGGAATTTATTCTCAAATATTCGGGTAAAGGGCGTGCTACATTGCGGTACTAAATTGTTGCTTATAGACTCATATAATTATGTAGGACTAGCGGATGCCTCGCGGTTTCACCCGCGTATTTCCCTTTCTCGTGGCAATACAGGGATAAAAAGTAGCCTATGTTTCCCGGGGATAGTGTAGCTTCCCAACTGTGAAATAATTTTTGAAATCGGTCCAGTAGATTTTAAGTTTATTCGTTACATACAAAAGTACAAATCTTTTCTCTTTATATTTTTAGTATAGATGTATATTTCATCTTCATCTGTACCTCTATGACCTCTTAAATCAATTTAATGTGTAAGAATCAATTTACAATCATTTTAATGGGGAATTGAAAACCAAAACCGGGGTAAATCAGTATAGAAATCAAACTTAGCTCTTAATGAATCCATATTTCCCATAACTTTACTAATTATAATCATGAGGGTTACAGCAGATATATCTTCCTTCATTTTATAACTACCTCAAAATTTTGGCAAGGAGTTCTATTAGTTGGTATATCGTACGCTGTTCATTTATTTCGATTAAGATAGCAGTGTATACCCAGGAACGATCCTTAAACAACCTTTTAATAGTTTTTTTTTTTTTTACTGTGTGAAGAGGTTCACACAGTAAAAAAGGAGGTGGTCGTTTCTTTACAAAAAAAAAATATTTTTGGAAAACGATAAAAACCAAGAGGAAACAAAGACACCAAAACGAAAGTTATTTTTGCACTTTTTAGTGTTTTGCTTTAGAAGTCTGTTTATTTTCTGTGCAAAGTTTTTATTCCTCTATTTTTAGTTTTAGTACCCTATCTCTAAAAAGTGAGCAAAGTCTATAGGTGTAGAATAGAATAGAATAGAATAGAATATTTATTTGCTAGAAACATGGTGTTTACAGAGGTTGTTCATTTCATAAAGTTGCATAGTGCTACATGTCTCACCGTTTTAACGGCATGCAAAATCAATTCCAATTTAATGAAATTCTTACATAAATTTTCAATTCCATTACATCATTAATATTACAATTTAAATATAATTTCAATCATCATATATCTATATGCTACACACTTTAATTTTTACCATATCATTAAATAAAACATTACATTCAACATATTATCATTTAACTTAAACAATCACTTAAGCCTGTATTTTGATTCCAGATCAAGGGAAAAAAAAATACAGGGACATTTTACAAAAAATTCGTTAATTGAATAGAAACATTCATGCAACAACCACTGCCGCAGTGCCGAACAAAATTTTTTGAAGGGTAATTGGGTAATTAACTTTGGCAAAGCATTATAAATTAGGGGAGCCATGTAGATACAACTCTTCCGGAAGAGTTGCAACTTAGGAACAGGTATCTCAAAATCCAAATGTGCAGCTTTCCTCTTATTTGTATTATCCCTTCTTTCAAATAATGCAAGATTGGATCTCAGAAACTTGGCAATTTCAAAGATATATATGCAGGGTACAGTCAAAAGGTTATGTCGCTTAAATATAGGCCTACACGAATCAGACCATTCCATGATAAAAATTGCGCGGATACATTTTTTTTGAGCTATGAAAATTCGATCGATTTCTGAGGAGTTTCCCCATACAACTATGCCGTAGCGAATAACTGAACAGACTGTACTTAAAGGATTGACAAAATACCCATATTAACTTAATTTACACATTCGTACTGTCTATCGCTAAGAAGTTCGGTTGTATGTGCCATATCTTGAAAACTGCTGAACCGATTTTGATGAAACTGTTCCGTAAGTTGAGAGATACTTAATAGAATAAAAAAGAATGATCACGATTCTATAAATAGTTTCGGAGAAATGCGTGGAGAAACATACATATATACAAACAAACATACAAACACTTATGACATTTGGCACACGTGTTTAGAAGCCCATACAGAGTAACATATGTGTAAATCAAACAATACATACGTGTCTAATTGATTACCTCCTTTTTTATAAGTCTGTAAAAAACATCGATTTTTTAAGCCCCAGCCAAATATAAGAATTCCTGCACAAATTTACATCAAGATACTAAATTCTCACGTAGCGATCGTATTCACCCGTCCGTTTCAAAAAGGTAAAATATTCAGATCGTGAGTACTGGGCCACTCGCGGCGTCGAATGGAGTGTATACTTAAATTAATAATTGCCAAATTTAAAGCTGAATTATAAAAGAACTCATGTAATTCATATAAGACTTCAATGAAAGTACTTACGGTTTCAGGATTTTGAATCGACTTTTTTCAAGGGTTATTGATGATTAGGGAAATTGAAGTCGGTTCTTAAGCCTGTATTTTACTTACTTATAAAAAAGATGGAAGGAACGTGTTGCCACTTTAGAACTCAATGATGCTGTTATTTTTGAGGTACAATTATGCAAAGGACACGAACATACGATTGATCAAATCATTTTCCTATCGTAAATGCCAATATGCTTCTTCAAATAGACGCAAATTGACAAAACAATAATAGGTAGGTACATATTAAGAACGCGAAGGTACAGATAGATTCAAGCCCAATGGCGGGCTGGAACACTCCGTGAGTCGTTGTATAGCAAATTCATGTGACAGCGTGGATGAGGGGTGGTGGGCTATAGCGAAGCGAAAAGCGTACTAAATAAATGGCATTAACTTTGAATTAATCTATAGTATCTAAAAGTAATGCCCGGATTACATTATTCCAGTCCAGCGATGGCATCCAGCGCTGGATTGCTTGCTGAAAAAATGTAAACCGGCAAAGGAATGCACTGAATCCAGTTAGCAATCCAGTGCAATTGGAATAATGTAGACGGCCAATCCAGTGCAATTCCAGTGCTGACACAGTAAACTCGTATTGGTTATTTGTTGTCACTGTAGTATTCACACTTCAATGGCTTCTAAATAACTGGAATAATGTAGACGTTACAGATCCAGTCCAGCACTGGACTGCATTATCGCTGGATCACTGGACTGGAATAATGTAAACCGGGCATTAGATCAAGCAAAGCCTACTAATATTATAATTGTGAAAGTTTGGATGGATGGATGTTTGTTACTCAATGAAGCCAGAACAGCTGAACAGATCTAGATGAAATTTGGCACAGAAATAGATTTTAGTCTGGAATAGCATTTGCCCGATAAACTCGATATAATCTTCCCTTGGGAATAAGAAACACATTTGAAGCAGGCTAAGCCGCGGGCAGAAGCTAGCAACCTTATAAATGCCACATAACTTTAGCCTACTCCTTTGTTTGATGACGAATAAATTATTGAGCGTGATTCCTGAAGTTCAGCGAGAATATCGAATTGTTTGCGAATTTTTACCGTTTCTTGTAAACTCGCATTAATTTTGTCAAGAGCAAACAAAAAGTTTATGCCAAGGTTTTGTATTAAAAGTTGAAAGTATCGGTGATCGGGTTAAACATTCTTTACTTCATCTATTTACTTAACCTAACCAAATCTTCAGTTTCTGCAAAGAAATAATTTACGCGAAACCAATTAAACGTAAGTCAAGTTATGCAACTCCTTGATAAAATTAATTTAGTTATCACGGCAGGTAACATTAATTTCGCGATTATTTTCATTCTAGGTTGTACCTAAGGCCTTACCTAAATGCAGAACATCTTCACTAAAAATTGTAGTGTAAAAAGCTCATTACTCAAAATCAAGATCAAATCAAAATCAAAATGTATTTATTCAATTAGGCCAATATGCGGCACTTTTGAATGCCAACAATTTTAATTTAAAAGTAATAATAATTGATTCTTCCATGGATTCGGCAAAGTAGCTTGTTATGCTGAGGAACGGAAAAGAAACTTCACACTTACTCTTTTAAAAAAAGTGTTTTACAAGTATTTGTGTTAAATACAGGTCTTCGGGTCCCAAGCCAGGAGCTAATCACTGGGGCCCATAGCAGCGTTGGGACTCCTGGACCCTGTCTGAACCGGTACCCTACGAAACTGCCGTAACGCAGCAGTGGAAAGCTAGGGGGTTCGTTCCTTATTGAGAGGTATACTGGTTCCTACTACGGGTGTAAGGTAATATTATAGGCACTTACCTGGGATTCCTGCGGTAGGCTTCTGGAGGTCGATCAATATCGTGCCGTGCCGGGAGATTAGGAATAGAAAAATATATATAATATTAGGACAATAAGGGATAGACTGACGGCTGTCTGGACCGAAGGCCCCGGCGTCCACCAGGCAGAACACGTTTCCCGCAAAAGCACTTCGATGTGCGTGAAATATATTCAAAACCGACTTCGCGGGCACCCCACAAACCAATTGCGAACGGCGGGTGCGATTACCAATAACAATGGGCGAAACACATCTCGATTACTCTTTCGACTCTTGTCATGTGTCAGCTGTCAATCCAAGCTGTCAAATCGCTGACAGCCAACTGACATGGTGTTGCAATTAAATATCAAATAGTGAACGAAACGTTTGGTTCAGAACAATTTGGTTACATCATTCTTTTTGAAAAAAATAATATATGGAGAACGATGGAGCAAAACAAACAATAAAAAAATATAATCAATAGGTAATTATTAATTACCTATTTATTGTATTTTTTAATATTAAAAAAAGGCCTAAGCAGCTAAGTTATGACCAATCCCAACTGATGGCGCCCGTTCACGAACATGACACATGGATCGCCACCGCTCAGCTTAACCGTCATGAAGGGAACCGAATGATCCAACACATGTGTTATCATCAGAGATACATTAGAAAGAGCATGACACGTTATCAACTGCCAGGGCACACACAAGTCAACGAACGACATATTATAGGTATAGTAAATGATAGATTTACAGTTAGTACTAAAATCCTAAATTGGAGTTCTATATTTTCCGTACAGAGACAGGCAATAAACAATACAAAAGAATACATTAACAATTTCCGGCTCGTTTGCCCAAACAATAACAGGAATTTTTCGTTCATCACGTAAATCGTTTCGCGCCACTAATTCGTTTCCAAATATAACATACCGCATAAAATCACGACTGTTTTCTGCGACAGGTTCTGCAAAGTTATACCTACAGCACACCCACATTTTGCCAATTATAGGGAAGAGTTACACCTAAGTACACCCACATTTTGCCATTATAGGCAGTGTTACACCTAAGTACACACACATTTTGCCAATTATAGGCTGAGTTACACCTAAGTACAACCACATTTTGCCAATACTAGGCTGAGTTACACCTAAGTAAACCCACATTTTGCCAATTATAGGCAGTTACTCCTAAGTACACCCACAATTCGCCAATTATATTTAAGTCCCATGTGATGCGGGACGAGCCTGTTGAAATCAACCCGGCACAAATACAGACTCCGTACTGCTCCTGAGACATTCCAGATGGAAAAACCCAATAACACTTTGCCCGACCCGGGAATCGAACCCAGGATCTGGAAGCAAAAGTCCTCGCGCGATGGGAGTGGCGCGAGGAGATAAAATGCCGGGGCGAAACTCCGTTGCCGCGACAAATCGCGGCTCGGCGGACCGAGCTCCGGCAGGATCTCATGGCAACATGGAGTGGGTGATTGTTGCAACCCAGCGCTGGGCACGCCACAATTGCGGCGGTAAGGCCCCTCTTTGAGGAGTGGCTTGAGAGGCGTCACGGCGCCCTCACCTCCCACCTGACGCAGGTCCTCACCAGACACGGCTGTTTCGGGAGGTTCCTGTTCAGGATAAGGCGGGCGAAAACGCCCGGGTATCACCATTGTGAGGATCGCCCGGAGGACACGGTAGAACACACGGTGGAGGTCTGCCGCGCTTGGGCGGAGCAACGCCGTGTCCTCGTGGAGGCGACCGGCGGTGGTGACCTCTCACGTCCGGCCCTTGTCCAGACCATGGTACGGAGCGAGTGGGCATGGGCAGCTGTCACCTCCTTCTGCGAAGCAGTAATGCTCGCAAAGGAGGAGGCAGAACGCGTGAGGGAGACGCAACGGAGGCGCCCTCACGCCCCAAGCCACCGCAGGAGACGCCCTGGGCGTCGGGCGTAACAAGCCGGTTCCCGGCCACCGTAGGCGCGGGCTTGTAAACATCCCAACCATACGCACTAAACGTTTCGAGAATACTTTTTTGATTATGCGTACAGCTATGGGGTGGAATTCCCTGCCGGAGTCTGTTTTGCCCGATAGCAACAATCTAGGATTATTTATGTCAAGAGTGAATAGTTTCTAGGCAAGCGTGCTTTTCCGTCAACCACATCATCGCTTTGCATCAGGTGAGATAGTGGTCAAGCGCGAGCCTGTAGACAATTAAAAATAACATAGGCTTCCCCATGAGTCGCATCACATTGACCAGTCCCGTGCGATTCGCATTGCAACGCACCGTTTCTACGTATTTCACAAATTATTTCCAGTAACCGTTTTTAAAGAGATATCGTTTGGAAGATTTTATTCGTCCCATATACTTAAGATGGCCAGCCCGAATAAAGGAAGTAATGTTCGCATTTTTGCCAGCGAGGACTTCGCTGCGCCGTCGCGTCGTCGAGATTAGCATATCTACACACGTAAGCTTACTGTTCTGCTTACACAGTGAACTGCCTAATAGGGAGAGGAGAGCGCACACTGCAGAATATTTTGCTCTCTCATTTTGAATTCTTTATTGTCTGTTGAACAAGAGCCTTTCAACAGTAGTAATGAAGAGCACCAGGACAAAGGAGGTCTTCGTGACATACTTGCATGAACTATATATAATTCTGCCGTGGTAAAAAAGTCCAAGGTGTACCGAGCACAGAAAAGATAGGAAATACCATAGGCCTTCAAACTATATGTTCTTACATAGAAGTGATAAAGTCCCCAACTGTGATGTTCTTTGAACTCAATAAAACCCACGTATGGAGTAATGGCTCAGTCGAAACGGAGTGAGTTGTAGGTCTTAAGTTCAGACCCTAGCACCTATGGTCCTTTCCAAAGGGAGGAGGCCTGTGACCAGCACTACGGCTGATGTTTATAACGCGTTTGGAAACAAGCGGGGCCTTTCTCAATTCTAAAGCTTCTATATCGATTCTTTCAAAATCAATGGCCATTTAATGGTCATTACAGAACAAAGGTCTCTAGACTGCTGACTGCTACACTATTATCATTGATCGTCTGAAATGAAATTGCCTACTTGTACAGAAATCCGGTTCGAAGTTGTTCCAAGTTCACAATAGACAGCGATAGTTTGGAAATACAAAGATAGTTTGGAAGGATTTCCTGTAACTGCCGAACTATTACAGCTGAGTAGTGTTGTGGATTTAAGGCAATCCTGCTTTGTCTTATACAGAGTGTAATAGAAACAGCTCAAAACCTGAATAGGGCTCATTGTAAAAAATAATTAAAAACACGGGAGGCTTAATTAATAATTAAAAACATTCGCGTGCTGGCTGACCAAACCAGATGTATCCTCCGACTGCACAGCATGATATTCTTCTTGTTTACGTATTTTAGTCTTCTTAGTTTGCTCTTTAAGCAGTCGGATTTGTTGATTGCTTAAATTAACTTAAAAAAATATTGGGCGCCCACAATATGGCGGCCAAAAGCCGCCATTTTTCTATTTTCCAATTTTAGCCAGAGACACTCGCAAGGTTAAGACGAATCGATTGACGTAAAAATCATCAAAATAGGCCAACGCGCTTTGTCTCTAGAACGCCACAAAGGAACAAATATACATACATACATAGACTGATAAACACATTACGCTCCGTAATGTGTTTATCAGTCTATGTATATATATGTATTTCGGCAGTCTATGTGTGTATGTATTTCGGCAGTCGGGTATAAACACGCCTGTCTTGTCAAAAAGTGAAGTTGTTCGCAACAACTTTTTCAAAGTTTTTAGTTATCTAGCTAGTTTTAATTAATTTTTCAGTTCAACATTTTAATTCACTATTTTACAAGGCAGGCCTGTTTTTATTATTTTATTATATTTATTTTATTTATTTATTTATTTCAACCTTATCACATACATCTTTACAGGATTACACCCAATACGATAAATGCGCTTAACTAGAGTAAACCTAATCTAATACATAACAGTAGATATCTAAACTAATTTTATGTTAACTTGTTTACATAACAAATTTTATCTATAACTAATTTTAAACAATGCACTCCTTGTGAATTCACCCAGAGTACAGCAGAATAGGTCCGTCTCAATAGCCACAAGGTTGAGCGTGCGGAGTGCACGCGTCAGCGGCGCCTCTCTTAACAGGTTGGTTCGACTGCGCGGCTCAACTAGCAAGCTCGGCCGCCGCCGTCGCCAGACGTACCTGTCCGGAACATACAGACACACCTGTCCTAAAACCGTTGCCTTAGTGATGAAACAATATTTTTGCAAACGCACACATTTTTAATAAGTTTTCTATGGGATATTGAATAGTACCTACCGATATAATTATTAAATTTATTTTGTTATGTTATTAGTGAACGAATGCATATTGAATACTACTGTTTTATATTTTTGTTATGTACTCGATGATAGTATACATAGTCAATTTTTAAGAAAAATATATCCATTTTTTTTTTATGAGCCATTGCTCACCCAACTATTTTTATGTTACCCGGGTTAACGCAACGCTTCTAAAGATACCACATACATGGATACCGGTTAAGCCGTTGAGAAGTTCTGGTAAAATAAAGAAACTCACAAACATACATGTCCTGAAAACATAACACCTCTTTTTTGGACAGTCGTGTAGAAAAATATGCTGTCAAGTAGTAAAAACTTAAAATTTTACTACTGGACAGCATATTTTTTTTATTCATACAATAATTAAATTAAATTGTTATGAGTTGTGGAGTATTGGTGTGGTCTGGATTTCGTTAATTTGTGGTGTGAAGGTCGTTATGATGTGTAGTTGAAGGTGTAGTTTTTCGGTTTCATCATGTCCTAGGGTTAGTAACAGGCTATATTTTTTGCACTGATTTGTGTTGAGACCGTAAATGGATATTATATTTCAAATAAAGTATAGTATTAATAAAGTGAGCCATGGTCATCAAGTTCTTTACGCGACTGGTTGCCGAAGCGCCATAATAATCAGCCAACTTTTTTTATTTATAGTTCTCACGTTTGACCACTATCTCACCTGATGGTAAGATGATGTGATCTACGATGAAGCACGCTTGCCTAGAATAAATCTATTCACTAACCTATAATATTGCCAGTTTTGGGACTATTACCTCTTTAAGAGAGGGAGCCACAATAATCCACCTCTCGAGCCCAGTTAGTGGATATTACATGTCTTCGATTTTTTGGTTCTGAACATAAACTGGTTTTCTCACGGTGTTTTCCTTTATCGTTTTGATTAGGAAAAGTGGGGATGAAAATAATTACATAAAGTAAAACACTTGGGGTCGTACCCATGGCCCGTTAGTCAGAGCCAGGTGACCACTAGGCCACTGCTGCAGAGATTCAGCAGGAATAAACACATAAAATTTGTGGTCTGCATAAATAAATAAATAAAATTGTAAATGAAACCACGGCCACAACTAGTCTACATCAAATTACTTTCCACTCGACAGTGCATTCATAAAGTATGAGCCAGTGATGGATTAATCAATTTAGTGGCACTCAACCCGTCACAATCGGAGCCCTGTTTGACTAACTCGCTCCAGTGGCTGTGCAATATTCCAGCACGAACATTTTTACTGAAGTTACAGTGGAGTGCCCTACCTATCTACCCTACCCTACCTTCCCTAACCTACTTACCCTGCCCTACCTTACCTACTGTACCCTACCTACCTATCTACCCTACCTACCCTAACTACATACCTACCCTACCCCTACCTACAAGGTGGGGTACCTTGAAGAACCATAAAGACTTTAAGCACAAAGGGGATCCAAGTCCAGGAGGTGCAGAAGACTTTTGAAGCCTCCACCCCTTCTTCCCCAGTAGCCATCAGAAAGGTAGATTCGGAATCCCTCAGAAGGGCACTGGAGGAGCATAGTCGCAACTTAGCCGTTAATAGTGAAAAAATGGACAGGCTGAGAGAGGCGCTAGGGGCTGGCCAAGAACTTATGGAGAAACTCTCCTACGCCAGAGTAGCGGCAAGTTGGCCAGCCATCCAAACGCCGAAAATGACGGCACTGCACTCAGTTATAGTGACGACCAAGGACGAGGAGGAATCCGGTTAACAAGTCCTGGACAGAATCAGAAAAGTCGTGAACGCCAAGGAAGGGGGTATACAAGTTGAGAAAGTCAGACAAGTAAAAGATAGGAAAGTAATAGTAGGCTGTCGCACAGAGGAGGAGAGGCAGAAATTGCGATAGAGACTAAGCAAGGCGCCTGAGCTGGAGGCCCAGGATATTAAAAACAGGAACCCACAGATTATAATCAGAGAAGTGATGCAGTACCTCACTAACGAGGAGGTACTAAAGGCCCTGCACAAACAAAAGTCTGATATATTCCTGAATCTCAGGGACGAACACAGTAAGGTGGAAGTCCTCTATAGGAAACTTGCCAGGAACCCGCTCAAGTGTCAGGTAGTGTTGAGGCATGCTCGAGGTTGGATCGGTGCACGTGGACCTTTAGCGGGTCAGGGTCGAAGACCAGTCCCCGCTCGTCCAGTGCTCGCTCTGCCTCGGGTCCACAATGCACGGATACCGTGGCAAAGTGTAGCCACTGTGGCGTACCTCACATGAGGACGGAGTGCGCGAACTGGAATGCCGGGCTTCCACCGACCTGTTGCAGTTGTGTACGTGCAAAACTAGACAGTACGCATCACCACGCCTTCAGCTCAGAGTGCACAGTTAGAAGGAGATGGGGTGCTATAGCCCGCTCATCCATAGCGTATTGCTAAGGGCACCCCGAGAACTCCTGTCCAACAAACAGTAAGGCCATACCGCGTGGCCCAAGCGAATTTACAATGTAAGGAACTGGCTACCACCGAACTCTTTCTAGAGGCCAGTGAAAGAAAGATCTCGTGGGCACTGATTCAGTAGCCGTATGTGGGGGGAGCACGAAGTATAAAGAGCTACCGTGGAGCGAGAATCTACCAGTGCAAGGTCGATGGAAGTGAGAGGGTTAAGGCGGCGATAGCCGACTATTATAATATTACTTCGAGCCAGACCAACCCATAGGGCCATACTTGGACCAGTTGACCCGGATCCGGATTGCTGATAGGTGGCGACGCAAATGGGAAAAGTGCCTGGTGGGGCAGCATCCCCTCATCCAGCTACATAAATGCCCCTGGAGTTCATGTGCCTGGCAGACCAAGAGTTACTAGACAGTAACAATGTGCAGGTGGTGCGAATCTTCACCGACGGCAGCAAGATTGAGGGGAAGGTAGAAGCCGCATTATCCATCTGGGATAGTGAAGGCGAAGTCCGGAAGCTCAATCTTAGTCTCGCCGCGTACTGCACAGTCTACCAGGCGGAATTCCTGGCCATTTGTAGAGCGACAGAAGTGATCCTCGCGTGGCAAAAGGCGAGCTATGGTGTGTACAGCGACTCAATGGCAGCATTACAGATGCTTTCAAACCATGGCTCTCTCCATCCCCAGGCAGTTCACGCGCGCGCCAACCTGGCTCACGCCCTGGGCCAGAGTAAAGTTGTTATTTTGTTCTGGATCAAGGCCCACGCGGGCCTGCCGGGGAATGAGCGAGCTGGCTAAGAAAGCAGCATTGTCGTTACGGAGGAGGCCGGACTACGAGCAGTGTCTGGTTTAATTAATCAAGCGACAGATCCGGTTGGAATTGCTTGATGAATAGAATCGGAGATATGTGTCTGGCGAAACTGCCTCTGTGACGAAAATGTTTCTTCCGGACGCAATAGTGGCTTTCCTTACTGTATAACAGGTGCGGCCCGAAGGCGTCCTCACGCAGTTTTTGACGGGGCACGGTGGGTTCTCTGAATACTTGAACCGCTTTAAGTGTAAGGAGAGTCCATCGTGCGTCTGTGATCCAGGCGTAGCAGAGACTGTCCAGAACATACTTGTAGAATGCCCGTTATTTATCAGGGAGCGCTACCAACTTGAATATGAGCTGGACAGGAAAATAACGAGGGAGAGCCTGCATGGGCTCATGGACAAAGACACTAGGGAAAAGTTTCTGGAGTACTGCATTAGAGTAGGCACTGCGGTTATACGTCGGAACAAAACCTGAAGCGCACCGTGCTTCATTAGTATTTTGTAGTATACTCAAATGTAAGCACGGAATGCAGCACAGGGATGTATAGCCGGCAGTACTTCATGTTAGTACCTAAGTTTTTATTGTATTTCTGTGTTAATTGTGTGATAGACGGCACTGTTGTGTTTCTGTCTCTAGATATAATTCTTGTACCTATTTTGACTGTGATAACCATTTTTGTATACTGTGATAAATAGCACTTTTGCACCATATTATGTTATAAGAGCACCTTTTGCTCAATGTTTTATAATATCACTTTTTGCTCGATGTATATTATTTTATTTTTACCTGTTTTATATTAAATAAATCATGCCCATAGATTAGGTAAATAGAAGTGGGCGTCCTACCCACAGAATGCAAGATGATGAATGCAAGAAGAACATTGGTATGAAGAATAAAAGTACGAGAGGACAGAATGATTGACCGGAATGGAAGAGTTTGCACTCAATAGTCATTTAGTTGGTGGGGATTAGAAATAAGAAAAAAAATATATATATAACTACCCTACCTACATACCTACCCTACCTACAGATCTACCCTACCTATATACCTACCCTACCTACATACCTACCCTATCTACATACATACCCTACCTACATACCTACCCTAACTACATACCTACCCTACCTACATAGCTACCCTACCTACATACCTACCTTACCTAAATACCTTCCCTACCTACCTACTATTTTCTTTTCTTTATTTTTTCTATCTAAGAACCTTCTCCTAACAATAACAAACAAAGAATTAGCGAAATCGGTAAAGCCGTTCTCAAGTTATAGCGTGACCAGGAGAAATATGGTTAATTTTTTTATATATAGATTTAATAATTAATGTACACACAGTATAATGCTTGCTTTGACTTGCTCTTTTTTTCTGTTCCTTTTCGTGCTTGAGGCTTGAGGGTCAACTCATTAAAAACGAACGAATACATGCAGTGGTCCCACCAGTTCCCTTCTTTTCAAGATCATCATTTCAGTGAGATTCAGCAGTAGCGTATGTCCATGTCTGGACAGTGGCCCCAAGCGTCGTCAGTTCGAATAGTGCTATACTATTATGCGGTGGACTCTGTAACTTGCCATAATACTCATCAAAGTTATAGAATAATTCTGTTAACCGAATTGATACTATTAATATCCACTTCTACGTATACTTCAGTAACATAGAACTACAAAACTTATTTCATGCTTATTTCACGGAGGGCAGATCAAGAGGCAAACGCTCAAAATAAACGTAACAGAAATACAGCCACGTCAGGCGGTCGTAGGAAGTAGGAAACATAGATAATGGACTGAGCAATACCTTCACAAAAATTACCCCTCTTTGGAAAGAGACAAAACGTATGTACGGCCAATGTCCCGTCTCTTTTCTGTAGGTTAATTTTCGGGTTTACGATCGTCTTGCGGGATTGTGGCTGAACATTGAAATTTCTTAGGCTAAGTGAATACGGAGACTGCAATTGGATTCACAGCCTGTATGCCTATGATTTCTAAACAATACTTTTTGGTTAAAACTTTGTCATACTTTCGCCAGCGGGCCTCATCAGAAGGCTTAAGGTCACCCAAATAAAAATGGAGAGAGCGAGAGCTTCTTGCGTGATTGTATAAGAATGTAGGAGTGCCAAGGATACGGACAGAGTCGAAGAATTGCTAAACTTATATTGCAGTAGGCATGGTATATAGCACGCAGAAAAAAATTTCAATAGGTTTGAAAAGTACTGGGGTGGCAATTGCATACAGCAAGACGCAGCGTTGAAACACCTCCCGATAACCTGGTGAAAGCTGCGGGAACCCACTCGCTGTCTGCAAGACGCACAAGCACGTTCAATGTGGCGACTCTTGTTTTTCGGTAAACTCCACAAAAAATCTATACCAAGAAATCGTTGTCTGCGGACGTTGGCCAGCTTATTTAATTTGAGCCTGTATATTTGTTTAGTTCCGAGAAAATTTGAAAATCTCTGTCCGTAAATAGAGCCAGATTTTCGCCTAGACTAAAATATTCCAGCGCAGATTATTCCGGAACTCTAACAACTGACAAACTTCATTAATCTTTGTTCTACTGTACTGATCTACGCAGAACTTATATGTTGTCTGGATGAATATTCATAGACAATATCACAAAGGGATGCCCAGATGGCGTCGGTATGTAATAATATTGGGAAAATATTGTGTGTGACCATTCTATCCCTTTTGATCAATAAAACTAAACTTGAGCAGAAAAGACCGAGCTGAACGGATTTGGTTGAAATTTTACACTCGGATAGTTTATAACCTGGATCAACACATTTTCCTCGGTATTATGTTCCCTAGGGATAATAAAAAGACTTTTTACGCGGGCAGAAGCTAGTTACTTTATAAGAACCATATATTTATATATTTGTTTCTTAATAACCAACATACAGCTTGCTTTAAAATGAATAAACATCAAAAGCAAAGACATCTCATCTCCTACCCAAACGTTGTTTTAAACCTGACCCGGGTTTACAACTACCAAGTAGGATCCTATTCACATACAGACAAACTCACAAGATATTCAAGTAGGAGCGCTCTATGAGCCTCGAGCCACCCGGTGTTGCTAATTGATATCTGTCATAAGGCCGGTGTTGCCAACTTAATTAAACTATTACTACCACGAATATATCCCTGCAGGATTAATACTTATGTGTACTTAGCACTTTACTTAATAAATTACTTTGATCATTGTTAGCCCCAATTTATGAATTATTATTTTAGGGCAGATTAATTATAATTTTGTGTCAGGCGATGTAAGTTACCAAGTTCTTTTGTTCGTGAGAATATAAAGAACTCTGTGTTTTCATAGAGCCTATTACTATAGAACTTTTTTCTTGAAGACAGTTTACATCTAGTACTGCGCATTTTTCCAAGTAAAAGAACATTAAGGTTGGAGGCTTTTTTACTGTTCTCTTGAACCCATTTGCATACCAAGATCGGACTAAGTATTCGTAATAAGCTACAAACTTTTTATTCCCCCGCCTTATTCTTGTTTCGTCCCGATATCTTTGCTTGTACAACGAATTGAATTCGCAGAAACACAGAAGGGACCTATAGATCTGCCTATTTTAAGATGGCCGAAACAGAATTTATCTGTATTACGTAAATATTTTTTCAACACACTTGCTCATAAAGTGGCTCTAATTTCACCGCGATTGGGCACATAATGACACCTATAATCAAACTTTGACTTTTTCATTGCTATTATTCACGAGTGAGTTATAGAGGTTTTTTTTATTTATTGGTTGAGTTGCTTTGTTCTTAAAAATGTTTCGATACAAAAAAGATCGTGCTCAATAGTACAAATAAATTAATGTACCTATTGCTTGCTCATTAATTTCATGCAACTTCGTATTAAAATAGATAATTTCAACTTGTACGTGTTTATTAAATAAAACTTTCACTCAGATATAACTTTTGTTTTTCTCTGTAATAAAGAAAACTTAAATTCCCTATTTTGTACGAAACACTATCCGCGAAAAGCCAAAAAAATAAACCTCCTTCTTTTAGTCTATGGCCGATCGCCATTTTTAGATACGCGCGAGTTAAGGAACCCCAATCCCCCAATATTAGCTTCATCAGCCAATAATTATATTATATTAGAATAACAGCTATATGTCAGCATATAATATCTAGGACATGCGTCATTAGCAGAGATGATTGGTTAGCAATAAGATTAGTATATAAGATCAACATTTTGTAGAATTAAGTAATTACTGTCTTGCTGTAACTGGGATCAAATAAAGTTTATTTTTAAACTCTTCCGTTGTCGCTTACTTAATTGGCGCAGCCGGTAGGATCTCTGTAGTCAGTCTGTCACGTATCCACATCTACGGGAAGCAGCCGACGTCCGTTTCAACGGTTCAGCAGAGATCACCGAACAAACAAATACATTAAGAAGCCACATCAAGCCAGGAGAGGACCAGGAGCCAAGCAGTAATTCAGGGATCATGAAGATAGGTGCGGAATTGTGAGTAAATCTTTTCACCTTCCTCTCAGCTCTTCCATTTGCATCCCAACCTTGTATTAATCTATGTTGTGTGTATTATTAGGGATTGGACAACGCCGTAATAATATTTTATAGATTGTTAGTTGTAGTAAATAGTTAGGGATAATTTATGAATTTTTGTGCTTACTTTTTGTGAAGCTTCGTTATTGCACTTCATAATGGAAGGTATAAACCGTGTTCCGCAAGAGATGGTAAACATAATTCCAGTATTTAATGGCGATGTTAGAGCGTTACCCTTATTTATTAAAAAATGTGAATACATTTTAACAACATTCCAAGGGAGCGTTGTACAAAACAATTATTTATTTCATGTAGTAACAAGTAGATTAACAGGCGAAGCAGCTAGTTTGGTAGGCGAAAGGGACTCTATAAATACGTGGGATGAGCTAAAAATGCTGTTAAATCAACACTTTGGCGACCCACGTACTGAAGATTGTCTAGCAATGGAGTTAGAATCCTGTAAAATTAACAAAGGTGAAAGTTACTTAGATTTGTGTCATAGGATACAGCATATGAGAAGCATTTTATTTTCCAAAATATCAGAGACTATTGCTGATGACTCTTTACGGAAGGCTAAGCAGATAATCTACAGTAATAGGGCGATGAATGTTTTTCTATTCAATTTACCGCCATTCCTAGTTAGGTTAGTTCGTTTACGCGACGTTTCGACATTGGAAGACGCGTTGAAAATTGTTTTAGAAGAACAGAACTTTCAATCAGTCTATAATTCTAAAACAAACGATCACCGCAATTATAATAGATCTAATAAAAATATTTTTTCCGATTTCAATAGTGCGAAGTATAATTCGCAGAGCCTATCCAGTGCAGTTGCACCGAATAACGCCACGAGTAGTTCAATTACGATGAACAATTCGCAGCAGTTCAGGAATTATAGGCAACATTATAATCAAAATAATTTCAATCGGACAAATAATAATGATCATAACAATAGGACAAGTAGGTCACAGTTTCCGATGGCGCAACAAAGCCAACAGTCCACGGCATATGCACCGCGAACGTCACCTTTTGCAGCGCAAGCATCTCCGCCGGGTTCAAAGTCGAACACTGACGTTACTATGCGCACTGCAAGTTCACGCCGTGTTAATTACACTAATAATCATAGCTATAACGAACCAAGTTTTGACAACTCAAATAATGAGTTCCAGGAAATTCCTGAAGATCCCAGACAGGGAAATTTTTGTATAACCGCCTCTACCCTAGAGAGCGAATAAAAATTAATTGCAATAAACGTCTTAACTTACCACACATAGTTGTACCAGAATTAAATGCAGTGTTTATGATAGATACAGGCAGTGTTAGGTCTTTCATAAGCCCACACATTGCAAACAAGTACTTTAGGGATCGGTTGCAATATGAACCCTTCGAAGTTGTTAGTACTCACGCATCGAGTGTTCATAGCGAAACGGCATTTATTCCTTTACCAGCTACGTTTTGCAGTAAGGAATTTCATAAATTTTATGTTTACAGTGTTGATGATAGGTATGATGGGTTAATAGGTAGTAACCTACTTAAACAGTTACAGGCAAAAATAAACATGGAAAGTCAAGTTTTGCATTTAAAAAATGCGAATATTCCAATAATATACGCACCACCTATGAGAGAGGTATATCAATTGCCATCTCGTAGTGAATTAAGAGTTAGATTGCCAGTCAACTTACTAGACGGGGAAGCTATACTACAATTTAAACAATTTTCGGAAGGGATTCGAATGCCCACCGCATTAGTTAAGTGTATTAAAGGTTACGCATCAACCGTTATTCAGAATTATACGGATGAAACCAGAACCTTAGTGGTAACAGGACCTTTTACGGTCGAACCTTACAGGCAGAACCCATCTGTTCACATTAATTTTACAGAAAATAACATAGAAATAGATAGGATGCTAACAGATAATTTAAAAAAATTACAGTTAGACCACATGAATTCTGAGGAACGTAAAACCATCGAAGGGCTATGTAATGAGTATAAGGACATATTTTATTGTGAGAATATTCCATTAACGTTTACAAATCAAGTAAAACATAGAATTAGAACAAGGAATGAAGATCCTATAAATATTAAAGCACATAGGTTACCTCCCATTCAATCGAAAGAAATTAGGAATCAGGTAGATAAAATGTTAAGGGACAATATCATCCAGGAATCACACTCCCCCTGGAGTGCTCCCGTACATTTAGTGCCAAAAAAATTAGATTCATCAGGACAGCAAAAATGGAGGATGGTAGTTGATTATAGACGTCTCAATGAAATTACTACCGATGACAAATACCCTTTGCCCAACATAAATGATTTATTTGATATGCTAGGCAATAGTACCTATTTTACTACCTTAGATTTAGCTAGTGGATACCATCAAATCGAGGTCCAGAAAGAAGATAGGGCGAAAACAGCTTTCAGTACACCTTCAGGACATTATGAATTTAACAGGATGCCGTTTGGGTTAAAAACAGCACCTGCAACATTTCAGAGGGCTATGGATAACGTTCTAAGAGGTCTCCAGGGCTTACATTGCCTGGTATACCTTGATGACGTCATAATTTTTTCTAAATCGCTGACTCAGCATGTAGAAAAACTTAGAGCAGTTTTTGATCGTTTTCGGGCGACAAATTTAAAAATACAACTCGACAAATCACATTTTCTTAGAAAGGAAGTTCTTTACTTAGGGCACACTATTACAAGTGAAGGATTGAAGCCAAATAATGATAAAATTGATGCAATCTTAAGATATCCTATTCCAGAAACAGTTACACAAATAAAAAGCTTTTTAGGACTCATTGGTTATTATAGGAAATTCATCAAAGATTTTGCAAAAATAACTAGACCTTTAACAGCTTGTTTAAAGAAAGGTCGTAAAATAATTATTAATGATGAGTATAGGGAATGTTTTGAAACATGTAAAAAACTTTTAACAAACGCACCTTTATTACAGTATCCCGATTTTAGTCAAAGTTTTATTTTAACTACCGACGCATCGAATTTTGCAATTGGGGCTGTATTGTCACAAGGATCAATAGGCTCAGACAAGCCAGTAGCATATGCTAGCAGGACTCTGAGTGACACAGAAGTAAAATACAGTACTATTGAGAAGGAGCTTTTAGCCATAATATGGGCAGTTAAGCATTTTAGGCCTTATCTATATGGCAATAAATTTATTATCTTTACAGACCATAGACCATTAGCATGGCTGTATTCATTAAAAGAACCCAACAGTAAGCTCACGCGTTGGCGTTTACGCTTAGAGGAATATGACTACGAGGTTAAGTACAAGAAAGGGCCTCAAAATACAAATGCAGATGCCTTATCTAGGATTAAAATTAATGCAATTAACGACGATTTAGATTCGATATTTGTTAACGTAGGTGATAGGAAAAAGCGAATACAAAAAATTATAGATGAAGAGCTGCAATTTGACGAAACGCCCATAGAAACGATAGAACTTTCGGATTCTGATGATGGCGTCACAGCTAATTCAGTTTCAAATAGGGAACATGAAGGTATTCCTATTTTAAATGAAGCTGTAGATACTAAAGCTAGACAAATTATAGTTCACTCATGGTTTAAAGATAAATTGACAGTAAAGGATATTTCTAATAATAAACAGAAAATTTTTGAAGTTCACTTACCAACAAATAATGACAAATTAGTTAAAGACTTTCTAAAAGAATATATAGATCCTAAACATAAATATCATATTTATTTTGAACACCCATCGTTTAGAAAATCTTTTTCAAACATGGTTATTAACTTGTTTAAAAAGGGTTCAGTTAAGTTAACAGAATGTACAGAAAGAGTGATCAATTTGACAGAGTCAGAAGAGGATCAGAAAGAAGTTATTATGAAATACCACGACGGGAAAACCTGTCATAGAGGCATTAGGGAAACTTTAGCTAAACTTAAGAGATATTATTGGTGGCCAAACATGAAAGAAATAGTTACAACAGTTATTAACAGCTGCGAAATGTGTAGAAAAATGAAGTACGATAGAAAGCCCATTAAACCTCAAATTCAGTTAACCCAAACTCAGAATAGTCCATTCCAAGAAGCTTTTATGGATCTATTATACATTGAAGGAAAATATTATTTAACTATTGTAGATGCTTTTAGTAAATTAGCACAGGCAATAGAGGTACCTAATAGGAGTACACCAGAGATAGTTAGAGCATTAATTAAATATTTTAGTATTTATGGATTGCCCAGTAGAATAAGTTGTGATTCAGGGACAGAATTTAATAACATGTTAATTAAGGAAATGTTAAGTCTATACAAAATAGAATTGCACATAGGGACTCCAAACAATCCCAGTTCTATGGCAATAGTCGAGAGATTCCATTCTACTATCATCGAAATTTACCGATTAGCAAAATATGAAAAAAACGATTTAGATGCAGCTTCCGTTATGACGTATGCTATTATGGCATATAATAACACCATACACTCAGCGACAGATTTTACGCCTTTTGAACTAGTCTTGGGGCATACCGATGCCGGAAATGTATTTAATGTCGATAGGGAGAAAAATTTAACTCAGAAATTATTATTAGATCATAGGAAACGTCTCAAAGTACTATACGAATTTGTAACAGATAAATTAAACACAGATAAACTTAAGGTAAGAGATAGGAAAGGAGGTGAAGAAACACCAGTCCTTAAGACAGGAGATACTATTTACATGAAGAATACTAGGACTAGGAAAGCTAAGGAAAAACCTCGCTATGAAAAAGCCGAAATCACTGGTGAAACCGAACGTAATATAGTGCCTGTAGAATTAAATAAAAGACCAACTAGAGTGGCGATAAAAAATGTAAAACGTCCTCCACAGGTCATGCCTAGTACTTCTGGTACTAGTGATGTCAGGATTCACGCTGGAACTCCAGAACTTCACTCGGAATCCGGGGATAGCGTCGTTGAAGATGGGAGTAGCGGTGAAGAAGAATAATTATTGGACTATATTTAAGATTTTAGATTTAGAATCCTTAAGCTTACAAATAGATAATAATATTCGCGATTTTAGCAATATGAAATCGAAAATTATAGAAAGCAAATTAAGTAATGAAACTTTAGGTATAGAAAACCAAATCGAGTATTTAATAAGACTTACTAAAGATAAATTATATCAAATTTTACCCCTTAATCATAGAAACAAACGAGCTTTGTTCAACCCTCTGGGCTCATTTGTAAAAGCTATATCTGGTAATTTAGATGAAGACGATGCAATTAAATATGATAAGGAAATCGTTTTACTCCAGAATAGAGAACATGCAGTCGAACGTAAAGTGTCATCGATGCAAAAAGCTTTCGATAAATTAGTTAATGACTCAGAAATCATAAATTCAAATATTAAAAGATTAGGCTCACACACTAATGGCATAGAAAAACTAGCTGAAAATGAATTCAAATTTAACAAGTTACTACGAATAATAGATACTATGTACCAAATTTTAAGCAACTTTCGAACTTGTTATGAGAACATACAAGAAATAGAGTCCGCAATCGCCTTTAGCAAACTAAATGTTTTGCACCAGTCTATTATAAATAGCACAGAACTGTACAGCAGTTTAGAAACAATTAGTAAACATGCTAGGACAATATATCCAGTTAGTAAAAGTAATTTAATAAAACTAGAACGTAATATCATAGTCAAATCATATTTAAATAACAATAGATTAGTATTTGTGTTAGAAGTCCCTCTAATAGACAACGAAACATATAATTATTATAAGGTTATTCCTATTCCTATTTTCCATTCTCCAGACACTTTTACCATTATTCCCAAATACCCTTACCTAATGGTGAATCGATTGAAATACATGCCCGTGGTAAACTCATGTACTGAAATTGAAAATGACAGATTTCTTTGTGATGAAAGTAATTTAGCTCAGAATCCAGTCGAGACCTGTATAGAACAAATTATGTTGATGAAGAATAACTACAATAGCTGCGTAAAGAATCGTATCAAGATAGAAAAGCCTAAGGTGCAGAAGATAACGGATAGCCTATGGTTGGTCTACACAGAGGACAACCTGATCATTACCGAAAACTGCAATGAGGAAATCCGCAAATACAACATCTTTGGGACCTATATCGTGACACTGAGTCAACAATGCGAGGCGCAAATAGGAGGAGTAATTGTTGGTGCCGCCACAAACACTACAATTTCCAGTTTCAAGCTCCCATTGGTCGAGATGCCAGAGCTTCAACAAGACATACAGACAAGGACGGAGAAGGTCGACCTAAGAAACGTGGACTTTAGTGACGTGAAAGAATTGTTACAAAGTGCCAAATTTAGTGAAAGTGACGATACAACCCAAATAGTGACAATAGAAATTAGCGTATGGACCATTTTAGAGTATATCATTATCATAATAATTATTGTCGTCATCTCATACAAATTAAATGTTTTTCGTTTTTGCCGAAATTCTCCGAAGTCATCTGCGACGCCTTCGGATAATTTCTCTCTTAGGGAGGGAGGAGTTAAGGAACCCCAATCCCCCAATATTAGCTTCATCAGCCAATAATTATATTATATTAGAATAACAGCTATATGTCAGCATATAATATCTAGGACATGCGTCATTAGCAGAGATGATTGGTTAGCAATAAGATTAGTATATAAGATCAACATTTTGTAGAATTAAGTAATTACTGTCTTGCTGTAACTGGGATCAAATAAAGTTTATTTTTAAACTCTTCCGTTGTCGCTTACTTAATTCGCGCATATGAAATCTGATTAATTATGCCCGCCATTGCGAATATTTTTCACAACTTGTTTTCACTGATGAAAATGATTTTTACGTTTTATTTTCTTCACAAGTGTGTTGAAAAACGTCGTATGATACACGTGTGTATTGATAATTACTGTCCTCGGCTCTCTTAAGACCCTCACCTAACGGCTCGGGTCTCAATGGCGCCTCAGCGGTAATCACCAACATTACACACTTGTACCATAATGTACTAATAATGTGGTAGCGGCAGACGACGAGACGGGGTAGCTACCTGAAAATAAATGACAACTGAAGTGAAATGTAAACGGCGGCTACGGATAAATACAGCTTCAGGCTCTAGCCTAATTTTATCAATCATCATTTGATCGTGTTGATAAAGATAATTAAAATAAACCGTGATGAAAATTGGAGTTCCGAACAGCGTTTCCTTAAAACTTTCCCGGTAAAAATGAGTGAAAACAGATTAAAGTTCCGAGAAACCACGGTCGGCGTTTGATTTTCTTTGTCAAACTCGAAATCGTGACGTGAAAACGAACTAACTTTTTACGTGTTAAAAGCTGAAAATGATGCCTCGGAAATGGTGGACCGTTTTTTTACTATTCCACGAAACCAGATCGAAATTCACTCAACTGTTTTTCATTGAATGCACATACGGATGGACGGACTTTTATTTTTATCTCTTTATGCAAACGGTATCTATCGCCATGTTGAATTTATAGCAGGCATCTAGCAGTACTTCGTACTCTTATATATTAATTTTACATAAAAGGGAATGGTAGGTTTGTTTTATGAAATATAAAACTAAACGCCGTGACGAAGCCCGACTGCTACCCGATACCTCGCCTGCGTGACTTCACATACAGATTACAAGGAATGACGGTATTCACAAAAATTGATCTACGCAAAGCTTATAACCAACTGCGAATTCGACAAGAAGATATTGAGAAGACTGAAGTAATTTAAATTTAATTCGGGCTGTTCGAATTCCCACGAATGTGCTTTGGATTACGTAACGCAGGTCAAACATTTCAACGACACATGAATAATATACTGGGTGACCTAGATTTCGTGTTCCCGTTCGTCGACGATATTCTTCTGGCGTCCGCCGATCCAACTCAACACCGACTACACTTAGAAGAAGTTTTCAAAAGGCTACATATGCATGGAATGCGAATAAACGTGTCTAAGTGCGTTTTTGGAAAAGAAACGCTCGAGTTCCTAGGCTACGACGTATCAGCGGCCGGAATTAAACCAATTGAGGAACGTGTCAAAACTATAACAACATTTCCAGAGCCGACAACAGTACAAGAACTTCGTCGCTTCCTAGGCATCATTAATTTCTACAAAGAAAGTATTCCACGCGCAGCGCACACACATGAAAAATTATTCAAGTACCTACGCACTTCGAAAAAAAACGACAAGACACCAATCCAGCTAACGCCCGATGAAAAAGAAGCCTTCGAAGCAAGCAAAGCCAGTATACGAAACGCTGTTATGCTTACACATCCGTCTTCACATGCATCCATCTCACTCATGTGCGATGCATCCAACACATGCGTCGGCGCAGCCCTACAGCAGTACATTCACGGAAGAAGGCAGCCACTAGGTTTTTATTCAAAAAAACTAACCGACGCTCAAAGAAAATACAGTACCTTCGATCGGGAATTATTAGCCATCTACCTAGCGATTCGTCATTTCCGAAAAATGTTCGAGGGTAAAGAAATAACTGTATATACCGACCACAAACCTCTGACGTTTGCGCTCATGAGAGATAACAGCAAGACGGAAACACAGCTGCGGACAAGATATCTTCACTACATTAGCCAATTTACGACGAAGATACTACATATAGAAGGCAAAGAAAATGTCGTTGCTGACGCCCTATCTAGAATCGAAACAATAACGACACCGTCACCGATCGACTACGACGAGTTAGCGCGTCAACAACAAGATGACAATGAAATTGAAAATGTCTTGCGAAACAACAACTTGCAATTTCACCGCATCAAACCAAGCAACTCAAAAAACAAGATACTGTGCGAAACGTCAACAGGCAGCAACCGACCCTACATACCGCCACAGCTGCGACGACCCGTGTTCACAACAATCCATGCGATGAGTCATCGGCACCCGCCACCTGATAACAAAACGATTCTTTTGGCCGAGCATGAATACCGACGTCAGCAATTGGATACGAAGTTGCATCGCATGTCAACAAAGTAAGACACAGCGCCATACTGTGTCGCCACTCGAAACTTTTCCACGCACCGACCGTCTGTCTCACATCCACATTGACATCGTTGGACCACTACCAATATCAGATGGGAAACGATACTGTGTAACAGTCATCGACAGAGCAACCAGATGGCCCGAAGCATACCCAGTGGCTGACATCACCGCCGAAACAGTCGCCCGTGCTGTGTACGAGGGTTGGATAACTCGATTCGGATGCCCAGAAAAATTGACCAGCGACCAAGGACGTCAATTCGAATCTGAGTTATTCAAAAGTCTCATGAAGCGATTAGGCATCGAGCGCACACGTACCACTGCCGACACAAGCAAACGGCATGATAGAACGTTGGCATCGCTCAATGAAAACTGCACTAACGGCTCGTTTACAAAATTCAAACTGGACATACGAGCTACCTACCGTCATGCTGGGTTTACGTGCAACAATAAAAAACGACACAGATGTCTCTGCAGCAGAAGCATTGTATGGCCAAACACTGCGACTACCCGGTGAGATGATAGGCGTGAAGATAACGGACGAAACAAAGTCGCATTATGAAGACATCATAGCAAACGCAATGCAAAAACACACGCCGCACACATCAATACAGATCGTCGGACAACATACGTCCCTCGACATCTGCGAACGTGTACCCATGTGTTTGTGTGTGATGACGCAGTACGCAAGCCGCTCACACCCACATACAACGGCCCGCATCGAGTTGTCGAACGCAACGAGAAGGCATACACAATACTCGTAAATGCGAAACTAAAGATTATCTCCGTGGACCGACTGAAACCTGCATTCCTGTTGGACTCCGAGCCTGCCGCCGACGTCATTCGTGGTGCACCCCACATCACGAGGTCAGGAAGAGTCTCAAATCCTCCAGTACGCTTCGCTGGGGGGGAGCACTGTACCAGCTAACCTACAAGCATCGTCGACACCACCGCACGCGAAGCTTACGCATCGGACACTGAGGCGCCCGCGCCACTCGCGCGGTATTTACGTGTCGCGCTACCGAGGTTCTAGGGATCAGCAGGCAAGTGAGCTTGCTCGTAATTGGTTGAGCGATATTACCTCCAGTACCCAAAATGTATATATAGGCTAAGACATTTTAGTAATAAATCATTGTCTGAAGAAATACTAACGCTATTTTATTTACCACTACCCTCGGTAAACTGTCAAAGACTGGTCTGACAGATTTGGGGTGTCCGTAAACCCCTCAAAATGTCAGGCCATTGTGATTGGAAGCTCGCGCATGATGGGTAGAGTGACGGTTAGCTCTCTTCCTCCGATTATTTTTAATGGTTCCGTCATTCCCATTAGCCCCAGTGTGAAAGATCTCGGTTTGCATCTTGACTCGACACTTAGTTGGCAAAGTCAGTTATAAGTATATAAGTCGAGTTATATCGTTTGAGGAGGTTTTTACCCGTAAAGACAAAGATAATGCTGGTGCAGACTTTAATTTTCCCAGTGGTCGACTATGATGACGTGTGCTACTTTGACTTGAACGCGGTCTTGCTGGATAAACTAGATAGGGTTTTGAACAACTGTATCAGATTTATATTCAACCTCAGAAAATATGACCATGTGTCGAACTACAGGTCTCAGTTAAAATGGCTGCCCATTCGCCAGAGGAGATGTTTACAAGCTTTGACCACACTTTTCTCCCTGCTCAATTCTCCCACCCCTCCTTCCTATCTCATGTCTAACTTTCAATATCTATGTTCTTCACATGCTCGCAATCTGCGTTCTTCTAATAATCTCCTCTTACTCTGTCCGTCTCATTCGACTGATTTTGTTCATTCTTCCTTTCATATACAGTCCATTCTTCTTTGGAATTCCCGAGATCAGGACGGCCACCAGTCGGTATGCATTCAAGCGGAAATTGCGGATTCACCTTCAAAACAACTAAGCAGAGACATCTCACTTTCTTTTTTTCTGTTACTTTATATATATATGTATTTATATAAGTATATATTATTTTCTATATATATGTATGTGTATTTTACCTATTTTAGTATGTTATATAATAATTGGTTATATTTTTATTATTAAACAATGCATGTTAAGCCTAAGGCATTAAGTCCGCCTTTGTACCTTTTGTGCATGAAGTCTAAATAAATATTACATACTGGCCTAGATTTTATGAAAATAAAAGCAATATTTTTAAGTATTCTAATGCTAGTTCGATCGCTATATAAGGTGGTTGGTTTGATTATACTGGATTTTAAATATATTGATTCTTGAATTAATATCGGTACTGCGGTTACTAATATGCCACTTCGGGCCTAATCATTGTATTTTAGCGCGCTTTGCATGTAAATAAGTTTTATTTCTTTATTTTTAGTTTTTGTACACCATCCCTAAAAATTAGCAATTTCTATAGTACGGTACCTAAAGGATTAACAAAATACCCATAATAACTCACACATTCGTGCTGTTTGCAAGACTACACTAAGGAGTTCGGTTATATGCACCATATCTTGAAAACTGCTGGGCCGATTTTGATGAAACTTGCACTCTTCCCTAAGTTGACAGACACTTAATCTAACACAACAATAATGTACACGATCCGATAAGTAGTTTCGGCGAAATGCGTGGACATGCAAATATACAAACGTACATACATAAAAACATACAAGCATACTAGCATGCAAACATACGAACATACAAATATACCAACACTTACGAAATGTTGCAGACGTGTTTAGAAGTCCACATATAATAAAATATGTCAATATTGTGCTTTTCCAACAATATTACATACATACGTATAGAATTGTTTTTTGAAGTCGGTAAAAAATAAACGAAAATTATTATGCACTTTTTTTTTATTTTTGAAATTTTCGAAATAGTTTTTATGTGCCTTGAATTGCATCTGCAGTACGTATATCAGTATCGACGGCCTGTATTGCATAGGCTTGTAAGACTTACCCTTTGACAAGATCCAGCAATGGGTGGTCTTCAGGCGGTCCTTTCTGATCATACTACTAATATCTACAACCCTTCCATCTTTTCTTACCCTGTCCCCAACCATGAAAGTCAAGCATTGCCCGGACCGAAATTCCTATTAAAACTTCAATAGCCTTACCTCTATCGCTCTTAAACAATGCGTGTTCATAATACCTGTGCCAATCCGAGTGCTCGCGAGTACAGGACAATAAGCGTTAATGTTGTATGAGGCGTCAGGTAACCCGTCTGACCTACTTGCTGAGCATATTATTATTTCACTGGCTTCGCCTGTCACCTTGCATTAGCTTTATCTGATGACTGGTAATTAACGCCTGGGTTGCGTTGAACTTTATTTTTAATATTTATCTCACTATATTTTGTGAGCCATCTGTTCCTTCGCGTTTGGTTTTGGAAACGTACTTAGATTTTTTTGTACCAACGTTTATAGTCCATTGTATTTCCAAGAGACTGATTTCCAAAGATTGAATAAAAATTGGGTGTCTCTCAACCAACTCATCAAATCATTTTTACCATTTTTCATGGTTCTTTTTTAGGTTGATTGTTTATTACTGTCACTCAAGTGTCTGTCCGTCTGTCTGTCCGTCGTCTGTCTCACAGGTTTTACAGCCAAACGCTTAGAGCTCAGTCTTCAAATTTTCACAGTATAAGCATCTTGTTGACCCAAAGCCATACAAATTGTCAATAAATATTTTTAAATGATTTTTAAGCAGAACAATGGCGGGCGTGAATAAAAATTGACGTACCCCCATACTGTATTTTTTGTTTCCAAAAATATTGGAAAGCAAAGGTATGACAAACTTCCTATTGACTTTAAATTTGGTGATAATGTTTATAATTACATATATTTCACGAACAAATACCACTATTTTGATAAATCAGAATTTTTCTTTGAATCTCCATCATTTTTCCTGTTACAACCATCTTGATTTTGCGGTTCGGTACGTAACCCTAAATGTGCGAAGTCCGACACGCACTTGGCCGGTTTTACGAAGTTCAGGCTGTGCGTTGTCAGACATCAGTCATCGAGCCACTGACTGAAATCACGGCACTATTTTTTGCAGGTCTACCAATATAAGTGTGGTGTTGTGTATGTGAGTTTATATGTTTGTAAACGCACCCACGATACAGGAAGAAATTCCTAGTGTGGGGCAACGTTTTATTTAAAAAAAAAAAAAAAAAAAAAAAAAATTTTTGTGTATATAAGATCTAACATTATAAGAAAGGAAGCTAGTCAACTTCATAAAATGGTTTACAATAGATTTTGTCGACACCCTCGAAAAAGGTTTTAAGAATGATAGTAGGTAAATGCCTACACATCGGCTTTACACTTCGGATAACAGGGTAGGAGCTTGTAGTATGGTAAGTAATCTCTTCACCAAATCTCAGCTTACAAAGATTATCTACCCTCTGGAAATGTGGTTTCGAAACAGAGATCGCAAAGTGCTAATGCCACCATTATGATTCTTATACAGTGGTAGGTTGGAATGTACCTGGACTAAACTTATCATACGAATATTGGCATGAACTTTACTGGTTTAAAGCAACTACTCTTTAACATGTGTATTTTTTTACGGAAACCCCTAGTCGTAGGCCTGTTTTCCGCAGCATGATGAAGAGTAATGCTGTGGAATACGGGCATTAGTCTAGACGAGGCGTAGAGTTGTGTTATACTAATATGGAATAAGATACCTAGGTCTTCGTTCTTAGGTTATGCAGCATCTCCGCATGTGCTCTGATGCATTAAGTGATAAGCACCAAGCCTTTCATGTGCTACTTCTAAGGCACATCTCTATATCTTAACTTCCCTTTTCATTTTGACAGTTCAACAGTATTCATTGCGTGTTTTCCGCTGTCGACTAGATGGCTTTCTAAAAATGTAAGCAATAAATGGAAGCAAAGCACGCGTATTGTTCGAATGGAAAACTCCCGAATCTTTTTAAAAAAGATTTATTTATACTTCCTAATTAATAAACAATATGTTTTGGGGAAAATTCGTTATACGTCCCAACTCTTTGAATGCCAAACCCGAACTGACTGGTAACTAACGAGCAAAACAACTTCTAGGTGGGCCATTGCTGACTAAGCTATAGCGTCAGCATTTACTAATACAGAATAGGGATGTAACAACCCCCCCCAACAAGATGAAACTTATATATTTTTTACATAAGTTTCAGGGAGATATTCGAAGTCTTGGGACTGGAGTTTCTTCTAATTCCTGAACTTCATCTGCTAAACTGTTTGATTCTTTCTTAGTTTTGAAAGTTGGACATTTACCGAACTTTTTACAAACTTTATAAGATATAAAAATTAGAATTAGAATAATTATACAATATGTAATAATAGGATAGTGAGATTCATATTTTATGAATGGGCTAGGTTCATTGATAATTTTGTCAATATCTGACATTAATTGATTATTTGAAACAGTTACAAGTTTTTCAAGATGTACGTCATTCAACTTTAAAGATTTTAATTTTGGTTTAACTAACATGAACTTATCTTTGTCACAACAAGGATCACTGATAAGATTAAAATCAGAAATGATAGGTTTAATAACAATATAATAATAAGGTTTAGATAAAAGTTCCCTATCTTTACAATAAGCTTTACATTCCGGATCTAGACTGATTACACCAGTACCTAACAGCTTGTACTCTGTTATCTGTGAATTACATTCAAGGGTAAGTTTAGTTGGTTCTGATTTGACAAATAACCATTTATTGTTTTTTAATTCTTGCCAAATATCTATAATCCCATGAATTAATTTAGTTTCACATTGTTCAGGCATTTTATTTTTGTTTTTACTTATCATTTCTGTTTCACAAGTAGGCATATTTTGAATTGAATATACATCGAGATTATTACATATATAAATCTGATTAATGGTTTTAACACATTTACTTAGTTCTTGGAGGCATACATACGTTATTTTATCCTTACTTACGGCTATATGATTACAATGAGGTATAATCATAGCACAGGAATGAGGCTGGTCCACATCATCCACATCCCCACATCATGTGGTACAGAAATAGGTTTATATAATACGTTTTCTGACTTATGTACTAAGGGAATTTTAATGACAAAAACTACTTTACTATTTATAAAATAGCACGATAGTTGTGCTAAGTCGGTTAACATATGGATACTATCTAAACTAGCTAATAGGTAATACACTGTTCTTATTTAAATCTTTAATATTATGTATTAACTCTTCATAGAGTTGTTTAGGGGATAAGATAGAGGGATGTATAGAATGACTCTTAGTGAACATTATAGCGTTAATAATATCATCAAGATAACTTTATCATTTAGATGATAAAGTTAGTAAACTAGAAAACAATTCATTGTAGATTTCATTCATTTTAGATTCTATATATAATTCTTTAGGTATATTAGATAAATTGTTTAATACAGCAGATAAAATTTCAATGGCATTGCCTAATCGAGCTTCATTGGTTTCGATTATCTTAAGTGTTTCATTATAATTTTGTAATGCTGTATTAGTCATCAAAATATTATCTTTTAAGAGAGATGAAAGTTTCTTATTTTTATTTTCTAAGTGTTGAATTGCGGAATTATACTTAATTGAGTCGTTCTCATCCATTGTGCCAATTAATTGTTTGAAAAAGGAACCGATACATGCAAACCACGCAGCCCTCTTATCTCTATTAGGATTATATAAGATGAGATATAGCGCTGTAATCTTTCAGAATACTGTCAAGGCGACATTTTAAAGGTTGTAGGAAGTTATGGCATTTTGAAACACTTAATTCATTCTGTTGGCAAAGGAATCTAGCAGTTCCTAAGGCGGACTTAATATTTTCTATATGAGGTTGTATATTGATATATACAACCTCATATAGATTTGATAATGTCCATCGGGACTAATATGTGGAGGTAATTATTAGAGATTTTCAAAATTCCCTCAGGGTCAAAATAGATTCCAGTACTTTCTTTAATGGGTTCTATAACATCGGCTGAGATAACGGATATACACGCCGAGGCGATCCTGAAATAATATTCTAGGTTATAAAATTAATCTACTAACTAAATACAACGTTATAAAACTAATCATTTGTTTCAGCAAGTTTAACTTCATCATAGTGATGTTTTACATGCCGACGGTTTATCAATAAAGTAAGTGTGTTATTTCCATTTACTCGGATTACTTTATAGGGACCTTTCCAAATGGGTGATAAAGCTTTACGGAGTCGTAAGTGATTTTTAAGGTATACCATATCACCTGCTTTGTACCTCACTGATTTGGTATGTTTATCGTAATATGCTTTGGAAGTTATTTTTGATTTCGGTATATTTTCTATAGCTTTCTCTCTAGAAATTCGTAGACGTTGTTGTAAGATCCTAACGTAGTTGTTGTATGTAGATTCTAAGGCGGAATCGTAAATGGATGAAGGTATAAGTGTTTTATGATCGAATACCAGTTCATTAGGGTTGAAATTTGTAGTGAGCATGGCTGTATAGACATATCTGGGCCAATTAGTTTGATTTTCACAAAAGATTTAAGATATTCTTTTAAAGTTGAGTGGCTACTTTCAAGGGCTCCTTGTGTTTGTGGGTGGTAAGGGGTAGACCAGAGCTGTTTTATTTTTAAAAAGGTGCATGTTTGTTTGAATAATTCGGCCGTAAAATTCGTGCCTTGATCGGTTAGGATTATTTTTGGAATACCAAATTGAGCGATAAAATGAATTAGACATTCAAAGGTTTCCTCTGCGGTAGCATTAGAGATAGGATAAGCAGCTAAATATTTTGTCAAATCGTCCTGCAATGTTAGAACAAACTTTAATTTAGCGTTACCAACTTCAGGAAGTGGACCTACGATGTCTAATGCAACGCGTTCAAATGGTTGTGTTGACGTTGTGGTGATCTGCATAGGTGCACGGTTAGTATGACGTAGTGCTTTATTAGCTTGGCAGGACACACATTTACGGACATAATTTTCGATATCACTACGCATACTTCGCCAATAATATTTTTCTTGGATTCTTTTTAACATTCTGTTAGATCCTAAGTGACCTGAAATGGGGATATCATGATTTTCACGCATAATTTTAGCAATCTCGCTCATGGTCGGGTACATTATAATGTTTTATATAAATATTAATGGTTACTCTTGTTTTATGAAATAGGTACGTGATTATATTGTGTATCTTTATAAAATTGTAGCTATCAAATGGATTTCTGAAATCCGTGATGCTGAACTCATTTACATTTGCATATAAAAGGTGGTTCTTTAAATTTTTCAGGCTTTTGAAAATATTATCATAAGTTGTCGTGTCATAATGATATACTTTAATGAATAAAAAATAATAAGTAGTATTCTCTTTTTCAGATATAAATAATGAATATAGAGTTCTTTCAAGTGCAAGGAATTCTTTACTCTCAGTCATATTACCGATTATTTCAGATACATAACGGTTTGATTCATCAAAATCAATTGAGGTAGGTATTACGATATGTTTTGATTTTGTCTTTAGCGCATTTTGGTACAGGGAAATCCACAACAGCTTTTATTTTGTTAGGATTGGGTCTAACGCCTTCACTACTTATCACATGGCCTAAGTAGGCGACTTCTTTCCGCAGGAACTCACATTTGTCCGGTTGAAGTTTAAGGCGGAATTTTCTCAAATTTTCAAAGACAAGGATAAGTTTTTTAATATGTGAAGATAAATCTTGTGAATATATAACGATATCATCTAGATACACGAAGCAATGTACACCCTGTAATCCAGACAATACAGTGATCATTGTTCTCTGAAAAGTTGCAGGTGCATTTTTTAAACCAAACGGCATCCGCTGGAATTCGAAGTGTCCTTGGGGTACACTGAATGCGGTTTTTGATACATCTTCTGGAGACATTTGAATCTGGTGAAAGCCGGAAGCTAGGTCCAGGGTTGTAAAGTATTTACTTTGACCTAATTGGTCTAGGATGTCATTAATTATTGTCAAATTAATTCTGTTATTGTCTTTAACTTTAACAAGGCAATTTGATATAAGAAGGGAATCGGAAATATGTTGAACTACTATCATTCCCTCATTCAATTCAGGGTTTTCACTGAACACTCTATTACTGTTTCGGAACGAGGTTCAATGACATGTTGGTTCATTGAAGGATAAGTGAATACTATGATTATTTATTTCTAAGGAGTTGGTCTGGTAATTAATACGACACTTATGTTTTGTGAACAGGTCGCTACCTATGATACCATCATAAGGTAAGTTTATATCTTCAAATATTTGAAAAGGATGGGTTATAGTTATTTTTTTTATTGAACTGTAGTTGTAATTTAAAACTTCCTATACTTTTCAAAGTTTTATTTTTTGTATCTATCCTTTTAATTGCAATGTCACTATCTGCTAATTGCAGAGTGCTTGTGATACTTGTCTTTTTCAAGACACAAAGAGTTGCTCCAGAATCCATCAAGAAGGTATGTGGATTTTTATTTACAAGGGTTTGTAGTTTAATGAAAGGTAAGTATCTTTCTCGGGTAAGGATTTCATATATTTTAAGTTCTTTTTCAGGTGTACAATTGGATTGTTGGTTCGAACCTTCCATATGTGGCTGGTTACTCTGCAGCATGGTCCTACTATTAAAAGAGTTCAGACCTTCCTTTTGGGGCTGGTTACCCTGCGGCGTGGTCCTACTAGTAAAAAAGTTCAGACCTTCCTTTTGGGGCTGGTTACCCTGCGGCGTGGTCCTGCTATTAAAAGAGTTCAGACCTTCCTTTTGGGGCTGGTTACCCTGCGGCGTGGTCCTACTATTAAAAGAGTTCAGACCTTCCTTTTGGGGCTGGTTACCCTGCGGCGTGGTCCTACTTTTGGAAAGACCGTGAGTTTGGGGCTGGTTACCCTGTCCATTGGTCTTGATAATAGGGGTAGTATCGACTTGATTAAAAGGGGTTTGCCTCGTGCGATACTTAAACGGGACATTATTTAGTTTAAATTGATATTATTGATGGATTCGTCAACTTCATCTCTGTTTTCCTCCTCATAATTATCAGTGAAGTTTACACGAGATCCTGGCTTAACGCCAGTTTGTATGTTATTAAAGGACGAAGGTTTAAACGGAGTAAATGGCTGAAGACCATTTGAAAATCTTTTATTGTTGAAGTCACGCAATTTGCAATTCTCAAGAATGTGTCCTGGCTTTTTACAGTATCTACAGACAACAGAATCATTGTAAGAAGTATTGGGTTGACTGGAATTGTTACTTTTAATAAAAACTTTTGCTTGGGATGTATTGTTTGTATCACCTCTTTTATTAAAGGGTTCAGTATTTTTGTACCTGTTGAAGTTGCGATAAGAGAATTGCTGTATTTTCTCTTCGTATATCGCAGCATTAATGGCATCATTCAAAGTTTTGTAGTCTCTACATCTCACAATATTAGCGATTCTAGGGATTAATCCTAATATAAATGTATGGAGTGCGAGGTCTTCCATTGCGGCTAATCTGCCCGGAAGTTCGGTCTTCTTTGTATTCGAAACAGTAACTTCTGTGAGAAGTTTTTGCAAAAAGGTTTCTACTCTCAAAGAAAATTGGCTAACGGGTTCTTGATTTCCTTGCCTACAGTCTTGCAAGTCAGTGAGTAGATGAGCATAGTGTTTACGTTAACCAAACTGATTCTTCAAAAATTCTTTAAGGGATGGCCATGTTTCAAAATCTTTAATAGAGCACGCGGTCTCTGCCTTGCCTTCTAATTGGCTTAGTACAAATTTAAAAACGGCGTTGAGAAGACGCCAAGGATATTGCGCTATCGCAATTCCTTTGGAAAGCTGTTAACTTGTCTCTATCTCCATCAAATGGTTTAATGAAGTTTAGCACAAGATTTAATGGGATTTCCTCATCTCCTTTAATGTCTTTTTCTCCTTTAGAGTCGGATTTTGACATATTTGCTTTTAAAAATTAATAAAGAATGCTAGAAACTACACGCCACAGCTTAACCATTGGCGTCATGTTGTTACTGGACTATTATGTTATGGACTAATAAATGTTATCGGTTACTGAGTTCTGAGAACTACGTGAGGTCCGGATGTATATGTTATGCACAACTGATAAGGACGAATTGTGGTGTCGAGGCGCCTGCCTCTTAACAAGTAACCTTGAATCTATTTATAGATGTTTAAAATTAATCTTATTTGAAATTAACACACGAGATTTTAACACGATATACACACTTAACGCACAACACACACTATTTTCACAGGTGTCACGTGTATAGGACGTGAACAAGAAAAGAGAAGAAATGAAACTCAGTTTGAAATTATAAAAAAAAACGGTCTATTAAAAAAAAAAAAAGGAAGTAAGGTTCGGCCTAGGTCGTTGCGCACTTGTCTAGCCTTCCACACTTCCCTGGCGAAGTCCCGTCCTCCAGGCGTAGTCCCGGTCAGCTCGGCCACTCCACTCAGGCGATGAAGGAGACAGAATGAGAATCCGGCTCAGTCAGTTGAACCGTGACGTAATTCCTAGGAACAAAAGCCGAATCATTAAGCTGCCGGTATAAGGGGCGCACGGGAAACGCTAGGATGCATGGCAAGAACTAGATTGGCAATTTAGGGCTTATAACGGCGGGAAGAATTCTAGGTGTAAAGAATCTAAATTAATAGTAAATTTAAGCAAGCAGAGACGGTTACAACGTTAAGCTTTGAAAGTTTTAAGTAGAACATAATGGAAGAAAGGCAATTATAAGCATTACACACAGGATAGAATAAAGCTACAATATCTACTCGGACTCGTACCTCTAAAATTAAGACAAAGAAAATACAACAGGTAGGTAACGGCCGTTAGAAATCTTTATAAATAAATGTGCACAACTCACCCAAGTTTGGGAATCACGGTCACTTAATTAATAATTACAACTGTTTTAAGTATATGGACAAAGGCAATCCACTCTTAAGTTGATAATATAGTTTAAATATTCGTAACTAACTTCACGTGCAAAATTGATATTTCGCAATGACGGTAGTACAGCGAGAAAATTAGTCAAGGCGACAGCGTCCGTGCCTCGAGAGGTTCGGCTACGGACTGCCTGTGTTAGCTACGTGCGCGCGCGACGCGCGGCCGCTGGCGGGCGGCGATGAGGAACCGGTTATTTCCGTATCTATAAAATAATGTGGTTGTCCGCATTACTTGTACACTTTGGTTTTTTATTTTTAATAGTTACATTTCAATAATAGTTGAATATAATTGAATAATTATTTTATAGCTTCAAGTAATAGCTTTATTTAGATTGTTTATTTTTTTTGTAAATAGTTTTATTTAATTGTTTATTTTTAAGTTAAGTTGTTTTTTTTTTAATCAGTATTAATGAACACTATGTTACATTACCCCTCTCCCCAGAAAAAGGATTTCAACTTATTGAAATCCGCAAAAAAAAAAATGTTATTAACTTACTACGGGTATCTCTTAAGCTTGAGGTCCTTAATATGCCAAACGCCAAGGTCGCGACCATTCATGTCTTCTAGAACGTAAACTAATGGTGATCGTTTAACTTTTACCCGGCATTTTTGAAATTTAGGAGCTAATTTTTTACTAAAATGAGCATCTTTATCGCTCTGGAAGTAGCAACGCTTCCAAACGATATCGCCCACACTGAACTCTGCATGTTTGCGGCGCAAGTTATAATGCTGTGTATTTTTTACATGAGCTTCCCACAAAGCAACCTAAACTTTATCGAATATTGGCGATAATTGACCCAGGTTTGCAGCATAAGCATCGCGTGGTAGAAATATAAGGTCTGCTGGATCCGGATATTCGATGTAATGAGAACCACACACGACTAACTCTCTTCCGTGTACCAAGAAGGATGGAGTATAACCAGTGCTTTCGTTAACAGAATTATTAATAGCGAATTGGATTTGAGGAAGGTTGGAGTCCCAAGATCTATGATCCCCATCTACGAAACCAGAAACAGCAGTTATTATTGTTTTATTATATCTTTCCACTGTGTTGATTTGTGGAGTGTACTTTGGAGTAAAATGTATGCTAGGAATTTTGTACTTTTTGAAAAGCTTATCCAAATCTCGGCTAATAAACTGACTTCCATTATCAAGAATAATAGTTTGAGGTATTCCGTGGACGAGAAAGACGTCATCCTCAAGATGTTTAACTATTAAATTTGAGGTAGCTCGACGAAGTGGAAAAAGAAGGCAATATTTAGAAAAGCAGCAAGTCACAACGAAAATAAACTGATTCTGTTTCCGAGAAGAAGGCAATGGACCAACCAAGTCAATTGATAGAACCTGGAAGGGACGAGAAACGTCTTTAGGCCTACCCATTTTTCCAGAGACACCTTGTGTAGAATGCTTATGAGCTAGACATGTTTCACAGTTAGAAACAAATTGAACTACGCTAGAATACATACCGGGCCAATAAAAACGAAGTGCTAAGCGCTTATATGTCTTAAACACGCCGAAATGACCAGAAATAGGTTCAGAGTGGCACTCAATTAAAGTGTCTGCTTGTTGTTCTTTAGGAATAACCTTCTTCCAAGCAAATTCAACCGTAAGGTCAACCTTAGTTTTCATGTACCTATATAATTCATTATTCTCCACCTTGTAATTTGGGAAATTAATAGGATTAGCCTGGCAGCCCTGGAAGATCTTCAGATACCAAGAATCCTGAGTATCAGGGCCTGAAGCCGCGGGAACATCGCCGTTTGAAATAACCTCAACTGGAACACATCTAGAAAGGGCATCTGGGATAACATTATCCTTTCCACGGCGGTGTCTTATTTCAAATTGGGCCAACATTGCACCGATACCAAAATTGCTAGCATCAGTGTGCACCTCAAAAGGAAGGTTAAAGTCAGGGCAAGCAAGGACAGGTGCTTGAACTAGTTTGGATTTTAATTCTAGAAAAGCCTTGTCAGCCTCAGGGTTCCATTGAAACGCAGGGGCGTTCTTTTTATTAGAAGTAAGCTTATTTAGAGGACCTGCTACGGTACTGAAATGTGGAATAAAACGCCTATACCAAGACGCTGTACCCAGAAAACGCTTAACCTCCTTCCTATTAGTAGGAGTGGGGAAGTCTAATATGGCTTTGACCTTATCTGGGTCAGTCCTTAAGCCATGAGCATCCACAATGTAGCCAAGATAACGTAATTGACTTCGGAAGAAGTGACACTTGTCCAGATTGACAGTGAGATTAGCCGAACGTAATTTTTGGAAAATCTTCTGAAGCAGTTCTACGTGTTCCTCGAAAGTTCTGCTAATGATAATTACATCATCTAAATAAGCAAAGACTTTGAGCTCGAATTCAGGCCCGAATAAGAGATCAACAAGTCTCTGTTGCGTAGCAGGGGCATTGGTAAGTCCAAAAGCTGTGACTTTGAACATAAAAGTTCCTCGACCAGGAACATAAAACGCAGTCTTCTCTCTGTCCTTTTCATCGATTAATATCTGCCAAAAAGCTTTAGATAAATCAATGCTGGAAAGATAACGCGCATCCTTTAGATTATCCAATATTTCAGACACATATGGCAGCTTATATGCGTCCTTCTTTGTAACAGCATTAAGTTTACGACTGTCTAAGCAGAAGCGGGGCTTTCCATCCTTCTTGCCGACCACTAACACCGGAGAAGACCACGGGCTCTCACAAGGTTCAATAACGTCTAACGCTAACATCTCATCAACCTGTTCAGCAACAATACGTTGCTTTTCTGGTGACATGCGGTAATATCGCTGTCGAATAGGTTCAGCGTCACCGGTATCTATACGATGTTTAATGACGTGAGTACGACCTAAACCTCTCTCTGCGTACGAAATGTCCTTAAAATGACTTACGATATTGTCAGCTAACAGCTTTTCAGAAGAATTCAAAGCGTCATAGCCACACAGGTGATGAATAGATGACGAAGAAATTTCCGAGAGCCCGGGGTCAGTTAAGAATAAGTTTTCTTTCTCTGACAAATACTTAGGGCACAGGTTAAAAGTGTTCCAAAAATCGATTCCTAAGATTAAAACGGTTTCGATCGCTGGAATAACATGCGCCTTAATAATAGAAAATTTTTCTTCGAAGGTCAAGGGTAGAAGAATATAACCAAGGGATGTTATCCTTTGACCTCCTGCTGCAGTAACAGTTATTCTCTCATCGTTGCATAAAATCAGACCTAATTTTATTAAAAGTTCATGAGAGTTCTTACCTAGGATAGTGACGGTGGAACCAGAATCCAACAAACCATACAAAAACAAATCCTTATTGATTCCTACCTTCACATAAGGCCTAGGGTCATTACTCGGTTTGACATTGAAAATTGCAGAAATATGTTTTCTAGAAAAGAAGTTTTTTACAAACATGAGCCAATCATTCCAGTTCGAGCTATCTGTATGACTAACCGCATGTTTCCTACAATTTTCAGAAACTAGTTTTTTGGTTTGCAGTTTGGACACTCTGGTGTGCGAACTTCCTTCATGCCACACTTAAAGCAAAAAAATTTACGCTCAGCTGCGCAGTCTTTCATAGAGTGCGTATTAACACGGCAACGATGACAGTAGGGAACTTTGGTGATAGCCGAAGTTTCGACTTCAGGAGCCTGAATTTCAGAGACCTTGTGTGACCCTTGACGGTGAGCACCGTCATACCTACTACGACCGTAAAAATTACCTTGGCTACTAGTCGTCGACTTACATTTTGAAGACTGGTAGCCAAATTCTGGAGCCAAGGTATTAGCCGAAACCGAAGGTGGTTCCTTAAAGAATTCTGAACGAACCTTTATTTGTTCATAATTCTTGCAAATTAATTTTAAGTCTTCAAGTGATTTAATATTAGGACTAGCAGCTATAATAGTAGAGTAGCAAGGACGAATATTATGCAGAATAATTTCGAGTTTAACGTCTTCCTCTAAAGGTTTACTTAGCCTAGAGAACATGCCTTGCATTATAGATAAATAAATTGTTATGTTCTCTTCCTCGCCTTGTGTACGCTGACGAATTTCTGAGGCCATGCGATAATCGTAGTCAGGGACGTCGAAATCATTCTTTAACGCAATTAGTACCTCATTCCAACTACCGATACTACCCCTGATGTTACGGTACCAGTGAAGTGCATCACCAATGAAAATATCAGTGGCCGAACTAAGCATTTTATTTTCAGTTATATTTTTAGACGTACGGAATTCTTCAACTTTCTGTATAAATGATCTGACACAAGATTTTCCGTCATATTTAAACTTATTCAGTTCTCCTATTAACCCGCGATCACACGAAACTGCAATATTCATCCCGGATAAATTAGGTTTATCTAAAAAATCCTCTTCAGAAGTAACTGAAGACGTGGGCTGCTTCTGGTCTTTGACCCTTGGCTTATCAAGGCTCAAAAGCATCTCATAATACCCCTCGTAAATTTTCTTTATTTTATCTAATTCCGATAAATCATCAGCCGCCTGCGGTTTTTCAATACGTTGAAGCCTATAATATAAATGATGTAGAAGAGACTTAGTTCTACTAAAAAGAGATTCATCAAAGTTAAGTTTTAAGGCATCCAGATTAGCCCTAACCTTCTCTAGCGTCTCTTGAGAGCCTTTACTATCCTCTGAAAACCGGAAAACCGAATCGATTATGTCATCAGACGAATATAATTGAGTCAATTTAGTGACTTGACGTCTTAAACCCGCTACGTTGTCAGAGGGAAGTTCTCCACGGATAGCAACTTCATACATGAGCTCAGATTTCTGAAGCTGTAAATATTTTATTGGAATTGCCATATTGTTATTTAAATTTAAAAAACAAAAAAAAATATATGATAAAAAACTGGGTAGGTTATGCACAATTTACTAACATAAATCAAGCAAAATCCGCTCTGTTACAATTTATTTAAGAACAAAAACCAATCATAAAATAATAAGACAGGTGAAGTCAGGTGACATACACTAAGTTACTTTTATTTAAGCGACTCAAAATTTTATAACTACCGTTCAACACAATAGAAATAACGGTAAACTGCACAAAGTTTATGTAATTAAACCTATCATTTAAATGACAGAATTACTTAAAGTTCTAAGAAATTTAAGACAAGTAGGCAAACACTGCTAAAAAAAAACCACCACCACATAGAACCACTAAAAAGACCAAAACCAAGTGCGAAAGACCTTAAACAACGTTTATGGGCGCCATTGTCACGTGTATAGGACGTGAACAAGAAAAGAGAAGAAATGAAACTCAGTTTGAAATTATAAAAAAAAACGGTCTATTAAAAAAAAAAAAAGGAAGTAAGGTTCGGCCTAGGTCGTTGCGCACTTGTCTAGCCTTCCACACTTCCCTGGCGAAGTCCCGTCCTCCAGGCGTAGTCCCGGTCAGCTCGGCCACTCCACTCAGGCGATGAAGGAGACAGAATGAGAATCCGGCACAGTCAGTTGAACCGTGACGTAATTCCTAGGAACAAAAGCCGAATCATTAAGCTGCCGGTATAAGGGGCGCACGGGAAACGCTAGGATGCATGGCAAGAACTAGATTGGCAATTTAGGGCTTATAACGGCGGGAAGAATTCTAGGTGTAAAGAATCTAAATTAATAGTAAATTTAAGCAAGCAGAGACGGTTACAACGTTAAGCTTTGAAAGTTTTAAGTAGAACATAATGGAAGAAAGGCAACTATAAGCATTACACACAGGATAGAATAAAGCTACAATATCTACTCGGACTCGTACCTCTAAAATTAAGACAAAGAAAATACAACAGGTAGGTAACGGCCGTTAGAAATCTTTATAAATAAATGTGCACAACTCACCCAAGTTTGGGAATCACGGTCACTTAATTAATAATTACAACTGTTTTAAGTATATGGACAAAGGCAATCCACTCTTAAGTTGATAATATAGTTTAAATATTCGTAACTAACTTCACGTGCAAAATTGATATTTCGCAATGACGGTAGTACAGCGAGAAAATTAGTCAAGGCGACAGCGTCCGTGCCTCGAGAGGTTCGGCTACGGACTGCCTGTGTTAGCTACGTGCGCGCGCGACGCGCGGCCGCTGGCGGGCGGCGATGAGGAACCGGTTATTTCCGTATCTATAAAATAATGTGGTTGTCCGCATTACTTGTACACTTTGGTTTTTTATTTTTAATAGTTACATTTCAATAATAGTTGAATATAATTGAATAATTATTTTATAGCTTCAAGTAATAGCTTTATTTAGATTGTTTATTTTTTTTGTAAATAGTTTTATTTAATTGTTTATTTTTAAGTTAAGTTGTTTTTTTTTTAATCAGTATTAATGAACACTATGTTACACAGGATAGAGTAATTTGGACTTACAGGAACAGCTTGTAGTAATTCTTCATTCTGGATCTACTGGATTACGTCTACCTTAGACGTATGGACGAGAAGCCGACGGCTGCCGTCGAGTCGGCGCTGGATACAAAATAGATTGGGTGCAGCAAGTGCTACCCAACTGCTTAGCACCACTTACTGCGCAGGGGACCCGGAGTGGCAACCAGGCTTGGACCAAATCGAACAGTATCGACCTTCGATGGATCGAGTTCGGGCTGGGGTGCTTATTGAGCGACACAATCACTGGGCACTTTTAGAAACACAGACACGGACTAACTTTTATTTCCTGTGACGTATGCACCGTTTAAGGACACTGGGGATGTCTTATCCCACCGCTACCACCAAATGTTAGAATGGAAAACTCCCGAATCTTTTTAAAAAGTTTTATTTATACTTCCTAATTAATAAACAATATGTTTTGGGGAAAATTCGGTATACGTCCCAACTCTTTGAATGCCAAACCCGAACTGACTGGAAACTAACGAGCAAAACAACTTCTAGGTGGGCCATTGCTGACTAAGCAATAGTGTCAGCATTTACTAATACAGAATAGGGATGTAACAGTACGTCATTCAAAAGTGCCGCAATTAGGTTGCTCCTGCACCCTAATTGACATACTTACCCCCGTAGTTAAACTTAGAAACCGGATCCAAAATTCCCTGTTTCGATCTTACCTAGTTTTAATGCACCTATCTATATTTTATCCCGGTACGTTACGTGTGCTGAATCCTCCTGTTAATTAGAAATTCGATGTACCTAGCACGCAGTGCAATAAACATAATGGAAGATCTGTTTATTCTCGGTCCAAACGGAAATGGCAATCGAATATTCTCGATACGGATCTAATATAGAGCCAAATGTAGGCAGTTCGGTGATATTGTGGTCATTGTTGTTTAGCAATTAATTGTTATATTATTTTTATATATGATTATTGAGTTTATTATAAGCTCTGGGCACCTGGCACCATGTCATGTTCGTTTGCGTACATGGCCTAACTCTTTGTCTAGGGCCTCGGAGCCTCTATACTCTGATTTTTAATTTCGTAGACCAAACTGACATTTAGGAGGTTGTCAATTTATCATTACATAAAAATTTGTGTCGTATCCTGATATCCTCCAGTGATCGATATATGATCGAAAATCGAAGTAGATCGAAAATGGATCTGTTTCACGGCAAAAAAAATACATTTGTTAAGATATTCAAGAAGATGTTTTTTTATCGATAGCATTTATTTTATGATTGATTTTATAATTAACACAACTATGTGTATGAATACTGTTATATTTTAATATATTAGTTTTTATACAATCTGCCTAGCTTTTGCCCAATTATATTGGGGTCAGCTTCTAGTCTTAGCGGATTCAGCTGAGTACCAGTGTTTTATATGGAGCGACTGCCTATCTGACTTCCACAACCCAGTAACTGAGTAACACCGTACCCCTTGGCAAGACTGTTGTCAGATCTCAAGCTTCTGACAACCCGTAACGACTGTCAAAGATCTTCAAATGACAGCTGGGACCAACGGCTTAACGTGCTTTCCGAGGCAGGGAGGAAACTCGGTATGTTGAAATGGTCACCCATCCACGGACCGACCTCGTCAAGCGTTGCTTAACCTTGAACATCAACCCATGCGGCTGTTATTATTTAACCACGAGCTCCTCAAAGAAGGATTAAATTAACTACATAAAATATACAACCTAAACCAGTGGCCAATCTGGCAATCTCTGAACCGATTGCGGGGCCAGGTTGGTCGCTGCAGAGACAACCTGGTAAAATGGGACATCCTTGACTCACCCCAACAACACGGTGCTATAGTGGAGCCCCTTCACAGGATATGCGCCACCTCCTTTACTGTCCAGCATGCACAATCTGCACTTTTCACGACTGGAATGAGGCCAAGACCACACACCACACTCACCACACCCACACTACATACGTCACATTTTGGTTCGACAATATTTGAGTCAAATCGATTCATAAAGAAGATGATTTGGAAGCCGTATTCAAATTATATACCAAAAACTTACAGTCTTACCAAAAAAATAACAATGAAGGAGAGCCTAATTGGGCATGCCTAATAATTTATGTATATATATAGGTATGCTTTTAAAACATAACTTTCCAAAAGAAAGCAGAAATACATTACAATATTCACAAAACGGGCCTGTTTCCCCGACTTTTAAACAATGAGATACCAAGTTCAGTATTGAATGCCTGAAGTTTTTGTATCAAGCTTCGAAGTTGGTATAGTATCTGAGGAAATTATACCAGAAGTACTTTCACAAGTGAGGTAGCAGCGTTGTTATACTCCGTTCTGTGGCAAGTAGATGTAGTATATTCGTGTTCTTATTTTAAAGCCCACGCATACACAGTACATACACATACACACACACTACAACTACTACTATAGGTACTGGGTTATATAAGGTGAGAATAACGAGTCACCCAAACGTACTGCAGTGCTATTCACTAAGGATACAGCCTTGAGCGCAGTGCTGCGCCAGCGACGAAACTACAGTTTGGTATTCACTAAGCCGCAAATAGCGACACTAGCGCTCTAAGCTGTGACGGCCGTGAGTTAGAACTAATCAACGTCGAGCAAGTTGACAGTTCTTCATACATTTTGGTATTCCCTAAGAAAAAACAGCGTCGAACTCGCATTTAGCCTCACTCACAGCCACGATTTTTTCTGTCAAATCCAAAAGCCACTATTTTAGCGCGTAAATTCTTGAATTTGAATGCTAGAAGTTTCACTGTTTCAATTTTAATAAATAATATTTTAAGAAAATGGCTGTCCGGTTAATTAAAAAGTTGTACTTATTAGAAGAAGCAAAGAAAAGCGATAATTTAAAAAAAGCTCGACAGGCGAGAGAATTAAGAAACCTACATATATTATCCCGGGATAGAGATTTTGTTCACATTTACAGGCTTTCTGAGGATCTTATTAATATTTTAGAAACCGAATTAGCTCCTTATATGCAACCGCGGGTTCGTTCTGGTGGTTTAACCAATAGATTAAAGGTTTGTTTTCAGCTATATTTCTTTAATCGACGAGATATGATGAGTCACACACAATTATGATGTTTAATTCTTGATGTTTTAGATACTATGCACTCTATCATTTTTGGCTAACGGAAGTTACCAAAAAATCATTGGAAAGAACCTAGACACTTATGTATCACACGCATCTGTCTCTAGAGCAATCAACGAAGTTGTTATTGCTTTGAATAATTCAAATATCATTAGTAGATACATTCGATTTCCAAAACTTCAAAGAACGGCAAGTGCTCAAGTCAAGGTAAGCATCAGAAGAATATTTGCCTGTTGTTCTAACTCTCTAGTCTTATTAAAATATGTTTTATTTTATTAGAATACTATTTACAGGTTTTATGACAAATTCAAAGTTCCAGGCGTGTTAGGTTGCGTTGATGGCACCCTGGTTTCCATGGTACGTCCTAAGGAACATGAGGAGAGATATTATTGCCGAAAAGGCTATCATGCCAGGAATGTTTTAATTGTAAGTATTTCATTACAATTAATGTAGACATTGGTTACGAAGAATTCATATTATAATCATACTTATTTCAGATTAATGATGCTGATCTTAACATCTTGCATGTGGATGTGACTTTCGGGGGTTCAACACATGATAGTTTTATTTTTGCAAACACTAGAGTTAGGTAACATTTAGAAAATTTAAATAACAATGGAGAAATAGTTTACCTACTTGGTAAGTTATTATTAACTCATCATCATCATCATCATTTCAGCCGAAAGACATCCACTGCTGGACATAGGCCTCCCCCAGGCGTCGCCACATTGACCGATCCCGTGCTTCTCGCATCCAGCGCCTTCCCGCGACCTTAACCAGGTCATCAGTCCACCTAGTGGGAGGCCTTCCAACGTATCGTCTTCCGGTTCGCGGTCGCCATTCTAGAACTTTTCGGCCCCATCGGCCATCCGTTCTGCGAGCAATGTGCTCTGCCCACTGCCACTTAAGTTTGGCAATTCTTCGGGCTATGTCGGTAACTTTGGTTCTCCTGCGGATATCATCATTTCTGACGTGATCACGCAAGGAAATTCCGAGCATAGCCCTCTCCATTGCCCTTTGGGTGACTTTGAGTTTTCTGATAAGGCCCATTGTGAGCGACCACGTCTCGGTCCCATAGGTGATCACTGGCAACACATACTGGTTATAGACTTTTGTCTTGAGACACTGCGGTAAATTGGACGAGAAGATACCACGCAACTTCCCGAACGCCGCCCAGCCGAGTCGGATTCGACGATTTATTATTAACTATAAAATGATAATTAAAAGTCAGGATATTACCGTCAGGATAATACAGTTAATACCGGCTTCATTCATTGATTTCAGGTGACTCAGGGTATCCACAAAGACCCTATTTAATGACTCATTTTAGAGATCCAGAAGTTGGGACTCCAGAGAGTCATTATAATCATTTACAAAGCAGTGCACGGAACAGTGTAGAGAGAACCATTGGGATACTGAAAGGGCGCTTCAGATGCTTGCTAGTTCACCGAGTGTTGCACTATGATCCTGTAATGGTGGGCAAAATAGTTATAGCTTGTGCTATTTTACACAACATGTGTAATCGAGCCGGGCCACCAGCTCCTATGTTAGACCACCACGATTCAGATGAAGAATCTAGGCTGCTTAGGATCCTGACACAGCGTGCTGCAACACAAGATCAGTTAGAGAGTGGACATATAAGTAGGCAAAATTTAGCTAATCAATTATGGTGAGCACGTCATATCTAAATATGCTTTCAAATCTTTTCAGCAGAGGAAAACATATTAAGGTAGGATATACTCACCGTAATTGATTAGGCAATTTCAGTTTTTTTATATTTTCAAGGCATTTTATATTTTTAATGAAAATACTTATTTAGTGAATGTTATTGTGTGTTTATTATGGAAAATAATTGGACTATACCACTCACACACTGTTTCATTGATGTTGAATTAGGTATTTTACCTGCTAGCAATATTTGTTAGTATGTGAGAACCATGATCCTATTTATCAAATAAATGAATTTACCTGTTGATACTTTATACCTATACGTAGTATAGTATGCAGTGCTTTTCTGGGTGCATCATCCTCACTTATTTGAATTAATGTATGTATGTAAATATTGTAATACAATTATTTTTTTAAAGAGTTAGTGTGGAGTTTCTTGTTTCTTGACTTTGACCTACATATTGATAAATAAAAAATACTAAAAATTAATGAAACTCAGTTTTATTTATTCATCTATTTTCCTTTTCTTACATTTAAACTAAATTGAATAACTAACGCGACTAACCCTCAGTTTCCGACCTTAAAATTATTGCAAAATTAATGTGACAAATTGTCAAGCACGCGTTATCTTCTGTGATTGGCTGTAGAAAATTCATTCAACCAATCACAGCAGCTAACGCGTGCTTGACAATTTGTCACATAAATTCTGCGATAATTTTAAGGTGGGAAACTGAGGGTAAAGATTTGTACAATGCAACATGGGAATGGTAGTTCTAATTTCTTCTTGTTAAGGATGCACATAAGTCATGGAGTGCTTGGGTATGTCTCGACCAGGACTCGGCAATTTCTCTACAAACATCAATGAGTTGTTGCTGGTTATCCATACGCCTCTCTTCTAGAGCAATAAAACGTTTCGTTAAGCTCGCCATTTGTGACTGCCTTTGTGAAGGTGGTGAGCGCTGAATTCGACGGCGTCGTGCCGTTAGTATTCGACGCCTACGAGGAGCTGTGAACATAAAAATTACAACAATTTACGATTCGACGTAAAAAAAAATTAAAGCAATATGTATAACAGCATCACATCCACTCTCTCTTGTTCCAAAGGAACAGATATTAAATGAAGAAACATATAGCATACATTTCTGCATGCTGATTGAATATTTGTTGAAAACCCCAAGAACTTGGCCCAACCTGAGATTGAAAAGTGAGAACACTATTTAATTATCTAGAGCTTCTTACAATAAACCTACAATAAAATTAAACTTACATGAAGAGGCAATTGAGGCATTTATCCTGTGAGGCACTGCCGATGGTGATCTAGCATCAGACTGTAATACAAAATATAAACAAGTTAGTGAAAAATAAAAATAACAAAGGTAGTAAGACGTGTATATAAAATCTTACCACTTGTTCTGTGTTCGGCTGTTCCATTGGCATGTTTCGTTGCCACGATATGATGGTTGAACATCCTGCACATGTAATTTATATTGTAACCACCATCAACAGTCTACCTTAGGGCTCTTTTACTGAACAATGCAGTACTATTATATTTTATTAGATTTAACTTACTGGTATTGAAGGTGTGGACTGTTCTGTGTGGAGCATGTGTGGAGGAATATGTTCTCCAGGAAGTAATCCCACATGATTCTATAAAATAAAAGACTTTTTTAAGATTTTCATATAATGTAATTAAAATGCAGTCATACCTGAAGTATGCTCTCTGACACTTGTGTTCCATTTGCTTCCTCTGGAATATACTGTAAACAAATAATTCTGACTTAACATTGCTTCAGGCAATAAAATAAGTAGGTATGTGTTGAATAATTTTCATCATACATACCTCAATCACAGCATATGATGGTCCATCTATAGTGAACATCCTGCACATGTAATTTATATTGTAACCACCATCAACAGTCTACCTTAGGGCTCTTTTATTGAACAATGCAGTGTCTGGTGCATCAGGAGTCAAATTAAAACTTGGCTCGGGTTCATTAGCAGATGGCTAAAAATTAAGAAAAGTAGATTGATATTTCTGGAAATATCTTACCAAAGGAGTTTGATAAATGTTAAGTACTAACTACTTTCCATAAATAAAATTAACAGATTACATGAATAAGCTCAATTTCCAGCTCCCTATCACCAGAAGCAAAGCGTTCGCCACCCATTATCTCAACAATATTTTCTTCTATTGCAGAGAGATACAGCCCTTCCTCTAGAGCACCACCACCTGTTTGCTGCCTAGCCATTCTTATATGACTAGCTTTTTTTTTTACTGCTGACTTATTATCCTTCCAATACTAAAAAAATATACAATGTCAAATAATTTCATATTTTCATATAATCATAATATTATAATGAATGCCCATGTACGTGTTCCTTTGTTCTTCAGTAACAGTAAAAGTACATAATTATGCATATAAACACACCGGTATACAATACATGTTGTTAACAAACCTTTGACCATTGCTGCCAATTTTTTATGCAGCCACTCCCATCACTATTTAGCTTTACAGCTATTTCTTGCCATGCCGCTCGTGTGCGGTCTCGGGCATGCGATGTTCGGGCATACCCTGTCGCCAACCAATTCTTTTCTTCCAAACTCTCTAATAGTATTTCCACTTGGACTTGAGAGGGAACAGCACTTCTCGGCATGCTTAAAATAAAAAATGTAACTTTACTTATTAAAGATAAACTTATTATTATAAAATAAATACCTAAATATGTCATAGAAAACATTAATATTTTGTCACGTAATAGCATTGAAGCAGCAGTGAAGTAAATACATTACATTACTTACATTTCACACAGCCACAGAATTAAGATTGAATGTGAAAACAATTTATTGTTTTGCATGCACTTAGATGTTTTTAAACTTCCAAATAATAATCAAAACAGACATAAAAAAATGCGAATTAACTGCGAGTATTGTAGTGGTGGGCGTTGCGACGACGAACCGTTTCTAAAGACCGTTTTTTGTTCTGCGACGGTGCAACCGTTTTACGTCCTGGGATAAAGCAGTCTTCGTTGCACAAACCTGTCTTCGAATAACTTCGTGCGATTTTTTATTTTACGCCTCAGATAATACAGTCGAGATTCGAAAGCGTACTGATTCAACTACGACACACGCCGGTCGTCGCAGACGTCGCGTCGTCCTTTATCGTTCCACGTTCGTTCACAAAATAGTTCTTGCGACGGTGAAACAGTTTTTAAGTCCGTCTTCGTTGCACAAACCAGTCTTCGAATAAATTGGTGCGATTTTGTATTTTACGGCTCAGAAAATACAGTCGAAAGTGAATTGATTCAACTACACACAAACGTCGTCGACTTGTCGCGAATGTCGCGTATCGTTCCACGTTCGTTCCGTCCTCCAAGTTTCGTTTTCCAAGACGTCGTCAAACCAGTTGCGACGAAGACCGTTTTCTGCAACCGTTTTCGTCGTCGGGAAAACGGATGCGTTTCGTCCGTCAAAAATACGATAACGACCCACCACTAGAGTATTGGAGTATTATGTCTAACCGTTTGTGACGGGACAGCCCGTTGAATACTTACGAAATAGGCAAAGGCATTTTATTTTCATTCAGACATTTATTTAGGTAAAAATAAAATGCATTATTTAAACTTGTAATTATGAATATCGTTAGAAGTTTCACTCAATACCTTAAAATACTTAAAACTAGACTTATATTATACATTTGAAGCCCATAAAACTATCAGTCGAGATTTATCTATACCAATATTATAAAGAGGAAAGATTTTTTTGTTTGTTTGTTTGTTTGTACCAAATAGGCTCCAAAACTACTGGACTCGATTTCAAAAATTCTTTCACCGTTGGGAAGCTACTCTATCCCCGGGTGACATAGGCTACTTTTTATCCCTGTATTCCCACGGGAACGGGAACTATGCGGGTGAAACCGCGAGGCGTCCTCTAGTTCATTATAATTTTAAGAATTTGTTTCAAGTCCTAATTCGTCTACTAAATTGTGACGGGAGATGTCAGGCCTAGAGTTCGTCGACGACCTTAACCGCGCTAGAGAATACCGTTTGAATCAGGGCTGCACGATCGGTCGATCTCGAGACTGTCTCGCTAACGAGCTCGTCGACGAGCACAGCCAAGAAACTGTCTCTTGGAGAATAGCATGGCTGGGGTGCATATCCCATGTATGTAAAAGGAACCCGAAGGCTGGAATACAAAATACCCCAAGACTTAGTCTGGCTTACTTAGTTAAAAAGTCTTCATAATCATTGATCGGATGTGTCAAAGAACACATAATGGGCAAGATATCTGAAGACGTCAAAAAAATAACTTAAGAGGCGAGTCCTTAAGAAACACCTAAAAAGGCACTTACAGTTTTCGAAATTTCTAAAGATTCACCGCATTGAATTACACAAAAAAAAATAAGAAGAACCTTAATAGATGTGCCAACAGTTTCACCGCGAGATAATTGTAAAACCATCCTAAATTTCGATAAAAAACATTGTTGAAATCTCTCAAAAACATCGAAATCGACCTTTTCTATTTGCATTATTTTCATAATTATAGAACAATATTTATAAATCTCTTTAGATATATCGTGACACGAAAGTATAAATATGACGTTCACCATTTTATAAATCTAATAAGTCAACCCAAATGATAGTAATCTACGTTTCAACATTGTTATTTTTTCTACACAAATTGTTTTCTGTTCCCCATACTTTTTGGTATGGAGCGTTACTCTCCCGTAATTTGTTTTATAAACGAGCACGCACGCGAAAAATTTTCAGTGCCGTCTTAGACTCCAAGGTGAGAGCATGTCCGTATTTTATCCGAGCCGAGTTCGCAAAACGTCTACGCACACATACACAATAGACATAAGGGTGGGTCGCGAGTGTCGTGACATGACTGCAGCAATAAGACAAACTGGCTTTTTTAACGGACCAAATCATGTTTTTGGTAATCATGAGTCTTGTAAGCCATACTATTACAACCATCTGAATTCAAAAAATATAGTTAGTGAGATTGGCACTGATAAAAACTTTGTGCCGGTAATGAAAGCTTACACCTTTTATAATGCCGTAATGAAACTTGTCTCAAGATTAGTCAACAATGCTAAAAGCTTAATTTATAAAGTCAATAGTAATATAGCAGCGGTTTTTAACAGTATTGTTGCAAAGTTCGTGGCAGGAAAACGAATTAATTTCTTAACTAGACAATCTTACGCAGCTCGTTGTGAAACGTCCGTTGGTGGCATTTAACATTAAGCAGCCACAAACCTATTTTTAAAAAAGCGAATTACTATCAATGTGTTAATTATTTATATGACATGTATATATTTAAAAGATACGTTATTTAATATTCTACCATTTTTTAATAATGGTTAAGGTACTTCTATTAAAATTTTAGGATTTTATGGAAAAAAAAATGAAGCATAGACGGAAACCGTATATGAATTAACTTTTAATTTATGAGTAAAAACTGAAAAAAATAGAAAATTCATTTAATTTGTGTTTATAAACTTGAAGTTAGTAGTCTGAGAAAGCGCCCATGATGTTCATAACACATCGGCAACGATTCGGCATGCTCAGCACAAGGTTGTCAATGTCTTGCTGCGGAATATTGTCCCATATCCTTCTGAGGTGCGCAAAAAGTTGATCTTCTGTAGCCAGATTTTCAGGAACTTCCTTCAGAGCTCTTCTTTGCAGCATATCCCACGCATGCTCAATGGGATTTAGATCTGGCGATTGAGCAGGCCAGTCTAAGGCCCTAACATTGTGTGTATGTAACCAAGCTGCTACCGTTCTCGCCGTGTGTGCCCGGGCATTGTCGTGCATGAGCAGGAAATCTTGCCCCATTTGTGTTCTGTGGGGCAAGATTACGGGCCCAAGCACCTGTTGGACGTATCGTTCTGCCGTCATATTGCCCCGCACCCAAACGAGATCCGTCCGTCCTCCAAGACGAATTTCTGCCCAAACCATAATTGTTCCTCCTTGGTATGGGTGAACTTCCTGAGGGTTCTGAAGACGGCTCCATCGTCCAGGAACTCGCCAAACACGCGTCCTTCGTGAATCTGGATGGAAGCCGAACCTGGATTCATCCGTGAACAGCACATTGGACCATTGCTCACGGCCCCAGTCCACGTGGTTCCGAACCCATTCTAATCGTCGTCCACGATTGTCTCTCCGTAAAGGTGGGACCCGGAGTGGTCTACGAGAGCGTAGATTGCTTTCATGCAGTCGCTTTCTTACAGTTTGGTCACTCACAAGCACTTGGTGTTCCACTCGCAGCCTTTGGACCAATTGAGTCGCCGTTGCATTTGGTTGAGCTCGCGCAGTAATTTGCAAAAATCGGTCTTGTCTGGGGGTAGTGATGCGACTTGGCCCCCGGTGCCTCTCCGCTACTTCACCTGTGGCACGATAGCGTGTCCACAATCTTGAAATTACATTTTGGTGGGTCCCTATGGCCTCAGCAACATTACGCTGAACAGACCCAGCTTCCAGCATTCCCACAGCTCGTAACATCTCCGCCCTCGTCAAATGTTGGCGTTGCATGGCTACAATACCTCAATTTTAACTTTATCTTTCGTTTAAAAATGAAAAATAACTGTAACTAAACGTAATTCGTATTGTTTTCTAAATTTCGCACAAATGAAAATTCCCTCTCCTACACATCAAGACATTTTTATAGAGATAAATTACAAACAAATCGGTGTATAAAAGATTCCAATGCGGCCAGTACTTTTCGAGTTATTTAATTGAGTATGAAATATCCCTAGACCGTGTTGATGTGTGTATTATATTCAATATATATGTACGTGTATTTCACCTATTTTAGCATAATAATTACTAGTTTTTTATTATTAAACTATGCACCACCATGTTGTCTCTTCACCATCCTTGGTTGACTAGTAGAGAATGCCTAAGGCATTAAGTCCGCCTTTGTACCTTTGTGCATGAAGTATAAAAAAGTAGTATATACCTTAGCTTTATAAAATTAGGGTATATTTTCGGTTTGATGTATTGTCAGTCGGTATAGTGAACATCTGTTACATGCCATGGTTTAATAGCGGCACGGTGTTCTTGTACGAGGAAAGAAAATTTAAGAGTTCTTATTTACTTATTATATTTGTACAATCATAAAAGTTGAGCTGGGAAAAACAGCTGCTGTATAATTTTATTGCCGATCCTTGAAAAGAATGGTTCGCTAAAATAAGTATGTAGATAGGTACCCCGTCGCTTTATTTTTACAAGCTTTTTGCGATGTATGTATGTATGTAAATGTGTTCGGATCAAATCTTGCAACTGAATTTTAAAGCATACACTTTTAGTTTTTATGACAATGCATGGTTTTAAATTACGTCATTCTAAATCCAATATGGTGGACGGCCCAAGATGGCGGACTAGTATTTTTTTGTGCACTACAATGATATAGGTATCAAATAAAAGGGTTTTCTGAGAAGAATACGAAAAAAAGCTTGTCTCAAAAAAATATTTTTGTTTAATAATTTAATTACATTTGAGCCTGTATTGTCCCACTTCTGCGGCCTCCTACTTTCATCTACATAAATCAAATCAAATTCAAAAATCTTAAAAACTTTACCTTTTGTTTTTTGCCGCAGTTGGTTATGAATACACATACTTATATTTACTGCTACTCAACCAGCCGGGCGAGCACGGCCTCTGTGATAGGCTTGAGTCACGAATTTTATCACGGTTTTTGCTCCCAAACTGTGATAAAAATGTGTGACTTTAGTCTGTCACAGTAGGCAGTGCTCGCCCGCCTAATAAATACTATTGATTTTCACAAATAATGTGCATGCTAAGTCCTTAGATTTAATAAAACAATATCATAAATTAATATCGGTCTAACTAAAAGCCTCTACAATAATTAAGGCTTTCCAAAGAAACATTAAAACGGTCTGCTGCGCCAAACCGATCTAAACATAACTCTGTCGCAGCAGCCACATGTCCACGTTTCCGACTAACATTCCTCTCGCTAGCCGAAAACTTAACCAATTATATAATCCAAGCTCAGTTGCGCGCGGGCGCTTAGTATCGTTGGACGCGCTGTTCGATCGACGCCAAACCGGTTTGAAACACCCGACTACGGCCCGAGTGTTATATTTTATACTTTTTAAACTCATTACGATGTTATTTAAGAATGGCTAGTGATGAGTTAGTTTATACAGCTTTTAACGATTGTGATAATATGAGTAGTACGACTAGGATAAACAGTGAGTTGACAAGTAGTATGGAAGAATTAAATCAAGCGAGAGATAATCGGGAGGTATACATGACTAGTGTTGTGTTACAACAACATTCGACATCAGATGTATTAAATAATAAGAGGAACCGAAAAATAAGCCAGGATGAGATTTGGACAACAGTCAGCAGAAGAGGTAAAAGGTATGCTAGAGGGAGTGAGATAGATGATACAATCAGAATAGCAGAGGACAGAATCGAAGTATGCGTTTCATCGGCAAACGTACTTCCGAAGCAATTTAAATTGGCAAAGATCTTAAAATCTGAGAACATAATATGTGATGTCACACGAATAAAATATGTTAACCCTCACAAAGTACTGATAGTATTTAATAATTAAGATAGTTGTGATCAATTGATTAATTCGCAATATTTTAAGAAGGAGGGTTATAAATGTCAAAGAACTTTGGAAACAACTCAGTCTTATGGGGTGGTGAAATTTATTGACCTGGATTTATCAGAAGAGGAAATAGTGGAAGGATTGGAGAGTGATATCCAGATAATAGGAGTGAAAAGGCTAAAGCGCAGAAGTAGTTTAGATGCTCGATGGGAACCATCGGAGGCAGTTCGCATATGTTTCATAGGGTCGTCGTTGCCCTCATACATACATATATTTAACACAAGAGCAGAAGTTACCCCCTATAAATACCCAGTAACGCAGTGTGCGCGGTGTTGGCGATTTGGTCACATAATTAAATTTTGCCCATCCAATAAGGTGATATGTCCAAAATGCGGTAGAAATCATCTTAATTGCGATACAGTGGATTACAAATGTAATATTTGTGCTGGCAATCACATGACCTTGGCAAAGAAGTGTCCTGTATACATTAAAGAGAAAAAAAACAGAGACCTGATGGCAGAATTCAATTGTAGCTATAAGCGAGCTCTTACCATGTATGTCCCGCCAGAGCATCCTATAGTGGAACCTATATCTAGAGGAGAGTATCAATATATACTCAGAGAAGAGATACAGAAGTCCAGTAAAGGCCGCACTTTAGCTCTTTCCTCTGAAAGCAAGAATACTTACTCAGACATAGTGAAAAGCAATCAAGGTAACAAAAACACGAAGATAAAGAAGAAAAATAAAGAAGGAGGGGCACCCCACTTCCACCCTTTCTAAGTCATAGTTCGGAAGATATAGCAGAAGATAGTTCTGAAGAATCAGACAGTGACATAAAAAGTAAAAATTCAGAAGACAATTATAGAGGGAACCGTTCAAAAATCAGAAGATCGAATATTAGAGGGTTATGGAGCCAAATAAAAAAAAAATATTGGATACGGATTCATCATGGGACAATAAAACAAAAAGCTGTGCATGTATACTGTTTGAATGGATCAAATCTATTATCATGAAGTACATTTTAGAAGTTCCAATCCTTATTAACTTTAAACAATGGATCAACGAACAAACAGACCCTCAATGATCAATATCCTGCAATGGAATGCTCAAAGCCTTCGGCCTAAAGCTATTGAGTTCGAAGCATTATTAAATCAAGAAAAAGTGCACATCGCAATAATTAATGAAACTTGGTTTGATCCTGGAAGCAATTTTCGTATAAGCGGTTATAACATCTTCAGAGAAGACCGTTATAACGGATACGGTGGCGTCGCAATATTAACTCATTGGTCCCTAAGAGCGAGTCGTTGTAACAGCAATATTAATAATCCAGGTATTCAGCTATTACATGTAAAGATATCTAATTGCGAACATTTAGAAAACGTGATTACTATTTATTGTCATTCTTCAGTATACTCTAGTAAAAGAGACTGGAACAGGTCTTTTCTCTGAAGCAAAAAAGAACACTTATAGCCGGAGACTTCAATGGACACCATACAAACTGGTCATCCAAGACGGACGCAAGAGGTATGCAGCTGTTCGACGCCATATTCGAAAACAATTATATTGCTCTTAATGATGGCACTTCTACACGTGGTAAACTAGTTAATGGTGTGCTACAAAGTACCTCTCCTGATTTGACCGTAGCTACCCTGGATTTGGAAATGAAGTTTAGTTTGCAAGTTATGAACGAGAACTTAGGGAGCGGTCACCTAGTTCTAAAAGTTAACACAGAAATTAATAATTTAAACACGTACAAAATTAAAAGAAATTATAAAAAGGTAAATTGGACAAAATATATACAGATTATTAATGAAAAATTAAATGTTTTAGACATACATACTGATAACTAAATAGCGTATTACAATTTTATTGAAGCTCTAAATGCTGCAGCGGATCAAAGCATACCTAAAATAAAAATTTGTGATAACCCAATTCGGCAACAGATGTTTAAACCTAAACCATATTGGGGACAGGACTTATTAAGCATAGTTGCTGAGCGACATCTGGCCTTAGCCGAATTCAGAAAGAACCCTACGCCACAGAATTTAGACAAAATTCAGAAAAAACGAGTCATGCCCAAATATTGATTCGGAATAGTAAGTTTAACTCGTTTAGAAACTTCTGTGATAGCATAGATAACACAATGTCAGCAACGGAAGTATACAGACGAATGAAGTGGCTCAAAGGCTATAAGACAGCAAGAAGTGCCGTGGATCAAGAGCAAACGGAACACTTACTACATAGTTTAACACCAGATTACGTGAGCCCTCCTTCACCTAATTTCATTTCAGAAAATGAGCAATTGAGCAGCCCAATTTTGATCCAAGAGCTTAATAACTGTATTAAAAAGACTGATACCGCTCCCGGTGGAGATAGTATTTCCAACTCCATGATCAAGCACTTACCAGAAGTAGGAAAAATAGTTCTAGTTTCACTATATTAATAAATATACAACTTCATAACCCGAAATTATAAAATAGATTTTTAATTTTGGGTTTTGTCCCGAATCAATGGAGAGAGATCAAAATAGTACCCATACCAAAACCTGGTCGGGATGCTGGGTCTGTATCAGGTATCAGACCAATTGTTCTATTGTCATGTCTTTGTAAAGTCTTACACACAATCCTAAACCGTAGACTTGAATGGTTTCTTGGGAAAAATAACTGTTTTTCACATGAAACAACCGGATTTAGAGAACGAGTTCTTGTGCGGATAACTTGGCTAGATTAGTATCGCGCATTCAGGAAGGATTTTCGAAAGGCTTTAGTACTTTGGGATGTTTAATTGACATTGATAGCGCTTATAACAATATAAACTTAGTGGTCCTGTTAAAAACGTTGGACGGGTTGGGTGTGGGAGCGGTGTTGTGCAGTAGCACAGCTGTGAGGACCACTGGGACAGGCATTGCACAGGGCGATCCGCTGTCCCCACTATTATTTAATGCTGCCACTTCAAAGATTTGTCATAATATTGTTGATGTGTTTGTGTCGCAATATGCAGACGACTTCGTATTATATACAGCTAGGAAACATGTTTCAGACTCCGTTACCAATATTCAAAATTCGTTAAAATTATTTCAGTGTTTAATAGAAGAAGTAGGATTACAGATCTCGTTTAATAAAACAAAAATAATTTTATTCAGCAGGGGTAGAAATAGGAAAATACTTTCGGTAAATATTAACAATCATAGTATACAACAGGTAGATCATGTGAAATATCTAGGCATGTGGTTGGACAAATCTTTGAAGTGGAAAAGACATATTAACGAATTACGGGCAAAATGCTCCAGATTATTAAACATATTTAAAGTTCTAGCTGGATCCAAATGGGGTGTCCACCCGAAACATTTGCGACGTCTGTATATCTCAATGATCCGAAGTAGAATTGATTACTGTAGTTTTTATTTGGTAATTACGCTAACAGTCAATTGAATAAACTTGATGGAATCCAAAATATATGTATGAGGATTATTGGGGGCTTCATTAGGAGCACGCCAATCCATGTCATGGAGAACGAACTATGCTTACAGCCACTACCCATTCGAAGAAGATATTTGGCGGGAAGATTCTGGCTTAAATCCAGGTCTGTAAAGGATAATGTTACTATAAATATTATTGGTGAATTGTCAAACCTGTGTAAGGGTCAATACTGGAGAAATAAAAATATTCCATTATTTGACTTGGATTCGGTATTAGACATCCATAGACAAATCCAAAATTTACCTATTTATTCTAGTTCCATATTGGGTGTATTCTCGTTAAATACATGGCTATCCAGTATTGACTTATCAAAAAACATGTCTTACGACATCCCTTATGTACGCATTCCAAAGAGATCAATGAATATATTAGATTTAAGAAAAAAGTGTCTCAAATACTTAAATGATAACTACGGTTCGTTCTATCAACTTTATACAGACGGAGCTAAAAACGCACAGTATGCGGGAGCGGCTGTATTCGACCCACAATTAAATAATAAGTTTAGATTTAAAATTAAGGCTAATATTGCTGTAATGTACTGCGAGCTGATAGCGATTTCCGAAGCCCTGTCTTACGCGTTAACTCTTGATATTTAGCATATTCTGGTTTTAACTGACTCTAAGAGTGCTTTAATGCATATGTCTCGACTACCCTCGAATTCTCGAGGTTCCCCGATAGCCTTTGTTATCCTCCAAACCATTTTATAGTTGCGTATGAGTAATAAGACTATAATTCTACAGTGGATTCCATCCCATATTGGCATCATGGGCAATAAAAAAGCGGACCAGGCTGCAAAGTTAGCTTTATCAGAAGGGATCACATACACTTGTTTACCATTACACACAGATCAGATTCAGACAGTCAAAAAGATTTGTAAAGACTTGTGGCAGGAATATTTTGATGAGAGGTCACTCACCAAAGGCATATGGTACAGGACTATACAAGCAGGACCTTTTCGTTGCCCATGGTTCCAGGAGATGGAGGCCCATAGACATTATATTGTGACACTGCTGAGACTTCGGTCCGGGCACATTCCATCAAATAAATTTGCGCATTTAATGGGTAAAACGGACTCACCTAACTGCACGGAGTGTAACATGATCGAAGATGTTCACCGTGTTTTACTCGAATGTGTCCGGAATGAGGCTCAGCGGCTACAGGCACTTGAAGATACTCAGCAAAATATAGGGTTATGTAGCAGCTTCTTAGCCTTCCCTTTTTCGGAAGAGGCCGGGAAGTTGTATGCATTATACATGTGCCATTTACGGAGCAGAAACACCACCCAACTATAGCTGGGCTCTGCTTCCACTCCATAGTTTAATATAGATCAGATATTAGAGAGTTAAGATGTAACTAGCCATAAAGTTATATTTATAATTAGAATTACGGGGCGACATCGTCATTGTTGTCCGAGTCCCCTTAAATAAAGATAAAAAAAAAAAACCGAGCTGCAGAACAAATGCAGTAGCGTGTTGCTGCTTACAAATGGGGTAAGTTATTTGTGTTTTCAACCGACGTCAAAAAAGGGAGCAGGTTTCTCAATTCGGCCGCATTTATATATTTTTCTTTTGTGTGTTCGCGGATAATTTCGTCGTTTATAAACCGATTTTGATCATTTTTTTGTTAGAAAGGAGATACCCCAAGGGTGGTACCATGTTTAGGAAACCAGGAATCCCATCTGATGATGGATTCTAGAGAAATCGAGGGCACTCCTCAAATATAATAGGCATACATGTAGTGATTTTGGATTTTCATCAATAACGCAATCATGTGCACTCGGAAAGTATAATTTGGTGAAGTGGAACTGATGTAGAAGACCACAATGGCCACTGGAACTCGGAAATAAAACAATATATCCTATTCTTTTCAAGTTTGGGCTTATTGGAATCGTGTTAAGATGTACTTTGGCTGTAAATGGGTTTCATGTTAATTGGAGGTACCTACCAAAACTAAAAAGAGGAAAATATTTTTTTTTAAATCAAACCGACTTCCAAAACAAAACACTACAAAGCTAAAAATAACTTTCTTTTCCGAAGTCGGTGCCGAATAAAGGAAAACAAAGGGTACAAAAGACACCAACTTCGGAAATGAAAGTTATTTTTCGGTTTGTAGTATTTTGTTTTGGAAGTCGGTTTGTTTTTTCTTTAAAATATAATACTGAAAAGTTAGAAGTTAAAATAAGCCTTAGCTCGATTTCGGGAAAACTAGACATTCTTTATTGCAAAAAAAGAACGTTTTGCTGTTGTGCCGAGCTACAGTGTTGAAGATCGAATACTGAAAATATCCTAATGCATTCTATATTCTCGCAATCGTACTGATAGTTTAGGCCAAAAGCTAATTCCATTAGCACACACTAATGCAAAATAAATGCGGTATGAGTCAATATCTCTCTCAAACTAGGTCACTGTCGCAGTATTTTTATACAGCCTACGTGAATCACAACCCCTCATGCCTCTCATAAAGGTACATAGTCCACAGAGTAGTATATAAATGGAGAGATCATTTGTGCGCAGGTTGTTACAATACTGTCTGAAAGACAGACACGCATCATCATCCTTTTAATGCTAGGACACAGGCCTCATCTCTGTGCGACGGAATGGGCCGTAATCCACCACGTGGGCCCAGTGCGGGTTGGGCGATGTCACATGTCTTCTTTTTTTGGTTCTAGGACATGCCGGTTTCCTCACGATATTTTCTGGCACCGTTTTAAGAGCAGTGGTGATGAAATAATTAACACAAAATAAAGTGCCTGTCTGGGTTCGGACCCACGGCCTACAACTTGTAAGTTGCGGCCGTTACCACTGTTCACGAACATGTACAAGTCTGCAATACGAGGAATGGCTTTAAACTCTTATGAAAACAAAAAATATAGAAGAACTAAAAAGGGTAAGGGCAATACTACCTTTCGGATGAATCTGTTTCTTTAAACTCCTGTTAAGTCAGACAGTACCTTTAGAAGAGTCTAAGAATTTAGAATTTAAAACAATACGGGCTCATCTATATATAAGTTTGCTTGTCAATTAGTGTCCATGTAGCTAAGTGGTCTATGGTCAGCCCCGCACGTGTACATGTCACCACAGCACATTCATGCTAATTGACCGCATACTCTATTCACTGCGACACTTATAATGATATTTAAATATGGACTTAATTTAACTGATAAATCTGAAATTTATAGACTATAACAAAAAAGACAGTAGCTATAGTCAGAATTTTAATTCGATTCCAGATTTGACATTAGCTACTGTCATTTTGTGAAATAATGATACCACATATAATAGTGTAGTGATGAACACAAAAATCGATAAACAATCAGTGTGTGTGCCATCAGTGTGCCAATACTTACTTACCACTCCCGAAAATTGGAAACGGCACCAAAAATGAGCTGGAAAAAAGCTGCCATTCAAGATTGGCTTTTTAATAAAAATATTCATTACGAACCAGATATGGCTAAAGCTACGCTTTTAGAACTGATTCCACATAACGAGTCTTTTAATAAGTACGCTGTAGACGAAATGGCAGCACAACATGGGATCACGGTTTTAAGACTGCCCCCTTACCATTGCGAGCTAAACCCTATCGAATTGATATGGGCGCAGGTAAAGGGGCATGTAGCTCAAAATAATAAAACTTTCAAATTGACAGACGTGAGAAATTTATTTCAGGAAGGCATTCAAAAAATTACGGCTACCGAATGGTCTAAATGCGTATCCCATGTTGTCAAAGAAGAGGAAAACATGAGTAGGCTAGATATGTTAATTGACAATATCACAGACACATTTATAATAAATGTTACAGAAAGTGACAGCGATAGCGATGACGGCGACAATATATAAAATAAATTATTACCATAATACATCTATCTGTTTTATTTGTCATGTTCCTTCATGATCACATTTTTTTATTTATTTCACACACAATTATAAAAGAAAAGTCTCAGATCGTTAATTAATCGTCAAAACTAAATTATCGGTTCAGAAATATTTAATTTCCTGATATACTTAGTTTACGAGAGTAAAATTATAAACGAGAAGAATCGATCCGGAAATATTCCATTTCCATATCGAATAATTTTGCAACGTCACTATTTAGTACTTGTCATAACGTTGCAACACTGAAATTGTCAAATCTGGAATCGAATTAAAATTCCGAGTATAGCTTCCTTTGAAAAATAATATAAAATAAAATAAAAAAGCCTTTTAATTCATGAATAGCAAAGTTAATAAAAAATAATAATTGAAAATATTACAGGTCGTATAGATTGGTCTTGGAACAATATAAAAATCAAAATAAATGATAGTTAAAATTGTTGTACAACAATTATAAACAAAATTGATTAATTTCATACATTAATTATTTTCATTATATGAGTCTATTATTTAATTATTAAAATAACATTGTTAAATAAATTTAAATAATAAATAAAATTGATTAATTGCATAATTTAAAAAGTAAAATAACAAACGATTGTATAATTAATTAAACTATTGGCAAAACCTATCATGATTAGCATGCAAGAACCTCTCACATGGTGAGAGTGAAGACCTCCTCCAGGGATGACCAGCGGTCACGGTCGGTTCTAGTCCTGCCTCTCTACTTGCTTGTTGTAACGTGTTTAACATCATCTCCAGCTCCGAACACTTTTCTGATAGCAGGATAATGTCGTCGGCGAACCTCAGGTGACTTATGTACTTCCCTTTGACGCATATGCCCACTGTTTTCCAATTTAATTTGCCAATGATTGATTCTAGAACCGCTATAAAGATTCGAGGTGATAAAGGATCGCCTTGTCGTACTCCTCTTTTGATGGGGATAGGAGGTCCCGTGGTCTCTAGTTTCACTCTACTTGTGGTGTTCTCGTAGAGGTTTTTTAGGACCTGTATGTATTTATTTTCCACCTTTTGTGATCGTAAAGCTTTCCAAATATAGGGATGTCGTATCGAATCAAAATCTTTTTGATAGTCTATAAACACTATGTAAAGGGGGCGTTGGAATTCTAGATACTTCTCAATCAGCATCTCCAGAGTATGGATGTGGTCCACTGTGGAATATCCTCTTCGAAACCCTGCTTGTTCGATTGGTTGGCTTTTTTCTAGAGTAGTACCAATTCGCCTCTCCAAAGTTGTTGAGAATAACTTATAAAGTGATGGAAGGAGACTAATAGGTCGGTAATTGCCTATACTTTTTGGGTCACCTTTTTTAAACAACAGTATGATGTCAGAGTTTGACCATTGTGAAGGTGTTGTGGATGAACTTAGGATCAAATTGAATAAATGTGTCAGTGGGGGTGAGCGCAAGCAAATTTTATAGCCTCGTTTGTAACTTTGTCTGGCCCTGAACTCTTCTCTGCTTTTAAGTTTTTTATTCCCATGAAAATTTCAAGTTCATCCACCGGTTGTATCTCCTCGTCGTCGCTATTATTTCCTGGCTCAGTTTGAACAATATCCTGTTGTATGGGAGCACTATACAAGTGTTTGTAGAAGTTGGTAACTATGTGTAGGATATCTTTTAGTTCGTGTGTTGTTTTTTGAAGTCCTTGTAATCCTGCTATCCAAGCGTTATGGGTTCGCAGTTCTTTATAAGCTTTTTTAAGGCTTCCTGTAGAATTTAGATGTCTTTCTATGGTAATTTTACGATGTTTTGCGTAGTGTCTTCGAACATACTTGCTTACGAGTTTGTAGAGTGCTTTCAATTCGTTTTTCATAGATCGCGTCTTGGATTTTATTTTTTGTAGCTCGCTTCTTCGATGAATTAGTTTTGTAGTATGAGGTGATATTACGCAGCTTCTTATTTTGTCTCGATTTGGGATGACAGCCTTCCTCAAACTAGTGTCTAGAACTTGAATTATTTGGTCGTAGCATTCTTGTACTGAATTGGTTTCAAGGCAGTTCATGAGGTTCTCTTTGTTTTCGTTGATTGATTGTTTATATCTTGAAACCTCTTCTTCGTGTTTCAATAAACTTCTTAAGTTGTTGGCAAAGTTGATTCTGGATACCTTGGTTTTTTGTAGGAAAAATGTTGCTCTAATGAGTCTGTGGTCCGTAGGAAAATTCAGGTTGATGACTTGTATATTTTGTACGTTTTTTGGGAAATTTGACATAATGTAGTCCAGTTCGTTTTTAGTGACACCGTCAGGGGATCTCCAGGTCTGTCTTTGTTTATTTTTCTTTTTGTAAAAAGTATTTATTATTGAAAATTTGTTTTCGTGTGCGAATTCTATTAAAAAATGAAAAATAATACCAGCATATAAATGTCTCAGGCCCGCTGCGGCAGTGGGCAGGGGCTGGGTGGCATGGCCTTTTCTCACGCAAGCGTGGTGATTAATAGTAGTCCTTCACACAGAAGCACTTGTTTCCTTTGATGTTAGTTAAAATTTTCTCATCTATGTACAAGGATTGTACTTTGATTAAATATAGTCGCTCCATGTACTGTCTACCCCATGTCACACAAACACGTCGCCGTCGGTCCCTTGATCCCACGTGAGTCGACCGCTACTGACTCGACGCCAGGTATCAATAATTCAGAACATAATCTGGCCGCCACGCACAATATTATTAACCGACTTCCCAAAAAGGAGGAGGTTCTATGTTCGACTTTATGTTTGTTTTTTTTGTATGTTCACCGATATCTCCGTCAATTGTGGACTGATTTTAAAAATTCTTTTTTTGTTTAAAAAAGTATGTTCCGAAATTGGTCCCATTTTAATTTGGTGAAGATCTGATGAAGAACTTCGGAGATGTACAACAGAACTTTTCAATAAATAACGGCAAATCTCTCGGGATTGCTGCAATCGCATGTCTGTTTGTTGTTTATAATATTTCATAAAATAACATCACGCCAGCTCGCTCTTAAGGGGTAAGCAGATCTCTCATTTCACCGGTTATGTTCAAGTTGCATGGAATCTATTCTGGCGAAATAGTTCCCTTACTAACTTGCCTATTAGGTACGTACAACTAAAAAGTGAAAAAAAAAAAAATAAAAAAAAAAAGTTTAAACAGCTTGGAATAAAAGAGACACGGACTTTGTTATTCTTGTTTTCACCAACTGGGACTCTGCATTTGTTATAATAAATTTTTCAGGAGTGTTTTTCCTTTAGAATGTATGCTGCCAGTGTTTCGTCAAAATTCTCTCTCCCTGGATATCTTTATGTCAGTGTTATTTCCCAGAAGGAAAAGAATACTCAACATTTCGCAGTTGATTTTATTTATTCTCTGCTTTCGTCAACACGATTTACGAGAAAATCCTACTAATTATTATAAATGTGAAATTTTCATGTTTGTGTTTCAATCACGCAAAAACGGCTGAAAATCGGTGTGATGATTCCTTGGGATAATAAACTCTTTTCGCAGGCGAAGCTGCGTCCTAAAAAATTACTTTTCAGGAGTATTTTTCCTGAATTGTGTAATTTTGTGTAATTCAGGAAAAATACTCCTGAAAAGTAATTTTCATTACATAATAATATGTATACAGTACATATTATTATGTAATTCACCCTTAGGTTAAGACATCGTGAGTGGGCAGGTCGGTGGGTACAATCGTGAAGATGAAATCACACAAATTATTCGATTCACTGGCTTTATTCAAATAGTCACAACTCTGTTACAATCTTGCTTACTAATATTACGGATCGATACTGATTCTACGACGTCTTTGCTCTAAGGCGGTCAGTACACAACTGCCCTATTCTGCTGCCCCACCAAGCAAGTGGTTGGAAAAGCGCGCCAATGCGTAGTTGTCTTGATTTGCCGCCAGAGCGTGCTTGTGATTTGTTTTGACGTCCGTACTATTGACTATTACGGCATATATATATTATATATATATATGGTACTACTCTGTATTGCCAGCTTTTCATAAAAAAATCTCTCTTTTGAAAATTATACACACTTCTCATTGTTATTCCCCAAGAGCAAAAATATTTTCAACATTTTGCAGTTGATTTTATTTTGTCTCTGCTTTTGTCGACACGATCTACGACAGAAGCTCGTTCTGAAAATACTCGTATAATTGAGGTTTAGGCATTATTGGAAAGTCGGTTGTATTTTATTGGAAAGAAATATTTTTTATTTTTAACTCTTTAGTTGTGGTAAAAGCCCAAAGTGATGGCAAAATAGATTACCCGAATAAACAACTTGAACATAACCGGTGCAATGAGACTGCTCCAAGTTGAACTGTACACATCTGCGTACCCCTTTAGAGCGTACTAGCGTGATGTTATGTTTTAAAATGGTATAAACAATAAACATATATGCGATTACAGCAATCCTGAGAGATTTGCCGTGATTTATTGAAGATTTCTGTTGTATATATTCGAAAATCTTCATCAGATTTTCCCCAAATTTAATAAAACCAATTCAGGAAATACTCTTTCAAACAAAAAAAGGATTTTTCCAAATCGGTGCACTGAAATCGGTGAACATACACAAAAAGAAACCTCCTCCATTTCTGTAAAGTCGGTAAGTAAAATAAGCATTGCCATTCACCGTGGCAATCGTTTCGTCACTTGTGCCGTTGACAACGACGCGGACATTTTTTTTGATGCCGAATAAGATCTTTGCCTCCTCCCTATTGTTCCCGTTTGCAATAATTATTTAGCTTACTCCATCGTCAACTTTGTCTCTGTCACCTCTGACCTAGACTAGAGTCAAGACAATGCCATTTCAAATAAAACAAATACTATATAATTTATAGTCTCTGTCTGTAAATAAATATATAGGTACTTTCTAAGTTGGGCCAATCATAAACCACTACACCACCACCAACACATCCACTTGGCAGACTCCATTGCAACTACAAAAGCAATATAACACTAACATATTCTACTGAACGTTTAAATTCAGCCTTATGGCAAAGGCATTCATCTGAGGCGATATAATCTAATCTGCATGTAAGATTAGACATGGCAATTTCCTGACACTGTTCATGTGAGTGGTATCTGATGTTCTCTAGTAAACTAGAAAGGGGTAGATATATATGTATGAAGACGAGCATTCAGAAGGATACCGATTATATTTTTCTCTTATTTTGTTTTGTTATTGAGATTCTGATATCCCGTCAGTGTTTTTGACTGTTATTATTGCCGTACGGGTAGTCAGAAACCCAAAATTCTGACTACTAATCTTACCAGTAACTGGGTTGTAGTAGTCAGATAAGCAGTGTTATGTAAAATACTGGTATTGAACTGCATACGGTCAGACTGGAAGCCGATCCTAAACTAGTAGAACTATAAAGGTTTATCCACACATATCAGGGCCATGCCCAGGACGTGGACGGGCCGTGCCCTGTCAGGGGCTCAAAAAAATATCGGTGTACATTTTAATTGACCCCTTTCCTACGCGTCCAAGCACGGGCCGTGCACGGGCCAGTAACAGATCTTCAATGCCTGGGCCCGGCCCTGCCACGTCCTGGGCACTGCCCTGATATGTATGGATAGACCTTAAGGCTATGCAGAAAAATGTTGTCCTTCTCCGGGAATTTTCTTGTAAATACATGCAGATACACCAACACCTGACTAAACAATCAACTAAGGGATATTTGCACCAAAAGATTATTTAAGGGCCGATTTCTTAAGTGAGTATTTGAGGTTAAGAATGAGTTGAGTAATTTTCAAACTGTACTTTACCCTGAAAACCGGTCAAAATTTGGCAATGAAAAAGGGTTTGACACGTTCTTAACTCAAATATTCAATTCTGAAATCGGTCCTTTGAGTTAGTTGCAAATACGAGGTTGAATAGGCCCGAATAAACTACTAACTCAGAACTAGAAAGACAACCCAAGGTGGCGCAAGCGAGGGTGCAAGTTGAAAGCCTCCACGCGGCGCACCCTGGGCAATGTCAGCTCCAGTTGGGACGTTGGGTGGACAGTTGGGGCGGGCGGCAAAATTTCAACACACGAGGAAAGGTCACGGTTCCAAACACAGATCATCATCCATGATGGTCTGTGAAGGGAACCGGGCTAGAGGCGGGACGGCTAGTCCGTCGCTGCGGTGGCCATCTAACGCCTACTCCCCTCTCTGCTGACAGAGGGTTGGTCGAGTGGACGTGGAGTAGAGATGGAACCCAATCCCAAGGTCTCGCGTGCTGTGGGGATGAATGGCCGGAGGGTTTGTATCCGGTCCCTAGCGCAGGGAAAGGGACCTTACCCTTAAAAAGGAACCAAAATGGAACAAGGACTATTGGCAAATAATCCTCAGGCGGGTACCCTTGCACAATGCAAGGGCCACCCCCCTTTAAAAACTACTGAGATTTTCTATAGTGGCCACCTTGCAAGGGCCAGCCCCCTTTAAAAACTACTGAGATTTTCTAAAGTGGCCACCTTCTCCCACCTTGCAAGGGCCACCCCCCTTTAAAAACTACTGAGATTTTCTATAGTGGCCACCTTCTCCCACCTTGCAAGGGCCACCCCCTTTAAAAACTACTGAGATTTTCTATAGTGGCCACCTTCTCCCACCTTGCAAGGGCCACCCCCCTTTAAAAACTACTGAGATTTTCTATAGTGGCCACCTTCTCCCACCTTTCGGTATATAAGACGGCACACTATACCAGGCAACCCCTTACGAGGCGTCTGGGACCATCTGCGGTAGGTCACGCCTCCAGAGTACTCGCCCCTGGTTCTCAAGAGAAAATGTGAGTCGCATCGTGATTACTCACTACCATTTATCCAGAATGGTACCGGAGCTGTAAAGCCGCTCACAACACGCACCCCAGCACGCCAGCACTAACGCAAGCACCGGCACCAGCGCACCTTGTTGGTGCTAGCGGATTCAATCCCCGCTAGTCACGCCAGAGAAGCTGGCTACCATTTCTCCAGAATGGTCCCGGAGCTGTCAAGCACGCTCACCTCTCGAATACGAATCAACGCATCTACCCAATGCCTACAACTGGGTTGCCGGAAGACTAATCCAACGGGTAGTGCTCTACATTCTATCCAGGAAAGTGCCGGAGATGCAGCTCGCTCACAGGAGCTCACTTGCTAGGTCCACCCGTTCCTTTTTTACCTTTTGAAGTACGGAACCCTAAAAACGACTAAATGTATTTTTCAAAATAAAATTATTTGCATTTTTGAACTACTAATCTATCCCTGTATGGTGGCCGTTTTGCAATTTTCTTTCTTCTTATGGTATTTATTTCCGCCCAAAGATGCGTTAAAATTAGTGTCGAAATATGAAACTTTCGACGCTCATAACATTTTTTATTTTTTTGTTTCTTTTTTATTTTGAACGTACATCGTCAAACAGTGGAGTAATCGACAGACTACGTTTGTATGGAAGATTAAGCGACTAGTGTAACCTTAATTCTTTTTGTTAAAATTAAAAGTATACTTTGCCCAGTTAATTGTCAGAAACCACCATCAGAATTGATCAGAATAGTGATCCTAAAAATACGGATCACGAAATGCTAGCAGGTACTGAAACGAAAACCTGCGACGATGTACACAAGTAGATGGTAATTATTGATTGAAGAATATTTCGAGATCAGAATCAAATATCGAAGCACACAATAGGTACAAGACGACACCTCGTAGCTACAAAAGTACTAGGCACACATAGCCCGCCAAGCAACTCATAGCACGTGATAGCACTGTTGGCTCGTATATATCAGCAAAACGGTTCTTCCTTTGAAATATTATTTTGGCAATAAAATTGATATTCTTATGGAATAGGCACAAGATGACTTATGTGAATTGTTTAATTGGTTCCAGTGTAATCTACTCACAGTCAATACCAATAAAACAAAGTACATAATATTTGCAGCCAAAAATAAAAAAATACAAACACAACACACTCTTAACATAAATGGTAAAATAATAGAAAAATCTAAAGCGGAAAAATACCTTGGACTTATACTGGACAGCGACTTGTCGTGGAAAGAACATATCGAGAAAATAAAAAATAAGCTCTCTGCTTTAACAGGCGCACTGCGCAGCATTGTTCTTTGTCTTCCACCGCAGGTTTGCTATATGATTTATAACTCTATGGTGAAATCTCATTTGGATTACCTAATTGAGGTTTATGCTGCCGTCCGTTTACTTAAAGGCCGTTAAATGAATAAACCTGATTTTGAGCTATGGTTTAAAAGGTGGGAAATAATGTCCCTAGAAATTGATTAGACATACAGCTATGTTTAATATACCAAAATACTTGATAACTGTTAAGCTTTCATTCTATGGGTTTTAATGATTTCTAATTGAAATAATATTGTTTTAAATTAAAGTTTTGTGTTTTTGTCATGTTTATCTATTCCACTAAGGGACCTCTTACAATACTAAAAAACGGCTGGCTGCAATACAGCCGTGTTATAGTATTGTAATGGAATTGTAACCGCTATAGTTTTACTTTGAGTCACAGTTTAATGTAATTTCAAAGCTAAATAACAGTTAAATGCCTTAACCTTCTTTTTGAATAGTAAATAAATTGAAACTCAATCTACTGCACTTGTGAAAACAGTGAGCGTTATTAGACTTTAACTGTCTATGTTATTGTTTAGATATACTAATATTATACAGATTTATTAACTAAAATACAGTTTCTGAATAATCTGTGCACAATAACTGTCTTTTAGTTTAGTAATTACTGGCTAACCCGTTTTGCTTTAAAGTCAAATGGACAACTATGTGTTAGATTCCGTGCTAGACTATTTTGCTTTTTATGTGTATGCGTGTCATTTAGGTTTTAAAATAAAACATTTTTTTTTCTTCTAAATGTGTGTAATCTAAAATGGAAATTAAAATAATTATTAAATTTAATAAGTGCTCTCAAGCCTTTGTGGTAAGTACATAAAAACAGAAATCAACTCTAAAACAATAACTAATATAAAAATTATAAATAAATTACTTAATCAAGCGGCATTATATGATGGCGCCTGTGACAATTAACAAAATAAACAACATGTAAATAGTGTGCGCATAATATGCCGTAGTTAGAGACGCCACTGACAATAGTGACGCACCAATGCAGCTGCTATCATTATGGCAGAATCTGTACTACTTATACTATATTAGACCCGTTACTCGGACTGGCAAACTGACAATGTATGACTACGTTTGTTAGCTTGGGTCTTACCTGTAAAAATAAATGTATGTATAAATAAATATATTTTATAATAAAGCTGAAGAGTTTGTTTGTTTATTTGAACGCGCTAATCTCTGGAACTACAAGTCGGATTTAAAAAAATATTTTTGTATATGATAGCCACATTGGGAAAAGGCTAGGCAGATTGATAAGCTGTCACAAGCACCATCATACTTCAGAGCCGCTAGACTTGCAAACCAATTAAAAATGTTTTAAAAATAAACATAGATAGTTCGGTACGTAAACTATTTTTTGTACTTATTTTATATTTTTGTTAGAATTGGATTAACTTATTCACTAAAGCAATCACTTAATATTGTTATGTTTACCTGTTTGTAAACCATGGACGTAAATATTATATACCTAATTAACTACTTCGGAACCAAATCAACATTATAATTTTCCTTGTACCTACTATAAATCAAATAATTTATTAAAAAAGGGTTTGGCATTTAACAGTTTTCAAGATCCAATATTACAAATTAGATCCGTTTCCTTTAGCTGTGCTCACGCGTTCCACACATTTGGGCGGGTTCTCTACTTGAAATCGAATGACGTGAGATAGAATAACACTTGCTCGAAAACGTTTATTCGATAGTACTTGAGATCGATAATTTATGAGCGCGACCGTTCGATACGAGGAACCAAAATCTCGAATAACTAGAAGCTCAAATCATCGGCAGCGCAAAGGCCCATAATCTTGAAAAAATATTTCTTGACCAACCATTAAATCGATTTACAGAATATTTTTTAACTGACTTCCCAAAAAGAAGGAGGAAAAATTACTTACAATCAAACATAGAAATGTTCGACTGTATGTATATTTTTTAATGTATTTTCACCAATTTTTCCGTCAATTGTGGACCGATTTTGTTAATTAGTTTTGTGTTTAAAGGGTATACTCCCGATGTTGTTTCATTGTCACCAAGTCAGAATCTGATGATGGTATCCCATAGAAATCGAGGGAACTCCATAAATATTAAAGGCATGCAAATAGCGATTTTTGTATTTTCATCAACAATGCAATCTGTAAATAAACACTGTAATATATATTTTTACAATTTTGTACATATTTTTATGAGACTCATACAAATTGCACACTTTATTATATTTCTGTTTATGACATATATATAAATTGCAAGCCTCACAGTTAACTGGAACTATTTGTTTTTCATCATGAGCTGCATCTTTGAACTTCGCACCCCTTATTACCAAGTTTAGCAAAAGATATACTTATTCATGCTCTTTACATGCTTCCTGTAAAATTCATAAGACACCTTCTGCGATGGCTATTTCTTACAAAAGTCTTTATGCATCATAGTGACCGATACATCGCATGATAATAATATATATCACTTTAGTGGAGCATGTTCACGGTGATAGTGAGGCTCTAGAGGTTGGAATAATTCCACGTGCTTTGTAAGTAGCCTGCGATCCTTAGGAGCTGTCTTAATGTGCAATTTGAATTCCCGCCTGTCAACTGGAGCTTTGTTCAGAGAATTGCACAATACGGTGTCGTTATTTTTGTGAAAACCTAATGTTGTTAAAAAAAATTACTTTGCAGACTTCATCACTTTTTCCATTTAGATTTTTTTATGTGCATTCTTGGTGCTCTTTTTTGAGGGTTCGGATGTAATTTTACGTTTTGGTATTGTTACGGAAGTGCTCAGTTGTACTAATATTCTTTATGTCCAAGATAAATCTGTTTATTTTTTGTTTTTAGATGTAGTTTCTCGTGTATCCGTAGTAAACCAGTTGAACATTTTTTCGGCACACGCAAATACATAGACGTATTTTAGCGATGCAATGTCACTTAACCGTTTTTTGTATTGTATTTGTTGACATATTATTTGAAACAATCACAACTATATAACGGTCACTGTCTTTTAGATTTGTATATGCTCCAAAATCACGCTGGCTTACCAATGGCTATCCAGTTAAGTATGAATAACGGTTTTGTAGAGGGTAATTGAAGAAAACTGTCTTTTAGATATCGTAAATGCCATTGCGCCTGGTATTACTATAAATCATTAAAATGCTTATAAAATGACGTAACGGTTTAATACTGTTGTAGTTTCATTTAACCATTTTCTAAGATTGCATAGTAGATTAATATAAATTTTAATTTAGACGGCTACAAGCATGTAGTCGTATTATAGTGTTAGAAAGTGACATAACCGTATTTAAGTGTTGAACGATCTCAAAAATGATGTAGTTAGCCGTGTGGGTAGTCTCCAGATATTTAGCGTAAAATGAAGTTAGATTAATATGACCGAGACTGATTGATAGACAAAAAGTTGCTCTTTTACGTAGTACATATAACTCAAATTTGACAAAATGTCACTTAGCGGCCTTTTAGTAAACGGACAGCAGTATGGGTGTACTTAAAAAACTAACCTACAAATCTTGCAAAGAGCTCAAAATAAAATTATTAAAGTTCTTTTTAAATACAATTTTCGAACACCAACGCTAAAACTTTACAATGACACAAAGCTCATGAATATTGCACAGATATATAGGTATTATACTTGTATACTTGTACATAAAATTTTAAATAAAAACATACACACCCAACTAACTCTTACAAAAAAACTTTTTGCAAAAAAATACTACCGACTTCCAAATACAAAACTACAAAGTGAAAAATAACTTAATTTTTTGAAGTCGGTGTCTTTCGTAGGTACCATTTTTTTGCGTTATGGACACCGACTTCAAAAAATTAAGTTATTTTTCACTTTGTAGTTTTGTATTTGGAAGTCGGTAGTATTTTTTTGCAAAAAGTTTTTTATTTTTCACTTTTTAGTTGTACGTACCTAATAGGCAAGTTAGTAAGGGAACTATTTCGCCAGAATAGATTTCATGAATCTTGAACATAACCGGTGAAAGGAGAGATCTGCTTACCCCTTAAGAGCGAACTGGCGTGATGTTATGTTATGAAATGTTATAAACAACAAACAGACATGCGATTGCAGCAATCTCGAGAGATTTGCCGTTATTTATTGAAGAGTTCTGTTGTATATCTCCGAAGTTCTTCATCAGATCTTCACCAAATTAAAATGGGACCAATTTCGGAACATACTTTTTCAAACAAAAAAAGAATTTTCAAAATCGGTCCACAATTGACGGAGTAATCGGTGAACATACACAAAAAAAAAAAAAAAAAAAAACAAACATGAAGTCGAACATAGAACCTCCTCCTTTTTGGAAAGTCGGTTAAAAACAATCACAAACGGAAAACAGATACAGAACTAGACAAGCAAATGACATAACGTTGCGGGCGCCTAGAACAAACTACGGCAGGAGTACGATTTTGTATGAAGGAGCACAGCTTTACAACAAATTGCCTCGGAATGTAAAGGATCAAAACACCATCTACACTTTCAAAAAATATCTAAAGAGACACATTTTAGCGGATTTAAAAATTTAATCTATCTTCGGGTACTGTAATAATCTTCTATTGTGTAACCGTCGCGTCGCCTAATGTATTCTAATTTGAAATAAGTTTTTGCTCATATAAGTGAATGTAATTCTTTTTGAGAAATAAAGTTCTTAAACCACAAATATGCATCGATGCTCCTACGAGCCCCATTACAGGCGAATATTTCTAATGTAACCTAGATATTTGAGCACACCGGACACAAAATATCCAAGATGGCGGTCAAACAGTATAAAGTTCTTGGTTCATTATCGGAGGGTTCCGGCGACTGATCCCGCAATTAACTGATCCCGCGGGATGAGTTTCCGGATACTTTTATTTTAATATTTTTCTTCCTGCGACTAGTCCCACCCATAAATGAATAAAAATAATCTATTGTTCAAGCCAAAAACAGTACAGTCATACGAAAAAATGTATAATGTAATAATTAAAGGAAAACTATTTGATTCAAAAATACCATTTATTTAAAATATTCTTTCATTTCTTCATTTGTAAATACTATTATGCGCATTTTTCCCTCTATAGTCAGCAAACGTATAGCAACGTCGGCAGCTTTGTGAAAAGTAACTTTTTTTGCCCCATAAGAATTGTTTCTTTTCTTGTAGCAAAAATTCAGCACTGTGTCTACTAAAGATCTAATATAACATTGTCCAAAGTAAAACTTGACCGACTTAAAGTTTGACAGTAATTGGTCGAGCCAGTCACCAAGCAATGCAAAATCCCATTTTAAAACAAAAGGGCTGCATATGCTTCTTGAGATCGACAGCAAAACGAACTAGAGTTAAAGTTCTCTCTCTAACTTACCTTCACGGTTGAATTAAGTGTTACTATGCGAATATAATACATTCATGATGTAAATAAATCATAAGTAAATAGTAGTAATAGTTTATAAGTAAATTATATTTATATAAAAAAAATATATTTGTTAATCAAAGAGTTTTGAAAATTTTTTCGTTTGACTGTACTGTTTATGGGTGGGACGAGTCGCCGGAAGAAAAATATTAAAATAAATGTATACGGCAACTCGTCCCGTGGGATCAGTTGCCGCTACTTTTTTTTTTTTTTCTTATTTAAGTTAACCTTTTCACAAAGCTGCCGACGTTGCAGTACCAAAAAAGGACCAAAGATTGGTGCTTGCTGACTATAGAGGGAAAAAAGCACATAATAGTATTTGCAAATGAAGAAATGAAAGAATATTTTAAATAAATGGTATTTTTGAATCAAATAGTTTTTCCTTTAATTATTACATTATACATTTTTTCGTTTGACTGTACTGTTTTTGGCTTGAACAATAGATTATTTTTATTCATTTATGGGTGGGACGAGTCGCCGGAAGAAAAATATTAAAATAAATGTATCCGGCAACTCGTCCCGTGGGATTAGTTAATTGCGGGATCAGTCGCCGGAACCCTCCATTATCGGTGGCACATTTTCAAGGAGAATCTGATGTTACTGTTGAGTTAGTTTCAAAGCAGTGATTTTTACATTAGATTGTGTTTATTTTTTACTTAAAAACGGCTGTTTGGTAGAGAAATTAACAAATCATTAGAAAATTAAATATAGATGCCTAAAATCACCGATTACCCCCGATAACATCAACAAAAACAAAATAAAGGGGTCGAATAGCCTTAATTGAGAGGTATCGCGTAATCCATCATGTTAGCAGATGATCGATGGCTTACGTATTTAGCAACAAGGCCTAATAACTGGCATATTTCGTGACTAGAAATACTCGTAATCAGTTTAGTTACATCTTGATACAATAGTTTCTCAGCCTGCTCGTTAAACTTCAAGAATTATTAGCCGATTCCAGCAAGATTTACTACAGTTGAAAACAATGCGTTGAAAATCACATACAATAGATAATTTAGTACTGAACCGGAATTTTAGAGGGCAGAGCGATATTATCAAGATTAGATGAAGAGTTTGTGTAGTGTGTAACGAAGGAATGAAGACGAAACTAGAGTAACAACCGGTCTTTTATTTCTTAGTTCTCAACAAGTTATGACACTGTAGTAAACCTTAGCAGTATCTCCTTATTTTCTCTGTTCTACCAGGCGCTCATAAATGGCCAGGCCATACTGTGTAAGTTTTTATTACAGCACCCATTGGATTGTAAATTGCATCACAAAAACACAACACATTTCATTGGCTGGCACTGATCGCTCGGCGATTTGTCAATGGCGACAAATATACGTGAAAATATGGCTCACTGAAGAGCGTTTTTCATTGTTCCTAGCTGTTTACATATTCAAAATGGAAAAATCAATACAACAACACAAACACGAGGCCGTGACAAACAAAGTTCTTGAAATATTCTTTTTACCATTGTGTACCTACATACAACCCTATATTATACATACTTAGTTTAGTACTTGAGTAGATGTCTAGATAGCTATTGCGTTATAGGATGGCAATAACGATCATCGATCTACCTAATCGACATTCTTAATTTAAAAATGTGAATGAACTCAGCCGCCCTAAATCGCTACTAATGTTGTACTATATATCTTTACAAAAGAGAAATAATGCATAGTTCTTTTTATTGTTCGGATTCCTACAATATCTCTATATTAAAGAAAGGATAATGACAACTATCGCCATACTAAAACGAAACTTCCATTTATTAGACATGTTATCCTCACAGATCATTATGACACGTGACAAAGTGTGCATAGGTACGTCAAGATGCAATCAAATTAAAATGCAATCAATCGGTTTTTCAAGACAAAAGACCAAGCAAATGATGTACAGTCAAAAAGCAAAAAAAAACATACAAAAGTGAGTTTGTTATTTTTTATATCCTTCGATCCCAACGTCATAATGTGATGATATAAAGATGATATATTGCGAAACTGCTGTGCTTCTGCTTTTTGCGCAACAATTAATAATACTTATATACCTAATTTCGTTCTCAGACAAGACTCGAAGTCCACCTCGCTCTCAAGTCCAAAGGTCTCGAGAAAGTACTTCACAAACTGGCGCCAGGCATGTGATAAGACGAAAGACAAGACCAAGGAACTGTTGAAGCGTTGGAGGACGTTGCCAGAGTCTGAAGGGGCAGAGTCTCCGATGCAGGCTGCAGGGCATAGCGACGAGGACAAGCATCGAGGGTGGAGCGTGCATGTCTGGAGTGAGTGTTTCCTTTGATTGTATACTTACTTTTATTAGGACATTTTCGTGTTCGTATCGATGGTAAGAGAATATTTTGTTGGCCCATTACTTCGCAACTTCCACAGCATGGTCGGAGGCAGCACATATAACGATTTGACTCAACTCATGAACGAGGCAATTCGTTCTTTCATCGAAATATGAGAGTAAAGGAACAAAAAGTACATCTGTGTTCACGCTACGATACTTGTGATCTATAATATCTCCTGCGTACTTTGGTAATCTTAGTTGAAATTGGTCACCGTGACTGAAGTTCGGTACGGTGATTATTTTAAAAAAATTTCTTTACCTCTGCTGTACCCTACGAATTGTCTTGACAGCTACTTTAACACCTCTCAATGTTGCCAATAGCTAACTCAGTTATTGTGAGTATAAAAATTCATGAAACATTATACTTATTTCGTTCTAAGAAACTTCATTAAAAGTTCATAGTGTGGGAATACATAAAATAATCTCAGGTAGTATATAAAAGTAAATAGAAGTGACATTTTATACTTAAGGAGTTGGTTTTGGATCATTTCAAATGCTTATACGAGTATACCATGCATACATTTTTTTCCTAACAAAGGGCTATTAATAGCGAACAACGGTTAAAATCTTCGCTATATTTCGAGGAAGCCTCATAGTTTGCCCAAACGAAACAATGAAAATAATTTACCCTTACAAAACCTTTACACAGAAGCGGGTCCGTATGAAAATTTCTGGAACCCCCTTTCAGTTCGATTTCCAATTCCTTTGAAGAAAAACCCTGAATATTCTGGTGGAATAATCTCAGAGAATTCTGCTCAGACCTTTTTTTGAAATTATTTTTTTGCGAACAAGAAAGTACCTTTTTGATGGTGAATATACTCTTAACTATTCCGTTATTGGTACCCTCTCTTGTCGTATTAACTAGTTTAAAGAATAAATATTAATAGCATTTTTTTCTAACGTTATGCAAGGTATTGACCACCTTTAAATTAGTACTATTACTAATATCAATAATAACTGGATACTTCGACATACTACTTATGTCTGAGTTTATTGTATAAGATAATAGCCGAGCTATTTGATGTCTTACCCTAAGAGGCAGATAGAAAGTATCGCCTGTCGACTTTAATTTATCGACAAAAATGATAATGTCAAAAAAAAAAGTTTGTTACTTTAGTGACAGGAATGCCGAGACTTTCACGAGCATGGCAATATAGAGTAGGTACCTATCGGCCTTCTTAACATTTTTCCTTTTTCTAAGATACCTTGGGGATAATTACCACACAATAACTTCAAAATCATGAGACTCGTGATTATTGCTTCAGGATCCTTTTGACATTCTATACCTAATTATATCATTTTTAATTTTGTTTGATGTGCTTTATGTGTTTTCAGAATTGTGCCTCAATAAATTATCTTATCTTAATGTTGTTGCTCTGTATTGTGTCTTAAAACTGGTCCCAGGTGAACCTACGGAGATTGGAGATAGTTTCGAGTTTCACACCTCCATTTCGTCTTTTATTGATCTTTAAATAAAAGCTTTTTCTGGTTTGAGTACGTTCCGTATACATTATTTACACGGAATTTAAAACTTGCGGTCGATAAGTTCTGCGGTGGAGCAAAATTGACTATAATTTGGTCATCAATCAACTCCAAAAAGTACCTGAAATATGTTTAATCGTTGGTATAATTTTCGGTCTTTTGAAAGGGAAGCAACTTCATTTTATTAACCGACTTCCCAAAAAGGAGGAGGTTCTATGTTCGACTTCATGTTTGTTTTTTTAAAGTCGGTGTCCATAACGCAAAAAAATGGTACGTATGAAAGACACCGACTTTAAAAAAATAAGTTATTTTTCACTTTGTAGTTTTGTATTTGGAAGTCGGTAGTATTTTTTTGTAAAAAGTTTTTTTTTGTCAGTATCGACACTCCTCGGAAAACACTAATAAAAGTGCTTCGACGAATTGCTGTTCAAATCGATAGTCCTGACTCTTAGAGTAGTTTAGAATTCGACTGAATGGGAACCTAGTTTTCTTGTTCTTGGAAAGTACCAATCTAATTTTATTAAGGTCTCGTAATATAAGCCTAAGCCATCGCCCGTTTAAGTCAAGCATCACCCATCTCCAGAAAGCCCTTTCAGCATTGAACGTTTAAGCTTATAATGAGTAAGATCACTATTATGAAAAAGAAAACGATAGCTACCAGCTACCATGCTGAAATTAAACTGAAAGTAGAAACACTTTATCCCAAAATGTTGTACAAAACCCACAGAAATCTCAAGTTAAAACTACGGAAGACACAAAATCCCTAACGGTGACATATTAAAATCTCAATCTCAGCCTAAAAATGGAATCCCAGTCTCCGCACGTTAACCGTCCTGTAAGCAAGTAATAAAACCACTTCCATACCGGTAACGTTCCCACATAACTCTGGTAACGTTAATAGCTGGAACCGCAACAAAATGGAGCTCCCACCCAGCTCTTGTGTTCGTAAACACCGAATAAAATTTAATTCGAAAGTCAGGATTAACCACGGCATGCAGCGCCATATTGAAATTAGATGTCTATTTTCAAGAATGGACATGGTTAAATGTACCGTGTGTTATCGAGTATTTATTTTCAAATTAGTTCTACATTAACGTAAAGTGATAACTACAAGTAGGAGCAATTATGTATCACTCGTAACATAATAATCCGACTAATATAATAAAGCCCGTTTGCACCACCCTTTATTTTTTAACGTGGAGAAATGCTCATGCATATCGCTATCACTGGGAGATATTGCAGTTATGTGGGACTCCAACCCACTTAAACTCCACGGTGTCCTCCTGTGCAACTTTTGGCGGGAACACGGGCATGCGCAAGCATCCGCGAACCCGCCGGCTGTACGTCACCGGACCCTCCTTTGGGGAGTAACCCCTATACCCGGCGGACCAGAACACGTTGCACGCCGTGACCACCCCAGGGACCAAACCAGCACATGAGCGCCAGACGACCCCGAGCATGGCACCCTTGTTCCCCTTGTGACGGGTCAGGGTAGTGGCCCCGCCACCTACTACTATTCGGCCGAAGGAGATAGGTAGAGTGGCGAACGTGTTAACTTCTCGTAGAGGGTTTTCCGCGAATGCAATCAAAGAATTGAAGAACTTGTACACCGGATATATTGTAAAATAAAATCACATAGAAAATACATGAGCGCAGCCATCAGGCGATCACATTAGCGAATACAAAAGTCATTCTCCATTCAAAACCTATGACAGAAGTATAGAATAAAGAACCATGAATCAAACAGTGACTGCACAAAGAAGGTCAACATTCAACACTTCCCCTCAATCGCTGTTTGAACTCAGACATCACCGCTGGCTCAACTGGCTTAAAAACCTAAGCCCAAGTTCACAACACAGAACTTATGTTTAGGAGCACACAAAGATTTCGTTAATACATCAGCCACCATTTCTTCAGTAGACAAATAACTCAACGTAATTATATGATTATTCACAGCCTCCCTAACATAGTGGTACCTGATATCTATGTGCTTAGTCCTCCTATGAAACACTGGATTGACACTTAGTTTTTGAGCAGACTGATTGTCATTGTACAAATCAACCACTAACCCAGAAATACCAGTCAATTCAGTCACCAAGTCCCTAAGCCAACGTGCCTCCTTAGCAGACTCACTAAGAGCAACATACTCAGCCTCAGTACTTGATAAACTAACACATGTTTGTTTTCTGCATTCCCAGGAGATGGTGTTTCCCCCATACTTGAAAACAAACCCCGAAAATGACTTTCGGTCTCGTACGTCACCACCCCAGTCCGCGTCTACAAACCCCTCAACCTTAGCATGACCCGACCTACTAAACACAAGGCTAACGCTTTGAGTCCCCTTAAGATATCTCAATAAACGTTTCGCTGTCCTCCAGTGTTCCATAGTATGACACGTATTAAACTGGCTTAAGTACGAAACTGCATACGTAATGTCCGGCCGTGTAAATACACTCAGATACATAAGAGAACCTATCAATTCCCTATATGGAACAGTACCTTCGTCTAACACAATCGAATCAGTAAACTTAACATTTGGGTCCAAAGGAGTCTGGACTGGTTTGCATTCCGACATACCGAAACTGTCGAGCAAGTGCTCAACATACCGCGCTTGACAAAGCTTAAGAGTTTTATTCGTCCTGTCACGCTCTACCGCGACCCCGAGAATATGCCGCACCGCACCCAAATGTTTAATCTTAAACAGTTTTCGCAAACTCTCTTTCAGCTCTTCAGCCATGCGTGCATCATTGTAACAGACAATGAAATCGTCCACGTACAAAGCAATGTAAATAACCGACTTACCATTTCGTTTGTAGAAGATACATTGTTCAAGTTGGCATTGAACAAAATCTATCGACAGAAGCACGTCCTTCACCCTCTGATACCAAGCTCGCGAAGCTTGTTTCAGTCCGTAGACTGCCTTTTTCAATCTGTAGACTTTATTTTCTCCACCAGGTGAAATGAACCCCTCCGGTTGATACATAAATATCTCCTCATCTAAATTACCATTGAGGAACGCCGTCTGTACGTCTAGGTGGTCTATATGTAGATCCATCTCTACAGAGATCGCCATCAACAGTCGCATTGAACTGTACCGTACTACCGGTGAAAACGTTTCAAAATAATCTTCACCATACTTTTGGGTGAACCCCTTGGCTACTAACCTGGCCTTATACCGGGCTATCTTCCCCTCGGCGTCACACTTAATTTTGAAGATCCATTTATTCCGAACCACATTTTTTTCAAAAGGCGGATCCACCAACTCCCAAGCCTGATGTTGATTGAACGAGTCAATCTCTTCCTGCATAGCTTGCCGCCACAAGTCGCTCTGCCCAGAACACAGAGCTTCCTTAACAGTGCGCGGTTCAGCTGGGATCGCATCTTGTGTGTACAAACCCTTAGGTTGTCTAGATCTAAGATTGTACCTCGGTTCCGGAGGCTCCATCACCTCCTCAACGCTATCTTCAAAAAATAAAGTGTCATCGCCGCCATCATCACCGCTCGCTGACACAACCGGCTCAACATTCACCGTTACCGGCTCATCAGTGACAGGCCCCCGAGCTGCATCACCAACCACCTCACTCTCAGGCAAGCTTGACTTCCTCTCACTAGTGGAATCATCAGCTTCTTCCCCTGAAAGAAAGATTTCTATAGAAGCTGATCCGTGTCCAGTTCCTAGCTCTTTGGCTGGGAACACACTTTCATAAAATATGACATCACGGCTTCTCTTTATAGCATGTGTCTTAGAGTCATACAACCTGTAAGATCTCCCATTGTCTTCATAACCGACAAATATATACTTCTTACTCTTAGGTTGTAACTTATTCCGCTTAAAGTCATCAATATGTACATAGGCCTCGCAACCGAAAACCCGCAAGTGGTCATACTTTACCCTATTACCCGACCAAACCTCCTCGGGCGTCTTGCCACCTAATTTACTAGACGGCGACCGATTAATAAGGTACCCGGCAGTGTTAGCCGCCTCAGCCCACAACTTGTGATCCAAACCCGCGTGATATAACATACAACGTACCCGTTCCAAAAGAGTTCTGTTTAACCTCTCCGCCGCACCATTCATTTGGGGCGAATACGGAACAGTGACCTGATGCACAATACCCTTCTGTCTGAAGAATGCGCTCAGCTCTTTGTTTACGTACTCCGTACCGTTATCACTGCGTATAGCCTTTACCTTGGATTCACATTGATTTTCCACGAGCCTAACAAAGTCTTTGGTGACACTAGCTACTTCGCTCTTATTCTTCAAGAAGTACAAGAATACTTTCCGCGAGTGGTCATCTAGAAACGTTAAAATGTACTGCTTACCTGAGTGGGACGCAACAGGAATCGAACACAAGTCCGTGTGCACCAGATCCAAGCACTTAGCCGCTACATCACGCCCAGATTTCTTGAACGGAAACCTTATTTGTTTTCCAAGAATGCAAATATCGCAATTATTTGCAATTTCTGTTTTCTGAAAATCAATAACGTGTGACAGTGACTTCAAGCTGTCATAACTTAAATGACCCAATCTATGGTGCCAAGACTCCTTTGAAACCTCTTTATTTACACTACTTAAAGCTACCGCGTTAGTATGCAGTTTATATACCCCGCCAACAGACCTAACACTAGCTATACAATATTTATTTTTAAAAATCTTACAAGTAGACTCAATAAATTCCACTCTAAACCCTTTAACCGTTAAACAATTCACAGAAAGTAAATTTACACTCAGTCCCGGAACGTACATCACTTCTTTAAGAGTCAAATCATAATTGCTGAGTTTTAAACACACGTTACCGATACCCACGCATCGCAAAGTCTGTCCACTCGCCACATTTACTTCTACACTTTTTGTAGTAAAATCATGTAACCAGTCTTGCTGTCCCGTCATGTGACTCGATGCACCCGAGTCTACGTACCACGTGTCAGCCAAGAACCGAGACGCAACCATTGCCGCCGCTTTCTGGGTACACTCCTTCTTAACGTGACCAGACTTTCCACAGTTCCAACACCTCGGCTTCTTGTCTTGGCGTCTCTTACCAGACTTATTCGCCGACTTATCAGCAATCAGGCAATCTCCACCTTTGCAATTGTCAGACCACTTTGTATCCTGAAGCAATTTAGCCTTCACAAAATCACTGGTCAGGTTGCTCACACTACTCTCCAAGGCCATGATCATTGGATCAAACCTAGAAGGTAATCCCTGAAGAATAATCGCCGCCAGGAACTCATCGTCAATCGGTTTATTTACAGCCGCCAACTGTTGCGACAGCGACAAACATTCGCTAACATATTTATCCATATCGCCACCTAAGTCGTCCAACTTTACGGAACACAGCATCCGCAAAAGTTTTAATCTTCTGCCTATGCCCTTATCGTCGTACGCTTTCTCTAGGCTCAGCCAGGCATCCTTACTCGTCTTTGCAGTCATCACGTGGGACACGCACGAAGCGTCCACTGACAGGCAGATCTTAGCCAACGCCCTTTCGTCCTTACGCCGTTTCAGTTCTGGACTGGACTTATCGTCCTCCGGATACCCGTCGATCGAACACCAAAGGTCCTCATGGATAAGCAGGTTTCTCATATTAAACTTCCAGAGGAGATAATTCTCTCGCCCTTTCAATCGCTCTATAGAAAAACCACTCACGCTTCCGCCTGCTGCAGACATGGATACCATCTCTCGTTCGCTCATTGTATCTTAATACAATTCTTCTTCTTTAAGCGTTCTGGGCCCATAACCCTTGTTAACTTCTCGTAGAGGGTTTTCCGCGAATGCAATCAAAGAATTGAAGAACTTGTACACCGGATATATTGTAAAATAAAATCACATAGAAAATACATGAGCGCAGCCATCAGGCGATCACATTAGCGAATACAAAAGTCATTCTCCATTCAAAACCTATGACAGAAGTATAGAATAAAGAACCATGAATCAAACAGTGACTGCACAAAGAAGGTCAACATTCAACAGAACGCTATACCGACTCTCCTCCTCCCCTGCAGCCCCGTACCGCGTCCACCATCAGGTGGTGGCTACCTCGTGCAGGCCGCGGAGGACGCAATCTACTTGTTTGCCACTACGTCGTCGGCTTAACTCCGAGTTAGTAGCTAACACGGCTAATTATTTATTCATAATATCATATTTGTTATTTAACCTCGTGTTAAGACTTACTCTGAGTTAAGTTTTTGGCGTACGTGGGCCTAAATGTGAACGTGTGTATTTTTGTTAAATATTCCCGCCTCAACACGGCTTAACAGGTTTACAATAAGGGTAAACCATGGCTTCGATTTTGACATAGGATACTTTTTATCCCGGACGCATGTTCCCGTGGGATAATTAACGAGTTTCACGTATATTTACAAAGAACTTTGCTTGCAACTTGATAGCTCGGTCAAGATAACTGAGTACCCGAAATTCCAAATGACCCCACTCCCCGCGCGGCGCCCCGCGTTCACCTCGAGAGCCAATAGCGAGAGTCAAACGTCAGAGTGACATTGACATTTTGGGTGCTCACTTATTTGACAACTAAAAGTCCTCCAGTTATTACGGACTGCTAGAACTCCCAACAATTTATAATCGTAAATTATCGATAGCCAAACGCTTTTGTATAAAACCGTAAGAGTGCCCTAATTCTTTTTAGAAACTGCATCATACTCAAACACTACATAACTGCGATGCTAAGAATTTCAAGTTAAACTCAAAAATTGGCAGCTGCTACAAATCGATGTATAGGAAAAGCCGAGGCTTGCTTAAACACTATATAGGCCTTTGGAGACTATATCTAGCTATGTACGTATGTAGTTTAATGTTGAGGTTTTTTAAGCCTAATACATTTTTGATGGACGCGGTTGGTGGTATGATGTGCTAATCTTGCCAATATTATCTATGCCTGACGAAAACAATACTTTAAAACATTTTTGAAAGTTTGTCTGCCTAGTCTACTTTCTCTCCAAACTATATTGGGGTGGCTTCCAGTCTAAACGGATTCAGCTGGATACCATATTTTACATGGAATGCTTACCTTTTTAACCTTCACAACCCAGTGACTGGGTAACCCTTGGCGAGACTGGATTTCAAGCTTTTGACTACCCAGAATGATTGTCAAAGATCTTCAAATGTCAGCAGGGACCAACGGCTTAGCGTGCTTGCCGAGGCATGGAGGAATTTCGATAAGTAATTAATGGTCACCCATGCACGGACCAACCACGCTTGCCGTGCTTACTTGCGTTGCTTAACCTCGAAGATCGACCCGTGTGGATGTTCCTCCTAAAACATGTTTAAAAAGTATTCATAAACAAAATCTTTTGTATCAATTTGGCATTCCTTTGAGTTGGTCACTCAAAAGGAAGATAAAGGTGGTAAAATCCCGGTATTTGAAATGCCTGAAATATTTTTGGTTTCCACTTCAAAACATTTTCTTGGTCCCGGGATTTAACTGGGGAACCATTATTTTTAATAAACCTTGCATGAAATAAGCTGTAAATTATAAGAATTCCATTCTCCGACTCGAAAGGATATCAATTTAGGATCGTGAACTTAATCTGTTTATTCAAGCGTCGTTTCTATAGAGCACAATTGATGCTTATTCTGTTGTGCTAAAACTTAGGGTATTGCTTCCTTTTGTAGAGCGTTTTTTGTTGTGTCTAAAATCTGGTTGGATGTCTCATTAACCTAATTCAACAGCTTGAGTGATTATCCCTTTCGTTTGAAGCAAAGAAAGCAATACTTAAGTAGCTTTAGTTTAGATATTGGATTAAGTATTTGTAGTTATGGACGAGTCAACCCCTTCGTTAATGCCAAAATTTGACTAGTTTTAGGCTAATGTAGAAATTAACAAATCATCATCATCATCATTTCAGCCGAAAGACGTCCACTGCTGGACATAGGCCTCCCCCAGGCGTCGCCACATTGACCGATCCCGTGCGTCTCGCATCCAGCGCCTTCCCGCAACCTTAACCAGGTCATCAGTCCACCTAGTCGGAGGCCTTCCAGCGTATCGTCTTCCAGTTCGCGGTCCCCATTCCAGAACTTTTCGGCCCCATCGGCCATCCGTTCTGCGAGCAATGTGCCCTGCCCACTGCCACTTAAGTTTGGCAATTCTTCGGGCTATGTCGGTAACTTTGGTTCTCCTGCGGATATCATCATTTCTGACGTGATCACGCAAGGAAATTCCGAGCATAGCCCTCTCCATTGCCGTTTGGGTGACTTTGAGCTTTCTGATAAGGCCCATTGTGAGCGACCACGTCTCGGTTCCATAGGTGATCACTGGCAACACACACTGGTCATAGACTTTTGTCTTGAGACACTGCTGTAAATGGGACGAGAAGATACCACGCAACTTCCCGAACGCCGCCCAGCCGAGTCGGATTCGACGGTTGATCTCTTTCTCGAAATTGGACCTACCCAACTGGACCATTTGTCCCAGGTAGACATACAACTTCGAGTGTAGAGTCTCCGACCTTGATAGGGGTGGGTGTTACATGGGCATTCACCATGATCTTGGTTTTGTCTATGTTCATTTTAAGACCCACTCTTTCGGAAGCTCTACGTAGGTCATCGAGCATTTTACTGAGGCTCTCCATGGTCTCAGCCATGACCACTATGTCGTCGGCAAACCGAAGGTGAGTAATGTACTCGCCATTAACGTTGATGCCCAGCCCCCTCCAGTCCAGAACCTTGAAGACATCCTCCAGCGCAGCAGTGAACAGTTTCGGAGAAATGACGTCTCCCTGTCTCACGCCGCACTGGAGAAGGATTGGTTTCGAGGTCTGATCCTGAAGACGGACTGACATGGTGGCGTCTTTGTACAAACACTTCAACACCTCAATGTACCGGTAGTCGATCTGGCACCGTTGGAGAGACTGCAGTACAGCCCAAGTCTCGATCGAATCGAAGGCTTTCTCGTAGTCCACAAACGCTAAACATAGAGGCAGGTTATACTCTTCGGTCTTCTGTATAACCTGCCGCAGCGTATGTATGTGGTCTACGGTGCTAAAGCCTTTTCGGAATCCGGCTTGTTCGGGGGGCTGGAAATCGTCAAACCTGCGTGCGAGACGATTCGTGATGACTCTTGAAAACAACTTGTAGACATGGCTAAGAAGTGAGATGGGCCTATAGTTCTTCAGCCGGGCATTGTCGCCTTTCTTGAAGAAGAGTACCACCACACCCCTGCACCATGCCTGTGGCGTTTTGCCCTCGAGTATGACGGAATCAAACAGTTTCTGAAGGGCCCTAAGGACCGGTTTGCCACCCGCCTTCAGGAGTTCGGCCGTAATTCCGTCATCACCTCGTTGTTTTTGAGCTGTTTCAGAGCCATCCTAATCTCGTACAGGCTGACGTCCGGGATATCTTCGGTATAATGTCGGGTCAATCTAGCTCTTGGGTCGTTTGCTAGACTCGCAACGGGCTTGCTGATCGATGTGTACAACTGCCCATAGAATGTCTCGATCTCCCTTAGAAGCTCCGGTTTGGCGGACACGATCCTGCCATCGTCGGTCTTCAGTTTCGTTAGTTGGCTCTGCCCAATAGCCAGATCCCTTGCAATACCTTGGAGCCTTTATTTCGCTCGATCGCGTCTTTAATACGCTCGGTATTGAATCGGCGGAGGTCTCTTTTCAAGGATTTAGAGATCTGTCTATTGAGCTGCCGGTATTTGCACGCCTCATCTGAAGACTGCAGGATCATCTTACGCCTCTCCTTCATAAGCTTGAGGGTATGATCAGAGAGCTTTTTGTTTCTATCTGTACGACGGGTCTTGAAAAACTTAGACCCGACCGTATGGACAGCTTCCACGAACCCGTTGCTGTATTCATCCACGGAGCTCCCTAGGCATTCGAAACGATTCTGGAGTTCGAGCTGAAAGCTCTCGGGGTTTTGGACCTGGATCTGCGCTGGCCGGAGCGTGGACTTCATCAGTCGAGACCTTTCAAGCTTAATATTAATGTTCAATGTGCCTCTTACCATGCGGTGATCGCTCCCGGTTTTTACCGAATTGATCACAGAGACATCATTGAACATTTGCTTCTTGGTTGACATGATGAAGTCGATCTCATTTTTTGTTCCACCATCGGGGCTCTGCCAGGTCCACTTCCTGTGTTCACGCTTTTTGAAGAAGGAGGTCATCATATAGAGGCCCTCCTTCTCCATAAAACTGGCCAGTAGGTGACCCCGGTGGTTCCGTTGTCCAACTCCAAATTGCCCCACTTGCAGCTCATCCTCGTCTCGTTTGCCCAGTTTCGCGTTGACAAACAAATACTCAACTTCAAATTAATTCAGAAATCGAGGGTGAATGGTCTTAGTTTATGGCCGAGATAACTCCTATTGTGACTAAGCGACTTCTCTTGTGATTGCTTTTGTGAAATAGCTAAAATATTCGCGATATAACATCGACTAATCACGGCTACGTCACGTCACGTCAAATCGATTGTCGCCTATTTGTGACACACGCTAATGGCGACCGGCGACCGTGCCTCTTGTTTGGATTTCAGTCAGCGCCTACTTATACTGTTAAAAACAAACGCAAAGAGCTGTCTGTTTTTCTAGGAGCCACAATAATAATCTTCGTGGTCGCCGGTTCCTCGCCAAAGTATCCAAGATGCCACCAATTCTGGATTTGGCGAACCCTCAAGCTCCAAATTAAATCCCGATACTGCGCCTAAAGTCCCCATTCTCTGGATTAAACTGCAATTTCCTGAACTTAGTAACAATACTTCGAATAAAGTCTCACTCCCCCGATTTAAGCTACAAATGTATGGCTTAAGTGCGGTTTGGCTAAAAATACCAGACCTGCGGTAAAACCATAATTTTCGGAAAAAGCCGTATTTGCGTGGTATTTGAAATTGGCTTTCCAGAGTTAGAGGTAAATAAAATCAATGTGGTAGGTGACGCAGATTGCAATCCAATTATTCTAAAGCGTGATGTTTGAATAACTAATTTTTGCTCACACGAGCTGGATAGGTATCTTAAATAATACCCATTAATATTTACAATCCCTTGTAGTTATTCAGATGCCCTAGACTGATGACATTCGACTTTAGCGAAGGCGATAGTCGAAGTGTCAAAATGGCAAAATTGTTTGGGATTGACAAGCGATATCGAAAAATCACGTGATCAATCCCTAACATTGTGACACTTCGACTATCGCCTTCGCTGACATCGAATGCGACCTTTCTAGACCCTCAGTTCTGGAAATAAATATCGATTCGTCACAAATTAAGGCCAACTGGTGCGATTGACTGTTGAAAATGCAGTCAACCAATTAGAATAGCTAAAGCTCGTTTGAGTTCTTTTTTACATTAATTTCGCAAACAGTTTTCGCTTTAAAAATTGGGCCTTTGGAACAGAAAAAGGAATAAAACTCTACCCCTCTTCCTTCTGGTGTTAAATTTTATTAAGTGTTCAAACATGAGCCGCCATCTTACTCCATTTCAGCCATTGAAGTTATCAGTAATGTGAGCCCGTTAAGAGCGTATGAAGGCGTTTTATTACAGGTTCAAATCTAACCTAACCAAATAAAGGGTGAAGCACATGGTAGGTATTTCTGGCCCTTGGCTTGCGAGTACGTCCACGTGGATATGGAATGTTGCCATACTAGCTTAAATTAAAAGCCTTTTGTTTTTTGTTCACTTATTTCTCCGTCAATTGTGAACCAATTTTGAAAATTCTTTTTTGTTTGATAAAGTATGTTTCCGAATTGGTCCCATTTAAATTTGATAAGGTCTGATGAAGAATTCCGGCGATATACAACAGAATTTTTCAATAAACAACGGCAAGTCTTTCGGGATTGTTATTGTTTACGCCATTTCATAACATAACATCACGCCAGTACGCTCTAAAGGGATAATCAGATGTGTACAGTTCATCCGAATACACTCTCATTTCACCGGTTATGTTCAAGTTTTATGTTATTCGGGTAATCTATTCTGGAATAACTTTGAACATTATAGGTTAGATACCTATCAAAATCGTAGGTATCTGTGAATTGAATAGTGAAGAAAAATAGAAAAAAAAAACTTCGTATTTCTTTCTATCAGTATGGATGTGGTGACGTCAGCACTACCCGCGTCGTTTTACATAACCCTTTATTTACTCCCCTACTACATGGATTCCAGTTGACTCAATACAAAATATTGATGAACACATCCTTTTAAGAATATGTTCGCGGTTTTAGTAATACAATCTATGTTTGTTGATGTATAGTTGTGTCTTGTGACATTACCCTCGTCCATTTGAGGGCCTACAACTGCTTTATGCCGTAAAACGGTAACTTTCTAAAGCATATTCCTCACAAACGGCTAGGTTAAAAGGTTTAAAAAAATATAGATTTATATTATTGTTCGGTGTACATTATTTGTGATACCTACATGTTTTTTTCGTATAACAAATAATTTTTGCTTTAAATAAATAATTAACAACAAGATATTTTTTCGCTACTTTTGGATACTCCTCCAAAACGACTTAAATGTTTAAAAATATTTTTACACAGAATATTTGATGGCTAGAATTTCTTCATTACTGAAATAGCATATGTAAATATAAGAATATTTTGCAAACAAAACTGTCAAAGTCAAATATATTTATTCGACTAGGCCAATTCCGTTCACTGAATAAGCGTCACTTTTGAACGTCAAACAAAAATTAAAATTTACAAGTAATAAAGATTCTACCGTGCATTCGGAAAAGTAGTGTCCATAAGGAGGTTAAATATTGATATTCTGGTTCCGAGCGGGCGCACGGCCAGTACTGCGTTAAGGGCCTACATACCCATTAGTGCCGTAAAACGGTAACTTTCTGAAGCATACTGCTTACTAACGGCTAGGTTAGTCGGTGTTCTTGTTTTCGTTTCTTTGTTTTTTGACACCGTCTTCCGAAATTGAAGTTATTTTTCACTTTGTAGTGTTTTTACTTGGAAGTCGGTTGTATTTTTAACCGACTTCCTTTCTTTCTCCTTCTTTTTTTGTGTTTGTTCACCGATATCTCCGTCAATTGTAGACCAATTTTGAAAATTCTTTTTTTGTTTGAAAAAGTATGTTTCGAAATTGGTATTTGGTGAACCCATTTTAATTTGGTGAAGATCTGATGAAGACCTTCGGAGATATACAACAAACCTCTTCAATAAATAACGGCACATCTCTCGGGATTGCTGCAATCGCATGTCTGTTTATTGTTTATACCATTTCATAACATAACATCACGCCAGTACGCAGATCTCTCATTTCACCGGTTTAGTTCAAGTTTCATGAAATCTATTCTGGCATTATAGTTTCCTTACTGACTTGCCTATGAGGTAGGTACAACTAAAAAGTGAAAAATAAAAAAACTTTTTGCAAAAAAATACTACTGACTTCCAAATACAAAACTACAAAGTGAAAAATAACTTTATTTTTTTAAGTCGGTGCCCATAACGCAAAAAAATGGTACCTACGAAAGACAAGTTTTTTTATTCGTAAAAAGGTTTTTTATTTTTCAGTTTTTAGTTGTGGTATATAATGGACCAGTTATATAGGCTAGGTACCAATAATGCCCAAAGTGAAGCCAGAATAGATTAACCCAATAACATGAAACTCAAAAAAAACCGGTGGAATAAGAGTATACCAAGGTGAACTGTTTGCACCTGCGTACCCCTTTAGAGCGTACAAGTCTGATGTTATGTTATGAAATGGTGTAAACAAGAAACAGAAATGCGATTACAGCTATCCCGAGTGATTTGCTGTCATTTATTGAAGAGTTATGATGTATATCTCCGAATGACAAGCACCAGCTTTTAGATAAAAAAAAGAATCATCATAATCGGTTCACCCAGTAACAAGTTCTGAGGTAACACACAAAAAAAAAAACAGCCGAATTGAAAACCTCCTCCTTTTTGGGAAGTCGGTTAAAAAAACCGGCCAGGTGCGAGTCGAACTGAGGGTTCCGAACATCAGCTTTCAAATTCATAACAACAACAATTTAATCAACAATTTAATCCCTCTACGCGTTCATGAGGAAAGGGGTAGTAAGTTTAAAATTATTAAAAATATTTTTATTATATGATGTAACTAAAAATTTACGGTTTTCGTAATTATTCCTTTATCTGTGCTACAAGACGTTGCTTCGTACCAAATTTCAAGATTCTGAGTTCACGGGAAGTACCCAGTAGGTTTTGATTCCCTTGCGAGTGTCGAAAATTTGCGGAAATTTGCGACATAAACGACTGTATCGTTTGATTGCGTTGGCTTAGACGTTTGATTTTTCCACAGCTTTAAGGGACATTAGACCAAAGTATTTGATATAAATTTCAGCTTAATACCTCAACGCGTTCCTGAAAAAAGGGTCTTGACAGACAGACAGACGTCCGTCTGTCTGTCACAGACAGACGGACACTGTGACAACAAAGTGATCCTATAAGGGTTCCGTTTTTTCCTTTCGAGGTACGGAACCCTAAAAATGTCACAAGAAACAGACGTATGTGTAAAATTTTAAGCTCAATCGAACACTGGGAAGCAGGTTCAATTAAACTTGCAAGATTTGATTACAGACACCGGACAGGAAAACTAATTAAAAGCTTGTAGATAACGATATAAATTTTTCATGTGACTTGACAGTTTCTTCATAATTGCCCGCCTCCACTTTGAAGCGGGAACCGACGATTTAAATAAAGAACATGGAATGCCTCGCAAGCAATGCTCTATGGTTAATAAAAAGCAGGAAAGTTTAAGGTAAGGTAGTTTAAAAAAGGTTTTCCTATTTAGTGGTATTTAGCAGACCTAATGGAGATAGCCTTACTTAATTAATTGGGCACATTTCCAAACTTTGGGCTTGCTGATAGGAATATCGCAATAGACGAAAGCAATCACATTTATTTTGAAAATAGAGATACTTGCGACCTTGGTCCAATTGTCAAAAATGTTGCCGCTGTTAAAAAAACAAACTCTATTTACCTAATAGGAGTTCTAACTAAAATAGACTAATAATAAAACTATTTCTCTATTCAATTTAATTTTAGATCGTGACATATCCCTGTGTGTGTGTGTTATTTGTTCCGTGACACTACTCAAAATAAGTTATCACATAACATTCTGAGTTTCACCTGGTGTTGGCAAAAATCTAATTTCCGCTGAACGTCTCGAAATTCATGTTCCTACGCCATTTTCCTACTCACGACACGCTTATTTTAGTTTTCATTTTATTTCCCGTTTCATTTACCAATTTTGTTAAAGTATTACAGCCCGTTATTTTCCCACTGCAGGGTAAAGGCCTCTTCTTATAAAGAGAAGGCACGAGCATGAATCACCATGCTTGCTCAAGGTGGTTTGGTGTTTTCAGACTTATATTCATACTTGTATATATCTATCACCCTATTCACACTTATCACACCTAATATAATATTATAAAGGCGAAAGTTTTTGAGTGTGTGTGTGTGTTTGTATGTTTATTACTTCTTCACAATCAAACAGCCGAACGGATCTGGATGAAATTTGGCACAGTGATAGCTTATAGTTAGGTATAACTTTACCTTGAGAGTAGAGATGCCGATGCATTCCACCAGCTTTTACGACAAATCTTTTACGGTTCAAGCGGTGCGGTTGTGGAATGATTTGCCCGTGTCAGTAAGGCGTGCTCAATCTCTGCCCATTTTTAAAACTATGGTAAATAATCACTACCTCTCTCTTTAATAGTTGTTTTTCTTGATTTCTATGTTTTGTTCCATACTTATTAGTATATACATAAGTCTATAATAAATAATATACCAAAGACTACCTACAGTACTGTCTTTCCTTTCATTTTTAAAATCCATCCAAAGGTTGTCTTGAAAAGATCGCTTTTAGCGATAAGGCCGCCTATTGTGTCACCCAGTGTAATGTTTTCTTCGTCTATACTTTCTGTAACTTATATGGTGTACATAATAAAGAGTATTCTATTCTATAGCTCATAGGATACTTTTATCCCGGGTATATGTTCCCTCGGGATAATTTTCGACTTACACGCGGGCGAAGCCGCTAAGTAATATTATTAATGCGAAAGTAACTCTGTTACCTTTTCACGATTAATACGCTGAACTGATTTAGATGATATTTAGTATGGAGATAGTATGAGACCCTGGGAAGGAAATATAATAGTTTTATCACGGAAATCATCCTTGAGGGGGAGGAAAGGGGGTGGAAGTATGATAAACGAATTATTTCTCAAGTAAGGTGACCCACACAATATTATAGCGCACTATAAAAGATAGACTATTCGAAGTACTAATGCAACGCAAACGCGGGCAACAGCAATCCATGTTTCCTCACGATGTTTTTCTTCACCGTTGTCAGCGGTGTCTAAGTTCACTTTGTTGAAAAAGATATCCTTCTCCATCGCTTTCCCAAATGTTGTCAACTTGAAACTGGCAACATTTACCTCCCCGAACAAGGGGCCTTGAATTTAAATAACGGTTGAAAGTTGCCCGATTGTATTTTGTTAGTCACCTGCTTAAGTTACACCAAGTTGTATTCTCAGTTTTCTGACAATATTTGGGTATTAGTGTTTAATATATTGTATTCCAATTAATAAGCAGTTTATCGAAACAAAGGATGTTGATTTATTCATTGACAAGCCGTAGATTTATGTACGACAAAAATAATGAATTTTCACACAAACTTTTATCAACTATTTAAAACCCTTAATCCTTCCTCACTTACGTGCTCATATTTCCTATACTAAAAGGAAAACAAGTGCAAACAGTCATGCTTTGCTTCTAGACTAGATCCACTGGTTTAGGCTGTACTGTTCTTTAGTGACTAAATCAGTGTCTAGTCCCTAATAAAGAAGATTTACGATTCCAAAAATTAATTATTAATGTCTTATTAAATTATCAAAGAATGACATAATATCAGATTAACTAAATACAAGTCATATTAAGTTGTGGAATGTCATAATGTCAGATATATCCAATATCTGATATTATGTCATTCTTTGATAATTTAATAAGACATTAATAATTAATCTGAAATTATGAAATTCTATGATAATTTTATATGACATTAATAATTAATCTGACATTATGACATTCTGTGATAATTTAATATGACATTAATAATTAATCTGACATTATGACATTCTGTGATAATTTAATATGACATTAATAATTAATCTGACATTATGACATTCTGTGATAATTTAATATGACATTAATAATTAATCTGACATTATTACATTCTATGATAATTTAAAAGACATTGATAATTAATCTGACATTATGAAATTCTATATTTATTTAATTTGATATTAATAATTAATCTGCCATTTTGGCATTCTACGATAATTTAATTTGACTTTAATCAGATATTTTAATTTGTAACTTTTTTTTTAAACTTTGCTCCACTCTAGGTATTTCTTCCTGTATCGTGGGTGCGTTTACAAACATGTACACTCACATGCAAAACACCCAGAGCCGGAACAACTATATGTAGGTCATACAAACATTTGTTCCGTACGGGAATCGAACTCGCGACACGCAGTGCAGCAGTCAATCGCTCAACCACTGTGCCAACCGTGCGCCCTATACATTTAAAGGATGCTTTATTTGAAATTAAGTTTATTGTAACATTTCTGTAATATTTATATTGTGAATCTAAACTTTTATTAATTAGCACACTGTTTCGTCCCGATTTTTTATATTTACTTGCAACACCGTGTCGGTGGGCTATCAACGATTTGACAAATGACACTTGACAGTGTAGAAAGAAAATTTGTTGTGGACTCACTGACGGGTTCTCGCCACGGGTTTCTTGGAGCGCACGTTGTTTCTAGTTTCTTGTAGTTAAGATTCAGTTTTTATTTTACTACTGTTGTGACTTGTTTTAATTTTTAAGTGTGTTGTCCTAGACTGTAGAAACAGGTTTGTACCGTGTTTGTCGACCTCTTGCTCCTGTTTCATCCATAATGGATAGAAACAAACCACCTGATATCCCAACCTCCTTAACTTCTTTTCCTCCCTCGCCGAACCCCCTATCGCAGTTTGCAGATGTAGTCTGCAGTGTGTCTGACATGGAAGTCCTTCATAGTACCCGCAAACGTCCCAGTAATGCAGAACTACCTACACCAACATCTCCAAACAAACAACTTAAGAGCCAAATTGGCCGTGTAAGATACTCCGCTTTGGATAAAGGACCATTCATTGTTCACGTTTCTCGTGTGGAGGCGCAGGTTAATTCTGGCACCACTCTGCATCCCGTTAATTTCGGCAATTTTATAATTATTAATAAAATTGTAAATATTATCCGCGATGGAGTCAACAAGGTTGGAAGAAATAGGGTTTTAGTTTAGTTTACATCCCCTCAAGATGCAAATGCTTTTATTGTCAACACCCTGTTGTCCAAACATGGATATACGGCTGCTATCCCGACGTTCAACATAACCAGGATGGATGTTGTAACGGGGTTTCCCTCGGACATTAGTGAAGAGGAGGCATTAACCTACTTGTATGTGCCCTCAGGTTGGGGGCAAATTTTAAAAGTTCGTAGAATAAACCGGAAGGTCCAGGCTGAAGGGAGAGTGGAGTGGAAGCCTACAGAGACCTGTGTGCTTACATTTGATGGACAAGCCTTACGGAAGCGGGTATTTTGCCGTTACACTTCCCTTCCTGTTGAGCAATACATTTATCCCACCATCCAATGCCGTAAGTGCTGTAGATTTGGTCATGTTGAAAATGTCTGTAGGTCAAACCCACGCTGCAGTAAATGTGGCCATGATCACCCTGGTGATAGTTGCAACATTTCTGAGGCTTTCTGTGTGCTTTGCTCGGGAAACCACTTTGCTAATAGCAAGTCTTGCCCCGAGCATGGTAGGCAGAAAGCCATTAAGACTGTCATGGCTGAGAAATCGATCTCGTATATTGAGGCTAGCAAAGCGATTCCAGCAGTGTCCTGCAACTACGCCAATGTCACTAAGTCACGGTCTTACCGTAAAACCGTCACTCTCAAGCCCAGGTCCCATGCCCCACTTTCTCAATCCTATAATAAAGCTGCTCATCAGCAAATAGTAAACACTCCTCAATCTTCACAGTCTAATGGCTGTGCTCTTAATAATAATACCCCCAGTAATAATACCTTTTCAGTCATTGAACTTTTACTTAAAATTTTACCATCACTTATTTGCTCTACTTCAAATAACTCTCAATTACCGTCCAACGTTGCCGATCAACTTATTTCTCTCTTATTAAACATTAAAAATGGAATCCCACCAAATATTTCTTCAGTGGAATGTGAGGAGCGTGTGGCATAAAAAGCACGACCTCATATTCCTCTTGAACAAATACAAGCCATTGGCTTGTTCCATAGCTGAGACTTGGCTCACCTCAAGTCTTAGCTTCCGTATGCCACATTTTGACATTCTTAGGTGTGATAGATTCGATGGGTACGGAGGATCGGCTCTCTTCGTTAATAATCGGGTCCCACTTTCTCCCTTTTCTTTGCCTCCATTCGAGGGCAATTTGAGTATTGTAGCGGGAAGGGTCGAGGGCATCACAGTGTTTTCAATTTATATTGCACACCCTCATCCTGATTTTCTAGCTGTTTTAAGAAACCTTTTTACCAATGTTCAAGGCCCATTGATGGTCATGGGTGACTTTAATTGCCACCACTATAGATGGGGATCTGAACGCTGTGATGCCTTCGGTGTAGCGCTGGTTGAAATTTTGGATGATCGAAATCTCTGCATTTTAAATAATGGCTGGCTAGATCTCCTCCAGGTCAACAAAAGAGTTGTGTAGACCTAACATTTTGTTCGGTGGAATTGGCTGCATCTACTCACTGGGAATGTAAAGCCTTGACACATGGTAGTGATCATTACCCCATTGTCATTTCTTTAATTAATAGAACATATTTAGAAAAAACCTCTCCTCCACTTTTGAAATACAACCTATCCAAACCAGATTGGACTAGGTTTGTCTCATTATTGGAGGATAAAATTAATTCTCTTCCTAATTTAAATTCATGTTTATCAAACCCCTCTGGTCACCACCATGCCAAAATTTATTATGAGAGTTTTGTGACAGCTGTTACCTCGAGTGCAGATTCTTCTTTTCCGCTAAGAAACAGTGCCAGAAATAAAATCCGTTCACCTCCATGGTGGGATTCAGAGTGCACCTCCGCGGTTAAAGCAAGGAATGAGGCTGAGAGACGTTATAATACAGATATGTGTACCAATAACCTTCTGGCATACCTCCAGACTAACGCTAGAGCCAAACGTCATCTTCGCAAGAAGAAACGTGCTGGCTGGGTGAAATTCTGCACCTCCTTGTCTCCTTCTACTCCAGTCTCAGTAGTCTGGCAAACAATTAAAAGGTTTAGACGTGGATGTTCCCCCTCTACTTCTTCACCAATAACTAAACAACAGGAAACAGCTGAACTTTTCTTTGACAAAATAGCTCTACCATATGTTCCCCTCTTATCCGAATGTGTGAATATAGGTAATGTTTCTAATTTAGCAGAGGATCCCTTCGATGCACCTTTTACTTTGGAAGAACTGATTTTGGTACTCCATCATGTCCGGGACTCAGCTCCTGGTATTGACGGGGTGCCATATTCTTTCATTTGTCATGCTGGTGACAAGGCCAAAACCTACTTTCTAAATATAATTAACTTTTGTTATAGTCACGGCTGGGTACCAGACCAATGGATGCTCAAAATTATAATTCCCTTATTGAAACCTGGCAAACATGCAGATGATCCGAATGGTCTTCGGCCTATTGCTTTGTCCTCAGTCCTGGCCAAACTACTGGAACACTTAATTAAAAATCGTCTCGAGTGGATAGTCGAGTTAAGAGATTTACTGCCGAATCTCCAATTTGTTTTCAGAAAAGGGCTTGGTACAATGGACAGTATCGGTATCCTAGTTACGGATATTCGCCTACTTTTCTCAAAAAACCAATCCCTAGTTGCCGCATTCCTCGAAATCTCCTCCGCATATGATAACGTTCTCGAACAGCTTAGTCTTCCGGCTAAGATGATTCAATGCATATGCAGTCTCCTTATGTCCCGGTCACTGGTTTTGAGGGTCCAGGGGGAGGAGTTTGAGGAGAGGCAGACGTGGAAGGGGCTACCACAGGGCCATAGCCCTGTGGTAGCCCCTTCTATACAAATTGTATAGAAGAGGACTGAGGACATATCCTCAGTCCTCTTCTATACAATTTGTATACGGCCGACATTGGGTCCTGTTTAAACAATGATTGTCAAATTCTACAATACGCCGATGACATTGTTTTGTACGTGACAGATCCTTCGATCGTTGACGCTGCTTCATCTCTATGCCTCTCTTTGGATTCTTTGAACCCGTCGCTTTTAAGCCATGGCCTTTCCCTTTCCGCACCTAAAAGTTCGGCAGTAATATTCTCTTGCAAAAGACAGTTTCCTCAGGTCTCCGTGAATATTTCTAGTCATAATATCCCTGTAGTAGCCAAAGCTAAATTCTTAGGCGTCATTTTGGACCCAAAATTAACAGGTAAATATCACGTAAATTCTCTTATCCAAAAATGTGAACGAAAACTTTCAATTTTAAAAGTTCTAGCTGGTGTTTGGTGGGGTGCTCACCCTTACACCATGAAATTAGTATACAACGCTTTAGATCGCAGCGTTTTAGATTATGGAACATTTCACCTGATTCCTTGTAACAAGGGCGCTCTGGCGGGGCTAGATAGGGTTCAGTCCAAGTGCTTTCGGATCATCTCAGGTTGTATGAAGTCCTCTCCTATTAACGCCTTGCAGGTCGAATGCGCTGACCCTCCCCTTGCCCTGAGGCGGCAATATCTAGCCTCCCGTTTTCTGTCTAAGATAATTTCCAGATCGTCCCACCCTCTTTTAGCGAGATTGAATGAGCTTAATGCCATATGCAGAAGCTCAAGTTTTTGGAGAAAAATAGAAATTCCTTTAATCCTTAGAGCCTTCCGAACTATTCAAAATTTAGCGTGTCCGATTTTCCAGTATCCCAGACTCCCCCTTTTTAGCTTCGCTTATGAAGTTATTTGTTTTCCCCCCAAAAATTTCTATGATATTGGCATATCAAAAACATCTCTATCGGCGAATTCGGTCTTCAATGCGGTGGTAGGCGAGCGATGGGATGGGTTTCAATTATTTTTTACTGATGCATCAAAATTAATTGATATTGAAAACACTGGTGCCGCTGTTTACTACCAAAACTCCAGAATAATCTTACAATTTAAATGTCCGAAAGAGTCTTCTGTATTCACTGGTGAGTGTGTGGCTATATTGGAAGCCTGCGTTTTTATTGAATCACACACTAATATTGATAAAGCCGTCATTTTTACAGACTGACTTAGTTATTTGCAGGCCTTAGCACAAAGTCCGTTTAAAAGTAGAATACATAGCCCTTTAATCTTAAAAATTAAAAAACCTTTATTCGCATGTGCTAGCAGTCAAAGAGAAGTTCAGTTAGTTTGGATACCTAGTCATTGTGGCATCAAGGGTAACGAATGTGTTGATGTACTGGCTAAAGATGCGTGTACATCTGTAACGGCTGATCTCTCACATAATACGCACCTGAGTTATGATCTGTTGTCCCTTCCTAAATTGAATCTTCAGAGTTCATGGCAGGAGCATTGGAATATCTCTAGCAGAAAGAAAGGCAAATTTTTCCATGCTGTCCAACCGGCAATAAATCCAAAACCATGGTTCTTTGGTTTCAGAAAGGTTTCCAAAACTGCTATTTCTGTCCTTTGCAGAATCCGACTAGGTTTTTGCTGCACCCCCGTATTCCTCCATAAAATCCGTGTACGCGACTCCTCTCTATGCGAGTGTGGATTAGGCGAGGGTACCCTGGATCACATTTTCTTTGAATGTTCTAACAACGTCCCCTCGCTTGATTTGTACCGCCGTCTTCCTAAATTTAAGATCCCTCTCCCAATAAATTTCCCCTCTCTTCTCACTTATTCCTCCCCAGAACCCCTTGTGGCACTGATAATTTTCATCCGTCACAACAATATAAAATTATGAGTCACAACTTAATTAAAAAAGTGTAAATTGAATATTGAATTCTATTGTAAAATCAACATACCCACTTTATGTTGATAATTTTTGTTTTTTTTGAATACCCTCTTGTGTGTTGATAATTTATTTGCTTGAAGTACCCACTTTGTTTTTTATAATTTATAAATTCATATTTGGGGTTCCATAATAAATTTGTACTGAAAAATAATTAAGTAAATGTAACAGGGTTCAGTACTTTTTGTTGAATTAACTTGTTGTTTCTCTTACAGACTTTATGATTTGATATTTAATTTGGTAAGAGAATTACTGTCAAACTGTTGTTTTGGTTACACACATATATTATTAATTTAAGTTGTTGAACATTTTGTGTATTAAATAATATTTAATCACCGTTGCTTACATTTTGACAGTATGACTGCTAATACATTTGCTTGTAAGATTAGAGCAGAATTGAGATGGGTGACCGCGGCGGCCTCTTTAATAAGTAGATCGGATAGATCAGGGGCTTTGTTGGTCCGTTGTGATGTAGGCACCACCGCGTGTTGTGTCCGGACCAAAATGGTGCTGGTGGCCCTGATGATGCCGGACGCGCCCCCATAGGCGGGGGAGCGCATCCCCACCAACCCCAGATGGATCCTCGACGGGATATACCTCGCAAAGGCGGGGGCACACCTCCATCCTCTCCTCAATTGGAGGAAGCGTCCGCTTTTCAGGACGACTACCAAACCCAGAGGGGTTATCAACAATAGGTAGTCGCTTCCCTCTCCTCCACTACAGCTGCCCAGCCAGAGACAGTTCTTCTGCCAACTATCCCTGTAATGATCTGGGGCCCGAAGAGTAAATCTTTGTTTGATCGTGCTCTTTTGGATTCGAGTGCTCAAGGCTGTCTACTCACTATCCTTTTGTTTAGTGGAAAGATTGGGTCTCCCACGTAGATAGACCATACGGGTGGTATTGAAGCAGTTGGTCAACGGGGAGAAATTGAAATTTGTGTTTCGCCTGTTCATTGTGGGCCAAGAATCTTGGCCAAGGCCGTTGTTTTGAATGATATTTTGGGCAGACACCCACAGGTAACCATTAGCCCTGCAGTGGTGAAATTGACGTCGGACCTAATTCCTGTCGACCTGAAGTGGTTGGTACCCGGACCCGTATATGGGTGCGGATGTTTTGTTTTTAATTTTGTCCGGGACTAATTGGGTTCTGCAGACGAATAGGTTAGTAGTTGTACCGACGGTTTTCGGTTTTGGACTTACGGGTCCCGTGTTGAAGGGCTCCGCCCCGCGGATTGAGGACCAAGGACTGATGATGGGATAGTCCTTTGTTGGCTTCGCACCTCGGCTCATACGTTGGAGATTTTTGTGGCGAATAGAGTCTCACAGATTCAGAACTCTGAGACTGGACTGATCTGAAGACATGTCCCAGGAGAATTGATCCCCGCAGACTGCACGTCACGTGGTTGTGAGGAACCTGCCCTTGTTGACCATTCTCTGTGGTGGGGACCAGACTGGTTGACGCATCGCAAGTCGTCCTGGCCCCAGAATAGGTTCTCCTCTCTAGAGGTTTTGCCAGTTTTGCGTATTGGAATTGTTGAAACGCAACCTGCATATAATTTGGATTATCTTTTGGACAGATACAGTTCTTTGTCGAAATTGTTAGGAGTTACCTCTTGGGTCCGGCGTTTCATAAGTAACGGACGGAAAATAAATTGTTATCCTCAGTTTTGTCGCCTCATGAACGACAAGAGGCTCTGATGTTGTTGGTTCGTGCTGTACAAGCCGAGCACTAAGACCAGACTATTGAAGCCCTGAAGAAATGCTAAGCTATGAAAGGCTCAATCACTCGTCTTAATCTATTCCTAGACCAATCTGGTTTGCTCTGAGTCGGAGGACGACTGCGGAATTCGAACTTGCCTTATGGTGCTCGCCATCCTTTGTTGTTCCCTAAAGGAGGAGCGTTGGTAAAATTGTTGGTGTCAGATCGACACATTAATAACGCACACGCCGGTTGCAACGCCCTCATAGCCATTTTGCAGCGTGAATTTTGGATTTTGTCGGCCAGACGCACAATTCGTGGCATCATCTTTAAATGTATGCAGTGCTATAAGTTGAAGGCTGCTCCCACTCAACCCATAATGGGTGATTTGCTATCCGACCGAGTGACGGAGAGCAGACCATTTGTTTCGGTCGGAACCGATTTCGCTGGTCCCTTTTTGGTGAAGACTTCTCAACTTCGGAACGCCAAGGCTGACAAGGCCTAATTGTGTGTGTTTGTCTGGCCTCCAAGGCGGTTCACTTGGAACTTGTTCTGATAACGGTACTAATTATAAGGGCGCTGATAGATATTTAAATGATATTTGTAATTATCTCAATAAGAATAAACAGAATTTGAGATTTGCCATGGCGCAAATGGGAATTAATTGGCAATTTGACCACCCAGTGTGCCCACATTGGGGTGGCATTTTTGAGGCCGTTGTAAAGGTGGCAAAAACGCATTTCCGCCGGGTTTTTGGTGAAACAATTTTGACCTTTGAGGAACTTGTTATGGTATTTTGAAAAATCGAGGCCGTCCTCAATTCACGACCCCTCTGTCCGATCTCCTGAGACCCAAATGAACTGGAAGTTTTGACCCCTGGTCATTTTTTGATTGGTCAGCCTCTTAACGCCCGGAATACTCCTTCAGGGAAATTAAATCTTCGCAATTGACTCGTTTTGAGTTGCTCCAACAGATGTCTCAAAGTTTCTGGCATCGTTGGTCTTTGGAATATTTGCATATTTTGCAGCAGCGCGTTGAGTGGACTAACAAAACTGACCCTCCCAAAGTCGGAGACCTTGTACTTGTTAACGAACCTAACTTGTTACCTTTGTATTGGCGTCGTGGTCGCATTGTAGATTTGATTTATGGGTCTGATGGAGTTCCCAGAGTTGCGGAGGTCATGGTCGGAGATTCGGTTTTGAAGCGAGCAGTGGCGAGTTTAGCACGCTTGCCCATTTATTAGCGGACATAACTCCTTATGTACGAGACGGGGGGATGTTTTGTCCCGATTTTTAATATTTACTTGCAACACCGTGTCGGTGGGCTGTTAACGATTTGACAAATGACACTTGACAGTGTAGAAAGAAAATTTGTTGTGAGCACACGCAGATTTTGGGTTCTTGTCGAAACATATCGAATCTAGATATGTTTCGCCCATTTGTAATAGCTAATAGCGCCCGCCGTTCGCAATCGGTTTGTGGGGCGCCAACGAAAGTGGTTTTGAATATATTTCAAATACATCGAAGTGCTTTTGTGGGAAACGCGTGTGTGTCTGCCGGAAGCCGGAACCCGGCTCAGAACGCGTTGGTGGTCCCATCCAATCATTGTCCTTTATTATATATATATATTGTCCTAAAACCCTCGGCCAGGCGCGTGATTGAGCGAGCCCAGAGGATCACCGCGGGAATCTCAGGTAAGAGTGCACAAATTGGTTTACTAGTACCACTTCCCACCTGTCAGATAGGTACCAGGATATCTCCCAATAAGGATTAAATCCCTAGCTTTCCACTGCTGCGTTACGGCAGTTTCGTGGGTACAGGTTCAGACAGGGTCCAGGAGTCCCAACGCCGCTATGGGCCCAGGTGTTTAACTCCAGGCTTGGGACCCGAAGACCTGTATTTAACACACACCATTAGGTTATAATACAGTGTTTTCATTGAAAATATTATTTGTAACACCTTACTACGCAAATCGATTATTTGTTTTAATTTGAAGGAAATGGAAAATTTTCTTTCAGCTTATTCCTTGTATGCACAGATTAATAACATAACTATTCATTAGGTATAGACGGTGAACAAACCACACACTACGAGTCTGGAGAGAACAGAATCATAATAAGTTATTACAAAGTAGAAAACAAATATTCTGTAAGGAAGAAAATAATTAAATACAGGCCGCAGTGGCCGGTCTTTTGTTCTTTGATCGAAAAAACTCATTACAAACTTTATAGAATGGAAAGAAGAGTCAAAGCATGCATAAAAAAAAGATTTAAATTTTATTAATGGAATATTGATCGCTGTTTAATTATTTTTTTGCTGTAAAGAGAACAGTTGGGTCATTATGTACAAATCGAGACCAGCAATAATGACGCAGTCATCGCGCGATCATTTGCTTAGCGTCCATAAAATTGGTATTATCTAAACATAGTTTTCTAATGGTTCACCGATTGTTAATATGCACTTTTTGCTACGACTCTAGCGCCTAAAATAATCTAGTGGCAATTTCGGAACTACTTACAAAGGTCAACTCTCAAACATTTATATAATCTCAAACGTTTAATGAAAATATAATAATCGAATGACATATTTTAGTTAACTGATAGTTCCATAGAGGCAGCACTATTGCAAAATTGCTATAGTGTGGCTATTGCTGACACATAATATGGATTTGCGATTAGAGCAATTATTGTACGAAAATCACTATGGCTTTGCTTTTGTAAGATACGTGATAGGCCTGTGGTACATCCTTCTAACCTCATTTTTATAAAAACCCTTGAGAAAAAAATTCCTGTTCTTGTTTTAAAATAAATAATTAAGTCGCACGTTAGTGTTTCTTCCACCCTTTTCATTTTTTATTGTACCTCGGGCGGCATAACAAAAAACTTGAGAGTAATAGCAAAGCGGCATGTTTTCCGTGATTTGTGCCGCGGCTATGACCCCCCGGCACGCATAACACCCGTATTCTTATATCGATTATTTCCTACGTTTACTGCTAAAGTAGGTATACTATTTTCTCGGTGGAGGCTCCGACCTCTACGTGTACTGCATTTAAAAAAGAAATAACTGAGAACGGTTCTTTTCACGCAAACGTATTCGTGGAGTAAAATATGAGCGAAAGTGCGTACTGAAAACGAAATTTTGAAATCAAACAGACGAGAATTGCAAATTGCCTTTTGCAAATGTTTTATATTTTATTGGTGATGTTTATCAGAAAAGCCAGGTGCGCAGTAGTCATAACCGGTGTGCGTGTATGACTAGATGTATGAACGTAAATTAAGATAAAGAAGTATGTAGGGATCGTAGCAGTTGGGGTTCTGTAGTTTCTGCCTACCTACCCCCATGGGCAAAAGTCATGAGTTTAAGTAAGTCTTTTTTTAATCTTACGATAGAAACACTTTTGGAATTAAGTTTAATTTACGTTTTTCACAAAGGCTTTCTGAAAGAATGTTATTAGGTAGGTTGGTATTAGATTCCTCTAAACCATTCAGTTGGAAAGATACGAGACCGGAAAATAAAAAGCGAAACCTTAAAAATTACATCGCGATGATCAAGTAATCTTAACACATGAAAGAGTGCATTCTTCCTGAAGGCGATATTTTACACGAAATAGCTTCGCAGGAGAGAATCTATAACGGCTTACAGCCAAAAAGTTTCGAACTTTATCCTACGCCTTGTCGACTTCCCTGAAATTACACCTACATTTGATGAATAGTTTTCCCAAAATGTTCATCAAAACTTAAAAAAACTCTTCAAAGAACCTGCGAAACTTTTTCTAAAAATCTTGAAATAAGTCAACTAGATTTAAAAGAAATTAACTACGTCAAGTATCTCTGACATTGATAACTAAACAACTATCCCGTAGGCACAGATTACTTCGAGATACTACGTGTCTCGTAGGCTTAATCATAGAGTATAGTAATATATTGGGAAGGCTTAATTTAAATAATGACTTTTAAACAACTTAGTAGAGCTATCGTATAAAGGTGGGTGCTAGCAATCATGACGCAGCAAATAAAGAAGAAGGAGAAAGGCAAACGATACCAAAGCAAACAGAACGAAGGCAAGGTAAAGAAAGCCTCGATGTCCAACTTCAATCAAATCAATAAACGCACAAGGTCGAGCAATATCAAAGAAAAGGGGTTCTACAAGTTCAAGAATATGATGATACGTAACATAAAATTACAATCAAAACTCACTACAAAAAAGATGACCAAACGAGGTAGAAGCCGCGTGAAGAAAAGTGGAAGGTCCCCAAAGTAATCTCCATGTATCAAGCTAAAAGGTTTCGCGACTACAAAACGATCCAGATATCCCTTAGCAGTGGATTTTAAAACGACACGTTTGTAAATTTATTACCTATTGAGTATTTGAATAAATGATTATCTTATATAGAAAACACGTTTTTCACAGCTTGGATTCATCATCATCATCATTTCAGCCGAAAGACGTCCACTGCTGGACATAGGCCTCCCCCAGGCGTCGCCACATCGACCGATCCCGTGCGTCTCGCATCCAGCGCCTTCCCGCAACCTTAACCAGATCATCAGTCCACCTAGTGGGAGGCCTTCCAACGTATCGTCTTCCGGTTCGCGGTCGCCATTCCAGAACCTTTCGGCCCCATCGGCCATCCGTTCTGCGAGCAATGTGCCCTGCCCACTGCCACTTAAGTTTGGCAATTCTTCGGGCTATGTCGGTAACTTTGGTTCTCCTGCGGATATCATCATTCCTGACGTGATCACGCAAGGAAATTCCGAGCATAGCCCTCTCCATTGCCCTTTGGGTGACTTTGAGCTTTCTGATAAGGCCCATTGTGAGCGACCACGTCTCGGTCCCATAGGTGATCACTGGCAACACACACTGGTCATAGACTTTTGTCTTGAGACACTGCGGTAAATTGGACGAGAAGATACTACGCAACTTCCCGAACGCCGCCCAGCCGAGTCGGATTCGACGGTTGACCTCTTTCTCGAAATTGGACCTACCCAACTGGACCGTTTGTCCCAGGTAGACATAATCGTCTACAACTTCGAGAGTAGAGTCTCCGACCTTGATAGGAGTGGGTGTTACATGGGCATTCACCATGATCTTGGTTTTGTCCATGTTCATTTTAAGACCCACTCTTTCGGAAGCTCTACTGAGGTCATCGAGCATTTTACTGAGGCTCTCCATGGTCTCAGCCATGACCACTATGTCGTCGGCAAACCGAAGGTGAGTAATGTACTCGCCATTAACGTTGATGCCCAGCCCCCTCCAGTCCAGAACCTTGAAGACATCCTCCAGCGCAGCAGTGAACAGTTTCGGCGAAATGACGTCTCCCTGTCTCACGCCGCGCTGGAGAAGGATTGGTTTTGAGGTCTGATCCTGAAGACGGACTGACATGGTGGCGTTTTTGTACAAACACTTCAACACCTCAATGTACCGGTAGTCGATCTGGCACCGTTGGAGAGACTGCAGTACAGCCCAAGTCTCTATCGAATCGAAGGCTTTCTCGTAGTCCACAAACGCTAAACAGAGAGGCAGGTTATACTCTTCGGTCTTCTGTATAACCTGCCGCAGCGTATGTATGTGGTCTACGGTGCTAAAGCCTTTTCGGAATCCGGCTTGTTCGGGGGGCTGGAAATCGTCAAACCTGCGCGCGAGACGATTCGTGATGACTCTTGAAAACAACTTGTAGACATGGCTAAGAAGTGAGATGGGCCTATAGTTCTTCAACCGGGCATTGTCGCCCTTCTTGAAGAAGAGTACCACCACACCACTAGCTCTTGGGTCGTTTGCTAGACACGCAACGGGCTTGCTGATCGAAGTGTACAACTGCCCATAGAATGTCTCGATCTCCCTGAGAAGCTCCGGTTTGGCGGATACGATCCTGCCATAGTCGGTCTTCAGTTTCGTGAGTTGGCTCTGCCCAATAGCCAGATCCCTTGAGAACACCTTGGAGCCTTTATTTCGCTCGATAGCGTCTTTAATACGCTCGGTATTGAAGCGTCGGAGGTCTCTTTTCAAGGATTTAGAGATCTGTCTATTGAGCTGCCGGTATTTGCACGCCTCATCTGAAGACTGCAGGATCATTTCACGCCTCTCCTTCATAAGCTTGAGGGTGTGATCTGAGAGCTTTTTGTTTCTATCTGTACGACGGGTCTTGAAAAACTTAGACCCGACCGTATGGACAGCTTCCACGAACCCGTTGCTATATTCATCCACGGAGCTCCCTAGGCACTCGAAACGATTCTGGAGTTCGAGCTGAAAGCTCTCGGGGTTTTGGACTAGGATCTGTGCTGGCCGGAGCGTGGACTTCATCAGTCGAGACCTTTCAAGCTTAATATTAATGTTCAATGTGCCTCTTACCATGCGGTGATCGCTCCCGGTTTTTACCGAATTGATCACAGAGACATCATTGATTACTCAGCTTGGATTACTGTAGACAAAACATAAGCTTTGTGTACACATTATGCTATAGGAAGCTTCCACAAAAAAAATGCGAAATAGAGATTTTAAGCCGCTTTGGTTAAAATATTACACAATCCGACAACAGCCCGGCCTGGAGAGCGCCCGCCATGTTTTATTATTTTGCTCTTAATCCGAAGTGAATAAAGGAATATCGGAACCGAACTAACGTCTGATTCGTTTATGTTTCATTCATGAAATCGGAGCCCAGCATCGGACAGAGCGAAGTCTATGTAAATACGAGCTCTGTTTGTTGACCTACAAAGTTACAAGATTTTTGAACTTTCTAACAATGTAGTTTTTCCTAGCAATACGTTCAGATGCTTTAAATAATTTTATCTGTAAGTTCTTTTATTTTTGTCAAAAACATTGTAGTGGAAATGCGTGAAACATGTCGAGCACCCTATACGGCCCGGTGAACTTTATTGAAAACCTCTGTCTGAATGGCAAAATACGAGGGTACAGTCTCGGTTTACGACGTCAAATAATAGAGTCGCCTGAAATATACGTCATTTACGTGAAAACTTAATGTGCTTGCAATAAACCGCTTTGCCTGAGTTTGAACAATACGACGGTATATACTTATAGAGTTATATCATGAATACAATGCCTCTTTAGAGTTTTATATGACTCGGTCGAATAAATCTTTACACATCTTACTATTTATATATTATTTTATCAAAGTCAAAGTCATTCAACTAGGCCAAAAAGCGGCCCTTTTGAACGTCAAATAAAAATAAAAATTTACAAGTAATAAAAGTTGATTCTACCGTGCATTCGGAAAAGTAGCTTGTTATGGACAAGAATGCAAAATAAACTCCATATTTACTCTTATTTTTTTTAATTGGTGTTTTACAATATTTACATAAGTATATACATTAATAAATTCATATGTGTTACGGCTATGCACCCAGAATAGCTCTACACACTGTCATTCATTTGATAAATAGGAACATGGTTCTCACATACTTACAAATATTGCAAACATAGGTAAAATACCTAATTCAACAACAACGGAACAGTGCGTGAGTAAATTAAAAAAAAAAAAAAAGAATACAATAACTATGAATATAAATTAACAAATTTGATTTGTCTACACTAAAGATTCCTTCGTTGTGTCCCCTATGAAGTAGGACCAGCATGTTTCCAAGCATACTAATCTTGAATATAATCATCTAATTTGTAATATGCTTGTTTACAAAGTGTGCTTTTAACTAAAGTTTTAAATGTACTTTCATTTAGTTTTAATATTTCACAAGAAATTTTGTTATGGAATTTAACCCCATGAAAGATGAGTGTACTAGCTAGTCTATAAGATGGTTGATCTAACTTATCTTTATTTCTCGTATTACAATTGTGTCTATCACTGACTTTACTAAAGAGATATATATTTTTCTTTCCATACATAATATTTTCATAAATGAATTGGCAAAATACTGTCATGATATTAATATTTTTAAATAATAATAATATCTAACTAATATTATAAATGCGAAATATTAATAATAATAATAAAAATATTTATTCCATAAAATAAGAGCACATTGTAGATTATAAATTTTACATTTGTCACACTATAAGCACAATTATATAGGCTCTATCTCTTATACTAGGTCTAGCCTGTATCTCTAATGATTGTCTATTGGAATTAAATTCTAGAGAAAGAGCAGTAGATTCCTCTTATCTGTTAATAACAAACTACCTTATATGACAGCCTAGGATGGTTTTAAATGATATTTATTTTTGTCAATTGATTTAAACACTTTTACGCGTCCAGTCATACACAACATAGATATTTTAAAACTAGATTAGATAAACTTTGTGTTTTCTGTCACAGTTTCTTTTAGTGTCAGATATTATATTGGTCATATCATAATTGTGAGGACCGTGCATATTAGTGTCTGAGATGATATTTTGAGGAATGAACCACACATTTCTGACAACATGACACGACGTGACGACACTTTTCGCGTAGTGGTTGCGCGATCGGCTGCTGCGCTTCGTGTCGCGGGTTCGATTCGCGCAAGGAAAAATATTTGTATGGCCTACAGATAGTTGTTTTTTTTTAGTGTATATAGGCTCGCCTTGACCACTATCTCACCTGATGGTAAGCGATGATGTGCTCGACGTTGTAACACGCTTGCCTAGAAGTAACCTATTCACTCTTGACTTAAAGACCCCGCGTGTACCCTGTAGCTATCTGGAAACACAGACTCCGGCAGGGAATTCCACTCCTTAGGTGTACGCATAATGAAAGTATTGCCAAAACGTTTAGTGCGTATGGGTGGGATGTCGTACGCCGTACGTCTTGTAGTCTGATGATGAAACGGGCTAGGCGGATTTAGATCATGCAATTCTATGGCACACTCTTCGAAATGTAACCGATAAAAAACCGACAAGCTGGCAACTCGACGACGATGTTTCGGATCTGGGTGTCTTGTATGTGAGTTTAAATGTTTTGTTAGCGCACCCACGATACAGGAAGAAATTCCTAGTGTAGGACGAAGATAAATAAAAAAATAACTGAGTGCACTTTTCCGTTCCAATTATAAACTGTGAATAGCATCCAAGGCATTTTTGCAATCTTTGCCTTACACAGTATTCAGAAAGCCACTTATTTACTCACTCTACGGTCAAAAGATAACTTTCAGAAACTGCAGAGTAACTCATAATAATAGTTTATAAACTGCAAAATGTTTTAGAAGATAAATTGAAAGTTTAGATGCTATCATAAGAGGACAAGAATGTTTTCAAACAATTTAATAATTTTACAGAAAATTATAAAAATGTCTAACGTCTTCTGGACTTTAATTTTAGTGTTGGGTTTAGTTAATGTTCTTGTAATGTTGTCTACAATAAAGATATGTGAGACTCAGTTTATTGCTCAAAGATTCTTTAGTTAATTGATCAACAATAAAAATCCTTGTGATGTACAAAGAGTAGGTAAGTCTTACTCCGACTTAAATTGTTCGATTATAAAAATGGTTTCTCTTATAGAAGATTGAAGTAATTATTGGGACTTGTTGACAAGTAAGTAAGTAAGTAATCATTTATTTGCTCAAACATGAGTACAGTACACACAACAAATAATTGTCAATATGTAAGGCATGTTAAAAAATTTAAAAATACAGCGCGTCATGTTTGCCTTAGATAATGGCATGCAAATATTAATAATAGAAATCAATACAAATCAAAATAATTAAATGTAAATCAAAATAATAAATCTAAAATATCATGTCATATACTCAAATTATTTTAAAATGTCATGTAAATGTTAAAATTAACATTCTAGAATGTCAAAATAGAAATATTAAAAATGTCAAAAAATTAAATTAAATCATAATAATAAAATATTCCAGTTTGTCATACATATATATAGCCTAATTTTTAAAATTATAATAAAAATGCAATTAAAAATTATCGTTCTAGAATGTCAGAATAAAAACTATAAAAATCTCAACAAAAAAAAATAACATACCAGATAAAAAATTTCAAGTCCAGCATTAAATTATAAAAAAATTCAAAAATATAAAACATATATTAGTACAAATAAATATTAAATTTTTCATTTAAAAACTCATTTATATTATAATACGCCTTCTCTGCTAAGAAATCATTAACTTTTTTTTTTGAATGCTAGATCATTCAACTGCTTCCAGCCTTTAGGAAATTTATTGTAAATTTCTGGAGTCATGCAAAAGACACTTCTACGCATAAGTGCCGTTTTATGCTGATTTTGACAAATTTGATGATGGCAGATCAATTTCATAGAAACAGACGTGACACGTCTGTTTCTAGGAAATTGATCTGCCATGCGAGAGAATAAATGCGGATTAGCTCTCAAGAATGGCATTTTCTAAAATATAAAGGCGAGTTAATGTCAAAATTTTGTTTTTTTTTAAATAGGGCTTGCAGCTCTCAATGGTTTCAAGTTTGAACATCGACCGAATGCACCTCTTTTGGGTTTTGAAAACAAGTTCCCTGTCAGTCGAGTTCCCCCAAAAAATGATGCCGTATCTTAATATAGATTCCACGTGCCCGTAGTATGCGGTGAGCAAAGCATCAACCCCAACTACTGCAGCAAGTGTGTATAGAGCATACGCTGAGCTACAAATTTGTTTTAGAGACAGTCTCAACGTGTGCAATTTAACTTTTTGTCAATAATTAGTCCTAAAAATTTGATTGTATCAACTTTGTCAATGTTATTATTATTGTAATGTATGTCAAGATTATTTAAAAATGTCAAGGAGCGTTGACTAAAGTTTAGTCTTAGTCAAATTTATTTTAAGTTATTATTATTTAGCCATTCTATTATTGCAGTCAGTGAATTATTAATGTCGCATTTATATGTCTCTCTATTTTTACACTCAATTGTCAATACACTATCATCGGCAAAGAGGCTCATCGGCTGCACTGTGGATTTAGGCAAGTCATTTATATATAGTGTAAACAGGGGAGGTCCCAAAACACTGCCCTGAGGGACACCATACATGACTTCACGCTCTTGCGACCGATGAGACTCTTCCCGCTGAGTAGTTATGTATACCCTACTGACTTCTGTAATTTGCTTCCTGTGCTGAAGATATGACTCAAAAAGCTTTAGTGTGTTAGCTCTAATGCCATACGCTTCGAGTATTTAAGTAAAATACTGTGTCGAACATAATCAAACACCTGAGTCATATCACAGAATATACTGCAAACTGGTTTATTTTGATCCATATTTGTCATCACCGTGTGTAAGAAATCATAAATTGCCATGTCTTTTTTTCTCTGAAACCTTTTTGTTCATTACAGAGGATGTTATTTCGTTCTAAATATGAGTTAAGTTGCTTGTAAATATATTTTTCAAAAATTTTGTAAATTACAGGGATGAGCGAAATCGGTCTGTAATTTACCATCAATTCTTTGTTATCTTTCTTAAACAGCGGCTTTACGACAGCTGTTTTGAGTGCTGTTGGATATATACCAGCACTGATACTCAAATTAATTATGTAACTTAAAGGTGAGCATATGACGTGAGTTACCAATTTAAAGTATTTTTGTGGAAATGCCATCGTAGCCTACACTATTCGTATTTTTGAGCGTTGAAATAATTTTTAGAACCTCTTCCGGTGTGCTAGGTGCCATAAACATAGAATCTTTTTTACTTAAAATATGTTGCGTCACTCTTGTTCCAGAACTGACAATAGGTTTAATTTTTTCTATAAAGTAGTTGTTAAAGACATCCGCTATATGCTTTGGCTCTGTAATTGTTTCATTATTACTTTTTATTGTATCTATAGCAGGCTTTGGTATATTTAATTTATTTTGTTTAATAATTTGCCAGGTAGTCTTTGATTTGTTCGTTGAGGTCTAACAGTAAATATAAAAAAAGCAAATTGGATATCACGTGGTATTAAGATTTGCAGCAAAAAGAAACGTCAAGTGCCGTGGCTGTATAGGATAAAGCCTATTCAGATAAATTAAACTCGTCTTAAAAATTACGCCGTGAGGTATAAAAAAATTATAAAGCTGACTCAGCTCGCTCTAAATAATTATAAACCAGATTTGAGGGAAACATAGGTTATAAAGCTAAATAAATAAATCTAAGAAAGCTGTATATGGCGTTTTGGGGTTTTCAGCTTTGTAAACCTCTGTAAATGTCAAACAACTTAAATGATTGTAAGGAAATGATCACTTACTGACAGTCCTATCATTTTCTTAATTTGAATTTACCCGCGCTCGTTCAAGCGCGAGTAAGAATGACCGATAACGTAGATTGTATGAATGTAGGAATGAAGGACGGACTGAGGTGAACTGAGACTACAAGTGTTCTGCCTGTCATTGTGATTTGGAGGTTATGAAAAACTATAAAATACCTGAAGGATTTAAAGAAGACGATATTCGTGAAATAATAAGCTTTGAATGTTGTTTCTTTATTTACAGGTAAAGTAATATTTTGTAAAGCAGTTAGTATCAACTTACTTTATAAAACAATCTTTTGTAAAAAATCTTTATTTACAGAAACGCAGTCGAGTTTATTTACAAATATCTTATATGATTTTCAAACCTTCATACATTTTCTTTACTATAATCACGTCTATAAATACGCCACCTATTTATCGCGCACAATTTGTTGACAGGGAATTTAAGAAGTTGCGTTGTGTGGTCAGATAATGCGAATTCTACTATTAAGGTTTTGCAGGGTGTGGGTGCAAATTATGCGCAAAATTGCATGCATGTTTTGCTCTTCATTCGAGTTGGTTCGTTAAGTGCTAGTTTTAAGTTAAAGTTTAATAGCAGATTTTCATATTCAATCGAATTATTGTTTCTTTTAATATTTCAATGTTAAAATCTCCTGCTATGACAATTTTATGAGATTTCTTTGAGTTTTAACAGCGTTAACAATTTATCTAGAAATTCCTGCTGTTAGGACCCTATAAATACATACAAAAACGGTGTTGTGGTTAATAAGCTCAATGGCGCAGCATTCGAATACACCGATAGAAGATATTTCCGAAATTTTCGGCAATTCTCTCCATTGATGTCCGTTCTTGACGAGTATACATGACCCAACCCTTTTACTTTCTTTTCTGCTGAAACACGCTGCCAAACAAAAATTATCTATGCTTAGTCAGCTTTCGATATCAACCCGGCGATGTTTTGATGCATTGCATATAGGTGGTTATTCAAGATAAAATCGGTTAAACTCTTTGTTGTCATTGTTGCTAATGTCTTCTCCGCTGGATTGCATGTCAAAGTTTTGTAAGTCAGTTATTAAAATAAACATATCCCTAAATATTACATGTAGTCCAAAGTTGTTGATTCCACCTGATTTATTAAACATACTGTTGTCATATTTTAAATGTCAATTACTATCTAAGAGAAATGCGTGTCCATGTGATGATATGTCCAGATATAATAGGTTATTAAAAGTCTCGATTCCCCAGTTGTATTCATAATTCTCCAAGATAAATGTTGGCAAACACACAATGATATTTGTATGTTCAATATCTTGCAGTGTTTTTCTAATGTGCAGGATCATACCAACATAATTTTGAGTTGTTCTAAAATCTTCTTCGCCTAAGAATATAATGCAAAAGTCATTCATGGTAAAACCGGCCAGTTTTGACCGTATTCCATCTGAAGCCGCATAGTCCCTCCTCCAGGTTTTAGGTAGTGGCACAGCTGGAAATCTTTGGAAAATGTAGTTTCTGCTATAGGTAGAACTTTTTTCTTATCGTTAGTACTCAAAATGCAAATCTTATTTACCTTTTTTATGACTTGTGGTGTGTTTGGTTTGGCTATTTTATTTTTGTTTACGCTATCACTATTTAACGCCGTAATAATACTTGATGTGTTTGCAACACTCCCGTTTGTTGTGAGATTGTCGTCAAGTGGTAAGCACAAGTCTGCACAACTAACATTTAAGGTTTTTTTGTCCAAAGTTTTACGCTGTTGTTTGCGTTTGTTTTTAATTGCACTTTTTTTCGAACTTCCCACTTAATCGGTGCAAATAGATTTTAATTTAATTGAATATTTGGTGAAAGGGCTGTTCTCTTAGACCTGCGTTGGGTAATATTCTCCATATCCATTTTATTTATTTATCAATTTTTAATATTGCCCCAGATTTCAGGTATTTTTTTTACATTGGTAACACCAAAATATTAAACTAAGGAAAATGACAGATGTATTGTATCAGGGCTATGCAAAGACCTTATACGTATTTCTTACTACTAGACTGCGTACCAAAATATTTTGTTTAGCTAAAATGAAATCTATCATCATACACCTAGGTTAGCTATTTCCTTAGAAGCGGTAGCTAACCAAAAGCGGTCCTGGCGAGAGGGTTTCCGCAGGTAGTGTATCCTTGTCTGACCTCTTGCTAGCTCAACTAATCATTGGATTTGGTAGAAATGGTAGAAAATTTTTATTTTTCTTTTTATGTTATACCAAAACGAACAAATCATAAACTTTGACACGTATTTAAATATTTCTAGAAAAGTATATAAATATTTCTACAGTTCCTATATTTAATCAATTCGTTGTATTAATAAAAATATAAATTAATACTGAGTAAGAGTAGTACTTTTAAATGTTTGGGCCTGGTAATACTAAATGTAGGATGGTGGTTTAGGGATTTTTTGGCGTACTTTGTTCGAGTGAAATTCAGCGGCTGTTAATATTATTTGCAAATTGATTCCTAGTAGTTTTATAATATAAATATAATTGGTGTAGTTTTATTTCTCAACTGTATACGTAACTGGACAATAGGTAAAATCATAGAGATCCTTTGAGGTATATTTAGCTGCCGGTATTTCAAAATACCGTAAGAAGACTGCAGGGTCATCTAACGCCTCTCCTTCATGAGCTTGAGAGTAGGATCAGAGAGCTTTTTGTTCCAATCTATATGATGGTCTTGAAGAATGAAACTTGAAGAGACTTGGGATTTGAGGATTATTGAGTCCTCCCCCTCTATTCGAACTTCACATAACCCTTTAATACTCCATCGTAAACAAAGACCTTATACTTCTTACTACTAGACTGTGCACTATGGCGCAAAAACCGGTCCGAGCGAGAGGGCTCCCTTTGGTAGTGTGTCTCTTTCTAATGAGGTGACCATGACCAAACAGAACATGGGACAAATTGATTGTAAAAACGATAGTAGAAGTATTCCGATATGTACCGTTGATGCTACCTAACTGCGCTACCTAATTTATAGTTAATAAAAAAGGTGTTTATATTTTTTGGTATCTACATCACTAACCGTATGGTGTCGGGCGTAAAGAACTTCACCATCCCATGTTTTTCCATGGGTGTCGTAAGAGGCGACTAAGGGAAAAACCAGAGAATGGGCAGCAGCGTTCTCTGTGCATTTGTAACAACCATACTGTGATCGCCAACCCGCCTGCAAAGCACTCCCCATGAATAGCACAAATAAAACATAGCCCCTATTGGCCGGCAGCCCGTACCCTCGACTACGGTAGCGGTCGAAGTTACGGTATGGCAAGGGGTGCTAAGAATCCCGGACGAGATCCGGCTACCCCAACAAATACCGACGACTGGACCTGGCAACGTACAACACGCGCACACTCCGGACCGACGAAAATATCACCGAACTCGATGAGGAATTAAGCAGTTTACGATGGAGTAATAAAGGTTTATCTGAAGTTCGAAGAGAGGGGGAGGACTCAATAATCCTCAAATCCTAAGTCTCTTCAAGTTTCATTCTTCAAGACCATCGTATAGATTGGAACAAAAAGCTCTCTGATCCTACTCTCAAGCTCATGAAGGAGAGGCGTTAAATGACCCTGCAGTCTTCTGACGGTGCTTTGAAATACCGGCAGCTAAATATACCTCAAAGGATCTCTATGATTTATACATATATTTACACATATTGTCCAGTTGCGTAGACAGTTGAGAAATAAAACTATACCAATTATATTCCACTAGGTATCAATTTGCAAATAATATTAACAGCCGCTGAATTTCACTCGAACAAAGTCCGCCAAAAAATCCGCAAACGACCATCCTACATTTAGTATTACCAGGCCCAAACATTTAAAAGTACTACTCTTACTCAGTATTAATGAATATTTTTTTAAATACTACGAATTGATTAAATATAGGAACTGTAGAAATATTATATACTTTTCTAGAAATATTTAAATACGTGTCAAAGTCTATGAATTGTTCGTTTTGGTATAACATAAAAAGAAAATATAAAATTTTCTACCATTTCTACCAAACCCAATGATTAGTTGAGCTAGCAAGAGGTCAGACAAGGACACACTACCAGCGGAAACCCTCTCGCCAGGACCGCTTTTGGTTAGCTACCGCTTATAAGGAAATAGCTAACCTAGGTGTATGATGATAGATTTCATTTTAGCTAAACATAAAATTTTGGTACACAGTCTAGTAGTAAGAAATACGTATAAAGTCTTTGATCGTAAACTGCTCAATTTCTCTTCGAGTTCGGTGATATTTTCGTCGGTCCGGAGTGTGCGCGTGTTGTACGTTGCCAGGTCCAGTCGTCGGTATTTGTTGGGGTAGCCGGATCTCGTCCGGGATTCTTAGCACCCCTTGCCATACCGTAACCTCGACCGCTACCGTAGTCGAGGGTACAGGCTGCCGGGCAATAGGGGCTATGTTTTATTTGTGCTATTCATGGGGAGTGCTTTGCAGGTGGGTTGGAGATCGCAGTATGGTTGTTACAAATGCACAGAGAACGCTGTTGTCCAGTCTCTGGTTTTTGCCTTAGTCGCCTCTTACGACATCCACGGGCAAACATGGGATGGTGAAATTCGTTACGCCCGACACCATACGGTTAGTGATGTAGATACCAAAAAATATAAACCCTTTTTTATTAATTATAAATTAGGTAGGTTTAGGTAGCGCAGTTAGGTAGCATCAACATATCGGAATACCTAAACTATCGTTTTTACAATCAATTTGTCCCGTGTTCAGTTTGGTCATGGTCACCTCATTAGAAAGAGACACACTACCAAAGGGAGCCCTCTCGCTCGGACTGGTTTTTGCGCCATAGTGCACAGTCTAGTAGTAAGAAGTATAAGGTCTTTGGGGCTATGAGAATATTTATTCATTCCATCACAAGTTATTCAATCTCAGCACTTAATACGTCCATGCATTAAAGGTGCGCAGTACTTCTTACTTCCATGCACTTATAGCACATACGTCCATGCATTAAATGTCCGTAGTACTTTCTATTTCCTAACACTCAATGTAGCTGTACTGTCGATGGTAAACAAAGTTCAAAGTCCAAATGATCAAATATTCAAACAAAGTAACGTCCCTCTTTAGTAATTTCAAAAGTTTTCACTTAAAGTATTTTTAATTATACGCCACTCTATTCGCGAATGATCACTTTAGTTGATAGTGTTAGATATTTGCGTAAATAGCAACCAACTAATACATTGTTTCTGAGTTTCGTCACTGTTTACACTATGCACAAACTGTTTGTCTTTTTTAAGTATAAATCCTTTATTTTTATTCCACAAACACTTAATGCGGTTATTTATATTAAATTGTCAAAAAAAAAAATATTTTAGATCACTAATAAACTAAAAAAAATATTATTTAAATTAAGAGATATCGCGGCAGATGTTGACAGGTAAATTTTCGTCTACACACACACAGTCATACGGTTTTGGTCAGTCAGCTCGCGATTATGTACCCTCAGACTGCACAGCATGATTTTCTTCTGGTTTACGTCTTTCTGTTCTTATAACTAATCGGCTCGAGCTTCTAGGTATAGAGTTGACATCCAGTCTCAACTTCGGCGTATTCATTGAGTACAAAGCCCAAATTGTGGCCAAAAAACTAGGCATCCTATTTAGAGTAAAGCGATACTTTACGCCTGGACAGCTTTTAACTCTTTACAAAGCGCAAATCCGATCCTGCATCTATATCAGTATTGCAGCCATCTTTGGGATGGGTATCAACTTGCCGCGCTTGACTCGATGGAACGCAGAGCCAAGAGGCTCATTGGCGACGTTGAACTGATGGATGCCAAGCTTCACTGCTTGGCTCATCGCTGCAAGGTTGCTTGTTTGTCTGTCTAATACTGAACTCCATGACCTCATCCCACCGGCCCTCTTCTAACATCTAGACGCAATGCAAGTCCCATCCTTAACTAGTTGCCATTCCACCAAGCGTATCCAAACATCCTTCATAATGCGTACAGCAAAAGAATGATACTCACTGCCTGCGTTTGTGTTTCCGAACGCATTCAACCCTAATTTCTTCAAAGTTAGTGTGAAAGCTAAGGGTAAGCTCACTCCACCGTCGAAATTGTCTCTGTCACCTCTGACCTAGACTAGAGTCAAGAGAAAACCACAAAAAAACCTAAATAAATGCACGGTTCCTGTAAAATAATGTTACTTGAAGCTAGGGGAAAAAGCTATTTTTACATAAAACACATTCGTACAATATACGTCCGCTATATTATGACATCGGACACGCGAAACCAAACTCAAACTTTTGTTAGCGATCTTTATATTTAATTGAGCACTCTAAGTAGGTTTTGTATGTTGGCAATAATTGTTTTGATATTTTTACGCTTGTAACAAAGATTGACTGTTTTTTTGTTAGGTTGGTAAACAATAAGCTTGCACTGCACTTCTCGTTTCCCGCCCATTCCGAGGTTATAAATAGTGGCTCATGCCATCAAATGCACTCTTCGCCTGCCATCGCCGCCGAGCGGACGTCTCGCTGCCGCCCGCCGCTCTCGCCGCCCCCACCGCGCGCCCCGCCGCGCCCCTCTCTCCGACTCGTCGCGCCACTGCGTGACGTCACTGCGGTCGCCGCGTCTCCGCGCGCCGCCTACAGGTGTCGCTACTAGTAACTTCGGTTACTAGTAGGGATATCTTTTTTGGTCCCTTCCGTGTTAAAACCACGACTTAGTGGTCCTTGGTGGATACCTAACGGTGTTGTACCTAGTGGTGACCCGCCCACTCGCCAAGTCCCGTCTGGACACGGCAGTCAGAAGGAGTCGGGAGCAGGGTAGTTGGCCTTGGTAGATAGCCTAGTCAACCCCTGTTTCTGCCCCACAGCGATTCACCTGGCACGGTCGGGTGTCTCAACCCCGACGTGCCAGACTTTCGGTACACAGGAGGAGGCTGGCCCACCTTCGGTGGGTTCACCGGTACCCTAGGACCCCTGCCACCCAATAAGATTGGTGGCAGGATAACAAGCTTAGGGCTCACCAGATACTCACCTCCCAGTCTAACCCGGCTGGGAGGGTAGGATTCACACATCCCCGGGCCCATCCACCCGGGGAATAAGGTTATCAGCCCCTTAGTAGTTTTAGATTTTTCTCTTCTCCTTGTTCTGGCTCTATTGACAACGATGCATCCCGTTGAGGTGTTAATAGAGCTCGTCAAGGACTTGATGTCGGGCGATCCCAGTCCGCGTCATGAAAACCAGTCCCGTTTCAAAATTATTCTTGCGTCCCTTGCCAGATGTGCACCTTACAGTGCCCCTGTCCCCCCGCCCTATTCTGACATTAGTCATCTCCCAGACAATGTGCAATACGCCATTTAAACCATTAAGGAGAGGTTCGCTCAGGACTGTCATCTCCGAGCTAGACTCGCCACTCTTTTTGGCACAGTATTAGAAGCCCTCGCACCTAACATAAATCCGACCGTTGAGGATGTACTGGAACCCGAACCTAGCATGGCCCCCGTGCCATGTGAGGAGAAGGACTCTCCCAGATCACCCTCCCCACCCGTCAGGCCCACTTCCGGGCCTAGATCACCCACCCTTTCCCAGGGCGAGGTTCTTAGAAAGCCAGATCCAATTCACTCTGAGAGAGACCGTAGCCCTCTAAAGCCCCAGACTTCGGCTACTAAGCCTCCTCCTCGTAGGAGGTCCGACCGTCTTCAGTACAAAAAGTACAAGGAGCGCGTAGCCGCTATTCACGCAGACACTAGGTCAAGATCCAAATCTTGGGTCGATGAGGAAGGTGACTCTCCCATCGATATGGACACAGCCCTTAGTACCGACGATGAATGGGCAGCAGTAGCTGACCACATCGATCAGGTTTTAGAAAATCCCCCAGTTGACCCCAATAACCCCGATTCGTCAGAGGACTATGCCACCATGTCCTCTTCTTCTGACTCTGATGACAGAGAATTCACTGTCCACTCTGGAGGAAAGAGGAAGATGAGGAAAAGTCCCCCTCACGCTACCAAGGCCAAAAAGCCAGTAGCCAAAACCTCTCCCCAGCCAGTTCTGCCGCCGGCCTTGCCCGACAGGCAACCCTCCCCCGCCCCCGCTAGTCCTTCTCAGCGGTTAAATCGCTGGCCCAGCCCTATGGTAGTAGTAAATACTACCACTAGGAAGCCTCCTCCTCCTCCACCCATTTATCTTCAAGATAAAGGGAAATGGAGCGACATTTCAAGCGCCTGTGTAGCGAGTAAAATTTATTTCACCAAGGCCACTGCATGCCAACAAGGCATCAGAATTCAAGTCCCCACTCCCCGTGATTATCGAGATTTAACTCGTTTTCTCAAAGAAAGGAACGTTTCTTTACATCATCATCATCATTTCAGCCGAAAGACGTCCACTGCTGGACATAGGCCTCCCCCAGGCGTCGCCACATTGACCGATCCCGTGCGTCTCGCATCCAGCGCCTTCCCGCAACCTTAACCAGGTCATCAGTCCACCTAGTGGGAGGCCTTCCAACGTATCGTCTTCCGGTTCGCGGTCGCCATTCCAGAACCTTTCGGCCCCATCGGCCATCCGTTCTGCGAGCAATGTGCCCTGCCCACTGCCACTTAAGTTTGGCAATTCTTCGGGCTATGTCGGTAACTTTGGTTCTCCTGCGGATATCATCATTCCTGACGTGATCACGCAAGGAAATTCCGAGCATAGCCCTCTCCATTGCCCTTTGGGTGACTTTGAGCTTTCTGATAAGGCCCATTGTGAGCGACCACGTATCGGTCCCATAGGTGATCACTGGCAACATACACTGGTCATAGACTTTTGTCTTGAGACACTGCGGTAAATTGGACGAGAAGATACCACGCAACTTCCCGAACGCCGCCCAGCCCAGTCGGATTCGACGGTTGACCTCTTTCTCGAAATTGGACCTACCCAACTGGACCGTTTGTCCCAGGTAGACATAATCGTCTACAACTTCGAGAGTAGAGTCTCCGACCTTGATAGGAGTGGGTGTTACATGGGCATTCACCATGATCTTGGTTTTGTCCATGTTCATTTTAAGACCCACTCTTTCGGAAGCTCTACTGAGGTCATCTAGCATTTTACTGAGGCTCTCCATGGTCTCAGCCATGACCACTATGTCGTCGGCAAACCAAAGGTGAGTAATGTACTCGCCATTAACGTTGATGCCCAGCCCCCTCCAGTCCAGAACCTTGAAGACATTCTCCAGCGCAGCAGTGAACAGTTTCGGAGAAATGACGTCTCCCTGTCTCACGCCGCGCTGGAGAAGGATTGGTTACGAGGTCTGATCCTGAAGACGGACTGACATGGTGGCGTACAAACACTTCAACACCTCAATGTACCGGTAGTCGATCTGGCACCGTTGGAGAGACTGCAGTACAGCCCAAGTCTCTATCGAATCGAAGGCTTTCTCGTAGTCCACAAACGCTAAACAGAGAGGCAGGTTATACTCTTCGGTCTTCTGTATAACCTGCCGCAGCGTATGTATGTGGTCTACGGTGCTAAAGCGTTTTCGGAATCCGGCTTGTTCGGGGGGCTGGAAATCGTCAAACCTGCGCGCGAGACGATTCGTGATGACTCTTGAAAACAACTTGTAGACATGGCTAAGAAGTGAGATGGGCCTATAGTTCCTCAACCGGGCATTGTCACCCTTCTTGAAGAAGAGTACCACCACACCCCCGCACCAATGCCTGTGGCGTTTTGCCCTCGAGTATGACGGAATCAAATAGCTTCTGAAGGGCCCTAAGGACCGGTTTTCCACCCGCCTTCAGGAGTTCGGCCGTAATTCCGTCATCACCCGGCGCCTTGTTGTTTTTCAGCTGTTTCAGAGTCATCCTAATCTCGTACAGGCTGACGTCCGGGATATCTTCGGTATAGTGTCGGATCAATCTAGCTCTTGGGTCGTTTGCTAGACTCGCAACGGGCTTGCTGGTCGAAGTGTACAACTGCCCATAGAATGTCTCGATCTCCCTGAGAAGCTCCGGTTAGGCGGATACGATCCTGCCATCGTCGGTCTTCAGTCTTCATCTTTCTATACTTACTCCCTTCCGGAGGAAAAGTATACTAGAGTAGTCATAAAGCACGTTCCGAAGGAGATCCCGACGGAAGAAATCCGAAAGGATTTACTATCGCAAAAAATCCCTGTGTCAGAGGTCCACCGATTGCATAAAGCAAGAGGCGGAGATCTCTACGACATGGTCCTTGTCGTGTGTTTCCCCTTCGAGGGTCACAACCCCATATTTAATGTCCGGACCGTATGTAACTTACCAGGCATTTCCATTGAAAAGCCATACCGTCCCCATCTCGTTGGTCAGTGTCACAACTGCCAACTCTACGGTCACTCTCAGACCAATTGCTTCGCTCCTCCCAGGTGCGTTAAGTGCATGGGAGAGCACAGTACCAAGGACTGTTCCCGTCCAAAGGACCGATCACAATGCACGGAGCCTCCCAGCTGCGTGCTTTGTGGACAAGTCGGGCACCCGGCTAATTACCGTGGTTGCCCAAAAGCCCCTAAACTTGCGCCTAAAATGGCCAAGCGTAATGACGCGCGCCAAGCTCGCCAAGCCCCTACCACTCAACCCCCCCTCCCAGACTAGCCCCTCAGAGGCCTTCACCCTGGGGTAAGCTGAACCACCAAAGTGTGGCTCCTCAGTCTTGCTCCCAGCCGATTCCAGCGCTGATGGCTACTCCCATCGCAGCGCCAATTATTATCCCCGACTCAATGCCCCCCGCCGCCCCTATGACCACACAAAGCCAGAAAGTGGCTTCTACCACCCCTGCTGCTAAATGCCAGCCCCCTGTCGCCCCCTCCGGGCAAAAGCCATATATATGCGTCGCTAAAAATATAATTAGCGCGTACTCCATATTTATGACCCCTCAAGCCCGTGCTCTGGATACTGAAATCCGGAATGCGGGCTCTCTCCTTCCCGCTGAATGCGTTAACCTCTTTTCGAGGTATGAGTCCATTACTAGGGAGCTCGATAGCCTTGTCTACAAGGACGGTCAGTGGGTTCGTAAATAGTACGAACCCTCCGTTCATACAAAATTTAATATACATATTCGTTCCGTCCTCACCGCAGAGGCTCGTCGCGTAATCCCTTTCGATTCATATAAGCTAGCCCGCGTGCTGAGCCATAGTTAAATGCCAGTCAGATATTATTGGAGTTTCTTGTCCGTTCTTCTCCACGTAGGCTTTTCCGAACGGATGGTAGAATCATTTTATCAGATCCGGCCTTTGCCATCCCCCAAGCGACGCCCTGAGCCGAGGTCCGACCCCAACTGGGGTAGCCCTTAGTGCTGTCGCTTTAGGTTTAGAAATTTTAAGCCTGGCCGGAGGCTACATAGCTTAGTCTCCACAGGTTAGTCCGGTTAAGCAGTGGACGGCTACTTTGGCCGAACTGCGAGACGCCACGTAATAAAAAATAAAAAAAAAACCATCAAAGGCAGTCTATTCTTGATCGAGGCGACGTTAATAATAAGTAATTAGGGTAAGTGCTTTATAAACTGTATTTTATAAACTGTGTTCTGTGTAACTGTGTATTTGATATGATAATACACTGGGTGAGTAAACCCTTTTTAAGCATTTTTATTTGCATCGCCATCCCTGCTGAAATACCCACACGAGATTTTAGTCTTTTGAGTAAAAGACGACACTTTAAAAACGTCAACATTCATAACATATCGTATTATTTATCCACGAAGTTAAATTCGCAACTTTAAACAAAAGTTGCACGTTGTCCGAAGAGAAAGGGTACGTTTACTCCAATTTGAGATTTCGTCAAAACAATGGGTTCCGCAGTGCGACGCTATAATTTGGCCACCCTTAGGGTGTTTCTCCATTAGAGATGTGCGAGGTAGCTAGGTGGTGCGAGGACAGCATTATGCTGAGTGGAAGCCTTCTTGCCACAATCACGACATGCATCTGCCTGGTATCTTTTCCACCCTATTGATTTTATGTTGTACAAAATGTAGGTAAGTATATGTTATTATTGTTTTTTTTTTTTTTTTTCTATTATATGCTTGCGCTTGACCACTATCTCACCTGATTTACTATCAGGTGAGATAGTGGTCAAGCGCATGATGCGATGATGTGGTCGACGGTGGAGCACGCTTGCCTAGAAGTAACCTCTTCACTCTTGACTTAAAGACCCCTAGATTGTAGCTATCGGGAAACACAGATTGATTAGTAATGATTATTAGTTTGATTTATTTCTCGTCTTTACTAACTTAATTTAAGTACTACTAATTAAGTTAAGTGATTAGCATAATCATGTTATTATAATGTATGTCCTTTTGTCACAAATAAACACTTTTTCTTTCTTTCTTCTTCTTTCTAGGATGTGTAACGCCGGCACCGGCTATCGCTGAAAATCAATGCTGTTGCTCTGTCTCGCACGCGTGTGCTGCCACTCTGATGCTGAGCGATGACCGTTTTGCGCGGTTGTTGGGACGCATATTTTCTTTTTTTTCTGTGAAAATGTGTGAATGTTTCCACCAAAGCTGTGTGAGGAGTTTGCGTGGAGCTAAGATGCGTAGCGAAGCGGTCGAACTGTGTAGCTGAGTAGATAAAGCGAGGATGCATAGCAGATTCTATACAATAACTGTGCGCGCACACATTCCTCGATCGCGTCCCTGATACACTTACCTCACACATATCAGTCACACACATTCCTCGTTTTTGTGCCTCGCTCACATCTCTCTTTGTGTGTACAAATACCTATTGCCGCTAGCCCTTTTTCGCCAAAACAAGCTTGGAAAATGAAATGATCCCATTGACGGATTTATTCCTCACGCATCTCTAGTGGAAAAGCATCCTTAAACCGAGAGGAACCTTACTGAGCCAGTTTAATAAGTAATCTTCTCGTAGGGACTGAATATCTTTTCCTGGTAATTTATCGTGATGTAGAAGCAGACCTTGAATTTAAATTACACCTGAATTCTGTCGGAAGTCTTCGGCAAACTTCGTTATGAAGATTAAGTAATTTATAGTCGAATGAAAACTTGGGAAGCGATTGATCAAAGTTGTTTTAGGCCATACTAAAATTTATTAGTAGTTATCTGATCAACATTATAGGGCGGGTTTCTAAATTGAGTATTTGGAGTTATGAACGTTTCAAACCCCACTTTTAGCACAACAAAAGTAATCTAATAAAACACTAACACAAAATTAACAAATTTAGTATTTACGTTACAAAATCAAGTGAACAGAATCGAGGGGAACAATTAACAAAGTGCGCGCCGCCGGATGCGGGAATGAGCTCTTGGCCATGGTACGCGTTGGCTTATATAGGCTCGATCACATGTTCCGGGCTTTCTGGAGGGGTGTAGGTTGGAGACGCAGCTAACACGGCCTCTCCTGACGTGCCAGCGTCCTCGCAGGCCTCGGCAACCACCCGAGCGTCTTCAGCGGGAGCTCATCGGCATCATCATTCGGCTGTTCATCTACTTCATTCTCCTCATCATCAGAACCTGCACATCATAAACCAAGTGTGAGCATGTAAATGTTAGATGTGACAGAAGACAATTTTTTTTTTCTTTCTTTCTTGAGCTATTTCCTGGATGAAAGTGATTATACGATCAAATGCTAATGAGACGTGAATTACTTCTTAATAATAAAATCCACCATGACAACGATTACCTTGCAGCTGCACGAAACACATAGTCTTTTGAACTCAAAACCTCATAAAGGCCATCAATGAGCTCACTTGCCATAATACCAACCAAAACCTTATGCAGCTGCACCGGGCTTACATGGTATAAATGGCAAGTCTTGTCCTCGGGATTTACACAGTACTTTGCCAGTCACGCCCCGAATGTCATAGGTGGACACGGGTACTTTCTGGGTCACGACTATTACCAACTGGTAGGAACTAAGCTTGTCCTGAGGATTTACACAGTACTTTGCCAGTCACGCCCTGGATGTCGTAGATGGACACGGGTACTTTCTGGGTCACGAATGATACCATTAGGTAGGAGCAAAGCTAAAGGCGTAGATTAAAGTGCAGTTACCATGAGAACCCGCTATTTAAGTGGTTCACGTCTCAGAAACAAAACAAAGATCTTACACTCAAGCAAAGTTCTTGAAACGTAATCTTAGATCAATAATTACCAATAACAACAGTTTGGTTCATAAATTTGACAAAAGTTTAACACTTGAGAGGTCTGTTTAGTTAATTAGTTATGAATTTATGAACAGCATACTTAAGACTCAAGTTCTCTGTGACACTTAGCCACATAGCGATAAGTGCCGTACGCTCGTGCGTTATCGTATTACGCTTTAAGCTGTGTCACTCACATCACTATTCAATCAGTGAATATTTATGTCAACTTAAATGAATGTCAACAAAGAGGCTATACGTACCTACGACAAAAGTGGATGAAATGATCAACACAATGAACACACATACAGTCCATTTAGAACACTAAAACTTACATTCGAAGAATGCAGCAACTGGAGCTCGTACCGACCATTTGGTAGGACTTTAGTGATACGATACGGTCCCCGCTTACCACTGTCTAGCTTTTTCTGTTCGATAACCCAAACAAACTTAACACTTTTACGTGTTAGTGCAGCGAAAGTTGTTGTCAGTCAAAGTAGCATACTGCGAGTATGTACCGTCTGAAATATTCGGCAATGCTGAGTAATTGACGCACTTGTTTAATTGTTTTCGGCGTTGGCGATTTAGTTAAGGCTTCTATTTTATTAACCGACTTCAAAAAAAGGAGGAGGTTCTCAATTCGTCGGAATCTTTTTTTTATTATGTATGATCCCCGATTACTCAAAGACGCCTGGACCGATTTCAAAAAGTCTTCTTTTGTTTTGAAGGGTATACTTCCTAGTTGGTCCCATAGTCATCTGGTCAGGATCTGATGATGGGATCCTAGAGAAATCGAGGGAACTCCTCAAATATTATAGGCATTTATATAGTGATTTTGGTATTTTCACCAACAATGCAATCACTTGCACTCAGAAAGTATAATTTGGTGAAGTGGAACTGATGAAGAAGACCACAGATGGCCACTGAAACTCCTTAATGCTAAGTATGTCACGGGTATAAAATCTCTCGAATAGTTAACCGACAATGATTAAGCGAATACTTATAAATGAATGGTACTGATGAAAATGGTACCATTGAACTGTTCTGATGATGAAGCCGGAAGGTAGGCACTGGAACTCTGAAATAAAACAATGTATCCTAGTCGTGCTTGGGCTTATTGGAATTGTCATGAGATGTACTTTAGCCTTCAGTTTTTCGACACCGACTTCGGAAAAGAAAGTTATTTTTTGGTTTGTAGTTTTTTGTTCTGGAAGTCGGTTTGATTTTTTGTTAAAAAGTTTTTGAGTGCTCGGCCTAACCTGACCATTGCTTATGGTTCTACCAAGCTACACAGCACTTCGAGTCGTCACGGTTTGCCGTATAAAAATTTACATTGAATTGATTGCGCGACTCCGATCACTGTTTTGCAAAACATTTTCTTCCGTATGCCCCATTTTTTTTATACGAGTATGTTACACTTCAAGTTTTTCATGTTCGGAGAATTTGAATTGAAATCAGTGTTCTGACTATTAATTCTGGTTTTGGAATTTGAACTGCTATTACTATTTTTAGATCGTTTGAGACAATCGATATCGCTGTATGGCCGTGAGCGTCGCACGAAAAATACTTCAGTTTATCGCGACGACGAGTGGTTCGATTAGACTGAGAATGGGCATCAAAGTTTTTTTTGTTCATATATGCAGTGGTTTTACTTAGCATGATATAAATTGATAAAAAATCCTCAATGGTTTCGGTTTTAGTTTTGCATTCAAAGCTTCAGCACGGATCTGGGAGTCCTTAAAACCGCGCACAATGATTGCACACAAAAGATAATTACTAAATCCTTTAACATTACGCAAGCGCAACAAGGCTTTGCGCGCGTATGCCACGTATGTGGAATATTTATCTGACTCAGTGCACATGACGCCATACAGCATATTAGCGACATCGACCGCGTCGTGGACAAAGTGATTATAATTGTAATTTAAATGTAGACCAAGTCCGATCCGTTTCGGTCCAATCACGTAACCAAGAGTGAGATTCACCCTTCAGACACAAACTGATACGAGCCAGACATTCTTTGTATTTTATGTCTTAGCACGGTCAACTTCCTCACACCACGCTATGACGTCATGAACATTAGGGTCCAAGTCAGAGACGTAATAATGGTTTGATCTCACCGGGTTTAAGCTCCTTAGCACATCAATGAGACGCTCTGCGACGTCCCCTGTAGCAAACGTTGAAGGCGAGGGCGACAGTGACAGCGCCGGTGTCAGTGGCGTCGGGACAGGTCGCGTGATAGCAGGAGGGCTGGCCATGCCGGTGATGTTAGGGCGCGGCTGCAGCTCCACACTCGATCGTGGTTCTGAAATGGAAGTTTACGTCTTTTTCTGGGGCCAGTATTATTCGACAATTTTTATTTTATTTTTGTTAAGTGGGCAAACGAGAGACGTCCCGCTTCTGATTTTAGGAATAAAATGAAATAACCATCCAAAGTTTAACAAAAGTAATCTAATAAAACACTAACACAAAATTAACAAATTTAGTATTTACGTTACAAAATCAAGTGAACAGAATCAAGGGGAACAATTAACAAAGTGCGCGCCGCCGGATGCGGGAATGAGCCCTTGGCCATGGTACGCGTTGGCTTACGTATATAGGCTCGATCACATGCACCGGGCTTTCTGGAGGGGTGTAGGTTGGAGACGCAGCTAACACTACCTTAAAACCAAATTCTGACAGGTTTTAGCCTAAATTAAAGTTTGACAACTAATCAACTATACTTCATAAAGTATAGCTTGATCTCTGCGACATATGTCAAACTGACGTATACGTTATTGTTAGCCTGTCAAGCGCTATTGCTACTGTATTGATACTGGCAGCTATCGCAGAGAACATGCGGTCTTTTATGAAGTTTACAAAACTTAATTCAGAAATCGGGTCCAAGTCGATGAATCGATCGTGTGGCTATTGAAAACGTATGTACGTATTTCCTTTTTTTTTAATCAGGCTGAACAGCAACAATATGTCAAACAAAATCGATTGTGAACCTAAGTTTACTTTCTGTAAAAATTGCTACTTTCAATATTTTACCTTATATTATAACTACAACCGAAACGATACAAAATTATACCGTGGAGCAATGACTTTTTCTAACTACTCCGTGGGGAGTAGAATGCCACATTGGCACGCATGTTCTTAAATATTACGTGGGTATAGTACGACACAACATAAAGTTTCCATCGGGGTAATTCATCATCGCGATGCCCTCAGAACAAGTGGAACTTGCGAGTTATAATGAAGTCATACTGGCATTGACACTTTGATAAGGTCAATTTGGTATTAGATACAGTCAGGCATCATCAATAACAGCCTAAAACTAGTTTGAACACTAACTGAAAGCTACAATAAAAAAGCAGTTCCTGAAATATCCACTTCATGTAGTTGTCAGGCAAACTCAACGTGCAGCAAAACTCACGCGAAATAGTTCACAGAAAACATTTTCAATAAATTGAAACATCGAACGGAGTTGTCGGAAATATCAAAACGAACGATTACATCGGGCGAACGAAAATACACGGTTTCATATATTTTCTTCCTCTTTTATATTTCACTTTAACTTTGTTCGAAGCAGCAATGTTGCCTACGTAATTATACTTCACCTTTACTGTAATATTCTATTACAAAGAAGCTTGGCTAGGTTGTAATGAAGGCTCGTCAGTTATTCAGGCGTAGCTAGGCAGTTCCCAATGGATTCTTAGAGCCTGTAAGATAACTTTTTCTCCTTACTCACCAGCCAGCTCAGGGGTAGGTATTCAGGATGAGACAATTGCAGGGATGACTTCGCATGAGGGTCGACAGAAGTAAAAGTCTTTATATTTGGTCAACTATTTTATTAATTCCCAGGCATCACTTTTGCATCACAATTTTATATGTATCACACTTACTTGTGGATGGTATATAAACTACCCTTTTAAACTTAGCTTCAGATATGTGATATCACAACCAGCATCATTCCCTATGTGCCGATTGCATCACTATTTCACCAGCCGAAGTATCATGGGTGTCCGGAGCCTGTTGTTGAATGCTGTGTTGGTTTTCTCAACGCATTTAGTTGACCATTTTAATTTTATTAATAAGTATTTTAATTAATCCTAAGAAGCCCTGTCGATGGGAGAAAATGCGGTATTAGCATCATACAAGCACATGTCTCACAAGCATGAAAATATAGTTCAATTCCACAAATACTCACAGCGCTTGCTGGCACATTATTACTTTATACTTAGGGCTGTTTCCCTTTCGCCTCCGAGTCATTTTAAATTACTTTATTTAACTTTTCTTATGGGATTTTATTCCTGGACTCGTTTCGTATCCATTCGTAATGAAAAAGAAATGTCACTCTCGTCGGCCATAGACATTGATCATTTTATTGACCCATAGAGATGTCATGTCTATATTTTCTTTAAGTATTTATGTATACCAGAAATTAATAGCCTAGATATGTAGGAGATTGTGTGCTTGTTGAATTATATTAATACACACAATATTTAATAGGTTTTGTAAAGAATTTATAATAATTCCGCCCCGACCTTAACGCCATCTAGCACCAAAGTCGTGAATCTCTTACTAGCTTTCTCTCATAATTGTCATTTCTTCTAGTGCAACTCTGTCAGATGTCGCTGTAAGTCGATACGGAAATATATTTGTTACAGTACATCTCACCCCGGTTAAAAAAATTGATTTACAATTTTTTTGTATTTAACATATTTCCATGCATATTGTGAATCTAGCTTGCTCCCTAACAGAAATTGAGGCAGTCCAAGAAAATCTAATTCATATGAGAACTACCTACATTAAGTTTTATAAAAAAAAAAAAACTAAAAGTTTAAAAAAATAAAGTTCAAAACTTATTTATCAAGTTTTTAAGTTTCTAATTATGTACAAAATGTACTAAATATTAGAACATTAGTAATAGTCAAATAACTAGCAGATAAAAACTTTGATTGTTCTCATCTAAGACTAATACGACATACTCAGTGATTGTCCCAAAACAGATAGCAATTAAAAGCATCTATGTATCAAAACACAATCGCCAAGTAGCCAGTTTAAATGCTAGTTATGCCATTAACTAATTTTATTTAAGTTAATGTTTGATTCATCAAACATTTAAGTATGTTAAATGTTTAAGAGTCAGGTTATACTCAAAAGAGATTTAACCTTTTATTATTTTTAAGTTTAGACCAATAACTGATCAAGTTAAGTTTTATCAACAGCAGAAACACTGCTTTTTTAAATCAGCAAGTGTTACAAGTATCAAGTTGTTCAAATGTATATAAGTAAATATAGACAAGTACTAAATCAAGTTAAGATTCGCAACAGAAAGTAACATTGCCTTTCAAATCAGCAAATGTTCCATTAAGTACCCATCCATTGTATAGATATAGGATAACCTAATCAAGTTAAGATTCGCAACGAAAAGTAAACCCGCCTTTTTAAATCAGCAAGGGTTACATTGAGCACCTATCCGTTGTATAGATGTAGGTAAATGTCTACTTTAGTTAAATTTTATAATTCAGAATACTACTAAGTTTTTGCATCATTGTGTTTCCTTTCATCCATCCATATACATAACCAGTTATTGAATTAACGCCGACTTAGAAAAAAATCCTTATACCCTACCAGCATTCATTCATCCCTTTCTTAATTAAATATTTGCACCTCCATTATTGAATTATGTGCAAATATTTTAACACAACAATGATTATAACTAGAGAATCTTCATATTTTACATTAATGTATTTAAATCAATTGAGGACCATTGTTGACATGGACACTTATAGGCTTTCTGTGTACAAGAAACACTATTCACGATAGCATTGTTTGTTGTAATCCGTATAGGAAACAACATAACATATCTACCATAGTGATCAGAGTATAATAAATACCACATTGTGTTACTTTTAGTTGACACAGGAAAAAAGACCTAATAAGTTTAAGTATTGTTCACATGTACAAATTTAGGTAATTTTGTGTACAAGAAACACTAGTAATTCAATCAAAGTACTGCTTGTTGCATTCCGTATAGGAAGAAATCAACATAACAATTAGAATATACTATAAAATTGTGCTTCTTCTAGTTGACACAGTAAAAACATCCTAATAAGTCACTACAAATTGTTTATTTTATTTATTTTAAGATTGGGCGCCAGTGGGATCATAATTAAATAGTTATTATAGATGTCCCACATTTTCTTTTGGCATTAATATCTTCCAAAAGAATTTAGCAGTTAAGTTATATTTATTTTTAGTATAAATAATTAAGTATGAAACTAATTATTATTAGAGAAATTCTCATTAAGTAAATTAAAGCGAGCTACGATACGTATGATTGTAAAAGTACCTCCTGAATTTAACTCTTTATTTAAATGAACAGCTCAGCAACAGGTTTCCGAACACCAGTGTACCTCATCAGATAACAACATATGTGCGGGATAATCCATCTCCTTGATGCTTCCACTATGATTCAACTACACAGGGAACGATACTGCTTGCAGACCACATCACCAGTTGCTTTATGATCTGTTGAAATATAATAACATTTTAAGTATATGAACTAATTCTTCTTTATGAAGATAGTCAAATAAAATTGCAAAAGCATGCTGAACAAAAAACACTTTTTGTTCTAAATATACAAAACTAATTATCAGTTAAACAAAACATTCACTGGTGGAAAGGTATATAGTTTATAATAAACATGTGACTATAACCCCACTTTTAAATTTATATATAATGTTAAAGTTTTGTTTTTTTTTTTAGTTTAGTTTTAAGTAATGAACAAAAACATAAATGTTGAACAAAAACTATTGTTTGTTCCATGTATATATTTAAACCTAATTAACAGTTATAATAACTATGTTAAATTAGAGTGTTTTATATTCAATTTAACAAAACATTTATCAGTGAAATGGTTTATAGTTTTTAAATAAAACATGTGACTATAACCGCACTTTTAAATTTTATATAAAGTTAATGTTTTGTTATTTTAAGTTTTTAAATTAAGCAATCATGAAGTTAACCTATAGTTTGGTTAAATCCTTATGTATTTAAGTTATAACTATTAGACACAAAATAAGCAATCAAGTATTACAATCAAACTACATGCGACACATTGGTCGTACAAATTGCAAGTTTGTTAAGTACTTCTATCTAACTTCATGCCCCACGTTGGGCGCCAATTGTAAGATAACTTTTTCTCCTTACTCACCAGCCAGCTCAGGGGTAGGTATTCAGGATGAGACAATTGCAGGGATGACTTCGCATGAGGGTCGACAGAAGTAAAAGTCTTTATATTTGGTCAACTATTTTATTAATTCCCAGGCATCACTTTTGCATCACAATTTTATATGTATCACACTTACTTGTGGATGGTATATAAACTACCCTTTTAAACTTAGCTTCAGATATGTGATATCACAACCAGCATCATTCCCTATGTGCCGATTGCATCACTATTTCACCAGCCGAAGTATCATGGGTGTCCGGAGCCTGTTGTTGAATGCTGTGTTGGTTTTCTCAACGCATTTAGTTGACCATTTTAATTTTATTAATAAGTATTTTAATTAATCCTAAGAAGCCCTGTCGATGGGAGAAAATGCGGTATTAGCATCATACAAGCACATGTCTCACAAGCATGAAAATATAGTTCAATTCCACAAATACTCACAGCGCTTGCTGGCACATTATTACTTTATACTTAGGGCTGTTTCCCTTTCGCCTCCGAGTCATTTTAAATTACTTTATTTAACTTTTCTTATGGGATTTTATTCCTGGACTCGTTTCGTATCCATTCGTAATGAAAAAGAAATGTCACTCTCGTCGGCCATAGACATTGATCATTTTATTGACCCATAGAGATGTCATGTCTATATTTTCTTTAAGTATTTATGTATACCAGAAATTAATAGCCTAGATATGTAGGAGATTGTGTGCTTGTTGAATTATATTAATACACACAATATTTAATAGGTTTTGTAAAGAATTTATAATAATTCCGCCCCGACCTTAACGCCATCTAGCACCAAAGTCGTGAATCTCTTACTAGCTTTCTCTCATAATTGTCATTTCTTCTAGTGCAACTCTGTCAGATGTCGCTGTAAGTCGATACGGAAATATATTTGTTACAGTACATCTCACCCCGGTTAAAAAAATTGATTTACAATTTTTTTGTATTTAACATATTTCCATGCATATTGTGAATCTAGCTTGCTCCCTAACAGAAATTGAGGCAGTCCAAGAAAATCTAATTCATATGAGAACTACCTACATTAAGTTTTATAAAAAAAAAAAAACTAAAAGTTTAAAAAAATAAAGTTCAAAACTTATTTATCAAGTTTTTAAGTTTCTAATTATGTACAAAATGTACTAAATATTAGAACATTAGTAATAGTCAAATAACTAGCAGATAAAAACTTTGATTGTTCTCATCTAAGACTAATACGACATACTCAGTGATTGTCCCAAAACAGATAGCAATTAAAAGCATCTATGTATCAAAACACAATCGCCAAGTAGCCAGTTTAAATGCTAGTTATGCCATTAACTAATTTTATTTAAGTTAATGTTTGATTCATCAAACATTTAAGTATGTTAAATGTTTAAGAGTCAGGTTATACTCAAAAGAGATTTAACCTTTTATTATTTTTAAGTTTAGACCAATAACTGATCAAGTTAAGTTTTATCAACAGCAGAAACACTGCTTTTTTAAATCAGCAAGTGTTACAAGTATCAAGTTGTTCAAATGTATATAAGTAAATATAGACAAGTACTAAATCAAGTTAAGATTCGCAACAGAAAGTAACATTGCCTTTCAAATCAGCAAATGTTCCATTAAGTACCCATCCATTGTATAGATATAGGATAACCTAATCAAGTTAAGATTCGCAACGAAAAGTAAACCCGCCTTTTTAAATCAGCAAGGGTTACATTGAGCACCTATCCGTTGTATAGATGTAGGTAAATGTCTACTTTAGTTAAATTTTATAATTCAGAATACTACTAAGTTTTTGCATCATTGTGTTTCCTTTCATCCATCCATATACATAACCAGTTATTGAATTAACGCCGACTTAGAAAAAAATCCTTATACCCTACCAGCATTCATTCATCCCTTTCTTAATTAAATATTTGCACCTCCATTATTGAATTATGTGCAAATATTTTAACACAACAATGATTATAACTAGAGAATCTTCATATTTTACATTAATGTATTTAAATCAATTGAGGACCATTGTTGACATGGACACTTATAGGCTTTCTGTGTACAAGAAACACTATTCACGATAGCATTGTTTGTTGTAATCCGTATAGGAAACAACATAACATATCTACCATAGTGATCAGAGTATAATAAATACCACATTGTGTTACTTTTAGTTGACACAGGAAAAAAGACCTAATAAGTTTAAGTATTGTTCACATGTACAAATTTAGGTAATTTTGTGTACAAGAAACACTAGTAATTCAATCAAAGTACTGCTTGTTGCATTCCGTATAGGAAGAAATCAACATAACAATTAGAATATACTATAAAATTGTGCTTCTTCTAGTTGACACAGTAAAAACATCCTAATAAGTCACTACAAATTGTTTATTTTATTTATTTTAAGATTGGGCGCCAGTGGGATCATAATTAAATAGTTATTATAGATGTCCCACATTTTCTTTTGGCATTAATATCTTCCAAAAGAATTTAGCAGTTAAGTTATATTTATTTTTAGTATAAATAATTAAGTATGAAACTAATTATTATTAGAGAAATTCTCATTAAGTAAATTAAAGCGAGCTACGATACGTATGATTGTAAAAGTACCTCCTGAATTTAACTCTTTATTTAAATGAACAGCTCAGCAACAGGTTTCCGAACACCAGTGTACCTCATCAGATAACAACATATGTGCGGGATAATCCATCTCCTTGATGCTTCCACTATGATTCAACTACACAGGGAACGATACTGCTTGCAGACCACATCACCAGTTGCTTTATGATCTGTTGAAATATAATAACATTTTAAGTATATGAACTAATTCTTCTTTATGAAGATAGTCAAATAAAATTGCAAAAGCATGCTGAACAAAAAACACTTTTTGTTCTAAATATACAAAACTAATTATCAGTTAATCAAAACATTCACTGGTGGAAAGGTATATAGTTTATAATAAACATGTGACTATAACCCCACTTTTAAATTTATATATAATGTTAAAGTTTTGTTTTTTTTTTAGTTTAGTTTTAAGTAATGAACAAAAACATAAATGTTGAACAAAAACTATTGTTTGTTCCATGTATATATTTAAACCTAATTAACAGTTATAATAACTATGTTAAATTAGAGTGTTTTATATTCAATTTAACAAAACATTTATCAGTGAAATGGTTTATAGTTTTTAAATAAAACATGTGACTATAACCGCACTTTTAAATTTTATATAAAGTTAATGTTTTGTTATTTTAAGTTTTTAAATTAAGCAATCATGAAGTTAACCTATAGTTTGGTTAAATCCTTATGTATTTAAGTTATAACTATTAGACACAAAATAAGCAATCAAGTATTACAATCAAACTACATGCGACACATTGGTCGTACAAATTGCAAGTTTGTTAAGTACTTCTATCTAACTTCATGCCCCACGTTGGGCGCCAATTGTAAGATAACTTTTTCTCCTTACTCACCAGCCAGCTCAGGGGTAGGTATTCAGGATGAGACAATTGCAGGGATGACTTCGCATGAGGGTCGACAGAAGTAAAAGTCTTTATATTTGGTCAACTATTTTATTAATTCCCAGGCATCACTTTTGCATCACAATTTTATATGTATCACACTTACTTGTGGATGGTATATAAACTACCCTTTTAAACTTAGCTTCAGATATGTGATATCACAACCAGCATCATTCCCTATGTGCCGATTGCATCACTATTTCACCAGCCGAAGTATCATGGGTGTCCGGAGCCTGTTGTTGAATGCTGTGTTGGTTTTCTCAACGCATTTAGTTGACCATTTTAATTTTATTAATAAGTATTTTAATTAATCCTAAGAAGCCCTGTCGATGGGAGAAAATGCGGTATTAGCATCATACAAGCACATGTCTCACAAGCATGAAAATATAGTTCAATTCCACAAATACTCACAGCGCTTGCTGGCACATTATTACTTTATACTTAGGGCTGTTTCCCTTTCGCCTCCGAGTCATTTTAAATTACTTTATTTAACTTTTCTTATGGGATTTTATTCCTGGACTCGTTTCGTATCCATTCGTAATGAAAAAGAAATGTCACTCTCGTCGGCCATAGACATTGATCATTTTATTGACCCATAGAGATGTCATGTCTATATTTTCTTTAAGTATTTATGTATACCAGAAATTAATAGCCTAGATATGTAGGAGATTGTGTGCTTGTTGAATTATATTAATACACACAATATTTAATAGGTTTTGTAAAGAATTTATAATAATTCCGCCCCGACCTTAACGCCATCTAGCACCAAAGTCGTGAATCTCTTACTAGCTTTCTCTCATAATTGTCATTTCTTCTAGTGCAACTCTGTCAGATGTCGCTGTAAGTCGATACGGAAATATATTTGTTACAAGCCTAACTATGTTATCTGTTCTATTACCTAAATGGTGCTTTGGGCCCCTTTTGGTATGGAAGAACCCTATAACTTCTTGTACATTTTCAGTAGGAAATACCATTTCTCTACCCACCACATTTAGAAGAATACGTATCTAGTTTAAAATATCGAATCTGCATTAAAAGCACCGACACAAAAGAGGGCCCGGACTTGGAATTATAGCTTTGAACATATTCATATGAGCCGACTATTTGTCTCTTCACTAAATTCATGCACGGTCAAAGTTTGTTTTATTTGCGGCTATCGCCGTTCTCGAGGGACGAACACAGTCGTACTTTCATTCCACATACCACATTTAGCGAAATAAGCTTTTAATGTTAGAGTCACGTTTTAGGCAAAAAAAGATTTAAATATATTTTTAGCACATCTATTAAAAAAGAGCTGGTTTATTATTAGTAAACAGGGACTAAAATAGCTCATTAATCTCTAGGGACTAAAAGTGATTTCAATTCGGAATGTGGATATTCTAAGTAAATATTCCGATCAGTAAAGAGATGCGTCACAAACCATGCGGTCCAGAATAGGATTACATCGCTAAAATCCATTACCACGAATGTATGCGGTGAATGGCTAATGAGCGATTGTGATTATATTTCTGACCGCACGGGAACATAATATTGAACAAGTGACTGGCTGGAAAACTGCGAGCGAGCCAATAAAAAAAAAATCTACAACTGTAACGGATGGTACTAATGACACTGTTACGATGCACTGCCATAATTGTTCATATAAACATTAGCCTTCAAATATTTCTATGTTACGTCGTATGGTTCAAACGTAACGTTCTTGTTAATGAGTTGCACTTACTTATTTTCTCATAGAGGGTGATAAAAAGTAGTGTCCACCTCGGGAACAACACTATCAACGCTAAGTAAAGCATTAGATATCTTAACGGATGTACACTTGTATGAACATCCCAAGGAAGCAAAATGATTTTAAATAAGAACATCAAATTCGTGTAGAAACTCGTGGAAAAGTCAAAGTAAAAAAATACCATATAGCACTGTAGAGGTTTTCAATACAGTTGTTAAACATGGCGTACTTTCAGAGGCTATAATTATGATTCGAAAATTAAACCTTTGCATAGGCATCTTTTTGTTACGCGGTCGTGATTTTTGTTTACGAGCTCGATCATTACTTTTGCAGTTGAGTTTTAAATATATAAGTCAATTTAAAAAAGTTAAGTAGCAAGGCGTTTTCATACATAGAATAAAATGGGATGGATTTTATACGAGCTAAAATTTATGATTCCGTACGTTTTAGCATTGAATTCTCAAAAGTCTTTTAGATGGTTGTTTAATATGTTTAATTACCAGTTTTAATTTAATTATTTTCACATCAACATTTGTCAAAAATCGAATAGGCTGTATGGGCTGTTTTCGTTGTAAAAAAAATGTCCAGTTGCAAAATGCGCCCTTATCCAATGATATTCATATAAACAGATACGTTATACATTCACAAAACAATTGAAAAAAGTGTTCCGCACACACACTTTTCATTCATCTGACATTTCACTACAAGTCGAAAGGGCCATCCCTTTGATAAAACCAACAAGAAACAAGTAAAATTTCAAAAACCCCCCGACACATTTATCTTGCGAAAACACCCCGATTCAAACAGTAAAACGCCCATAATTTTTGAACGGCTGAACCGATTTTATTCAAATATAGCTAAGAACACTCTCGACACAATCACCTTTCAAACAATAAAAACTAAACCAAAATCGGTTCAGCCGTTGGAGCGCTATGATGCCACAGACAGACACACAGATACACCGATACACAGATACACAGACACACAGATACACATACACAGCAACACACCTCAAACTTATAACACCCCTCTTTTTCCGTCGGGGGTTAAAAAGAGACAGCTAGTGTTTGTCACTTGCGTGTGAATGTAAACAAACATTATTCTGACCACCAATGTTGTTATCTTTTTCTAACCTCCAAATATCAGGAAATAAGGAAAAAAAAAAATAGTAAATTGAGGCGTATTGCGTACTTACATAAATGGTATGAGATCCCTTCTGTTTTATGTACTTTGGTATCATAATTGGTACAATTTCTAAATACACACGATGGCATTTTTTTATTTTGTTTTTGTTTCAACAAAGCCTATCGCTCTTCGCCATGCGTAACATAAACTAAAGACTAAAAACATAAAAGGTCACAATTGTGATCTATTCGAGTCTTCACAATGCGCGCGCTCATAACATATCTGTTTATTTGAATGTCATTGCCATTTTCTGAAACTTTTTTTTGTTAAATAACAAATCTAGCTCGTTTGCAATAACCTACTTTCCACCCTTGTATTGTTAGAAAATCGAATCTGCCACCACTCAAAAAAAGAAAATGAAATAAGGCGCAATTACAAAGAATATGAACCAAAAGACTGTGTTTGGAATATAATATAATAAATTCCACCACAACTTCCATAAATGTACCGAATAAAAATCATACTCTATCCTTCCATAACTGTGTCCAAAAAAATATTAACTTTTGATTTTTAATTATTACAAAATAGAGCCCTGACTTTTTATTGTCTCGCAGAAAGTGTGAAAAGTAGAGTAAAGTCTCGTGCAGCTTGAACCTCTCGTTATGCTCAGGGTTCAATACGCCGCCCGTGACGCAAGATACTGCTTTATCCGCTGTAGCACTGGGAATGAGCTTCTACTTCTTTTTGTCGAGTCGATGATATTAATGATATAGTTTAGGCGCAGGTTGTGGCCAGCCAGTGGCATTCATTAGATACTCAAAAGTGCAATGGCTGGAGAATGGGCACATCGGGAACATCAGGATTTGACTATACTGTAATCATTAAATTTAATTTCATATTATTATCGAATTATAAGGGAGTCAGTGATAGCGTGACAGTGGACAGGACGGTGTGAAAAATTTAACGAAAAGGGCAGTAAGATGATGATGATGATCCAATCATAACGGTGACGAATGGCTTACAGAATAGGCCACAGTCAATCAGATCATAAATTTGTCATAATATTTTACTGCAGATAATAATTGAATAGGCTTTAAGAAAGTGAGGGATGGTCGCCTTTTACGATCTACCCGCAGTAGAAAACGGATTGATCGTTTTCTTTGGCGGAAACCATACGATGTTTAATTACATATTTCGTGTGAGTCTGGTGAGGTAAGCGAAAGGGTTTACGATAACAATAAGGAGTTAAATGGCTGCGGACGCCGAAATACCCAACCTTTTTGTGACATATAACTTTGGACATCAAACTTATACAGGCAACATTTATTTATTTGTTTGTTTTGTTAACTTTTAACTTCTTTCACAGTGACATGAGTCAACCGGTGCAGCGAAGATCTAGAATGCCTGGATCTAGAAGACGAACAGCCCCTCGCCGTTTTCAGCTCCATGCAAGCAGACAAGATGACGCTATTCTTCACAGAACTCCTCGACTACGATAGAGATGATGTCATCATCGACACCGATTTCGCTCAATTCTTCGAGGTAGGAAGGTATCAAATTTGTCACATCTTTTCTAAATAAATCTGATTGTCGAAGTTGATAGGTCGCGTAATTGCTTTCCATCGATCCGGAAATTTCGTGTCTATAATATTTTCCTCCATTATTATTTTAAAAGTGCATGTTTACGTTGCGTTGTTGTAAGCTTTAGGTAAAATCAATAATATAATGACAATAATAACTTTCATTACTTGCAATTTAATTATTCTTGCTGGGATTTGAAAGCAACTTTCGTAGTCAACAGTTCATTAAATTAGTCTTAATTACTTCAATCGTAGTCCGGACTGCTCTAAATATAAAAAGTCCGTAATTTAAATACAATTAACTCGGCACAGTTCAAATAACTCATTTAAAAGTTCAACGGTATTAAATAACGACGTTTTTTTATTTTTTATTTATTTATAAGTTATAACTTATAAATAAATAAATAAGATATATCTTAGCTTAGCTATTATTCTAAGCCCTCGAGTTGGGACAAAGTTAACCCAGCTCCAGGGCGAGAATCTGAAGAGCTTTACTTGGCAAATTAAGCTTTTAAAACTCAACATGAAGTAATTTTAACCTCATAACTAACAGAGAATATTGTAGGGGAATAATTAAATTCGTTTTCCCTCGTATTTCACAGAGGCTGGCGCATTTCGCAGACTGGTCGCCTAACTCGTCGGAATTCCACATACTGCTTGAAGTCAAGCGGGAATTTATAGACAACTTCATCAATCCGCTGCCGGCCAAGTAAGTCCCTGTTCAACACTTGCAATGATATATATGTCCACTAGTACCTTTATTCTTGTAAGACAATGATGTTGAATGAGCGGAGCCTTTTAATACAGGCATTAATTGCCTAATTGGGGACTCCATTCACTTTAACATATAATGTAATTTCTAATTTAAATAATAAAGTATTTTGTATTTGTATTGTATTCTGTGTAAGAAAAATCTGCGGAAAATCTGATATTCAAAATTAATGTTCTTCTTTTTGTAATATTCGTACCAACTTTGCCAGATTCCTAATTTTTGCCACAGATAATATAATACTAGCATAGAAATGCCTCATCCCATACAAAGATACCATGCCGACGTAACTGGCGTTTTTCGTCCGACATAACTGATTATTTTTATAAGTACATCAATCGCGTTCGGTTCCGTTCTGCAGCGATAGATGGTGTTAGCAGCGACTTTTAATTGCAAGTAAAAGGTTTCACTCGGTTCGTCAATATTTTTTTATTTAAATACAGTGACGATTTGTTTTATAGTATTTTTTGCAAGTTTTTACAGTTTCATTGTACCAAAATGTGTAACAATACAAATTTAAAAAATCGGTCGGAATGAATGAATGAATGAAATTTTTGTAGAACAGTCCCGATACATTATGTCTCCTGGCATGCAAAATTGTTTAATTTAATTATAGACACCAATATTTTAATGCACTAAACCAATCCAAATATTTTTTTAAACATAGCATATGACATCTTAACATAATACCGTCAACAATATTAAGTTTACCATTACAAAATCGATATTTGAAAACAATAATATTAAAAATATGCATGTTAAAATAATACTAATCAATTATAGCAAAGAAATTTAAACACAAAAGTTAAGAATGTGAAAATATGAATAATATTAATAGTATACACACAAAATATCAACCAAATGTCTAATATAGAAGAAAAAAAACAATTCTATTATTCTACCATTACATATAAGACTTATATTATTATTTATTTATTTAACATGGAAGATTTACAGCTAAAACAAACAGACCAGAAACAGTAGATTTGACAGTCAGCCAATAACAAGTCTTCACTTATAGATATTGAATAATACTTAATTTCTATGGACATTTCAGTACATATCGATAAAAAAACAGATCACCAAGTGAAAAATCACTTAATAATTCCTGCACCAGTGACATTGACAACCTGCTCGTATTGCATAACAATATACTCACTGCAATGAACTAGGTAAAAAGCACTTCCTGGCTGATGGCACACTAGTTAGGAATGGGTCAATATCATGCTGATTACACAACTCATTAAAGTTCCTGCTTGCACGCACAATGCATGAGTTCTGCCTATAATTAGTGGAGGCTAATGGCACCTACAAAGGTGGAATAAACCTTTTCGACATCCAAGGGGTATTAAAATTAAATTTGGACACAATATCGGAGCAGTTTATACTATTGTTAAAGATTTTCAACAGACAAACGCAGTCAGAAATCTCGCGGCGATTGACTAGAGGCAATATATTATATTTTTACAGAGGTTATGGTAGTATTCAGACTGATATGGTACTTTTTGGTGGTAGCATAAATATTTTATGAATCGTTTTTGGATGCTCTTTGACGTGTCTTTCAAGTGGCTTCTAACAAAAGTACAATATAGAATCTTTAAAGTTTTAGCTTTAGTGAAGCACTTGGATAACCGCATTATGAAACCCAGTGATTTTGATGCCTTAGCGACTATTGCGATCGACATGTGCTTCAAAACTGAGCGTGGAATCGTGGTGAACCCCCAGATCACGGATGGAGTTTGATCTAAGTAAGGTTTGATTATCTAGGGTAAACGATGTGGTAATGTTTGAGCGCTTCCGAGAAAATGTAATAACTGAGCATTTGGTGGGATTGAGATCAAGTTTATTACTATGACAGTATTCCTCTAATCGATGCAGATCGTTCTGAAGTGCGATTGCGTCCATTTGAGACGATATCGGGGCATACATTTTCATATCATCCGCAAAACATAGTAATTTTGAAGAAGTCAAGCAAAATTCGATATCATTAACATAGACTATACATAACAAAGGACCGAGCAATGAACCCTGCGGGACTCCACTAGGGACAGGGACCCAGCTAGATATATAATTCTTTAATACCACTGCTTGGGACCTGTTCTCGAGGTAAGAGGGAAACCATCTGAGTAGATCACCGCGTATTCCCATGTCATTTAACTTTGTTATGAGGATGTTATGTTCAATGCGGTCAAAAGCCTTGCTATAATCTGTATAAATGACATCGACCTGCCTACCCTTGTCCACAGCATCAGTAATAAATTCATTTATGAGAATCAGGTTAGTGACAGTAGATCTACCTTTCAGAAAACCATGTTGGAGCGTGCTGAACGAATTTTTAAGTGCAGAATAAACCGGATTATATACAACTCTTTCGAAGACCTTTGCTTCAATACACAGTTTAGATATCGGCCTGTAATTCTTTATGTCAATTTTTACACCTTTTTTATGTACGATACAGGCGATATAAATGCTGATTTCCAAATTTGCGGGACAACACAGCGCGGCTGTTCTAAATAAAGACGAGATAGGTTGCGCTATCGCAGGTGCACACTTAACAAGAAGTTTTGATGGAATTTTATCTCGACCTGCAGCTTTAGATGTATCCAACTTTCGAAGCAAGCTTGTAACTTCATCAACATTTACATTGATACTACAGATATCAGATGATGTGCTCGATGATTCAGTGAAGGGAAAAGGAGAAGAGATCGGTTGATTGACAGTGGAATTGAGCAAAGTAGAAAGAAAGTATTTGGAATCATCTTGACATATAGATTCATAGATAGTTCTAGGTACTTGGGATTGCATTTGAATTATGACGTTTTTTCACAAATGTCCAAAAATATTTTGGATTATTTTTAATAGATAATTCAGTTAGATCTAAATAGTTGCATTGAGATTCCAAAGTTTTTACCCTTTCACGAAGAAGCTTGAAAGTTAATTCATCAGATTTCTTACCGTAAGTTTTGAATCTTTTATAGTATTTATATTTTTCTTTAACTGTCTTAATAAGTGACGGACTATACCAAGTCGGATACTTTTTATTGCGAAACAGTTTCTGTGGAATATATTTGGTCTGTAGATCAAGAATAAATTGATCAAAAAAGTTCACCGAGTCGTCAATTGACCGCGCCGAGAACTCAGTTTCCCAGTCAAACTTGCAAATATCTCTGCTTATGGATTCATAGTCGCCTTTATCAAACAGAAACCGAGTACGCGGCGCACTCTCCAACAGAGGTGTTATAAATAAATCCAGATTAATTAATAGTGCAGGATAGGCATCGATAGGCACCAGTGGGCTTGAGCATTCGGTTACACTAACTGTTTTGTTGGAAAGGACTAAGTCCAAAAATCTACCATACCTATTAGGGACGACGTTACACTGCCCAAAATCAAGAGTGTATAATTGATCAGTACTATTAGGATTTAATGGGATAAGCGGTAGGTTGTCTGGAGGGGCCCAGTTAACATGTTAAAGTCACCAATAACGAGAAAGGTATCAGAAATATTATTAATAACTGTTTCGTTTAATTTTGCCAAAAAAAAATAAAGTTGTGAAGTAAAAAAAAGACCTAAGTTTTGTTGACATAAGTAGGTAACAAAAATATGCAAGTTAATATTATGCCGAGTAGAATTTTTGAGGCGTATGGATAACCAAAGATCCTCCGCTGTAGAATGGAACTTAGGTTAGCAAATAACTGATAATTCTCTACGTGTAGCAATAAGTACCCAGCGATTGCCCAGTTAAAACATAGTCCCGATCACGGCGCCATACAATGTACCGTTCATCAAAAAACTCAGAATTTAAAACCTCATCCAATAACCATGTCTCAGTAAGTACTATAATGTCATACGAGTTCATTAATATCTGACGATAGAAAGAATGAGTTTTTGTTCTAAGACCACGAACGTTCTGATAATATATGTTTAAGTTTTTAGACACTGTAACAACACTCAAAAATTGGATATAAATCAGTACAACGTATTACAATAAAACATTTAAATAAGTTACAATGTAAAACAGGGTAAAATAAAAATATAAACAAATTATTATATAAAAGAATGATTTATAAAAGATCATTGTTCTTGCGCAAACTTCAAAAAAGTTTGCGCAAGAACAATGATCATACGAAACTAAGTAGTAAACAACTGTGCGAAAAAGCAAGCAGTAATGAACGATACGTGCAAGTGCGAGCGAGCAAAGTATATTGAAATGCGTCAGAGCTATGTAGTAAACAGCGCGATAAGGAACATAAAGGATTCTTTGTGCTAAAAAATAGAAAGGTATCGAAATCATTAGTGGGACTGCGATGTTAAACATTTTGTAACAAAGTATTGGAATACAATAGATCAAAAAGATTATGAGCGATTGTTTTATACTAAAACCATGAAATATAACTACAAAATAACTTAGAAAAGCTAGGAAGCACATTATATAATTTTGTTTAACTCGGATTCTTTTCTTGTAATAGCAACTTTAGAATTAGCATTTTTATATATATGAATTTTACCATGCTTCACCCATACAAACTCATAGTGTTTCTCTTTGGCAATAATCTTAACCTTATATTATTATTATATTGATTTTATTTGACATTTGGTTTATTTTTGACACTTTATTCAATATACATAGGTATATTGATATACATCTATGTCAAATCAACGTTAAATTTAATAAAGTGTCAAAAAATAAATCAAATGTCAAATAAAATCAATGTATGTCTTAACTGTGTAAAATTAGTCAAATGACAAAATCGAAAAAAAATATGTCAAAATAATAGAATTTACCATAATATCGGCAGTTGACAGTAAAGTCAACAAATAATTACAATGTACAGGCAAAAGTTTCGTCATTTACAAAATCTAATGGTAGAATAATAGAATTGAATATTTTTTTTATTTGCACAGAATGTAGGTACATAAAAAATGTTAATGATTTTTAATTAGAGAACTAATACTGTCTATATAAAAATTCTTATAATAATGGTCAATAAAATAAAATAAAAAATTAAAGATGTAAGGATTAATTAGATATCTATAAAGTTTTATCATTCAGAAATACACAAATGGAGTAAAGACATTTGTCAATTAATAAGGCTGCTAATTTACTTGTTTTTTATTACATCGGGTATTTTATTAAAGATAATTGGGCACATATATATAACGCTTTTCCTTAATAATGCAGTTTTATGACCAGTAACACGTAGCATGTTTGTATACTGGCTTCTAACTGGTCGTGTTCTATCGTTGAACAATTTATTAAAAAGATGCATATTTGATTTTACAAAGACAGCTATTTCGAAAATGTAAAGTGATGGGATTGTTAGCAAATTTAGGAACTTGAATACAGGTACGCAACTATCTGTTACTTTCATGTTTCACATTGCTCTTATGCATCGTTTTTGAGCCTTAAATACCTGTTCTCTAAGACTACAATTTACCCAAAATATTATCCCGATTTTTAGAATTGACGCCACTAAGCTATAAACTGTAGCTAGCAACTAATCTGTTGGGCATATTCACTTTCCTGGATAGATTAAAAAGCACATACTCTGTGTAAAAAAAAATTGCATACTTCATCTGCGTGTGGCTTCCAGGTCAGTTGGTAATCTATCAATGTACCTGGACTAACAATATAAAACACATCTAAAAACTTTGCAACTTGCACTTGGTCTACTTTTTGTCCATTGGAATTTAAAGTTGCGGTGGTAGCCCTTGAAAAAAATGCATAACTACTACTACTTATGCATATTAATTGTTAAATTATTTTGATCAAGGCAGTATATAATGTCCATTAAAGTATTATTTATGTCATGTTCATACGCTTTTAGGTCTGTACATTTCATCAAGGCATTATAGTCAGTGATTAAGACTATAAGCATGTTTAATATAAATTAAAAATAATAAAGGGCCCAACACAGTGCCCTGTGGTACGCCATACCTAATAAGTCTATGCTCCGATAAGTATGTTTCCTCACGCTTAGTTTTTAAACATATTTTTGAAATTTCTGTGTACAGATTTCGGATGCTGAAATATGATTTTAAGAGATTATTTATATTTCCTCTGATACCTATGAGGTTGAGCTTTTCTAACAGAGTTTCATGGTCAACACAATCGAAAGCCCTCGTAAAATCAGTTAAAATTGCGCAAACTGGTACTTTTCCATCGACGTTTCTTATTATCACATTCATTAAATCATAAACAGCCGTATTAATAACCTTATTTTTTCTAAAACCCTTTTGTTCTATACTCAAAATGTTATATTTAGATAAGAATTTATTTATCGCGTCATAAATATTTTTACCATAACTTTAAAAAAAATGTGATTGGATGCCTCAGGAATTTAAAACCGCGCCATCTATTGGAATCAATTTTAAATGATGCGTTAATCGTCCAATATTCCAAATTTTTGCGCTTAGGAGAGTTGAATAAACAAGAACATACAATTTTTATGATCAATTCTCTCACTCACAATTCAATATCAAATCGATGCATATCGCACCATCCGGTGACATTTATTTAAACCAAATTTTATTTTTACGCGTCGGGTACTAGTGGTTTTGCTATCTTTTAAATTCTTGTTACCTTTTCGTAATTTAATGTTGTGTCCTTTTGCTAGATGGGCTGAGCTGCCGTACTACAGAAGGGTGTGTGGTCCGGAGTCCAGCGGCATCAACATACCGGGACGGACGATACTGGAGGGATGGCTGGCTAGGTGTGCGTTACATCTCAGTGAGATGAAGAGGTTCACTGACCTGCCGCTGTACCTTCAGTACCTCTGCAAGATACTGTTCCATGTGGTCGATAGGACAAGTAAGTACTTGTGAATATGTGGACTTCTTTCGAAACCTGAATGATATTAATACCTAACCCACGATTGACACTGATGTTGGAAGAATATATGATGATCTTGCAAAAACTGAAAAAAAGTCTCACATCTGAGATGCCTACCCGATGCCTACCCACCAAGCTTTCCGTATTTGTTGTACCTATCTAGTACACAATCATATATTTATTTAACCTAGAAATAAAACACACTTCAGAAAACCCACTACCTTGCTCCAGAAACCCTCACAAGTTTATATATTCACGAAATCTCTAACCACCTGCCTCACCTCACTGCCAAAACAAAGTTCACTTCGTCCCTATTTGTAGCCTTTACTTATTGCCCGCTTTATTGAGAGTAAACCTCGCCCTCCGCTCGCCTTGCTGATAATAGAGAGGTACAAGTGACATGTGTCGATGCCCGGGATTGCTTTATAGACGGGCTTGATAAACGGGATTAATTTGACTTGGTGAAGTCACCTCCCCTCAGGCCTCCTTAATCACGTTATTTGTGCTACATGAAATATCTTCCTGCATCATTGAGTCGAGCCTCAATTTATTACAAATTTTAAGTTAATTAGTGTCGTAATTTAGCCAGAATGATTGTTACCGACGCTATTGTTGCTGCATTGCCGCTAAAATTATTCTCGATCGAATTATTTTATGCGCAAAATGATTTTTTTTAAGAATTTTAACTTGTAACATCACAGTGCCCTTAGCTGCTATGAAATTGCACACTAAATCATTTCACATTAAAGCAATAAAATTGTCTAACGTTTAGATTTATTGCGCCATAAGTAGTAAGAAACTAAATAAAATGACAACATTTGGTTGTTCTCCAAAGGTTTAAGAATTTGGCACCTTGCTCGATATTTGTAGCCAAAATCTCAGCGGGTGCACATTGAAGCGGGACAGTCTTTCCTGTGGCACACTTATTTTTCTATAGTGTGCCGTCGCCTTTATTTCAACTTTTAAATCTTAAGCGACTTCGCTAATACTCGCTGTTCCGCGGAAGAGTGATCGGCATATTATTCTGAGTCAATATTTTATGTTGCGTGACCTATATTTTACTTGCACTTTATTAATATCGAGGAACATTCCATTCTCTAAAGTATTTGATGTTTCTGCAATTTATTAGTAGAACTTTGCGTAAATACTAAGCAATGTTTAATGATATTTCATAGTTTAAATCAAAACACCTAGGTATATGTTATTAGTGCATCAAGCTGACATATACTAACAGTAAACTATATGAGTAGATAGGTACTTCAAAATACCATCACAGACAGAATTTTTCCTAAATTGCTATATACAGTCATGCTGATTTAGAAAGCCGAAGCGATTTATCACGAAGATGTCTCCAAGGTGAATGATCTCATTTGCTTAGTAACATCCTCGCATTTCACCAATATGAGGTAAACGCTCGGCTTCCACTTCATTTGTCAACGTGATGGATTTGAAAAATGACAATATTTTGATAATACAGTTTATCTAGGTAGGTACTTAAATGGATTCTTGTGTCACATGAACTTTCACAGGGACAAGTAAAATTAAAGTTCGGCAGGCGGTGTCAAAACCCGAAGAAACGAAAACAGGAACACCGATTTCCAAAATTGAAGTTATTTTTCACTTTGTAGGGTTTTTATTTGGAAGTCGGTCGAAATTTTATCCGTGGTGCTAGGCAACTGGGCTTATCCCAGTTGTAAACGACCCTTTGTGCCTATTGGTCTTGTTTGTTCTGTCTCCTGCTTGATATAGAGGGAAGTGGAAATTTGTGTTTTTCTCACTCCTCCATTATTCTTTTCTGATTAATTTCGTTGCGGGATCCAAGACAGTTAAATTCATTCTCCGGGACTTCGTCGAGCTTCATTGCCTCGGCGCTTTTCTGGTGGTCACCACTGTTGATTCTGGCTTTCAGGAGTTGCAGTGTTTTGGGAATAGTGCGGTGGGATAGTACCAATAAAAAAAAATCGGTTGTATTGAAAAAAAAAATCGTTTTTTTTACATGCTTGTGGGCAAGGCTTTACAATACTATTAAACTGGGCAGCGGAACATTTCTCACTCTCCATAGCCCAGTTGGTAATTGGACGATGGAATCTTGTAATTTTCCCCGTAGACGAATTGGTCAAATTTCAATTGGTCCATGGAGCACCAACGAAAAAAACGGACACCTTAGCAAATTTACATTCTATGTTCGAATTGAGTAACTTAAATAAAATTTAATTGTTTGACGTAGTCTGTATACTTATAATCGTATAAATTAATACGCGTGAAGTGAATGCTAGCAATTAAAAAAAAAAAAAATAGATACATTCTTTAAAACCGATGTTCTCTTTCTTGTTCTTCTTCATTGAAGTATAGAAAAAAGTCCAAGGTGCCCTTTTTTTTAAGTGTTTAGATAGCTACACAACCAGTGGCCGTTGATCGCGTAGTCAACTAAAGTCACTTGATAATTAATTAAATTATACTCGGTATAGTTAGAGAGATATATCTTTACTTAACAACAAACAAATAACAATCGGAGTTTATGTTCCTAGTTTATTAATTCTAAACAGATTCTTAATTAAAATTTTGTAAAACGTCTGCTAAACTCCGTCGCAATTTTTACTTATAAGCCCTTATAAGTTAAGGGTGTAACAATGGGAGATCTTATCGCTAAAAGCGATATTTTACAAACAACCTTAGAAGGGATTTATTGGTATAGTGAGTTTTTACAGTACTACACATTTCTTTTGCCAGTTTCATTAATAAAGCATATTGCGTCATCAACATGGCTGCTGCATGTTGAGGACGCGTCCACTCCCCAGACAGACGAAAATTGTATTTTTAACGGTATTTCCAGCAAATCGAATTTGGTACAGTTTCAAAACGTCTGCTAAACTCCGTCGCAATTTTTACTTATAAGCCCTTATAAGTTAAGGGTGTAACAATGGGAGATCTTATCGCTAAAAGCGATATTTTACAAACAACCTTAGAAGGGATTTATTGGTATAGTGAGTTTTTACAGTACTACACATTTCTTTTGCCAGTTTCATTAATAAAGCATATTGCGTCATCAACATGGCTGCTGCATGTTGAGGACGCGTCCACTCCCCAGACAGACGAAAATTGTATTTTTAACGGTATTTCCAGCAAATCGAATTTGGTACAGTTCCCGGTAAATATCAATAGGCTCGCGGTATCACACGGGATCCAATCCCGAAAATGTCGAACAGCGGTTGTGCGGGTGTACCTATAAATCTCAAACGGCCTCTTTTGGGGTTGCGGCCATGTGTTACCATTATAAAATATGTCGCATCAAGGGTGGCCGATAGATGCAAACCATTGGGAAGTCAGGATTCCCTTAGGGTAAGACATCGTGAGTGGGTAGGTAGGTGGGTTCAATCGTGAAAATGAAATCACACAAATTATTCGATACACTGGGTTATTTCAAATAGCCTCAACTCAGTTACAATCTTGCTTATTAATATTACGGATTGACAGTGATTCTATGACGTCTTAGCTCTAAGGCGGTCAGTAGTAAACTCCCATATTCTGCTGTCTGCCGCCAGGGGCGTGCTTGTGATTTGTTTTGACGTCCGTACTATTGACTAAACCCGACAAATATATGTTTCTTTTCTTTCAAGTACAGGTGCTATACCAAAAGAGGCGTTGGCGGCATTCTACCGGTCCGTGATAGGTTTGAATGCGGCCAGAGTTGAAGAGATCATAGACACTGCCTACGATCGGATGACTAGCGTGAGTTTCCTATTCAGTATATTCTTCATTCTTATCTTCTGCCGCTATAGCTTTAATATATTTTTATACGATTTAATGTGCTAAAACTTTTCCACAAATATTCGTTATTCTCAATCATAATGTTTAAACAGTAATTTCATGTTTTTCTACAGTTAAAGTTGAACTATTTTGTTCTAAATTCGGCAAGTTTGATTTCAATTTGAAAATTAGTTGGTCTAGAATCTAAAAACCATTGGTTCATAATGTCTGCCCAAATTTTTCTGAATTTGGTCCGATTCACTACTTATTTGATGTTTATTAGATAGAAGTAGTAGTCTACCGACCACTTTAAATTTCCTATTAAGGTTTCCTATTTAACTCTTATTTCAACAGAACGGCTACCTAATACTGGACTACGGGACCCACGTCCACTGCTTCACCAACTGGCTGGTGGGGAAGAACCCCAACGGACCTGGACAATGGGTGCTCGTGCCCCCAAAGGACTCAATTCCTCAGCCCCCATTCACCGTCGACTACAGCGCCCTGAACGCGGAACCCGCGAAACTAGAATCTTACGCACCAGACAAGAAGACAAACAGACATTCTGTCATAGTTGAACAACGCGAAAACATCCCTACTTATCTCAAAAAGTCAATTTTTAAAAGTGTTCCATTTTAGGTACGTTTTGGACACGTGACTGCTATCATAGATCTGTAGATCTTAAAAATAATGTTGACTTTAAAAAAAGAATCCTCGGCATATAGCTTGTCAGAAAACCTGCCATTGTTTTAAAATATCTGTGATAAAACTAGGAATTGATGCACTGAGCTTCTTCAAAAGGAGTTTTGGCGTAGTGCTGGACAACCGGCCTTTGTATTTATACTAGTAAAACTATAATAATATTTATAGGTTTCTAGTTTAATTTATGAACATTACCAATATCTTCTGCCGATATCAGTGTAATTAAGCCTTATCAAAATTGATGTGTGCAATTACCTACGTAATAGACCTAAATATGATTTATAGAGTTGTTCTACAGAGAATTTTTGCTGAATAACATTCAAATGAGATGTAATTTATTACTAAAAGAACCTAGGTTTTTACAACAAGAAAACGTTCAAGATAGAATTACTCGTAAAATATCTCCACAACGTGGAAAAAGTTCACATAAAAAATATAGTTACATAACTCTGTAACTGCCTTAAATCTAATAATTTACTTTTAAACCTACTCTAGATTCGCTTGAAAGCAAAAAAGGAACGCTTTATCGGACGTGTAAAAATTGCAATTCGACTAATTCTTATCTCTATTCCTAGATCTAGACCTAAGTCGGTGTAAATAGTGGTTTGTAAAGATGCACGGTACGCAGAACTGCCTTAAAGTAAGCATATTCACATCTCACGACATAGCCTTATTTTATACCTTAGATGTAATATAGGTATTATAAGTTACTTTAGATATCTACACTTTGATTCACTGAAATAAATCCTTTTCTTTTGTTTACTTGTGTTTTTTTTTTGTTTTAACAATCAATCGTATTTGCTATTCCCAACGGACTGAACCTATTTCTCAACTTAACAAGGAGTCGTGGAGCCTGGACCTCTGCCTTATGCCTAAGATACCTAATATCTATGACGAAATAAATATCTAATTTCACAAAACAAAACTATTTCCGATAAATAAGAAACTTAATTGATATAAATACCTACCTGAATATAATATACAACCTACTGAATAGTATCGATTAAACCCACTTTTTGCAAGTTACGTATTATGAATTTGAGGAACTAATCTAACTAGGTATACATTTTTTTTTAATAAATTCAACTGGCTTCCCGGAAGCTATTAATTCCGTTATTTGTAAAACATGAGAAAACATGTCGACTCTCAGCCTCGACCTCAGGAACAGAAGCTCTTTTAAAAGCCTGCTATGATTGATGGAGGGTTTCAAAAGATGCTTCTGACGACCGCACCGCAACCCCAGTACAGCGGCTCCATCGCGGTCCCGTCTCGGATATTTTCCTAAATTACCATTAATGATTCACCGCTCTGACAAATTCGTTATAATATCTAACATTTTTCTGCTTCTTTATTTGACTGGAAATCTGTTTTCAAAAAACAGGAAACCTTTATATAAAATCGGAGCTTCGGGTAATTAGTCCCAAATCTTTAAAAAATAAATTCTCTGACAAAAAATAGTTCACCTAAATTAAATGAATGAATTTACTCGACGTAAAATTCGTGTTTTGCTTGAGACGGTTATTCAGCGAGAAATTCATAGTTTTGTTGAATGAATTTGGAAAGAATATGATGCAAATGAAATAGTATGAAGCACCGACGTGTTCATGCATCATGTACACCTACGAAACAACCACTTTTTAGGTGAACCTTTAAGCTATCAAACTAGAAGATTAGGGTATCCATCTAACAAATATCTGACTGCCTATAAAACACAATGGTGGACATCCCACACATACGCACAAAACGTTTTGGGGACACTTTCATTATGCGTACAGCTAAGGAGTGGAATTCCCTGCCGGTGTCTGTGTTTCCCGATAGCTACATTCTAGGGGTCTTTAAGTCAAGAGTGAATAGGTTTTTTCTAGGCTAGCGTGCTTCACCGTCGACCACATCATCGCTTACCATCAGGTGAGATAGTGGTCAACCGCAAGCCTATAAAGGATTAAAAAAAAAAAAACAAGAGATAACGTAAGTATCACATTAGTGAGTGACGAACTGACAAATGGTAAAGAAATATTATATGCCATTACTCTGTTACTAATTAGGTTCTCCATCACGTCCACACAATACTAGTAGGTATTACAATCAATCAATCCCAACATATGGATGGGAAACTATTTCCCAAAAAAAGTATGTTACGCCAACCGAAAAATTCAACCAAGTTCACGGATCCGGAAACAAAGCAGTATATACAACGGCATCATTTATTTTGTAGCGATATTCCAGAAGAAATCAAATATTGGCCAGAAGGAAATATCTTTAGAGACAATCGATAGCATCAAAGAGGCAATCTGTGCTATAGGAGCACGCTCAAGCATCGAACGTTTTTCTAGTTAAGTAATAATAGTTCATAGACTAAAGACCCTCGAGCTCGATCTTACGTAGCATATTGAAGTTGATTTGCAAAAGCTTGCCGAGAATATTATCCCTTTTCCCGCGCATTTTTCGCGATCTGTAAACAGCTTGCCCATGTTCACAACTAGAACGTCCTTTGCGCGTCATAAAAAAGTTGGCTATATAAAGGCAGGTCATCTCAATTATTATAGGATCGTCAGCCCGCTTCTGATATTGTTTTCACGACTCGTAATAGCAACATTAAACGCGGGCGGGCCAGCATTTTTCCTCTGCAATATACCGCTCATGATAAATGGAGCGCAATATTTATCGATATTGGTAGAAAACAACGCTTGAAGGTTTTTTGTAACGCAACGGCATATGTGGGAAATGCCTATGTTGGAGTGAGTTTGACCGTAATGGTGGAATGGTTGGACTGGAAAAGGTTTTCTGTTACTGGAGGCCTTACTTAAATCAATTGATTGTAAAAGACATACCTACTACGAACGGCAATGGTGGGTACATAGGTACCGGTAAATACAACTTCTTTTGAGCCTGCCTATAGTTACGGTGAAGATGAAAAAGTCTTCTATATCTCTCTCCTTAATCGTAGGCGTAGCACTTTTCTACAACCAAGAACTTCTTTTACTGCATCGTAGCACGCTTCTTCAACATCGTAGCACTAAGCCCTTCTACGGCGTAGCACACTTTTCGCACTTACGCAGCAACCTTCGATCAACAAAACAGTGTTGATCGAAGGTCGCAACAGTTTAACTGATAAACAATGAAATCTTTAGTTCAGAAAAAAACACTTACTAAAATGAAACTGATTATTAATCTTGATAAACTCATAGCTATCACGCTATATGAATGAAACGTTTGAGACAACACAGAGACGTGATTGATAATAAATCTCCACTAGTAGGTATAAAGGAACCAAGGAACAAAGGTTTGGTGACGTGAAGAGGGTAATAGATAATGATAATAATGATAATGGTAAATGATGGGTAATGATGTGAATGGGTAATGATAGTGGTAATAGTAGGGATTCCCGTTTCGGCTCTTAGACTCCCACTTGGTCCGTTGTGCGGGGGGGTACTGGCTAACATAGCCAGCCTAGCTCCGTCCAAAAGAAAATAAGCTTCCGGGGGGCTTCAGAGGCTTCACGGAGCGACCACACCGAAGATTTTCCGAGGATTTCTTCGCGCCTAAGGGCGGCCAAATTATAGCGACGCTCTGCGGGAGCCATTGTGTTTTGACAAAATCTCAAATTGAAGTAAACATTCATGCTTTTAATTTATCACTTTGTCGGTGTGGTTATTAGTGATCCATGCTAAATTATAGCTTACTAGTACTAAGAGTCTCTGAGCTACGGATAGACGGACATGGCGAAACTATTAGGATTTCTTGTCGACTACGGAACCCTGAAAATTAAGTGATCCCTTTGATTGTCCCTCGCGCAGCGCCTGTCTACCTCGCGCATCTCTAGTGGAAAAGCATTCTAAAACCGAGATGAAACTTACCGCGCCAGTTTAATAAGTAATCTTCACGTAGGGACTGAATATCTTTTCCTGATAATTTATCGTGACGTGGAAGCAGACCTTAAATTTAAATTACACTTGAATTCTGTCGGAAGTCTTCGGCAAACTTCGGCTTTTATGAAGATAAAGTAATTTATAGTCGAATCTTCTTCTTTTCGTGTGAAGTGTGGCCACCTCTGGTGTCAGAGTTAATTAAGCCGCCTCTGGGAATCCCCACGGGCCTCTGACTTGGCTATTTCAGACTTACATTATAACTATATAAGTCCAGGTTTCCTCACGATGTTTTCCTTCACCGTTGCCTGTGATGTCCAAGATTAACTTAGAAAGTACATATGAATTTGAAAAATTCATATTGGTACTTGCCCGGATTCGAACCTACGACCTCAAGCACGACAGGCGAGGTCTTAGCCACTGGGCCACCACGACACTCATTCGACATAGTCGAATGAAAACTTGGGAAGAGATTGATCGAAGTTGTTTAGGCCATACTAAAATTTATTCGTAGTTATCTAAATTATAGGACAGGTTTCTGAATTAAGTAATTGGAGTTGTGAACGTTTCAAACCCTACTTTATTATGCAAAATTCTGACAGGTTATTAGCCTAAATTCAAGTTTGACAACTACTTAACTACAAATAATTAATTCAGAAATCGGGGCGAAGTCAATGAATCGATGGTGTGGCTATTGAAAACGAATGTACTTATTTTCTTTTTATTGAATCAGAGTGAACAGCAAAACTATATCAAACAAAATCGATTGTATACCTAAGTTTACTTGCCGTAAAAATAGCTACATTCAATATTTCACCTTATATTATAACTACAACCAAAACGATACAAAATTATACCGTGGAGCAATGACTTTTTCTAACCACCCCGTGGGGAACAGCATGTCACAACGGCACGCATGTTCTAAAATATTATGTGGGTATAGAACGACACAACATAAAGGTTCCATCGGGGTAATTCATCAGCGTGAACAAGTGGTACTTGCGAGCTATAATGGAGTCATGCTAGTATTGACACTTTGATAAGGTCAAAAGCGTTTAATAACACGTGCTACCTTGTTATTGGTATTAGATACAGTCACCATCATTATCAGCCTAAAACAGTTTGCTTTTGAACATAATAGGCCTCTCCATTCGCACGCCATTTGTCTCAACTCTCAGCAACTCTTATCCAGATGCTACCAAGTAACCAACCACCTTGCGAACATCATCTCTCAACCTAGCCTCACCTAAATAAACCCTGTTAATACGGTAACCAGCAGATAATCTGACAAATCTGACGTTTAGTGACAAACACAACGTGCCACGAAATCAAACTTGATTTCGTGGCACGTTGTGTTTGTCACTCGACACTCGCTCATCGACGCGACCTTTTCTTTGTGTCGCACTATTACTTTTCAGGTAAAAACATCACTCACCCGCAAACTACCCGGTTCTCATGAAAACGCCAAGCGTCGCGTCGGTTGTCAACCATTTTTGTTATGACGTCACACTTTTTTTATATAAAAATAACTATTGGTGTTGGTTTTGCGGATTGCGTGTTGATTTTAGAGCACTGACGCGAGGGAATAAAATAATTGGATTTTTAAAGTTTACCTACAGCTGGCACATAATATTTTCCATAGAGCATAGGGGGTCGCACTTTAAACTGTGGCCAATTATTTGTTTTAGACTCTCTAGTTTAAATAAGTAAACCGGTGTTGCCGTGGCTGAATACTGGGCCAAACAAAATGTTTAGCTTTTATATTAGCTTTCGACACGCTAAGAAGAAGAACAAGTAAATGCAAACTATACATGATGTTTATAGCTTAACATATAAAAATGTTGCTTTACCTTAACAGATTATTTAGGGACACTCAATTACAAAGACACAGAAAATCTTCTAGAAATTGTTGTTTGATTATGATATATCCTCATATCTACTTGTACATACTTAAATTATTTACTTTTTATTTATTTTTAAATTTTTGTTTCTTTTTTGTGTTTTGTACCAATTTATGTATTTTTGTGTTTGTTAATAGGCTAATTTTATTTAATAATTGTATTGGCCCAATTATTGCTTTATGTTAAGTGATGGCCTGAAACACAGGTTTGAAAGAACCAATATCAGGCAGGTCCCTACCAAACATAGAAATTCTTGTATATAATCTTGCAGTTGTAATAAAATATTGTTGTTATAGTTTACATATAAACACTATTTAAAACATTGTTTTAGAAATAATACTACTGCACCTAATGTACATTTTTGTGAACGTATTTATTTTTTTAGTACATTATGGTACAAGTGTGTAAAGTTGGTGATTACCGCTGAGGCGCCATTGAGACCCGAGCCGTTAGGTGAGGGTCTTAAGAGAGCCGAGGACGGTAATCATCAATACACACGTGTATCATACGACGTTTTTCAACACACTTGTGAAGAAAATAATACAAAAAAATCATTTCCAACAGTAAAAACGAGCTGTGAATTTTTTTTCGCAATGGCGGGCAAAATTAATCATTTTTCCTATGCGCGCGCATCTAACAATGGCGATCGGCCATAGACTAATAATAGTGATTTACCTTTTTTTTGGCTTTTCGTGGATAGCGTTTTAGCCACGTACAAAATGGGGCATTTCAAGTTTTCTTACAGACAAAAACAAAAAATATTTTTGAGTGAAAGTTTTATTTAATAAACATGTTCAAGTTGAAACTATCTATTTAAATACGAAGTTGCATGAAATGTGTTGCATTGGTACTATTGAGCACGACCTTTTTTGTATCGAAACTTTTTTAAGAACAACGCAACTCAACCAATAAATAAAAAAAAAGAAACTCTTTATCTCACTTGTGAATAATAGTAATGAAAAAGTCACAGTTTAATAACAGGTGTCATTATGTGCCTAATTGAGGTGAAATTAGAGCCACTTTATGAGCAAGTGTGTTGAAAAATAAATTATTCTTATTCTTATACAACTCTATTTCTTCTCTTATCTTGAGTGATGATTGGTGAGTTCTATGCCGAGTTTTTTAAGGTACTCAACACGCAATTTAAGGACACTTTACCACTGAAAGCGAAAAGTATTTACACCAAGTTCGTATTTAGCGGTTGGGCGACTCCAGGCATTCGTAAAAGCAGGGAAAAGCTATGGCCACTTTATGGCCTAAGGCAACATATGAATAATACAAGTTTTGATAAATATGTTGCGAAATATTCAAAAACCTTTAAGATTGCATGCAAAATAGCTAAAGCGCTCTAAGACACACAAACCCCCAGGCTATTTTATAAGCATTTAAAGATCTTAAGATTAAATCAACAGAAGATCTTTGGGGACTATCTGTGAAAGTCACTAAACCAATCATTGAAACTATTGCGCCCTATTGCATACATATTTAACACTGTGTCGATCAGGGGTTTTTTCCGGACCTCATGAAACACAGCAAAGTAGTACCATTGTTTAAATCCGGGGATAGAAAAGATGCCAAAATAATAGCCCTGCGTCAATTCTGTCGGTTCTCAGTAAGGTCTTCGAAAAGTTAATGCTTAACCAATTGTTGCGTCATCAACAGTACGGTTTCACCAAAGGGCGTTGCACAACTGACGCCGGTGTCACCCTAATAAAGAACATCTTTAACGCCTGGGAGGAAGCACAAGACGCCATTTTAATCTTTTGCGACCCCTCGAAGTCGTTCGATTGCGTTAAACATGAGACACTATTGTTGAAGCTCGAGCACTATTGAATAAGACATACAGCCCTTGAGTTACTTCGATCATATTTTAAAGCCAGACAAGTTAAAGTTCAGGTAAACGGCGTACACTCACTAGGGTCTGAAATGACAATATTGGGTGTTCCTCAAGGCTCGATATTGGGCCCATTCCTCTTTTTAATTTACATTAACGATTTGCCCTAATTACTACAAAATCAACCGAAGATCGTGTTATTTGCTGATCTTTGATATTTAAAATAATTCGGCGGTCACAAAATCTTGTTGATGTGAATAACTCTATTAATTAGGTCAAAAATTGGTTCACGGCAAACAATTTTGGTACTAAATGAAAAAAAAACATTAGATTCACATTGCCGAATGTTAGAAGTAACGAATGTGACATCATATTGAATAGAGAAAAAGCTGGACTTTATAAATCACAACAGTTTTGATTGGAATCACTCTAGACGACAAATTGCAATGGGGTATGACTCACATAACATCACTTGCGGGTAGGCTAAGCTCAGCCTCTTATGCTGTTAGAAAGATAAGACAGTTAACGGATGTAGAAACCGCGCGTTTGGTCTATTTTTAACCGACTTCCCAAAAAGGAGGAGGAGGTTCTATGTTCGACTTAAAGTTTTTTTTTTTTTGTATGTTCACTGATATCTCCATCAATTGTGGACCGATTTTAAAAATTCTTTTTTTGTTTGAAAAAGTATGTTCCTAAATTGGTCCCATTTTAATTTGGTGAAGATCTGATGAAGAACTTCGGAGATATACAACAGAACTCTTCAATAAATAAAGGCAAATCTCTCGGGATTGCTGCAATCGCATGTCTGTTTGTTGTTTATATTGTTTCATAACATAACATCACGCCAGTTCGCTCTTAAGGGGTAAGCAGATCTCTCATTTCACCGGTTATGTTCAAGTTTCATGAAATCTATTCTGGCGAAATAGTTCCCTTACTAACTTGCCTATTAGGTACGTACAACTATAAAGTGAAAAATAATAAAACATTTTGCAAAAAAATACTCACGACTTCCAAATACAAAACTACAAAGTGAAAAATAACGAAATTTTTTTTTGAAGTCGGTATCTATAACGCAAAAAAATGGTACCTACGAAAGACACCGACTTCAAAAAATTAAGTTATTTTTCACTTTGTAGTTTTGTATTTGGATGTCGGTAGTATTTTATTGCAAAAAGTTTTTTTATAGTTACTTTCACAGCATTATGTCATACGGTATTTTACTTTGGGGTCGAGCGGCTGACACTGAATCCATATTTAAATTGCAAAAGAGAGCTGTTAAAGCCATATATAAGTTAAATCACCGAGAATCTCTTAGGGAACTGTTTAATAAAAATTATATTATGACAGTTTCTTGCAAATTCATTTATGAAAATATTATGTATGTAAGTAAAAATATACATCTCTTTAGTAAAGTCAGTGATAGACACAATTGTAATACGAGAGAAAAAGATATGGTGGATCAAACATCTTATAGATTAGCTAAAGTACATTCATCTTTCATGAGGTACTGTGTTAAATTCTATAACAAAATACCTTGTGATATATTAAAACTAAATGAAAGTAAATTTATATCCTTAGTTAAAATAACACTTTGTAAACAAGCATATTACAAACACGTTTTACATACACGTAGAATCGTCTAGAGTAACAAACAATTTAAAAAAATATACAATAACAGGCCAAGGCAGCAAAGTTTTGACCGATCCCAACTGACGCCCGTTCATGAACGTGACGCATGGATCGACACCAATCAGCTCAACCATCATGAAGGGAAAAATTTATCTGCCCAACACATTAAGAAGAAAACGTATCTCTTTGAAACATCTAATCTGCATTAAAAGCATCGACACAAAAGCGCACCCCAGACTTGAAATAGCTTTGAATATATTCATATGACTAATTGACTCCGCACTAAATTCAGGCACGGTTTGTTTTATTTGCGGCGAGCGCCGTTCTCGGGGAACGAACACAATCGTACTGACATTCTATTTCAATGGAGCATTCGATAGTCCCACATTTTAGCGAAATAAGCTGTTAAAGTTATGTGTGTTTATAGTCACGTTTTAGGCAAAATTGCTTTTTCAACCGTTTTAGGCAAGCACTGGAAATGAGCTTGTAATTCTTTCTGTTGAGACGATGATATAATGGTATTTAAGCGCAGTTGGTGACCAGTCAGTGATGTTAATTAGATCCCAAAATTGCAACGGCTGGGCACTTCGGGGACTTCAGGATTTGGCTATACTGTAATCATTAAATCGACGTTCATATTATTATCCAATTATAACGGAACCTGTGATAGCGTGACAGTGGACAGGACGGTGTAAAAAAAATAAAACGGAAAGGGTAGGACATGATGATGATGATCACAGAAGAGCTCACAGCCAATAAGATCATAATACAACAGATCATATTTGAATAGGCTTTCGCCAAGTGAGTGATGGTCGCTTTTCATAATATACCCGCAGTAGAAAACGGATTGAGGGTTTTCTTTGGCGGAGCCCATACGATGTTAATTTACGTATTTCGTGTTAGTCTGGAGAAGTAAGTAAAAGAGTTTACGATAACAATAAAGAGTTAAATGGCTGCGGACGCCATAATACCCAACCTTTTCGTGCCATATAACTTTGGACATCAAACTTATACAGGCTATGTTTCTTTCTTTGTTTGTTTTATTGACTTTGAACTTCTTTCAAAGCGACATGGGTCAACCGGTGCAGCGAAGATCTAGAATGCCTGGATTTAGAAGACGAACAGCCCCTTGCCGTGCTCAGCTCCATGCAAGCAGACAAGATGACGCTATTCTTCACAGAACTCCTCGACCACGATAGAGATGACATCATCGACACCGATTTCGATCAATTCTTCGAAGTAGAAAGGTATCAAATTTGTCACATCTTGCCTTAATAAACTGATTGTCGAAGTTGATAGGCCGCGTAACTGCCTTCCATCGATCCGGGAATGTCGTGTCTATAATTTTATCCACCATTATTATTTCACAAGTGTATGTTTACAGCATTAGGTAAAATCAATATACAATGACAATAATATCTTTCATTACCTACCACTGAATTATTCCTGCTGGGATTTGAAAGCAACTTTCGTAGTCAACAATTCAATTAATTAGTCATAATTACTTCAATCGTAGTCCGGACTGATCTAAATATAAACAGCCCGTACTTTAAATACAAATAACTCGGCACAGTTTAAATAACTAATTTAAAAGTTCAACGGAATTAAATGAGGAATTAAAGTGTATCTTAAAAGCCCTCGAGTTGGGAAGAAGGCAACACAGCTCCAGAGTGAGGATCTGAAGAGCTTTACCTGGCAAATAAAGCAAATTAAGCTTCCACAACTCATCATGAAGTAATTTTAACCTCATAGAACTAACAGAGAATAATTAAGGGGAATACTTAAATTCGTTTTTCCTCGTATTTCACAGAGGCTGGCGCATTTCGCAGACTGGTCGCAAAACTCGTCGGAATTCCACATACTGCTTGAAGTCAAGCGGGAATTTATAGACAATTTCATCAATCCGCTGCTGGCCATGTAAGACCCTGTTCAACACTTGCGTGATAATTGCCTTGTGTTATTCTAGCGTTAGTGTCCTTTTAAGGAATTAAGAGATTATGAGCTTTTCTTAAGACTTAGACCCATCATGAACTTCTTGGAAATAGGGACATTCCACCCAACACTTTTATTATGCATACAGCTAAGGAGTGGAATTCCCTGCCGGAGTCTGTGTTTCCCGACAGCTACAATCTGGGAGTCTTTAAGTCAAGAGTGAATAGCTTATTTCTAGGCAAGCGTGTTTCACCGTCGATCACATCATCGCTTACCATCATGTGAGATAGTGGTCAAGCGCGAGCCTATTGGATATTAAAAAAAAAATAACACCTTCCTGGCCTTAGGCTATCTTAAAAAGTCCTAAGAAACACATTATGTTTATTAACATAAATTTAAAAGGCGAGTACGGGCAGTGAAACTAAAAATGCTCAAATAAATACGTGCTGTAAACCGTAATTTTATAAGTACTATGATATGCCATAAAAATGAATGTCAGCCAGCTGCTAACATTTCATGTAAGTGGCCCAAAAATATGAGCACTTTGTAATGTAATATGCAATTCTGTAGCTATTTTTCCTAACTGGCATTTTCATGGAAAGCCGGCCATTTTTATGACACAGTATCATGATACTGAAGAATAACTTTAGGTCGGACGCTAGAAAGCTCAAGCAGGAAGCTAATGAAGGAAAGCATAAAGTTTATGACAAAGGAACATAAGCGAACAACAGCGAACTAGTATATAGAAAATATAGCGCAGCGCAGCCAAGCGGAGCGCAAGAAATATCCCAGAGACAGTGCGGCATTAATTCCCTATGTCACGTGTTTTCTAACTTTCCCTACTTATTAAATTCTATGTGTTATGCTAAACTTTTTTTATAATTTATTGCATGTTCTGTGTAAGAAAAATATGCGGAAAATCTGATAAACAAAATTCATGTCCTTCTTTTTGTGATATCTTACAACCTTTACCGGATTCCTTAGTTTTCCTGCGTTTTCAATTCTTGTTACCTTTTCGTAATTTAGTTTTTGTGTCCCTTTGCTAGATGGGCTGAGCTGCCGTACTATAAAAGGGTGTGTGGACCGGAGTCCAGCGGCATCAACATACCGGGTAGGACTACACTGGAAGGATGGCTGGCGGGATGGGCGTTACATCTCAGTATGATGAAGAGGTTCACCGACCTGCCGCTTTACCTCTGCAATATACTGTTCCATGTGGTCGATACGACAAGTAAGTACTTGTGAATATGTGGACTTCTTTCGAAACCTGAATGATATTAATAGGGTTGTCACCGGGGGATATTGGAAGAAGATGATGATCTTGCAAAAACTGACATGAAAGTCTTGCAGATTACCAACCGTATGTATGTAGTATTTTTGTACCTATCTAATACTTACAAACTTATGTTCATCCTAGACAAAAACACACTTCAGAAAGACTACTTAGCCCCAAAAACCCTCATAAGTTTATTTATTCCCGAACTGTCTAAACTTTTCGGTTTGTACTCTTCACTGCCAAAACAAAGTTAACTTCGTCCTTATTTTAGGCAAAAGCAACTTATTGCCCGCTTGACTGAGAGTAAACTTCGCCCTTTTACGATAATAGAGAGACACAAGTGACGTACGTCGATTACCGTTATGGCTTGATAGACGAGCTTGTTAAACTGGATTAATTTGACTCAGGCCAGTGATGTCACCTCCTCTCAGGCCTCCGGAATCACGTTAATTTTGCTAATGAAATATCCTCCTACACCATAGGGTCGAGCCCCAATTAATACTAATTTCAAGTTAATTATTAAAATAATTTAGATTAGATGATTAGATTAAGACGGGCTGGTGTCCGCAACTCCACGCCTAAGCGCGTATTTAGCTAGAATGTTTGTTAACGACGCTATTGTTGCTCCATTGCTGCTAAAATTATACTCACTCGAATTGTTTTAAGCACAACATGAAATTGTGTTAAGAACTTTAATTTGTAACATCATAGTGCTTTTCGCTGCTATGAACTTGCACACTAAATCATTTCACGTTAAAGCAATAAGATTGTCAAACGATTAGATTTATTGCGCCATAAGTAGTCAGAAACTAAATTATACCCGGTATATATTGGGAAATATCTTTTTCTTTACTGTAAACTATTATAACAAATAACAGTAGGAGCTTAGGATCCTAGTGCCTCAAATTCTCAACTTTGTTTAACTAACGATTAAAAGATTCTAAATTCAAATTTTGTAAAAAATCTGCTAATAACGGTCGAGATTTTTACATAAAAGGCCTTATGAGTTATTAGGGTGTAGCAATGGGAGATCTTATCGCTAAAAGCGATATTTTACAAACAACCTTAGAAGGAATTCATTGGTATAGATACTAACGTGAGTTTTACAGTACTACAAATTTCTATTGCCAGTTTCATTAATAAAGCAGATTGCAAACATGGCTACTGCATGATGATTCCGCGTCCACTCTCCAGGTTGACCAAAATTGAATATTTTTAACGGTATTTCCAGCAAACCGAATTTAGGACAGTGCCCTGTAAATATCAACAGGCTCGCGGTATCACACGGGATCCAATCCCGGAAATTTCGAACAGCGGTTTTGAGGGTGTACCTATAAATCTCAAGCGGCCTCCTTTGGGGTTGAGGCCATGTGTTACCATTATAAAATACATGGTTTTTCTTTCAGGTATAGGTACCATAACAAAACAGGCGTTGGCGGCATTCTACCGGTCCGTGATAGGTTTGAATGCGGCAAGAATTGAAGAGATCATAGACACGGCTTACGACCGGATGACCAGCATGAATTTTATTTATTATGTTGTTTATCTTCTCTCGTTTCAGAACGAAATAAATTTATATTATCAGCTCTTTTTCAATGCTTTGATGAAAGATTCAGAATGCCAGCAGAATTTATTGAGATTTTTGCGAGATTTTAGTGTAATCATTGTGTAGTAATTATTATGTAGTAGATTAACTATTAAGTATGTGCTAAAAGTTTTCTACAAATTCGTTTGAGATACTTTGTCATAATGTTTATAGAGGTGGGACAAAACTTCAGGACGAACGACGAGTAAATCGTAGATTCATGTTTTCCTAAAGTTAAAGTTGAACTATTCTGCTCTAAATTCGAAAACTTTGATTTCAATTTGAAAATAAATTGTTCTAGAAACGAAAAACCATTGGCTCATAATGTCTGCTGAACTGTTTCTGAATTTGGTCCGATCCAGTACTTATTTGATGTTTATTAGATAGAAGTTAGTAGTTTACTGACTACTATTCGTAACTTCCTATTAAGGTAACGATCCCTTAACAACTATTTATTTCTACAGAACGGCTACCTAATACTGGAACACGGGACCTACATCCACTGCTTTACCAACTGATTGATGGGGAAGAACCCCAACGGACCTGGACAATCGTGCCTCCAAAGGACTCACTGTCTCAGCCCACATTCCCCGTCGACTACAGCGCCCTCAACACGGAACCCGCGAAACTAGAACCTAACGCACCAGACAAGAAGACAAATAGACATTCTGTCATAGTTTAATAACGCAAAAACATCCTTACGTATTTCTACACATAAATTTTTAAAAGTGTTCCAATTTTGGTACGTTTTGGACACTTGACTGGTATCATAGATATTGATCTTAAAAATGTATGATATGATCTTAAAAATAATGTTGACTTAAAAAAAAGAATCCTCTGCATATAACTTGTCAGAAAACCTGCCATTGTTATCTGTCATTCATTAATATCTGTGAAAAATTATAAATAAACTACTCAAACTGCCAGACCATGATTAAAAACTAAGATAAATTTAAATTAAAATAAAAAAGAATGATCCACATAATCTTCACACTCACAATAATTAATATAAAATAATATAATACTTTAAAAAGTAAATATTCTTGTCATTGCAAGAAAACCAAAAAAACAACAACAAAATTCACGGTGCAAAATATAATAAAAAAAACAACATTAGTTGGAGCAGCTCAATCCCAAGCCTTTTTGTCTTCAAGGTAATCTTTAGTTGTATAAAACGCTTTCTGGCACAACTTACGTTTAATAAAAGATTTGAATTTATTAAGACTTAGATGTTGTACGTGGCTTGGAAGCTTATTATAAAAGCGTACACATTGACATCTAAACGAGCCACCTATTTTCTTGAGCCTTGTTGTAGGTACTACAAATTTGTGTTTATTCCTAGTATTTATGTTATGGATATCACTGTATTTTTTAAACAATTTTGTATTTTTATAGGCATATAAAAGATTTTCATAAATATACTGAGAAGGCACAGTCATTACATTAATCTCCTTAAATTTCTCTCTGAGAGAGTGTCTTGGGCTTAATTTATAAATCGACCGAACAGCTCTTTTCTGCAAAACAAAGATAGTCTGGATGTCGGCGGCATTTCCCCACAACAGAATACCGTACGACATTACACTATGAAAATAGCTAAAGTATACTAAACGGGCTGTCTCTATGTCAGTTAAATTACGAATTTTTCTAACAGCATATGCTGCGGAGCTTAGCTTCTTTGACAATTTATCTATATGTGGGCCCCACTGTAGCTTAGCATCCAAAGTTAAGCCTAAGAATACTGTGCTATTTTCAGGATTCAATTCCTCGCCCTTTATCAACACATCGGTTTTCACCTGCCTAACGTGAGGTAGGGTAAACTTAATGCATTTGGTTTTTTTTTCATTAAGAAGTAAATTATTAACATTGAACCAGTGAACTACTTTTGAGATCGCGCTATTTACATCGTCAGTAACCAGCTGCTGACGTTTAAGTTTAAACAAAAGTGAAGTATCATCCGCAAACAACACTATATCATAGTTATCCTTTATGAGGTAAGGCAAGTCATTAATATAAATAAGAAACAAGAAAGGACCAAGAATCGAGCCCTGTGGGACTCCCATTGTTACCATAGATCCAGGAGATCTTTTTCCATTAACGTCAACGGTCTGAATCCTATTACTCAAATATGAAGTAAGAAGATCCAGAGCGCTGTTCCGGATCCCGTAGTGGCGGAGTTTCCTGATTAGCGTTTCATGAAAAACACAATCAAATGCTTTGGACAAATCACAAAAGATTCCCAAGGCATCGCACTTATCTTCCCATGCATTATAAATATGTCCTAAAAGTTCAACACAAGTCAGTAGTTGGACGACCCCTTGTAAAACCGAACTGCTTGGTATGTAATAATTTATGTTTATTAAAAAATCTTTGCAATTGCTGTAAAATTAATTTCTCAAATATTTTGCTAAACGTAGGTAGTACTGAAATAGGTCTATAATTTGTAGGGTCTGATGTACTACCGGATTTAAACAAAGGTATTATTTTACTATTTTTCATAAGGTCGGGAAACTCCCCACAGTCGATACAATTATTAAAGATAATAGCTAAACTAGGTGCGACAATGTCAATAATAGACTTAGCAACTTCTACAGAATGACCCCACAGATCTGCAGTCTTTTTAACATTTAAAGTGTGAAAGGTTTTAATTATGTCTTTACAAGTAATATGTTCAAAAAGAAATTCCGAATCGCAAACGTTAACATTTTCTTTTAGCAAAGACTCAGCAACAGAAGGTGATGAGTTTAAGGATTTAGTCGTTGAAACAGGAATATCTGAAAAAAAAATTTTAAAGGCCACTGCGACTTGTGAGTCTGATTTTATGATGTTGCCATTAATAGACAGGCCGTAGTCAATATTTCGGTTACCAGATCTTCCCGTTTCACTATTAATAATATTCCAAGTCGTTTTAATAACATTACTACTGTTTTTAATCTTTGAGCTCAAATAACGCGACTTGGCCAAACAACAAACTTTTTTAAATAATTTTGAATAATTTCTAACATATAAATTAAATTCAGCAGTGTTTACATAAGTCCTTTCACTGTACAGCTCATAAAGCCGTGTTCTACTTTTATGAATACCAATGGTAGCCCAATCACTGAATGATGCGTTACTATTAACGGAGATAGTCTTGGGAATAAAGGTCGAATTAAATTGTTTACAGTATATACTAAAAAAATCATCATATAGATGATTAGGATCAGCATCAATTGACAAAATTGGTAATTTATTGATGAGTTTAACTTTAAAAGCTGCCAAGCGACTTGGGTTAACAGTGATATCCTTTTTAGCCACTTTGTTGCTTTGGTTTGGTATAGTAATCCTCTGCCCGCAATGATCAGAATCTAGTAAATTTATAATTTCTTTGTGGACTGGTATAACATTAGTATAAATATTATCTAAGCATGTAGCACTAGAAGGGGTTATTCTTGTGGGCTCCAAAAATAGGTTTACAAGATTGTAGGACTGAAACAGACTTATTATTTTACTACAAGAACCTGAGTTTTCTAATAAATTAACATTAAAATCACCACAAGTGATAATGGATTTATTCGAGTTACAAATCTTGTGTAACATCCATTCATTACCTTTTCGAAGCAGTCATACAATCCTGAAGGGGGTCTGTATACGCGTAATACAATAAACTGCTCCAATTCTATACAAGCTATTTCAACTGTCCGCTCAACAGATAGGCTCACAATATCCTTACGGTCTTTAAATTTAAGCTGGTTACTTACTAAAATCAATGAGCCACCATGTATAGCATTAACTCTGCTGAATGAACTACCAACCTGGTGATTATTAAAATTGAACAATAACTGGTGGCTTTTAAGCCAATGTTCTGTTATACAAAGAATATCAATACTGTTAAAGTTCATAAATAATTCTACTTCTAAATCTTTGTTCATAAATCCTTGAATATTTTGATGCACCAGGTTAATACTATTTACCGAATTTAAACTTTTATTTGATTTTACTTTGCAATTTTTATCCTGTATAACTTTGCAAGAGGTTGTCCCTATTGTCCTAATTTCTAATTTAAATTATTATCAATATCAATTTCTGATACCAAATTATTGGCTGAATTAAATAACATTCCTTGGCATTGCTCAATAGAAGCAAGTTGTTTAGCCAAATTCTTGGCTGTAGTAGAAAAATAATATGATAGCGACACAGCTATCTGTCTTTTATAATACTTTGAAAGAAAGTACCTATCCATGAAAAATTTATCTTTTGTCAAATAAAAGTGATTACCAACATAATTGTTAGTGTCAATTAAATGGAATAAATTACTACTATATGTTAATTTATGTAATGTCCTATCCAATTCATACCTAAGTATGTTTTCTTCCTGTGGCAAACTTTGGCTGTATGGGAATGTGAACATCACAATTTTTTTAAAACTAAGGTTGCACAAAGAGTTATAATGTTAGAGTAATTCTCCTTTGTTCACATTACCCCTATTACCAATAAATATTAATAATGTTGTATCCTGGTTAAAATTGCATTTTATAACTTTTTTAATTATGTCAAATAAAGAACAACCAGGCATACAGTAGTTTATTATTGAGTGTCCTGGATATCTATTTGTCAACAAGTGGCCTAGATCCTTTCCAATTTCATCACAAAATAATACTATTTCTGTATTTACATTATTTTTAGGCAAACGGTTAGTAATTTCTAATGGCAAACTTGCAATAGACTGCGGTATGGTGGCATCACATATTGTCAATGATAATCAATGAATGGTCCGGTGTGGGTTCAACAGATGGTGGTTGACAATGATCACATTTGTTAGTTTGTGAGCTTACCAGCTCATTCATTGCCAATACATATTCCCTCATTTGGTTTTCAGAGGCTGTATATTTGATGGTCATAGAAGTAAGTTTCTCCTGTAGATGGTCAAGTTCATACCGCAAGTCTTCTGTAAAGCCACTTGGAATGCAATCTCCTCAACGATAAATAATAACAACTTGTATAAAAATGACATTGATGAAATAAATTCTAATAATATGACATATAATAATCCATCTGACATTTGCAATATATTTAATGACTATTTTATTAATTTGACATCTAATCAACCATTTAATTCTAATAATACTAAGCTTAATCAAAAAAACAAAAATCTTAACACTATTTTTCTAAATCCTATAGATGCAGAAGAAGTGTGTAAAATTATAATGTCCCTAAATAATAGCAAAACTAGCGGATATGACGGCGTCGCCACAAAGGTTTTGAAGGCTTGTGCTAGCTCTATATGTCATCCACTAGCACATGTTATAAACCTATCTTTTCTGGAAGGTGTTTTCCCTGATCAGCTCAAAATGTCTATCGTAAAGCCATTATTTAAAAGGGGAAATAAGTCAGACCCCAATAACTACCGCCCTATTACGATAGTACCCATCATATCTAAAATTTTTGAGAAGGCTATGCATATTAGGTTGAATAATTTTCTCAGTAGACATGACATATTATGCAAAGAGCAGTTTGGTTTCCGTAAAGGTTGTTCAACTGCTCTTGCCATCTTCAACTTTATTAAACTTGTTACAGAAGCTATTAACAATGGCAATCCAGCAGTATCATTATTCTTAGATATGAGTAAGGCCTTTGATTTTGTTAATCATGCTAAGCTATTAAACAAATTAGATTTCTACGGAATAAGGGGCAAGGCATATGAATGGATATCTAGCTATTTAAGTAATAGCCAACAATATACAGAGATATCCAAAGTTGTAAAGAAAGGTGACAGAATATATTCTAAAGAGAAATTTAAATCAGTAGCAATAATAAATAAGTCTGGTGTGCCTCAGGGTAGTATTCTCGGTCCTTTGCTTTTCTTACTCTACACAAATGATCTTCCGGAGGCCACTAAGCAGAAATGTATTCTTTTTGCTGATGACACGACAGTTATATTAAAGTGTCAGGATAAAATCAATTACAAATCTGTTACTGAAAATACCCTGGCAGATATAATAAGCTGGATGGCAAATAATGACTTAAATATAAATGTTAGTAAGACCAAATTAATAGAATTTAACTCGTATAACACTAAAAAAATAGCTTTAGATATTAGGTATAAAGATGAAATAGTACAACAGGTGGATGAAATAAAATTTTTAGGTATTAATATAGACAAGAATCTCAATTGGAAAAGCCATGTGGAACATATATGTCAGAAACTTGATAGGTTTGTGTTTGCTTTAAAAAAGCTACGACAAAATGTTTCTGTAGAAGCTGCTCTTTCAGCTTACATAGCTATGTGTCATCTATTCTAAGCTATGGAATTATCATGTGGGGTAAGTCGACCGATACCGACAGAGTTTTTAAGCTCCAGAAACGTTGCATCCGGGTCATAAACAAGGGATGGTTTTTAGATAGTTGTAAACCTCTCTTTAAAAAAAGTAAAATTCTTCCACTGCCCTGTATGTACATACGAGACTTCTGTATCTTTACAAAAAAACACATGCATTATTTTATGCAACATAGCGCAGTTGTGCCAAGACAAAAAAGGGCTAAATTTCGCAACCTATTATATCATCCATCTGGTCATAAAGATATTTACAAGAAAAATGTGTATAATATGTGTATATTGATTTATAATAACATACCAAATGAATTAAAATTATTGGAGGGTAATGTTTTCAAAATCAAATTGACACATTGGCTACAAAATAGTTGCTTCTATAGCCTAAAGGAATTTATAGAGCATAGACATAATTATTGTTAAGAATATAAATAATGAATAATTTATTTATTAAATGAGTAATTGAAATGATAATTGTAATCACATACATAAATATAATTTTTAAATCAGCATTGTAAAAAAAAAACATTTTAATTTGATTAACATTTATAATTTATTTGCTTGACATTTTTAAATTTATTTGTTTGACATTTTTAGTTTATTTGTTAGACATTTTTTATTTATTTGTTTGACATTTTTAATTTAAATGATTGAGATGCTAACTTATTTTATTGACATTTTAATTTGTTTGTTTGACATTTTAATTTATTTGTTTGACATTTTTAATTTGAATTATTGAGATGCTAATTTATCACCTTGTAATAATAATATAATTTTTCTTTTATAATTTTCACCTTGTTGACAGCCAACAGCGGATTCCAGAAGGTGGTCCCAATAAAGTAATTTAGATGGATGCCTATAACATTGCCAGAGAAAACTAAAAATTTGAGGATTTTTTTTTTTAGTTTCTGCCAGCAAGGTGTCCCTATTAACCGAATTAAATGCATTTTTAATATCAACCTTCAGGATGACCTCTCCTTTGCCAGAATTTAGGTAGGTCGATAATGCATGTACGGCAGCCTCTCAGCCCCCTTTGGAACCGTAACCAAGCTGCAGGGGCTGAACTTTTTCCGAAACCACCTCACCATAAAATTTACAGCAAATCTTGGCTGCCATACGCCGGTAAGTAGTCCCTACGGCAATGGGACGAATCCCGCCATCCTTCTTGCGCAGGGCACATAAATTGGCCCCATACAACATGTCGATGACGGTCTCGTTTACCTTACCAGAGAGCATAAGGTTCATCAGAGCCGTAAGCTCCTTCAAAAGCAACTCACCAGCTTCCCCAGCGCCTGAACACATTAGGTCCTTTAAGTGCTGAGGACTCAGGCCGTCGAGGCCGCCAGCTGAGCCACTCCGGAAGGAACACACGGCTCTGATCTCCTCTCGACCTGCAATGGTGAGGGTATTAATATCAGGATCGGGGGGGTCGGGAAAAGAAAGACGTTCCACTGGGGCAGGGTGTTTGCTCTCCAGAGCTGCAAGAGTATCTGGAGAACACGGTGCCACCACATCACTACTAAAAAGAATCCTGGCTGCTCCGCTAATGTCACCTTCCCCTAACTTCGATTCGACCAGATGGGATATACCTCTTGAAGAGGTATACCTCTGTGTCGATAATTTTGAATCCAAATTATGGGCCGAAATGTTACAATTTTCTTTAATTTGTGAAGTTAATGTCTTTTTGCTTGCCTGAACGTTTAAAATTCTGTAAGAGAAGGTGAGAAGATGTTCCCAAGCACTTTGTGAGTTCTCTCGGACGGCCAGGCGGATGCAACCTGCAAGATGATGTGCCACTAGGGGTCTAGCGCCGCGGGGAACTCGTTTTAAAACTGGAACAGATTTTTTGAATTTTGAAAGTGTTTTCCAAAACGGGTCTAAAGTGGATGTAGCTTGTGTAGGAGGTGTAGTAACAACAGGGTCTGAACCGGGTGCATTTTGGAGCTTATGTGCCTTTCCAATATGCACGTTCAGACCCCGCTTACCTTTAAAGAATCGTGCCTGGGTGCACAGAGGACACCTCTCCAGGATGTTTAGTGATGATGAAGGTTGAAAAGATTAAGTTTATTTCTTAAAGCGTTTGGGAAGTGTGATAGATAAACCTTTTTCGAGGGTGTCACAAAATCTATTATATACTATGTTATGAAGTTGGCTAACTTCCTTTCTTATAATCTTAGATCTTGTGGGTTTTTTTTCCTACTTCTCCTTTATTCTTTTATGATTAATTTCGTTGCGGGATCCAAGACAGTTTAATTAATTCTCCGGGACTTCGGGAGCTTCATTGCCTCGGCGCTTTTCTGGTGGTCGCCACTATTGATTCTGGCTTTCAGGAGTTGCAGTGCAGTTGCAGTGGTTTGGGAATAGTGCGGTGGTATTGCCCAAAAAAAATATCTTAGATCTAATATGCAAAATAATTATATTGGTAGCCCTGCAATAAAATGTGCCGTGATTTCAGTCAGTGGTTCGATGACTGATGTCTAACAACGCACGGCCTGAACTTCGTAAAACCGGCCAAGTGCGTGTCGGACCGCAAAATCATGTTGGTAGTGTTGTAAGAATAAAACTCACATGAATTGTCTAATGGTTATTATAATAATCATAATAAACTTACATATATTGCCCGAAGGGTAGATGTCAATTCCCTTTTTTCTTCACCAGTCAACTGTCCGTATTCGGTGGTATTCGGTGCTGTCTCTCACCTTCATTTCCAAAGTGGTGTTGCCAGTGTTGGAAATAAAATGTACAAATAATCGACTAAAATGTTTTACGATTGATTTGATTGAGTGATTTTTAAAAGTCTTTATTCACATAATGTAACACAAGCAAACAAAAAGATCTTATTCTAATTATTTACAACCTGAAATGTAACTAGTTATAAGGATTACTCACCTTTACAAACATATTACTGAAATTACCGTGTACTATTAATAATTTTACTTGATATGGTCGCAAAAAACACAGCACTATTTCCTAAACACGAAAGTCTTAGCGATGACTATAAACGCATAAAGCTAATGTTTACCATATAAGGTAATGCACTTTATCAACACAGATAGTCCTTTTATTTAAAGTGCAGGATAAACACCAGAAAAAACAATTTTACATAATTATAAAAAACAGAGAAGAGAACAAAGAAATAACAATAATAACAAACTGAGGGTATTTTTACCCGAAAGTACACTATTGCGGCCTGTGGGGGCAGCACGGCCGGTCCGGTGGTGGGTAGATGTGGTTATCCATTCAAAAAGTAGTGATGTGGTAATATATATCGATATCGATTGTATGTTCTTAAATATGGTAAATTATTTGATCTACTTTTGCCTATTGATGTAACTAAGGGGTTCAAATGGCTGGGATTTTTATATATATAAAATGTACGCGATGATTTTAAAATAAAGTTTTTAAGTAAAGGAAATTTAATTTGCTCGTGAACTTGTTTTAAGTTTGTTCGAAAGGCGGTGTTGTATGCAATGTTGATTGCTTTATTTTGAACCACTTGCAACTTGTTGTAATTGTTGTCTGACATGCTACTCCAGGCTGGCGCAGCATATGTTAGACATAGCCGGATGAGAGTGCTATATAAGCGTAGTTTAGTGACAGCGCTTAGCTTAGCTTTTCTATTAAGAATAGGTTTTAACGCATTAATAGCCTTCAAACTCTTTTCGCGTATCGCATCCGTGTTTGGACTCCAGTTCATTCTGCTATCTAGGACTATACCGAGATATTTAACTGAGTGGCTCCAGGGTATCAAATGATTTTTAAAGTTAATGCGCCTAGACGGTAGTGATCGTTTACGAGTGAAAAGAATGGCTTCCGTTTTACTTGAGTTTAATTTCAGCTTCCATCTAGTGAAAAATGCATCGAGAAGATTTAGTGTAAGCTGAAGCCGCCCAATCACTAAGTCGATATGCTCTGACGAAGTAAACGATGCAGTGTCGTCAGCATATATCGCAAGATGTGTTCTTGGTTGCTTGGGTATGTCATTTAGGAACAGGATGAAGAGAAATGGTCCCAAATTTGAACCTTGTGGTACACCAGATACTATTGATTTGGACATAGAACACCTATGAAAACTCTGAAATTACGGTCAGATAAATAGTCTCGAACAATTTTTATAAGTGAGATAGGAACGTTGTTGACCTAAAGCTTGTGAAGTAGACCCTCATGCCAGGTGGGTATTGGCACTGGCTTCTTTGGGGGACCGCCTAAGACGGCTGTTTAACAGCTGCCTCCGTACGGGCGTGTTCCCCTCTGACTGGAAGGAGGCTGGATTGGTCTTGTTGAGGAAAACAGGCAGAGACTCGGAGTCTCCCTCTGCATACCGTCCCATTTGCCTGCTCGACGATGTTTCTAAGCTATTCGAAGGAATAATTGCCGAAAGACTCGTTGGGCACCTGTCGCGAGTTGGTCCCGACCTTGCTGATTGCCAGTATGGCTTCCGGCAGCACCGTTCCACAGTTGATGCGAGCCTACGCGTCCGCTCGCTGTCGGAACAGGTAGTATCTCGAGGTGGGGTGGCGTTGGCGGTAAGTCTGGATATAGTCAACGCATTTAACTCCCTGCCCTGGGCTGCGATAAGGGCGGTACTAGTACATCACGAAGTGCCCCCTTACCTGCAGCGCATCGTCGGGGCTTATCTACGCGACCGGCACATTCGCTATGTGGGTCGGGATGGTAGCGTACATCGAAGGGAGATCACGTGTGGGGTTCCGCAGGAGTCGGTTTTAGGACCTCCCTAGTGGGATCTCGCATACGATGTGGTCCTGCGTGTTGACCTCCCCGTCGGCGTTAGTATCGTTTGCTACGCAGACGATACCCTGGTTTTGGCCGGCGGGGACACCTTTGACGAGACTATCCAGCTTACCGAGCTCGGGGTGGCAAAAGTCGTGGCGTCGATGCGCGAGCTGGGTTTAGAGGTAGCACCTCATAAAACCGAGGCGCTATGGTTCCATAGACTGCCAAGAAGCAGAGAGCCGCCCAGCTCGTCAGTGACTGTTGGAGATGCGCAAGTACAGGTGGGTCGATACATAAAGTATCTTGGCCTTACCTTGGACGGTCGGTGGGGCTTCGAAGAGCATTTCGAGCGTCTGGTCCCTCGGGTTGGAAAGGCAGTGGGTGCTTTGCATAGACTGCTGCCCAATCTCGGGGGACCTCGGGAAGAATTTCGCCGCCTCTACGCGGGTGTCGTGCGATCGATGGTCCTTTATGAGGTACCAGTTTGGTCAAACAGACTGTCAGGTGTCCGACGCTGCAGGACTAAAATCCTGCAGCGCAAAATGGCCATTCGAATCGCACGAGGATATCGAACAGTATCTTTTGAGGCGGCAACACTCCTGGCACGCTTTCCACCGCTGGACATTCTGGCGGATATGGACGCGAGGGTATATGACCGGATTCGCGCCATCCGTCAAAGTGGCAATAGCGTGCCAGGATTCGCTATGGTTAGGCTGAGGCGGCAGGAACGGCTACACGCGCTCGAGCGGTGGCGCGAGCGGCTACAGCAGCCGCAATTCTCGCGCAAGCGCGTTGTCGAAGCCGTCCTGCCGCACTTCGAAGCCTGGCTGGAAAGAGGGGAGCGCATCTCCTACAGGCTCACTCAGGTACTGACCGGGCACGGTTGCTTCGGTGAGTACCTGAACAGGATTGGGCGAGAGAACACGGCAATTTGCCATCACTGCGGAGGTGACCTTGACTCTGCACAGCACACGCTCGAAGAGTGCCCTGCGTGGATTTCTGAGTGGCAAGTCTTGGTCGCCAGGATCGGGCGAGACCTGTCTCTGCCAGCGGTTGTGAGGGCCATGCTGGCAGAAACAGAAAACTGGAGAGAAATGGTCTCCTTCTGTGAGACCGTGATGGTTCAGAAGGAGGCTGCCGAGCGGGATCGTGAGAGGTCCGATCCCGCCCGGAGAAGAAGGCGTCGTGGAGACAACCGCCTCGACGCCGCCTAAAACGCCGAAACCCCGCCTGCATCAATTGCAGGTGGGACTCCAGGGTCACGGGTGGTTAGATTGGGGATTCTGTCCGCCCACAAAGTGACTCTAGGAAAGACGGTGGCACAGTGATCACGTGCTGCCGTGCACAGCAAGGCTCAGGAGACGCTCCTCAGTCTCCCCAGGGAAGTGCCCTAACAGGCGTTGATGCTTGTGGGATAGGAGCCACAAGTATGGATTTATTTATATGTAACGAACATATAAATAAATCCATACTTGTGGCTCCTATTCCACAAGCAGGGAACGAATATATAAAATAAATCCATACTTGTGGCTTCCTTCCCACAAGCAGGGAACGAACATATAAAATAAATTCATACTTGTGGCTTCTATCCCACAAGCAGGGAACGAATATATAAAATAATCCATACTTGTGGCTTCCTTCCCACAAGCAGGGAACGAATATATATTATAAAGCCATACTTGTGGCTTCTTTCCCACAAGCAGGGAACGAATTAACAAAATAAATCCATTAATGTTAGATTGGTATAGTGACACTTCCATCTCATAAACCATCATCTTATATCATTATTCATACTGTTTACTTATACATCTTTAGAACATTATAGTATACATAATCAAAATACGTTTCATCAAATAATCCACATAGTTATAATAAGTAGATATTATTATATCTTCTAACACATCCTTCTAAAGTTAATTCTAATATGACCATCAAACTTTTTAATGAAACTCCATAAAATTACAAACAAAAAAAATCTTTATAATCTTAATTATCATTTTGACAAAGATGAGGGTGACAGCATAGTATCATAAATGTAAACTTAATTGATAATCTCAAATCATACATGAACTTAGGCATCTTAATCTTCATCATTACTACTACTCATCATCAATATCATCATCACTTCCTTCATTTACATCTAACGCGGCTACGTGTACCCATGGCAACATGCAATCGGCAGCGACAGTGGTTTTGCGTTTATTTTTGGTATTGGACAACCCAGGTATAGCAGCCAGTCTGCCGATCGTTACCCAACACAGCAATCACACGATAAGGTCCAACGTAAGGGAGTATGAGTTTTTTACTTTTACCGTCATTTGCAAACGAAGTTCTCGTAATTTTTACAAGATCGCCCACGCCGTATGTACGCGCTGGAAGCCGGTTCTTGTCATGGGCGGATTTTATCTTTTCCTGTTCTATGTCAATTTTATCTTTGACAGATTCGCGTAAAATTTCTGGATCTTGTTCTTCCCTACTTTCCCGTACTAACTCATTAAGCCTAGGGTCAATCTCTGCGTTCATATTTAGTCCGAACATGACTTCAGCCGGCGTCATACCCGTGGTCTTTTGGCGGGTATTATTCATACCCCATTGAACCTTTCCTACTTTATCATCCCAGTTTCTTTCATCGAAATTCAGATTCTGGGCAGTCAATGAGTTCAAAATGGTACGATTATATCGCTCTATCTGTCCGTTTGATCTCGGACTAGCGACCGCGTTTAAAATATGACGTATACCCTTATCTAAATAAAAACGTTTAAGCGCGTGTGATGTGTAACATGTTCCACGGTCACTAATGACACGATCGTAAACACGAAACGTACAGAATATGTCTTCAATAACTTTTACAGCCGTTTGTGTCTTAGTGTTTCGTACTGGTTTAATGAATACAAACTTTGTGAATGCGTCTACTATAACAAAGAGGTAAGAATTTCCCAACTTTGAACGCACAAAGGGCCCAAGGTGGTCCACATGAATGGTGTAAAGGCACTTCTATTTTAGTGATCGGATGTAAATGGGGGGGGTAATTTTTTTAGCAAACAACCGTGGTTTTCTTCGAATATGCGCATTCAAGGAACGCCTGAACATATATTTTTATAAATCGAGATATTTTAGGGAACCAATATGTTTTTTTTTATTTTTTTATTTATGATGGGTTTGCTCTTGACTCTAGTCTAGGTCAGAGGTGACAGAGACAAAGTCGACGATGGAGTGAGCTTACCCAGAAGATGCCTGTTCACTCTAACTTTGAAGAGATTCGGTTCTTTTTTATACGTTCTTACGTCTTTTCTACGCCAAATTGTCCGATATCGTCATGATTCATGCGTCAAATTTGCCACCTTGCGCCCTTTGGCACTACCCAGCGTAAGTTATTCCTATCTCCATTTAGACATTTAAAAAGTTTATTATCTTTCAACAGATAGTTTTCTTTAATATGTTTTAAACAATCAGAGTCCATATCAATAGTTAGTATATCGCGAGTTCGACGGAGTTCCGAATCTCCCATTTGCAAGGTATGCAACTAGTCGTCATTAGTAATCAACATAATACTCGGACACTCGTCAATTTCGACTATGCCATCTACCGATTCGATAGGATTTTGCGACAGAGCATCCACGTGTGCCATCTTAGTCCCGGCGCGATACTCTATAATGCACTGGAACTCTTGTAGCAAAAGCCACCATCGAGCTATACGTGGAATCATGTCCCGCTTTGAAAATTTTGAACGCAAAGCGCTACAGTCCGTAACAATCTTAAAGTTTTGGCCTAGTACATAAACTCGGAATTTCTTAAGTGAACATACTACAGCCAGGGTCTCAAGCTCAAATGCATGAAAGTTCTTCTCTTCCGGGGAAGTTTGCCGGCTATAGTATGCCACGGGTTGAAAAGGGTCGCGGGCATGTTTACGCTGAAGTAATATTCCGCTTATTCCTATTCTGCTTGCGTCGGTGTGCAGTTCTGTTTCAGCGGTCGGTTCATAAATCGCTAAAATTGGTATATCAACTAGCCTATCTTTAAGCGCTCTAAAAGCCAACTCTTGATCCCCAGCCCAGATCCAATCCACGTCTTTCCGTAGTAGCTTGTTTAGTGGGTGTGCCAAAATTGCGAAGTTCTTAATAAACTTTCTGAAATAGCCCTCCAACCCAAGAAACTGACGTACTGAGTGTGTATTGGTCGGACAGGGGAACTCGAGAACAGACTGAACTTTTTTATTACCAGGACGAACGCCTGCAGCACTTATTTCGTACCCTAAATAAATTATCTGATTTTGAAGAAACACACATTTTGATAGGTTAAGGGTTAATTTTGCATTCTCCAATAACTGCATCTCTCTTTCAAATCTCTCCAAGCATTCCTCTACACTTTTGCCGAAAATAAGGACGTCATCGATATAAAACATAGCCTCTGTAAACCTAGCAGACCCTAATACCCTATTTATCATCCGCTGGAATACAGCGGGCGCATCCGCTAGCCTAAACGGCATACGATTAAATTCGTATTGACCATCTGGGGTTACGAATGATGTTAGCGATTTCGAGTCTTCGGTTAGTGGCACCTGATAGTAACCTGACGCCATGTCAAGAGTAATTAAGAACGCTTGACCTGAAAGTCGAGCAATCTCGTCCTCAATAATCGGCATTGGGTACCGTTCTTTTACTGTCACAGAATTTAAAAGCCTATAATCGACGCATAATCTCTGACTACCGTCCTTTTTGCGCACTAATATAATAGGACTAGCATATTCGGATGCAGATTCCCTAATTTTTTCAGAGTCCAACATTTCTCCTATCATCTCCCTCACATTCTCACGTTCTTTATGTGCTAGTCTGTACGGACGGTACACGACAGGACGTTTACTATTTAATTCAATATTCATCTCACCGGCGCTCGTGCACCCTAATTCCTCAAAAGAAGTTACAAAGCAATGTTTATACCTAGATTAGATTAGATTAAGACGGGCTGGTGTCCGCAACTCCACGTATAAGCGCGTATTTTGCGTACGGATGTTTATACCTAAAGAGTATATCTAAAGAGTATATCCATCAATTGTTGTCGTTGAGACTCATCGACTGTAGTACCTACTTTTACTTGACTAACGTCAACAATACCGGGTTTTACTATAGAGGAATCTGCTGAAGATAGTATGCGGCTAACTACGTGTATCTTAGTGCACCTGCCTATAATGCCGCCTCTCGCAACCGACAGAATTCAGACAATGGCGTTATATAAATGTAAAGCAAGTAGTTTTTGACCCGATACACTCCTCCATGTACGATACACTGTTGGTCGGGCTTCCCTACACCTTTCCCACTTAATAAAATATCTCCATCTTGTACCGTGTTAACAAGGCCCTTAATTACGGCTGGACCATAAACATTGGCATCAGAAACGACCACTGTGGCAGCAAATGTATTTTCGTGAAAACTTAATTGAGGGAATACTAATTCGTTACTAGAGTAAAAGAATTTTAATTCCTTGGCATTTTTGTATACTATGACAAGTGACAATTCTATAAACGACTGTCCTACAAGCAAGGGTAAATCAAGAAGCGTATCCTCTACCACTTGACATAAAACACGACCTTTAACACCATCAATGTTCAAGTCAACCTCCACCCCACCGTTGGAGTGTATAATATCATTACCAAAGCCTCTTAAAGGTATAGAAGGACTATTATAGGTTAGACCCAACGATGAAGCAGCGGACTGCGTAATCAGCGTAACCTCACTACCAAAGTCAACAAATGTTTTTATTGGGACATTATTTACTGTACATTTTTTAATGAATTTAGTATTTGATTCCGAAGTTAATATACGCATTGTCTTTTGTACAGTATGATGATTTTCGTAATTTCTGAATTTTACCGCGCAGTTTTCAGTTTTGTGACCAACTCTACGGCACTTATGGCATTGAATTAAAGCCTTTGGGCATCTAACGTACAGGTGCCCTTTCTCTTTGCAGTTATAACAAAATAATTGAGTCTTATTATCGTTACTATTGCTTTTTGCAAAGCCACTATTTTTTGAAAACTTATTTATGGAGGCAGATTGACCTTTAAAATTGCCGTGATCAGAATATTGTATAATATCCTTGTTGCTCATGAGAAATTGTAGCAATTGATCGGGTTGGGCACAACGCAACGCGTTGGCACTAGACCTCATTGTCCTGTCGCTCAACCCATGAATAATACACTCCACTGCACGTTTGCCATCGATGTCGCAATGGTTTAAAAGAGCCAGTTTCTCATAATAATAGATCTCAAGAGGTTCGTTAAACCTACTCCTCCTCTTAAGCATGTCCTCCAAGCATTGGCCATAATTTTGATCAAAAGGAAAAGCACATGTCAAATTCTGCTGCCATTCACTCCAACTAAATAGTATGGAGTTCAAACTGTCATACCAAATTTTGGCCAATTCTTGCAGTTTTTGCAGAGGCATTTTGCGAAGGCGCTCGCGATAATGCTCCAGCTCACTCTCCAGTTTTCGGACACTGTCACGTCCCTGCTTTTGATTCGGAGTGCGCACGCAACTGCGGCTGCGGTAGCCTCCACCTACACGACGCGTGCGGCTGCGGCTTCGTCTGTTTGAGTCTGAACTACGACCCGCTTCTCTACGATTGGGCGTCCTCAGGCTCCGCCCCGGAGAAGGTTCGATAGCTCGTTGCATCTTTACTCTGAAACTTGAAAACGTTGGGTATGTAACTTCTCAATAAAACATCCTGAAATAATTGTGGGGGTATTTCATAATATAAAATTAATTATCTCGAAAACGGGGCTTCGTAGGTCAAAACTAATGAAATTTTTGGGTCCCCTTGCACTCCACACATATGCAGGCACTACCCTATACACCAACTTTGAAACTGAAAATTTGAAACAAAAAATGTTGACCTATAAAAGATAACCTCCAAATCCTCCTCATTGGGTAATGGGCAGGATAATACCACTTCTGAGATGTTGTAAGAATAAAACTCACATGAATTGTCTAATAGTTATTATAATAATCGTAATAAACTTACTTATATTGCCCGAAGGGTAGATGTCAATTCCCGTTTTTCTTCACCAGTCAACCGTCCGTATTCGGTGCAGTCTCTCACCTTCATTTCCAAAGTGGTGTTGCCAGTGTTGGAAATAAAATGTACAAATAATCGACTAAAATGTTTTACGATTGATTAGTATTTAAAAACCTAACAGTAGTAACAGGAAAAATGAGGGAGTTTCAAAGAAAAAAAATCAGATGGTAAAATATGCATAATTATAAACATTATCACCAAATTTAAATTCAATAGGAAGCTTCTCATACCTTTGCTTTCCAATATTTTTGGAAACAAAAAATACAGTATTTATCTACTTAAAGTGTTTTAAACAATGATACCCCCTTGATGGGGTACGTCAAATTTTTTTTCACGCTCGCCATTGTTCCCCTTAAAAATCATTTATTTATTTTATTCAATTTTTATGGCTTTGTGTTAACAAGAATTTTGAAGACTGTAGCTCTAAGCGTTTGGCTGTAAAACCTGTGTGACATACGACAGACAGACGGACAGACACGTGAGTGACAGCAATAAACAATTAACCTAAAAAAGAACCATGAAAATGGTAGAAATGATTTGATGAGTTGGTTGAGAGACACCCAATTTTTTATTCATTATTTGGAAATCAGTCTCTTGGAAATATAATGGACTATAAATGTTGGCACAAAAAAATCAAAGCACGTTTCCAAAACCAAACACGAAGGAACAGATAGCTCACAAAATATAGCGAGATAAATATTAAACACAAAGTTCAACGTCACCCAGACGTTATTTACCAGTCATTAAAGCTAAGGCAAGGTGACAGGCGAAGCCGGTGAAATAATAATATGCTCAGCAAGTAGGTCAGACGGGTGACCTGACGCCTCATACAACATTAACGCTTATTGTCCTGTACTCGCGAGCACTCGGATTGGCCACAGGAATTATGTACACGCATTGTTTAAGAACGATCGAATAGAGGTAAGGACTTCGTACCCCATGTTTTTATCGTTTTGCGACACCGACATCCGAAACGTAAGTTATTTGCACTTTTTAGTGATTTGATTTTGAAGTCTATTTATTTTTTTGTGAAAAAGATTTTATTTCTTTCTTTTTAGTTTTGGCCCATCTTCACTACAAATTGAGCAAGTTCCTATAATGACCTAAACGATTGGCCAAATACCCTTATGGGTTTGATGCAGAATGTGCATTTCGCAAAATGTGCATTTCGCAAAATGTGCACTTCGCAAAATGTACATTTCGCAAAATGTGCACTTCGCAAAATGTGCATTTCGCAAAGTACGCTCTTCGCAAAATAGCACTTCACAAAACGAGCACTTCTCAAAAAGGGCACTTCTAAAAATGTGTGTTAATTACCTGAATGCCTGAGTGAATAGCCTACAATTTTTTTTTTATTATAATGAGCGATTTTTATCAGGATAACAGTAGTTTCTTTGTAAAAAGTAATCACTTTCAGTGAATGTGTGATTATGTATTTTCAGTAAACGTCAGCTTTACACATAATTTAAGTACTCCGGCCATTCATTGTAATAAGCTGTGCACTGCATCTATCTTTATTTTATTTAATATAAACATATTATTGTAACATTATTTTAACTGATCGTATTGATCACGGTTACAAATGGTAGACAATATTTATCAAGACAATTCTACATTTCGAAAATTTTACTTGTACCTACAGAATTGTAAGAAAATAATCTTTTTCATGAACATTGGCACTGTTACAACATTATTAGAACTGTATTTTTGTATATTACAATATTGTAAGCAAACAGTTTTTATTTTGACCCATTGTGATAAAATTCACACTCATTTTGAGAAGTGCGTATTTTGCTCAATGCACATTTTGCCAAAATGCACATTATGCGAAATGGACATTCTGCGTCAAACCCACTCAATTTACACATTCTGTTTATCGCGAATAAGTTCGGTTGTATGCTCCATATATTGAAAACTGGCAAACTGAATTTTTTCCTTTACAGGCTACTTTCTATCCCGGTATAATGTTCCCTTGGGATGAAAAAACACAAGTCACGCGGGCGAAGCCGCTGGCAGAAGCTAGTATTACATACATAAGTATCGAATTGATAATCTCCTTTTGTTTTGAAGTGGCGTTGTTTACATGCAACGCGTGCTCAAAAAAAATATTAGGTCTTAAGAGGCATATTGTTAACCGCAGTACTGATACAAATTCAATAATATCATACATTTTAAATCCGTTATAATTAAACCAACCACCATAAACACCGATCGAACTACCATTAGAACACCTAAAAAGATTGCTTTTTCATAAAATCTAGGCCAGTATGTAAAATCAATATAATAACCGTTCTTCATACCAATTGTTAATAATAACGCTAGTAGGTAAGGAAATGTATGCCAGCAATACAAAACGGCTCATTACTGGAATCTACTATACAAATTCTAACTACAGGCGTTAATAAAAGCGAATTATTTGGTCAATTGAAACGAATGGCTTTATCTGGACAACATTTGGCGTGAGTCCATTCAGTTGTAGTTTTTATGGTGCTTTGTGTATTTGTTGCTGTGTCATGCAAAGTCTATGGCGATAGAATGGCAACTTTATAGCTGGGTGGGTAGAATTATTGCGGTGGGAAGTTTGTGCTCGTTAGTTTGCGTCTTCGTGAAATATTTTGGCGTTTGTAGGTACGATGTGGTGGCCAATTTATTCTGTGTTTAGTTTTGTTTCTTGTGGCCATCTTTTTCGGCCTGTAGGAACTTGCCACTACTATCACCTGTGACTCCTCTTAGTCAGTTGGTCGTATTTGTTTCTGATTCACCATCCATGTGCATCTTTAGTGTTAGATGCTCTTGAAGTCTTAATATCAATAGTGCCGCGCGTACTGTCTAATCTTTAATTTATTTTTGGTGTTTCTTGCAAAGTCTACGGCAATAGAATGGTAACGTAATAGCTGGGTGGGTAGAATTATTGCGGTGCGAAATTTTTGCTCGTTAGGTACGTCTTCGTGAAATATTTTGGGGTTTAGCAACGATGTGGCAGCCAATTTATTCGGTGTTTATTTTTGTTTCTTAAGCTGTTGTATACAGGTACTATGTTACTAGGTACACTCGGCCGCATGTCTTCGTTAAAATATTGATCATAATCTGGCCTAGCATAGAGACTAGCTAAAGTCGCCTACAGTACGTCTTTGTGAAATATTTAAAGGTTTACATCTTTGAGTACTACGGGCTGCCATGTTTATTTTGTTTATTTGTGGTTCTGATTCGATAACGCATGAAATTCCAAGCGTAGCTCTCTCCATTGTCCTTTGGATTACTTTCACTCTTCTGATAAGAACTGAAGATATCCTAAGTAACCGACATAGCCCGAAGAATTGCCAAACTAAAGTGTCTGCCATAAGGTGGACTGGTCACCTGATGGACTGGTAGGCTCCTGGATGCAGGAGGCACAGGACCGGTAAATGTGCCAACTATTGCGGGAGTCCTCCAGCAATGGAGTATAAACGTCTTTCAGCTGAAATAATATTTAAACACTGGAACTTTTTACTCAGCTAATCGAAAAGGTATTCCAAGCATCTAATTTATTTACATGTCTAATCAAGCAAGGCCGTCCCTGATTTAAGCGAGCTGTCCTTAGCAGAAACCTTTGTTTGGACGGGCAGTAATTAGATTCTGATTTTCTAAATTAACGTAGGTAAATATGTTTGTCCTTCTACTGGTTAACACAACCGAAGAGGCATAAATAATTCAGCGTCTTAATGCGAGTCTGATCGCAGAAAATATAGGATGGAACATTTTTATTTCATAAAACAAACCTGCCATTCCCTTTTATATGAAATGAATATATAAGCGTATAAAGTACACCTAGATGCCTACTATAAATTCAACATCGCGATAGATACCGTTTGCATAAAGAGTTAAAAATAAAAGTCCGCCCATCCGTTTGTGCATTCAATGAAAAACAGTTGAGTGAATTTCGATCTGGTTTCGTGGAATAGTAAAAAAACGGTCCACCATTTCCGAGGCATCATGTTCAGCTTTTAACACTTAAAAAGTTAATTCGTTTTCACGTCACGTTTCGAGTTTGACAAAGAAAATCAAATGCCGACCGAAAACCATCTTGAACCTTTAATCTGTTTTCACTTACTTCTGCCGGGAAAGTTTTAAGGAAAAGCTGTTCGGAACTCTAATTTTCATCAAGGTTTATTTTAATTTTCTTTATCAACACGATCAAATGATGATTGATAAAATTCGGCTAGAGCCTGAAGCTGTATTATTATATAGCTATATATTATCCGTAGCCGCCGCTTCCATTCAGTTCAGTTGTCATTTAGTTTCAGGTAGCTAGCTCGTCTCGTCGTCTGCCGCTACCACATTAAACATTTACGTAATACAGAGAAATTCTGTCTCGGCCATCTTAAAATAGGCAGATCTAGAGGTCCCTTTTGTGTTTCTGCGAATTCAATTTGTTGTACAAGCAAAGATATCGAGACGAAACAAGAATAAGGCGGGGGAATAAAAAGTTTGTAGCTTATTACGAATACTTAGTCCGATCTTGCTATGCAAATGAGTTCAAAAGAACAGTAAAAAAGTCGCCAACTTTAATGTTCTTTTACTTGGAAAAATGCGCAGTACTAGATGTAAATCTGTCTTCAAGAAACAAGTTCTATAGTAATAGGCTCTATGAAAACACGCAGTTCTTTATATTCTCACGAACAAAAGAACTTGGTAACTGACATCGCCTGACACAAAATTATAATTAATCTGCCCTAAAATAATAATCCATAAATTGGGGCTAACAATGATCAAAGTAATTTATTAAGTAAAGTGCTAAGTACACATAAGTATTAATCCTGCAGGGATATATTCGTGGTAGTAATAGTTTTAATTAAGTTGGCAACACCGGCCTCATGACAGATAATAATTAGCAACACCGGGTGGCTCGAGGCTCATAGAGCGCTCCTACTTGAATATCTTGTAAGTTTGTCTGTATGTGAATAGGATCCTACTTGGTAGTTGTAATTAGCTGTGAGTAAACCCGGGTCAGGTTTAAAACAACTTTTGGGTAGGAGATGAGATGTCTTTGCTTTTGATGTTTATTCATTTTACTTGTATGTGTGGTGCAAGCTGTATGTTGGTTATTAAGAAACAAATATATAAATATATGGTACTTATAAAGTAACTAGCTTCTGCCCGCGTGAAAAGTCTTTTTATTATCCCTAGGGAACATAATACCGGGAAAAATGTGTTGATCCAGGTTATAAACTATCCGAGTGTAAAATTTCAACCAAATCCGTTCAGCTCGGTCTTTTCTGCTCAAGTTTAGTTTTATTGATCAAAAGGGATAGAATGGTCACACACAATATTTTCCCGATATTATTACATACCGACGCCATCTGGGCATCCCTTTGTGATATTGTCTATGAATATTCATCCAGACAATATATAGAGATATAAGTTAGATATTAGTTCTGCGTAGATCAGTACAGTAGAACAAAGATTAATGAAGTTTGTCAGTTGTTAGAGTTCCGGAATAATCTGCCCTGGAATATTTTAGTCTAGGCGAGAATCTGGCTCTATTTATGGACAGAGATTTTCAAATATTCTCGGAACTAAACAGATATACAGGCTCAAATTAAATAAGCTAGCCAACGTCCGCAGACAACGATTTCTTGGTATAGATTTTTTGTGGAGTTTACCGAAAAACACCACCTGATGGTCATCATCATGATCATCATTTAAGTCGAAAGTCGTCCACTTTTGAATATATGCCTACTCCAAGAGTCACCACATTGAACGTGCTTGTGCGTCTTGCAGACAGCGAGCGGGTTCCCGCAGCTTTCACCAGGTTATCGGGAGGTGTTTCAACGCTGCGTCTTGCTGTATGCAATTGCCACTCCAGTACTTTTCAAACCTATTGAACATTTATTCTGCGTGCTATATACCATGCCTACTGAAATATAAGTTTAGCAATTCTTCGACTCTGTCCGTATCCTTGGCACTCCTCCATTCTTATACAATCACGCAAGAAGCATAGCTCTCTCCATTTTTCTTTCTCTCCATTTTTTAAGCCTTTTGATGAGGCCCGCTGGCGAAAGTATGACAAAGTTTTAACCAAAAAGTATTTGTTTAGATATCATAGGCATACAGGTTACGAGTAGTCAGAAGCTTGAGATCTGACACCAGTCTAACCAAGGGGTACCGCTGTTACCCAGTTACTGGGTTGTGGAGGTCAGATAGGCAGTCGCTCCATGTAAAACACTGGTACTCAGCTGAATCCGGTTAGACTGGAAGCCGACCCCAATATAGTTGGGAAAAGGCTAGGCAGATGATGATGATCATAGGCATACAGGCTGTGAATCCAATTGCAGTCTACGTATTCACTTAGCCTAAGAAATTTCAATGTTCAACCACAATCCCGCAAGACGATCGTAAACCCGAAAATTTATGCAACCGAACGTAATGCACCTAACGTAATCCTATATGTGGCAGTATCAGGGTTAAAACCGCTTTGTCACCGCCCGCCGCTAAACTTGTACATAAATAGTGTACATATTTACGTTTTCTGAGACAGGTAAATTGAATATACGTGAAGTTTTTTTTCTAAAAGAGCCTACGCTCTTTCATTATTCTGAACTTCATTTAAGGTGATATATACGCCCCAATGTAACGCAGTACTGGCCGTGCGCCCACTCGGTGCCAAAATATCAAAATTGAACCTCCTTTTGAACAGTTTTGTTTGCAAAATATTATTTGATTTACATATGCTATGTTAGGTATGAAGTATATCCAGCCATAATTTTTTCTGTATAAAAATATTTTTAAACATCCAAGTCGTTTTGGAGGAGTTTCCAAAAGTTGCGAAAAAATATCGTGTTGTTAATATTTTTTTTAAAGCAAAACTTTTAGTTTCACAAAAAAACCTTGTGTTCAAAATTATGTACATGAATCAATAATAAATATATATTTTTTTCAAACCTTTTAACCTAGCTGTTACTGAGGAGTATGCTTTAGAAAGTTACCGTTTTACTAAAGCGTATGTAGTTCCTTAATTGAAATGCCCAACGTGTCTTTTCAAAAACACCTTGTTAAGACATCACTAGCGCTCGTTGCCATCCCTACACGCCGGGCGACCGCGGCGGAGCGGCGGGTGCGGAGGGGGCTCGACCTGCGAGCGCGCACCGGCCAGTCCAGCTGATCAAGCACTGCATTACTCACTACCGTCCTGAGTGCGCGCTTCACATTCCGCCTTCAACCCAGTATTTTGACTGTCGACCCTTGTCATCTTTATTGTAAAAATATAACTGTTAAAACACAAAGTCAGTGTTTGTCCTAATACCACCTTTAGGGCACGAATCACCTTCTTTCCATGGTCCTTCGAACTTTCAACGAGCAGCAAACCAGCAGCCAAAAGTGACAAGCGGGTTTTTCAAATTTGAAAACGGCCGTTAGAAACTGGACTTCGAGATCAAGACGACATCCCGCCCTTCGTGCGTGCCTGGTTCCAGTCTCCGGTCATCATCTTCAGCGCCTTTGTGAAGAGGCGTATTGAGTGAGGGAGCATAGTTCTTCGTTGGCAGCACAGCAGTGTCATCGCAACGTCGCAGCCCGAGCGGAGCCCAAGAACATTGCCATCCGTTCCAAGAAGACGCAAGAAAACGGCAACGAGCGCTAGTGATGTCTTAACACACCTTGATGCCATTTAACTGACCATTTAACTTTTATTTTTAAACTAGCGGTCCCATGCCTTTCACAGAAACCATGAATTATCCTGAATAAAAATTAACATGTGATATTCAACGATAGTGTCGCTTCCTATCAATGAAAATATATTTTCCAGACAATAAATTTTACCTCTTTCTAAAATAAGTTTAAATTAAGGTTGAGACCGTAAACCAGACTATTTTAAGACGCTGCCACGATACTTTATCGAGCTTGACCCACAAATAAGGCACTGGCGAGGCACGTTCGACTAGGAAGACTGCCGGGCACCAAACACGACACTATTGTGAACCCATGTATTATGCATGCCTGCTTCCTTGTTTCCTTATCACTACTGAAACTTCTTCTTGATATTATTTTTCATACTTGAAAAGTATTCGTAGCTTGTTGTTCTTGAGATTTCACAGAGGTGAATTCAAGCCTTAAAATAAACTGCTGCCTACATTCTAGGAGAGATGATATTTTTTAATTTACATGCCGTGAGCCCGATGGAATTTGGAATATGATGAACGTGAATACTTTCCCAATCTAAACCCCATTATGGAAGTGCATTTTCAAAACTCCTTCTTTTGTGTTCGCGCTTTCGTTATGTAAGAAACCCATGAATCTTAGACCCAGCGGTGAAGGATGTGTGTTTTATCAGGCGCAATTTTTTTTATTTAGTATATTAATTATTTCTGTGTTGCGCTCATGTCATTTGGAGGGTGCACACTTAGCAGACGGGTTGGCGATCGCAGATCAGTATAGTTATTTGCAAGACGCACGGGACCGGTCAATGTGGCGACCCTTGGCGGCCTATGTTCAGCAGTGGATGTCTTTCGACTAAAATTATAATGATGAAATGAAATATTTAATTCTACCGTCGTAAGTAGAAAGTGACAGATCTAATATTGACAGAGATCATAGTCACAGACTAATAAACAATTCCCTACGAAACACGAAGTCATGAAGAATTAGATAAAGGAGAATTTTCCGCGAGAAAACGAACCACAGATCCACGGACTAATTGATGTGATTAAAGTTTTAGAGATAGAGGTAGAGCTAGGAGTCTCGGGGGGCTCAGACTAGGGGTAGACTGAATTAAAGAAATTGTTAGCTAACCATTTGCTGGTTGTTATTTATTTGAGAACACAGGGGAGGCTATTAGAGGATGTATTATTAGTGCGACTCATGTCACAAATAACGACCTTCAATTTTAAATATTTTTCATAAAACATATACAAACGTAATGTCACGCCCTTTCCTCATGGGCTAGGCAGAAACTACAGAAATCCTTACATACTCCTTTCATGTTATGAAACTGTAAAAAAAAGGTGACACTATCGTGGTGTTTTCGCTTCTGCCGTGAACTCATTTCAACATGTCATTTGTGTGTTTTCGTATAACGGTTACAACAATTCTTCCAGATTTAAACCATTACGCCGCCGAATAAATCAAATTTCAAACGTTCAAAGTTATAAATGTCATTTGGTTCAGTATTTTGTTGGTTTTCCAAGAAAACTCCAATATACTCGTAAAACTCACTTTGATTATATTTGTCGTGTCAATAAGATTAGCATATTATATAAAGGTAAATAAAGGATTCGATGAGGTACTGGCACAGACGTGGAGAATGGACGGAGATTTCATTAGCAAGGCAAGAAGAATACGGACAGAAAAGCGTGAGAGAGATATCGCATGGCTCTGGAATTCTAATGGGGCCATGTTGTTGGCTTTCAGAATTACTCTTATTTTTAAGTCATGTCCTCCAACTTGAGCGACGACGACACGGTTGGAATAATGGTTTAGTGATCGGCTGCTCCGCTGCGTGTCACGGGTTCGATTCCCGCACGGAACAAATATTTATATGGCATGCAGATAGTTCAGTTAGTTGTTCCGGAAATAGGTGTCTTGTGAATGTGAGTTTAAATGTTTGAAAACGCATCCACGATACATGAAGAAATTCCTAGTAGGGGGGGGGCAAGTTTATAAAAAAGTGCATTTCGGATCATCAAAATGCGGTCTCACTGCAGGGCAAACTCCGTTTCTTCCTTCCAATCCTCCTGGTCTGGAGCATTTGTGAATTGTTATCAAATATTACAACAAAAAACCGTCGATGAATGTCAAAGCATTATGAAGGGTTTTTCCAGTTGTCATGGCTGACTGAGTCGAGTGGTGTTCCTCCAAACGAACTTGGAATATGAACCTTCATCACTACGACCTACAGAAAAGAGATGCGACATTGGCCGCACAGACGTTTTGTCTCTTTCCAAAGAGGGGTAATTTTTGTGAAGGTATTGCTCAGTCCATTATCTATGTTTATGGGGTACAATCCTACCGCCTGACGAGGCTGTATTTCTGTTACGTTTATTTTGAGCGTTTGCCTCTTGACCTGCCCTCCGTCCCTGGAGGGAAATAAGTTTTGTAGTTCTATGTAACTGAAGAAGTGGATATTAATAGTATCAATTCGGTTAAGAGAATTATTCTATAACTTTGATGAGTATTATGGCAAGTTACAGAGTCCACCGCATAATAGCATACTATTCGAACTGACGACGCTTGGGGCCACTGTCCAGACATGGACATACGCTACTGCTGAATCTCACTGGTGGGACCACTGCATGTATTCGTTCGTTTTTAATAAGTTGACCCTCAAGCCTCAAGCATGAAAAGGAACAGAAAAAAAAAGCAAGCATTATACTATGTGCACATTAATTATTAAATCTATATATAAAAAAAAATGAACCATATTTCTCCTGGTCACGCTATAACTTGAGAACGGCTTTACCGATTTCGCTAATTCTTTATGTTTGTTATTATTAGGAGAAGGTTCTTAGATATAAAAAATAAAGAAAAGAAAATAGTAGGTAGGTAGGGAAGGTATTTAGGTAAGGTAGGTATGTAGGTAGGGTAGGTATGTTGTTAGGGTAGGTTTGTAGATAGGGTAGGTATGTAGGTAGGGTAGGTATATAGGTAGGGTAGATCAGTAGGTAGGGTAGATATGTAGGTAGGGTAGGTATGTAGGTAGGTTAGTTATATATATATTTTTTTTTCTTGTTTCTAACCCCCACCAACTAAAATGGTGACTATTGAGTGCAAACACTTCCATTCCGGTTAATTATTATTTCCTCTCGTACTTTTATTCTTACATACCAATGTTCTTCTTGCATTCTGTGGGTAGGACGCCCACTTTTATTTACCTAATCTATGGGCATGATTTATTTAATATAAAACTGGTAAAAATAAAATAATATACATCGAGCAAAAAGTGCTATTATAAAACATTGAGCAAAAGGTGCTGTTATAACATAATATGGTGCAAAAGTGCTATTTATCACAGTATACAAAAATGGTCACAGTGAAAATAGGTACAAGAATTATATCTAGGGACAGAAACACAACAGTGCCGTCTATCACACAATTAACACAGAAATACAATAAAAACTTAGGCACTAACATGAAGTACTGCCGGCTATACGTGCCTGTGCTGCATTTCGTGCTTACATTTGAGTATACTACAAAATACTAATGAAGCACGGTGCGCTTCAGGTTTTGTTCCGACGTATAACCGCAGTGCCTACTCTAATGCAGTACTCCAGAAACTTTTCCCTAGTGTCTTTGTCCATGAGCCCATGCAGGCTCTCCCTCGTTATTTTCCTGTCCAGCTCATATTCAAGTTGGTAGCGCTCCCTGATAAATAACGGGCATTCTACAAGTATGTGCTGGACAGTCTCTGCCACGCCTGGATCGCAGACGCACGATGGGCTCTCCTTACACTTGAAGCGATTCAAGTATTCAGAGAACCCACCGTGCCCCATCAAAAACTGCGTGAGGACGCCTTCGGGCCGCACCTGTTATACAGTAAGGAAAGCCACTATTGCGTCCGGAAGAAACATTTTCGTCACAGAGGCAGTCTCGCCAGACACATATCTCCGATTCCATTCATCAAGCAATTCCAACCGGATCTGTCGCTTGATAAATGAAACCAGACACAGCTCGTAGTCCGGCCTCCTCCGTAACGACAATGCTGCTTTCTTAGCCAGCTCGTCAGCTCGCTCATTCCCCGGCAGGCCCGCGTGGGCCTTGATCCAGAACAAAATAACAACTTTGCTCTGGCCCAGGACGTGAGCCAGGTTGGCGCGCGCGCGAACTGCCTGGGGATGGAGAGAGCCATGGTTTGCAACCGTATGTAATGCTGCCATTGAGTCGCTGTACACACCATAGCTCGCCTTTTGCCACGCGAGGATCACTTCTGTCGCTCTACAAATGGCCAGGAATTCCGCCTGGTAGACTGTGCAGTACGCGGCGAGACTAAGCTTGAGCTTCCGGACTTCGCCTTCACTATCCCAGATGGATAATGCGGCTCCTACCTTCCCCTCAATCTTGCTGCCGTCGGTGAAGATTCGCACCGCCTGCACATTGTAACTGTCTAGTAACTCTTGGTCTGCCAGGCACATGAACTCCAGGGGCATTTATGTAGCTGGATGAGGGGATGCTGCCCCACCAGGCACTTTTCCCATTTGCGTCGCCACCTTTCAGCAATCCGGATCCGGGTCAACTGGTCCAAGTATGGCCCTATGGGTTGGTCTGGCTCGAAGTAATAGGAGACTACTGCGATTTCCCAGGCTTTGGTTCGGATCCCCATCACAACGATGTTATTTGTGGTGAGTTTCGGGTAGGATATGACGTCCAAGTCATGATCAAAGACGGCTATCGCCGCCTTAACCCTCTCACTTCCATCGACCTTGCACTGGTAGATTCTCGCTCTACGGTAGCTCTTTATACTTCGTGCTCCTCCCACATACGGCTACTGAATCAGTGCCCACGAGATCTTTCTTTCACTGGCCTCTAGAAAGAGTTCGGTGGTAGCCAGTTCCTTACGTTGTAAATTCGCTTGGGCCACGCGGTATGGCCTTACTGTTTGTTGGACAGGACATCCCGGGGTGCCCTTAGCAATACGCTATGGATGAGCGGGCTATAGCATCCCATCTCCTTCTAACTGTGCACTCTGAGCTGAAGGCGTGGTGATGCGTACTGTCTAGTTTTGCACGTACACAATTGCAACAGGTCGGTGGAAGCCGGCGCTCCAGTCCGCGCACTCCGTCCTCATGTGAGGTACGCCACACTGGCTACACTTTGCCACAGTATCCGTGCATGTGCGTCTGCTATGCCCATACCCGAGGCAGAGCGAGCACTGGACGAGCGGGGACTGGTCTTCGACCCTGACCCGCTGAAGGTCCACGTGCACCGATCCAACCTCGAGCATGCCTCAACACTACCTGACACTTGAGCGGGTTCCTGGCAAGTTTCCTATAGAGGACTTCCACCTTACTGTGTTCTTCCCTGAGATTCAGGAATATATCGGGCTTTTGTTTGTGCAGGGCCTTTAGTACCTCCTCGTTAGTGAGGTACTGCATCACTTCTCTGATTATAATCTGTGGGTTCCCGTTTTTAATATCCTGGGCCTCCAGCTCAGGCGCCTTGCTTAGTCTCTCTCGCAATTTCTGCCTCTCCTCCTCTGTGCGACAGCCTACCATTACTTTCCTATCTTTTGCTTGTCTGACTTTCTCAACTTGTATACCCCCTTCCTTGGCGCTCACGACTTTTCTGATTCTGTCCAGGACTTGTTCACCGGATTCCTCGTCGTCCTTGGCCGTCACTATAACTGAGTGCAGTGCCGTGAATTTCGGCGTTTGGATGGCAGGCCGACTTGCCGCTACTCTGTTGTAGGAGAGTTTCTCCATAAGTTCTTGGCCAGCCTCTAGCGCCTCTCTCAGCCTGTCCATTTTTTCACTATTAACCAGTGCCCTTCTGATTACGAATCTACCTCTCTGATGGCTACTGGGGAAGAAGGGGTGGAGGCTTCAAAAGTCTTCTGCGCCTCCTGGACTTGGATCCCCTTTGTGCTAAAAGTCTTTATGGTTCTTCAAGGTACCCCCACCTGTTAGGTAGGGTAGGTATGTAGTTAGGGTAGGTAGGGTAGATAGGTAGGTAGGGTAGAGTAGGTAAGGTAGGGCAGGGTAAGTAGGTTAGGGAAGATAGGGTAGGGTAGATAGGTAGGGCACTCCACTGTAACTTCAGTAAAAATGTTCGTGCTGGAATATTGCACAGCCACTGGAGCGAGTTAGTCAAACAGGGCTCCGATTGTGACGGGTTGAGTGCCACTAAATTGATTAATCCATCACTGGCTCATACTTTATGAATGCACTGTCAAGTGGAAAGTAATTTGATGTAGACTAGTTGTGGCCGTGGTTTCATTTACAATTTTATTTATTTATTTATGCAGACCACAAATTTTATTTGGTTATTTCTGCTGAATCTCTGCAGCGGTGGCCTAGTGGTCACCTGGCTCTGACTTACGGGCCATGGGTACGACCCCAAGTGTTTTACTTTATGTAATTATTTTCATCCCCACTTTTCCTAATCAAAATGATAAAGGAAAACACCGTGAGAAAACTAGTTTATGTTCAGAACCAAAAAATCGAAGACATGTAATATCCACTAACTGGGCTCGAGAGATGGATTATCGTGGCTCCCTCTCATATACAGGTAATAGTCCCAAAACTGGCAATATTATAGGTTAGTGAATAGATTTATTCTAGGCAAGCGTGCTTCATCGTAGATCACATCATCGCTTACCATCAGGTGAGATAGTGGTCAAACGTGAGAACTATAAATAAAAAAAGTTGGCTGATTATTATGGCGCTTCGGCAACCAGTCGCGTAAAGAACTTGGTGACTATGGCTCACTTTATTAATACTATACTTTATTTAAAATAAAATATCCATTTACGGTCTCAACACAAATCAGTGTAAAAAATATAGCCTGGTTACTAACCCTAGGACATGATGAAACCGAAAAACTACACCTTCAACTACACATCATAACGACCTTCACACCACAAATTAACGACCTCCACACCACAACAATACTCCACAACTCATAACAATTTAATTTAATTATTGTATGAATAAAAAAAATATGCTGTCAAGAAGTAAAATTTTAAGATTTTACTACTTGACAGCATATTTTTCTACACGACTGCCCAAAAAAGAGGTGTTATGTTTTCAGGACATGTATGTTTGTGAGTTTTTTTATTTCACCAGAACTTCTCAACGGCTTAACCGGTATCTATGTACGAGTATGTGGTATCTTTAGAAGCGTTGCGTTAACCCGGGTAACATAAAATAGTTGGGTGAGCAATGGCTCATGAAAAAAAAACTGGATATATTTTTCTTAAAATTGCCTATTAATACTATCATCGAGTACATAACAAAAATATAAAACAGTAGTATTGAATATGCAATCGTTCACTAATAACATAACAAAAGAAATTTAATAATTATATCGGTAGGTACTATTCAATATCCCATAGAAAACTTATTAAAAATGTGTGCGTTTGCAAAAATATTGTTTCATCACTAAGGTATGAAATATATAATAATAGTACATTGTGTATTAAGGGCGTTAGGTAAGGAATTACGATCGAGACTCTAGTAGAAGCCCGAAGTCGAAGACTGAGGGCTTTCTGAGTCGAGGTTCGTAATTCCCGTACCGCCCGTGATACACACAATGTTTTTCATCACATTTGCGAGTAATAATTATGAATTATAGCTTTAATACACAAGTCAGCACAGCTGTTATTACGAAATACGTGAACCTTATTTAAGCGGTTGGCGAATTTTTGCCCACACCACAGATTATACAGTGTTTCGTTCAGAAACTTTAAGGGCAAATACTTACGTAGGTATACAGCCATGACGGAGTGTAAAAAGAATTAAATAAATTCGACGTTTTCATACTATAACTATTAAAATCGATTATTAAGAACATTAGTTGAGTATTTAAGTAACATGTAGCGAGATTGCAAAGAAATTCCTGTTTAGATAACATTTTATGACAATTTTTCAGAAGCCTACCGCAGGAATCCCAGGTAAGTGCCTATAATATTACCTTACACCCGTAGTAGGAACCAGTATATCTCTCAATAAGGAACGAACCCCCTAGCTTTCCACTGCTTCGTTACGGCAGTTTCGTGGGGTACCGGTTCAGACAGGGTCCAGGAGTCCCAACGCTGCTATGGGCCCCAGTGTTTAGCTCCTGGCTTGGGACCCGAAAACCTGTATTTAACACAAATACTTGTAAAACACTTTTTTTAAAAGAGTACGAGTAAGTGTATGTAAATTAATGCGAGTTTACAAGAAACGGTAAAAAATCGCAAACAATTCGATATTCTCGCTGAACTTCAGGAATCACGCTCAATAATTTATTCGTCATCAAACAAAGGAGTAGGCTAAAGTTATGTGGCATTTATAAGTTTGCTAGCTTCTGCCCGCGGCTTAGCCTGCCTCAAATGTGTTTCTTATTCCCAAGAGAAGATTATATCGAGTTTATCAGGCAAATGCTATTCCAGACTAAAATCTATTTCTGTGCCCAATTTCATCTAGATCTGTTAAGCTGTTCTGGTTTCATTGAGTAACAAACATCCATCCATCCAAACTTTCACAATTATAATATTAGTAGGCTTTGCTTGATCTAATGCCCGGTTTATTCCAGTCCAGTGATCCAGCGATAATGCAGTCCAGTGCTGGACTGGATCTGTAACGTCTACATTATTCCAGTTATTTAGAAGCCATTGAAGTGTGAACACTACAGTGACAACAAATAACCAATACGAGTTTACTGTGTCAGCACTGGAATTGCACTGGATTGGCCGTCTACATTATTCCAATTGCACTGGATTGCTAACTGGATTCAGTGCATTCCTTTGCCGGTTTACATTTTTTCAGCAAGCAATCCAGCGCTGGATGCCATCGCTGGACTGGAATAATGTAATCCGGGCATTACTTTTAGATACTATAGATTAATTAATTCAAAGTTAATGCCATTTGTTTAGTACGCTTTTCGCTTCGCTGTAGCCCACCACCCCTCATCCACGCTGTCACATGAATTTGCTATACAACGACTCACGGAGTGTTCCAGCCCGCCATTGGGCTTGAATCTATCTGTACCTTCGCGTTCTTAATATGTACCTACCTATTATTGTTTTGTCAATTTGCGTCTATTTGAAGAAGCATATCGGCATTACCGATAGGAAAATGATTTGATCAATCGTATGTTGGTGTCCGTTGCATAATTGTACCTCAAAAATAACAGCATCATTGAGTTCTAAAGTGGCTACACGTTCCTTCCATCTTTTTTATAAGTAAGTAAAATACAAGCTTAAGAACCGACTTCAATTTCCCTAATCCCATTCCTTCAAAGGCATCAATAACCCTTGAAAAAAGTCTATTCAAAATCCTGAAACCGTAAGTAATTTTATTGAAGTCTTATATGAATTACATGAGTTCTTTTATAATTCAGCTTTAAATTTGGCAATTATTAATTTAAGTATACACTCCATTCGACGCCGCGAGTGGCCCAGTACTCACGATCTGAATATTTTACCTTTTTTAAACGGACGGGTGAATACGATCGCTACGTGAGAATTTAGTATCTTGATGTAAATTTGTGCAGGAATTCTTATATTTGGCTGGGGCTTAAAAATCGATGTTTTTTACCGACTTATAAAAAAGGAGGTAATCAATTAGACACGTATGTATTGTTAGATTTACATATATGTTACTCTGTATGGGCTTCTAAACATGTGTGCCAAATGTCATAAGTGTTTGTATGTTTGTTTGTATATATGTATGTTTCTCCACGCATTTCTCCGAAACTATTTATAGAATCGTGATCATTCTTTCTTATTCTATTAAGTATCTCTCAACTTACGGAACAGTTTCATCAAAATCGGTTTAGCAGTTTTCATGATATGGCACATACAACCGAACTTCTTAGCGATAGACAGCACGAATGTGTAAATTAAGTTAATATGGGTATTTTGTCAATCCTTTAAGTACACCTATAGACTTTGCTCACTTTTCAGAGATAGGGTTCTTAAACTAAAAATCGAGGAATAAAAACTTTGCACAGAAAATAAACCGACTTCTAAAGCAAAACAATAAAAAGTGCATAAATAACTTTCGTTTTGGTGTCTTTGGTTCCTCTTGGTTTTTATCGTTTTTCAAAAAGATTTTTTTTTTGTAAAGAAACGACTACCTCCTTTTTTACTGTGTGAAGAGGCAAACTATTAAAAGGTTGTTTAAGGATCGTTCCTGGGTACACACTGCTATCTTAATCCAAATAAATTAACAGCATACGATATACCAACCAATAGAACTCCTTTTCAAAATTTTGAGATAGTTATAAAATTAAGGAAAATATATCTGCTGTAACCCGCATGATTATAATTATTTAAGTTATGGGAAATTTTGGATTCATAAAGGGCTAAGTTTGAATTCTATACTGATTTACCCCGGTTTTGGTTTCCAATTCCCCATTAAAATGATTGTAAATTGATTCTTACACAATAAATTGTTTTAAGAGGTCATAGAGGAACAGATGACGATGAAATATACTTTTATACTAATATTATAAAGAGGAAAGATTTGTATTTTTGTATGTAACGAATAAACTTAAAAACGTCTAAAGTGATTGCAAAAATTATTTCACTTTTGGTAAGCTAAGCTATCCCCGGGTGACATAGGCTACTTTTTATCCCTCTATTCCCACGACAACGGGAACTACGCGGGTGAATCCGCGAGGCGTCCGCTAATCCTACATAATTATATGAGTCTATAAGCAACAATTTAGTACCGCATTATGGTAATACTGTGTAGAACGCCCTTTACCCGAATATTTGAGAATAAATTCCACCTAATTAGCCAGTATATCACAAGTAGGTAATATAAGAAAAAAGGTTAAGATATACCGACCTCCAAGTGAATATAGCTCGCGTGGGAATCTGCCGGTAGGCCACAACGCTTGAGTAATTGGGCGGCAATAATAACAAATGGGGGGAAACTCAGAACCTTTGGGCCTGTTTATAGGTCATCGGAGTATCGGAGAAAACTTATTGATTCCCTTGTGTAGGCAAAAATAAAAGTAGCAAACGTTTGAGGAATACTGATGAGGGTGCACGGGGTTTCGGGTTCTGGTGTAACTGCTTGAATAAGTTTGAATGAGCATCGGTGAAGGAGATCAAAGTGCCATAGTTGATGCCTTTTAGGTGGTAATTTGTTGTTTAAAATATAATACACTTTACTATAGTATCGCCCGCGGCTCTGCCCGCGTGGTATTAGTATTTAGTTGTTTTAGTTATGATATTCTGATGTATCTATCTACACTAATATTATAAAGAGGAAATATATGTTTGTTAGTTTCTTTTTAATGGATAACACGTTTATTGCATCTTCAGAGGCATTCTATAGCTCATCCAAGGTGCAAGTAAATGGACTGTCGTGACACTCCAGCAAGCTGAAAGCATTTCTCTCCTAACTTCCTTGAATCATAGTCATAGCTCTAGTGAGTCAGTAATACCATATATATATTATTAATATTTTGCATGGGAAATGAAAAAAAAAAAATGCATATTGCACTATCACGGGGAGATTTTACTGACAATTTGATAAAGCAAAATACTTGTCCAATATTATTAGATTTTCTCAATGACGGACTGTATAGAAATATTATTTTTCTACTCAGAAACATCCCTGTTCTAACGTCAATAATAACTCTGCGTTCAGAACCTATCCTCCATTGTTATATTATTTCACATTAGACGAATACAGATGAGCCTTGCAGGTTCACGTCTCATTCCTGTTAACCCTGAGCCTGCCAACATAAGCATACCGTTTGTCCCTCGGCATGTATATGGAAAAAGCCGAGGTAATGAGGGATACTTATCTTATTTTATGTTTTCAATTTCAACAGACGAATTCTTGGTATTTTGCTGTGATAATGTTGTATGTTTTACTATTATGGGGGAGGTTTGTAGCATTTGGATATATCGTAAACGTGGGTAAGTTAAAGGATACAATGTGGAATAAATCGAGGAAGTAAGACAATGCCACCCAATTCAAAAGCAAAGCATCCCGCTACGCCTCGTAGCAGGGCCGCGTAGCAACGACTACGGCGTAGACAAATGGCGTAGCTTAGCGTAGCAGTAGGAAACATATGTTTGAATTTGAGTGAAACATTTTAACTTCGTCGGCGACTTTAATTTTGAAATTAGATACGCACTAGATATAACTTGAAGAAGGTACTTTGTAATATTATTTTAATATCATCTCCTTGTTATTAATGCAAAAGCGATTAGACCTTTGTATTGTACTTTATACCCTCGTAACTTATCTTCATAATTTTATCAGCAAACAATAGGCAACTTGAAACAACAATACAACAGGTTCACCTGTATGTACTCGTACAAGCGAATCTCATTCCATCTAAATTAGTAAGATAAGCTACTACCCCATACATGGTTTATTCATAAATTGTGTGTGTCATCCATTACTCTGCATGTACCTCCAGTTTCGGATAATTACAACGAAACTGCCCAATAACGGGGTCCTTTAACCCTCTCAAGCACGCTTGATACAGGGTTTTATCAAAACGGTATCTCATTGAGGCAGGTCGTTTAGACCCGCGTCGGAAATTACGTCGTCGACGACCCGAGTCGACATCGCGATGTGGCCGGTAAGGACGAAAAATGGCGAACGCTTTTTAGGGTTAAGTCGTGTTCGGTACTAACATCTCTTTACTGGATAGTAGTCCCTTTAAATATTTGTGAAGATCAATATATTAGCTTGAGCTTACTAAGCCAGTCAAATCAATTTAGCCACGAAAAAGAAACACCTACTCGAAAGTGCCTTCAAATTTAAATCTTTTGTTAGTTACGAAACTTATATTTTTATAACTATAGGATCCTCATTAAAAATTACTTAGAAATCCTCATTAAAAAGTTACAGGGTCCTGGTTTGTTCTTAAACGGGGAAAGATTATCTACGTTCGTTTGTAAGATTATAGCAAAGTAAACAGGAAACAAAGGCCGCAAGTTTCTCTATCAAAATCAAAAGCTGAAGAAAACGTTAGCTTTTGTTAGCTGCGGCAAGTTACACAATTGAAGTGGCTCAGGGTATGAATGTAACAATCTCTTGAATGCAGTTTGATCGTGGATGCTTTGCCAACCTTTGGTCAAATTAAAACAGTTTCATTGACAGTTTCATGTATAGCAATGATCCTTGGAGTACCTTACGGTACAATTTAATTTTTGGATGGGAAATCATCCAATGAATTCTCCCGCTCTGGGTGAAGCGGGACGGCGTGTCAGACTTTTATTGACTAAAACCCACCCGTGTTTCTTCAGTTGCTTGTGTCAGGGCCGCGGTCACTCCCTTTCAAATTTATCCGCGACAAGCATAAAGGTACCTGTATCTAGCATTAACGGATGATTTTTAATAAAGTACCAATCCTTAGGGTGAAATTACTCTTGAATATGAACACTTTCACTATAGAACTCTTATATAAATCAAAATTCGTCGTGTGAACATTTTACTAAGCAGTATGAATAGTATGGCGTGAAGGTATGAACGATCTTGGGCAGTGAATCATGTAATTATTACTAAGAAGGTAAACCATTAAAAGAAGATATTAAAGCAACCCTGAACTTTATCTTATTCATACCCTAACTGCAACATTGTAATGAACGCTTTCCCGTCCGCTGAGTTTAAGACAATCGCGTTTTTGGTTAAGGTCTAGTTATTTTTGCGATTGCTATTACTAACACTTCAGTGAAGACTCAGATTATCTAGATAACGCTTTATAAAATTAAGATGTTCTGAAAATGTAGGCCGAAATAAATACTTTTTGTTTTTGAAGGTTTTTTGAATACGAGACTTAATTTTCCCGCGGCTTCACTTCGGTGAAAGTATAGTTCTATCAGTGAACGAATTTTCAAAGTCGTGACATGATATGTTTACAAACATTCCTAACATAAAAAACTACATCTGTCACGTTTTTAGGGTTCCGTACTCACCTGAAGGAAACGGAGACCTATTGCTGTCACTCAGATGTCCGTCTGTCTGTCGTCTGTCACACAGGTTGCCAAACGGTTGGAGCTACAGTCTTCGATTTTCTCAGTACAAGGATCTTGTTAATCAAAGCCATAAAATTTTATGCTCGTTAAGTAAATACATGCTGTATTTTTTGTTTTAAAAAACATTTTAAAACAAAGGAATGAGAAGCCACCAAAGCCAGCGTTCTTTACAAAATTTTGTTCCGAAGAAATTTTTAACTGCCCATTGACCTATGAACTTCAAATTATTGATAACGTATAATTTACTAACAAATACCAATATAAAAATAATCAGAATTTTCTTTGAAATTTTCCTTTTGTTTTATTAAAACCATCTTCTTGTTACGGTTTGGTACGGAACCCTAAACGCGCGAAGTCCGACACGCACTTGACCGGTTTTCTGCGTCCATTCTAGACCATTCTTTCTTATTATGTGCATGTGCACTCCTAATTGGTAAAAATAAAGTGACAAAACGACGTGAACTTTGGCCTTGAATCGGACGGATATATTGTACAATCACCACACTGTCAATTCGTCAGAGTTTGTTGAGCTTTTTACCCTCACCACTTACGAATATTGTAACACGATAACACCAATCCCTACAGAGTTATTTGCAGTGTCATTAGGTTATTGGAACTGCGCACACCATGTTAATAACACTAATAACACTTCAAACCCATTAAGCCTTTGACATGATGTGTAAACCGCTGACTAAATAACACGCTAATATTTCATGAATCGTAATAGTATGATATTCATTGTTAAATGGATTTGTAATTTGTGTTTGACATATTTTAATGGCAGATGGGTTAGTGGAATGCCCGATGTTATAATGAATTAATAATATGAGTATGCTGCCCTCACTTGTTTATTTGTCTAGAGTTGAATGTACGAGTATTACACATCTTTAAATAACTTTGTCTGTCTGTCTGTTTGTTATATTTGTAGCGTTACGTTTAGCTCAGGCGAGCTAAACGTAAGCCACGTTAATAAAAATAAGAGTTATTAAAAAATAAACTAATAAAAAGGATATTGTGAATAGAAATTCTAAGGACTGGCTTCACACGTCGTTGGTTGCTTGTGGTCGACAGCTAGGCAGGCAGCAGGACGGACAAGAACTCTTTTATGCTTGAGGTAGGCAGGTGGTGAACAGGTACCTCGACGGGCAAGCAGTCACACGGGTTGGTATGCAGTTACGTAGGCATACGGTAAGCAGGCAATTGGGCAGGTAGGCAGTAGAATAGGTAGCAGGACGGATAGACAGGCAAACGGGTAAGTATGTAGGCAGCAAGGGGTGTGGAGGCCGGCTATGGATCAATACGCCAAACAGCGAGGCCTTTGATGCCAAGAGATGACCGTTGAGGGTAAGGTTCTAGTGAATAAGGCTCTCTTTAGGGAACCACACACAATATATTAAAACTAAAGCTATTCAGTGATTATATACTCACACACCAACTGGTTATAACACATACTTGTTTGCAGATAAGACCAAACACTTAGTAATTCTAGTTAAATAAAATCGTCTATCGGCGTTCACTGCCAGAACTAACCTAAAAAAAACTGATGCCCGTTTTTCCTCGTTCTGTCATATCTTCTGAATTTCAAATTCAAATCTCAATTTAGAAATCAAGACCTGAACGAATAAAAAAGGTTTAAAGTGGGGGGCAGTCTGTCGTTGCCCTTATTATAATGAACAACTAGGTTAAGGAAGGTCTAGTCCATGGTATGTTATGTCTATGGCTTAAGAAAATAAAATAGACAGATAGGTGTCAGATCAGATGAAAATGTCAGAGCATAAAATATTCCAAGATTTTACAAATTATCAATATAAATTAAGTTGTGGACATTAAATCAATCAAAGTTAACCAAATATATGAAAAAAAATAAAGAATACATAAAAATGTGTCACATGAGTTGATACAATATCAAAAGATAAAGAAAGGTGTGGTTTGTATAGTGTAATAAAACGTAAATATATTAAAAGATGGATCTGTAAATCAGAATACCACACGTTTTCATGCCTTAAACCGCTAACAGATCATTATGAACATAAGTGCTTAGTATATTTTTTTATCAACATATTACAGGGGCAACGACAAATTTTATTGAGCTTCGACTTTACATAATCTAGAACTAATATTGATATCACAAACTCATTCAAACTAATATTACCTAAACCACAGATAATATAATATACTAGCATACAGATGCCCGTGTACGTACGTCGTCCCATACAAGAAACGGTGCCGACGTAACTAGCGTTTATCGTCTGATTATTTTTTGTACATTGATAGCGTTCGCTGGTTCCGTTCCACGGCAATATACAAATGGTGTTAGCAGCAACTTGCAAGTAAAAGGGTTAACTAGGTATGTGAATATTTTTTGAACAGTTTCAATGCACCAAAATGTGTTACAATACAAATTTAAACAACCAAGTGGAATGCCTTGGAAATTTTAAACCACGCTACTTTTGGCATCAATTTTAGATGATCCGTTTAAATATTCTTTGAAATGTGAATTAAGAGCCCAATATTCCATAATTTTGTGCTTAGCAGAGTTGATTAAAGTAAATATGTTCAATTCTAGAAAATGTTAATTTTACTCACAATTCAATAACAAATCGGTGTATATCGCGCCATCTAGTGAGATTTATTTAAACCACATTTTCTTTCAGCGCTGGGACCCCGTGTCTAAACTAATGTTTAGGGTATAGACTTCTATTAAGTGAAAACCAGCAATGAAAGCATAATAAATCAGCAATGTCGAAAAGTCCTAAATGTATGAAATTGACATATGCTTCCGAAAGTCACAAGCGTCACATTCTAGGTTCAAGGTTAAGGTACCTAACTCTCTTGTAAACAGTGGACAACCAAATTAAGTGAATTCATGTTACTACCGATAATAGAATTGTAAAATTGTAATGAGTTCGGCTTTAAGCCGCGGGCTAGCCACAATTAACTGAATATTGGTTTGTACACGACATTCTCGTATATCGGCGCGGTGCACGAATCTGGCTGTGGTCGGGGTATTGAATTCGTTAGCTGTAATACAGTAGGACTGGTTAAACTAGGGACATAAATACTCCTGAGTCCTGAACGGCATAGTATGAATTATATACCACTAGCTTCTGCCAGCGGCTTCGCCCGCGTGAAAGTTAAAAATTATCACGAGAGAACATATTCCCGGGATATAAAGTAACCTATGTGCTATTTCTGACTATAATCTATCTCGATCAAATTTCATCCAGATCCGTCCGGCCGTTTGAGCATGAAGAAGTACCAAACATACAAACACACGCACATACACAAACACACACACTCACAAACTTTCGCCTTTACAATATTAGTGTGATGTGATTAAGTAAAATAATTTAAAAAGTAATACATATTTTTATTTTTTTTCTCTTTTAATAGAAACTAAGTATCTTAATAATAAATTACAATCTAGCCTTAATTGACTAATAAGCAATTTAACTCTAACTGATTATTATATTGTATGATGTTATGACTAAGAATAGTGTCAATTTGCACTTTTATATAGTTCAGTAGCACTTTCTTAGAGTCTGATAATATGTTAAAAACACTTAGTTCACGTGTTACATATATAGCACAGTATTGTTGCTATTATTTATTCACTTATTATACACTACACTAACTCAAATGGTTTAGTTCTCTTTAGCCTACGCACTATGCCCGTGTTATCTAGCAGCTGGATTGCTTCCACATTCACATGTCGATGAAGTCTGTGTTCGTGGACTTCAGCAAAGTTTTGGATAACGGTGGTGACGAGTTTCATTTTAAGGTCGCGGTGAAGGTCGTCATTTCTGATGTAACATGGTGCATTAACAGCATATCTGAGCTCTTTATTTTGAAATTGTTGTATAATTTTAACATTGCTTTGTTTAGTACAGCCCCATAGTTGGATACCATACGTCCAAATTGGCATAAGAATATGATTGTATATTATAATTTTATTGTGTATTGATAGACAGGATTTCCTTACGAGTAACCAATACATATTTTTGTAGCGTATATCGAGTTCCTGTATTTTCTTTTTGTCGTGAGATTTCCAACGCAACTTGGCGTCAAGAGTTATGCCAAGGTATTTTGCTGTATTTGCATACGGAACTTGCATGCCGTTTATATAGACTGGGTAATCGCAGTGTTTATTTGTGAAGAGAATGTGAATCAATTTTGACTCAGTTTGATCTTCTACTTTTGTGTCCAGTCGTAAACTTAGCAGTAGAAAAATTTCAACTAGCTGTAAAAGCTAGTTGAACTTTTTCTACTGCTTCTTTGTGGTTTGAACCAGTAGCCATAATAGCAGTATCATCAGCAAAGGTCGCTATGGTGTTGTTTTCCAGCTCTGGGATATCACATGTGTATACCAAGAACAGGATTGGGCCTAACACACTTCCTTGTGGTACTCCGGCCTTAATAGTTTTTAGCTCAGAATATGCGTCCTCTTGCCTTATCCTAAACATTCTGTTGCTTATATATGACTTTTGAATATCTGAAAATTCGGAGTAGTAAGTAATACATATAGAAATAATCATCATCATCATTTCAGCCGAAAGACGTTCACTGCCGGACATAGGCCTCCCCCAAGGCGTCGCGATTGGCCGATCCCGTGCGTCTCGCATCCAGTGCAGTCTTGCCGACATATTACCGCAGCAAAGTCACTACGCGGGGCTCCTATTTCTGTCTGCAGGGTCTAAAGTAATCCTAGCCCGCTTTGTTCACCCTTAGACTAATTCATTGACCATTATTATTGAATTGCCCAACCGTTACGTAGCAATATTCGTAATGACCAGACAATGTGATAAATATAGAAGTTTAAATCAGTATTCATTACATTGCCCGATTTGACTTGACTAGATTCATGATGCTCGGGCATTATACATAGTGCACATATTAATCACTTGGTTCATAACATATCCATCGTTTACTCAGTTAGTCTGTATAATGTATTTATTTATCGGAAAACCAACGGCAATAGGTATTGGTAGCACCAGTGCAATATAATTACATGATATTGCGATTCATTGATATTCAATTACAGTAATATTGCCATGATATTTTTTTTTGTATTTGTAGTACGGGGCGTTATGGCAAGTATTGCGATTGGCTGGTTTTTTTGTTTCTGGATTTAAATATGTTGGTGTTTTAATCATATATTTCTGATAGATTTCAAATTATACAATTTCCTAGATTTTGCATGGCTTCGCGTGAACTATTCTATAGGTACCGTGTATTTATTTGAGACTAGCTTCTGGCCGCGACTTCGCCCGCGTGTAACGTGTTTTGTTATCCCAAGGGATCATTATACTAGGATGAAACGTATCCTATGTATTAAATCAGGTTTAAATCTGTCTGTGTCCAAATTTAAACCAGATTCTTTCAGCCGTTCTGGCGTGATTGAGTAACAAGCATACATGCATACTTCCATCCATCCAATCATTAAGAAGTAAGATAAAAAATACCGGCTAAATGCGTGTCGGACAGACTGAGATACAGACGGACAGAGAGGCGGACAGATAAACGGACAGACAGATGGTCTGACAGACGGACAGGCAGACGGACAGACAATCGGAAAGACAGACGGACAGATAGACGTAAAGACAGACGAATAGACAGACGGTAAGACAAACGGACAGTCAGACGGCGGTGGTGTAGTTTTTTATATATTTTTTTTGCTCACAGTTAGTTCCATATAGTCGTAGTATAGATAAACTATTGACTGGAATACCAAATAACTGATCACCTATGGGCAATATAGTTGGATTTTATTTTTGTTCCACATGAAACATTGCGATTGGAAACACAATAACATAGCACCTTTGTATACTCGTAGCTGCAATTAACTGTGTGACATACAGTTTATTAACATAAATATATTATAGGCAATATAAAATTGTAGCTCCAATATTGCCTCCCCCTTGCAGGCAATAATATGTCTGAGCTGGGGCAATGTGAGGCATTGTGGGGCAATGTGGCGGAATGTGCCGCGCCATCGCATGCGTCTCACGTTGCAGGCAGGAAAGTTAACTACTTTATTACAGAATTTGCAGCACCTTTGAATGATCTAGCTACGTAGTGATTTGAACTCTAATTTTAATACTAAATGTGACCTGACTCGTGTTTTTATCTTAATAATAGTTGTGTATTTAATTGTAATACTAAATTTGATCTCAACTATGATTTTGAATTTGATTTTTTTCATATATTGTTTAACTTCATATTATAATTTTTAATTACATTTTTGTTTTCGGTTATTGTTTGTCATATTAGTTTTATTGCTTTTATCTTTAATTATTTAATTCCAAATGTTGTTGTATTGTACAATCTGCAGCATTGTGCTGTGTCACGAAGAACATTACAGCCTTTTCTGATACTTGGGCCACCAAGATACATGTTGTGCCTAGTTTGGGCCCACGGACACATTTTGATATCTAGATCATTTAGTCCATTGTTCAAATTGTTTCTGTGTTTAACTTGTGTGTGTGACAATAAATAAAAAAATATTAAATTACTATTATTAAATTCTGGTGCTTTTCTTTTAACACTAAAATACACTCTAAGACAAAATACACTCCATTTGAGGTAATATTTGGGAAAATATTAAATTACAAAATATCAGTATTTGTGTTTTTCTCAACCACGCTTTAACAACTGAACCGATTTCTATGTTAGGCATCGAGTATCTAGACATAGAATAAATGGGTGCTTTTTATGAAGGAATAGATTAGCATAAGCATTTTAAATACTAATAATATAATTTTACGGCACCTACCATACCAGTCGCATTGTTTTATTACTATTGCGTTGCATATTCAGACAAATACGTATTTCAAAATGCATCGAAACTGCATTTTGCGCTTGATTCCAACTTAGATACCCTAGACTAATTAACAGCTCAAAGTTTTCGATATGGGTGAGTCTCTCATTACTGTTTATTCCAAAAGGCCAATGGTCATTTTATAATTATTCATTACATAAATGAAGTACTATCTGACCGCAAATGTTGAGTCTGTTAATGCAACTAAGTTGATAGTGCAAAACTTTGAACTGAAACTTTGTTGTGTACTTTTTGCGGTTCTAACTAATTCATTCAAAATAGAGCTTAGTTTGAAAAGTTTATAATTTGTGCTTTAAGAGTGTTAGTACTTAAACGACCTTCCAAACTTTGGGTTGTCTTTATTATGAGATGTTTACTTACAAAGCAAATGAAATATTTCGCCTAAATTCAAACCTTTACATTCATAAGTTAATTTAAATACACAAGACTAGCCCGAGGTGGTTTACATGATCGTTTCTATTCAGTTAATACATCGTAAAAGGTACGCTGTTAGTTTATGGTCTACGGGGATTGAGACCCTTTCCATTTGTCTGTCCGCCGGTAATAGGGTCACTCGCATATAGTTTGCTCGGTCAGATAAACACCTGACAAATATGGGTTTATTTCAGTTGCAGATCCGAGGTATAAAAATATTGGCTGTTTGCAATATTGATTAACTCTTAATTGGTAGAAATAAAAGTATCATGTGTGATATTAATTCTATGGGAGCCAGTTTTCAGTCAGATTATTGTCTATAAGTCTCATAAATCATCAAAATCAAACACAAAATTGAATAAACAAACATTATTCGAATTGCCTGCCGTATTTTTGTTTTGCTACTTTGTATGAGCTGTCGTGATGGCCCAGTGATTAAATACTTCGCCTCTCGTGGTGAGTTCATGGGTTTGAATCCGGGCAAGTACCAATGTGGATTTTTCAAATTCAAATGTACTATCCAAGTTTATCTTTGACATCGCTGACAACGGTGAAGGATTTGTTTGTTTTTTTTTTTAATTTTACGTTTAAAACTATACATTACGTTGCGAAAGTACCAGGCAAACATATTTTTTTTGTAGGTAGTGGTCGCTGGTGCTTCCGCTAACGTAGTAAAAGAGGACATTTTATTTGCAGTGCAGTGGACGTCCTTTGACCGTGGCATAACCAAATAGGGAACAATTTTAGGCTTGAGCGCGTGTGGTACGGATACTTGTGCATGTGTGATGGCGCCCTGGCTGGCTGTCTATCAATGGGGTTGGTTTACGAAATGGATTAGCGTTAGTTGTTTGCTATTTTGGTTGGAGTCTGATATTGATGTAAACAGATTCGTATAGGTACATTGAATCCGAATTATGTTAATCACATAACTTACAAAAATCATTAATTTGAATTATGTAATTTTAAGTAATCTGTCACCTATTTCTAAACATAATCGTTAATAAGCTTTCTTGTAGATAACAAGTGATAAATCAAATGAAATGTAAGTTAAATCGAAACATGTTTATTACTTGGAAAATATGTTAAATAAAATACAAATCGAAAAGATATTCGAAATCATATAAATCTCGTTAAAACTGAAATCAACAAGCTTATTATCTGACAGAATTAATTCAAAAATATTCTTTAGCTTAGACAATGCCTCGTCAGATAACAAGTTTCCTGAAGTTGACCATGAATTATCAAATTGTAGAAGTTTCAAGTTCAGTAATATCTTGATGTTATCTTGAACAGTGAAACAAATGGACAAAGTTAGCCTCCTGATAATATTTTTTATTACAAGTTTACAGGGGCGTGTGAGAATTCTTGCGTAACAATTTTCTACGAAATTTTCTTTATGAAATATATTCCATTGTTTGTACTGCAAAGTTTCTTGCATATTTTAGAATTATTATTATTACCTACAAGCTTTTTTTACAAACTTTTATTTAAATTGCCATGTATGTACTCGTATGTAAGTGTGTTCGGATCAAATCTCGAACCTGAATTTTAAAGCAGTTATCCTCCACCGATTAAGATAATATTTTGGCATACACATTTAGTTTGAATGACAATTACAATGCACCATGCATTGTCATTATCAGATAAGCGACGTCATTCTAAATCCAATATGGCGGAGAGCCCAAGATGACGGAGTTATTTTGCCGATTGAGCTGAAATCTTGCATACACGTTTGGTTTGGGTGACCATCCACGGTTAGCTAAAAAGCTTGTTTTAGAAAAACGTAAAGGTAAGGTAAGGTGGTGGTGGTGGTAAGGTTTTAGAGCAAACCAAAAAATAAAAAAAGGTTTTATTTCTACTACAAATGAATTAAATTCGGACTCTCTCTCTCTCTTTGTGCCGTGTCTAGACAAGTGTAATTCGATGTCAGTGATGGCGTTGTCGAAATGCCAAAATGTAAAGCTTGGAACAAATTATCGGACGCGGCTAACGGACGCGACTAACAGCCGCTACATATAGTATCTGGGTAATGAATGTACAATAAATTGGGCAAACTATCGCACGTAAGTCGCGGACGTAATTTTGGGTGTTCAGACGTCGATGGACATCTGGCCCGCTGGATGTTTTTGTTAGCCCAAAACGTCCCGTCTGAACGACTCAGACTAAACGAAAGCTCGTACTTGCGAGGTAATAAATAAAAAAGCAAGAAGAACTTATCGAGAGTGCCACTAATTCCAGAAAATCATTCTTACTTTCACTACTCGACTTGTTTCTTTATGAACATATCTTTATTTAATAAGCGCTCAGACACAGTCCGTAAGCCGCGTCCGCAAGCCGCGTCCGTCAGCCGCGTCCGATAATTTGTTGCCAGCTTAGTCGATTGATCACGAGCCATTTCAAGAGCGTTTGACATATGACATATATTATTGACATTTTTTCAATCTTTATCGCCACACTTTTGATAATAGAATGTCACTTATCTAAGGCCGTTTATCCTATTATTTGGGATTAGCTGTCATTCGCCAGACGTGTGTATGGTTCTCCTGGGTGATCAAGACATTTACGTGATCCATCAGGTCGTTGTTTACGACGAACATCCAGGATTTTCCTGCTCAGGACTTAAGGCGTATATATTCCCCAATGTTAACGCAGTACTGGCCGTGCGCCCGCTCGGAACCAGAATATCAATATTGAACGTCCTTTTGGACAGTTGTGAAATTCTAGCCATCACATTTTCTGTGTGCAAATATTTTTAAACATCTGAGTCGTTTTGGAGGAGAATCCAAAAGTAGCGAAAAAATATTGTGTTGTTAATTATTTTTAGTCATCCCTTTACCACCTCAGGAGTATTACGGTGACAATAAGATTACACTCCACATCAAGCAGCGTCTATCCGCAATAGAACAGTCCCAAATAATCAGTTTCTGCGGACACGTTTCAAGGCGAGACAGTTAGTCCATAGAGCGATAAGTCGTCCAAGGAAAAATGGAAGGCACTAGTCCGCGTGGTAGGTCACCCATGCGTTAGACCGACCAGATCAAGTCTTCTGTGGGCGGTTCCGAGCACTAATGTACCCGGATGACTTCTAATCGGGCAAGGTGGCGAGACATTGTGAGACGCATGACATCTGCCACAAATACTAACAATACATCATGACGACCACGAACGCTCTGTCAAGAGCGTAACGACTAAGAAGAAGACTAAACTACAAAGACAAAATTATCCTACATCAGACTATAAATAACACTATACAAATAAATAAACACATATTAATTTATATTAATATATGTATACACACAATAATTTATATTCTCGCGATAAGGCACTCCTTCACGGAATTACAGGATTATGTATCATCCATGTCAAGATGTCAACAACGTAAAATGGATTATTACGGCACTTCTCAGCGGCAGCTGAAATCTGTCACGGTGTCGTGACGACCGTGTTGTCGCTAAGTCTAAGATATATTGTATCTTGTGTATGCCGCTCAGCTGCATAATGTGTTTTAAATTATGATATATAGAATAGAATACATTTATTCGACACAATCACAATACAACAGCAACAGACACAAAGTTAAGAGATAAACATTTAAAAAATAGTACATTCCAATTAAGTATTGTACACAATAATAGAGGTCTTTATCTTTATACCAATATTTTGTAAGGTCTTTTGCTCACTAATTGACGCTGGGACTGCCAAAACATTAAGTGTACTAATATTAAATAACCCTCTCTGAACGGGATCACCTTTTGATTAGCTGTGGACTGCAATCGAATCAGAATAAATAAATAATAATATCTGCCTGTTTATAATATCTTATTCTTAAAAAGGTCATAATATATCTTGTAAAACAATTTAAAACTACAATTGCATTACAACCGTCTAAAACACTACAAAAAGTTAAATTGAAGTACGAACTTACCGCCGTCGAATTAAAATGGCCGAAAAATGACAGTAACTACAGAACGACTTCTTTGAATCACTTTACTGACGCCATCTTGAATGATTTCGTATTAAAAATGTTGCTATTATTAAAAAGGCAAATTCTGTCGTATATTTATCCACTTGGCAATGGAACACCATAAACCAGTAATTTATATTTTTAACTGTTTCGCCAAGGTGCTGTTATTTGGTGCAGTGCTGACGTTTGGGTAGGCCCCCTATTTAAAAAATAAATGCTTATCGTTGCCCTATCAATGGCAGCTGAATGATAAGCAATGATAAAATGACCTAGACAAAGTTCTATTAGCGATAACGATAGACAAAACGAATGGGATTGACACCCCACTGTTAATGTCAAGTAGGCAATATTAAGCATTTTGGACTTATGATAAAAAGTTCTTGGACGGTTGTCGCTGACCGAGAGTCATTTTTATTTATAGGCTCTCCAAGTTTGCTCGACGATAAAGCACGCTTGCCTAGAAGAAACCTATTCACTCTTGATTTAAAGACTTCCAGGCTGTAGCTGTCAGGAAATACAGACACTAGCAGGGAATTGCACTCCTTAGCTGTACGCATAATAAAAGTATTCCCAAAACGTTTCACGTGGGAGCATGTGGGAGGTGGGATGTCCACCATGTATCGATCACGCATTGCCGTACGTCTTGTAGTCCGATGATGGAACAGGCTAGGAGGAATTACTTCAAGCAATTGTTACACTTTTTTTTGGTAGAATGAATTCTTGTTAAAGGAAAATTTGTTACATCTTTCTTCGCTCGGTTTCACTATATTTTATTCAATTTGAGACGCTTCCTTGTTCTCAATGCCTCGCTGGACTGTGGAACTATACTTTGGGGTAATTTTACTCTAAACACCTTCATTCCACTAAAATTACTTTAGAAGCATTTAGCCTCTAATGATTTGTTTACTTCGATTTGTATTGACAGACTAATTTGGTGCGCAGCGTTCGCGTTCAAAAACACACAAATGGTTAGCGAGCCGCATTGCATATTTAAAATATTTTTATTTCTCAGCGATCGGGTTTAATTCGGGTTTTGTTTTAAGATTGCAGGAGATTATTGTCCTGATTTGGGTGTTTGTCAGTTAGGCAATTGCATCATTGGCTTATTTATTTTATTTATTTATTATATACTTTATTGTACACCAAGATAAAAATATTTAAAAAAAAAACATCTTATAACAAAAACAAACATACAACAGGCGGCCTTATCGCGAGCCGCGATGTCTTCCAGGCAACCTAGAATGGAAAGAGACAGCCTGGACACAATATGGGGTTGCTCTTGGTGCAAATTTTTCAACAATTAATTTATTTATTATTAAAATACTAAATACAAAAAAAATATATAAAAAGTAATAGATACATAAATACATATATATAACTAATATACAGACAAGAAAACAATTCAGCTTATACAAGATTATGATCACAGTGACAAGTAGTGCTCCTTCACAAGTCATTTAAAAACAGGCAGTGATTGCGCGCGCTTTATAGTCACAGGCAATGCATTCCATAGACGAGCGGCCTGGACAGTAAAAGATTTGTCTAGGAAGGTAGTGGAATGCATTGGCATTTTAAGTTTCATATTATCCGATAACCTAAGAACTTTCAGGTGCGAGTCACACAGAAACTGAAACCGTTTCTTGAGATAAAGAGGGTATTTCTTAATAGAATATTATATAGGAGCGAAAGAATATGAGCATTCCGGCGATGGTGAATTCGCAACCACTTGAGTTTCATACGAAATTCAGAAACATGGTCATATTTGCGCAAACCAAATATGAACCTTATACAGACATTTTGAAGCCGCTCAAGTTTATCAAGTTGCACTTCAGTGAGGTCAAGATAGCTGGCATCAGCATAATCAAGGATGGGTAACAGAAGAGATCGTGCAAGCGCAATCCTGGTTGCAGACGGCAGAAAATACGCAGTCTTTTCAAAGATCCAGCAGATGCGAATAGCTTGCGGCTAACTTCCTGTAGCTGGGCAGTCCAAGAGAAGCTTGTTTCAAGGAATATACCCAAGTTCTTAACTTTCTCGCTAAAAGAGATAACAGAATTGCCAAAAGAAACTTGGGGTAGAGTCTTCCAGTCGATCCTTGAGACCGTTCTGGAACTGCCTACCACCAAAACTTGCGTCTTTATGGAGTTCACCATAAGTCCGAACATCTTGCTCCAGTCACATATACGGGCCAGATCATTAATGGTCGAGATAGCCTCAGAAAGATTTCCAAGAGGAGCTCGTGAGTAAATTTGTAAATCATCTGCATAAAGGTGGTAGGGAGAAATTAATTCGTTGGAGATTGAGTTAAAAAAAACAGCGAAAAGTAAGGGAGATAGAACGCCGTCCCGTGGTACCCTGGCACAAGTACTTCACCAGGAAGACAAGGTCTCTCCGATGCAAATACGTTGTCGGCGGCCGAACAGGTAACTACGAAACCATTCAATTACCGTTGGAGATATGTTAAGAGAGCCAAGCAAAACATCGAAATCCACGGTATTAAAGGCATTACTTAAATCCAGTAGAGCCAAAACCGTTAGATTTCCCAGTTCCATGGCAGACCTTATATCGTCAGTAACATTCAGAAGCGCTGTAGTGGTGCTATGACCAGGGCGGAAGCCAAACTGAAAGGGGTTAAGGAGATTATTTTTGGAGAGGAAGGCGCTTATTTGGTTGTGGATTAAGCATTCAAGGACTTTGGATAGGAATGGCAAGACAGATATTGGGCGATACTCGGCAAAGGATGTGGGATTGAATTTTTTATGTAAAGGAATTATTTGAGCGTCTTTCCATGAGCTTGGAAAGACACAGCTAGACGCGGAAAAAATGAGGATATGGCAAATGACGGGAAGTATAATGTCCAGCACCGGGAGTAGCATTTTGCGGCTGATACAGTCACTTCCTACTGCGTTTGACGAAATCTATAGTATGCTTTTCTTAACATCACATGTAGTAAATTGACCAAAAACAAATGGAGAATAACTGGGAGTCGAGAAAGATGATTTAATGTATTTAATTTAGTTGTCCTATCACAATTGGACGAAGCAGTAAAATGATTATTCATTGCATCAATATTAATATCTTTGGGAATATTATCCTCCCGGGTTTTACCGACCCCCAATGACCTTAGAAATTTCCAAACTTTGGATGCGTCCCCATTTTGGACAGAATCGTGAATATGTTAGCGATTAGCATTCCTACACACCTTATTGCAGTGTTTACGTATTGAGACATATCTTTCCCTATTAGCGTCAGCAGGGTTGCGCTTAAATTTCTACTTTGCCGTAACTTTTTTATTCATGACATTTTTTATTTCATCCGTAAGCCATGTCTCACTTTTACAGCCCGAACAGGAGTGTAATGGTCGTAAAGCTCAACCAGCTTAGTGGTGAACATAATAACTTGCTCATCGACTGAAGCAGAGGCAAATAGATAAGACCAATCTATGTTGCTGGCATCCTCACAAAGACTGTCAACGTTCATACCTCCAAAATTGCGTTGCATGAGGATTTTGGCTTTAGCCTTAGGCGGACGAATTTTATACGAAAGAAATATCAAATCATCATAAGAAAAGGCAACGGCTGAACATTGGCCATGCTTAGCGACGCGATCAGGAGAGGAAACAAAAATCAAGTCAAGAAGAGAAGGAGTAGAGTTTGGGAAATGGTGAGTAGCACTAAGCGGAAGAATGGAAAGATTACTAGAAACTGAAACATTAGTAAGGGAAGAAGAACGATGGTCCTTCTTCAGGAGACAAGTATTAAAGTCACCCATGATTATGCTATGACTGTATGAAGGGATAAGCATTTCTAAGAGCTTCTCGAAAGAGGAAAAGAAATTGACACGTAATGAGGGACAATAGTAAACTCCAAGAAGTAATTTAGAACGATTTAGCTCGACCTCTAGAAATAGAAGCTCAACAGCACCCAACGGCGGTGGCTGCGCTGACACATTGACAATAGAGAAAGGAATATGAGAGCGGAGATATATGGCAACACCACCACCACCACCACCACCAACAGTCCGGTCGTTTCTAATAGGCACAAAGCCGGGCAGAGAGTAACTAGTAGAAGGGAGACATGGCTTAAGCCATGACTCGGAAATAAGAATAGCATGTATGTTTTTACAGTCAAAACTAGCCAGCATATCGTGGAAATGAGCCGGAATAATCTGAGCGTTAATATATTGTATAACGTTAAAATTCTTAGGCACATCGGAAAACTGTCATCACTAGTCAAAGAAAAAAAACTATTACTGCTTTCATTAGACATAAATATTAACTTATTATATATTATAAATATATAAAACCCTATCTTAAAAATATAACAAAACAACAAGTTCCCCTGCCAGTTACGTTATTAAATATAAGAATTAAATTAAATAAAAACATGTTGAATCCTGGCATAAAAAACAGAATCATCACGAAACACAAGAGAAAGAAAACAAAAAGAAAAGGTAACACGTGTACAGGAGAATTTAAATAGAACATGATACAAAAAAGACTTGACCTTAGTAGTACTTTAACTAAGGACTTGACAATTAAACGGAACGCACCGTTTCACAATTTGACATTTTAATGACAGTGACACAAAGTATTTTTTATATGATGTCAATGATGACAGTGACAAGCAAGACGTGTCAAGACAACATGCAAATTGTAAACAATAAGTTTGGAAGTTGTGAAGGTATAAAATAAAACATAATATTACCCGGACCCTCATGAAAACGTCAAAACGATGAAAATTACTTCTTCAAAGCTGTAGCACGTTTCAGTCTTGCGGTCTTCAAAGAAGCAGCGGTCGGAATAGATTCTGACACTGCCACTTTAGGTCCACTCGACTCGGGCTCAATGGGAATCGGCGCAATTTTGTCTAAATCAGTGAGTGACTCAGTCCGGTGCCGTGTATCTTTTGGACCAAGGACATACACACATCCCGCCTTAGTCCAGCTCTTAGCGACGCCAACTCTTGCCCTCGCCGCCAGGAACTCGTCATGCCGGCCCTTTGTCAGGAACTCTGACATTGTAATGCCTAAAGCCCTTAGCTTGACTTTTGAGAACCATATCTTATCCCGGATTGCAAGACAGCGCACCTTAAATAAGATAGGCCTGGATTTATTGGCTACTGCTCGACCCATCCTGTGACATCGGCTGATGTCAGCAACAGTAAAATCGTTAAGCTGTAATTTATCACAGACCACTTTAGCGATGACCTTAGCGGTGTCCTCCTTTTGCTCTTCACTTACGCCATGTAAAAGCAAGATTTTCCTCCGACCACGCATCTCCATTTGGCCAACAGTACCAGCTAGAAGCTCCACCCGTCGCTTAAGACTGTTGAGAGCTTGCGATATGAATGCCCGGAACATATTAAATTCCACTGCCAGGCCGGAACTTGTAACAGGTGATGAAGGGGCCTTCTGCAATTCAGCTTCAAAGACCTTGAGTGGAACAACTCTTTTAGATCACTTAAAGTGCTTGTGAGTGAATCCATTGTCTTGATGTGATAGTATTTTGTAAAGAAGAAGTTGTGAGGAGATAACGCTACACTAGCAGGTAATAACTATGAACTATTAAATGTTGACATAAAATATTGTAAATTATTATTGTATTAAATTAAATTGAATTTCAATTATAAGCGTATTTTTTTAAGTGTTACTGGTACAACTACCCACAAGAAAAAACTTAGGGCGTTTTCAGAACGGATCGCGGCGTTATAGCGTTTGGATAAATCAACCGAGTTGTTGAATCGATTAATAGTGTTTTTTTATGGAATATAATTGTAAATTGTACTTGAATGAATGTTGGATGTGATTTGGACCTGGAATGGTTTATTTTGCGAAAAGGTTTCGTGTGATTTCTTAAAGAATTAAAATTCTTGAAACTTTTTTGTTGAAATTATATAGTTTAGATTTTTGTGCGATGTGTTTCCGAACGGACTGACGTTTGGATTGCGATAGAGGCTGGCCGTCTTTTTTTTTTCTGCGGGGCAGCGCGGCGACCAGAGGTTAGGTCATCCGCTTGCCAACGTGCTGTTTGGGCCGAAGCCCCGATCATGTCCTGGTGATTGTTGCTGATGAGAGTGGCCGGTTTTGCTAAGGGACGAGTATAGTGCGACTCGGCGACCAATAGGGCTGCTCGCGTGTTGTGATCGGTGTCGCAGGGCCACGTGTACCGAGCGGTCCGTTGTACCAGCGACCCATGTGCTGTTGGTGTGTTGCTGTGTGAACAATGAGCAGGGCTCATTATCCCTCACGAACAGCGTGGCGTGGGGTTGACATTGAGCTAACCCATCTTCCCGACGGGTTTCTCTTCCTCCGACAGGTGACTGGCGTGGGCCTGCGATTATGGTGTGGAGTCCAGAGACTGTCTGGCTGCCTGCTGTTTGCCTGGCTGGGATTGACTGTCCGGCTAAACCGACTGTTCAGCTAAGACCGAGGGTTCGGCTAAGGCTGAGGCGGTCCGCTCGAGGCAGGGCTTCGCGGAGTGGAGTTGGCTGGCTACGCTGCGGCGTTCAAAGGGACAGGCCTACTGTTTTTTTTATTTTTATTCTTCCACCCTCAACATTAAAATTAATAATAAGATAATCAAGTTTGACCAGCCGACTGCAACCAGCGACCCTACTATAATCTACAATTTTTATTGTGCCGTGTTTCGGGGGTACCGCAAAATAAACGGTTATTCCAGTATTACGTTACTCAATTACATCGCACGTTCCCCGGAATTTAACCGATAAAAACCAACAGGCTGGCCACTCGGCGCCGATTTTCAAGGCTCTGGAGCCTAGACTCGCACAGTATCTCAATGCCGATGAGCCTTTTGGCCCGTTTTTAGATCGACTAAATTGATACAAGTTGAGCAACAGACTGTTCTGCCGTGAAGTACCGTCTCACCTTTGCAAAGATCCCCAACTTTTTGGCAGCCAGCTAAGCTTTTGCCCCAATAAATGTACCAAAATTAACGTAACGCCGAGAAGCTCAAGATAGTCCATTGGGTATCGACACGGTTACAACAGGAAAAGAAGAAGCCGGGTGTAATTGGTTCCTTTCAGTGGAAAAAGACACTCCCGGGTCGTCTGAGTCAGTTTCTCTAGAGCCCCCAATTAAGACGCTGACATAAGATACTTGTCAGTAATTTTACATCACCACTAACGGCAATAGCGCACATATGACATTTAAGTATAAGACTTCTCCACCTCTTAGACGCTATTTAGTTCTACGACTACCTAACAAATTCTAATCTACAACTTTTTAAAATTGGCAGCTCAGCCAAAGTTATTCAGGTGAACGTTTTGTCGTTAGTGCTTTAAAGTATCGACGGACACGTTCGGATTAGTTAGTGTGTTGTTACCCACTAATTTTACGCGCCCCTTGTTTCACTGGGGGTGGGGATTGGCATAGAATACGAAAATATGTTACAAGCAGAATTGGTAGAAAAAAAACGAGGTGTATATTAGCGTCATAACGCATCGAGTGGCAGAGTAAGTTCAGCTTTTTTATCTATACTTAATATTATAAAGCTGAAGAGTTTGTTTGAAAGCGCTAATCTCGGGGACGAAAAATGGAATTGAAAATTCTATTTGTGTTGGATAGTCCATTTATCGAGGAAGGTCATGGGCTATATAACATCACGCTACGACCAATAGGAGCGGAGCATAAATGAAAAATGGGTAAAATTATTCCTTTTTGAGAGCTTCCGTTGCATGCGCTACGTAAGCGGTTAAAGTTATGCAACATTCATGTATGTATGGTAGGTATGGTAGGGTAGGTAGGTAGCCAGTTGACGGGAGCGAAGCCGCGTGGGACAGCTAGTCTCTAATAACAAAGCGTGGTTTCTGTAACTAATACTAGCCTGGCAGTTTCTTTTTAAAGCTCACTCAATTCATTACTTACTTTGTTTCGGGTACTTTATATTGTTTTTATCCTTAGTCGTATACTCCTGGTGGAGTGGTCGTAGTGATGGATCAACGGGTTGGTTGCGACTTTTGCGAGACTTTTCCAACTATCTCTCTATTCGTGGCACTGCGTTTAAATTTAGTGAGGGAACACTGTGCAGACAATATAATGAGGTCTATTTTGTAGGTAGGTAGGTACTCTTCCTTGTACCACTAATCGTTCTAATGAGCGTTCGTTGCGGATGACATGTCCAATTCTTGTATAACAATTTGTTTGTGCCTCTGCAATAATAACCTAGGAGCGATTGCTCTTTATTATACCTTGACTCTCTCCCAAAGATGCTTACCGCGTAATCATCTTCGGTCAAGAGAATTGTATAAAGAAACTTCACCCAGATAAGATCATTTGATTCTTAACTAATTTAAGTCAAGCTAAGCTAAATATATACTTCTCAATGACACTATTTATACAAGCTCTGAACTTCGTACGTTAGCCTATAATTATAATACTTATTAAAAAGATTGTTATCCTCCGTATCTGCAGGCACGTAATGGGCTAGCCCTCAGTTTCCCACCTTAAAATTATCGGAGAATTAATGTGACAAATTGTCAAACAAGAGTTATCTTCTGTTAATGGCTGTTGAAAAATCATTCAACCAATCACAGCAGATAACGCGTGCTTGAAAATTTGTCACATTAATTCTCCGATAATTTTAAGGTGGGAAACTGAGGGTAGGAGTTTCGCCTCTCTAAATACTTGTTCTATGATATTGGCGTAAAGTTCTGACTGGCCAGTCATAAATTCATGTTAATGTCCAGCGTATTTTTGCACTCCCTGTTCGGTGCTGACTGGGCTTACTGATTAATTTATCTGCAGTCAGCATTGGTGCCCCAGTGGTAGCAGCCGCTACATAAAAATTGAAGGTCGTGGCCACCGGCGCTTTACTTTGTGTAAATTATTTCAACAAAAATCGAAGACATGTGACATCCCGTTCACATTTCCTCTCGCAAGAGAAGATCTGAGTTCCAGCAGTGGAAACAATATCGCCTGATTATACTTACACTAAAATATAAAGTTTTCAGGTTATCTGAAAGCGTAAAAATAAACGTATAAATTAGTAATTAATAAGCAACGGGCAGAAAAAATCTGTTTTATTAAAAGAAGATTAATCGGATAAAGAAAGTTTTTCCATTTACCTGTCGATTCCAATAAATTCCTTTTTATGTAAGAATCGGCATCAGAATCGTGGAGGAATGAGAGGTGAACGCTTCGGTGGCAAATCTATCGTTCTCGGCAGAGAAGTGCTTTTTATCCCTCCCTTATCAAAATCCGAAGATTTATTGTCTTGAGTGTGCGTAACGAATCAAGATTGCGAGCTGCAAGCCCACGATGTCTTGAATTAAGAATTCGAAGTTTAATCAATAAAAATAAAATATCTTTATTTCAGACCTATATCAGTCCATAAGTTGTTATTTTTATTTTATTGGGACAATCCCAACGCACTATTCCCAAACCACTGCAACTCCTGAAAGCCAGAAACAACAGTGGCTACCACCAGAAAAGCGCCGAGGCAATAAAGCTTGACGAAGTCCCGGAGAATAGAATTTAACTGTCTTGGATCCCGAAACGAAATTAATCAGAAAAGAATAAAGGAGGAATAGAAAAAAAAAATACAAATTTTCACTTCCCTCCATATCATGCAGGATACAGAACAGGTCAATGGGCGCAAAGGGTCGTTTACAACTGGGATAAGCCCAGTTGCCTAGCACCACGGATAAAAATATTGCTTGCATCATCACGTAGGTCACTGATGACATGAATACTACTTCTAACTATTATCGGAATAATATCTACATGACTATTTTTGCTTGAAAACTTTGTATTAAAGTATGTCTTGGCACATACTTAACCCCAAATATTCAATTCAAAAACCGGCCATAACACCTAGGTAAGTAAATAATTATGTTGGACCTGCTTTCCCGCGGCTTCGCCCGCTTGAAAAGTGTTTTATTATGCCAAGGGAACGTTATATCGGGATAAAAAGCCTATGTGCTATTCCAGACTATAATCTATCTCTGTGCCCTTTATACAGATCCGGTCAGCCGTTCAACAAACATCTATGCATCCTAACTTTCGCATTTATAATATTAATTAATTAATAGGGAGTAGGGTAGAAGGATTATCGTCGCGACCTTTGCATGTCCGATATCAACCTAATGACGTCATGATCTATGGCTAGCCTGTCTACAGTCTAGGTACTCTAATTAATTAATACCTCATTTATTAATCCATCCTTACATTCGTGATTAACTTCCAATTATATCACCCTTGACTACTGCAGCTCATGACGTCATGAACACGATAGGACAGGTAAATAGGTCACAAAGATAGGCACCCTATTAGCGGAAGAGCTTTTAAATTTATACCCAGATATATTACATTGGCAGGTAACAGCGTTCTGGGTTATTACGGCGTAGTTTTTAATGTTTGTTCGAAAGTTATTTCTAGGGTTGTGAATTTTTATCTGTGTTTTTTGTATCGTTCAGTTTATAGGAGAGCGTGGACTTCCATACACCTGACTTAAAAAAAAATAGTTGGTTCTCAATTCGCCGCCATCTTTTTTTATGTTTGCGCGATTACTCAAAGACGCCTGGACCGATTTGGAAAATTTCTTCTTTTGTTTGAAAGGGTAAACTTCCCAGGAGTTCCCATGGTCATCAGGCCAGTATCAGATGATGGGTTCCCATGGAAACTGAAGGAACTCCTCAAACATTATGGGCATATACGTATACCATTTTGGTATTGTATTTTTATCAACAATGTAATCATTTGTACTCAGAAAGTATCATTTGGTAAAGTGAAACTGATGAAGAAGACTATAGGATAATATCTCGAATAGGTAACCGACTATGATGAAGCAAATACTTATAAATAAATGGTACTGATGAAAATGGGACCATTGAACTGATCCAGAAGGAACATACCGGAAGGTAGGCACTAGAACTCCGAAATAAAACAGTGGATTCTAGTCGTGTTAGGGTTTATTGGAATCGTAGAAGAACGACGACACTTCCAAAAAGAAAGTTGTTTTTCACTTTGAAGTGTTTTGTTTTGGTTTGATATTTTTGTTAATAAGATTTAAATTGGCTATGATGCTTTGTACCTGTACCACTGCACTGCATTGTCAGTTGCTTAACCGTAATTTCCTGTAGCGGCCTTGATAAAAATTAAAGCCTCCAGGCAGGGATAGAATTTTGCAGCATCATTCCGTCTTCTAAGTCTAACAACATAGAGCAATAAGCGAAGCGTCGGCTTATCCTAGAAATGAGTTTACATCTGTACATTGTAGGAACTTAGGAACACCACTTATGCTGCAATAGGGATGTTAACTGAAAATTAGGTTTTTGTCCGTGAGGTAGATTAATAAAAAAAATTGGAGACGTATTTTTCTTTGGACATGTAAACATAAAGTGACGACGATATAATGCGTTGAAATATTGTGTGACGTCACGCCGTTAGTACACTTTGTGCTGACGTAGTGATGTCACAAGACCCCGCTCCTGAACTTTTATGCAAATTATCTTTGTAATTTTTGATTGATTTGGTGAAGCAAAAACGTACGCGTCCAATATTATTTGTTAATCTCACTGACAGACTAAATAGAATTATCATTTTTCTACCCAGAAAACATCTCAATTGGCGTGGCCACCTAATGGCTTCAAAATATTTAAAGAATTTTCATCGACTCGAAAAGTAGAAAAGAATAATCCTAGCAATTTTGGTGTTTGTGTTCATATTCAGCAATTCAAGTGTAATATGGAAACTCTGTTTTACCCCCTAGGGCCCACAAAAATTGTGAAGCAAAATGAAATAAGTTATAATTTCAGCCTCGTTTAACATGATTCCGTATAACAAAAGGTATTCTTATTCAGTAACCAATTTTGAACATCCTATGATTATCTGCTTACATTATATAATCACATTTCGTTGCTTTCCTACCGTGAAATCGCGTCCTAACACGTTTACCTACGTGAGCCATTCAAGCGTTTAGATTTAAGTACGTCAGCTTGGTACACTTGAATTTGCAGAATCGTACTTGGCAACCCCTTTGCAGTGCACTCAGTAGATCCACTTTACTGTAAAGTGCCTGTTGTGTAGCATTTGTGTCGTGTGCTTCATATCCAAACTAAGTGAAGATGCGGGGCATTGGGAACCATGTTGGTGAATCTACTTTTATTGTAATACCCCTAGAATTATCACTGACAGGTAAGAACATATTTGTGTTATTTTCAAATGAAATGGCTGAGTTTTTTATTGGTGTCCCGGGATCAAGAGAATATGGAGTACGCTTTTAAGATAGTTTCGCTTAAGTATAACTTCCTACCAGATGTAATGTTGGTAACTTTATTTTTGCAGTGACTAAACGAGATTTTTCATGCTGTAAGCTTACACTGAAGGAACAGCTACACTTCAGCTAGCTTGTAAAACGTGCCAATGAGACAGTGTGATGTCTAGCTTGGCTCTCTAGCCAACGCAGTGAGTAGCCAAATTTTTGTACGTTTTGTCTTAGTTTAATAATGTGAGGAGAATTATTTGGTTCTTTAGTTTGGTTTAGTGTCTAATAAGTGCATTTATTAACGTTGGAGTAAATATTTTTAAGGCGTGTCTGTAGAATTGGGGTGAATTATTACTCTAGCTATGATTCAGCTCAATCTTGCCGACTGGCAATTCGATTTATCACTGCATGCTATTCAAAATAGATCGTGCCGACAATACAAAGGTGTTAATCATTCTATAGTCAAACACCCGTCACATAAACAATTCTATATCTACTGTATGAGAAACAGACATAGCTCTTTTTATGCAAAGTGTCATATCTTCTCGTCGTTTTTGCTTATCATCACGCTCTAAAAATGTTTCTAAACTATGTCATTTCGCCTTTTGTTTTTCTTCTTCGTTTCTACATTAGTTCATTAAACGAGTGCAGAGTTGCGTTTAAAGTTTTGAACCCGTTTTACCCCGATTTGTATGTCCCGTTTTACCCCTATTTGAGTATACCCGTGCAAGTTGTGGGTTTAAAATAGAACTCCGTATATCTCTAAGATAACATGTAAAGGTTTAAAGATGTGTTACCTCGAAAATACACATATTAAAGTGCCCAGTTCTAACATGAATTACGTGTAGCCAAGAGGTTGGTCACAGTCGGGCTGCGGTCTCGTCTCATCAAACAGTCTCGCTGTCAACAGTTGTCGCGTCTATTTCAGACTACCTTCCCTAATTCCAAAAGGTCATAACTATGAACCGAGCTCTTTTGATATCTAACTTTATTTTAGTGGTTGGAAACCGGGTCGCCGTCTAATTTGAGTGCCTCCGACTTACTTTGGCAAGGTGATACCGGTATATTTCTGTTTTCCTAATCATTGCATTAGTAAATAGAATTTAAAGCTGGATTTTCGCTTTGCTCGGAAACGTTTCGAATATGAATTTTGAGTAATTAGATTTTCGGAGTAACACGATTCTCGTTTTCATAAATTTGTCTAATGTCAACAAAATTGAATATTTAATATATTAAGTGGAAGTTTGTCCAAAGCAAACAATGCCGAGTTGGCATAGTAAATAAACTTAACTACATTGAGACGAAATATATGTTTGATACTGACTTTTCAAGTTTTAGACAGGGACCAGTCAGTCTTTGTATAACTTGAGAAGTCAGTACCTACTGGAGAAAAAAATACGCTGTTTGCATGTAATATTCAGCACCGCAGCACCGTACCTTTAAGTTCGCCTTTTAAACTATCTTTATTCTCAAGAGATCCATTGTAAGGTAGGGTATTTCTAAAATAAAATGTTCATACCTAATACCCACTCCGATCTGCCACCACTATGAATATCTAAGGGGCTCCAAAGGGTACTATAACGCGGAATTTATTGTAACCTTGACTTGGTAATTGAAAGGTCGCGGACACACGGTTTAGGCATTGGCTACATAATTAGCTAGGTTATGCTTAGCTTGCTCACGATGTTACGGCGTGTTTCCACTCCACCTCATTCTACAGAGCTAAGCGGGCTAGCTAAAGTATCAAATATGCAGACTAGTTAACCTGATATTTCCTAGGTAAGTTATCCATGACGTACCTTCCGTCAGGGAAAAGGAGAATCTGAGCATGGTTCACCATAATTCTGTAAATTAAAGTTTCAATTACAACCCAATGAAATTTCTGATATTTCCTGATTCCTGTAAAACGCGTAATGAATACGGTTAAATTGACGAAATAATAGCAATTAAAATTGATTGCGTGAATTTGTGTGTTACTCAAGTACCCCGCTGTCATGCTACGCGTTGTCAGCTTAGCTTGCGTTGCGGTCATAGTGTCTACCCACACTCCCTCCTGACCTATCTATAGCCGATTGTGTAGCGACAGGCACGGCCGTGTCACCCAGTGTACTCCATGTTTAACATAGCTCAGCTTCACCATAGCTCAAAGTTAAACATTAATACGCCAGTGTACACCTGTCTTGATAGCGTGGTTCGCGGTGTCTTTGTGCTGAGATTTTCCTTTACGTAAACTGAGGGGAAATATGGGTATGCAAATGTGATTGTGAGAGGATTCCCGCTCGATAAGTAACAAATGAATTTTTGAGGAGGAAAATTTTAATTATTAATTTTAGCTTATATGTAAATACTATATGATTTTGAAAGAACTGCTAATTTTAGAACGAGTACTATTACATAGCTTGTAAATTATGACGATGATTAAAATGATCAATTTATGCTCGTACTAAATGATTCCATGGATAGGAAACACACAATTGCTTGAAAGACTTTGTCTAAAATTGGTATTTAAAGAATTTTTGTGGCCACGGTGCAACAATTAGCAAAATATTGTTTTTGTGTTAAAATCTCAGAAGATTGCACGAATTTTACGGCAATTGTGGTGCCAGGGATAATAATTACGAAAATTTATCTAAAAATGTTTTTGCAAACCACATGAAATAAGCACAGGAAAATCATTTATAAGGAACAGAGTACAATGGGCAATCTCTAATTTAATTTTCAAAGTCCACATACCAAAAGTACTTACACGACGTTCTAGTACGACTGGTAACAACTTGGCTACGTTATGCAAACGTTCCAAGTTAAAGTCTACGTCGCTTGCGCGTCACCGAACATCTTGGAGACTGACCAATATTTACGAGGGGCCGTCTGCCTTCATCCGTTCTGTTTGTTACATTGCTTTGCATTCCTAGTCTCCTGGTACTTTGTGGACTGCGGGCTAGTTTTATTTATTTTTATTAATATCTGCCAAATACCTTTTTGATTTAACTTTTGATGCCAACCGGATATTAATTAATTATTTATTTTCTTTTAAGGGAATTTAATGCCGATGCAATAAATGGAGTCTCTAAGTTTGCGGTCATCATAAAATATGTTTCAACTATTCATTTATGTTGCATTAAATGCTTTGCAATCCTGCTTTCCTGGTAGGTAGATAGTGAGCTGTGGGAGTGTGAGAGTAATAAGACAATTAATTCATGCTTGTAATATTAATATAAGCCAATTAATCATCAGGTTCTGTTGATTGCAATTAGGTTACTATATCACTAATTATGGGCTATCTTGAGTAGCTGCGTTGGATCTTAATACGCCAATTATTCATATTATGATAGTCATGGTTTAATCAAAAGTAGTGTGGTGAACTATCCAATAGATTACTTGCTTTTTAAATCAACCATGATCTAGCCTGGATTCTACTACTAAGAAAAGCTACTTAATATGATCTAATCACAGAAAACGTGCGCTTATTTTTTGCCCCGACTGATCCGATCAATATTTTCAACTGAATAAATGAATAAAATAACTAACTAAAATATCAATATTCCATTAAAAGCAATGTTGTGATATTTGACAGCCATCTCCAATAAGATGACATTCAATAACAGCTCTAATAGCCAAGCTCTTTAGTTAAAAGTGATATCCATTAGTTGGAGCAACATCCAATCTATCTTAGAACTACGAGAGCTTTGAGAATGTGTGCGTCTGTCTGTGTAGCCTAGTAAAGACTACAGAGCTCGGAACTGCCGTCCCAGCAAAGATTAGAGACAGCAGTACTAAGAAAATTCTATCAATCAGCCTAGCATTTTCCCAATTATGTTGAGGGCAGTTTATAGTCTAACCGGATACAACTGACCAGAATTTTACATGGAACGACTGCCTATCTGACCTCCATAATCCAGTTACTTGGTACCACAAAACCCCTTGGCAACACTATTTTTTGTATTTGGGAAATCATCCAATGACTTCACCCGCTCTGGGTGGAGCGAGAGTGCGTGTTAAACTGTTACTGACTAAAATCCACCCGTGTTCATTTAGTTGCTTGTGCCAGGGCCGCGGTCTCTCTATCAAATTTTCCGCGACCCCTCTTGGCAACATTGGAATCACCCTGTCCTCTGTGCCCCAAAACATGCAACCAGGGTGCGCTGCCACCGACGATGCCGATGATGCACGAAGAAAAAGAAGAATAACATTGCTGTGAAATTTTCTGGCGTCTGACTACCCGTTACGTCTGCCAAAGTTCTACAAACAGTGTTGGGCAGTACCTATTTGAATTACTTGTAATTCAAATACAAATACGTATTTGGTATTTGTAATTCAATTACTTCTTAATAATGCAATTTGTAATTGGTATTTCAAATATCTAACGCTGAGGTATTTTGTAGTTAGTATTTAAATACTTAATATAGTTTTATAATACAATTGAACATAAATAAATTTATTTTAACAATATTTTAATGGATGCGTTCTGCAGAAAATAGCAAAATGGCGAACGCTCAATATGTCAATCCTTAAAGTTGGCAACACCGCACCTGTACTGTATGTCAAATTGTCAATTATCTTGTCAATTGTCTTGTCTTGTTTTTATTCCTATACGGTTATTTACATAACCTAACACCTGACTGTAGGTATTCTGTATTTTAAATAAAAATAGTCACAAGTACAGTATTTTGTATTCCAAATACACGACTTAAAAGTATTTTGTATTTCGTGTTTTAAATACATGCGAGATAGTATTTTATTATTTGTATTTTAATTCAAGTAAAGCATGTTGTATTGCCCAGCACTGTCTACAAATGACAGCCGACGAGCCGAAAGTGTCGACAATGCCGTTACTAGCAGAGGTCGCTGAAATGTTTCAGTGTTCTGTGGTAGAGGGAAACTTAACTACTTACAGGCACTTTTCGCTCCCTCTCTCTTTTCAGAATAAATAATATTACCTATCTTAAAGTTTGAAGTACAAATGTATGTGCAGAACTTAAGAAGATAATGCCTAGAATTCTGGAAATGGGTGGATGAGAATTTTATGTCTAACAAGTAAAATTTAAAAATAATAAAGCCCCACAACACATGTTTATTTCATGCTTTTTTAAACTACATTATTTATCTCTTAGTAAACACGCTTCGATCGATAAAATCTATTGAATACGTAATTATGACACGATATCCGACGAAAATACCCCGATTCAAACAGTAAAACGGCCATAACTTTTGAACCTCTGAACCGATTTTCATCAAACATAGCTAAGAACACTCTCGATATAGTCACCTTTCAAAAAAAATATCTTTACACCCCTCTTTTTAACCGACTTTCCAAAAAGGAGGAAGTTTCTCAATTCGACCGTATATATATTTTTATTATGTGTGTTCGCGGATAACTTCGTCGTTTATGAACCGGTTTTGATGATTCGTTTTTGCTGGAAAGGAGATATCCCATGATAAGAAAACCAGTATCTGATGATGGGATCCTAGAGAAATCGAGGGAACTCCTCAAATATTATAGACATACATATAGCAATTTTGGTATTTTCATCAATAATGCAGTCATTTGCACTTAGAAAGTACCATTTGGTGAAGTAGAACTGATGAAGAAGACCACAATGGCCACTGAAACTCCGAAATAAAACAATGTATCCTAGTCGTGTTTGGACTTATTGGATTTTCATGTTAATTGGAGGTACCTACCAATACTAAAAAGATGAAAATAAAAAACTTATTCCGTCGGGAGTTGATAATAACTTTTAGAAGCATATTTTAACAGCTTTTGAAATATGATATTTCATTAGATGAGTAATATGTAATAGACGTTCTGTAGCACACAAACGAAGAACTAAGAACAAAGGCCAGACGAACTTTTCATGATAAGTCTTAATAAATCTCAGTAATCACCAGCCTGATCACAAATTGGTTTCTATTTAAAATTCATTTTGCTGAAATCGATCATCAGCCATCTTAAACTACTTAACCTTTCGATCTTGGACGCATGAAGAGACAATTTTATTAAACTGCATCCAGCGAGCGACGTCGCCTCTTTCGTTATAGCACCTGTACCTGAAAGAAAAGAAACATATATTTGTCGGGTTTAGTCTATAGTACGGACGTCTAAACAAATCACAAGCACGCCCCTGGCGGCAAATCAAGAACAACTATGCATTGGCGCGCTTTTTCTAACCACTTGCGTGGTGGGGACAGCAGAATATGGCAGTTTACTACTGACCGCCTTAGAGCTAAGACGTCGTAGAATCACTGTCAATCCGTAATATTAATAAGCAAGATTGTAACTGTGAGTTGAGACTATTTGAATTAACCCAGTGTATCAAATAATTGGTGTGATTTCATTTTCACGGTTGAACCCACCTACCTACCCACACACGATGTCTTACCCTAAGGGATACATCCTGACTTCCCAAAGGTTTGCATCTATCGGCCACCCTTGATGCGATATATTTTATAATGGTAACACATGGCCGCAACCCCAAAAGAGGCCGTTTGAGATTTATAGGAACACCCGCACAACCGCTGTTCGACATTTCCGGGATTGGATCCCGTGTGATACCGCGAGCCTATTGATATTTACCGGGCACTGTTCCAAATTCGGTTTGCTGGAAATACCGTTTATAAATACAATTTTGGTCGGGCTGGGGAGTGGACGCGTCATCAACATGCAGCAGTCATGTTTGCAATCTGCTTTATTAATCACATCACATCATCAGCCTATTAATGTTCCCACTGCTGGGACACAGGCCTCCTCTCTGTGAGAGGGGATGAGCCATAATCCACCATGCGGGCCCAGTGCGGGTTGGTGAATGTCACATGTCTTCGAATTTTTGGTTCTAGGATATGCCGGTTTCCTCACGATGTTTTCCTTCACCGTTTTTGAGAACAGTGGTGATGAAATAATTTACACAAAGTAAAGCGCCTGCCTGGGTTCGAACCCACGACCTACAACTTGTAAGTCGCGGCCGATACCACTGGGCCACCACTGCTCTCTTTATTAATGAAACGGGCAAAAGAAATGTGTAGTACTGTAAAAACTCACGTTAGTATCTATACAAATAAATCTCTTCTAAGGTTGTCTGTAAAATATCGCAATTAGCGATAAGATCTCCCATCCCATTGTTACACCCTTAACTAATAAGACCTTCTAAGTAATAATTTCGCCAGTGTTTAGCAGATGTTTTACAAAATTTTAATACACACACAATAAAGTAAAGTAAAGAGATATTTCTGTGTCTATACCGGGTAAAAATTATTAAATTGTCAAATGACTTTAGTTAACTACGCGAACGGCCGCTGATAGTGCAGCTATCTATTTGAAATTCAAAGTTAAGAATTTTAAGAAGATATTTCTTTTGTTATCGTCATTAGAAATCGATCGCCATAAAGTCTGCAGAGTTTCACCTTTAATTTAATTTGTCCCTGTAGAAGTTCATGTGACGCAAGAATCCATGTAGGTGTATCTAGTTATACTATATTAACAAAATATTGACATGTTTCAAGTTATCACGATGACAAATGAAGTGGAAGCCGAACATTTATCTCAAATTGGTGAAATATGAGGATGTTACTAAGCAAATGAGATCATTCACCTTGGAGATATAGTCGTGATAAACCGCTTCGGCTTTCTAAATCAGCATGACTGAATATAGAAATTTTGGAAAAATTCTGTCTGTGATGGTATTTTCAAGTACCTGTCTACTTACATATTTTACTATTAGTATATGTCAGCTTGATGCTCTAATAAAATATACCTAGGTGTTTTGATTTAAACTTGCTTAGTATTTCTACGAGTTCAACTAATAAATTGCAGAAATATCAAGTTCTTTAAAAAACGAATTGTTCCTCGATATTAATAAAGTGTAAGTAAAATATAGGTCACGCAATATAAAATATTGACATAGAATAATATTCCGATGACTCTTCCGCGGAACAGCAAGAATATCAGCGAAGTCGCTTTAGGTTAAAACGTTAAAATAAAGGCGAAGGCACACGATAGAAAAATAAGTAAGCTACAGGAAAGACTGTCCCGCTTTAATGTGCACCCGCTGAGATTTTTGCCACAAATGTCGAGCAAGGTGCCAAATTTTTTAACCTTTGGAGAACAACCAAGCGTAATTTTATTTAGTTTCTGACTACTTCGTTTGCCTAGCCTTTTTCCCAACTATATTGGGGTCGGCTTCCAGTCTTACCGGGTTCAGCTAAGTACCAGTGTTTTACATGGAGCGACTGCCTATCTGACCTCCACAACCCAGTAACTGGGTAACACGGTAAGTTTCTGACTACTTATGGCTCAATAAATCTAAACGTTAGACAATCTTATTGCTTTAACGTAAAATGATTTACTGTGCAAATTCATAGCAGCGAAGAGCACTATGATGTTACAAATTAAAGTTCTTAACACAATTTCATTTTGCGCATAAAATAATTCGAGCGAGAATAATTTTAGCAACAATGCAGCAACAATAGCGTTGGTAACAAACATTATGTCTAAATACCTAACGATAATAGTTAACTCGAAATTAGTAATAAATTGAGGTTCGACCCTATGGTGTAGGAGGATATTTCATGTAGCACAATTAACGTGATTCAAGAAGCCTGAGGGGAGTTGACGTCACTGGCCCGAGTCAAATTAATCCCGTTTATCAAGCCCGTCTATCAAGCCATCCCGGGCATTGACACACGTCACTTGTAACTCTATTATCATTAACAGGGCGGAGTTTGCTCTCAATAAAGCGGGCAATAAGTAAAGGCTAAAAATAAGAACGAAGTTAACTTTTTTTGGCAGTGAGGAGTAGAGACCGAAAAGTTTAGACAGTTCGTGAATATATAAACTTGTGAGGGTTTCTGGCTAAGTACTTTTTTGGGTTTTCTGAAGTTTTTTTTGTCTATTAATAATAAATATATGATTATGTACTAAATAGGTACAAAAAAAGACTGAAAGCTTGGTGGATAGGTACTCAGATGCAAGACTTTCGATTCAGTTTTTGCAAGATCATCATATAATATTTTTCCAATATCAGTGTCAACCGTAGGTTAGGGGTATTAATATATTTAGGTTTCGAAAGAATTCCACATTTCATAAGTACTTACTTGTCCTATCGATCACATGGAACAGAATCTTGCAGAGGTACTGAAGGTACAGCGGCAGGTCAGTGAACCTCTTCATCTCACTGAGATGTAACGCCCATCGCGCTAGCCATCCTTCCAAAGTCGTCCGTCCCGGTATGTTGATGCCGCTGGACTCCGGACCAAACATCCTTCTGTAGTACGGCAGCTCAGACCATCTAGCAAAAGGACACAACATTAAATTACGTAGAGGTAACAAGAATTTTAAATATAGCAAAACCACTAGCACCACTAGTACCCGAGCGTAAAAAGAAAATTCGGTTAAAATAAATGTCACTACATGGTGCGATATGTATCGATTTGTTATTGAACTGTGAGAGAGAGAATTGATCATAAAAATTGTATGTTCTTGTTTAATCAACTCTGCTAAGCGCAAAATTGTGGAATATTGGACTTTTAGTAACGCATAATTTAAAATTGTTTCCAATAGATGGCGCGGTTTTAAATTTCTGAGGCATTAACCACAATTGTTTTCAAGTTATGGAAAAAATATTTATAACGCGATAATTTCATTCTTATCTAAATATAATATTTTGAGTATAGATCAAAAGGGTTTAGAAAAAACCCGACTGCTTAAAAAGCGAACCAAAAAGATGTAAACAAGAAAAAAAAACATGCTGTGAAGTCGGAGGATACATATGGTTTGGTCAGCCAGCTCGCGAATATGTATCCTCCGACTTCACAGCATGTTTTTTTCTTGTTTACATCTTTTTAGTTCGATTTTTAAGCAGTCGGGTTTTTGATCTTTTGAATAAATTTTTTTATTTAACAGTTTTTAGTTAACATTTTTTTTCGTTTTAGGTACATTTAAACATATAAGTTTACATATTTTTGAAATCGCCTCTTAAAATTATTTAATTTGTTACCTCACATGATGGGACAGGAAGTAAATATTTGTTTTTATATCTATTTTTCAATTTTAATGTAGCCAGTAACATTCGCAGGGTTAAGACGAAACGATTGACGTACGAATCATCAAAATCGGCTAACGCGTTTGGTCTCTGGAACGCCACATAGGAACAAACATACATACTTATTAGGTATGGCGTACCACAGGGCATTGTGTTGGGCACTTTATTATTTTTTATTTAAATTAACGACTTGCCACGATGCATAAAACATCCTTTAGTCTTAATCACTAACGATAGTACTGCCTTGAGTAAATGTACAGACCTAAAAACATATGAACATGACATAAATAATACTTTAATGGACATTATACACTGGCTTGATCAAAATAATTTTACAATTAATATGCATAAGTAGTAGTAGTTTAGTTATGTTTTTTATTCAACGGCTACCACCGCTAACTTTAAATTTAAGATACAATGGACAAAAAGTAGAACAAGGGCAAGTTGCAAAGTTTTTAGGTATATTGATAGATAGCCAACTAACCTGGAAGACACACGCAGATGAAATATGCAAAAAAATTGTACAGCAGCGTATTTGCTTTTTAATCTATCCAGGAAAGTGAATATGCCCACCAGATTAGTTCCTTACCATGCACGGAGCACACAATTACCATGGCTTAGTGGCGTCAATTCTGAGATTCGGAATAATATTTTGGGGAAATTGTAGTCTTAGAGAACAGGTACTCAAGGCTCAAAAACGATGCATAAGGGCTATGTGTAACATGAAAGTAACAGATAGTTGCATATCTGTATTCAAGTCCCTAAATTTGCTGACATTCCCATCAATTTACATTTTCGAATTAGCTGTTTTTGTAAAATCAAATATGCACCTTTTTAATAAATTGTCCGACAATAGAACACGACCAGTTAGAAGCCAGTATATAATCATGCTACGTTTTACTGGTCATAACAGTCCATTATTAAGGAAAAGATTATCTTTAACAAAATACCCGATGGATTAAAAAAGGAGTAAATTGTCAGACTTATCATTTGATAAATGTTATTACTCCATTTGTGAATTTCTGAATGATAAAACTTTATAGTTATAGATAACTATAAAGTTAATCCTTACATCTTTAATTCTTAATTTTATTTATTTTACCATATTATAAGAATATTTATATTGACAGTAACAGCTCTTTAATTATAAAACACCAACATTTTTTTTGTACCTACATTCCGTGCATGTAAAAAAATATTCAATTCTATTATTCTACCATTACAAATTTTGTAAATGACAAAACTTTTGCCTGTACATTATAATTATTTGTTGACATTACTGTACTTTATTCCGATTTAATGGTAAATTCTTTTAGTTTGACATATTTTTTTTGCTATTTTGTCATTTGACTAGTTTTACACAGTTAAGGCATACATTGATTTTATTTGACATTAAAATCAAAAATAACTCAAATTTTGTTTTTTTTTGACACTTTATTTAATTTAACATTGATTTGACATAGGTATATTGATTCTATATTAGACATTTGGTTGATATTTGTGTGTATATTTAATAACAAATTGATATAATGTGTGTATATTATTAAATATACACACATTATATCAATTTGTTTAAATTTCATTGTTACAATTAATTAATATTCATCATCAGGTCTCCCCAAGCGTCGCCACTTTGACCGGTCCCGTGCGTCTCGCAACCAGCGTATCCCTGCAACCTTCACCGGGTCATCGGTCCACCTGTTGGGAGGCCTTTCAACGCAACATCTTTCGGTTCGCGGTCGCCACTCCAGAATCTTTCTGCCCCATCTGCCATCCGTTCTGCGAGCAATGTGCTCTGTCCACTGCCACTTAAGTTTGGCAATTCTCCGGGCTATGTCGGTAACTCTGTTCTCATACGGATCTCTACATTTCTGATTCGATCACGCAAGGAAACTCCGAGAATAGCCCTCTCCATTGCCCTTTGAGTGATTGTAAGCTTTCTGATGTGGCCCATTGTAAGCGACCACGTCTCAGAGCCATATGTCATCACTGGCAACACAAGCTGGTCATAGACTTTCGTCTTGAGACACTGCGGTAAGTTGGACGAGAAGATACCGCGCATCTTTCCGAAAGCTGCCCAGCCGAGTCGGATTCGACGGTTGACCTCTTTCTCGAAGTTGGCCCTACACAACTGGATCGTTTGTCCCAGGTAGACATAGTCACCCACAACTTCGAGTGTAGAGTCTCCGACCTTAATAGGAGTGGGTGTAACATGGGCATTCAGCATTACCTTGGTTTTGTCCATGTTCAACCTAAGACCAACTCATTCGGAAGCTCTACTGAGATCATCGAGCATTGTACTGAGGTCATTTATGGTTTCAGCCCTAACCAATATATCGTCGGCTAACCGAAGGTGAGTGATGTACTCGCCTTTGACGTTGATGCCTAGCTCTCTCCAGTCCAGAACCTTGAAGACGTCCTCCAGTGCAGTGGTAAACAGCTTCGGAGATATGACGTCTCCGTCTCACTCCTCGCTGCAAATATACGGGTTCCGAGGTCTGATCCTGAAGTCGAACTGACATGGTGGCGTTTTGTATAAACACTTCAACACCTTGATGTACCGGTAGGCAATTAATATTATTTTAATATGAATATTTTACCACTTTATAACCACTCATGTTGTATATGTAATTGTTTTTTGTGTACAATAAAGAATTAAGAATATTTTTTTTATTATTGTATTCAAATAGCGATTGTGTAATGATAACCTTAATATTATTTTCTGTATTATGTAAGGAGTCATTCTATGTTTAAATAAACATTTGGATTGGTTTAGTGCATAAAAAATATTGGTGTCTGCAATTTAATTAAATTAAACAATTTTGCATGCCAATGAAAAGAAGAATGAAGAAGAGGCGAAATGTATCGAGACTGTTCTACAAAAACAACATCTAATCTGTATACCTATATTTAACAAATAAACAATTTATTCATTCATTAATTCCATTCGATTGATTAAATTTGTATTGTTACACATTTTGGTACAATGAAACTGTAAAAACATGCAAAAAATACTATGAAACAAATCGTCACTGTATTTAAATAAAAAAATATTGACGAACCGAGTGAACCCTTTTACTTACAAGTCGCTGCTAACACCATCTATCGCTGCAGAACGGAACCGAACGCGATTGATGTACTTAAATAATAATCAGTTTAGTCGGACGAAAAAATTTGGTTACGTCGGTATCCATTCTTTGTATGGGTTGAGGCATCTCTATGCTAGTATTATATTATTTGTGCCAAAACTTAGGAATCTGGCAAAGGTTATACGAATATAACGAAAAGAAGAACATGAATTTTGTATACCAGATTTTCCGCATATTTTTCTTACACAGAACAAAGGTACTAGTGGACATAATATCTATAATTGCAAGTGTTAAACAGGGACTTACTTGGTCGGCAGCGGATTGATGAAGTTGTCTATAAATTCCCGCTTGACTTCAAGCAGTATGTGGAATTCCGACGAGTTTGGGGACCAGTCTGCGAAATACGCCAGCCTCTGTGAAATACGAAGGAAAACGAATTTAAGTATTCCTTCATTATTTTCCGTTAGATAAGTGAGGATCAAATTACTTCATGTTGCGTTTTAGAAGCTTAATTTGCCAGGTAAAGCTCTTCAAATTCTCGCCCTTGAGCTGTGTTGACTTCGTCCCAACTCGAGGACTTTTAAGATATAACTTCGTTATTTAATTCCGTTGTACTTTTAAATGAGTTATTTGAACTGTGCCGAGTGAATTGTTATTTGAACAGTCCAGACTAAGATTGAAGTAATTGACACTAATACAAAGAACTGTTGATTACAAAAGTTGCTTTAAAAACCAAGCATGATAATTCAATGGCAGGTAATAAAAGTTATTATTGTCATTACATTATTGATTTTACGTAATGCCATATTCCACTTAACGTAAACATACACTTCTAAAATAATATTGGTGGTAAATATTATAGACACTACATTTACGGATCGATGGAAGGCAATTACGCGGCCTATCTACTTCGACAATCAGATTTATTAAGACAAGATGTGACAAATTTGATACCTTCCTACCTCGAAGAATTGATCGAAATCGGAATCGATGATGACGTCATCTCTATCGTGGTCTAGGAGTTCTGTGAAGAATAGAGTCATCTTGTCTGCTTGCATGGAGCTGAGCACAGCGAGGGGCTGTTCGTCTTCTAAATCCAGACATTCTAGATCTTCGCTGCATCGGTTGACCCATGTCGCTGTGAAAGAAGTTAAAAGTCAACAAAACAAACATAGAAAGAAACGTAGCCTGTATAAGTTTGATGTCCAAAGTTATATGACACAAAAAGTTTAGGTATTTCGGCGTCCGCAACCATTTAACCCTTTATTGTTATCGTAAACCTTTTCGCTTACTTCACCAGACTCACACGAAATATGTAAGTCAACATTGTATGGTTTCCGCCATTGAAAACGATCAACCCGTTTTCTAATGCGGATATATCGTAAAAGGCTACCGTCCCTCACTTTCTGAAAGCCTAATCAATTTTGATCTGTTGTAAAATCTTATGACAAATGATCTGATTGGCTGTGACCTTTATCTGTGAGCCTTTTTTCAACGTTATCATTGGATCAACATCATCATCATCTTACTGCCCTTTTCTTAAAAAAATTACAACGTCCTGTCCACCGTCACGTTATCATTGACTCCCTTATAATTCGATAGTCATATGAAATTCGATTTAATGATTACAGTATAGTCAAATCCTGAAGTTCCCGAAGTGCCCATTCTCCAGCTGTTGCACTTTTGAGGATCTAATGAACGCCACTGGCTGGCCACCACCTGCGCCTAAACTGCATCATATCATCGACTCGACCAAAAGAATTGAGAAACACGGGAATTTAACGCGATGATTTCGATTGTTTATTTACCTTTTTCACCCGACCCTAAGGTGAACACCATAGTGGGCACACCAAAGGATGTACCTACTGCCGTTTCAATCACCGGCTATTTATAAAATCAACTGCAGCTGCGTTGGTTCCTACATAGGCGAGACTAAGTGAACTATAGCTGAAAAGATCAAAGAACGTATCGCAGCTGTAAAAACCCGGCAGTCCAATAAGTTGGCTCTCCACAGAACGCCACTTCTATTCAATAATTGTGCGTAAATCGATTGAAATTAAAAAACACAAAACGTTTAATCGGGATGACGGTTACAAATTATCCGCGGCGTGGAATCCAGTGATTCAAAAAACATTACCTCGTTTTGTGTAGTTGGCGAATTTATAGAAAAAGGACACCGTCAGTTTAATGTGTAGAAATATGAGGGTAGAGGAAGAATTTTCTGCCCCAACGGAGCCAGTACACTGAGACACCAGTCTACCCGGGCCCACGGTCGTTGCAACACGGCCGAAACGTCGGGTGAAATAGGTAAATAAACAATCGAAATCATCGCGTTAAATTCCGACAGCATTTTTGCGAAAGTTTTAAATTCGAGAAAAAGAAGTAGAAGCTCATTTCCAATGCTTGCCTAAGACAGCTGTAAAATAAAAGTTGCTTATGCACCAAGGGGATAAAGCAGTGTCTTGCCTCACGGGTGGCGTATTGAACCCTGAGCGTTACGAGGGGTTCAAGCTGCCCAATACTTTACTATTCACACTTTCTGTGAGACAATAAAAAGTCTGGGCTCTATTTCAGGGTATTTATTTAATAATTATAAAAAATCAAAAGTTAATATTTTTTGGACACATTAGTCCAGTTATGGAAGGATAGAGTAACAGTTTTTATTCGGAACATTTATGGAAGTTGTCGTGGAATTTATTTCAATACTCAAAGTCCAAACACTGTCTTTTTCAGAATTCAGAAATATTTAGACGCTAATGTTTATATGAACAATTATGGAAGTGCATCGTAACAATTTTATTATAAACATCCGTTACAGTTGTAAGCTTATTTAATAAATTGGCTCGCGCGCAGTTTTTCAGCCAGTCACTTGTGCAATACTATGTTCCTTTTGCTTTTAATGCAGATTCGATGTTTTACACTAGATGCGTATGCTTCTTAATGTGGTGGGCAGAGAAATGGTATTTCCCACTGAAAATGTACAATAAGTTAAAGGGTTCTTCCATACCAAATTGCCTTGGGCCCATGCCCAAAGCAACATTTAGGTATAGAGCAGATAACATATTTAGGCTCTAAGAATCCATTGGGAACTGCCTACGCCTGATAACTGACGAGCCTCCATAATGATCTAGCCAAGCTTGTTTGTAAAATAATAGCACAATAAAGGAGAAGTATAATTACGAAGGAACCTTTGCTGCTTCGGACAAAGTTAAAGTGATATATAAAAGAGGAAGAAAATAAATAAAAATGTGTATTTTTGTTCGCCCGATGTAATCGTTCGCTGTGATATTTTCGGCAACTCCGTTTGTTGTTTCAATTTATTGAAAATATTTTCTGTGAACTATTTCGCGATGAGTTTTGCTGCACGTTCTGTTTGCCTAACAACCACATGAAGTATTAACTTTAAGACTTCCGCGTTTCATAATTGAGAAACAATATATCAGTTTGTGTATTAACCTATTTCACCCGACGTTTCGGCCGTGTTAAAACAATCGAAATCATCGCGTTAAATTCCCGTGATATATAGTTTCTCAATAATGAATCGCGAAAGTCTTAAAGTTAAGTTAGCTTTCTCAACTACATGAAGTGAATATTTCAGGAGCTGATTTTTTATTATAGCTTTCAGTTAGTGTTCATACTAGTTTAAGGCTGATATTGACGATGCCTGACTGTATCTAATACCAATTAGGGAGTAGCACAAGTTTTTAAACGCTCTTAACCTTATCAAATTGTCAATGCCAGCATGACTTCATTATAACTCGCATGTACCTTGTATTTGTTCAGACGGCATCACGATGATGAATTACCCCGATGGAACCTTTATGGTGTGTCGTACTATACCCACATAATATGTTAGAACATGCGTGCCAATGTGACATTCTACTCCCCATGGGGTGGTTAGAAAAAGTCATGGCTCCACGGTATAATTTTGTATCGTTTCTGTTGTATTTATACTATAAGGTAAAATATTGTGTATGTAGTAATTTTTACAGAAATTAAGCTTAGGTACACAATCGATTTTGTTTGAAATAGTTTTGCTGTTCAGCCTGATTCAATAAAAAAGAAAATACGTACATACGTTTTCAATAGCTACACGATTGATTCATTGACTTGGCCCCTATTTCTGAATTAAGTATTTGTATACTTCATAAAAGATAGCTTGATCTCTGCGACAGCTGTCAGTATCAATACAGTAACAATAGCGCTTGACAGGCTAACAATAACGTATACGTCAATTTGACATATGTCGCAGAGATCAAGCTATCATTTATGAAGTATAGTTGAGTAGTTGTCAAACTTTAATTTAGGCAAAAATCTGTCAAATTTGGTAATAAGGTAGGGTTTGAAACATTCATAACTCAAAATACTGAATTCAGAAACCCGCCCTATAATGTAGATAACTACTAATAAATTTTATTATGGCCTAAAACAACTTCAATTCGATCGCTGCCCAAGTTTCCATTCGACTATAAATTACTTCATCTTCATAAAAGCCGAAGTTTTCCGAAGACTTCCGACAGAATACAGGTGTCATTTAAATTCAAGGTCTGCTTCCACATCATGATAAGTTACCAGGAAAATATATTCAGTCCCTATGTGAAGATTACTTATTAAACTGGCGCGGTAAGATTCTTCTTGGTTTAAGGATGCTTTTCCACTAGAGATGGCGAGGAATAAATCTGTCAATGGGATCATTTCATTTTCCAAGCCTGTTCTGGCGGAAAAGGAATAGGGGGTAGGTCTTTGTACATATAAAAAGAAAGAGAGATGTGTGCGAGGCACACGAACGAGGAATGTGTGTGACTGATATCTGCGAGAGAAGTGTGTCAGGGACGCGATCGAGGAATGTGTGCGCACATAGTTATTGCCACGAGTCTGTTACGCATCCTCGCTTTACCTACTCATCTACACCGTTCCAAAACATCGCTACGCATCTTCGCTTCAAGCAAAGTCCTCACACAGCTTTGGTGGAAACAATCACACATTTTCACAAAAAGAAAAGAAAATATGCGTCACCACGGTCGCGCAATACGGCCTTCGCTCAACATCGGAGCGGCAGCACACGTATGCGAGACAGAGCCACAGCATTGATTTTCAGCGATAGCCGGTGCCGGTGTTACACATCCTCGAACCACCTAGCTACCTCGCAAATCTCTAGTGGAGAAACACCCTAAGGTCGACCAAATTATAGCGACGCACTGCGGAACCCATTGTGTTTTGACAAAATCTCAAATTGGAGTAAAGGTACCCTTTCTCTTCGGACAATGTGCAACTTTTAGTTGCGGATTTAACTTCGTGGATAAATAATACGATATGTTTAAAGTTTGAGTTTGTTTTCGCGTTTCCGATGTCTTAATATAGCGGACGTATATTGTATGAATATGTTTTATTTAAGAATAGCTTTTTCGCCTTGCTTCGCTCTTACAGCATATTTTACGAACCGTGCTATTATTGAGGATTAAAAATCTGGCCAAGTGCGAGTCGGACTCACGCACAAAGGGTTCCGTACCATTATCGAACAAAAACCACGTTTGTTGTATGGGAAACTAATATTAAATTTGAATTAAATATTTATTTTATTGTGTTTTAAGTATTTGTTATTATAGCGGCAACAGAAATACATCATCTGTGAAAATTTCAACTGTCTAGCTATCACGGCTCATGAGATACAGCCCGGTGACAGACAGATCGACGGATCATGGATTCTTAGTAATAGGGTCCCTGTTTTACCCTTTGGGTACGGAACCTTAAACAAAGATAAGGGTTTTTTAATTGTGTTTGCTCTTGACTCTAGTCTAGGTCAGAGGTGACAGAGACAATGTCGACGATGGAGTGAGCTTACCCAGAAGAAGCCTGTTCACTCTAACTTTGAAGAGATTCAAGTTGAATGCGTTAGTAAACACAGACGCATGCAGTGTGTTCCAGTCTTTTGCTGTGCGTATTATGAAGGATGTTTGGAAGCGTTTGGTGCAAATTGGTGGAATGGCAAATAGGTAAGGATGGGAACGTGCATTGCGTCTAGATGTCCGATGGTAGAAGGGGGCCGGTGGGATGAGGTCGTGGAGTTCTTGATCTAACTCAACGTAGTACAGTCTGTAGAAGAACGACAAGCAGTCAACTTACGGCGATGAGCCAAGCTGTGAAGCTTGGCATCCATCAGTTTAACGTCGCCAATGAGCCTCTTACCTCTGCTTTCCACCGAGTCAAGCGCGGCAAGTTGATATTTAGCTGAGCCATTCCAAAGGTGGCTGCAAGTTGGAGTACCAAGCAGGATCGAACTTGCGCTTTATAAAGAGTTAAAAACTGTCCAGGTGTAAAATATCGCTTCACTCTATTTAGAATGCCCAGTTTTTTTGCTGCAATTTGGGCATTGTACCAAAGTTGTGACTGGATATCAACTATATGCCTAGGAGCTCGGGCCCATCATTTAAAGAAAAAGAAAAGACGTAAATAAGAAGAAATTCATGCTGTGCAGTCGGAAGATACATAATCGCGAACTGACTGACCAAAACCATATGATCCTTCGACTGCACAGCATTATTTTGTTCTTGTTTACGTCTTTTTAGTTCATTTCTCAAGCCCCTTTTTTATTTTTAACCCCCGACGGAAAAAGAGGGTTGTTATAAGTTTGACGTCTGTATCTGGGTTTTTGAGTATTTGTCTATGGCATCATAGATCTTAAACGGATGAACCGATATAGATTTTTTTTAAAGGTGATTTTATCGAGAGTGTTTTTATCTATGATTGATGAAAATCGGTTCAGCCGTTCAAAAGTTATGGGCGTTTTACTGTTTGAATCGGGGTGTTCTAGCAAGATATCGTGTCATAATTACGTGTTCCATATATGAACGATCGAAGCCTACTATCTACTACTAAATAAATTATGTAACTTGAAATAAAAAACGCCACATACTAACATACATAGACTTATAAACACATTACCCTTCTTTGCGTCGCGCAGTTGAGTAAAAAGTAACCTATGGAAAAATATTGGGACTTGCGAACTTTTTCTTACTAGTCCCAATAATTATTTAAATGATCTTATGAGAAAGATTTTTTATAATCGAACAATTTAAGTCCGGTGTACTTACTCTTTGTAGATCAAAAGGATTTTTATTGTTGAACAATTAACTAAGGAATCTTAGAGTAATAAACAGAGTCTCACACATCTTTATTGTAGACAACATTACACGAACATTTACTAAACCCAACACTAAAATTAAAGTCAAGAAGACGCCAGACATTTAAAAAAAAAATCTGCGAATTTATTAAGCTGTGTGAAAACATTCTTATCCTCTTATGATCGCATCTAAACCTTCAATTAATCTTCTAAAACATTTTGCAGTTAATAAATTAATATTATGAGTTCCTCTGCAGTTTCTAAAAGTTATCCTTTGATCGTGGAGTGAGTTAATAAGTGCCTTTCCGAACACTGTGTAAGGAAAACGTTGCAAAAATGCCTTGGATGCTGTTCACAGTTTATAATTAGAACGGGAAAGTCCACTTAGCTCTTTTTTTTTGCGCTGGAACACGCAGCGCAGCAGCCGATCGCTCAAGCACTACGCCAAACGTGTCGTCACGTCTTGTCGTGTCGTCAGAAGTGTGTGGTTCACTCCTCAAAATATCATCTCAAACTGCATGGTCCTCATAATTATGATGTGACCAATATAATATCTGACAGTAAAATAAACTGTGACCTCTTAATTTTGTTTCGGTATTTCTTCTTAAAGTCGTGAGATAGAAAACACAGAGTTTATCTAATCTAGTTTTAAAATATCTATGTTGTGTATGACTGGCCGCATAAAAGTTTTCAAATCAATTGACAAAAATAAATATAATTTAAAAGCCATCCTAAGCTGTCAGATTAGGTATATTGTTAATAGCAGATAAAAGGACTCTACTGCTCTTTCTCTAGAATTTCATTCCCATAAATAATCATTACAGATACAGGCTAGACCTAGTTTAACGAATAGAGTCTATTTACTTGTGCTTATATTGTGACTAATGTAATATTTATAATCTACAAGGTGCTCTTATTTTAGGAAATAAATATTTTTATTATTATTATTAAAGAAACAAAAATAATATCAACTCACTCAGAACACAACCATTTGGAATCCCGTCGTACATTTTCAGTGGAGGCTCGCACACTATTGCAAATTGTCGAGATTCGCTGCCATATATAACCGCAGACGTTAGACTGTTTACATTCGGATACACTAATATAAAGCGAAAACAGCTGAAGTAGGAGATAAATTTAAATTGTAATCCTTTTAGTATTTACCTGTAGAATATGTCATACAAGTTTCACAAATATTATGTCTGTTGGGGGCACGGCTGTGTTTATTTGTGATTGCACTTAGTATCAGCTAAATAGTCATAATCATATTACGTAAAGCTATTTAAAAAACGTGAGAGTTTTCAAATATATTACTGCAATGTTTTGCCCAATCATATCTATTATGAAAGACTAGCTTCTGCCATCAGTTTCGCCCGCGTGATGTGTTTTATCATCGCAAGGGAACCTTTTACCGGGATAAAAAGCCTATGTTCTTTTCCAGACTATAATCTATCTCTGTACTAAATTTCATCCAGATCCGTGATTGAGTAACAAACGTACACACATAAAAGCTTTCGCATTTATAATATTCATTTAGACTTATCTAATATATATTTATATATATAGTAAGATGTGTAAAGATCTATTCGACCGCGTCATATAAAACTCTAAAGAGACATTGCATTGATGATATATATATATTGAAAAGTACCAATGTGTATTTTTCAATTCATATGTACTTTCTAAGTTAATCTTGGACATTGTTGACAACGGTGAAGGAAAACACCGTGAGGACTTATGGTGAGTTTATTATAAGATTGTGCTCCATTGGTGTTATTGCTGCAAGTTGTTCCAGTGCGAGGATAAACTAATAAATTGATAAATAACTCTGGTATATACCGTCGTATTGTTCAAACTCAGGCAAAGCGGTTTATTGCAACCACATTAAGTTTTCACGTAAAATGACGTAGGTATATTTCAGGCGAGTCTATTATTTGACGTCGTAAACCGAGAGTGTACCCTCGTATTTTTCCATTCAGACAGAGGTTTTCAATAAAGTTCACCGGGCCGTGCAGGGTTCTCGACGTGTTTCATGCATTTCCACTCCAAAGTTTTGTGGCAAAAATAAAAGAACTTGTACATATAGTACATTACTGCAGCGGCCAGCAAAAGAGGCATTGATGGACGAACGTGTAAATGTGGGCCGAGGCGAAGCCGAGCCACACATACGTAAGTCCATCAATGCCTAGTTGTGGCCAAGGCTTGTATAGTGCTTTTCTCAAATAATGCGCGGAAATTAAAACTAAGTAGTACCTAGAACTCATTTTGTCAAATACAATTATTACTTTTCAAAATCAATGACGAACAACAATAATGATTCCCGCGTTAGGCTTAGCACGCACTGCGACTTTTATTCGCGTGATTTTTATTCGTCCATTCTGCGGCCTATGGAATTGTATGAAGCCGCACGCATTGCGGTAAAAAAATCACGCAGGCATAATACTACAAAAATTCGCGTAAATAAAAATCGCATTGCGTGCTAAGCCTAAGCCTTAAGTGTTCATTAGTTTTTTTTTTTTTCAGTAAACAGCTTTCTATTTGCAAGCCAGTTCAAAATTTAAATAAAACCTTTTGCCATGATTCGGAGTAAAAGATCGTTCCATTTTTAAATTACACAACAGATATGAGTTTACTATGGAATTTATTTGGCCGCTACACACGACAGATATGGATTTTCATACAAATTTTGCCGGCCGCTGCGCGCATGTATTCGGCCAGTACAGCAATTGCGATTTATCTCGAAGAAGGTTGTCAAAATAATGCTCATATTTCCAAGCATGTTTGAGAAAAAAATATTTAAAGCACTTGAGCGTTGTAGGAAAATCTACATTGTTAACAAGTTCAAAAGTCTTGTAACTTTGTACATCAACAAACACAGCTCGTATTTACATAGACTTCTTTCTCTCCGATGCTGGGTGGATGCTCCGATTAATATTTCATGAATAAAACACAAACAAATCAAACGTTAGTTCGGTTCCGATATTCCTTTATTCATTTCGGATTAAGAGCAAAAGAATAAAACATGGCGGGCGCGCTCCAGACCGGGCTGTTGTCGGATTGTGTAATATTTTAACCAAAGCGGCTTAAAATCTCTATTTCGCATTTTTTTTGTGAAAGCTTCCTGTAGCATAATGTGTACACAAAGCTTATGTTTTGTCTACAGTAATCCAAGCTGTGAAAAATGTATTTTGTATATAAGATAATCATTTATTCAAATATTCAATACTGTGACATAGGTAATAAATTTACAAACGTGTCGTTTTAAGATTCGCTAAGGGATATCGGGATCGTTTTGTTGTCGTGAAACCTTTAGCTTGATACTCGTACATGGAGGTTACTTCAGGGACCTTCTACTTTTCTTCACGCGGCTTCTACCTCGTTTGGTCATCTTTTTTGTAGTGAGTTTTGATTGTAATTTTATGTTGTAGTTTATGTTACGTATCATCATATTCTTGAACTTGTAGAATCCCTTTTCTTTGATATTGCTCGACCTCGTGCGTTTATTGATTAGATTGAAGTTGGACGTCGAGGCTTTCTTTACCTTGCTTTCGTTCTGTTTGCTTTGCTTTTGTTTTCCTTTCTCCTTCCCCTTTATTTCCTGCGTCATGATTGCAACCTTTATGCGATAGCTTTACTAAGTTGTTTAAAAGTCATTATTTAAATTAAGCCTACGAGAGACTTAGGATCTCTAAGTAGTCTGTGCCTACGGGATAGTTGTTTAGTTATCAATGTCAGAGACACTTGACGTAGTTAATTCCTTTTAAAACTAGTTGACTTATTTCAAGATTTTTATAAAAAGTTTCGGAGGTGCCGTTCTTTGAAGAGTTTTTGAATTTTTTTATGAACATTTTGGAAAAACTATCCATCAAATTTAGGTGTAATTTCAGGGCAGTCGACAAGGCGTAGGATAGAGTTTGAAACTTTTTGGCTGTAAGCCGTTAATTTTATAGATTCTCTCCTGCGAAGCTATTCCGTGTAAAATATCGCCTTCAGGAAGAATGCACTCTTTCATGTGTTAAGATTACTTGATCATCGCGATGTAATTTTTAAGGTTTCGCTTTTTCTTTTTCGGTCTCGTATCTTTCCAACTGAATGGACATAGAGGAATCTAATACCGACCTACTTAATTACATTCTTTCAGAAAGCCTTTGTGAAAAACGTAAATTAAACTTAATTCCAAAAGTGTTTCTCTCGTAAGATTCAAAACAAACTTACATCAACTCACGACTTTTTCCCATGGAAGTAGGTAGGCAGAAACTACAGAACCGCAACTGCTACGATCCTTACATACTTCTTTATCTTAATTTACGTTCAAACATATTGTCATACACGCACGCCGGTTATGACTACTGCGCACCCGGTCTTTCTGAAAAAACATCACCAATAAAATTTAAAACATTGCAGTAATATTATTAGCTTTATAGTAAAAAGGCAATTTGCAGTTCTCGTCCGTTTGATTTCAAAATTTCACTCATATTTTACTCCACGATTACGTTTGCGTGAAAAGAACCGTCCTCAGTTATTTCTTTTTAAATTCAGTACACGTAGAGGTCGGAGCCTCCACCGAGAAAATAGTATACCTACTTTAGCATCCTACGTTTACGGAAATAATCGATATAAGAATACGGGTGTTATGCGTGCCGGAGGGGTAATAGCCGCGGCACAAATCACGGCAAACATGCCGCTTTGTTATTAATCTCAAGTTCTTTATTATGCCGACCGTAAACGCTTTAGAACAATAAAAAAATAAAAGGGCGGAAGAAACACGAACGTGCAACTTAATTATTTATTTTAAAACAAGAACAGGGTTTTTTGTCTCAAGGGTTGTTATAAAAATGAGGTTAGAAGGCTGTACCCCAGGCCTATAACGTATCTTGCAAAAGCAAAACAATAGCGATTTTCGTACAATAATTGCTCTAATAGCAAATCCGTATTATATATCAGTAATAGCCACACCTGAGCCCGTAGCACAAGTTTCTAACGTATTCGTATCGTCATCGTGACATTTTACCAGACGAAAACGTAGTCGATGCTGCGACAAGTTATTTTGGCAGCACAAGTTCAAAAAAACGTCTTGCGACAACTCGAAAGTAGTAATTGAACTATGGTTAATTAAGGCCGAGAATCCAATAGCGTTTGGATTGGTTTGTAGTGAATGTTGCGTTCTGAAAATAGAAGACAAAAACGGGTAACTTTGTCGTAAATAATTTAGAGACTAAAACTGAAAAAGTATTTGTTATAAACACATGTTAAAACATATTTAACATTTAAATTAATTATTTTTTTAATAAGTCATTGAAAATTTCAGTTTATTAGGGTTTTAATTTATGATAAATTGTTCGGTTTCGAACGGTCCCGTTCATGACGTTTGACAATTGTCACTTAATGTTTGACGGTTTCCTTCAAATTACAAAAATATAAAACCATTAGCACACTGATGCAAACGCGTGTAGAAGCGAAATTCTTCCGACGAACTTTCCGAACTCAGTGATTGTGTTTTGTGAATTTTGCGTGCAAAATATGTATTTTGCACATCCACACCGAAACCGTACATACCTTGTTATACTTAATTATTAATTTATTTATTAAAGGCAAAAGAGCCCACATTCTGTGGGCTCTTTTGCCTTTTTACGTGCGTTAAGTGGCAACTTAACCTAAATACATATTATATTCATAGTATTAGTAACAATATAAACTTATCAAATTTAAAATAATTTATTTCAACTAAACCATTTAAAGGCATTTTTTAATAAACAAACAAAAGATGAAACTAGTTGAACATTCGCAAGCGTCAGTAGGCCTCTATGGAGAAGAACGTGCAAGAAACTCCACGGACACTCTTTTCCATCAATACAGTACAATTACAAGTATTTGGTTACAGGGAAATTACATAGGTATGTGAGAACGATGTAAAAAGACTTATACTTTAGTAACACAATAATAACAAATAACATTTATACACACAAACATTTAACACTTACATACAGGTAACCATCATTGCTTCAATATTCCAGCTGAAATACTGGAGTAACGATTCTATACAACACAGCCTGTCAGCAATCATGCCCAGAATGCTAGACGTAATAAATATATATGAATAAATAGATATCATCAGCAAATTTATGACTGAGCGAGCTGAAGTTAACAACGCCACTTACAAGCCTAAATACAAACGCTAGAAAGCATCTGTTCCTCCAAAAGAAAAACTTAAAACACAAATAATAGAGGATGGAGAATTTGATCACTTTTATTTTATTTTAAATGCCGCGCGGTTTATATGTACTATCGCATTGCTTCTCGGTGTGAGCAGACCCTAACATGTAAACGTCTATTGTTGGTTGTTGTCATTGCAAATAATTATTTAAATTTACCAATTTCAGACGTTAATCTGTTATGTACGATGGTTCTGTGATTTTAGAATTATTTTTGTCGTATGTAAATAAGGGGTGTGTAAGAAATCAAAGATTGTAATGATTATATTTATGTATAAAGGTTTATAAATAAGGCTCTTAAGATTTCGGCTAAGTAAAGATGAATGCAAGAAATGGCCTGAAACACGTGCAACAAGATTTTTCAAGAACAAGCCCGCTTTTTATTTCTTTGGTCAAAACTTGGTTCTTGTATGTGGGTCTTCCTAGTACCTACTAACCTACATACGCATTCAAGGGTGCGTGGTGGCGTGTGCCATCAGCAGAGTCGCTTGATTCAGAGAGTATGGAAAGCACGTCAAACAACAGTGGGATACTGTCCCAGGGCGACCGCGGGTACTTACACTACCCGGGTACCGTCCGCAACAGATCTTATTTTGATGTTCTTCAGAAAGGCCAGCGTGCGTGCATGTCATAACCAGCGTGCCTGTATGTCGTAACCAGTGTGCGTGTAGATGTAAGAACGTGAATATAACGTAGCAGGTGGCATTCTGTAGTTTCTTCCTACTTACCCCCATCCGAAAAAAGCGTAAGTTTATGTATGTTTGTTTAGATTAGGAAAAACATATAGTTTCTGTTTATTTAGGTTTTTATTATCAAATTAATAGCTTAGTTAGTTACTTATTAAATTCACGGATTCTTATGTACATGTTAGAAATATAAAAAATTTAAAAAACATCAACAACAAGTAGGAATTTTAAATAATAATAAGCTGAGCCAACAAGGCTTTCCATGTACGAAGGAACGATATGATTTAGGATTTGATTAGTTTTGAAGGAGAGTCCTATCACAGTCCCCTCTGCATCGATTTCTCGTCTCATAAAGATTACTCTGGATTCTGGAACATTGGCTGTCAGGTGGCAATTACGATGGAAGGTCTTTATAATAGACCGTTCGTCACGCTGCGAAGGGATTCTATTTAATGGTTGTCTTAGTTTTCTCTCTTTCGTTGTACATCTGTCTCTTGTTTATCATCGACAGACTAGCTAGACTTGTAGAACGGCTTATGATTTTTGCTACTTAAAATACTGCAACCATTGCCATAAGACCTGCTGAAGAACATGTATATTAATACGTTTTAGATTTGTATTGTTGTTAATAGGGTACTCAAGAACATTTTAGCTGCCGATAAATGAAAGGGCCAGTTGCCTTGAAGCAACTGCCTATGTTGTTATTCCCAAATTCTAACCCATATTCCCAAACTAACTGTAAATACCGGTATAAACTAGTTGCAAAATATATAGGCATACGTGCATACTAGTATTATAATCTCTAATTTATAAGGCATACCGCCGTTTTCTTCGATTCTTGAATCTTTAAATGAGTCAGGATAATTATGGAGAACCGCAAGTAAAACGTAGAGATGCGGCGAATAACGCGCTAGAGACTGTACTCCACCACGGCAGCAAGACAGAGCGGGCGATGCGCGGGCCTGCCGCGCCGCTCTATGTGTGGTTAATATCAATAACTTATAGAAATGGTTTATTAAAAGAAACTACTACAACATTTGTTTAAAAAGAAAATGAAAATGTTGTCTACCTCGTTTAACATCTTCTCCTAGCCTCATTATTAAATTAAGAGGTAAGATAATCAATAGACAGCATGCCTGCCCCTTTTATTCATGATTAAATAGCATTATATTGCAAAAATACCGAAATAAATACGGAAAATTGTTTGACGTGAAATGTCTCACCGAGAAAATGTCAGTGAGATAGTTTTCGACGTGCTTTCGTCACACCTAGCGTAAAATTCGATACTACATGTCAAAATGAAAACTTGTGCTACCGATTCCCATACATTTGGAGCGTTAACGCAACGTAAATACGTGAACTCGATACGAAGGCAATTGTCAAAAACTTGTGCTACCGATTTGTTAGTTCCAAATACGGACACATGGCGCTGATTAATTTTGCATACAAAAATTGTCGGAGGCGATACGTTAACGTAGTCGATCCAATTACGCAGAAACTCGTGCTAGGGGCTCTGTTTCTATAGAACTATCAGTTACCCAAAATATGTCATCCGATTTTAATATTTTTATTCAAAACTTTGTTACAAGTGTTTGAGATTTGCCATTTGTAAGTAGTTCCGAAAATTGCCACTAGATTAGTTTAGGCGCTAGACTCGTAGCAATAAGTGCATATTAACAATCGGCTAGAAAGAAAAAGAAAAGAAAGAAAAAGTGTTTATTTGTCACAAAACGACATACAATATAAGAAGATGCTTATGTAAAACCCTTAACAATAGTATTAGTAGTACTTAAATTAAGTTAGTAAAGACGAGAAATAAATCAAACAATAATAACATATACTACCTACATTTTATTTATAACAGAAAATAAATAGGGTGAAAATAAATAGGGTGCTAGCGATTAGCATACGATGTTTAGATGATACCGATTTTTAGGACGTTAAGCGATTGATCGCACGATGACTGCGCCATTCTTGTTGGTCGCGATTTTAACTTAATAACCCTGCTGTTCTCTTTACAGCAAAAAAATAACTAAACAGTGATCGATATTCCATTTATAAAATTTAAATCATCTTTTTATTCATGCTTTGACTCTTCCTCCCGTTGTATAAAGTTTGTAATGAGTTTTTTCGATCAAAGAACTAAAGACCGGCCACTGCGGCCTGAATTTAATTATTTTCTTCCTCACAGAATATTGGTTTTCTACTTCGTAATAACTTATTATGATTCTGTTCTCTCCATACTGTGTTTGTGTGGTTTATTCAACATTTATAACAAATGCATATTTATGTTATTAATCTGTGCATAGAAGGAATAAGCTGACAGCTTATTTTCCCATTTCCTTGTGGAATTGTAAATCTTCTTTATTAGGGGTGCGATCATGGTCATATGTATAAGAGTGTCTTTTGATTTACTCACTAAAGAACAGGGGGTGACTATAACATCTTAGAGCAAGGTATTTTCCAGTGTGCGCAATGTATACAAGTTATATACATCTGTCCCTATTTCACAGTCGAACCAGTATAGTTTTTTTACGTCATGGTACGGGGGGAGGACAGCCTAAACCAGTGGATCTAGTTTAGAAATAATCCAGGCATTCGTAAAAGCAGGGCAGCTATATGAACTTTATGGTCTAAAGCAACAATTATGTATAATACAAGCTTTGATCACTATGTTGCGAATTATTCAAAAACCTTTAAAATTACTTGCAAAAAAGCTAAAGCGCTGTGTATAAGCAATAAAATAAAATCAGCAGACGATAAAATAAAAACTACCTAGAAAATAATAAATAAAGAAACAGATAGAAAAAACAGCGTAATACTTAAATTAATTTAGCGACTGCACATGGTCACATTCAATCAGATGTAGAGGTTGCTCAGGAATTTGAAAACATTTTTGTTAATATTCCTCTTAAAACTACAGCAGCTTTAAACTCCTCACCCGTGCTCTCTGCTGCCTTACTTATGAAGAATGTAAATGCGTGCCCTTCGGCGTTTAAGTTTCAACATACAAACCCCCAGGCTATTTTAAAAGCTTTTAAAGATCTTAAAATTAAATCAACAGAAGATTTTTGGGATTATCTGTAAAAGTATGTAAATCAATCATTCAAACTATTGCACCCTATTTAGCTTTCATATTTAACACTAGTGTCGAACAAGGAATTTTGCTGGACCTCATAAAACACAGTAAAGTAGTTCCATTGTTTAAATCTGGGCATAGTATAGAAGCCAATAATTATAGGCCAGTTTCAATTCTGCTGATTCTCAGTTAAGTCTTCGAAAAGTTAACGCATAACCAATTGTTGCGTCATTTTAACAAACATTACACATTTCATGATAAACAGTACGGTTTCACCAAAGGGCGTTGCACAACTGACGCTGGCGTCTCCCTAATAAAGAACATCTTTAACGCCTGGGAGGAAGCACAAGACGCCATTGGAATCTTTTGTGACCTATCGAAAGCGTTCGATTGCGTTAACCATGATACACTATTGTTGAATCTCAAGCACTATGGGATTAGACATACGGCCCTTGAGTTACTTAGATCATATTTGAAAGCCAGACATTTCAGACCCTAGTAAGTTTACACCGTTTACCTGAACTTTATTCAGGTAAACGGTGTAAACTTACTAGGGTCTGAAATGACATTGGGCGTTACTCAAGGCTCTATATTGGGTCCATTCTTCTTTTTAGTTTACATTAACGATTTGCCCCGATTATTAAAAATCAACCGAAGATTGTGTTATTTGCTGATTGTTGTTCTTTGATATTTAAAATATATCGACAGTCACAAAAGCTTGATGATATGAACAAGACTATTCATCGGGTGCAAAATTGGGTCACGGCAAACAATTTGGTACTAAATGAAAAAAAAAACAGTTTCACATTGCCGAATGTCAGAAGTAGCAAATGCGACATCATATTGAATGGAGAAAAGCTGGACTATGTAAATCAAACAGTTTTCCTAGGAATCACTCTAGACGACGAATTACAATGGGGGCCTGACATAACATCTCTTGTGGGTCGGCTGAGCTCAGCCGCTTATGCTGTTAGAAAGATAAGACAGTTAACGGATGTGAAACCGCGCGTTTGGTCTTTTTTAGTTACTTTCACAGCATTATGTCATACGGTATTTTACTGTGGGCTCGGGCGGTTGACATTGATTTATATTGCCAAAGAAAGCTGTCAGAGCCATATATAAGTTAAGTCAACGAGAATCTCTTAGATAGCTATTTAAAAAGATTAATATTATGACAGTTTCTTGCCAATTCATTTATGAAAATATTATGTATGTAAGAAAAATATAAATCTCTTTAGTAAAGTTAGTGATAGACACAATTGTAATACTAAAAATAAAAATAAGTTGATCTAACTTAAGACTGCACCATCTTATAGATTAGCTTAAGTACACACATCTTTCATGGGTACTGTGTTAAATTCTATAACCAAATAACTTGTGAGCTATTAAAAGCACACTTTGTAAACAAGCATATTACAAATTAGATAATTATATTCAAGATTCTCCATAAGCCAATCTTTAGTGTGGACAAAATCAAACTGGTTAATTTGTATTATATTCAAAATTATAGTAACGCTTTACTTTTATTTCTTTTTCTTCTCTATTTGTTTAAAAAAAATGACTCGCACACTGTTCCGCTGTTCTTGAATTAGGTAATTTATCTATGTTTGCAATATTTGTAAGTGGATAGGGACCCACCAAAATGTAATTTCAAGATTGTGGACACGCTATCGTGCCACAGGTGAAGTAGCGGAGAGGCACCGGGGGCCAAGTCGCATCACTACCCCCAGACAAGACCGATTTTTGCAAATTACTGCGCGAGCTCAACCAAATGCAACGGCGACTCAATTGGTCCAAAGGCTGCGAGTGGAACACCAAGTGCTTGTGAGTGACCAAACCGTAAGAAGGTGACTGCATGAAAGCAATCTACGCTCTCGTAGACCATTTCGGGTCCCACCTTTACAGAGAGGCAATCGTGGACGACGATTAGAATGGGTTCGGAACCACGTGGACTGGGGCCGTGAGCAATGGTCCAATGGTCCAGTTCACGGATGAATCCAGGTTCGGCTTCCATCCAGATTCACGAAGGACGCGTATTTGGCGAGTTCCTGGACGATGGAGCCGTCTTCAGAACCCTCAGGAAGTTCACCCATACCAAGGAGGAACAATTATGGTTTGGGCAGGAATTCGTCTTGGAGGACGGTCGGATCTCGTTTGGGTGCGGGGCAATATGACGGCAGAACGATACGTCCAACAGGTGCTGGGGCCCGTAATCATGCCCCACAGAACACAAATGGGGCAAGATTTTCTGCTCATGCACGACAATGCCCGGGCACACACGGCGAGAACGGTAGCAGCTTGGTTACATACACACAATGTTAGGGCCTTAGACTGGCCTGCTCAATCGCCAGATCTAAATCCCATTGAGCATGCGTGGGATATGCTGCAAAGAAGAGCTCTGAAGGAAGTTCCTGAAAATCTGGCTACAGAAGATCAACTTTTTGCGCACCTCAGAATGACATGGGACAATATTCCGCAGCAAGACATTGACAACCTTGTTCTGAGCATGCCGAATCGTTGCCGATGTGTTATGAACATCATGGGCGCTTTCTCAGACTACTAACTTCAAGTTTATAAACACAAATTAAATGATTTTTCTATTTTTTTCAGTTTTTACTCATAAATTAAAAATTAATTCATATACGGTTTCCGTCTATGCTTCATTTTTTTTCCATAAAATCCTGAAATTTTAATCGAAGTACCTTAACCATTATTAAAAAATGGTAGAATATTAAATAACGTATCTTTTAAATATACACATGTCCTATAAATAATTAACACATTGATAGTAATTCGCTTTTTTAAAAATATCCCTAGACCGTGTTGTGTGTTTATATTCCGTTTAGCTACCAATGCCTAGTGTTGAGAATACAACAGAGCTCGATAAAAAAGCGTCGCTTTTTAAAAGCGCTGACGTGTGAACATATACTTGAGAATGCATTTGTTCTATTAAAACGCTTTTTTAACGCGCGTTGAAAAAGCGCACGTGCGTATTAGGCCTAAATCTACGACTTGTTAATAAATAAATCAAAACCCTTTGTTTCGATGAACTGCTCATTAATTGGTACACATTATTGTGTACACAAATATCAAATATCGTCAGAAACACTAATACCCAAATATCGTCAGAAAACTGATCATACAAATTGGTTTAACTTAAGCAGGTGATTAGCAATATACCGTCGGGATACTTTCAACCGTTATTAAAATTCAAGGGCCCTTGTTCGGGGAGGTAAGTGTTGCCAGATTCAAGTTGACAACATTTGGGAAAGCGATGAAAAACGATATCTTTTTACCCGACTGCCAAAGGAGGGTAATGTGTTATGTCAACAAAGTGAACTTAGTCACCGCTGACAAAGGCGAAGATAAACATCGTCAGGAAACCTGGATTTTTAGTTAACTAGCTGTCACCCACGTTTGCCTAGCATTAGTACTTTGAATAGCCTATTTTTATATTGCGCAATAAGATTGTGTGGGTTGCCTTATTTGAGATATGATTAGTTCACCATACAAACTTCCACCCCCCTTTTCACCCCCTTAAAGATAATTGCCGGGATAAAAATTTATCCTGTGTCCTGCCTAGGTCCTCAAAATATCTCCATACAAAATTTCATCTAAATCGGTTGAGCGGATTAATCGTGAATAAGTAATAGACGGAGTTACTTCCGCTTTAATAATATTACTAGTATCTGCCAGCGGCTTCACCCGCGTGTATGTCGAAAATTATCCCGAGGGATCATATTCCCGGGATAAAAAGTATCATATGTGCTATTCCTGACTATAATCTACCTCTGTGTCATCCAGATCCATCCGTCCATTTGAGCGTGAAGAAGCAACAAAAATACAAAAACGCAAACACTCACAAACTTTTGCCTTTATAATATTAGTGAGATAAATGTGAATAGTGTGATAGGTATATACAAGTATGGATATAAGTCTGAAAACGCCAAATCAATTTGAGCAAGCATGGTGATTCATGCTCGTGATATATTCTAATCTGTATAAGAAGAGGCCTTTACCTTGCAGTTGGAAAATAACGGGCCGTAATATTTTAACAAAATTGGTAAATGAAACGGGAAATAAAATGAATACTAAAATAAGCGTGTAGTGAGTAGGAAAATGGCGTAGGAACATGAATTTCAAGACGTTCAACGGAAATGAGATTTTTGCCAACACCAGGTGAAACTCAGAATGTTATGTGAAAACTTATTTTGAGTAGCGTCACGGAACAAATATATTTCCTTGCTAACACGGGGATAAATCACGATCTAAAGTTAAATTGAATGGAGGCATAGTTTCAGAGATGTTTAGTTACGACGAGCTCGTACTAAATAATAACAGCCGCACGGGTCGATCTTCAAGGTTAAGCAACGCTTTACGAGGCCGGTCCGTGGATGGGTGACCATTTCAACATACCGAGATTCCTCCGTGCCTCGGCAATCACGTTAAGCCGTTTGTCCCGGCTGTCATTTGAAGATCTTTGACAGTCGTTACGGGTAGTCAGAAGCTTGAGATCTGACACCAGTCTTGCCAAGGAGTATCGTGTTACCCAGTGACTGGGTTGTGGAGGTCAGATAGGCAGTCGCTCCATGTAAAACACTGGTACTCAGCTGAATCCGGTAAGACTGGCAGTCATCCCCAACATAATTGGGAAAAGGCTAGGCAGGTTGGTTGGTTGGAGTAATAGTTTTAATATTATTATTTATTTATTTTCAGGCTACTAAGGCCCATAGATAAAATACATCAATAATTACCGACCTATAACTTTAATACCTATCTTGTCTAAAATTTATGAAAAATGTATGTACAAAAGACTTATTAATTGCTGCAATAAATTTCAAATTATTAGTGACAAGCAGTTTGGATTTCAAAAGAACAAATCCACTTCGTTGGCAATTTTTTTCTCTTATGCAAGCTATACTTTCAAATATTAATAATAATTATATGACCACTGGCCTTTTTTTATCTATCTAAAGCCTTCGATCTGGTGTCACACGATATATTGCTACAAAAGTTAGAAGCTATTGGGATTAGAGGACCTGTACTCCAATGGCTATCGTCCTTTTTAAGTAATAGAGAACAACGTGTCATCATTAATAAAATAAATGAAATAATATCCTACTCATCGGAATATAAACATAATATATATGGCGTTCCACAAGGAAGCGTTCTGGGCCCAATATTATTCCTCATTTACATAAATGACATAATAAAAATAACTAATCATAAATGCATATTATTTGCCGACGACATATCTATTATAGTGACATCAAACAAAAAACATAATACCATTTTAGATCATGAGCTTGACATTAATAATAGTGTACTAAATATCAACTGGATGGAAGAAGGTATAAATAGTTTCTTAAAGAAATTTGGACAAATATTCCGCAATAGCTTTAAAAAAAAGAAAAAGCGAGTTAGTTTTACGAAATGTCACAAGTCATCCTGGATAACGAAAGGAATTAGAGTTTCGAGTAAAATGAAGCGATTCATACTTCAAAACATAAATAGGATGACTTGCACTGAGAAAATAAAGACATACACAAAATCTTATATTAGAGTATATAGGCAGGTGTTAAAAAGAGCAAGACGTATTGCGATTAGGAAAGAACTAATTAAAGCAAATGAATCTTCAAAATCTATATGGCAGGTCGTGAATAGACATAGGAATACAAAACCAAAACACGAAAGTAAAAGTGATATACTCCTTAAAGTTGATAATAAAATAATATCAAATCCTCAAGAGATAGTCGACATTTTCTCGAAAACGTTTGATAAACCTGAAACAGTAGATGAAATAGATTCATTTGAACAAGCTCTAAAAAAATTGCAAGATAGCGTTAACAGAGTAGACAAAGAAATGACATGCGAACTAGTCACGGCATATGAAATAAAGAAACTAGTCAATTCAATGGCTAATAAGAAATCTTCTGGACATGATGAAATACCAATACAGACAATTAAAGATCATATCGACATACTGGCTGGACCTCTCGCACATCTGATCAATAAGTGTATAAATATGAGCATATTTCCTGAACAACTCAAGATAGCAAGGGTCTTACCGATTTATAAAAAGGGTTGCAAACTAGATCCCAACAACTATAGACCGATTTCTTTGCTACCAATTATTTCAAAAATCTTTGAGAAAATCCTTAAAATGAGACTTCTAAGACATCTAAATAGAAACAAAATTCTTAATCACAATCAATTCGGTTATCAGAAAAATGTGGGGACAAGTGACGCAATTAATAGTTTAATGGAAAAAGTAGTTAGCGGAATTAATGACAAATTAAAAGTCGTTGGGCTATTCCTTGATCTTAGTTCTGCTTTTGACACTGTAAATCACAAGCTACTATTAACAAAAATGGAGCATTATGGAGTACGAGGACCGGTTTTAAACTTATTTAAATCTTACCTGGAAAATCGTAAGCAATACGTAGAGATTAAAGTAGAAGAAGAAAACTGTGAAAAAATTTACAAATCGGGATTTAAACTAATAAAATAAGGAGTTCCACAAGGTTCTATACTAGGGCCAATCTTGTTCATTTTGTTTGTTAATGATTTGATTAACTTTATGTTAAAAATAAATGATACTGAACTTGTTTTATTTGCTGATGATACGAATGCTATTATAGCCGCTAAAGATCTAGATACCCTCAGTAATAAAGTAAATAAGGCTTTGACTCTTTTTCATTCTTGGTTTGGCATCAACAATCTCAAGTTGAATGCTAGCAAAACAAATGCTATTTTATTTAGAACCACTTCGAGAAATAAAGAAACAATGGACATACAAGTGAATAATGATCGAATAACATTGGTAGACAGTGTGAAATTTTTAGGTATTTATATTGACGAAAGTTTAAACTGGAAAATGGAACTGACAGCTATAGAAACCTCAATTAGCTCAGCTTGCTATGCCTTAAGAAGCGTTCGAGATGTAATTGATATTGAACAATTAAAAGTTGTTTACTATTCGCTTGTAGAGTCAAAACTCAGATACAGTATCGCTCTATGGGGAGGCAGTTATGCGTACAATTTAAATACTGCTTTTGTTATACAAAAAAGGCCCATACGAACCATGGTCAGAATTCCGCAGTGGGTATCGTGTAAGGAGTATTTTAAGGAGCTTCATATACTAACGGTCCCTTGCTTGTATATTTTAGTACTACTCACGGATCTTCTGAAAAAGTTATATAATCTCGAAACACTTGAGGAAAGAACTAAGCGGGAAGCTACAAGGCGTAGGGACTTACAGTATGAGATACAACCACATTTGGAAGTAGTTAGCCACGCTGCAGCATACCAATCAGTTAAGCTATTTAATAAGCTGCCCATACAATTCAAGTCCATTTATAATTTAACTCAGTTTAAGCGCCAACTAAAGTCATTTCTGATAGATAAATGCTATTACACGCTTGATGAGTTTCTCTGTGACACTTACACCTAGACTGTTACCAAATCTATATTATTGACATTATAATTTTACTATTGACATATATAATAAAATTTGATTTTAATTGTTTTTGTATTTGCATAACTGTGACGTCTTTATATGACATAACTGGATATTTTATAAAAAATACTTGACATATTTGTATTTCTTTTTTGCTGCTTGTTTGTAATGCTCTCGGAGTTGGGTGTATAAAGGTGTTATAGGGCATTTTACAACTACATTGTTACCAACTCTATATTATTGTAACGGAATTTGAATATAATTATTGTTGTATTTTTGTTTTACATATCTGGACACTATAGAAAAAATTATTTGACATACTTGCATATTTTTTTTTTTTTTTTTGACATTGATAAAGAGAGAAGTATTGTTTTAATGGATAACTCTTGCTGATTGTCTGTAAAGCTTAATTTTTAAATATTTTTTTTTTTTTTTTCTCTTTCCTTATGACGATATTATATTTTACGATTGACATCTCAAATGGAATCTGAATGTGTTTGTTTTTATATTTACGTTAGACATTTTTATTTGACATATTATCTGTATATTAAATAAGTATCGATTTGACATCATTGAATACTTGTGTGACTATTTGAAGGTTGATATAGAAGTGTATTATTGTAATTATGTAAAATATTTCCTAATTGTTTTGTACTTCTTTTAAAGTTAGTTTGTATCGTGTAGTGGTGCTTGCTGCCAATTATGATTGTTCGACACAATGTAAAAATTGTTTGGAATAAATAAATAAAAATAAAATAAAAAATAAAAATACAATTTACAAATTACTGCACTGGCTTGACATTAACCGTTTAAAGATAATTTTAGATAAATCCGTTTACATCCAATTTAATCGTTCTAATAATCATAAAAATGACATTAAACTCAATATTAACAAAATCAAAGAAGTAACTCATGTAAGATTTTTAGGTGTTATAATAGATAAAGATATCAATTGGAAAGAACACATAGACAATGTTAGCACTAAAATCAATAAATTTGTATACGCTCTTAAACAGGTTAAAAATGTAACTAACATAAAAACTGCTGTAATATCATACCACGCATATGTCGAATCGGTACTACGTTATGGGCTTGTAATGTGGGGTAACAGCTCCGACTTCTGTAGAGCATTCATCGCTCAAAAAAAGTGCATGAGATAAATTTGTGGACTTAAATCTGACGACTCATGTAGGCCAATATTTAGGAAACTTGGTTTGTTACCTTTACCTACACTTTACATTTACGAAGTATGTACGTTTGTAATGAAAAATAAATGTAATTTTATCTGCAAATGATGTGAATCCTCGGAGCAGACGAGATCCCTATAGATTAGTGTTGAATGATTTGCCTGGGCTAACTAAGTACAATAATAATTGCCTAGCAATGTGTGTGCGCATTTATAATAAAATACCGAGGCATCTTAAAGCATTCAATACAGAATTGTTTAAAACTAAATTTTATAAATGGTTGCTTGAACATAGTTTTTATTGCATAAAAGGAAAAAAAAAAAAAAAAAAGATGTTCTAAATAGTTAATTGTTGATTTCTCCTTACCTGTTTGCCTGATTTGAAATTTTGCATGCTTTGTCTAATCCTAGCTAAAGATGTTTGTGCCATATAAACTTGTATTTAACACCATTGTATACCATGTTTTACGCAAATAAATATTTTATTTTATTATTACACAAATTACATATACAAATACACAAATAAACCAATACATATTTTTTTACAAAGTTAACAATAATCTATTTAGTACGTTGTGTCGGCGACGTATTGCGCTTAGTCGTGGTGTCATGTAGCCTTCCGCTGAAACGCCGATACCCGACACCCGTCGGCCAAAATTCTTCCTTCATGAAGGTCTCCAAATTATGAGTAGGAACCCACACCACAAAAGATTTGAATAGAATAGAATAGAATAGAATTTTATTTTGCAAATATGGGTAACATACAATAGTTGTTATAATATCAAAGCTCAGCCATATTTTACCATTCGGCATGCAAACATTTACATTATTTATGCAACATGTACTTACTTTTTAAAACCAGATAAATTAATATTACAATTATCATTAAATGGATCAATTAATATATTATCATTACAATTATCATTCAGTAGATCAATTAATAAATTATTATTATCATCACAATTACAATTCAATATATCAATTAATAAATAATCATTATCATCACAATAGTCACTCAATAGATCACAATTAAATTATTATTATCATTACAATTATCGTATATTAGATCAATTAATAATTATCAATATCATTACAATTATCATTCAATACATCAATTAATCAACAAATACATTTTTCTCTGTCAAAAATTCAGCCACACTGTAGTACGTTTTATTTATTAAATAATTACGTCTATAATAATTAGTCTACTCTTAAACAGCACTGTATTTAAATCTTTCCAACCACTTGGTAATCTATTGTAAATAACTGGGGCCATGCAATAAACGCTGTTGCGCATCAAAGCAGTTTGACATGATACTTGACATATTTTGCTATTGTCACGCCTATTCCTTGGGAATACATCAGCTAGGCGTTCAAAACGAAAATATAAATACAAGGAAGTGTCAAGATTTTGTATTGCTTAAAATAGGGCTTGCAACTGTCTGTAGTTTTAAGTTTTAACATTGACCGGAGACATCGTTTTTGGGCCTTAAATGCCGTGTCTCTATCAGTTGAGTTCCCCCAGAAAATGATGCCGTAGCGTAAGTGAGATTCAACTATGCCGTAGTAAGCCGTGAGAAATGTTTTGCTATCTACTAAGGAGGATAATCTATATAAAACATATGCAGATGAACTCAGTTTTTTACACAAAATATCTATATGTGCTTTCCAATTTAAGCTGTAATCTATTTGTAGTCCTAAAAATTTCGTATCTCCTGCTTCCTCAATATTGTTATTTTTGTAGTGTATATGAAGATTAGTTAAGCCGGGAGTACGCTGTCTAAAGTGCATTATCTTTGTCTTATTTAAATTTATAATTAAATTATTCTTGTCTAGCCATTTAATCAGTGAGTCAAGAGAATTATTAATGTCATTTTCATACGTAATTACGTTTTTACAAGGGATCGTTACTGTGCTATCGTCTGCAAACATTGTTATAGGTTGTTCAAGGGACATGGGCATGTCATTGGCATATAATATAAACAAAAACGGGCCCATAACGGTTCCTTGTGGTACACCGTATGAGATTTTACGTTCTCGTGATCTTGTTATCTCTTCATGTTTATTAACTACATTAATGCGGCTAACTTCGGTTATTTGTGTTCTATTTTCTAAATAAGATTTTATAAGTTCGAGCACGTTACCCCTAATGCCAAAGTTTTCTAATTTATTTAGTAAGGTATTATAATGGACATAATCGAAAGCCTGAGTCATATCGCAAAATATAGCACATATGGGGGATCGTTTATCCATGTTTCTAATAATAGTATACAAAAAGTCATAAATTGCCATATTAATCATGGTTCTGTGCTGTCTGAATCCTTTTTGTTCTTCACAAAGTATATTATTTTTCTCCACGTAATTATATAATTCTCTGTAGATGTATTTCTCAAATATTTTTGAAATAACCGGTATGAGTGAAATTGGTCTATAATATTCCATCAACTCCTTATCTTCTTTCTTAAATAAAGGTTTAATTATAGATGTTTTTAAAGCATCTGGATATATACCCGCACAAATAATGAGGTTAAGTATGTGACTTAGATGACCGCATATCTCGGCTGACACTGACTTCAGCACTTTTGTGGCAATTCCATCAAAACCTACACTGCTAGTGTTTTTAGGGACATAATTATTTTATATAAATCGTGTGGTGTGCTAGGAGCCATAAACATTGAATTCAGTTTCGTGGATGACATGCATGCCTTCGGCTTACATTCAGCGTCTATTTTTGGATGTATTTTGTCAACGAAAAAGTCATTGAAAGCACCAGCGATATCCGCAGGTTCGTATATCATTTGATTACCAACTTTAAGTTTCTCAATTCGTTGTTTAGGGATATTGTACTTTGTCTGATTAATTACTTGCCACGTTTTCTTCGATTTATTTTTGGCTTGCTGTATTTTGTAGTTATTTTGATCCTTTTGTGTTAAATTAATAATTCTATTATACATATAGTCGAGAATAAGAAGTGAATTTCTTTTTGTTTTCGTGGCTAGGCTTCAACCTGGATTCCCACAAAAGTTGCCTCTTTTTTCTACTGCATAATTTAACGCCATTTGATAGCCATTTTGGTTTTTTTATTACGTTGATTTTTAATTCTTTATATGGAAAGCACAAGTCGTAAAATAATTTAAATATGTTGACAAATTCATTGTAAGCTATGTTGGGATCATCAGTAAGATAGATTTCCGAAAATTTGAGACTGTTTATACTATTTTTAAATTTGACTATATTTTCGTTATTGTAATCTCTTCTAGTTATATACCAGGATTTTATACTGCACACATTGGGAATTGGGCATTGAAGAAGCTGTGCTGTATGGTCTGATAACGCAAACTCTAATACACCCGCTTTACAAGTCTTTTTAAAATTATGCGCAAAATTATCTATGCACGTCTGACTAACCATTCGAGTTGGCTGTTTAAGAGCAAGTTTCAAGTTGAAACCTAGTAGCAGATACTCCAGTGTAACCGAATTATTATTCCGCTTTAAAATATCTATATTAAAATCACCTGCAATCACAACATTCTTGGGACGTTTGTTGGACATTTCTTTAAGCAATTTCTCAAGTCTATCAAAACAATCACTCAAATTCTTAGCACTTGGTATTCTATAGATACATACAACCATTAATTTATAATTTATAAGCTCAACAGCACAACACTCGAAAACCCCTCGCAATGACAATTTTGATATTTGAGGTATTTCCTTCCATTGGTGACAATTATTAACAATAATACATGCTCCTCCTCTCTTCTTTTCCTGTCTACTATAACATGCAGCCAAACTGTAATTTGGTATGCATAGTTGTTTTTCGTTACCTTTCATGATAAAATGTTCGGTAATACATATAATATCCACATTTATATTTATATCAGATAGTTCATTTAAACATACGGTAAGAGCATTTGATTTATTTAATAAACCTGCAATATTTTGGTGTAAAATGTTAATATATTTATTGGAGAAAAAAGTGTTCTTGTGGTTCATTTTTTGCGTTGAGCGTGTTAGTATTGGAAGTACGTGTGACGTCATTGAATCATGAATTTCCACTTTATAAGCACAATGGTCTGCTACAAAATACAAACTGTCGTATTTATTAAGCATCTACCGACAAATATCGAAGTACCTACCTAAATTATTATTGTATTGTCAAATACCTACAATTGTTATAGTACCCACCTGAGTAAATATTGTTGTGTACAGGAAATAACTCTAAACTTACATTTAAGCCATAGTGATGATATTCCTATAAAATATTACGTAATTTGTAATGATCATTGTGATGTATTCTAGATTTTATATTACCATTTTAGTATTATAAGTCCTTTGAGACAATTAGTACAAGACAGTCGGTTAGTATCAATATTCTTTTGAATATTGATTAAGAATGACTAAATAAGCGATATTCAATTCCTTAATTGTCTTGATACGTTTTAAAAAGGTTTCATTACTCAAGAATTGATTATTGACCTAATTGTGAGATTATTTATAGAAATGTAGTAAATGGTGGGGACATTTGACAGGTCGACTCATTATTATAAATAGTGTGTAATTCGTAATTTGATTTACTTTGTTGTGAGCTACAAACCAGTACGGACCAGATAGTGATATTGCTTTCCTGAATTGTTATATTTGTGAAAGATGGAAAGATGGACTACACAAGCTTCACGTAAGTTATTTGATATTATAACTTGCTTATTGCTAATGGTTGTGTTGAAACACTATTTCATATTGTGGCCTTTATTCATAATGATATTAAATTGGTTTAAGGGCTAGTCATGTTATTTGCCTTATCCTTATTGTTTAGAAAGATTCATCATATAATGGCCATAATAGAATCAGATCTTTATTGTGATAAACGATGTGTAATATGGTTGTGAAAGATATCTATGAATACTTTTACAACCATAGTTGTTTCCATGGAGTTTCTTGCCCTTCTTCTCCACGAGAACTAGGTCTAGCGAACGGGCGGTAAGCTCTCTGAGCCTCAATATAAATTAATTGACAAGCCTTATTGAAATAAATACCTAGTCTTGTCTTTTTGTGCTTTTCTTCATAAAACCTTTCCCTTATACACCACATACATAGGAACTCTGATACATAGTAAATAACCATTTTGACATATATTGATACTTTTATATGGAGTTTCTTCATGATTCTAACAAGCGCATTTTCTTCTAAGATTTCCAATTGAAGGTTGAATAGGTCCTCAAAAATAATTCCCATGGTGTAGTCTTTTAAGGCGCCCGACTTTGTGTACGTAGAATGGTGATAGCTTAAGTTCAAATTAGAATCCAGAATATATGAGTATTGATGGGTAATAATGTCCATATATAGCATGTTGTTGAACATTTCCAGTCTTGAGTTATATAAAATATTATAGTTATCACTACATTTGTATGTTGGCAAAGCAATAATTATATTTGTGTTCTTTATGTCCTGTAATGCGTTTCTCATATATGTAATTATATCAAAGTAACATTTTGTAGTTTTAAAATCTTCCTCGCCGATCATTATTACACAGAAATCATTCATTGTGTAATTTCTGAGTTTTGTCTGTATATCTCGAAGAAGGTGCACAATACCAACATTTGGTGTTAGGTAGTGACATATTTGATAGTTGTATTGAAAGTACTTTTCTGCCAAAGTTAATACATTATTGTTAGTTTTGTTATTTACTAGTTTATTTTTCATTGCGACTTGCTCATTCGAAGGTTGTGGCGCCATCTGTGGACTGGAATGTGTATTGATGGGTTTGTGTTCATCATAGCTTTTGGTTACTTTTTCTTTGGCTACTATATCAGAATCAGTCTGGGTTTGTTTATTTATACATCCTGCTTGTTTTGAATATTTAAGCCCTCTTTTCTTTGGCGTGGTGGTAGGAGATTGTATTGGACTATTCACTATTTGTTTGTAGAGTGAGTTTTTTCTTACCAGATTCTCATTCTCCTTTTTAAGCCTTTCAATTTCAAGGCTTAGTGAGTCAATTTCTCCATTTGCACTACCGAGTTTAATGGTGAGATCATCGATATTTTTATTTAATTGAGTAATTAAATCAATGTCATCATCACCTGACATGTCTGGCATACTACATACAGTGCCATCTAGTGTGATTGTTGAAGCTTTCATCCAAGTTGAAGTCTGAGTTTGAGTGTGCTCGTGCGCGTCTGACGGTGACGTTATTGATTTCGGTCATGGTTGTGTATGAAGTACTGACAGAATCCGAATGATAGTTTAGAATTCACAAAAAGAGTTGAAATCTGGGCTGAGGTTCGAACCGGCGACCGATCACTCAGTGAAAGTTGACAAGTTGAAATTAAGCATAGCATTGAGTTCCAATATTTGAACGGTGCAAAAACGGTTGATAAGACTCATGCAAGTGGAATTTTTTCACTGTCAAACACTTTGGTCACTTTGTTTTTGTTTTATAAGTTAAAGGTTTTACACTATTTATACACTTTTTTGTTTGTTTGTGTTTTGGAAACTGCTTTTTATTAAATGTCACTGTTTTAGATGTCACTTCACTTGATTTCTATTTATTGTTTTTGTTTGTATTTTTCATGTTGTTATGGTTTTAGTTATTTTGTTATTATCTTCACAGTTTGTGTATGAAACTTGTAGATAACACTGTCACTACTTCATTACTCACTGTTCTATCGTTTGACTTAATTTTATTTACTTTTGCAGACAACTAGTATTTTTTTAAATATATTTTACACAGAGCGATGCGCGCGCGATCGTCGTCGTCTACCCTCCTATGTAATGAAATTAATCTTGTGACGCGACTCCAACTGCTCGACTCTCAGAGAGAATTTGGTCTTAATCTTTATGTACTCCACGACCTCTTCTGCCTTCGTGGAGTGATGCAGACGTGAAACGTACAGCTGTGTCGACGGAATAGCGGGACGCAGCAACATGTTCGGCCCTGTCAGTGCGGTACCGCACTGATAGCGACAAGCAGGCTTCTTCTTCTTCACCACTCGAACGAAGCCTTCTTCATCGATCTGTCCTGGTCTTGTTACCGCTGGCAACGAGCTTCGAAGCTGATCAGAGGGCCTCTGGGCACCCCTTGCTTGCTTGGGTTGCTGCTGATCTTTTGCAGGAGCAGCAATAATGGCAGCCGAGTAAGCACGTCCCGGTGTTGACGTGCTGTTATTCGTCGGTGCCCCAACGATGGGAGACGCTGGGAGGGCGGTGCGCGCTTTTGAATCGTTTGCAGTGACGGCGGCCGGCGACGAGTCAAATTTTGCTGACTAGAAACTCAGCTGCGATGCAATGAACGCGCCGTGACGTATGTTGTTGTTAGCTGGCTCGTGTGACCTAAATACCGTTTTGCGTAAGTCTGCCACCTCGGCACGTAGATCACTGATAGTAGATTGCGATGCTTCCAACTTCAACTCCGATTTGACCAGGCTTGACCTGAGGGTTGTGATGTCCCGTAGTAACCTGGTACGTCGACGTGGTCGAATATGACGGGGGGCAGCTTGCGCAAATCCTTCGCCACGAAAGTCGGCACGTCATTCGGGTCGGTCTCCTTCAGCACTTTAATAGTGTCCTGGAGACTCCTCTCTCCTTTTTCATCCCTCCTACGGGACGGTATTGAGTCAGCCATATGTAGTGACTCATACAGCAGTGTTTTTGCCCTGCGTATCTCCTCTTCATTGAAGTTAGACGTGCAGATCTGTATAACACTGACCTCGTCCATGAAATCCAGCTGATATTGCAGGAATGCCAGGACCTCGTTCGCCACAAGTTCTGCCGAACGCATGGTGGCAGCGCTCGGCACAAATTAAATATTTTTTGCGTTCAGTGTAGTCGCGTCCGATTGCAACGGCTGATCACAAAGTCTATTTTAGTTTTAGCTCCTATTAGGTAAACGTTGTGTAAAATGTCGCCACTGTTAAAAAAACTAACCGTTTTTTTTAACAGCGGCAACATTTTTGATAACTGGTCCAAAGTGGTCGCAAGTATCTCCATTTTCAGTGCTAGCTAATTGGAATGGCTTACGTCTATTGCAATATTCCTATCAGAAAGCCCGAAGTTTGGAAATGTGCCCAATTTATTAAGTAAGGATAGCTGCTTGTTACATTGGGCCTGCTAAATGCCACTAAATACGCAAATCTTTTTTTCGTGCTATACTTCCCTGCTATTTTTTTACCATAGAGTATAACTTGCGCGGCATTCTATGTTATATATTTAAATCTTCGGTTCCCGCTTCAATGTGGTGGCGAGCAATTATGAAGAAACTGTCAAGTCACATGAAACATTTATATCATTATCTACAAGCTTTTAATAACTTTTCCTGTGCGGTGTCTGTAATCAAATCTTGCAAGTTTAATTGGACCTGCTTCCCAGTTTTCGATTGAGCTGAAATTTTACACATACGTCTGTTTCTTGTGACTTTTTTTATAAAAGTCTTGTTTAATAAATATATTTTTAAATATCAAAACTTGTTTTTAATATAATTATATATCCCTTCTGTTCCACCATCATCTAAAAATTTGCGGAATGTTGAGGCTTACCAGCTGCTAGACAATACAGACCTAGTAGGCTCAAAATATCTAAATCTTTTTAATTAGCGTAGTATACAAATTGAATGAATAATAGTGACAACGCTGTGCTATACATATTACACATGAACATAGTGTTTTTATAAATTATATCAGACTTTCAGAAAGTGCTACGGAATTGTGTAAAAGTGCAAATGGATACTATTCTTAGTTTTAACAAAATCTATCACGTAACGTATTAAGTTAGAGTTCAATTCCTTATTAGTATTTTAGGCTAGATCGTAATTAATTAATAAGAATTTTGTTCATACTAATAAAGAAAAAAAAAATGTTCTAAGCGAACTACTTATTTAGTATTGATCGTACTGAGATCTCGACAATAGCGACGGTTCTTTCAACAAAAGGATTCGCTTAAGCTTTATTTTTGGCGCTAAGGTAATAGTTGAAGAGCATGTCTGTATCTAGGCCGGGAGGATTGATTGGTTCCAAACTTTTATATAGGAGATCTATTTTTTACCTTTCGGAAAATCAGATTTGGGAGGGTCTTATCCAAAAGATATATGATTACCAGTCATAATGGATGAATGTCTTGGTCGTTTTATCTAAGATCCTCATGTTTATCTGTCTAAATTAATACTATAAAGATGTAAAATTGTTTGTTGTTTGTATACGGTAATCTCTTGAAGTTTTGATATGACAACAATAATTCTTTCACTGCTAAAAAGCCAAACTTTTGTTTTATTTTTTTTTATTTGAGATGGGTTTGCTCTTGACTCTAGTTTAGATCAGAGGTGACAGAGACAGAGTTGACGATGGAGTGAGCTTACCCGGAAGAAGCCTCTTCGCTATAACTTTGAAGAGATACGGGTTGAATGCGTTCGGAAACACAGACGCAGTCGCATTCGTAGTGAATTCCACTGATTCCAACGAGTGAAATAGATTCAGCCATATTGAAGATACAATGTTGACTAACAAGTAAAATGACATTTTTTTTAGGTCTACCCTCTACTCAACAACTAAAAAAAAACTATTTCGATAAAGAATGTTGTATCTGTTGTACATCGATTTAACTGAGTTAGTACTGATGAAAGATAGTTTTAGGACATACAATATCCAAGGTAGAAGATTAATATAGAACTAGAAGATTAGATTAGAGCAAACCTACACTTGGACCGGTATTTATAACCGAGGCAACGTTATATGCGCACGAGTGTCACGGCATCGAAGCCGTGGAAAACTAGCTTTTTCCACGGCTTCGATGCCGTGACACTCTCAGAAACAAAGGCACCTATAATCTGGCGAATATGAAGGTACAATATTTACTAACTGTAGTATATGTAGATATCAATAGATATCAATATATCTTCTTTCCTTGGATTGGTATTAATTACCGTTAAATGAACGAGGGTAATGTCACGAGGCAATTAAACATCAACAAAAACAGATTGTATTACTAAAACCACGAACGTGTCCTTAAAAGGGTGTGTTCAGCAATATTTTTTATAGAGTCAACTGGAATCCATCTTGTAGGGGAGTACATAAAGGGTTATGTAAAACGACACGGGTAGTATTGACGTCACCACATCCATACTCATAGAAAAATACGAAGTGTTTATTTTCTGTTTTATCTTCACAATTCAATTCACTGATACCTATAGTTTTGACAGGTACCTATAATGCCCAATGTCATGACATAGTTTATCCGAATAACATAAAGCTTTAACATAACCGCTGAAATGAGAGTGTTTTAGGGTGAACTGCACACATCTGCGTCCCCCTTTAGAGCGTACCAGCGTGATGTTATGTTATGAAATGGCGTAAACAATAACCAGACATGCGATTGCAGCAATCCCGAGAGATTTGCTGTTATTTGTTGAAGAGTTCTGTTGTATATATCCGAAGTTCTTCATCAGATCTTCACCTAATTTAAATGGGACCAATTCGGGAACATACTCTTTCAAACAATACATTATTTTCAAAATCGGTTCACAATTGATAGAGAAATTAGGGAACTAAAACAAAAAATAACATACGTACCGCCGAACATAGAACCTTATCCGTTTTAGGAAAGTCTGTATAAAAAGAGCTCACGTACTAACTTCAATCAATCTGCTTAACCTTTTCTCAACTATGTTGGGGTCGGATTCAGGACTAACAGGATTCAACTACTTGTAACGACTGTCAAAGATCTTCAAATGACAGCCGGGACCAACGGCTTAACGTGTTTTCCGAGGCACGGACGAAACTCGGTATGTTGAAATGGTCACCCATCTACGGACCGACCTCGGCAAGCGTTGCTTCACCTTGAAGATCGACCCGTGCGGCTGTTATTATTTGGCCACGAGCTCCTCGTACGCACCTCCACGTGCTAACTTCAATAAAGAGCAATAAACCCCTTTTGATTGGCTATTAATTTAAGCTAGTATGGCAACATTCCACGTGGACGTATTCGCTAGCCAAGGACCAGAAATACCTACGATGTGGATGTGTTAGGTTTGAACCTCCTTGTAATGAAACGCCTTTATACGCTGTTAACGGGCTCACATTACTGATAACTTTAATAGTTGAAATGGAGTAAGATGGCTCCTCATGTTAGAACACTTAATAACATTTAACACCAGAAGGAAGAGGGGTAGAGTTCTATTCTTTTGTCTGTTCCATAGACCCAGTTTTCAAAGCGAAAATAGTTTGCGAAATTAATTTATAAAAAAATTCAAACGAGCTTTTGCTACTCTAAATGGTTGACTGCATTTTCAGCAGTTAATCGCACCAGTTGACATGTATTTGAGACGTATCGATATTTATTTCCAGAACTGAGGGTCTAGAAAAGTGCCATTCAATATCAGCGTAGGCGATAGACGAAGTGTCAAAATGTAAGGGATTGATCACACGATGTTTCGATGTAGCTTGTCAATCCCATATAATCTTGCCATTTTGACAATAACTACAAGGGATTTGAAATATCAATGGGTATTATATAAGTTACCTATCCAGCCCCTGTGAGCAAATAGTAGTTATTTAAACATCACACTCTAGAATAATTGGATTGCAAACTGCGTCGTCACCTACCACATTGATTTTATTACCTCCATCTCTGGAAAGTCAATTTCAAATTCCACTCAAATACGGCTTATTCCGAAAATTATGGTTTTACCGCAGGTCTGGTATTTTTAGCCAAACCGCACTACATTTGTGGCTTAAATCGGGGGAATGAGACTTAATTCGAAGTATTTTTACTAAGTTCAGGAAATAGTAGTTTAATCCAGAGAATGGGAGCTTTAGGCGCGGTATCGGGGCTTAATTTGGAGTTTGAGGGTTCGCCAAATCCGGAATTGGTTGCATCTATATAAAGATACTTTGGCGAGGAACCTTCGACCACGAAGATTATTATTGTGGCTCCTAGACAAACAGACAGCTCTTTGCGTTTGTTTGTGGAGCTATAAGTAGGCGCCACAATCGCCGGTCGCCATTAGCTTGCGTCACAAATAGGTGTCAATCGATTTGTCGTGACGTTATGTATCCGTGATTAGTCGATGTTAACTCGCGAATAATTTAGCTATTTCACGAAAGCAATCACAAGAGAAGTCGCTTAGTCACAATAGGTGTTAATTCGATTTCTGAATTAATTTGAAGTTGAATTAGGTTAATGAGACTTCCAACCAGATTTTAGACACAACAAAAAACGCTTCACAAAAGGAAGCAATACCCTAAGTTGTAACACAACAGAATAAGCATCAATTTTGCTCTATAGAAACGACGCTTATAATCGACTGAACGGATTAAGTTCACGATACAAAATTGATATCCTTTCGAGTCGGAGAATGGAATTCTTATACTTTAATCTTATTTCATTCAAGGTTTATTAAAAATAATGGTTCCCCAGTTAAATCCCGGGACCAAGAAACTACTTTGAAGTGGAAACCAAAAATATTTCAGGGATTTTCAAATACCGGGATTTTTCCACCTTTATCTTCCTTTTGAGTGACCAACTCAAAGGAATGCCAAATTGATGCAAAAGATTTTGTTTATGAATACTTCAAAAATATTTTAATATAAGAGGAGCTCGTGTCTAAATAACAGCCGTGGCTGGGTGACCATTCATTAATTATCGAAATTCCTCCGTGCCTTGGAAAGCACGTTAAGCCGTCATTCCCGGCTGTCATTTTAAGGATATTTGACAGTCGTTCTGGGTAGTCAGAAGCTTGAAATCTAGTATCGCCTAGGGGTACATAGTGTTACCCAGTCACTGGGTTGTGAAGGTTAGAAAGGTAGGCATGCCATGTTAAATACTGGATTCCAGCTGAATCCGGTTAGACAGGAAGCCCTCTGAATATAGTTGGGAGAGACTAGGTAGACAGATTTCTAAAAATGTTTTAAAGTATCGTTGTCGGCAGGCAGAGATTAGCGCATCATACCACCAGCCGCGTCCATCAAAAATGTATTAGGCTTAAAAACCTCAACATCAAACTACATACGTACATAGCTAGATATAGTCTGCAAGGGGAACATAATGTTTTTAAGCAAGCTCCGGCTTTTCCTACAACTCGATTTGTAGCAGCTGCCAAATTTTGAGATAAACTTGAAATTCTTATGCATCACAGTTATGTGGTGTTTGAGTATGCTGCAGTTTCTAAAAAGAATTAGGGCGGCCTTAAGGTTTTATTCAAAAGTGTTTGGCTATCGATAATTTACGATTATTCATTATTGGGGGTTCTAACAGTCCGTGGTCCGTAATGGAGGACTATTAGTTGTCAAATAACTAAGCACCCAAAATTTCAATGTCACTGTGACGTTCGATTCTATTGGCTCATCAGGGGAACGGGCGGCGCCGCGCGGGGTGTGGGGTCATTTGGCATTTTGGTTGCTCAGTTATCTTGACCGAGCTATACATCAAGTTGCAAGCGAAGTTCTTTATACTTTTTACTAGCTTTTGTCAGCGGCTTCACCCGTATGAAACTCGGAAATTATCCCACGGGAGAAAATGCTGTCGTGATTAAAAGTATCCTATGTGCCATATGCCATGGTAGTTAAACCGTGTTAAGGCGGGCATATTTAACAAACATAAAGACATTCACATTTAGGCCCACTTACGCCAACTAACTTAGAGTTAGTCTTAACACGAGGTTAAATAACAAATATAATAATATGAATAAATAATTCACCGTGTTAGCTACTAACTTGGAGTTAGTAAGACAACCCAGGGTGGCGCAAACCCTCCCCCTCCCGGTGGGTTGCCGCATTGTCGAGGCGGGGGTCTCAGTAGCCGTGGTTTGTACACCCACGGTGAAGCGAAGTGGAAACCGAGGAGGGGCCGCTCGTCAGGGCTTTTGCCGATAAGCCGACGACGTAGCGGCCAACAAGTAGGTTGCGGGGTCGCTAGGGCCGCTAGGGCGGCATCGCAACTGAGGTGGGCCGCGATGTCGTGTATCTGAGTCATCGCGGTTAAGCGTTGGAGACCGCGGCAGGAGAGGAGTTTCAGTATTACTGTGTCTGATAGCGGACGAGGTTGGGCTGTAGGGGAGGAGGAGTGTCGGTATAGCGTTCGCCACTCTCTCTATCCCCTGCGGACGTATAGTGGTAGGCGGGGGGGGCACTATCCTGAGCCTTCATAGGGGACCGAGAGTGCCATGCTCGACGTCGTCTGGCACCCATGTGCTAGTTTGGTTTAGTCACGGCGTGCAACGTATTCTGGTGCGCCGGTGATGGGGGTTACTCCTTCAAGGAGGTTCCGGTGACGGACAGCTGCGGCGGGGTCACGGATGTATGCTTACACGTGACTGTGTTCCACGCGCCGTGCGACACCGTGGAGTTTTAGTGGGTTGGAGTCCCATATAACTGCAATATCTCCCCATGGTAGCGTAGAACGCATGGGCATTTCTCCACGTTAAAAAAAGAAAGGGTGGCGGAAACGGGTCTTATTATATTAGTTGGATTATTATGTTACGAGTAGGTATATAATTGGTCCTAGTTGTATCTAGTTATCACTTTACGTCAATGTAGACCTAATTTGAAAATAAATAAACACGTACACACGGTACATTCAACCAAGTTCATTCTTGAAAGTAGACTTCTAATTTCAATATGGTGTGGTAAATGTATCGCATGCCGTGGTAAATCCTGGCGTTCTAATTAATTTTTATTCGGTGTTTACGAACACAAGAGCTGGGTGGGAGCTCCATATTGTTGCGGTTCCAGCTATTAACGTTATCCGAGTTATTTGGGAACGTTACCGGTATGGAAGTGGTTTTATTACTTGCTTACAGGACGGTTAACGTGCAGAGACTGGGGTTCCGTTATAGATGTCACTGTTAGAGATTTTGTGTCTTCCGTAGTTTTAACTTGAGATTTCTGTGGGTTTTATACAACATTTCGGGATAAGGTGTTTCTAATTTCAGTTTAATTTCAGTATGTTAGCTGGTAGCTATCGTTTTCTTTTTCATAATCGTGATCAACTCGTTATGGGCTTAAACGTTAAATTCAATTCTGAAAGGGCTTTCTGGAGATGGGTGATGCTTGACTTAAACGAGAGATGGCTTAGGCATTCATACTACAAGACCTTAATAAAATTGGATTGGTACTTTCCAAGAACGAGAAAACCAGGTTTCCATTAAATCGAATTCTAAACCTATCTAAGAGTCAGGACTATAGATTTGAACAGCAATTCGTCGAAGCACTTTTATTAGCGTATTCCGAGGAGTGTCGATACTGACATACAATTAAGTTACTTCCCCTTCAAAATACTGAAAATTAAACCAACGATTAAACATACTTTCAGGTACCTTATGGAGTTGATTGATGGCCAAATTATAGTCAGTTTTGTTCCATGATGGAACTTATCGACCGTGGGTTTCAATTCCGTGTAAATACTCGTAGTGTATACGGACGTACTCAAACCAGAAGAATATTTTATTTAAACATCAATAAAAGACGAAATGGAGGAGTTGAACTGAAAACTATCTGCAATCGCCGTAGGTTCACCTGGGACCAGTTTTAAGACACAATACAGAGCATCATAAAGATAAGATAATTTATTAAGACACATTTCTGAAATCACATCAAACAAAATCAAAAATTATATCATTAAGTATATAATGTCAAAAGGATCCTAAAGCAATCATCTAGAGTCACATGATTTTAAAGTTATTGTGTGGTAATTATCCCCAAGGTAACTTAGATAAAAACTCTTTACAAAAAAATATAACCGACTTCCAAAAAAACACTACTGTTGTTGTTTCTTCGTTTTTTTACACGGTCTGCCGCAATTGAAGTAATTTTCACTTAATAGTGTTTTTTTGGAAGTCGGTTTTATTTTTTTGTAAAAAGTTTTTCACTTTTTAGTTGTGATACGTTGTGATCAACTATAGTAAGATGCCAGCATAGATTATCTGAACCGGAGAAATGAGAGTGTGAATGAACTATACACATCTGCGTACCCCTTTAGAGCGTACTATGATGTTATGTTATGAAATGGCGTAAACAATAAGCAGACATGCGATTACAGGAATCTCGAGAGATATGCCGTTGTTTATTGAAGAGTTCTGTTGTATATCTCCAAATTTCTTTATCAGATCTTCACCAAATTTTAATGGGAACACATGAGAAGCGCCAGCTATCAAATAAAAAAAAGAATCATCAAAATCTATTCACCCAGTAAAAATTTTTGAGGTACACATAAAATAAAATACAGTCGAATTGTGAACCTCCCCTTTTTGAAGTCGGTTAAAAAGAGGAGTGGCCCGTTTAGTAAACTTATAAATTATATTAGGTCGATAGACACTCTATACTGCCTCGCTAGTGAAAGTCTCGGAATTCTTGTGTGTGATAGAGTGTATTAAAAAGCCCAAAGTTATCAAACTAGAAACTAGAGCATCAAAAATGTGATGCTACCTAAATTGAGAAGCGAACCGTGTAGTTTATATATCACGTCAACGCTAGCCTGGTAAAAATAGAAGACTGGAAGTCAATCTAGCATAGCCTAACTCCAACAGTGGGGGCTAATTGAATGGTGATACTGAAATATATGCTGCCAGAAGTATTTATTTTAGTCGTAGAGGGATTCATAAAAGCCTTATTGTTGGTGTAGGGGTCGTAAGCGCTACTGCGGAGTGTGGGTTCGGACTTGACTTGGGTTCGGTGCCCGGATAGAGCAAGGTTTTGTTAGGTTAGGTTAGGGTTTAGAATTTCTGTGTAGCAGCCAGAAGTCTGGATTTATTCCCGATTTGTGACTAAAGCTCGCCCTACACTCGACTATACATGAGTCTCGAAATTAACTGGCGAAAGAAATTGTACTACAGATACACCTCTCCAACCGTTCGGAGAATACAGAACAGAGTACAGACTGGAACGTGGACACGGTTCCAATTTCGAAAAAAAATAGTTTGACTACTCATTGCTTCAACAGAACATTTGTGTTTAGTCCAACAGACCATACTTTGACAACGAAAAACACTACTTCGACAGAATCCTTCCTCGATATGCATTTGTTCGGCGTGATTTGATGACAAAGAAATTCTTAAATCTTTATTATTACTTATGACCTAAACAAGAAAAAAGCTCAGTTAAGGAACAAGATAATGGATATAGTTTAGAGTTCTTTATTTTGGGGTGAAGTTACGGCAAAAAAAACTGTTGAATTTTACCGTGGATTCCTATTACAAAATTACAGTTCTGACGACCAGTGTCTGTGGTTATATACAACATCCTAGGCAATATGCGGTTATACGACCGCACAATATTTATCTGCCCCTGAGAATACCGGCGTGACATCAGCTTATGCATTTCCAAGGCTCGAGACAGTGGGACGAGCATCAAAATCCATTTAGCGATTGAATCAAAAATTATTTCGCTGCAGTATACGTATCTATATCTAGCTGTGTGACGTATGAGAATATATGTACTACATTAAACCACACATTAAGTGGTTACAATTAGACATGGACAGTGCCTTTAGGTCTTAACAGTAAAGGCGATTTCCAAAGTGCAAAGTATTACCTCGGATGTCGCTTTCCTATCTATGTATGTAGGTATATGTATATTATGTTGTGTATCTCATTGTATTGGATCGCAATCAGGAATATATGTCCTAACGCTTCCGTAGATTTCATAGGTATCTGGGTCTTAACGAAGTAAGTAATTAACGACTTCATAGTAAGTATGAAGTCGTTAATTACTTACTTCGTTTTAATTTGACGTAAGATTAGAATAATGCATTTTTCATCTAAGTGGTAACAAGAGTAGGAGTAGATCAAAGAAATGAAGGATGTTTTGTGACTGAGAGAAAAATGTGTCACGAAAAATACATATACTGCAACGAAGCCGGCATTGGAATATGTTCATGGACGAGGATGATGATAATAAGTGCTTGTTTTTTAACCGTCTTCAAAAAGGAGGAGGTTCTTTTGTACTTAGGTATATATAGCAGAACCTATCTGAATAGATTAGGCTATATTATCCTGTCTTAGTACAGCCTAAAATTAATAAATCTTATTCAGTTTTCATGCTTTATCCCCTTTGATTTCTATGAAGCGTTCATAATTCAGTTCATTTCTACGATTAATTTGTAGAAATAACAATTTCTCTTGCAATTTTTTTTTAACAAATTTCAGATTTCGTTACCTAGCTGGATTACACGTTCTCTTTATGGTTTACTAAGCAAAGTAGAATAAATATCTTTACATTTATTTTCATGTCTATTATTTTCAGTAGATGTTGTACGAAGTCTTTTGTATCAAAATAATTTATATTCATTTTTTTGTGAAAAAGCGTTGTTTTATGATCCCGTGGGAATATCCGAAACGTTGGAGTACGTACTTAGGACGAAATATGGCTGAAAGCAGTATTCTGATACGTCGGTAAAGTTTTCTTTTCGTTGGTTCTTGTAAGAATTATGTTAGCGTAGGCGGGTAATGACGTGGGCTATATTTACAGTCAAGCTGTTTGAACCATGATTCATGACCAAGCCGATAATTGGTTTGGAAACTTCAAAACATTAAAGTTTTTGTGGTATCAAAATCAATCAATCTGCCTAGCCTTTTTCCAACTACGAGTATGTTTGGGTCGGCTTCCAGTCTAACCGGATTTAGCTAAGTACCAGTGTTTTACATGGAGCGACTGCCTATCTGACTTCCACAACCCAGTAACTGGGTAACACGGTACCCCTTGGTAAGACTGGTGTCAGATCTCAAGCTTCTGACTACTCATAACGACTGTTAAAGATCTTCAAATTACAGCCAGGAGCAACAGCTTAAAGTGCTTTCCGGAGCACGGAGGAAACTCGGTATGTTGAAATGGTCACCCGTCCACGGGCCGACCTCGTCAAGCGATGCTTAACCTAGAAGATCGACCCGTGCGGCTGTTATTATTTAGCCACGAGCTCCAGTCTCAGTCAGAGGTATCAGAATTAGAATCAGAATTTAATTTACTCTAAATGTAGGAACAGTATTAGATTAATAACATAAAAAATGAGATCAGCTACATTTTACCTTACGGCGTGCACATCATTAGATTAATAATATACAAATAAAGAAAGGTAAAAGATGTCGACAACACAAATAGAATTAATAAAGAGAAAACAAAAACAGATAGTCAGGCAATTTTAAGAAACATTAACAAATTATTTCATGTCAAATAGCTAATAAATTCTCAATAACAATTTGTACTAGGTAATTATATATAGTCATTTCTATATAGTCACATCATTTAAAAACTAAAGTAAGTATACTATTTATAGTGGAGGTACTTAATACGTTTTCAATAATATACAAACTAATTGCCATTGCCTTATTAAATCGATAACAAAGTTTTTTGCTAAGGAAATACATATATTATATTTTTTTAAATCGACTGAAGAATTAGCTTATGGTGGGATCGGTTTCAATCTTGTACTTCTATAATGTTATTAAAATACTCTAATTTTATTAAGAAAACAAATTCGTGGCTTCAAAATATACTCTAATCTCCTAGGACAACAATAGGTATGATCAAAATCCATGCCTAGCGCGCAATGCGCCCGAAATATATGAAAACACATGAAATCCGCCAACATTGTTTCAGAATTCATTAGCATATATAACACTGGTTATCATATTTCAACAGCAGTTCAGTGGAATCAGTTCGGCGGCTGAATTCATAGCCACACGAAATAACGAAGCAAGGCGTGATGACTATGATATATTATTTAAATTAATTTCATTGGACTCATTGTCCACTTTGTGCTGGATTTCTGAAGTATCATATCGAAACCCGGATATTGAATTTGTACACAGTTGATAGGAATTCGGAGACGTTGCCGTTGTGTAAGGTCCGCCCTCAGGCAAGGTAAAACGACGATTTACGCAGGGTGGTTACCAACCAGCTAGAGAAAAGTTGCCGCGCAACGATATAAATGGTGATGGCATGCGATTGGAAATGCGTATGTGGAGCATTAGACTGCTGTAGATTGTTGATGATGAGCATCAGCTCGCCCGTTATTAGATAGGATTTTAACAGAACTGCCGAATTGTATATATTAAAAGTTCACCTCTGCCGAACCTTTCGGGGAATACAACAATCGATATGATGGTTTGTCTCCATCGGTGCGATATCGATATCTTCTTCATGATTGCGTTACTGAACCTTCAGTTAACGAAGAATTTTACTTGAAGGGTCATCATCATCATTTCAGCCGATAGACGTCCACTGCTGGACATAGGCCTCCCACAAGTGTCGCCACATTGACCAGTCCCGTGCGTCTCGCATCCAGCGGATCCTCGCAACCTTCAACATCAGGTCATCGGTCCATCTAATGGGAGGCCTTCCAACGCAACCGGAACATGAAGGATAACTTTGTAGAAACAAAGGTTCTTGAAAGTTTTTATGAGGACTTCACAAACAGGCCCGGTTTAGGCAGTTACCGTTCAGTATCGATTTGAAGCAAAAAATAAAGAGAACGTTCCTAGTGCGAAGTATTAACTATTCTCACCGGTCCATTGCACCGCATAAAATTAATATTCCGTGACCAAAGCCCCGAGCAAAGTTAGATAAAAATCAAAATTAATTTTTTTTTTTAATTTCACATAGGCCTACATGGGCACTTATAAAACGTCGACAAAAGGTGCACGGTTCGGGTTGGTCGTTTCCTATGGAAAAGAACCGGCAAGAAACTCCATGGTTACTCTTTTAAAAATGGTTTGGTTTTACAATATTTCCATGTTACAGCATTAGTACTTAGACATGGGGGGACAACGTAGGCCAGACTTCTGACAATACTTATGACAATAAGTCGTAAGAAACTAAAAAAATAAAAAAATGGATTATATATTTTATAAAAAAATTAAAAAATGTTAACTAGCATCGAGAAGGCCTACAATGTTCACACATTCACAAAACAATCGGTAAAATAATCTATACAAAGGTAAATAAAATAAGTATAACAAGACTAAATCTAACATGTGGCACAAATTTTGTTATCAGTGCTGTAACTATTCTTAGCAAAGGGCTATAAAGATGTTTGAAAACCATTGTAAAAAGTCTAATTAAAAGAAGGAAAGAATTATAGTTAAAAAAATAGTAAGTTACCAGGGAAGCTGCATGCGCAGAAGGAGCTAAGGCCAAATGTTTTTATCTTCAACGTAGTCCTTGATTTTACAATATGCATTTTTAACAAGGAAACGTTTGATGTAGTTTTTGAACCTTCCATCGGTCAGTTCTATAACTGACTTTGGCAACTTGTTATAAAAGCGTATACTGTTTATAAGAAAAGACTTGCTAGTTTTCGTTAATCTGAATTTGGGTATTACGATTTCGAGCATACTGCGTGTATTTAAATTATGGAAGTCGCTTCTAGTTTTGAAAAGCCCCCGATTTTTACGGACATACAAAATACATTCCAAAATATTATAAATTTTCTCTGTGGGACTCGCGAGGACCCATTTTATAGATTGCGCGGATTGCCCTCTTTGTAGGATGAAAATTGAGTCAACGTCTGCTGCTGATCCCCACAGCAGAATGCCATAAGACATAATACTGTGGAAATAAGCATAGTATACTAACCTAGCTGTAGCTACATCGGTTAGCTGCCTTATTTTCCTTACTGCATATGCAGCCGAACTTAACCTACCCGAAAGAGTTCTAATGTGCGCGCCCCACTGCAATTTTGAATCGATAGTAATACCTAAGAATACAGTTTCCGTTATAACTTCAAGATTTTTGCCGTCAAGTTTCAAGTTTAGGTCATGTTGTGGTACATTTGGTAAAGAGAACTTTAGACATTTTGTTTTTTTTTGCATTCAGTAAAAGATTGTTAGCTGCGAACCATTTTGAGAGAACAATTAGACTTTCGTTGACATTTAAGACATCCGTATCTTGCCTATCTATTTTAAAAATTAGCGAAGTATCATCAGCAAAAAGAATTATATCCGATAATTTGGCCATCATAAAAGGGAGATCATTAATGTAAACAAGAAAAAGGAATGGACCGAGAATTGAACCTTGTGGCACGCCCATCTTGACTAGAGACCCGGAGGACGTCGCCCCATTAACATTTACTTTTTGCTGTCTGTTTGATAAATAGGAAAGCACGAGATCAGCAGATTTTCCACGAATTCCGTAGTGGTGTAATTTACAGATCAGTGTGTTGTGGTCGACGCAGTCGAAAGCTTTTGAGAGATCACAGAAAATGCTAATGGCATCCTGGGACCTCTCCCAAGCCTCCAAGATGTGGCTGATGAGTTTCACTCCCGCGTCCGTTGTCGACCTACCTTTCGTGAAACCAGACTGTTGACTATGCAGGATCCCATTTGAATTGAAATGAGACAACATCTGTTCCAGCATGATTTTTTCATAGATTTTACTCAATGTTGAAAGCACGGATATAGGTCTATAATTAGAAGGATCACTCTTACAGCCTGATTTGAAAATTGGTACTACTTTAATGTGTTTCATTAAGTCAGGAAAAGTGCCGCTGTCCAAACATTGATTGAATATGCCTGTTAGGACAGGAGCAATTGAGTCAATAATATCTCCAAGAACCCTAACAGATATCCCCCACAAGTCTTCAGTATTCTTTATATTGAGACTTTTGAACGCGTTTTTAATTGTATCAATACATATTGGTTTAAATTTAAAGATTGGTATGTCTTTAGTAAAGTTTTTTTTAAGAAGAGCTTCAGCTAATTTAGATGAGGAAGGAAGAGACTTCGTAACCTCTAACGGAATGTTGGTAAAGAAATTTTCTAATGTCTCAGCGACTACTTGCCTATCAGAAATGGTTTGATTAGTTATTTTCAAAGACAAATCATTCTGATCGCGTTGTTGTATCTTTCCAGTTTCTCTATTAATTAATTGCCACACAGTTTTTATTTTATTATTAGAAGCACCAATTTTGTTAATTATTATTTGAGATTTTGCTTGAGCGCAGACTCTTTTGAATATTTTGGAATAGTTTCTAACATAAGTGTGAAAAACTTGATCGGAAGTCAAAGATTTTTCGTAATATAAATTATATAAGATATCTCGGCTTTTTCTTATGCCCACAGTGGCCCATTCACTAAATTTCGATTTGGAATTGTTGACTTTAACTGTTTTTACAGGACACGTTTTATTGAATTCTTGGCAAACTATTGAAGACAACTTGCCGTAATTTATATTGGGGTCGTTTGAATCAAAACTGGCGTTACAAAGGTTGCTAAAAACATTATTATTAAAAGCGATTAATTTATTTTTAGTAAGTGATCTTAATCGAATTGATTTAGCTAGGTTAATTTTTTTATTTGACTCAAAAGACACCAGTTGACCAGTATGGTCTGACCTAACGCCACTAATTAAAAACGAATCTTTTACTTTACAATTAGTGAATACATTATCTATGCAAGAAGCTGAAGTTGCTGTTATTCTTGTTGGTTCATTAAATAAATATTTTAGGTTAAATGATTTAAATAATGAAATGAGCTTACATTTTTCAGGCGAGTTGACTAACAGATTTATATTTAAGTCACCACAAACAAAAACTAATTTATTATCTCTGAAAAGTTTACTTAATAATTCTTCCATTGTAATCAAAAACAATGACAAGTTTGATGCTGGTGGTCTGTAAACGCACAAGACAGTATGCCCCTCGATCTCTGCACATGCTACCTCACACAAGCGATCAACAGAGTAAGCAGTGATATCCTTCCTTTCCTTATATTTTAAATGACTATTACAAAGTATCAGAGTACCACCCACTGTGGATCTGTTGTACGCGCTGGCAACTAAGAAATTATTTACATTAAACAACATCCTATCTGGTTTTAACCAAGTTTCATAAAAACATAAGATATCCATGTGGTAATTATCTACTAACAATTCCACGTCTAAAATTTTGCCGGAGAAGCGATTTATATTTTGATGATATAGTAAAATATTACTATTCAACTTCTCTTTTGTCGGCTCTAATCGTTTAAAGTATTATCAGAAAAACTGGATAATACTGTTAAATCACTAAACCTAGTCTCAGTTAAATTATCAATAACTGCGTGTATATTAAAAGCTAACAATGTAGCTAATAAATGTCGACTATTTTTGGGAAGAAACATATGGTTCCCAATCAAACCAAAATCACTAACAAAATTGTTGGTGTCAAAAAACAATAAACGGTCACTATGACGACAAGACAATATATGCATCAGGTTATTCAAACTAGAAATGTATTCATTTTCATGAACAAGTAACTTGCCAGAATAGGGCAATGCACATAATATTAATTTGCCTAATCTTAACTTAAGTAGGGTGTCAATACCATTAACTATCTCGCTTTTAGTTATACTAAGGCTATTTCCAATAAGAAGTACTACGGTAGTTTGCTCATTCAATTGTGTCGGTTGAATTTTATGGATAAGCTCATTAAATTGCAGTTTATGATAACAATGGTTCACTATTGTATGTTTAGAACGGTTATTTAACAAAGATCCAAAACCTGTTCCTAATCTATCAGAAAATACTAAGACATTACTTTTGGTGAGGTTCAAAGTTGTTGCAGTATGATCAGTGGGTAAAGTTGTAGTAGCAACATGTTGTGACATGAGAGGTGGCAGAGCGGCAGCACAACTACAGGTGAGGTTGTTAGTCAATGATTCGCACCTCTCTGCATTATACTTCACCAGGTCCACCAACTCACAGGCCTCCTGCATGCGTTCACTCAACATAAAACTAATATAAATGTTCTATTTAGTTATATATCTATACTAATATTATAAAGCTGAAGAGTTTGTTTGTTTGTTTGTTTGAACGCGCTAATCTCAGAAACTACTGGTTGGAATTGAAAAATTCTTTTTGTGTTGGATAGTCCATTTATTGAGGAAGGTTATAGGCTATATAACATCACGCTACGACCAACAGGAGCAGAGCATAAATGAAAAATGTTGCAAAAACGGGCAAAATTATTCCTTTTTGAGAGCTTCCGTTGCGTGCGCTGCGTAAACGGTTTAATTACACAACAATCATGTATGTAGAGTAGGTAGGGTTGATGGGTAGGTAGGTAGCCAGTTGACGGGAGCGAAGCCGCGTGGGACAGCTAGTATATTATATAAACTTCCTATTAAGTTATAGTATATTTCGGCACTCGCCCAGAGAACACGTTTTGTCCTTTATTCCGGGAATTAGTGATGTAATAAAGGGGAATATTCCAGAAATTTTCGTGCGGATACTCTTCTGTGTAAAGGTTTTGTAAGGGTAAATTATTTTCATTGTTTCGTTTGGGCAAACTATGAGGCTTCCTCGAAATATAGCGAAGATTTGAACCGTTGTTCGCTATTAATAGTCCTTTGTTAGGAAATAATGTAAGCATGGTATATAAGCATTTGAAATGATCCAACATGATTATTATTATGAAATTGTTGAATTATTACTGAATTTAATTTATTATTATTGATATTTTATTTTTGGACTGTTATTATTGAATTGTTGAATGTTTTTTTATTGAATTATGATTTGTTTGTTAATGTTAGTTCAATTGATTTGCCTGTCTGTATTTAGTTTGTGTGAATTTTAAATGATTTATATTATTTGTTTTATGTAATTCTATAATTATTGACTATCTGCACGTGTTGGGTCAAACCGTGAGTGCAGAGAGTAATGGCAATGAATAAATAAATAAAAACCAACTTCTTAAATATAAACTGTCACTTCTATTTACTTTTAAATTCTACCTGAAATTCTTTTATGTATTTCCACACTATGAACTTTTATTGAAGTTTCTTAGAACGAAATAAGTATAATGTTTCATGAATTTCTATATTTACAATAACTAAATTAGCTATTGGCAACATTGAAATGTGTTAAAGTAGCTCTCAAGACAATTCGTAGGGTGCAGCAGAAGTAAGGACATTTTAAAAAATAGTCCCCCGTACCGAACTTCAGTCACGGTGACCAATTTCAACGAAGATTACCAAAGTACGCAGGAGATATTATAGATCACAAGTGTCGTAGCGTAAACACAGGTGTACTTTTGTTCCTTAACTCTCATAGTTGATAATAGAATGAATTGCCCCGTTCAGGAGTTGAGTCAAACAGACCTAAGCACTGCCTCCCATAAGGCTGTGGAAGTGGTGAAGTAATGGGCAAACAAAATTTTTTCTCTTACCATCGATACGAACACGAAAATGGCCTAATAAAATTAACAATAAAATCAAAGAAAACACTCACTCCAGCCATGCACACTCCACCCTCGATGCTTGTCCTCGTCACTGTGCCCCGCGGCCTGCATCGGAGACTCTGCCCCTTCAGACTCTGGCAACGTCCTCCAACGCTTCAACAGTTCCTTGGTCTTGTCCTTCGTCTTGTCACATGCCTGGCGCCAGTTTGTGAAGTACTTTCTCGAGACCTTCGGGCTTGAGAGCGAGGTGGACTTCGAGTCTTGTCTGAGAATGAAATGGATCGGTTAGGTTGTCTTAAACAGATTATATAGGTAGTAGGTACAGTTGAAGGTGGAAATATGTACTTAGGTAGTTCTTGTAATTCAATTTTGATTTGCACCTCGTGACCATAAAAAAAACACATTCAGTCAAAGACAAAATTATGTTTATAAGTATTATGAATTGTTGCGCAAAAAGCAGAAGCACAGCAGTTTCGCAATATATCATCTTTATATCATCACATTTCGACGATGGGACCGATGGATATAAAAAATAACAAACTCACTTTTGTAAGTAATTTTTTTGTTTTTTACTGTACATCGTTTGTTTGGTCTTTTGTCTCGAAAAACCGGTTGATTGCATTAGAATTTTTATTTGATTGCATATTGACGTACCTATGCATACTTTGTCACGTGTTTTAATGATCTGTGAGAATAACATGTCTAATATGGTTGTTTCGTTTTAGTATGGCAATAGTTGTCATAACCCTTTCTCTGATATAGACATATTGTAGGAACCCGAACAATAAACAGAACTATGCCTTATTACTTATTTGTAAAGAAATTAAGAAAAACATTAGTAGCGATTCTGGGCGGCTGAGTTCATTCACATTTTTAAATTAAGAATGTCGGTTAGGTAGATCAATGATCGTTATTGTCACCCTAAAATGCAACAGCTATATATACATCTACTCAAGTACTAACCTAAGTATGTATAATATAGGTTTGTATGTAGGTACACAGTGGTAAAAAGAATATTTGAAGAACTTTATTTGTGAACGTCACGGCCTCGTGTTTGTTTTGTTGAATTGATTTTTCCCTTTTGAATATGTGCACAGCTAGTGACAATGAAAAACGCTCTTCAGTGGGCCATATTTTCACGTATATTTGTCGCCACTGACAAATCGCCGAGCGATCAGTGCCAGCCAACGAAATGTGTTGTGTTTTTGTGATGCAATTTACATTCCAATGGGTGCTGTAGTAAAAACTTACACAGTATGGCCTGGCCGTTAATAAGCGCCTGGTAGAACAGAGAAAATAAGGAGATACTGCTAAGGTTTACTACAGTGTCATAACTTGTTGAGAACTAAGAAATAAAAGATTGTCGTTACTCTAGTTTCGCCTTCATCCCTTCGTTACATACTACACAAACCTTCATCTAATCTTGATGACATCTCTACCCTCTAAAATTTCGGTTAAGCACTAAATTATCTATTGTATGTGATTTTCAACGCATTGTTTTAAACTGTAGTAAATCCTGCTGGAAACTGCTAATAAATCATGAAGTTTAACGAGCAGGCTGTGAAACTATTGTATCAAGATGTAACTAATCTGATTACGAATATTTCTAGTCACGAAATATGCCAGTTATTAGGCCTTGCTGCTAAATACGTAAGCCATCGATCATCTGCTAACGTGATGGATTACGCGATACCTCTCAATTAAGGTTTTTCGACCCCTTTATTATGTTTTTGTTGATGTTATCGGGGCTAATCGGTGATTTTGGACAATCTATATTTAGTTTGTCTAATGATTTATTAATCTCTCTACCTAAACAGTCATTTTAAGTTAAAAATAAACACAATCTATTGTAAAAATCACTGATTTAAAACTAACTCAACAGTAACATGAGATGAACCTTGAAAACGTTCCACCGATAATGAACCAAGAACTTTATACTCTTTGACCGCCATCTTGGATCGTTTGTGTCCAGTGTGCTCAAATATCTAGGTAACATTTGAAATATTCGCTTGTAATGGGGCTCGTAGGAGCATCGATGCATATTTCAAAGGAAGAACCGTTTTGCTGATATATACGAGCCAACAGTGCTATCACGTATTATGAGTTGCTTGGAGGGCTATGAGCGCCTAATAGTACTTTTGTGGCTACGAGGTATCGTCTTGTACCTATTGTGTGTATATTTTATTATATATCTCGAAATATACTTCAATCTATATTTACCATGATTCTACCTACACAGGTAGAATCATGAAAAACGAAAACCTACGAAGACGTACACACGTTTTCGTAGGTTTTCGTCTCAATACTGTATTTTTAGGACTATTCTGATAAATTCTGATGGTAGCTTCTGACAATTACCTGGGCAAATTACACTTTTAATTATAACAAAAAGAACTAAGTATAGAAATCAATAAGCTTGTCACACATTTATTCTCATCGGGAGGTTACTGGCCTAATGATGATGTACTTATAGGAATAGATAGAAGATATATCATAGCGACGTCTCTAGAGTTCCTTCTTTCGTTTCATCATCATCAGCCTTATTATGTGCCTACTGCTGGGACACAGATATCCTCTCTGTTATAGAGGTAATGGGCCTTAATCCACAACGTGGGCCTAGTGCGGGTTGGTGGAAGTCACATTACTTCGAATTTTTGGTTCTAGGATATGCAGGGTTGTATCACGGTGTTTTCCTTTACCGTTTTAAGAGCAGTGGTGATGAAATAATTTACACAAAGTAAAGCGCCTGCCTGGGTTTGAACTCACGACCTACGACATAAGTCGGGGCCGTTACCACTGGGCCACCACTGCTCGGCTCCACTTTGGTCTCAACACTGGGTAATTTCTCCGTTGGTAGCTCTGCTCGGCTCCACTTTGGTCTCAACACTGGGTAATTTCTCCGTTGGTAGCTCCTTGTCGCATTTATTTTAGTACCGAATTTTTTTTCTATTGGAAAATTGATGTGAAGAGAGGAGAAACATCATACCTACCTATCTAAAGTCTCTTTTGAGCTGTCACTTGTCCTGGACAGCCTTCTTTCCCGTCTCAACGCAGCATCTTCGCTGGGCGACTTTTCTGGTGGCAGCCTTAGTTCCTTGTCACCGCATCTACTGCTGGACCTGGAGGTCTTGCCTTCATCACCGCTGTCTCTCTTCACTGCTAGCTTCACGGGCGATAAGCTGCCGGGCTTGTCATTTTTCTTTACCTCCATACTGATGGGTAGGCAGCCGTCATCGTAATCTTCCTGGAGATAAGAGAAAATATTAGGATGTAAAAATGTATACATTACAAGAGTGGGTAATCAGTTGACAAATCTCCGCCCTAATTGCGTTACACAATTTATATTACATACAATCCAAAGCAATTTTAAGAAAATTACTTGTCCTACGCGTCATATTTAAAAAAAAAATGTCTTCTCGACAACATAAATTGGGCAACTGATATTGTTGACTAGTTGTGCTCGCGGCTCCGCTCCCGTTATCCATCCTATTCATATCATCTTTCACAATAGCTTCATTAACCCCCAACGGAAAAAGAGGGGTGTTATAAGTTTGCAAGTGTATCTGTGTGTTTGTGTACGTATCGGTCTGAGGTATCTTAGCTCCTAAACAGATGAACCTAGTTTTTAGTACTTGATTTAGTAGTTTTTGTTTGAATGGTGACTTTATCGAGTGTGTTCTTTGCTGTTTGATGAAAATCGGTTTAGCCGTTAAAACGTTTTGGCGTTTCACTGTTTGTATCGGTATATTATCGCAAGATATCGTGGCATAATTACGTCTTCAATAGATTGTTGATGGAAGCGTTTCTACCAGAAGAACAATGATCTTGTTTAAAAATAAATAATGAAAGAAAACTTGTTAATCGTTTAGGATTTTTTTAATTTTACTTAACACATATACTAAAGTATTTTCAAGGAGTTTCAAGTTTACTAATACCACGATTTCCCTGATGAGGGTACCGAGCCTGCGACGACATAAGTGCCTACGTAAAGGGTGCTCCACCCATGCTCGGTTTGAGTAGTTTCCTCAGTAATTAATTAGCTAGTCAGTAGATAAACAGATAAAGAAAACAGGACGACATAATTCCTAGGAATAATATGAGAAAGATTTTTTTTTATTTATGCACATTACATTATTAAAAACAACAAAATACAATTAAATGATCAAAAGTAACACTATAAAATATCTGTGCGTGTCCAAAAGGCTCCTATCTCAGTATTTTAGCAGCGCTATTAAAAAAAAATATTCTTATCTTAAAAAAAGTTTATCCATGCTTTGTCACCTAACCGGTCAAGTGCGAGTTTGATGTTTATTTACATGAAAAAGTCATGTTTTGATTGTTGTGTTTCACAGTATTCCGGTTCCATAAAGTTTTGCTTATGTTACCAATATAATCGAGATAATAGGGAATAAACCAGCATGCATTTCATTACTAAACGCCACAATTTTTGTAGTGGGCCTATTCCCCATACGAAAATAATGTCTCCTTTTAGCTCTATCCGTTGGTGATAACTGTTTTATTTCAAATTTAGTTTGCAAGATTTGAGCTGTAAATACTAACTAACTAACAAGACAAGTAAAATAAAAGTAAAACAATTGTGTCATACTGAATTTCGATAGTTCATTATTTCGACACGGTCCCAATTTTGAAAAACAATAGTTCGACTACTCATTGCTTTGACAGAATACATATTCGACTAGCATTAGTCCGACAAAATATACTTCGACAACTCACAAAAAAAGGCAGCGCTGTTATTATGATAGCAAGGATGGTCCGCTGTTAATTTTATGATTATATTTATTTCAGAATAAATACGATCGTATTTAAATATGTATGTATCGTTAAACATAATCCGCTGATAAAACCAATAATAACCCGTAATAAATAAAAACTGCTGACACAACCAACTATTTAATTCTATGAAATAGTAATTAGCAGATCAACAATGAATTTAAAATGTACACAGTGGTATTTAAATAATATTTTGTTACGAGATAATTTTACACGATTTGGGTTAAGCGTCAGCCATTATTTGTTAAAATTAAAACCTTCTTTTGCTGCCATGCAGAAAACTATAATTCAATATACCTAGCTATTTCCCAATTGTGTTGGGGTCGGCTCCAGTCTAACCGGATTCTGCTGAGATTGAACTTCACAAGTTCCACAACCCAGTAACTGGGTAACACGATACTCGGCAAGAATGGTGTCAAATTTTATGGCTTCTGTTTATAGTAACAACTTTGATAGTTATTACTTCTTACTTAGAACTTCAAATGATAGCCGAGACCGATAATTCTATGCTCGGTGTTTCCTTGGCCCGAAGAATTGCCAAACTTAAGTGGCAGTGAGCAGGGCACATTGCACACAGAACGAATGGCCGTTGGGTACGAAAAGTTCTGGAGAGGCGACCGCGTTCCGAAAGAAGTAGAGTTGCAAGGCCTCCCTCTAGGTGGAGCGACGACCTGGTCAAGACAGCAGGAATTCCATTATAAAATCCAGAGATGTGAGATTTGATGAGACTGATATACACTATAAAGAAGAAGTAGAAGAGAAAAGTAGTGAAATGAAATATATTGAAGAAGAAGAGGAAAATAAAGAAAGAAAACATACTGAGATGGAAAAAGTAACAGAACCGAACACAGAAAATGAAGAAGAAGAAACAAAGAGACACAATTGCGAAATTCAAGCCACTGAAGATACATTAGAACAAGAAATTCGTACTACATCAGGAAGAAATGTCAATGAGTATGAAACTTATAACACAGTTGTTTGCTTGAGTGCAAATGTACCAACTACCAAGCTCATTTGAAGACGCTGCAAGTCAAACAGATTGGAAGGAAGCTATTGATAAAGAACTACAAGCACTTGAAAAATTAGAGACATGGGAAGAAAAAGAATTACCAAAAGGAATAAAAGCAATTGATATTAAATGGATTTTTAAAGTAAAAGAGGAAGAAACAAAAAAAGCGAGATTAGTAGCTAGACGATTCCAACAAAAGAAGGACGATTTCTTTCAACAGTAAGAATGTTCTTATCCAAGGAATTCGCTATCTCAAAGAAACAAAAGATAAAGGACTTGTATTTAGAAAAACCAATGACTATAACTTATATGGATATTCTGACGCAGATTGGGCTGGAGATAAAAATGATAGAAAAAGTGTGAGTGGAGGTATTATCTTACATGAAGTAAACCCTATATTCTGGCTCTCAAAGAAACAGTCTTGTGTGGCTTTGTCAACAGCTGAGTCAGAGTACATAGCAGCTGCTGCCACAGCACGCGAGCCAGTAAATATAAAAGGGTTATGCTAACATTTAAGAATTAACAGTGACACAATATTATTTGTTGATAATGTAAGTGCCATCTCCATGTCAAAGAGTTACGAAAATTCAAAACGAACTAAGCATATTGACATTAGAGCTCATTATTTAAAAGATCTTGTTGAAAAGAACATCATCAGCATTGAGTATGTAAACTCAAATGATAATTTGGCAGATTTAATGACAAAGAGTTTATGTAAAGAGAAATTTATCAATTTTGTTAATCAATTCTTGTGTTAGCATGATTACTATTATAGTGATTCAGGAGGAGTATTATTAATGTTATTTATTTTATTGTGTACTATGTTTATTGTGAATAATGTTGTCTGATAATCATTTTGAAGTCAGTAAACATTGTTTTTGTTTATGCTACTATTAGTGAGAAGTTATAAGTAGCAAATTTCAATTTAAGTTTGACTCTTAAAGTTAAATTTGAGGAGGATTGTTGAGGTTTTATTTTGTCTAAGGCATTGTTTGTGGTATTAAAAGAAGAATAAGTGTCTGTCAGTGTGTGAAAATTTTACTATAATGTGTCATTATAACTATTGGAAAATGTTTTAAATAAATAACGAAGTTTATTGAAGATTATGTGCCTTGTTATTGAAAACCAAACTTTAACAGAAAGTACCTATATATTTATTTACAGACAGAGACTATAAATTACATAGTATTTGTTTTATTTGGGATGGCATTGTCTTGACTCTAGTCTAGGTCAGAGGTGACATAGACAAAGTTTACGATGGAGTAAGCTAAATAATTATTGCAAACGGGAACAAAAGGGAGGAGAGGCAAAGATCTTATTCGGCATCAAAAAAAATGTCCGCGTCGCTGTCAACGGCACAAGTGACGAATATATTGCCACGGTAAATGGCAATGCTTATTTTACTTACCGACTTTCCAGAAATGGAGGAGGTTTCTTTTTGTGTATGTTCACCGATTTCTCCGTCAATTGTGCACCGATTTTGAAAATCCTTTTTTGTTTAAAAGAGTATGTTCCTGAATTGGTTTCATTAAATTTGGGGTAAATCTGATGAAGATTTTCGAAGATATACAACAGAAATCTTCAATAAATCACGGCAAATCTCTCAGGATTGCTGTAATCGCATATATGTTTATTGTTTATACCATTTTAAAACATAACATCACGCCGGTACGCTCTAAAGGGGTACGCAGATGTGTACAGTTCAACTTGTAGCAGTCTCATTGCACCGGTTATGTTCAAGTTTCATGTTATTCGGGTAATCTATTTTGCCGTCACTTTGGGCTTTTACCACAACTAAAGAGTGAAAAATAAAAAAATATTTCATTCCAATAAAATATTGGAATGAAATATTTAACAACCGACTTTCCAATAGTGCCTAAACCTGAATTATACGAGTATTTTCAGAACGAGCTTCTGTCGTAGATCGTGTTGACAAAAGCAGAGACTAAATAAAATCAACTGCAAAATGTTGAAAATACTTTTCCTCTTGGGGAATAAAACTGAGAAGTGTGTATAATTTTCAAAAGAGAGATTTTTTTATGAAAAGCTGGCAATACAGAGTAGTACCATATATGTATATATATATATATATATGTCGGGTATAGACAATAGTACGGACGTCAAAACAAATCTCAAGCACGCTCTGGCGGCAAATCAAGACAACTACGCATTGGCGCGCTTTTCCCAACCACTTGCTTGGTGGGGCAGCAGATTAGGGCAGTTGTGTACTGACCGCCTTAGAGCAAAGACGTCGTAGAATCAGTGTAGATCCGTAATATTAGTAAGCAAGATTGTAACAGAGTTGTGACTATTTGAATAAAGCCAGTGAATCGAATAATTTGTGTGATTTCATCTTCACGATTGTACCCACCGACCTGCCCACTCACGATGTCTTAACCTAAGGGTGAATTACATAATAATATGTACTATATACATAAAATACTTTTCAGTATAAATAAAAATAAATAGATAATAAATAAATAGTTTTCAGTTTTAAGTATTTTTTTAGGACGCAGCTTCGCCTGCGAAAAGAGTTTATTATCCCAAGGAATCATCATACCGAGTTTCAGCCGTTTTTGCGTGATTGAAACACAAACATAAAATTTTCACATTTATAATAATAAGTAGGATTTTCTCGTAAATCGTGTTGACGAAAGCAGAGAATAAATAAAATCTACTGCGGAATGTTGAGTATTCTTTTCCTTCTGAGAAATAACACTGACATAAAGAAATCCAGGGAGAGAGAATTTTGACGAAACACTGGCAGCATACATTCTACAGGAAAAAATACACCTGAAAAATTAATTATAACAAATGCAGAGTCCCAGTTGGTAAAAACAAGAATAACAAAGTCCGTGTCTCTTTTATTCCAAGCTGTTTTATTAAAATAATATTCGTGGCGGCCAGATTGTGTTCTGAATTATTGATACCTGGCGTCGTGTCAGTGGCGGTCGACTCACGTGGGATCAAGGGACCGACGGCGACGTGTTTGTGTGACATGGAGTAGACAGTACATGGAGCGACTATATTTAATCAAAGTACAATCCTTGTACATAGATGAGAAAATTTTAACTAATATCAAAGGAAACAAGTGCTTCTCTGTGAAGGACTACCATTAATCACCACGCTTGCGTGAGAAAAGGCGATGCCACCCAGCATCTGCCCACTGCCGCAGCGGGCCTGAGACATTTAAATACTGGTATTATTTAACAAAGGAAGCTAGCTACCATCTTTTTTGTTATAGTTGTGGTGGTATACCACATTTTTTAACTCTATTTACAATGCATAACACTATAAAAACCATACCTTCATATATTTTGATATTTTATCAACTTTTGTAATTCATTTTTATGTTTTCTTTCTTTTGTTATCATCTGAAAAGCATACTTTTAGTTATATCTGATTGTTTTAATATCTGAAACTTAAATTATACTGATAATTTGTAATTCTTGCAATATTTTTCTACTGTGACATTTTCATCTGACATGACATCTGTCTGTCTATTTTATTTTTCTTAAACCATAGACTGTAACATAGGTACCATGGATTAGACCTCCTTTAAGCTAGGTTTACACTATTATAAGGGTAGCGTAGACAGACCCCTTTGTGAACCGAAATGTAGATATATGACACAGAACGATGAAAAACGGGCGTCTATTTTTTAATTTCGAAATCGAGACTGAACGCCGAAAGACGGTGGACTACGGAATACTACTTAATGTATGATCGAATCTGAAAGTCTTTAAACTATTATACTTACGGCTTGTGTAATATTATCTGAAGTGCTCTAATTTTAATATATATATATAAATATATATAGTGTTATACTGTGTATAATTTGCCAGCCTTCATACCTACTGTTTACCTTAGTTAACCTTACCTTTAGTTCTTCTATATTGTTTGTTTTCTTAAGAGTTTAAAGCCATTCCTCGTATTGCAGACTTGTAGATGTTCGTGAACAGTGGTAACGGCCGCAACTTACAAGTTGTAGGCCGTGGGTCCGAACCCAGGCAGGCTCTTTTTTGTGTTAATTATTTCATCACCACTGCTCTTAAAACGGTGCCAGAAAATATCGTGAGGAAACCGGCATGTCCTAGAACCAAAAATTCGAAGAAATGTGACATCGCCCAACCCGCATTGGGCCCACGTGGTGGATTACGGCCCATTCCCTCGCACAGAGATGGGGCCTGTGTCCCAGCATTAAAAGGATGATGATGCGTGTCTTTCTTTCAGACAGTATTGTAACAACCTGCGCACAAATGAACTCTCCATTTATATACTACTCTGTGGACTATGTACCTTTATGAGAGGCATGGGGGGTTGTGATTCATGTAGGCTGTATAAAAATAGTTGTAGTAGTTTGAAAGAGATCTTGACTCATACCGCATTTATTTTGCATTAGTGTGTGCTAATGGAATTAGCTTTTTGCCCTACACTATCAGTATATTATTGCGAGAATATAGAATGCATTAGGATATTTTCAGGATTCGATCTTCAATACTGTAGCTCGGCACAACAGCAAAACGTTCTTTTTTGCAATAAAGAATGTCTAGTTTTCCCGAAATCGAGCCAAGGCTTATTTTAACTTCTAACTTTTTAGTATGATATTTTAAAGAAAAATGAAACCGACTTCCAAAACAAAATACTATAAAGCGAAAAATAACTTTCATTTCCGAAGTTGGTGTCTTTTGTACCCATAGATTTCCTTTATTCGACACTGACTTCGGAAAAGAAAGTTATTTTTCGCATTGTAGTGTTTTTTTTTGGAAGTCGGTTTGATTTTTTGTTAAAATGTTTTTATTTTCTTCTTTTTAGTTTTGGAAGGTACCTCCAATTAACATGAAACCCATTTATAGCCAAAGTACATCTCATGACGATTCCAATAAGCCCAAACTTGAAACGACTAGGATATATTAGTCCGTATGGGTGGGATGTCCACCATGTACCGATGGAGCATCGCCGTACGTCTGGTAGTCCGATGATGAAACGAGCTGGGCGTAATTAGATCATGCAATTTCAATCACACCCTCCCCGAAATGTAACTGGCGACGATGTTCTAGGCTCTGGAGCTTTGACTTAGCCAGTGCCTCATCGGCGATGAGCCTCTGGGCACGCTTTTCGATCGACTCTAGTGCATCAAGCTGGTACTTGACAGATCCGTCCCAGTGATGAGAAAAGTACTCCATGCATGATCGATCTTGCGCTTGATGCAAGCTGAGCAGCTGTTCTGGCGTAAAGTACCTTCTCACCTTTGCAAGGATCCCAAGCTTTTTGGCAGCCAGCTAAGCCTTTGCCTCAATGTATCGGCCAAAATTGAGAGTCGATGTCAACATAGTTTCTGAATTGTCCATCCACACCGACTTGAAAAACTCTCCATGTACTGTATATCTCCTTAATTTTTTATTTTTTCAACAGCCAATAACAAAGAACTTTGAATACCTATTGAAAATATTGGACAGAATTACTTCATCAACTTATGATCCTGAAAGAAAAGGTTCCTAACAGGCAAACTGATTATTATTGTATGTAAACCGCAGATACTTATACTACATATTTCCGAGTTCCAGTGGCCTTTGTGGTCTTTTACATCAGTTCCACTTCACCAAATATTACTTTCTAAGTGCACCAGTCACAGTGCATTATTGATGAAAATCCAAAATCACTATATGTATGCCTATAATATTTGAGGAGCTCCCTCGGTTTCTCTAGGATCCCATCATCAGATGGGTTTCCTGGTTTCCTTATCATGGTACACCCCTTGGGGTATCTCCTTTCCAACAAAAAAATAATCATCAAAATCGGTTCATAAACGACGAGTTATCCGCGAACACACATACAAAAATAAATATATATATACGGTCGAATTGAGAAACCTCCTCCTTTTTTGACGTCGATTAAAAACACAAATAACTTACCCCATTTGTAAGCAGCAACACGCTACTGCATTTTTTCTGCAGCTAGGATTATATAATTGGTTACGTTTTCGGCTAGCGAGAGGAATGTTAGTCGGAGACGTTGACATGTGGCTGCTGCGACAGAGTTATGTTTTAGCTCGGTTTGGTGCAGCAGACCATTTTAATGTTTCTTTGGAAAGTCTTAATTATTGTAGCGGCTTTTAGTTAGACCGATATTATTTATGGTATTTTTTTTTACACCTAAGGACTTAGCATTCACATTATTCGTGAAAATCAATAGTGTCTATTTGGCGGGCAAGCGCGGCCTCCTGTGACAGACTTAAGTCAAACATTTTTATCATAGTTTGTGAGCAAAAACCGTGATCGAATGCGTGACTCGAGCCTATTCCAGAGGCCGTGCTCGCCCGGCTTGTTGATTAGCAATATAAGTATAAGTATGTGTATTCTTAACCAACTGCGGCACTAAACGGAAGCTAAGTTTTTTGGATTTGTTTTGATTTTTGTAGATGAAATGTAGGAGGCCATACGCAGAAGTGGGACAAAGACTTAAATGAAATAAAATTACTCATTAAAAATATTTTTTTTTAAAACAAACTTGTTTTTGTATTCTTCTCATCAGAAAACCCTTTTATTTGTAACCCATATCATTGCAGTGCACACAAAATTACTAGTCCGCCATCTTGGGCCGTCCGCCATATGGATTTAGTAAGACGTCACTTAGCTAACCCTGCATTGTCATCCAAACTAAACGTGTATGCAAAATTTCATGTTAATCGGTGAAGGATAACTGCTTTAAAATTCAGTTGCATGATTTGACACGAACACATTTACATACATACATTGCAAGTTAAATAAAAGCTTGTAAAAAGAAAGCGACGGGGTACCTACCTATATATACGAGTACCTATACATATTTTATGCGAACCATTTTTTCCAAGGATCGGCACTAAAATTATACAGCAGCTGTTTTGCCCAGCTGAACTTTCATGATAGTACAAAAATAATAAGTAAATAAGTACTCTTAAATTTTCTTTCCTCGTACAAAAACACCCTGCCGCTATTAAACCATGGCATGTAACAGATGACCGATGACCTATACCGACCATACATCAAACCGAAAATATATACCCTAATTTTATAAAGCTAAGGTACAATATGGAACTGAAGTTAGTGTAATAATTTCAGCCAATCAGCATTCACTATTTAGGCTGATTGTATCCCTCGAGCAAGTTGGGCTAACTTCGTCAAAGTTCGTTACTTAAACTTCAGCCGGCCGACACTTAGGTTATCGATACTAAAAGGAAACTGTAGAACTGTGGAACGTTCAAAGGAATTGTCTTGCAAGTAGATTAGTTTTATTCGTGTTGTCTGTCTTTGGACGTAGTAAAAGTAAAGTATTATGTTTAAAGAGAGACATATTTGTTGATGAGTAATTTATAAGATCCTCCTTCTAAATAACTGCATTCGATTTGTCTTCAACCTCCGTAAGTATGATCATGTATCCGCACATCGATCACTTTTAAAATGGTTACCGATCCGACAGCGAAGAGTGCTGACCTGCTGAGGGCCTTGACTACCCGGTTTTCTTTTATTAATAAACCCACATCTCCTTCTTATCTGACTTCACATGTCCAATTCCTTTTTCTGCCCACAGTAAAAATATTCGCTCCGCCAATAAATATGTTCTACAATGTCCCTCTCACCGTTCTGGGTTTATCCAGAAATTTCCCTTTGGAATGCGCTCCCTCAGAACATCAGTAGGCCACCAGTCGGTTGTCTTTCAAATTGAAGGCACGCGAGCACATTCGCAAGAAGTTTGCAGAATCATCACTGAGATAATTTGTTGGATTCCGTTTCTCAATAATATTATTTATATGTATGTATGTATCTTAGTATATATTTATACATATATATATTAAATTGTTTTATTTATGTTTATTTTCTCTATTTGTTTTTTCATATTTTATCTCTGCACCACCCTAAAGTTGACTAGTAGAAAATGCCTTAGACATTAATTTCGCCTTTGTACTTGTGCATACAGTTTTATAAATAAATAAATAAGATATACTAACTTAGCACTTAGTCCTAAACCTTGTGCAAAAATAGCAGCACCATGAGCGACCTTCGCGAGGCCAACGCTAAAGCTGTCGAGCCGTGAATATATAAATTGGAATCATCGACACGAAGAAAAAGATGAGATACACAGAAATAGAAAAAGATATTCAATCAGATCCATGTTTAATATGTTGGTGTACTAAAGCTACACCTCTGCATAACCATTCGGGGATGTTATACGTATGTGTATGTACTTACCTACTTGAATTTTCCTTTACCTATTAACTTATTAAAAACTCAGATAGCACAAACTGAAAAAACAAGACTGACTGTGTTCTGCACCTTAGGTGGTAATCAGTAATCTCTGCAAATGTACAAGTTGAATCACGCAAAGGCGAATGCCCACACTTTATATGTTTATTTTTATGTCTCCTTATGCACGAGAACATTAATCCAGGTGCCCAAAAACGTTGATTCACGCGAGGTACACTGGCTTTTTATCGGTTACCGAAACCAATTATTTTCGGCAATTTTTATTACGGGGTTCAACCAGTTAAGTTACTTTTTCGACGTATTCAGATGTCTTGCCCGGTGTGTGTCTTTTGACAAATCCGATCAATGATTATGTAGCCTTTTCAACTAAGTTAGCCAGACTAAGTCTTGGGATACTTTGTGCTCCAGCCTTCGGGGTCCTTTTACATCCATGAGGTGCGTTTCCAGGACGTTTGGGTGACGCGTTATTCTTTTCTTAGATGACCCACTAGTAGTTGTAGTATGTGTGTGTATGAGTGCTGTATGTGCACAAACTTTAAAAACTAAGAACACGAATATACTACCCCTACTTGCCACAGGACGGAGTAAAACAACGCTGCTACCTCACTTGTGAAAGTACTTCGGGAAATTATTTCCTCAGATACTACACTAACTTCGAAGCTTGATACAAAAACTTCGGGCATTCAATACTGAACTTGGTATCTCTTTGTTCAAAAGTCGGGGAAACAGACCTTTATTTTGAATATTGTAATGTATTTCTGCTTTCTTTTGAAAAAATATGTTTTACAAGCATATTTATGTCTAGGCATGCCCAATTAGGCTCTTCTTCATTGTTATTTTTTGGTTAGTCTGTAAGGTTTTGGTGTAAAATTTTAATATGGCTTCCAAATCTTCTTCTTTACGAATCGATTAGACTCAAATATTTTCGGACCAAAGTGTGACGTGTGTGGCGTGGGTGTGGTGTGTGATGAGTGTGTATGTATGGTGTTTGCGTGTCTAGCTCTGTCTTGGTATCGTTCATGTCGTGAAAAGTGCAGGTTGTTCATGCTGGGCAGGAAAGGATGTGGTGCGTATCCTGTGAAGGGGCTCCACAATAGCACCGTGTTTGGGATTGATCAAGGATGTCCAATTTTACCTGGTTGTCTCTGCAGGGACCAACCTGGGCCCGCAATCGGCTCAGGTTTCCAAATTGGTCACTGGTTTAGTTTGTATATTTTATGCAGTTCATTGAATCCTTCTCTGCTTATTTAAAAACAGTAGATATTATAAAATTACTGCCAAGTGCGCAATATTGGCACATTTCTACGTTGTATTATATGATATGAATATATTGCTAAGAGTTATAACTATAGGTTATCAAGAATTGTTCGTTGGAAAATCAGTCCGTCTGTTTGTTTAGCGGTTATGGTTGAACTTAAAAGCTTATATGATTCTATATTTCCTCGCAATTTCACTGCCGTGGTCTAAGCCACATGGTCTAACAAACACCCGTGCATGCTGTTGAAATTATTTTTCTTACTCCTCCGCTGTTTTTTTTATTATATTCGTTGCGGGATCCAAGACGGTTGTATCGTTCCTCCGGGACTCGCCGAGCTTCACCGTCTCGGCGATTTTCTGGTGATCCTCTGTTGATTCTGGCTTTCAGGAGTTGTAGTGGTAGGGAAATGTATGGCGGCCTTGTCCTAAAAATGGCTGGGTGCATTTTTTCAGACACATACTTCAGTGAGTGATAGTACAGGTTTAACATATAATATGTAATTTTATTGCTTAATTTTAAAAGCAGGGGCTAAATCCATCTCGTAAAGGCCCCATAGACTCTTTCTATACTAATATTATAAAGAGGAAAGATTTGTATTTTTGTTTGTAACGAATAAACTTTAAAACTCCTGAACCGATTTCAAAAATTCTTTCACCATTGGGAAGCTACGAGTACACTATCACACGGAAACGGGAACTACGCGGGTGAAACCGCGAGGCGTCCGCTAATCTATATATATAAAAGATGAAACTGACTGACTGACTGACTGACTGATCGATCAACGCACAGCCTAAACCGCTGGGCCTAGAAAAATGAAATTTGGCAGAAAGGTTCCTCATGTGGCTTAAGTGAGCACTAAGAAAGAATTTTAGGAAATTCCACCCCTAAGGGGGTAAAAAGGGGGTTGAAAGTTTGTATGAAGTTTTTACAGTTTGCAAATTGGACACATGAAATTTTACATTGCGCTCTTGGTTGATAGAAATAATTAATGTGTTTATTGGTTTTTCTAAATTCCAACCCTAAGGGGGTAAAAAGGGGGTTGAAAGTTTGTATGTAATTTCTACAGTTTTTAAGATGGAAACTTGAAATTTTAGATTTACGCTCTTGGTTGATAAAAAGAATTAATTCATATATTTGTTTTTGGAAATTCGTCCCCTAAGGGGGTAAAAAGGGGGTTGAAAGTTTGTATATAATTTCTACAGTTTGAAAGTTGGACAAAAGAAATTTTAGATTTACGCTTTTGGTTCATAAATAGAATTAATTTATTTATTGGTTTTTTGAAATTCGTCCCCTAAGGGGTTAAAAAGGGGGTTGAAAGTTTGTATGTAATTTCTACAGTTTGAAAGTTGGACACGTGAAATTTTAGATTTAATCTCTATGTAGATAAAAAATACCATGTATTTATTAGTTTTTGGAAATTTTACCCCTATGGGGATAAAATAGGGGTTTTAACGTTATATGAAATTTCTTCGGTTTGGAAGGTAAAACATCAAAAATAGTAGGTTTACGCTCTTGATTAATAAAAAAAGTAATGAGTTTATTGATTTCCGAAAATTCTACCCCTAATGGAGGTAAAAGGTGGCAATTTGTTGGGCTTATATATTTGAAACTTGGCATCAATACTAACAGCAAATATTTCATATTTTTTATTGATTTTAAAGTAAAGGTTGTCAAAACATGTTTTTCAAAACTACTCCTAAAATACGATTTAAGGGATGTTAAAGTTTGTATGGAAAATCTCATTTCTTGGATTAATAAACTTGAAACTTGGGACAAATACTTACCTAATTAAATAATAAAGGATATCATTATTAGTTTTTCGAAACTACCCCTAAAAGATGATTAGGGGGTATTGAAGTTCTTGGTTTAATAAACTTGAAATTTGGCACAAATACTAACCTTAATAAATAATGTGTGTTGCTATTAGTTATTCGTTTTTCGGAACTATCCCCAAAATACTATTCAGGGGGTGATCAAGATTTTTGAAGTATTTTATTACACATAGCTTCTTTTCATTAAAAGAAGCTATGTGTAATACATCATTATGTAGGTGAGCACTTAGAAGGGACTTTTGGAAATTCAACCTTTAAAGAGACATTTATTTGTATAAAAACTTTTTTACAAAAAAATATTACTGACTTCCAACTAAAAACACTACAAAGTGAAAAATAAATATAGATTTTTTATTTTTCACTTTTTAGGTGGACCTAATAGGCAATTTGCCTTACAAGGTACTTAATTATTTTTTGTGTATGTTCTCCTATATCTCCGTCAAACAACACAGTACAAACGGTCCAGTTCGGTAGTTCCAAATCGAGGAAGAGGTCATCTCAGTACCGTAAGATTCTTCAAAAAACCGTTGACACACCTAAAACATCTTCTGGGGGTAATTCTGAAAAACTAATGATGGCAATTTATTATTGTCCAATGAATAAGATTTTTAACCGACTTTCCAAAAAGGAGGAGGTACTCTGTCCTCTAAATCCTAACTTAAACCGTAGATATCTACGATATCTCATTTATTATTGATTTTACAATTGCTTATTTTTGATCGCCTTCACTAACTGCACATAATTTTGTTGAATAAAATACGAAATCATGCGAATGAAGTCGCAGGCGGAGTGCTAGTATGAAATAAAGCACCAACCGAAATTTATTCGTGTTCGTACTATCCAATTTGCTTTACATGCTTGTTATAGTATAGCAAACTCCTGACTCCTAATTGTGTCTTTTCTAATTTTTCCAAGCTAATCCGTGCTAAATAGTTAGTGCAAAATAAAATCCCTAAATATTTAATTTGTAGAATTAAGCTTAGACCTAAAATAATGGTCTACTTCAATCTTAATATATTATGTTTCTAATTTTGTTTCATTTTCACAAAACGATTTTACTACTTATTTTTCATTCGGGTGATATTAAAATGATACCAGTGAAGCTAATGAGAGAACTTAACGTTTTTATAAAGTAAATACGGGCATTTTTTACTTTGTATAAAATAGAATATCTAGCAGATTTCCAGCTGCTGTTGTTTTAAATATGAAATTAACAGTAACAATTTTTGCGCTTATTCGCAGTTAATTTTGTTGTCTTAATTATAATTAAATTATACTGAGGAATTGAGAGAAAACCAATTTCAGACGTGAGGCCTCAAAAGAACCAGAACCTCGATACTCCATTTGAAATAACATTAGACATTTAAATAATCCCATTTTACAGCCCGTTCAACCGATTTTGACTTCTATTGCGTCCGTGATATGACAAATAGCAGCTGTATTAAACAGTTAGTTTTGGTAACAAGTTTTTGCTTTTTATGCCATACTTATATTTACGGGATAGAACTTAAAATCGGTTGAACGGACTGTAAAAAGGGGTTGTAAATATGTCTAATGTTATATCAGATGCAGTATAGATAGGTGCCATTCAATGTAAGCGATAGCAATGGTTGAAATTTGAAATGCCAAAATGTAAATCATTCATCACGTGACATTTCGAAAGCGTTTGACATTCCAATACATATTTCACGTTTTTCTAATAGCTATTGCTATTTTCGTTGACACATAACAATTAACTTAAATTAAACTTTTTTATTTCGTAAACTAAACTGACAGCTTCCGCTGACAGCTGCAGTTTAAACGTTGCAAACGCGAAGCATAGTGTTGTAGGTAAGTCTCAATCATAAGTGATTCATCGAATCGATGTGACTTGAATTCTCAATTTAATTTTAATAATTAAAATTTAATAAATAATTAAAATTTAATAACTAAATATATTAGTTTTTATGAATATAAAAACTAATATATTTAGTTTATACGAGGAGCTCGTGGCTAAATAATAACAGCCGCACTGGTCGATCAACAAGGTTAAGCAACGTTTGAAGAGGTTGGTCCGTGGATGGGTGACCATTTCAACATACCGAGTTTCCTCCCTGTCTCGAAAAGCACGTTAAGCCGTTGGTCCCAGCTGTCATTTGAATATCTTTGACAGCCGTTACGGGTTGCCAAAAGCTTGAGATCTGACAACAGTCTTGTCAAGGGGTACTGGGTTGTGGAAGTCAGATAGGCAGTCGCTCCATGTAAAACACTGGTACTCAGCTGAATCTGGTAAGACTGGAAGCTGACCCCAATATAATTGGGAAAAGGCTAGGCAGATTGTATAAAAACTAATATATTTAAATATAACAGTATTCATACACATAGTAAATAAACTTTGATTGTGTTAATTATGAAATCAACCATAAAATAAATGCAGTCGATAAAATGAAATCTTCTTGAATTTTATCGATAGTATTTTTTGCCGTGAAACAGATCCATTTTCTATCTACTTCAATTTTTAATCAACTTTCGATCATTTAGGATAGTCAGGATACGATACTATTTTTATGTAACGATAAATTGACAACCTCCCAAATGTCAGTTTAGTCTACAAAATTAAAAATCAGAGTATAGAGGCTCAGAGGCCCAAGACAAAGTGTTAGACCGTGTACGCAAACGAACATGACATGGTGCCAGGTGCCCAGAGCTTATAATAAACTCAATAATCATAGATACAAACAATATAACAATTAATTGCTAAACAATAATGACCACAATATCGCCGAACGGCCTACATTTGGCTGTATATTAGATCCGTATCCAGAATATCCGATTGCCATGTCCGTTTGGGCCGAGAATAAACAGCCTTCCTAGGAACTTCGAATTTCTAATCAACAGGAGGATTTGGCACACGTAACGTACCGGGATAACATATAGATAGGTGCATTTAAACCAAATAAGATCGAAACAGGGAATTTTGCATACGGTTTCTAAGTTTAACTCAAGGGTATGTATGTCAATTAGGGTGTAGGAACACCCTAATTGCGGCACTTCTTGAATGACGAACACGTATTTTGCTTCCATTCATTGCTTACATTTTCAGAAAACCATCGACTGGACAGCGGAAAACACGCAATGAATACTGTTGAGCTGTCAAAATAAAAGGGAGTGTGCGTGTGTCCAAACAGTGACGCAATTACGGTGCTTGTCTCCAATCTGAATCCATCCCTTGAGCGACATATTCAAGGATGGGATACGTATCAAACAAAAAGTTAAGATAGAAAGAAAGAAAGAAGATGCGTCAGAGCACATGCGGAGATGCTGCGTAACCTAACCTGCGTAGAACGAAGACCAAGGTATCTTATTCCATATTAGTATAACACAATTCTCCGCCTCGTCTAGACTAATGCCCGTATTCCACAGCATTACTCTTCATCATGCTGCGAAATACAGGCCTACGACTAGAGGTTTCCGTAAAAAAATCCACATGTTAAAGAGTAGTTGCTTTAGACCAGTAAAGTTTATGCCAATATTCGTATGATACTCGCAAGTTTAGTCCAGGTACATTCCAACCTACCGCTGTATAAGAATCATAGTGATGGCATTAGCACTTTGCGATCTCGGTTTTGAAACCACATTACCAGAGGGTAGGTAATCTTTGTAAGCTGAGATTTGGTGAAGAGATGAAATACATACCATACTACAAGCTCCTACCCTGTTATCCGAAGTGTAAAGCCGATATGTGAGCATTTACCTACTAAAATTCTTAAAGCCGTTTGGGAAGCGTGATAGATAAACCTTTTTCGAGGGTGACGACACAATCTATTGTAAACTATGTTATGAAGTTGGTTAGCTTCCTTTCTTATAATCTTAGATCTTATATACACAAAAATGATATAGGTAGCCCTGCAAAAAATAGTGCCGTGATTTCAGTCAGTGGCTCGATGACTGATGTCTGACAACGCACAGCCGGAACTTGGTAAAACCGGCCAAGTGCGTGTCGGACTTCACACATTTAGGGTTACGTACCGAACCGCAAAATCAAGATGGTTGTAACAGGAAAAATGAGGGAGTTTCAAAGAAAAATCTGATTTATCAACATAGTGGTATTTATAAGTTTTTAAACTGTCATGGTCACTAACATTAACATTATAAGCGGAAGATTTATCATGTTTACTGTATGTAGCGAGTTTTCGAGCGGACATAGTGAGTTTCGTGTGTCGGGAGCAGAATCGAGTTGTGAGTGACAATGGTAGCGGTACCGAGTGCAAAAAACGAACAAGAAAGAGGGTAGACCGATTTGTCTCCTCATAAACACCCACTCGTAATAACTTCAGTTTATCCGTGATCATGGTGCTTGCAACAGCACCGAAATATCGGAAACTCGCTACAAACAGTATACATGGTAAATATCCCGCGTATACTGTTAATGTTAATATTGGTATTTGTTCGTAAAATATACGTAACTAGCTGACACCCGCGGCTTCGCTCCCGTCAAAATTATAACCTATGTTACTTGGGAATAATGTAGATTTCCATAGGTGAAAGAATTTTCGAAATCGGCCCAGTAGTTTCGGAGCCTATTCGGTACAAACAAACAAACATACAAACAAACAAAAAAATCTTCCCTCTTTATAATATTTGTATAGATTATAAACATTATCACTAAATTTCAATTTAATAGGTAGCTTCTCATTCCTTTATTTCCCAATATTTTTGCCAAAAATGATACAGTATTTATCTACTCAACGAGTTCTAAACAATGATACCCCACTCGATGATGGGGTACGTCAAATATTTTTTCACGCTCGCCTTTGTTCCCTTTAAACATATTTATTGACAATTTGTATGGCTTTGGGTCAACAACATGCTTATATTGTGAAAACTTGAAAACTGTAGTTCTAAGTGTTTGGCTGCAAAACCTGTGTGACAGACGACGGACAGACGGACAGACACGTGAGTGACAGCAATAAACAGTCAACCCAAAAAAGAACCATGAAAATGGTAGAAATGATTTGATGAGTTGGTTGAGAGACACCCAATTTTTTATTCAATCTTTGGAAATCTTTTAAATACAATGTACAATAAACGTCGGTACAAAAAAATCAAAGTACGTATCCAAAACCAAACGCGAAGGAACAGATAGCTCACAAAATATAAAGAGGTAAATATTAAACACAAAGTTCAACGCCATCCAGACGTTATTTACCAGTCATTAGATAAAGCTAACGCAAGGTGACAGGCGAAGCCGGTGAAATAATAATATGCTCAGCAAGTAGGTCAGACGGGTGACCTGACGCCTCATACAACATTAACGCTTATTATCCTGTACTCAAGAGTACTCGGATTGGCCACAGGAATTATGAACACGCATTGTTTAAGAACGATAGAGGTAAGGCTATTGAAGTTTTAATAGGCATTTCGGACCGGGCAAAGCTTGATTATCATGGTTGGGGACAGGGAAAGAAAATATGGAAAGATTGTAGATATAAGTAGTATGCATGTTATACCGAAAGTTAAGAACGGAAGAGAAACACATGTACCCAAAGCATGATCAGAAAGGACCACCTGAAAACCACCCATTGCTGGATCTCGTGAAAGGTTAAGTCTTACAGGCCTATGCACATTTTTATTCGGGCCGTCGATACTGATATACGTACTGCAGATCCGATTCAAGACACATAAAAACTATTTATATTTTTTGTCAAAAAAATAAACCGATTTAAAAAATAAAACTAAAAAGTACATAATAATTTTCGTTTATTTTTACCGACTTCAAAAAACAATTCTTCACGTAATATTGTTTGAAATGCACAATATTGTCATATTTTATTACATGTGGACTTCAAACACGTCTGCAAAATTTCATAAGTGTTTGTATATTTGTATGTTCGTATGTTTGCATGCTAGTATGCTTGTATGTTTTTATGTATGTACGTTTGTATATTTGCATGTCCACGCATTTCGCCGAAACTACTTATCGGATCGTGTACATTATTTTTGTGTTAGATTAAGTGTCTGTCAACTTAGGGAAGAGTGCAAGTTTCATCAAAATCGGCCCAGCAGTTTTCAAGTCATCCTTAAGAACTCCTTAGCGCAGTCTTGCAAACAACACGAATGTGTGAGTTATTATGGTTATTTTGTTAATCCTTTAGATACCGTACTATAAAAATTGGTCATTTTTAAGGATGGTGTACAAAAACTAAAAATAAAGAAATAAAAGCTTATTTACATGCAATGCGCGCTAAAATACAATGATTAGGCCCGAAGTGGCATATTAGTAACCGCAATACCGATACTAATTCAAGAATCAATACATTTAAAATCCAGTATAATCAAACCACCCACCTTATATAGCGATCGAACTACCATTAGAATACTTAAAAATATTGCTTTTATTTTCATAAAATCTAGGCCAGTATGTAATAAGCGTTTTTCATACCAATTGTTAATAATAACACTAGTAGCTAAGGAAATGTAGGTATGCCAGCAATACAAAACGGCTCATTACTTGAATTCACTATATGAATTCTAACTACAGGAGTTAATAAAAGCGAATTATTTGGTCGAAAGAAACGAATGGCTTTATCTGGACTACATTTGGCCTGAGACCATTTAGTTGTAGTTTTTTATGGCGTGTTGTGTATTGGTTGCTGTGGTATGCAAAGTCTATGGCAATAGAATAGCAACTTTATAGCTGTGTTGGTAGAATTATTGCGGTGCGAAGTTTGTGCTCGTTAGCTTACGTCTTCGTGAAATATTTTGGGGTTTGTAGATACGATGTGTTAGCCAATTTATTCTGTGTTTGGTTTTGTTTTTTAAGGCTATTCTATTTTCGGCCTGTAGGCACTTGCCACTACCATCACCTGTGACCCCCCATATTCAGCTCGTCGTATTTGTTTCTGATTCACCATCCATGTGCATCGTTTGTTTTAGATCTGTAAATTGTAAATCTTGAAGATTTGTAAATTGTGACAGCTGTGATTGAAAGAAACTTGCAGTACTTTATTATCAATAGTGCCGTACTGTCTATTATCTTTATTTAGTTTTTGCTGTTTATTGCAAAGTATACGGCAATAGTATGGTAACGTAATAGCTGGGTGGGAAAAATTATTGCGGTGCGAAGATTGTGCTCGTTAGGTACGTCTTCGTGAAATATTTTGGGGTTTAGCTACGATGCGGCAGCCAATTTATTCTGTGTTTATTTTTGTATACAGGAACCTTAGTGTTACCAGGTACACTCGGCCGCATGTCTTCGTTAAGTTTTTTATCTTAATCAGGCCTAGCATATATAGCACGGGCTTGAAAAAATATCGAGTATATCTTGCTTCCAACAGAATGCGAGACTAGCTAAAGCGACCTACTGTACATACGTCTTTGTGAAATTTTTAAAGGTTTATAGCTTTCAATTCTACGGGCTGCCATGTTTATTTTGTTTATTTATGATTCTGATTCGATCACCCAGAAAACTCCAAGCGTAGCTCTCTCAATTGGCCTTTGGGTGAATTTCAGTCTTCTGATGTGAACTGAAGAGATTCAAGGTAACCGACATAGCCCGAAGAATAGCCAAACTGAAGTGTCTCCCACCTAACCCCTGACCGAATGAGGGCTTTGAAAAGTCGCTTGATACAAAAAGCACAGCACCGGCCCATGTGGCAACGGTTGCGGGAGTACTCCAGCAATGGAGAACGCGTTTTTCGGCTAAAATTAAATAACATATTTTTTTTATTTTATTTATTATAAGCTCGCGTTTGACCACTATCTCGCCTGATGTTAAGTGATGATATGTTCGAAGGTGGGGCACGCTTGCCTAGAAGTAACCTATTCACTCTTGACTTGAAGACTCCTAGGTTTTAGCTATCAGGAAACAAGGACGCCGGCAGGGAATGCCACTCCTTAGCTGTACGCACAATGAAAGTATTTTCAAAACGCTTTGTGCGTATGGGTGGGATATCCACCATGTACCGATGGCACGTTGCCGTACGTCTTGTAGTCCGATGATGGAATGGGCTAGGCGGAATCAAATTGTGTAGTTCCGTCGCACACTCCCCGAAATGTAACCGATAAAAAACCGACAGGCTGGCAACTCGGCGTCGATGTTCGAGGCTCTGGAGCTTTGAGGCGACCAGTGCATCGTTGCCAATAAGCCTTTTGGCCCGTCTGTCAATCGACTCAAGTGCATCAAGCTGGTATTTGGCAGATCCATCCCAGAGGTGAGAGCAGTACTCCATGCATGACCGAACTTGCGCTTTATACAAGTTGAGCAGCTGTTCAGGCGTGAAGTACCGTCTCACCTTCGCAAGGATCCCCAACTTTTTTGCAGCCAATTAAGCCTTTGCCTCAATGAATGGACCAAAATTGAGGGTCGATGTTAACGTAACACCAAGAAGTTCGAGATGGTCCGTTATCGGCACGGTTACTCCACGGAAGGATAGAGCCAGGTGGAATTGGCTCTTTTTTGCGGAAAAAGACACGCCTGGGTCTTAGCAGCATTGAAACTGACTAGATTGGCATTGCCCCATTCGGAAACTGCCTCCAAAGACAGGTTCAAGCGCTCAACCATGGCCTCCCGAAGAGACCGGACTTGAGGCCCAGTAGCCCGGGCGCCAGACACGTATCTCTCAGCAACAGTGCTGTCGTCTGCATACCCAAAGGTTCCGGGTTTTAGCAGGCCATTAATGTGCAGCAAGAACAATGTTGCCGAGAGCACTGACCCCTAAGGGACTCCGGCGTTAATACCTAACTGACCGGACGAGCAACCATCGATAACCACTCGGATGGACCGATCCCTCAGGAAGTCTGTAATTCAGTCACACAGCCCACTAGGCAGACAGAAGGAAGGAAGCTTACCAATAAGGCTCTCGTTCCAGACCCTGTCAAAGGCCTTCGATATGTCAAGGGAGACAGCAAGCGCCTCCCTGTGCTTCTCGATGGCCTCACTCCATATGTGAATGCCATACGCTAGAAGATCCCCAGTTGACCGGTTTTGGCGGAAGCCGTATTGACGGTCACTAAGGAGGTCGTTGTCTTCTAGGTATGCCAGGAGCTTATTATTCAATACACGTTCCATACTCTTACAGAGGATGGACGTTACTGATATGGGCCTGTAGTTGGCCGGGTCCGCTCGACTACCCTTCTTGGGCACGGGCTGAACGTTAGCTTGCTTCCAAGCATTCGGCACTTTTCCAGTCACCATCGAAAGGCGATAAAGGCGTGTCAAGATCGGAGACAATTCAGGCGCACAAGTTTTAAGTACAATTGCTGCTATCCCGTCCGGGCCACGAGCCTTGTTCACGTCAAGGTTTCGCAGCACCCTACAGACCTCTCTCTGATGGATGTGAATTTCCGACATACTCGTCTTACATCGAACAGCAGAAGGAGGGTACCGCGTGCCATCAGCATTCAGACGCGAAGATTCCGCAAAGAGGGAGGCAAACAAGTTAGCCTTGTCCTCAGCGGAGTGGGCCAGCGACCCGTCGGGCCTCAGCAGTGGTGGTAGTGAGGGGCGACAGAAGTTTGATTCAACCGATTTAGCCAGAGACCAAAACGCCTTGCTACCTGCAAGGTGTGAAGCAAGTTTGTCCCAGATTCTGCTAATAGGGTCAAACCGTGCCCTTCGCATCGCTTTTTTGCAGGATTTGGCAGCCCTGTTGAAGGCTCTCTTCTTCTGACTCACGTCATTTGCCTTGCGCACACGAGCGTCGACCCATGCTAAGTATGCCTTGTGTTTAACCACGTTTGCGTGGTCACACTCAGCACCAAACCACGGACGGTCAACGCTGGACACCGTTACGTCAGAGAACGGAATATAGTACTCCATCCCCTGATGCAACACATCTGTCACTGCGTCAGCGCATGACGATGGGTCATCCGAAGAGAAACAAGTGGGCCGCCAAGGATAGCATGCGAAGAAAGATCGCATACCATCCCAATCTGCTGACTTGTACCGCCAAACCCGCCGGGTGCCTCTTGGGCTGGGATCGGGCGGGGAGTAGACGGATACAGATTTCACCAGACAACGGAACTACCCAAAGGTGATGATATCGTTATGAGTGTTGGTCTGGATTAGTTGTCAGCAGAAGGTCCAAGCAATTGGCTGTATGTGAATCAACATCTGGCACCCTCGTAGCCCCTTGGACCAGCTGGGAGAGATTAAGCGCAATCCAAAGATTTCGCATCTCTCGTCCAGCATGATCAGTGCACTGGTATGGGAAGAGCCACTCCTGGTGGTGGGCATTAAATTCCCCCAGTAACACTAGTTGGGCGGAGGGGTACCGTAGCTGAGCCACATCTGCCGCCTCACTCAGGTACTGTGTGAGCCTGGTTGTCTCCAGATCACCGCTATGCGATCGGTAGACACAGGCATAGATGATCTTATCCAGACCTGCACACCACACATCATCACATCATCACATCTACACACTGCAACCTTTTATTCAGGTAATAGGTATTCCAAGCATCCCATTTATTTACATGTCTAATCAAGCAAGGTCGTCCCTGATTTAAGCGAGCTGTCCTTAGCAGAAACCTTTGTTTGGACGGGCAGTAATTGGGTTCTGATTTTCTAAATTAACATAGGTAAATATGTTTGTCCTTCTACTGGTTAACACAACCGAAGAGGCATAAATAATTCAGGGTCTTAATGCGAGTCTGATGGCAGAAAATATAGGATGGATAATTTTTATTTCTTAAAACAAACCTACCATTCCCTTTTATGTGAAATGAATATATGAGCATACGAAGTACTGCTAAATGCCTACTATAAATTCAACATGGCGATAGATACCGTTTGCATAAAGAGATAAAAATAAAAGTCCGTCCATCCGTATGTGCATTCAAAGAAAAACAGTTGAGTGAATTTCGATCTGGTTTCGTGGAATAGTAAAAAAACAGTCCACTATTTCCGAGGCATCATGTTCAGCTTTTAACACGTAAAAAGTTAGTTCGTTTTCACGTCACGTTTTCGAGTTTGACAAAGAAAATCAAAAGCCCACCGAAAACCTTCTTGGAACTTTAATCTGTTTTCACTCACTTCTGCCGGGAAAGTATTAAGGAAAAGCTGTTTGGAACTCCAATTTTCATCAAGGTTTATTTTAATTTTCTTTATCAACACGATCAAAAGATGATTGACAGAATTCGGCTAGAGTTTGAAGCTGTATGTAGCCGTAGCGTCTTTTCCATTCCACTTCAGTTGTCATTTATTTTCAGGTAGCTACCCCGTCGCGTCGTCTGCCGCTAACACATTAAACATTTACGTAATACAGATAAATTCTATCTCAGCCATCTTAAAATAGGCAGATGTAGAGATCCCTTTTGTGTTTCTGCGAATTCAATTCGTTGTACAAGCAAAGATATCGGGACGAAACAAGAATGAGGTGGGGGAATAAAAAGTTTGTAGCTTATTACGAATACTTAGTCCGATCTTGCTATGCAAAGGGTTCAAGAGAACAGTAAAAAAGCCTCTAACCTAATGTTTTTTTACTTGGAAAAATGCGCAGTACTAGATGTAAATCTAACTGCTTTCAAGAAAATGTTTTAAAGTAATAGGCTCTACGAATAACATAGGCTTCCTTATATTCTCACGAACGCAAGATCTTGGTAGCTGACATCGCCTAACATTATAATTAATCTGCCCTAAAATAATAATCCCTAAATTGGGGCTTACTATGAGCAACGTAATTAATTAAATAAAGTCACAATTAGTATAAATCCTGCAGGGATATATTCATGGTAGTAATAGTTTATTTAAGTTGGCAAAACCGGCCTCATGTCAGATAATAATTAGCCACACCAGGTGGCTCGTGGCTAATAGCTCGCTCCTACTTGAATATCTTGTAAGTTTGTCTGTATGTGAATAGGATAATACTTTGTAGTTGTAATTAGCTATGAGTAAACCCGGGTCAGGTTTAAAACAACGTTTGGATAGAAGATGAGGTGTCTTTGCTTTTGATGTTTAGTAATTTTACTTATATGTGTGGTGCAAGCTGTATGTTGGCTATTAAGAAACAAATGTATAAATCTATGGTACTTATAAAATAACTAGCACCTGCCCGCGTGAAAAGTCTTTTTATTATCCCTAGGGAACGGTATTATTACCGGGAACAATGTGTTGATCCAGGTTATAAACTATCTGAGTGCAAAATTTCAATCAAATCCGTTCAACTCAGTCTTTTCTGCTCGAGTTTAGTTTTATTGATCACACACAATGTTTTCTCGTCATTATTACATACCGAAACCATCTGGGCATCCCTTTGTGCTTATTGTCTATGAATATTCATCCAGACAATGTATACATTCTTCGTCGATCAGTACACTAGAACAAAGATTAATGAAGTTTGTCAGTTGTTAAAGTTCCGGAATAATAATATGCGCTGGTATCTAGGCGAGAATCTGGCTTTATTTACGGATAGAAATTTTCTAATACTCTCGGGAACTAAACACATATTCAGGCCCAAATTAAATAAGCTAGCAAAATACCGCAGACAACAATTTTAGGAGAAAGATTTTAGCGGAACTTACCGAAAAACAGGGGAACCACTGATGCTCATCATCATAATCACTTCAGTCGAAAGACGTCTACTGTACTATATACTAAAATATGACTACTCCAAATGTCACCACATCGAAAACGCTTATTCGTCTCGCAGACAGCAAGCAGGTTTCTGCAGTCTTCACCAAATTATCGGTAGGCATTTCAACGCTGCGTCTTGCTTTATGCAATTGCCACGCTAGAACTTTTCAAACTCATTGAACATTCTTCCTGCATGCTATATACCATGCCTACTGCAATATAAGTTTGGCAATTCTTCGACTCTGTCCGTATCCTTGGCTCTCCTACCTTATGTTATAATCACGCAAGACCCGCCGAATATAGCCACCTCCATTGTTCTTTGGGTCACCTTGCCTTCTAATGTGGCGCATTGGCGAAAGTTTTAACCAAAATGTATTGGTTACAAATCATAGGCATACAGGCTGTGAATCCAGTCCAATTGCAGTCTCCGTATTGACTTAGTCTACGAAATTTCAATATTCAGCCACAATCCCGCAAGCCGATCGTAAACCCGACAATTTATGCAACCGAACGTAATGCACAGACATATGTGGTAGTGTCGGGGTTAAAACCGCTTTGTCACCGCTCCCCTAGCCCCAGGTATTGTACCTTGTAAGACAAACACGCCACGGCACTGGCAGACGTGTCACCAGTAAACTTGTACATAAATAGTGTACAAATGTACGTATGCTGAGACAGGTAAATGTGAATATACGTGGAGTTTGTACACAGATTTGGAGTTGAGACATATGTAGATTTGCGAAGAGCTTTGTGCCTTTGCACATATGTCGTTAATTTGTGAGACGTCTGGGTGATGCTGTTTCGCCGAATTTTCTTGGTGTGTACCTATTGGTAGACAATGTGGAAAATATTCGCCGAAATGCATATTTTGTTTGCTAAAAGAGCGTAGGCATCATACTGAACTTTTTTTCATTGAATTGCTCAAAGTGTCTTTTCAAAAATATATTGATGCTTGGATATTGATGCCATTTAACTGACCATTAAACTTTAATTCTTGAATTAGTCGTCTCATGCCTTTCACAGCAAACATGCATCTTCGTGAATAAAAAGTAACGTGTGATATTCAACGATAGTGTGGCTTCCTATCAAGCACTGAAAACGGATAAATTTGAAGTTCTTCTTCCTCATTAAACCGATATAAGATACGTTGAAGCGAACGATCTTGTGGGCGTATACCTATACGTATGTACATAGATTTAACATCTGCGGAAATAGCGACACTAAAAACCCTAAAATTTAACAAGATGTTAAAAAGGTCAGCCTGAAGGACTGGACCTGCGTACTGGATATCATTGAGCGAGGTACCGTTATCTGTACTTGCACTAGCATCTAGGACCACGCGTAGCTTAGTGGTCACTTTATCCTCTCGAATAACAGCATGGTGAGGAATATAGTAGTCCATTTCTCGCTCCTTACAATTTCGTTTGGGCAACCCACATTCAGGTAAATTATTTTGCACCAAAGAAATATAATTGTTCTGTAGATAAGCCCGTATGACGTCATCATAAAGAAGCTTGACGTTAGGAAGCGATTTAAGTTTACGTTCGAGGCTATAGAATCTCTTGCGCGCTATATCAAAAGAATTTCCTAACGCTGACGCGTCTGCTTTCAGTAGTAAAGCTGCAACATACTTGCCATTTGGAGCGCGGGTAATTGTGCTACAATAAAACTCTTCACAGTGTTTATCATCCACACTCCCAACGGACGAAGCAGTAACATCTTCAATCTCCCAAAACTTACGAAGATCGAAGTTATCGAAAGAACTCGCAAAGAAAGACAGAGTGTCAGTTGAAGGTTCGATAATAGGTGCTTCTCCTAGAAGTATGTAGCCGAGCATAGTCTCCAATGCATCGGGGCAACCGGGTGCGCCGGTCACGGTACCGGGTCGCAATAACTTAGCGAACAACGTGACTCCAAGTAACATGTCAATATTACCTGGCACACCCCAGCTGTCATCAGCGAGTAGTTTAGGATCAATATGCTTCAATTCGGCAGTATCTATAGCACCCAGAGGAAGCTGCCCGGTTATCTGATCCAAGACTAGAGCGTCAATTCTATACCAAGGCTGCGAGCAAAAACGTGAGCTGAACGTAAGATTCACTGAGCCGCGAACGGGCTGCGATGTGCCACCAATACCACGAACGGTAGTTATTGAGTCCATATGTATATTTAGACCGAGCATACGGCAGCAACGCGATGTCATATAATTCTTTTGCGACCCAGGGTCCAAAAGACATCTAACCACCACGCCCTTACCCTTCCTACCCGCCACTAAAACCTTGGCAGTAGCCAGAACTTCGGTACTACGTGTGGCCTGGATTTGAGCAGAAGAATGCGTACACAACGCCACACGATCAGAAGTAGCTGGGTCGGCCGCAGAAACGGAGGCTGGGTCGCTAGCGGGCGCCAGCGCAGGGGCTTGCGTCGATTGCTCAAAATGCAATAAGGAATGATGCTTACCGTTGCATTTCCTACATTTTGACTTAGATAGGCACTTAGAGACGGTATTTTGGCTACTTAGGCAGTTAACGCATCTGTGATTGTCTTTTACAAACTTAAATCTATTATCCGCACTCAACTTTTGAAACGCTTTTCACGTATACAAGTTTTTATGCGGGGATTGACAGAGTGAACATTTAGTTTCAGTAGCCACAAACACCTGCGATACCTTAGATGAGGTGCTGGGTCTACCTGCGGGAGCGGGCTTAGTTGCCGCAGAAGAGATACGATGTAAGATTTTTACTTGTTCACGAACAAACTTTACGAAATAATCATAATCCAGCTCTTGTTGATTACGAAGCGACATTTCAAAATGTTTTGCTGTATCTGAGTCTATTAACTTAAGACCCCAATGAATAAATATAAAATCATCCAAGTTATGTATTTTTAATTGTTTGAGTCCAGCAACCGTAGAAGTTAATTTATCGAAACCTTGTTCAATATTAGAGGGTGTCGTTCCGAACGACTTCAATGAGAACAGTTGATTTAGATAATTAGTGGCGAGCGCGCGAGTATCCAGGTACTTTGCGATAAGCGCATCCCAGACAACGCGGTAATTATCGCCAGAAGGTACAACACCTACTGCCACATTCCTAGCCTTTCCCTTTAGACAACTCAACAGATAATGAATGCGATCAGAATCTGATAAATCTGCGTTCGTATGTATAATACGTTTGAAAGTCTCATAAAAGAACGGAAAGCTCTGAATATCACCGTCAAAGGCAGGCAGCTCAATTTTAGGTACCTTTATATGATGAGAATTATGGCTCACTGTCGGGCTAGGTTCCTTGGAAACAGTTGATTCAGTTAATGAAGCTAAAGTAAATTTTATCTCGCCGACCAACTCATCAAATGAATGTAAGGCACTATAGCTTACTTCGCACTTTGGATCCAATGTCAATTTTAACATATTTATCTCGTCCATTATCTCATTGAATTCGCTACGTTGGCCGTCAATTTGTTTAGCCTGAGCAATAAAATATATTTTTTTTATTTTTTATTTTTTTTATTTGGAACAACAAACAATTACATAATAAAGCATAAAGACATAAAACTTAAAATTAACAATTATGTAATCAACAGCGTTATTCACAGCATACAATCAAAATATTAATAACACGCTTCAAAGAAAAAAATATTATTGCAAAAAAGACAGTAAATTTAAACCTTGAATAACAAGTATGTATAATCATATAATCTAATGATATGTAAATGTGCAATGAATACAAAACAAAACATATTGACCTACAATAATCCAAGATGAAAAGGATAATTCTATCTTTGCCACCTCCAATTCCTGTCTAATTCCTTGATCGCATTGCGAATCGAATTTTGGAATTTTCCACGTGTTGCACAGAATAAATCGATGTCAAGGAAGTGTTCATTATAATTGTCAACAAGACGACGCAACGGTGCTCGAACACCAGCATTTGTTCTACATGCTCTCACCACAAACAACGGTTGCTTGCGCGCTGCACGCAAATGTATACTCCTGGGAACTAAATAACAAATTCTGTTACAAATATCGGCACAGTCATACGTATTTCTGCAGAAGTCGTACAGGAGCACGGTCTCCAGAAACATACGACGGCCCGTAAGGCTTAGAAGATTATATTTTCTCAGTAAATCGACATAAGACGCAGAAGAGTGAAAGCATCTGTAAGTCATAGATCTTAAAAATTTCTTTTGTACCATTTCTAGGCAGTTAGAATATTTCATGTATAGGGGATTCCACACCGAAACTGCATACTCCAACTGAGATCTAATTAAGGTCTTGTATAGATAGAGATAGGTCTGAGGGCGCACGAATTCAGTGGCTGATCGCATAACAAATCCGTACATGCGCCAAGCCTTGTTAATAATTGTATTGATGTGTACATCAAGGTGAAGTTTGTCGTCAAAAATGATACCCAGATCGCGAACCATGGTAACTCTATTTAAAATGAAACCATTTAGAGAGTACTGGTAGCTGAGAATGTTTTTGTTCTTGGTAATGCTCAAATAACAACATTTAGGCACGCTTAGTTTTAGTTTATTACACCCGCAGTATTCAGACAGTCTATTTAAGTCACTTTGCAAAGCAAGACAATCGCTAGGGTTTTTAATTGGCCTAAATATTTTTAAGTCATCAGCGTATAAAAGAAATTTTGAATTTTGGAAACATTTGCCTATATCATTAATGAATAATATAAAGAGAAGGGGTCCTAAAATCGATCCTTGAGGAACACCTGATGTCACGGCTATAGAAGATGATTGATAACCATTTATCACGACACGCTGCGTCCTGTTGGAAACATACGATGAAAACCACCTCAACAGGTTCCCACGTATGCCATTAAACGCAATTTTTCTCAATAGGAGCTCGTGGTCAACCTTATCGAACGCCTTCTGGAAATCAGTATAGACTGAATCCAACTGAATACCAGCATCCATATCATTAAAAATATATTTCGAATATGCTACTAGATTAGTTACCGTAGATCTTTTTTTAACAAAACCGTGCTGTTGCGGAGCAATAATATTATGCAGCAACGGATAAAGTACACTATGTACAAGCTTTTCAAAGATTTTCGATAAGGTTGACAATATTGATATCGGGCGATAGTTCTCGACATCATCTGAAGGGCCTGACTTAAGGACCGGTGTTACGTTAGCTCGCTTCCAAGAATCAGGAAATATTCCTTGTGACAAGGATCGATTAAAAATTATTTGTAGGGGAACGCATATATTGCGGGCAGTATTTCTGAGAAATATTGCAGGAAGTGCATCGGGACCTGGGCCCTTTGAAATATCCAAAGTTTCCAGGTGTCTCAAAACCTGCTGAACTGAGAATTGAATATTGTCCACAACATTACAGCACTCAGCATAATCTGCGTTTGAGCAAAAATCATTTGAGAAGGAGGAAGGTTCATAGACAGATTTAAAATACACAGAGAAAAGATTGCAGATCTCATTAGGGTTGTTCGAAGATTGATTTTTAAAACGCATAGTAGAGGGAATTCCTTTAGATGTCTTTCGATTCGCGACAAATTTCCAAAAATAAATTACATTTTGTTTAATACTGTCCTCAACCGTATTGATATACCGGTCATAACAATTTTTGCACTCAACATGGAATCGGGATCTGAAAAGCGAGAACTGTTCGTAATCAGATAAATTTTCATATTGTTTCCACTTGATCCAGGCTCTACACTTGTTCCTAAATATATGTATGAGAGCCGGTGAGAACCAAACTGGGAACCTCGACGACTTTACTGTTGTTAAAGGTATATGCGTTTTGATAACATTAAAAATTTGATTATAGAAAAGGTCCAGTGACTCTTCTACAGAGCAGTTACGTAGAGAGTAGTCCCAGTTTATTTCCGATAAATCTTGGTTAATAGCGTCATAATTAGCTTTAAAATAATTAAACCTTTTAGTTGTATTGCGTTTCATATTACTATTTTGTGTCTGTAAAGGGATTAATACATAAAACGGGGGGTGATATTGATCAGGAGGTAATAAAATGTCATTGGTTTCGCACAATGTAAAGTCAATTATGTAATCTTTCTGTTGTTAAAGATTCTGTTGAATCCAAAATCCTTTGAACCCGCGCGAAATACGAGTCGCGTTTACTTTCCAACAATCTAAGTTTAACCTTGTCCGTCATAGTGAACAGAAGTTAAAATATGGAAACAAAAAAAACAACAAATTTTTATCTTTTACGGAACCCGCGTAAGTGAAATTAGTGATCCAATCAAACTGATAACTCAACGAAAGATTTTACAACTTACGTAAACAATAGTACGGAACGATCCGTACACGCGAACCCTAACAATAATAAATTGTAAGGTGAAAAAAATATAAAGCGTACAAAGTTTGAATAACGTAAAAAGTTCGAACCGCGTACAAATAACAAAGTCTAATACAAATAAAATAGTAAGCACGCGAAATACCTTATGAACGTACCCATCTACCTATATTTATGATTAGCTTAGAGATACCTACAACCCAATAATTAACATTTATGTCGGATGCGAAGCGATTTTTTTTTTTTCCTTGTAGTATTCTATTTATATGAGATTAACTTACTCAATACATAGAATATGTACAGATTCTTAACCAACAATAAGTTAAGTGTGAAACTTAGAAACAAGTATGGTACTTATTTCCGTAAGCGATGCGATTGTGTTCGTAACGAAATACCTTCGTAAAACACAATAAAATTCCTAACAAGTAAATACGCAGATGACCGTTCGAAGTAAATTATCTAGTAAGTACTACGTTTACAAGTTAGGTGCGGGGGTGATATGTATAAATATACGGCTGTTTCCTATGAGGAGAACTAAACGCGTAAAGTTTATACAAATCTGTTATTTTACCTGAAGGTTCCTATCAAAAGATCAAGTTACCTTACAAAATGAAATAACAAGCGACGCAATGATAATCTGGTTAATTGCAATAATTAATCAAATGCGGTTGAGTCTAATATTATAAAAAATACCTACTCGTGCAATACGAGTTTAGTAGGCATTTACTTAACGAACCAACAGTAGTAGTGTATCGTAAAATAATCAATGTAATTCATTCTGCAAATCTCGATTAGAAAATATATAAAGTTTCCAATGCGTAAATAAAAATTAACCGTACGATAACAAGAACTGGAATATTCCACAGTCACGTAGGCCAACTTGACGAATGTTTTAACAGACTACCCACAATTTTCAAACACGAACAAAAAAATATGTAATTACGCTGAAAATTAACTGATTTATTAAATAAACTTATTTAGCGATATGAATCAACGTTGATATTCAATTAAATGTATTTTTCGGAGTTTCAATTAGTGAAATTAAAGATTTACGTTAACAATTAATTTGCCGGTAGAAAGTACTACACGCAAGGCACCCAGCCTTATTCCCAACGCAATAGAGGCGAGAATTGTGTGATGATCTGCAATTAATATGGAAATTTCCCAAACTTTTTGTTTAAATTTAGACTTTTAGGACTTAAAATTAGGCTGTAAATAGGCCCAAATTTAATTTATCCGGCTCGAAGGACCAAAATGATGCGTATAACCTCTAGAAGATTACTAGTAAAATCACACGCGATTGAACCTAAATTATTAGAGTAATCTAGGCTATAATTGCTGATTCAGCAGTGCTAAATTGAAGGAGAAAAGTACGCAGATGAGACGAAAGGCAATGGATAAAGTTCAATTTACTAATTATGCCACATATCTTTGAAACAGCGATTCCCATGCAGATGCAGATGCCACGTTCGAGAAGTTCAGCTCACAGACCAGGTACACTATGCTGGCCAGCGGTACAAAACACAGTAGGTCTAGGTAATACAGCTAACGCTTTCCATGTAGGTTCAATTAAGAGTTTTGGGCGAGAGGGTGATTTTGTGCGCGCACCTCCGCCCTGGTTGCTAAGAGACTGACCACCATCGCCGGCGGCCATCGGTGGCTACGACGTAACGGCTGTCGCGCCACCGCGCGGAATACCACCAAAACAACGATAGGTGACACTAATTTAATAAACTGGAACTAGTATACCAATGCCTTTCAATCGCCCTATGGTGATATAATAAAATATGAACTATAAATTAGGAAGCGTAACCACCTTACATAATCCTTTCATGTTATAAAACTTTAAAAGGTTACAATATCGTGGTCTTTCCGGTTATGCCGTGAATTCATTTCAAAATGTTATTTGTGTGTTGTCATTTTTCCAGATTTAAACTACCGCGCCGCACCTAAGCAGCAACAAAATAAATAAACCGAATTTCAAACGTTCAAAGTTCACTATAACTGTCATTCGGTTTAGTATTTTGTTTGTTTTTCAAGAATATTCCAATATAAAACTCACTTTGATTATATTTGTCGTGTCAATTAGAATAAAATATTACAATAAAGGATTCGATGAGGTACTGGCATAGACGTGGAGAATTTACGGGGCGTTCATTAGCCAGGCATGAAGAATACGGACAGAAAAGCGTGAGAGAGATAACGCGATCTTAAGGCTCTAGAATTCTAACTAAGCCATATCACAGGCTTTCAGAGTTACTCTTATATTTTGAGTCATATCCTATAACTTGAGTGACGACACGGTTGGCGCAATGTTTGAGCGATCGACTGCTGCGCTACAGATTCCGAATCTGGGTGCCTTGTGCATGTGAGTTTATGTTTGTAAACGCACCCACGATTCAGGCAAAATTTCCTAGAAGAAGGGAAATTTATAAAAAAATATGTACATTTCGGATCATCAAAATGATGGATCATTCAGACGAACTTGGAATATGACCTTCATCACTACGACTTACAGAAAAGAGACGGGACATTGACCGCACAGTTTTTTTGTCTCTTTCGTAAGAGGGGTCATTTTTGTGAAGATATTGCTCCGTCCATTATCTATGTTTACGGGTACAATCCTACGACCGCCTGACATGGCTGTATTTCTGTTTCGTTTATTTTGAGCGTTCGCTTTTTGACCTGCCCTCCGTCCCTGGAGGGAACTAAGTTTTGTAGTTCGATGCTTCGGTGTTACTGAGGTAGAAGTGGATATTAAAAGTATTAATTCGGTTAACAGAATTATTGTATAACTTTGATGAAAATTATAGCAAGTTACAGAGTCCATCGCATGATAGCATAGGACTAATCGAAGTGACGACGCTTGGGGTCTCTGTCCAGAGGATTGACACAGGTCAATGCTGAATCTGATTGAAATGATGACCATGAAAAGAAGGGGACTGGTGGGACCTCTGCATGTATTCGTTCTTTTTTAATGAGTTGACCCTCAAACCTCAAGTATGAAAAAGAACAGAAAATAACGAAAGAAAGTCAAAGCAACAGGTGTACATTAATTATTAAACCTATATATATATAAAAATTTACCCATATTTCTCCTGGTCACGCTATAACTTGAGAAAAGTAGATGGGGTATATATGTAGGTAGGTATGTAGGTAGGTATGTAGGTAGGCAGGGTAAGTAGGTTAGGGTAGGTAGGGTAGGGTAGATAGGTAGGGTAGGATAGGCAGTTGACGCGAGTGAAACCGCGGGCACACAGCTCGAAAATAAATAAAACTCAAAAGATAATACAAAAATAATAATCATTAATACGACAAATCTAAGTAGTTGGGCACAGTAAAACTTCCATACCTACATGTGTTTAGCTAGGCATGTTCTTGTATATTCTACGAAACCCCATCAACTCGTATGTAGCTTCATTAAAAATATCCGTGCTGGAACATTGTACAGCCACTGGAGCGAGCTAGTTAAACAGGTCTCCGATGGAGACGAGTTGAGTGCCACTAAATGGATTAATCCATCACTGACTCATACTTTATGAAAGCACTGTCAAGTGGAAAGTAATTTGATGAAGACTAGCTGTGGCCGTGGTTTCGCTTGCAACTTAATTTATTTATTTATAAGGCTGTAGACTGCGAATTTTATGTATTCCTGGCGAACCTCTGCAGCTGTAGCCTGGTGGTCACCTGGCTCTGACTAACGGGTCATGGGTACGAACCTAGGCGTTATACTTTATGTAATTATTTTCATCCCCACTTTGCCCAATTAAAACGGCAAAGGAAAACATCGTGAGGAAACCGGTTTATGTTCAGAACCAAAAAATCGAAGACATGTAACATCCACCAATTGGTCTCGTGAGATGGATTATGATGGCCCACTTCCTTTCGTATAGATGTAATAGAGGAGCTGGTGTATCCCAAAAGTGAGACCATTATAGATTTGATTTTATTTGTAATGTGTGGTTTAAGTTTTTTTTTTACGGTAATACACCTCTTTCAGCTGAAATTATGACGATGATGATTATACATATTCAACTTTTATAACAAGATTCATCCAAATTCATTCCACATTTACCGTGTGATGGGATGATAAACATCTTACCTTTCGCATCATCCGGGAGAGTAGATAGGGAGCTTGCAGAATAATATATTCTACCTTTACTCCCATCAATACCCGTTTAGCCGTTTTGCATATCTATGTACGGGATCACACCCAGGACCTAAGGACTGGCTTTAACAGATAAAAATGCCCGGAAGCCTGGGGGTACGAATGAAGTGATTTTTCACTTGGTGATCTGTTTTTTATCGTTGTGTACTGAAATGTCCATATAAATTAAGTATTATTCAATATCTATAAGTGAAGACTTGTTGTTATTGGCTGACTGTCAAATTTATTGTTTCTGGTATGTTTGATTTAGCTGTAAATCTTCCAATTTAACTAAATAAAATAAAAATAAAATAAATGTACCTAAGGAACATTTCAATTTCCAAACCCTTAGATACTGTCTGTAATGTATGGAAAGAAACGTGAGTCTGTCTGTCCGTCTCTTAATGTGCTTTTACTTTCTGTGTGGGTATGTAACTGATTTTGATTTTTGCAGTGAAAAGTACTCTAACTAGCATGGTTGTAATGTTCGTAGGTAAAACAACTTGGCTTCATAGCAAGCCAGAATTCTGTTTGATTAATAAGAACACCATCAAAACAGCAGTGTTAAAATAACTGCGAAACAAAAAGTCAATTAATCAAATACATAAAAAGCATATATACACATATAAACTTTTTCTCATGGGGTTAGACAGAAACTACAGAACGCCACCTGCTACGATCCTTACATACTTCTTTTGCATCACTTTCGTTCATACTTATCTAAACATAAACGCACGCCGAATATAAGTACTGCGCACCTGGCCTTTCTGAAGAACTTCACCAATAAGGTCTATGTAGGCGTCTAGAGCGTCCCCTCCCGGCGTTTCCATTTACGTCTGACTTGTAAATACCTTTTGTTAATCGCCTTTCATTCATTCTCTCAACATGGCTAAAGCATCTTAGCATACTCTTTTGAATGTTTATCACTACGCTAAAAGAGTGGCCACTAAGCTAAAGCAGTGGCCAATCTTGAAATCTCTGAATTTATTTTGCAAATATGGGTACAAAAAAAAAAGCATGGTGACATAAACAATATAATTATGAACAGCCATATTTAACCAGAAGGCATGCAAAATTTCAAAATACAGTAGAGATGCTAAGTACATAAAATAAAGATAAACAATGTCAACATAAAGATTAATTAAATATAATTACAATTTAATTATGAAGTATTTCAATAGTTATTTACATTATACACAATTCTTCTGCAGTCAACTTATTTCGTCTTGGAGTTAAATAAAAAATTAAATTAAATGAAAATTAAATGTCACATTATTCAAATAAATCTAAATTCATTATCAAAAGCAATCAAGAAATGTCTTTCTCCATTAAAATTTCCGTCACGCTATAATACGCTTTGTCTACTAAAAAAATTCGAAGTTTTTTTAAAATAACGTTAAATTTAATTCTTTCCAACTCCTCGGTAATTTATTATAAACGACTGGCGCCATGTAGCAGACACTTTTGCGCATTAAAGTCGTTCTCGCACTAGGGAGACATAGCCTACTACTATCACGCCTATTTCTTGGAAATACATCATCTATGCGGTCAAAACGGTCAGGGTTCAGCTTTACAAACACTGCCATTTCTAAAATATTTAAGCACGGTAAAGTTAATATTTTATCCTGTTTAAAATATGGCACGCAGGTATCAGTAGTTTGCAGTTTTAAAAATGACCGTATGCATCTTTTCTGTGCTTTGAATGCAGTTTCTCTTTCAGTGGAGTTGCCCCAAAAAATAACGCCGTATCGTAGGTGGCGTTCGACTAAACCATGGTATGCAGTCAGAAGTGCGTCTAGATTTACAATAGACGACAAAGTATGTAAAGCGTAGGCGGAAGTGCTTAGTTTTTTGCAAAGTGACTCTATGTGTTGTTTCCAACTTAGTTTTTTATCAATTTCTAGCCCTAGAAATTTAGTACTTATTACATTGTTAACTGTATCATTATTATATTGCACATGCAGATTGCTCTTATCTGGCATGCGTTGGTTAAAATGCATTATCTTTGTTTTGGTTATATTTATTCTTAAGTTATTTTCGTCTAACCATTTTATAATTGATTTTAAAGATATATTAATGTCATTTTCGTATGTATCTACACTTTTCGAAGGTATTGTCACGGTACTATCATCTGTAAATAGGGTCAATGGTTGATCAGTGCATTCCGGTAAGTCATTTATATATAATATAAATAGCAGAGGACCCAACACACTCCCCTGCGGTACCCCGTAACTAACTATTCGCTCGTCTGATCTAAATATCTCGTATTGTTTATTAACTATATTAATTCTATTAATTTCAGTTATTTGTCGTCTATTATGTAAATAAGACCGAAATAGGTCCAGAACATTACCCCTTATACCATAAGCTTCGAGTTTCTTCAGAAGTGTAGGATGGTGGACATAATCAAACGCCTGCGTCATGTCACAGAAAATGGCGCAGACTGGGTTTCGTTTATCTACATTTTTAATAACATTCTGTATGAAATCAAATATCGCCATATTTATTGTTCTGCTGGGTCTAAATCCTTTTTGTTGTTCACACAAATTATTGTTCTTTTCTAAGTATTTGTATAGCTCCTTATAAATAAACTTCTCAATTTTTTTTTAAATAATCGGAATCAGTGAGATTGGCCTATAATTTTCCATTATCTCTCTATTTTCTCTCTTATATAATGGTTTTATAATCGATTTTTTAAAGCTTCTGGATATATGCCAGCATTTATACTAAGATTAAGTATGTAACTTAAATGTACACATATCTTACTAGCTACGGATTTAGAAATCTTTGTACAGAGGCCATCGTAACCTACGCTGTTTGTGTTTTTCAGTGACATTATTATTTTATATAAATCCTCTGGTACGCTTGGTGCCATGAACATTGACTCCCTTCTCGTGTATATTTTCCTACTTGCTTTAGATTGGCTGCCGTTCATTAATTTGGGCTGTATTTTATCAACAAAGTAGTTATTAAATGCATTAGAAATATTCTTTGGATTTGTTATAATTTTATTATTCAATTTAATTTTATCAATACGCTGGCTGGGAATATTGTATTTTTTGTGGTTTATAATTTGCCAGGTAGTTTTAGCCACGTTTTTGGCTTTCGTTATTTTATAATTATTTTGTGCCTTTTGTGTCAGGTTTTTAATTTTTTTATACAATTTACAATAGTTTTTAAACTTGGTTTTATTGACCTGACTAGGATTTAGTCTCAGTTGCCACAGAAGGTGTCTTTTCTTTCTGCTGCATAATTTAACACATTTCGACAACCACTTAGGCTTTTTTATAATATTAATTTTGACTCGGATGAGCGGGAAACACAAGTCATAAAACAGCTTAAAAGTGTCGATAATTAAATGTCGATATAAATTGGGATCATTAGTCTCGTAGATCTCCGAAAAAGAAATATTATTTATACAGGCTTTGAACTTAGCTATGTTCTCTATATTATAGTCTCTTCTGGTCGAGTACCAATAGTTAATAGAACATGTTTTTTTTACGGGGCATTGAAGTAACTGTGCAGTATGATCTGATAGAGCAAACTCTATTACTTCGCCTTTACATGATTTATTATAATTATGCGCAAAATTGACTATACATGTCTGGCTGGCCATGCGTGTCGGCTGTTTAAATTCCAGTTTTAAATTAAAACTTAATAGTAGACATTCAAGCGTAGCAGAAATCCTACTCGTCTTTAGTACATCAATGTTAAAATCGCCAGCAATTACAATACTCTTACAGCTAGACTTTGATATCTCTTGTAAAAGTGTCTCAAGCTTATTCCAACATTCATCTAAATTATTTACATTTGGTACTCTATAAATACAAACGACAATTATCTTATAGCTAATAAGCTCAATGGCACAGCACTCAAATACACCTGGAGAAGATAGTTTTGCTATTTTAGGCAGTTCTTTCCATTTGTGGCCATTTTTAATAAGAATACAAGATCCAACCCTTTTTTTCCTCTTTCTGCAATAATACGCTGCTAAACAATAATTCGCTACATACAACTGGTTTTCATAACCTTCCATTATGAAGTGCTCGGTAATGACAACAGACATTTTCCTATCCACAGGTTGATCCAGACACACAGAAAAATCATTTTATTTGTTTATTAAACCTGCTATATTTTGATGCAATATATTAACATACTTATTCGAGAAAAAACAGCTCATTTGGCTCAGAGGTGTTAGTGGTGGCACTTGCTTTAGCATTAGGATAAGGTGAATAATACGAGTTTACTTTAAACGAACAGCCAACATTTAAGTTCATTAATTGGCTTAAATTTTGAAAGATGTTGCTCATGCCATAGTTATTAAGAGTTCCATTTCTTTTCGAAAATATACTATAGTCATATGATAAACCTAAGTTTGAATCGAATAAGTAAGCGTATTCGTGAGTACATACATCCAGATAAAGCATACTACTAAATGTTTCTGTTCTGCAGTTAAACATAACAGAATGATTAAATTTAAAGGTAGGTAGACAAAGTATGATATTCGTGAGTTGTATATTTGATAAACCCCAACTTTGTCTTATTACATCATTCCTCAATCTATCATTTATAGTTACACCACAATAATTTATTCAAATAAAGTTGAAAGTCAAAATATACAAAAGACGGACTCCCTAAACGCCCCGTCACCACTTCCTAGTGGGAAGAAGTGGGACAAGAAACTCCCCAGCAACACATCAGTCTGTTTCAAACTAACGACAGACATGATGAGACACAACAGATCCCTATCTTAATTCATTTGTCTCAAGTTTTTCTCCGGCTAGGTTAATTTAGGTAGCGACTACAAATTAGTTTCACTTGACGAAATAAAAACAAAAGTTTCAAGAAAGATAAAAAAAAAAGTTAACCGCTTGTTTACGAATTCGTCAGAAGAATAATTTCGTCGCAAACGAAGTGTCTAAGAACAAAGGTGGTTGTACGTTTCTGCTTCTGCCGACATTAGGTACCATTATGCTACGCTATAGCTAGTGAATACTATAGCGTTAAGTTTAGCTGAGAGAGAGGCCACGTTATTAAAATAAAAGAGTTATAAAAAATAAACTTAGAAAAAGGATATAAGGTCTAGAGAGGGGCGACCACAGTGCCATCAACCGAGCACGAATCCAGACTCCGAGCTGCTAATCACAAATTACAGATACGACGCGGGAAACAAACCAAAACGTCATGTTCAGCGGAGTGCTTGCAACCAGTAAACCAATCCGGCAGTCTCAGTAGGTGCCTATTTTTTTACACGACTGCCCAAAAAAAGGAGTGTGTTGTTTTTTTTATAAACGTTGCTGTAATGGGCTTTTCGCTTATATTACAGACTAACTTCCGTCAGCGGCTTCACCCGCATGAATGTCAATATTATCCCAACGGAACATATTCCAAGAATAAACTGAAAGGAGTAAAAGTATGTTATGTGCTATTCCAGACTATAATCTATCTCTGTGCCAAATTTCATCCAAATCCGTCCATCCGTTTAAACGTGAAGAAGTAACAACAATACACACACTCACTCACAAACGTTCGCCTTTATAATATTTGTGTGATATAATTCTGCATAAATGTATGACTCCCGTACATATATATAACGTTGCAATAACTCAAAATCATAATTTTGGTAATGGATTGTTATGGGTATGAAGATTTATCTAATATTAATAATGTGCATTACATGATAGAATGAAATAATTAGAAAGACAAGGGGTCCAGATTTCTATTTAATTACCCATTAACTGCTTAGCCGAAAGACATGTGTATATGTATGGTGTCACATATACAAAGTGTAATAGAAATAACGCAAAATCTGAAAAGGATTGTACTCATAATAAAATTGCATAACACAACAAATTGATTTTACTGAAGGTTTGTTTTTTTAAAACAAAACGTTTTTAGCGTTGAGTTGATTTTGATTTTGTGTCACCGACATGCTAATATGACCCCGTCACCGGTATGCAAATGTGACGTGTTCCGCCAGAAAAACTGGTTTTGGCCTGTTTGTTACTAGCGGTTTTTTGGTATCTACATCACTAGCCGTATGGTGTCTGGCGTAAAGAATTTCACTATCCCATGTGTGCCCGTGGGTGTCGTAAGACGCGACTAAGGGAACAACCAGAGAATGGGCAGCAGCGTTCTCTGTGCATTTGTTATAACCATACTGCGATCGCCAACCCGCCTGCAATGAATAGCACAAATAAAACATAGCCCCTATTGCCCGGCAGCCTGTACCCTCGACAACAGTAGCGGTCGAGGTTACGGTATGACTAGGTGTGTGGCAATCCCGGACGAGATCCGGCTACCCCAACAAATACTGACGACTGGACCTGGCAACGTACAACACGCGCACACTCCGGACCGACGAAAATATCACCGAACTCGAAGAGGAATTAAGCAGTTTACGATGGAGTATTAAAGGGTTATCTGAAGTTCGAAGAGAGGGAGAGGACTCAATAATCCTCAAATCCCAAGTCTCTTCAAGTTTCATTCTTCAAGACCATCATATAGATTGGAACAAAAAGCTCTCTGATCCTACTCTCAAGATCATGAAGGAAAGGCGTTAGATGACCCTGCAGTCTTCTGACGGTGCTTTGAAATACCGGCAGCTATTATATACCTCAAAGGATCTCTATAATTTCACATATTGTCCAGTTGCGTAGACAGTTGAGAAATAAAACTACACCAATTGTATTCCACTAGGAATCAATTTGCAAATAATATTAACAGCCGCTGAATTTCACTCGAATAAAGTCCGCCAAAAAATCCGCAAACCACCATCCTACATTTAGTATTACTAGCCCAAACATTTAAAAGTACTAGTCTTACTCAGTATTAATGAATATTTTTAAAAATACAACGAATTGATTAAATATAGGAACTGTAGAAATATTTATATACTTTTCTAGAAATATTTAAATATGTTTCAAAGTCTATGAATTGTTCGTTTTGGTATAACATAAAAAGAAAATATAAAATTTTCTACCATTTCTACCAAACCCAATGATTAGTTGAGCTAGCAACAGGTCAGACAAGGACACACTACCTGCGGCAACTCTCTCGCCAGGACCGCTTTTGGTTAGCTACCGCTTATAAGGAAATAGCTAACCTAGGTGTATGATGATAGATTTCATTTTAGCTAAACAAAAATTTTGGTACACAGTCTAGTAGTAAGAAATACGTATAAGGTCTTTGTCAAAAAGTGAATTAAAGCATAGAAATAATTAAAGCATAACAAAAACAAGCTAAATGACTGAAAACTGAATAACAAATAACTTCACTTTTTGACAAGACATGCGTGTTTTTAATTATTTTTACATTGAGCCCTATTCAGGTTTTGAGCTGTTACTGTTACACCCTGTATAAGACAAAGAAGGATTGCCTTAATTTCACAACACTACTCAGCTGTTATAGTTCGGAAGTTACAGGAAATCCTTCGAAACTATCTTTGTATTACCGAACTATCGTTGTCTATTGTGAACTCGGAACAATTGCGAACCGGATTTCTGGACAAGTTGGCAATTTTATTGGAGACGATCAGATATAATAGAGTAGCAGTCAGCAGTTTAGATGCCTTTGTTCTTTAATAACCATTTAAGGGCTAAGCATTTTGAAAAATCGATATAGAAGCTTTAGAATTGAGAAAGGCATCGCTTGTTTCCAAACGCGTTATAAACATCCTATATTGCTTCAGCTGCAGGGCTGGTCACAGGCCTCCTTTGTACCTACGACCTACTACTCACTCTGTTTCCACTACAGACACTATTCCACATGTGTGTTTTATTGAGTTTAAAGAATATTACAGCTGGGGACTTCATCAGTTCTATGTGCGAACACATACTTTGAACGCTTGTGGTATTTCGGCACACCCTGGACATTTTTACCACAGCAAATTTAAATGCAGTTCGTGCATGTTTGTCACAAAGTCCTGCTTTGTCCTAGTGCTCTTCATTACTACTGTTGAAAGGCTCTTGTTCAATAGACAATAAAGAATTAACAATGAGATAGCAAAATATTCTGCAGTGTGCGCTCTCAGTTCACTGTGTTAGCAGAGAAGTAAGCTTACGTGTGTAGATATGCTAATCTCGACGACGGCGCAGCGAAGTCCTTGCTGGCAAAAATGCGAATATTACCTCCTTTATACGGGGTAACGGCGTATCTTAAGGATATGGGACGAATAAAATCTTCCAAACGATATCTCTTTGAAAACGGTTACTTAGAATAATTTGTTAAATACGTAGAAATAATTCCTTGCATCATCGAATCAGAAATCAGGATATCTGCAGGAGGAGAAATGTATGGGCTATGTACTGAAATAGACCGAAATTTTTTGATTTAAGTGGCCGAGGGCTGGACAAATTGCTCGCAGAACGGATGGTCGATGGGTGCGAAAAGTAAAGGAGTGACGACCGTGAACCGAAAGACGCTGCGTTGGAAAGCCTCCCACAAGGAGGACAGATGAACTGCGTAACTTCTCCTCTTCTCCTTACTGCATAATGAATTCAGCAAGGCAAAGGGCAAATAGTATGAACAATCGATCAATCACCTGCGATATTGATTTCCTATGCTTTGCCTAAATAATTACGGAATAAGGCTGCTGGTAAGGGAGGCGCATGGCAAGGGTACGCTGGATGTGTGACGCACGGGACCGGTCAATGTGGCGATACTTCGGTATCTCTGTCAACGAAGGTATAAGGCCCCGTACGAAAGAACTCCAAAACTGCGGGGTGAAAAAAACAAGTGTAAAGTTAAATTTTTCGGACCGGTAAAAACACACTGGGAGTAGGTACAACTGTCAAATTGTGTTGTCATTCATTCTTAGTTCGGGCCCCGAACGAATCATCCATCCGTAGGTGTTAGGGAGTTGGAAACGCCCGTAACTAAGGTTGAAAATACGGACTTTGTGCTTAGGGAGTAGGCCCTCAACAGTGAAAGTTGAAATTATGATGTAGAAAATGGTACTTTATATTAGACTGACTCTTTGGTGTAGTGGTTGAAAGCGTTACTGTTAAGCATGAGGTCCTGGGTTAGATTCCTGGGTCGGACAAAGTTTTATTGGGGTTTTCCATCTGGAATTTCTCAGTAGCAGTACGGAGTATGTATTTGTGAGTCCTTAGGTCTAACCTGGAATGAAAATAATCGCGAAATTAATGTTACCTGCTGTGATAACTGAATTAATTTTAACAAGGAGTTGCATCACTTGACTTACGTTTAATTTGTTTTCGCGTAAATTATAGATTTGGTTAGGTTAAGTAAATAGATGAAGTAAAGAATGTTTAACCCGATCACCGATACTTTCAACTTTTAATACAAAACCTTGGCATAAACTTTTTGTTTGCTCTTGACAAAATTAATGCGAGTTTACAAGAAACGGTAACAATTCGCAAACAATTCGAATATTCTCGCTAAACTTCGGGACGGACGCTCAATAATATATTCGACATAAAACAAAGGAGTAGGCTATAGCTATGTGACATTTATAAGGTTTAGTAACCTTATAAATGTCACATGGCTATAGCCTACTAGCTTGTACCCGCGGCTTCGCCTGCGTGAAATGTATTTCTGTTTCCCAAGCTTTGGGAAACAGAAGCTAAGCTAACGAAAGATAATCTCGATATAACATTATATCGAGCTTATCGGGCAAATGATATTCCAGACTATAATCTATCTCTGTGCCAGATTTCATCTAGATCCGTTCAGCTGTTTTAGCATGATTGAGTAACAAACATCCATCCATTCAAACTTACATAATTATAATATTAGTAGGATTTGCTTGATCTAACTTTTAGATATTATGGATTGATTCAAAGTTAAAAGACATACCCCTCATCCACGCTGTCACTTGAATTTGCTATACAACGACTCTCGGAGTCTTCCGGCTTGCCGGTAGGCTTGATTCTACCTGTACCTTCTCGTTATGCTATAATATGTACTTACCTTTTATTGTTTTGTCAATTTGCGTCTATTTGATGAAGCATATTGGCATTTTCGTTAGAGAAACGACTTTGATCAATCGTATGTTAGTGACCTGTACATAATTATACCTACAAAATAACAGCATTATTAAGTTCTAAAGTGGCTACACATTCCTTCCATTTTATTTCTAACTATGTTAAGATACGGGCTTAGGAACCGACTTCAATTTCCCTAATCCCCTTCATTCAAAGGCATCAATAACCCTTGAAAAAACTCGATTCAAAATCCTGAAACCGTAAGTACTTTCATTGAAGTCTTATATGAGTTACACACAGAGGTTCTTTTACAATTCAGCTTTAAATTTGGCAATTATAAATTTAAGTATCCACCCCAGGTCCAAGTGGCCCAGTACGGATGATTGAATATTTTACCTTTTTTAATTGGACGGGTGAATATGAGCGCTACGTGGGTATTTAGTATCTTGATGTAAATGTGAGCAGGAATTCATAAGTTTGGCTGGGGATTAAAAAACAGATGTCTTTTACTGACTTAAAAAAAGGAGATATTCAATTCGACACGTACGTATTGTTGGAATTGCACAATATTCACATATGTTACTCTGAATGAGCTTATAAACACGTGTGCCAAATTTCATAAGTGTTTGTTTGTATGTATGTCTGTCCATGCATTTCTCCGAACCAATTTTTTTTATTGTATTAAGTATCCCTCAACTTAGAAAACCGTTTTATTAAAATCGTGAACAGGCAAACAATTGAGAGGTTGTTTAAGGATTGTTCCTGGGTATAGACTGCTATCTTAATCGAAATAAATGAATAGCATACGATATACCAACCAATAGAACTCCTTTCCAAAATTTTGAGATAGTTATATAATTAAGAAAGATATATCTGCTGTAACCCTCATGATTTTAATTAGTAAAGTTATGGGAAATTTTGGATTCATTAAGAGCTAAGTTTGAATTCTATACTGATTTACCCCGGTTCTGGTTTCCAATTCCCCATTAAAATTATTGTAAATTGTTTACACAGTAAATTGTTTTAAGAGGTCATAGAGGTACAGATGAAGATAAATACATCTATACTAATATTATAAAGAGGAAAGATTTGTATTTTTGTATGTAACGAATAAACTTAAAAACTACTGGACCGATTTCAAATATTCTTTCACCATTGGGAACCTACACTATCCCCGGGTGACATAGGCTTCTTTTTATCCCTGTATTCCCACGGGAACGGCAACAACGCGGGTGAAACCGCGAGGCATCCGCTAGTCCTACATAATTATATGAGTCTATAAGCAACAATTTAGTACCGCATTATGGTAATACTGTGTAGAACGCCCTTTGCCCATTGAGGTAATAATGTACTACGTACTAGAGAAGACACCACACATCACTGTTGTATTCCGTTCATGTGGGGTCGGCCGGCCGCACTTCACTCAGTTGCTTGCTAGATCTTGAGCGCCTATGTCATTGTTTGTTTTTAAACGAAAAAACGTTCAAACGCATTAAATATGCGGTCGTGTATTTTAAGATATTGCAGTTATAATTCAACTAATACGGCGAAATGCAAAGGAATAACTTTTCGTCAATGAGTAACTAGATAATCATTTTAAATTGAAATATTTAGTGGGCGCCATGATGCCTCATTTCTCATATAGACTAAAAATTAAGATGTGACAATTTGTGTAACAAGTGTAGGTAGAATAGTAGTCGGTAGTAAAAACCAAAGTCAGTTAGACTTTGGTTTTTATAGCGAAAATTAACTATCTTAAGTATATTCAGAAAGGAACTGACTGTGGTTATTCAAATAAATAGTTCAACAAATTGGAAGGTATGATAGGTGGTGTCTAGGGTAGGGTAGGGTATGTAGGTATCCAGTTGACGGGAGCGAAGTCACGGGGGACAGCCTAGTACCTAAATAATGGGACAACGTAAATTACTTCAAAGTCAGCGTTTAGCTTTGATATTCTTATGCAAAGCAAACAGGACGGTTAGTACTGAGACCTTACAGGTACTTGCTGGCATACTTCCAGTCAACCTTGATGTGCAACGATGTGCTGCAATGTACTATTAAGCACTAGAAACCATGGACGCGGAGTGACCGTGAGAAAATCTCTAGATTATTTGAACCACATATTGACAGGTACTTTTATCCAAATGGCAATGTAGGTGGGATAATAATTCCACCAAGGACCTCCACCAATTCTTTCCATCTGTTCGCGTGCAACTGGCCAGGACGTGACTGGAGGTGGATCACTGTGTTGCCCAATATCTCACTGGGCAAGGTAACTTTAAAAGTAAATTATTTTCCTTCAAGCTCGTTGGCTCGCCTTTATGTCAGTATTCTACATCTGCGAACAACTCAACCCTCTACTCTGTATGTCTGTGTGTCTCTATTCTACTCTGTATTCAACTGCGAATATGTACAATCTGCCCATCATATCTTATGGGAGTGTATTCTTTGGCAGAATGAAAGCAATACTATGTTGAATAATGTACAGGCTGCATCAGAAGATGTTTACTATACGGATCTTGTGGTAACTAGAACAAACTTCCGTGCGTTCAAGCGTTTTTGCCATACCTATTTATTATTGGAATCAAATATAACACCTCACAATGTTAGGACCCATTAATATTAATGCTATTTTTTTCCGTGGTGCCAGGCAACTGGGCTTATCCCAGTTGTAAATGACCCTTTGTGCCTATTGACCTTGTTTGTTCTGTCTCCTACTTGATATGGAGGGAACTGGAAATTTTTATATTTTACTACTCCTCCACTATTCTTTTCTGATTAATTTCATTGCGGCATCCAAGACAGTTAAATTCATTCTCCGGGACTTCGTCGAGCTTCATTGCCTCGGTGCTTTTCTGGTGGTCGCCACTATTGATTTGGGCTTTCAGGAGTTGCAGTGATTTGGGAATAGTGCTGTGGGAATGTCCCAAAAAAGAAACTTACATAAATATAATATTAAATTAATGTACTATTTTATTAATATAATATTAATGAAATATTACTTTACTAAGGTTATTTAAACAATTTTTTTGTGAATTCTAATGAAGCTTATTAGGTATAAAGCTATTTAGGTACCGCTTCTGTAGTCAGTCAGCAGTTTAGTCTATATGAGTGACAAGTTGTTGCAGAATGTTGAACGAAACGCGTAAGCGCCATGAAAATCACGGCGCTTCCGTCTTTTTGATCGCGAGAAAACTATACCTTAGAAGCGCTCTAGCGCTGTGTGTTTATACTGTTTTGTTAGACGGCTATTTCTTGTTTCAGCGCTGCAGCGAAGTTTAGTTTAAACTCTTGTCAAAATGGAGCATGTCCTTTACTTAGGATAGCTTCTCTAGTACATATTATCTCAATGCCTTTGCCCGAATATTTGAGAATAAATTCCGCCTAATTAGCCAGTAAATTACACGTAGGTAATATAAGAAAAAAGGTTAAGATATACCGACCTCCGAGTTAATAGCTCGCGTGGGAATCTGCCGGTAGACCACACGCTTGAGTAATGGGGGGGCAATAATAACAAATGGGGGGAAACTCAGAACCTTTGGGCCTGTTTATAGGTCATTGGAGTATCGGAGAAAACTTATTGATTCCCTTGTGTAGGCAAAAATAAAAGAAAACGAACCTTTGAGGAATACTGATGAGGGTGCACGGGGTTTCAGGTTCTGATGTAACTGCTTGAATAAGTTTGAATGAGCACAAAATTTCACGTTTATAATAGAAGTACGATTATTTACCAAAAAGTTACACATTTCTTCTATAAACAAACTAAAATCTATGGGTACAATGGCGGTCTTATCGCTGACAGCGATAAAACCACAGACCGTTGTAGTAGTTTTATTAAAAAAAGAATGGAAGAAAGATAGCTAGATTTGCTTTCTTTACAGAGGTTTCCAAAGTGAGGATCAGAGAGTGTTTGCGGACGCACTTGTGCACTATAATGTCTCTCATTCCGAAGGCTAGTTCTCCGTTGAGATTGGACACCGTAGGCGAAATTCGGTCTGGAGGATTATTTTTATTATTGGCACCAATTTTATCACTTGCAAAACTGCGGATTATTATTTTTAAATTCTTTATTTCGAATAATCCAGATGCTCATGCTCAACACAACTCAAAACTGGCAATTGACTGTGATTGATTGATTGATTGTGACTGTGATTAGTCGGCTTTTTTTTTTGACATTAACATGCTCATGTCCAATATCCTAGACGCCCCAAACGTTACCGAACTCTGTTAACACAAAATCTGTGGAATTGTGTAGTAACTTCGACTTTAATTTTCATTTAATACTTACCACACATTTTGTGTAGAAAGAATTCAGTAAAGTCTGGGGCGTCTGGGCTCTTGTTCTATTGAGTACACAAATGTCAAGCTGAAGAATCATATGCGAAACTCAAGAGTTGTGATTGGTTGGCCGTTGATTGGTAGGTGTGGCCAATTTTGAGTTTGAATCGAGTGTCAGCATCTGAAATACGGCCCAGTATCAGAAACAATAGTTGGATTATGACAAGAGGTATTGAGAGTTGAAATAATATCTACCTATCATAGAGAAACAAAGTAATCCTTTGCCATTCGGATGACCGAGCGAAAATTGATTACTTCGTTTTGAACTCAGAGTCATATATTCATCTATGAAGCTTATTCTATTTCGTTTCGATGGTACATTTGGTCAAACTATTTCAGACCAGTAGGTGCCCACGTTTATTGCAGAGTCAGAGGCACTATACAGGGTCCAAAGTGCAAGTGAAAGGATATTCGGGACACTCCAGCAAGCTGAATGCATTTCTCCCGTAACTTCCTTGAATCATAGTCATAGCTCTAGTGAATCGTTCATACCAATGACTATAATAGGGTAGATGTCAAACTATTTAGTCCGTCAATTAGATTACCTAAAAATATTGGCCACATATTTTTTTCTTTTGTCACATAAACAAATACTGACGACGATACAGTGCGTTGAAATATCGTGTGACGTCACGCCATGCTACAGTTTTACTGACAAAGTGACGTCACAAGCCCCCATTCCTGAAATTGAATGCGCTTAACTTTTGTAAATTTTCAGGGTTCCGTACTCCACTGTCCGTCTGTCTGCCACCAGGCTGTATCTCTTGAACCGTGATAGCTAGACAGTTAAAATTTTCACAGATGATGTATTTCTGTTACCGCTATAACAACAAATACTAAAAACAGAATAAAATAAATACCCTCCGGAGCAACTGGACAGATTCGCAACTGGACAGATTCTCAGCTGGACAGATTAGCAACTGGTCAGAGTATACTAGCGACAAAAATAAGTTTATACACTATGAAACATAGGTATTACATTTTAAAAATGTTTATTCGAGGAAAGTCTACATAAAAAAGGCACGACAATAGAATAAGACCTGTCTTACAATTTTTTACTTCTGTTTACGGGGAAAAACTAATATTGAGATATTTTTTACGACTGTAGGTGTTCTTAGTATGTCTTGACCGTTTTTTTTTCTTTTTGACGTCCCTATAATATATTTTGTACCTATCTGCTTATCAAGGTAAAAGGAAAATTGATGTTCTTTTGGTATTTTGGCATTAATTCGCTGGTGCCTACCTTCTATAGCGTTAGGAGTCCTAATTTATTTCCTTAATTTTCTTTTTTCATTTAAGTGGGGCTCCCATACAACAAACGTGATATATTTGCCGTTTTTTGTGATATTGGTACGGAATCCTTCGTGCGTGAGTCCGAATCGCACTTGGTTTTTCATTTATTTGATATAGCAAAAAATACGTGTCCAATATTATAAGATTTTGTCACTGACACTGACGGACTAAGTATAATATTTATTTTTCTACTTAGGAAACATCCCTATTCTCATTGCCCCATGATGTGACTTCTAACATCAATAACACCTCTGCGTTCATATCCTATCCTCCATTGTTATATTATATCACGTTAGACGAATACAGATGAGCCTTGCAGGTTCACGTCTCATTCCTGTTAACCCTGAGCCTGCCAACATAAGCATACCGTTTGTCCCTCGGCATGTATATGGCAAAAGCCGAGATAATGTGGGATATTTATTTTATTTTATGTTTTCAATTCCAACAGACGTATTCTTGGTATTTTGCTGTGATAATGTTGTATGTTTTACGACTATGGGGTAGATTTTGTAGCATTTGGATATGTCGTAAACGTGTGTAAGTAAAAGGATACAATATTTAATAAATCGAGGAAGTAAGTAAATGCCACCCTATTGCAAAGCATCCCGCTACGCCTCGTAGCTGGGCCGCGTAGCAACGACTAAGGCGTAGACAAATGGCGTAGCTTAGCGTAGCAGTAAGAAACATACGTTTGAATTTGAGTGAAACATTTTAACTTCGTCGGCGTCTGTTATTTTGAAATTAGATACGCACTAGATAAAACTTGAAGAAAGTACTTTATAATATTATTTTAATATCATCTTGGTGTTATTAATGCAAAACCGATTAGACCTTTGTCTTGTTTACACTCGTCACTCATCTTCTTAATGTTATCAGCAAACTATAGACAACTTAAAACAATAATACAACAGGTTCACCTGTATGTAATCGTACGAGCGAAACCCATTCGATTTAAATTAGTAAGATAAGCAACTACCCCATATATGGTTTATTCATAAATTGTGAATGTTATCCATTACTCTGCATGTACCTCCAGTTTCGGATAATTACAACGAAACTGCCCAATAACGGGGCCCTTTAACCCTCTCAAGCACGCTTGATACAGGGGGTTATCATAACGATATCTCATTGAGGCAGGTCATTTAGACCTGCGTCGGAAATTACGTCGTCGACGATTCGAGTCGACTCTGAGATCGCGATGTGTCCGGTTAGGACGAAAAATTGCAAGCGCTTTTTAGGGTTAAGCCGTGTTCGATACTAACATCTCTGTACTGGATAGTAGTCTTTTTAAATATTTGTGAAGGTCAATATATTAGCTTGAGCTTACTAAGCCAGTCAAATCAATTTAGCCACGAAAAAGAAACAACTACTCGAAAGTGCCTTCAAATATAAATATATTGTTAGTTACGAAACCTATATTTTTATCATTATAGAATCCTCATTAAAAATTACTTAGAAATCCTCATTAAAAAGTTACAGGGTCCTGGTTAGATCGTAAACGGGGAAAGATTATCTACGTTCGTTTGTAAGACTATAGCAAAGTTAACAGGAAACAAAGGCCGCAAGTTTCACGATCGAAATCAAAAGCTAAAGAAAACGTTAGCTTTTGTTAGCTGCGGCAAGTTACACAATTGAAGTGGCTCAGGGTATGAATGTAACAATCTCTTGAATGCAGTTTGATCATGGATGCTTTGCCAAACTTTGGTCAACTTAAATTACTGCAGTTACAGTCTCAATGGTTAACAATGATCCTTAGAGTACCTTGCCTATATAATTATTTTTTTTAGTGGGAAACCAATGAATTCTCAATGAACTCTCGACATGCATAAAGTTACCTGTATCTAGGTTTAACGGGTGACTTTTAATAGGGTATATAAACACTTTCACAATAGGATCAACTCTTATACAAATAGTAATTCGTTATGTCAACATTTTACTAAGCGGTATGAATAGTATGGCGTGAAAATATGGTCGATCTTGGCCAGTGCGTCATAAAATTATTACTAAGAAGCTAAACCATTAAAAGAAGATCTTAAAGCAACCCTGAACTTTATCTTGTTCATACCCTAACTGCCACCTTGTAATGAACGCTTTCTGTCCGCTGAGTTTAAGAAGACAATCGCGTTTTTGGCAAAGGTCATTGGTCAAAGGTTATTTTTACGATTGCTATTACTTACACTCCAGCGGAGACTCAGATTGTCTAGATTACGCTTGATACAAATAAGATGTACTTAAAAATTATCTTTGAATTTTTGAGGGTTTTTTTTAATACGAGACTAGCTTTTCCCACGGCTTCACTCCCGTAGGCACTTCAGTGAAAGTGTAGCTTTCTATCATTGAACGAATTTTCAAAATCGTGATACGATGTTTCCAAACATTCACAACCTCTCGCAAAAACTACCGAAGGGCCAATAAGGAGCCCTATTGCTGTCACTAAGATGTCCGTCTATCTGTCTGTCTTCTGTCACACAGGTTTAACAGCCAAACTGTTGGATCTACAGTCTTCAAATTGTTGACCCAAAGCCATTAAAATATTTTTAATTGTTTTTAAGAGGCCCATATAGCTAATGGGAGGCGCGAAAATAACCCATCGCGTGGGGTATCGTTGTTTAGTGCTCGTTGAGTAGATACATTTTGTATTTTTTGTTTTAAAAAATATTGCAAAACAAAGGAATGAGAAGCCACCAAAGACAGCGTTTTTTACAAAATTTTATTCCGAAGAATTTGTAACTTTCCATTGACCTATGTACATAAATTTAGTGATTACGTATATTTTACTAACAAATACCAATCTATTGATAAATCAGAATCCTTGAAATTTCGTATTTTTCTATTAAAACCAACTTGTTTTTACGGTTTGGTACGGAACCCTAAATATGCGGAGTCCAACAAGCACTTGACCGGTTTTTTCTTTTTCACTCTAGTACTACTACTATTCTTTCTTTTTATGTGCTCGTGCACTTTGGACTTGAATTGGACGGACATATTGCACAATCACTACACTCATCAGTATATCAGAGTTTGTTGAGCTATTCACCTCACCACTTACGAATATTGTAACACGATAACACCAATCCCTACAGAGTTATTTGCGATGTCATTAGGTTATTGGAACTGCGCACACCATGTTAATAACCCTAATAACACTTTAAACCCATTAAGCCTTTGACATGATGTGTAAACCACTGACTTAATGACACGTTAATATTTCATGAATCGGCAATAGTATGATATTCATTGTTAAATGGATTTGTAATTTGTGTTTGACAGAGCTTAATGACGGGTTAGTGGAATGCCCGATGTTATAACGAATTAATAATACGAGTATGCTGCGATCACTTGTCTGTTTGTCTTGAGTTGAATGTACAAATCCTAAAAACTTTGTCTGTCTGTATATTTTTTTTATAATCTATGGGCTCGCATTTGACCACTATATCGCCTGATGGTAAGCAATGATGTGGTCTACGGTGAAGCACGGTTGCCTAGAAGTAACCTATTCACTCTTGACTTAAGGACTCCAAGGTGGTAGCTATCAAGGAACAAAGACTCCGGAATGGAATGCCACTCCTTAGCTGTGCGCACAATACAAGTATTGGCAAAATGCTTTGTGCGTATGGGTGGGATGACCACCATTTACCGATGGCGCATGGTCATACGTCTTGTAGTCCGATGATGGAAAGGGCTAGGCGGAATCAAATTGTGCAGTTCCGTCGCACACTCCCCGAAATGTATCCGATAAAAACCCTACAGGCTGGTAACTCGACGTTGATGTTCGAGGCTCTGGAGCATTTACTCGACCAGTGAATCTTTGCCAATAAGCCTCTTGGCCCGTCTGTCAATGGACTCAAGTGCATCAAACTTGTATTTGGCAGATCCATCCCAGAGGTGAGAGCAGTACTCCATGCATGAACGAACTTGCGCTTTATACAAGTTACACGTTAAGTTACAAATTACAAGCAGCTGTTCAGGCGTAAAGTAACGACTCACCTATGCAAATATCTCCAACTTTTTTGCAGCCAACTGAGCTTTCGCCTCAATGAATGAACACCAAGAATTTTGGGATGGTCCGTTAACGGTACGGCTGTCTGACTGTCTGTTTGTTACGTTTTCACACCTTCACCGCTAAGCCGATCATAATTAAAAATATACTACACGGGCAACGACAAATTGAGTTTCGACTTTACATAATCTGGAAATAATTTTGATATCATAAACTCATTTAAACTAGTATTACCTAAACGAATGTTTAGGATATAGGTAGACTTCAATTAAGTGAAATCCTATTAGTAATGCCGAAAAGTCCCAAAATGTATGAAATTGACATGTGCTTCCGAAAGTCACCAGCGTAATTTTATACCTAAACAACTGTTTTCACTTGACTGTACTTACAACTCAAAAAGCGTAAGGGGATCAGACCGGAATGTCAAAGTTGGTTAGTGGATTAGAAAGGAAATAATAAAAAATAAACTAGCAGAGGATCAGATTGGGGGGATCCGACCGGAACAAATCACTTTGTCTAGGTTCAAGGTTTAGGTATCTACCTCTCTTGGCAAAAAGCTACGACAACTCATAAACAATGTATTACAGTCTCATAGACTACCAAATTAAGTGAATTCATGCTACTACCGATAATAGAAATGTAAAATTGAGTTAATGAGTTCGGCTTTAAGCCGCGGGCTAGCCAAAATTAACTGAATATTGGTTTTTACACGACATTATATATAATTTAAAAAGTAATACATAGGAATCAGCATTTCAGCCGAAAGACGTCCATTGCTGGACATAGGCCTCTCCCAGGCTTCACCACATTGACCGATGCTTTGCGTCTCGCATCCAGCGCATTCCCAAAACTCAACCAGGTCATCGGTCCACCTAGTGGGAGGCCTTCCAACGCATCATCTTCCAGTTCGCGGTCGCCATTCCAGAACTTTTCGGCCCCATCGGCCATTCATTATGTGAGCAATGTGCCCTGCCCACTGCCACTTACGGGCAGGCATAGGCAGCATATATGCACAATAAAGTCGAATGCAGTGCGTTGCACTGGAAACTAGTCTAGGGCAGGCAAGAATAATATAATAAAACGACTACAAGGATTGGGCATAAGTGTGCCTGATGGTGAGACAATTGCTATCGATCGGGCACTAATCCTGCCTTCGGGCTGCTATTGAGAAATTTCAGATAACACTTTGAAACACCCACGCAATAACACTTTCTCGACTGATGATGGAACGGGCTAGGCGAAATCAAATTGTGCAGTTCCATCGCACACTCCCCGAAATTAAACCGATAAAAACCGACAGGCTGGCAACGGCGACGATGTTTAAAGGCTCTGGAGCCTTGACTCGACCAGTGTCTCATTGCCGACCTTCCTCTTGACCCGTTTTTCTACCAACTTAAATCCATCAAGCTGGTATGTAGGGTTAATTTTTAAATCTATTACTGAAAACTTTCCTGCAATAACTTGGTATATCCATCGTTTACCTAGTCTCTTTATGTATTTATCTACTTCGGTTTCGTTATATTCGAATTACAAAATTGACAGCGGTTTCATTATGATACCCATGACGACATCGGGTTGCATTATGCGAATCGTCATAAATTCTAAAACACAAGCAAAGACATTCTGAACGTATGTTCAGAATGTCTTTGCTTGTGTCTTTGCTTGGTACCTGGCTGTATAGCCAGGTACCTATAATATTACTTCGAAATCGGAGACAATGTAAATGATGTTTTTAAAAATGGAATTTAAGTTTAGAACAAAAGTATGATAAACTATTTGGCTGTTGCGGCTACAAGATCTTTGCCTTATACCTAATAAAGAAAAAATAAAAAATAAAGTGGACGCGGGAAAAAAAATCTGAGTGAAATTTAATTCCAAATTTTATTAAAAATTTTTTCAACATCAAGTGATATTGAAAATACTCCACCAGATACACAACAAATAGATCAGTTGCGGCCACAAATAATTTACTACCAGAAAAATCAAGACATGTTTAAGAGAAATGAAATACTTAAACACACTTCCTGAAATATTTATTTGTCTATATCTGTGTTTTATTCCTTCCTTCGTAGATAAAATCTTGTATGCAACTGTACGTTATTGGTCTTTTAATAACTCGTGCCCACCTATTTCGGTACGCGCTACGCTTGTACCGAAAAATGGCACTCGTATTAAAAGACCGTCCATAACGTAACAATTGTATAAATAGCTATTATTTATTGGAAAACCAACGGCAAAATATAAGAACGTGATATTGCGAATCTTTGTTATTCAATTACAGTTATAATGCCATGATATTATATTATTGTATATGTAGTCCCGTACTACATATACAATAATAAGCGGAATGGGAAGTAGTGCGATTGGCTGAATTTATGTTTTTGGATTTAAATGTGTTGGTGTTTTAATAATTTATTTCTGATAGATTTATAATTATACCACGTGCTAGTTAGGGTTCCGTACCAAAAGGGTAAAAAAGGCTTAGAATCCGCGGTCCGGTCTGTCAGTCTGACACCAGGCTCTAGGCGCTATGTCGTAAATCGTGATAGCTAGGCAATAGAAATTTTCACATATTAAGTATTTCTGTTGCCGTTATAACAACAAATACTAAAAACAGAATAAAATAAATATTTAAGTTGGGCTCCCATACAACAAACGTGATTCTTTTTCCCGTTTTTTGCGATAATGGTACGGAACACTTCGTGCGCGAGGCCGACTCGCACTTGGCCGGTTTTTCCATTGTTTCGCTTCCGTGGCCTATTCCATAAGTACCGTGTATTTATTTGATACTAGCTTCTGCCCACGACTTCGTCCGCGAGTAACGTCTTTTGTTATCCCAAGGGGTCATTATACCGGAATGAAAAACTCAGGTTATAATCTGTCTGTTTGCCAAATTTCAACCAGATCCGTTCAGCTATTCTGGCGCGATTGAGTATCAAACATACGGACGGACAGACGGACGCGTGAGTGACAGCAATAGGGCACCATTTAGACCTTTCGGGTACGGAACCCTAAAAAGTAGCCTCAGTAAGATATTCAGCGACAGAGTTGTTTTTTATCCGTTAAAAGTTTTTTTAGTCGGATCAGTACTTTCAGATATTACAAACACATAAACATACAATGTTTCCTCTTTGTAATATTAAGTTTTTCTAAAACTTAATATAGTATAGTTTAGATTTAGGACAGTCTATTTTAGTCGTAGTGTATAAAAATGTTTGTTTTATCATTTATCAAAGTATTACGGGATACAAGGTCTGCGATCTTCAATCATCTTTTTAAAAAGTCTACTATAAGCTTTAGTATCACTTAGATCACTAACCATTATCTTTTTTTTGCTCACAGATAGTTCCATATAATCGTAGTATAGATAGATTATTTACCGGGGTTCCAAATAACTGTTCACTTATGTTATGTTAGACAATATAGTTCAATTTTATTTTTGTACCACATGAAACATTGATATTGGAAATACAATAACAGGACACCTTTGTATAGCTTAGCTTTGTATAGTTTATTAACAGATATCATTATTGGCAATATAAAACTGTAGCTCCAATATTGCCTCCCCCTTGCAGGCAATATGTCCGGGCTGGGGCAATGTGAGGCATTGTGGGGCAATATGAGGCAATGAGAGGCATTGTGTGGCAATGTGGCGGAATGTGCCACGCCATTGCATGCGTCACACGTTGCAGGAGGGAAAGTTAACTCCTTTATTACAAACTTTTGCAGCACCTTTGATTGATAGTTAAATTAAAAATTATCGGTTTTTGTGTTTTCTCAACCACGCTATAAAACTGAACGGATTTCTATGTTATACCTAACTTACAAACATACATAACAGGTATCTAGACATATAATAAATGGGTACTTTTCATCAAGCAATAGCCTTAACATAAGCAAAAGTTAGTGCATTTAAAAACACTACTACATTTTATGGCACCTACCATACCATTCGCATTGTTCACTGACTATTGCGTTGCATATTTAGACAAATGCGTACTTCAAAATGCATCGAAACTGCAGTTTTGCGCTTGATTCCAATTTACCCTTGACTCATTAACAGCTCAACGTTTTTGTACGAAATAGGTAAGTCTCTCATCACTGTTTATTCCAAAAGGCCAATGGTCATTTTATAATTATTCAATACTTAAATGAAGTACTATCTGACCGCAAATGTAGAGTCTGTTAATACAACTAAGTTTATAGTGCTAAGAGCTCGATCTCGATTGCACACAGTGCGGTTCTAACTTATTCATTCAAAATTATTTGAAAAGTTTATAATATGTTCTTTTAGAGTTTTTGAACTTAAACAATGTAAGTAGTCAATCTTTTAAATTATATTAAAATTAAAATTTCAAAGCTTTGGGTTTCCTTTAGCCTGGAAATACGCATCCGAATTTTATTATTGGTCGGTTTTCATATATCACAAATCAGATAAAATAAATTAAATTAATATTTCTTGCCTAGATAAACTGTAGATGTTAAACTTACAAAGCAAATGAATTCAAACCTTTACATTCATAAGTCCATTTGAATACGCAATATTAGCCTGAGGTTGTTTACATGATCGTTTCTATTAAGTTAATACATCGTAAAAGGTACGTTGTTAGTTTATGGTCTACGGGGATTGAGAACCATATCCATTTGTCTGCCTGCCGGTAATAGGGTCACTCCCATATAGTTTGCACGGCCAGATAAACACCTGACAAATATGGGTTTATTTCAGTTGCAGATCCGAGGAATGAAAATATTGACTGTTTGCTTTATTGATTAACTCTTAATTGGTAGAAATAAAAGTATCATGTGTGATATTTATGCAATGGGAGGCAGTTTTCTGTCAGATTATTGAAGGCTCATTAATCAAATACAAAATTAAATAAACAAACATTATTTGAATTTCCTGCCATATGTTTGTTTTGCAATTTTGTATAAGCTATCGTGGTGGTCACTGGTGGCCCAGTGGCTTAAGACCTCGCCTCGCATGATTGAGGTCATGGATTCGAATCCGGGCAAGTACTAAAGTGACTTTTTCAAATTCATATGTACTTTCCAAGTTTATCTTGGACATCGCTGACAACGGTGAAGGAATTGTTTTTTTTTATGTTTACACGTTTAAAACTATAAATCACGTTGCTAATGTAGCAGGCAAACATAAAATGTTTGAAGGTAGTGGTCTCTGATGTTTCCGCTAAAGCAGTAGATTCAAACGTCCGATGAAATTGGAACATTTTATTTGCAGTGCAGTGGTCGTCCTTTGACCGTAGCATAACCAAAAAGGTAACAATTTTAGGCTTGAGCGCGTGTAGTACATCCGTACTACACGCGCTCAAGCCTAAAATTGTTAAATTGGTAAAAGTATCCACTTGTGCATGTGTGATGGCGCCCTGGTACTAGCTGGCTGTCTATCAATGTGGTTCAATCGACTAGCGTTGTTTCCTATTTTAGTTGGAGCCTTATATTGATGGTAAGTAAATAGATTTGTATTGTTACATTGAATCCGAATTATGGTAATCACATACCTTACAAAAATACTGATATCATAAATTAGATATTTGCATATTTTGATTTTCCACTCATTTCTAAACATAATCGTTTATCATAAGCTTTACTTTAGGTAACAACTAACAAGTGATAAATCATTTGAAATGTAAGATATCCAAAAATGTTTATTACTTGGAAAATCTGTTAAATAAAATACAAATCGAAAAGATATTTGAAATCTTATAAATCTCGTTAAAACTGAAATCAACAAGCTTATTATCCGACAGAATTAATTCAAAAATATTCATCAGCTTAGACAATTCCTCGTCAGATAACAAGTTTCCTGAAGTTGACTATGAATTATCAAATTGTACAAGTTTCAAGTTCAGAAATATCTTGATGTTATCTTGAACAGTGAAACAAATGGACAAAGTTAGCCTCCTGATAATAATTTTGATTAAAATTTTACACGGGCGTGCGAGAATTCTTGCGTGACAATTTTCTACGAAATTTCTCTATGAAATATATATTCCATGGTTTGTGCTCCAAAGTTTCTTGCATACTTCCGAATTGTTGTTATTACAAGCTTTTATTTTAATTGCCTTGGTAGTTCGTACGTTAGTTAGTTATGGTCAAATCTTGCAATTGTAATTAAATCTTGGACGTTCGGACATCCGATAGACATCTGGCCCGCTGGATGTTTTTGTCAGGCGAAAACGTCCGCAGACGGTGTGCACGGGGTGCGGGTCTCATCCCTGGCGTAAAAACAACTCAGAGTACGCGAAAGCTCATACATACGGGCGAGGTAATAAATAAAAATGCAAGGAAAACTTATCGAGTGTTCCAGAAAATCATCCTCACTTTCACTACTTGACATGTTTCTTTGTGAACATATATTTGTTGAATAAGCGCTCGGACAAGTCCGTAAGCCGCGTCCGATAATTTGTTGCCAGCTTAGTGTATTGATGACTTGAAATTTCGATAGCGTTTGATATTCCTATACATTTTTGTCATTTCTTCAGTCGCTATCGCCACACTTTTGATAATAGAATGTTACTTGTCTAAGGCCTTTTATCCCATTATTTGGGAGTAGTTGTATTTCGCCAGACGTAAGATGGACGGAGTACAGATTCTCCTGGACGATCAAGACATTTACGTGATCCAGATCGATTTTTACGACGAACATCCAGGACTTTCCTGCTCAGGACTGAACCGTTCATGTGATTTCTTCTCATCACACCCCCGTATCATGTCAGGAGTATTACGGTGACAGTAAGATTAAACTCCACATCAAGCTGCGTCTGTCCGCAATAGTACAGTCCCGAATACTCATTTTCTACGGACACGTTTCAAGGCGAGACAGTCAGTCCATAGAGCGGTTAGTCGTCCAAGGAAAAGTGGAAGGCACTAGACCACGTGGGAGGTCACCCATGCGATGGACCGACTAGATCAAATCTGCTTTGGGCAGTCCCGAGCACGAATGTACCCTTATGACTTCTTATCGGGAAAGGTGGCGAGACATTGTGAGTCGCATTACATCTGCCGCATATACTAACAATACTTCATGACGACCAGGACCGCTCTGTCAAGAGCGTAACGACTAAGAAGAAGAAGAAGACTAAACTACAACGACAAAATTATCCTACTTCAGACTAAAATAACACTATCAAAATAAAGAAACACATAAATAATTTATATTCTCTTAATACGCCACTCCTGCTTTTCACGGAAATACAGGATTATGTATTATCCGTGTCAAGATGTCAACAGCGTAAAATGGATTATTACGACACTTCTCGGCGGGCAGCTGAAATCTGTCAAGGTATCGCATTGACCGTGTAAGTCTAAGATATATTGTATCTTGTGTATGTAGCTTAGCTGCATAATGTGTTTTAAATTATGACATATAGAATAGAACACTTCAGTCCATTCGTTGAGACGAAAATCAGTTAGCTGCAAAAAAAGTTGGGGTTTCTTGCAAAGGTGAGACGTTACTTCACGCCTGAACAGCTGCTCAACTTGTATAAAGCGCAAATTTGGTCGTGCACCGAGTACTCACCTCTGGGATGGATCTGCCAAATACCAGCTTGATGCACTTGAGTCGATTGATAGACGGGCCAAGAGGTTTATTGGCAACGATGCAATGGTCTACTGGAACGATTTAAAAAATTATTTCGTCTATGGAAAGCTACATTATTCCCGATTAACATAGGCTATAGTTTTGACGGGAGCAAAGCCGCGGGGGTCAGCTAGTTTCATATAAGTTAAGAACCTACTTTTCGTTGATTAATATTGTTTTTGATATTAATCATAAGTTACATTACGATTCAGAAAATCTATTTGTTATTGGGAATCTTGGTCGAACAATGACTGATACTTAAAAAGAAATGCTTATCTTAGCCCTATCAATGGCAGCTAAATGATAAGCGATGATAAAAGGGCTAAACGAAGTTCTATTAGCGATAACAAATGTCAAAACGAATAGGATTCAAACCCCACTGAAATGTCATTTATGCAAACCATTTTGGACTTCTGATAAATAATTGTTGCCGGTTGTCGATAACAGTGTCACTTTTTTTTGATAGTGTAACACGTTTTTCTTGTTAGATAAGAACCCTTTTTAAGGGAAAATTAGCTACTCAGTTCATAGCTGAGATACACCGTCTTTTATTCCTGTTTTTGACGCTTAATTGTTCTCACCTCGTCGCTAGATTGTGGAACCACATAGAAACTACGCTTCGGGATAATAATTTCATCCTGAACACATTAATTTTACTATAATAAATTGAAAACAACACATTTATTCTCTAAAAATTTGTTTACTATTGTTTTATTTTGACAGGTTGACAGCTGACGTTTACTTAGAGATGCCAACGCATTGGAGTTGCAATTGTGCAAAGACCTTATACGTATTTCTTACTACTAGACTGTGTACCAAAATTTTTTGTTTAGCTAAAATGAAATCTATAATCATACACCTAGGTTAGCTATTTCCTTATAAGCGGTAGCTAACCAAAAGCGGTCCTGGCGAGAGGCTTTCCGCTGGTAGTGTGTCCTTGTCTGACCTATTGCTAGCACAACTAATCATTGGGTTTGGTAGAAATGGTAGAAAATTTTATATGTTTCTTTTATGTTATACCAAAACGAACAATTCATAGACTTTGACACTTATTTAAATATTTCTAGAAAAGTATATAAATATTTCTACTGTTCCTATATTTAATCAATTCGTTGATTTTTTTTTAATTAGATTAATACTGAGTAAGAGTACTTTTAAATGTTTCGGCCTGGTAATACTAAATGTAGGATGGTGGTTTTGCGGATTTTTTGGCGGACTTTATTCGAGTGAAATTCAGCGGCTGTTAATATTATTTGCAAATTAATTCCTAGTGGAATACAATTGGAGTAGTTTTATTTCTCAACTGTCTACGCAACTGGAATATATGTGAAATCATAGAGGTCCTTTGAGGTATATTTAGCTGCCGGTATTTCAAAGCACCGTCAGAAGACTGCAGGGTCATCTAACGCCTCTCCTTCATGAGCTTGATAGTAGGATCAGAGAGCTTTTTGTTCCAATCTACATATATGATGGTCTTGAAGAATGAAACTTGAAGAGACTTGGGATTTGAGGATTATTGAGTCGGGGAGGACTCTCTTCGAACTTCAGATAACCCTTTAATACTCCATCATAAACTGCTCAATTCCTCTTCGAGCTCGGTGATATTTTTGTCGGTCCACTCCGGACCGACAAAAATTGTGTCCGTGCGCGTGTTGTACGTTTCCAGGTCCAGTCGTCGGTATTTGTTGGGATAGCCGGATCTCGTCCGGGATTCTTAGCACCCCTTTCCATACCGTAACCTCGACCCTACTGTAATCGAAGGTACAGGCTGCCGGGCAATAGGGACTATGTTTTATTTGTGCTATTCATGGGGAGTGTTTTGCAGGCGGGTTGGCGATCGCAGTATGGTTGTTACAAATGCACAGAGAACGCTGCTGCCCATTCTCTGGTTTTTCCTTTAGTCGCCTCTTACGACACCCACGGGCAAACATGGGATGGTGAAATTCTTTTCGCCCGACACCATACGGTTAGTGATGTAGATACCAAAAAATATAAACACTTTTTTTTATTATTAACTATAAATTAGGTAGGTTTAGTCGTAGCGCTGTTAGGTAGCATCAATATATCGGAATACTTAAAATGTCGTTTTTACGATCAATTTGTCCCGTGTTCTGTTTGGTCATGGTCACCTCATTAGAAAGAGATACACTACCAAAGGGAGCCCTCTCACTCGGACCGGTTTTTGCGCCATAGTGCACAGTCTAGTAGTAAGAAGTATAAGGTCTTTGCAATTGTGTAATGCCGCGGAAAGTGCGTTTCGTCCATCCGTAGGTGATCTTTTTTTGGCATTTAATATGGATTGAACTTGAATGCTTTGATGGATGGATGATGTATTTCACTGAAAGGTAAAATAGTTCCATGTAAATTCTTCATCTATACCAATATTATAAAGAGGAAAGATTTTTTTGTTTGTTTGTTTGTTTGTACCGGCTCCAAAACTACTGGACCGATTTCAAAAATTCTTTCACCGTTGGGAAGCTACTCTATCCCCGGGTGAAATAGGCTACTTTTTATCCCTGTATTCCCACGGGAACGAGAACTACGCGGGTGAAACCGCGAGGCGTCCTCTAGTATATAATAAATATATAATGGTTTAATGAAATTCATTAGTCTAGAATTCTTGTATTGAGGTGTGCTAAACGTACTTGACGTTTTGCCATTCTGGAGTCTGTGGTCTTTTTTTCTTCTTAGCAGGAGGTGGTTCGGTCCGGTACCGGCCCTGCAGGCTGCGTGTTTTTTGGGGCGAAGCCTGACAAAATGATTGACTGATGCGCTGATTGTTGCTGTGAGAGTAGGTGTCGCGAAACGGAAAACCAATTGGTAGCAAAGACACCGACTTCGGAAAAAAAAGTTATTTTTCGCTTTGTTGTGGTTTGTTTTGGAACTCGGTTTATTTTTTTGTTAATAAGTTTTTTATTCTTTCATTATTTTGTTCTTCCATCCTCAACTTAAAAATATTGAACTTAGATAAATTTTACCCGCCAACTGCAACCAAAAACCCTATATAACCTTAACATATATTATTATTGTGACGTGTTTCGGGGAGATTAGCATAATAAACCACTTGTATATTGGGATCTTCCGCTTTATTTTTCCCGAACCGATCCTTAGTTACATTAGGCTCGCGCTTGGCCACTATCTCACCTGATCGTAAGCGACGATATGCTCGACGATAAGCAGGCTTGCCTAGAAGACTCCCAGGTTGTAGTTATCAGGTAATACAGACACTGGCAGGAAATTCCACTCCTTAGCTATACGCATAATAAAAGTAATCCCAAAACGTTTGACGTATATGGGTGGGATGTCCATGGCTCTCCACCGACCGATGGCGCAACGCTGTACATCTTGTAGTCCGATGATGGAACAGGCTAGGAGGCATAAGTTCATGCAATTCCATCATCGCACATTCCCTGAAATGTAACCGATTAAAACCGACAGGCTGGCAACTCGGAGTCGATGGTCAAGGCTCTGGAGGGTAGACTCGATCAGTATCTCATTTCTGATGAGCCTCTTAGCCGCTTTTTCGATCAACTCAAGTGTATCGAGCTGGTATTTGGCAGATACGTCCCAGAGATGAGAGTAGTACTCCATGCATGATCGAACTTGCACTTGATACAAGTTGAGCATCAGACTGTTCTGGCGTGAAGTACCGCACCTCATATCTCACCTTTGCAAAGATCCCCAACTTTTTGGCAGCCAGCTAAGCTTTTGCCCCAATTAATGTACCGAAATTGAGGGTCGTTGTTAACGTAACATCGAGAAGCTCAAGATACAACTCGGTTACAACTCGGAAAGAGGGAGCCGGGTGAAATTGGCTCCTTTTAGCGGGAAAAGACAGGCCTGGGTCTTCTGAGTCACTTTCTCTAGAACCCCAATGAAGACGCTGCCATAATATACTCGTCAGTAATTTTATATCACCACTAACGACAATAGCTCACGTAAGACATTTAAGTGATAGATATCTCCACCTCTTAAACGCTATTTAGTTCTACGACTAACTAGGGTCTAAGGTTGTCTGTAGGAGATTGCCTAGTGCGATAAGACCGCCCATTGTACACTTGTATATTTGAACGTTTGTCCTGTATGTTTTTTTTTGTGGTGTACAATAAAGTATATAATAAATAAATAATAAATAACAAATTCTAATTACAAACTTTTTTAAATTGGCAGCTCAGCCAAAGTTATTCCGGGAGCCAATAATTACTATTCGGACGAGTTCAGGCGAACGTTTCGTCGATACTGCTATAAAGTTTCGACGGACACGTTCGGATTAGGTAGTGTGTTGTTACCCAATAATTTTACGCACCCCTTGTTTCACTGGTATTGGGGTTTGGCATAGAATACGAATAAGATATAAGCGAAACTGGATTAGCAAAGACATACATATACTAATTTATAGCTTAAACTGGCTTTTATTTCTTTAGAACTGAACGCTAAAAAAACAACACTATAATATTTGAATATTACTTTTTTTATTTTTTTTAGATTGACAGTCTCAAGAAAATGTTGAATAAAATTATTCCTTAAAAATCTCAAATTTGTGTCCCATTCTTTTGTTTGTAGGACGTTTAGCTACTAGGTCATTTTGAGAATTATTATGACATTCTACTTATAGGTCGTTTTGCGAACAGGAGGTTTTGATATGGAGTCGTTTAGTTAGATAATGTCTAACGCAAGCAATTTCCTAGGCATCAACTTCCCTTTCACCATTAGTTTCAAAGTAACCTTCAAAAATTCTAAATATATATTTTTGACACGTGTTTGGTTTTTATAGTCCATTAAAGTCTCACGACATTATCGTGTCAGAAATCTGCTGCTAGGCAACCTAATAGTGAGTAGGCATATAACGCTTTTGGTTTGTAGCTCCACTTCTGTAAATCCTTGTTCTATGATATTGGCGTAAAGTTCGGACTGGCCATCTAGTCATAACTCATGTTAATGTCCAGCGTAGTTGGATGTAGTTGAAGTTAATTGCTTTAATTTTTGCACTCCCTGTTCGGTGCTGACAGGGCTTACTGTTTAATTTATCTGCAGTCTAGAGCAGTGGTGGTCCAAAGGTAGCGGCCGCGACTTAAATAATCTAGGTCATTGGTTCGAACCCCGACAGGTGCTTTCATCATCATCATCACCCTATATTAGGCTGCGTTTCCACCAGAGATGTGCTAGGATGCGTACCGAGGGATGTGTTTGTTAAGAACCAATAGAGTCACCTCATTTACCTAGCCTCTCTCTGCGCAGGTCTAGTGGGAACGGCTCAGCCGAGCAATTTTGTTGTAAATACAAAACAATGGAAGGATGTGTGCGAGGACGCGGACGCGAACAGCGTTGCCGTTCTAGCGACTTTGTCGCTAGTTTTAGCTACAAAAAATAAATTAAGCACTTAAGCGCTATGATTTAGCGACAAAAAATAATTCAACAACAGAAGTTGCAAAAATTCGCTAGAAAGCGACTTTTGAACCATAAGGCAAATCAAGGCTAAAATCAGCTGGTGGAGATATTGGGAGAGGCTTCAACTTCAAGTGCCAGTGATATTTTATCTGAATATCTGATTGAAAATTATTTTGATTTCGAAATGTAGGTACAACTACTTAAACTAGCTTTTTTGTAATTGTAACTGATTATAAATTCAAAGATATCAGTGCTGTATTTGTTATTATTTTTTATTATTCGGCTTTGCTGATTTTTTTAGTTATATAAAATATATTTGCATAATCAGACAGTCTAGGGACATTAGCGGATTTTAAAGATAATGTTTTTTCCCACACCTAAGGTTTCTCAGATTATTAACGACTTTTCTATATGTCGAACGGCAACACTGGCCCGCTACACATCTTTGCACCGCCCATCTGCGCACCGTTTTACAACCTCGCTACGCATCCTCGTACCACCGAGCTACGTCGCACATCTTTGGTGGAAACGCAGCCTTAATGTTCTAGCAGCTGGGACACAGGTGCTTTACTTTATGTTGTTAAAACGGTGAAGGAAAACATCGTGAAGAAAACGGCATGTCAAAAACCAATAAATCCCGCACTGGACCCGCGTGGTGGATTACGGCCTATTCCCTCTCACAAGAGGAGGTCTCCCCCAAACATCGCCACACTGATCGTTCCTGTGCGTTTCGCATACACTGGACAAAACCTAACGGAAATATAAATTACTAATTAATACGTTTATTTTTCAGAAAAAAATCCGTTCGATTAAAAGAAGTTTAATGGAATAAAAAAACCTTTTCCATTTAAAATACCTGTCGATTCCAATAAATTCCTTTTTATGTAAGCTTAGGAACTCCACAATTTTATATTCTAAGGAATCGGCATCAAAATCTCGAAGGAATGAGAGGTGAACGCTTCGGCGGCAAATCTATCGTTTTCGACAGAGAAAAGCTTTTTATCCATTCCTTATCAAAAGCTGAAGATTTATTGTCTTGAGGAGTATGCGTAATGAATCCAGATTGCGGACTGCAATCTCACGATTTCTGAATTAAGAATTTGAAATTTAATACTATTCCTAGCTATTATCGAATAAAATTATCTATATGATGAATTAAGAATTTGTTGCTAAGTATTTATCAATCTACTTTAGCTTGAAAAACTTTGTATTAAAATATGTGTTGGCACGTCATCATCATTAGTCTTTTAATAATCCCTCTGTGAGAGAGGGAATGGGCCTTAATCCACCACGCGGGCCCAGTGCGGGTTGGTCATGTCACATGTATTTGGATCTAGGACATCGGTTTCCTCACGATGTTTTCCTTCACCGTTACTTTCTCTTCATCTTGGCACGTACTTAACCCCCAATATTCAATTCAAAAACCGTTCCTAACACCAAGGTAAGTAAATAATTATATTGAAAATCGCTTTTGCCCGCGCCTTCACCCGCTTGAAAAGTTTTTATTCTACCAAGGTAAAGTTATACCGGGATAAAAAGCCTATGACCTATTCCAGACTATAATCTATCTCTGTGGCAAATTTCATGCAGATCCGGTCAGCCGTTCAACAAACATCCATCCATCCAAACTTTCGCATTTATAATATTAATTAATTAATTAATTGGGAGTAGGATAGTAGGATTACCGCCGCGAACTTTGCATGTCCGATATCAACCTAATGACGTCATGATCTATGGCTAGCCTGTCTACAGTCTAGGTACTCTAATTAATTAATACCTCTTTATTAATCCATCCTTACATTCGTGATAATCATCCAATTATATCAACCTTGACTACTGCAGCTCATGACGTCATGAACACGATAGGACAGGTAAATAGGTCACAAAGATAGGCACCCTATTTGCGAAAGAGCTTTTAAATTCATACCCAGATATATTACATTGGCAGGTAACAGCGTTCTGGGATATAACGGCTTAGTTTTTAATGTTTGTTCGAAAGTTATTTCTAGGGTTGTGTTAACTGTTTTATCTGTATTTTAAAGTATCTTATGTATTGTAGGAGAATGCGTCTTGATGTTTTTGGCAATGGCCTCTTCTCATACAAAGAAGGCACGAGCATTAATCTCGGTTGGCGATTTCAAACTTATATTAACTCCCGTCCAAGTTTCCTCTCAATGTTTACCGTCAGCGTTCTCACCGATGTCTACGATAATCTCAGAAAGTTTTTTTTTTACACACAATTCATATCTGCCATTGGCTATTCAGCCATAATCAGAGTCTCTGTCTTCTTTTTGTGTTGCAGGATGTATTTCAGCAAATACTCTCCTCCAATTCTCAGAATTGTCCACCCTCAATTTAGTGTCTCTGGTCCAGTTGCAATATTTACCTTCGTTTCAGGCTTATAATTATTAACGAGGTCCCTGGCGAGTTGCTTTGTAATCCTTTGAAGCCTATCCTTGTATTTTGTGGCGTATTTATTTACCTCCTCCTTAATGGTGGGTACATTTAGGTATTCATGTATTTCCACATTTCTTGCAAATCATGGTCATTTGATATTGCTCTTAGGACATTATTCTGGAATCTTTGTAGAATTTCAAATTGAAAAGGTTTCATTGGTACTTGCCAGATTTGAACCACCAACCTCAAGTATGAGAGGCGAGGTCCCTTTGTCCTCATTATAATAATTTGACCAGACCGATTTCGGCCACGGCAAAATCTCAACGAAACTAGCCATCGGCGCGGGCGATATTACAGTGCATAAGCTTGTTTCAACACTCTCATAACATATGGCACGGTGATACGACACGACCGGAGAGCGTTAAAGCGCTGGACCAAAGGTTTGAAGTGCTTTCCGAAGCAAGGCGATGTCACACCGCCAACTTTCAAACTCCGTTCTGTAACTGAGAAATTACTAATGAAAAACCGGCTAATTACTAGTCTGACTCGCGCACAGAGGGTTTTGTATAAATAGCTATATTCACCAAAATAAATAAGTAACATTACTGACGTTCGTAAACAATGAAAGCACCGAACATTGCTCTAATGAAGGGGCAAAATAACTTTTCCGTTCGAAAACTGTTGTCCCCATACATCAAAATAGTTACAAAATTTTTACTTTTCCAAATGTTTTTTTAAGTTGGTCGACTATTACTCGTAAACTTGTAAAGTCTACTTAGTTGTTATAGTTTTCCTTTAATTTCGTTATATATACTACCGCCGCGATTATTTTCACATATCAAAATGCAACCATTTCGCTGGCAGTGGGGAACACTTAATTCTAACAATAATCAATTAAAGCTTAATTTTACCAAACGGATCCATAAATCGAAAAATAGTTTTCACAGACCCGTATTATTTTTGAATGGTCTATCCAACAATGCCATGGGATAGAAGTAAAAAATAATCTTCCCACTTTACGTGAACAGAATACGTACTTTACGTGTATTATTTTTATTTTATCACTTTGTCGGCGTGATTAATATGTATATCCATACCAAATTATATATAGCCTTCTAGAACTAAGAGTCTCTGAGCTAAGCTGCGGACGGACGGACGAACGAACAGACATTCATGGCGAAACTATATGGGTTCCTTATTGACCACGGAACCCTATATATCCAATATCAATTTGCCCAACCCGGAAATCGGACTCAGAACCCCATGCTCATTGCTCAGCAGTCACTGCGAGACCAACGGCAAAGCTACTGTCTCTACCGTGATAAACCATAACGAAGTGGAAGCGGGTCTGATATACCATTAAGTCCCGAATTTACTTTTGAATCTATTAGCGAAATGAAATGTAGTTAAGAGTTTTACGGTTTTATTTTTGGGAATGTCCTCTCGCAGGGCAACCTATGAGGTTGTCAGTTGCTTAACCGGAATTTCTGTAGCGGCCTTGATAAAAATTAAAGCCTCCAGGTAGGGTTAGAATTTTGCAGCATCATTCAGTCTCCTAAGTATAACAATGTACATAATTAAGCGAAACGTCTGCTTATCCTAGCAATGAGTTTACAGGAACTTAGGAACACCACTAATGCTGCAATAGGGATGTTAACTGAAAATTAGGTTTTTGTCCGTCAGGTAGATTAATAAAAAATATTGGACACGCATTTTTCTTTTGACACGTAATCATAAAGTGATGACGACATAATGCGTTGAAATATCGTGTGACGTCACGCCGTTAGTACACTTTATACTGACATAGTGACGTCACAAATCTCACTCCTGAACTTTGATGCGCTTTATCTTTGTAATTTTTTATTGATTTGGTGAAGCAAAAACGTACTTGTCCAATATTATTTGATTAACTCACTGACAGACTAAATAGAATTATCATTTTTCTACCCAGGAAACATCCCACTTGGAGTGGCCACCTAGTGGCTCCATAATATTTAAAGAGTTTCTATCAAAAGAAGAAGAAGAAAAATCCTAGCAATTTTGGTGTTGTCTTTAATTTATTGCCAGGTTCATATTCGGCAATCCAAGTTTAATATGGAAACTCTGTTTTATCCCCTAGGGCCCATGCAAATTGCGAAGCGTATATGGAGTGAAATAAGTTATGATTTCAGCCTCGTTTAACATGATTCCGTATAAAAAGAGGTATTCTTATTCAGTAACCAATGTGTGTTGTGTAGCATTTGTGTCGTGTGGTTCATATCCAAACTAAGTGAAGATGCGGGGCATTGGGAACCGTATTTTTGAATCTATTTTGTTTGTAATACCCCTGGAATTGGCACTGGCAGGTAAAGTGTTGGGCGGCGTTATGTTTAAATGAAATGGCTGAGTTTTTTATTGGTGTCCCGGAATCAAGAAAATATGGAGTATGCTTTCAAGATAGTTTCGTTTAAGTATAACTTGCTACCAGACGTAACGATTCAAACTTTATTTTTGCAGCGACGGATCGCGATTTTTCATGCTGTGAGCTTACACTGAAGAAACAGCTACAATTCGGCTTGCTTGTAAAGCGTGCCAATGAGACAGTGTGATGTCTAGCTTGGCTCTCTAGCCAATGCAGTGAGTGGCCAAATTTTTGTACGTTTTTTCTTAGTTTAATAATGTGAGGAGAAGAATTTGGATTTTGTTCAACCGTTGAAAGGCACATACCGTAAGTTTCTTGTCTATTATGTGCATTTATTAATGTTGGAGCAAATATTTTTAAGGGTTGTGTAAATTGCTTGAGATTGTCAAGCGTACGAGTCAGCCCAATCTTGCCGACTGGTAATTCGATTTACCACTGCATGCTATTCAAAGAAGATCGTGCCGATACTACAAAGGTGTTCATCATTCTATAGTCAAGCACCCGTAACATAACCAATTCTATATCTACTGTATGAGGAATAGACATAGCTCTTTTCATACAATGTGTCATTTCTTCTCGTCGTTTTTGCTTAACATCACGCTCTAAAAATGTGCCTAAAATATTTCATATCGCCTTTTGTTTTGTTTCTAGAGTAGTTCATTTTACGAGAGCAGGGTTCCGTTTGAAGTTTTGAACTCGTTTTACCCCGATTTGTACGGTCCGTTTTACCCCTATTTGAGTTTACCCTTGAAAATTTTGGGCTTAAAATAGAACTCCGTATATCTCTGAGATAACATGTAAAGGTTTCATGATGTTGTGTTACCTCGAGATTACACATATTAAAGTGCCCTGTTCTAACATGAATTACGTGTAACTCAGAGGTCCGCCACAGTCGGGCTGCGGTCTCGTCTCAGCAAACAGTCTCGCTGTCAACAGTTGTCGCGTCTATTTCGGACTACCCTCCCTAATTCCAAAAGTTCATAACTGTGTTCCGAGCTCTTTTGATATCTAACTTTGTTTTAGTGGCTGGAAACCGGGTCACCTTCTAATTTGAGTGCCTCCGAATTACTTTGGCAAGGTGATACCGGTATATTTCTGTTTTCCTAATTATTGCATTAGTAAATGGACATTAACGCTGGATTTTCGCTTTGCTAGGAAACGTTTCGAATATGAATTTAGTGTAATTAAATTTTCGGAGTAACACGATTCTCGTTTTTATAATTTCGTCTAATGTCAACAAAAGTGAATATTTAATCTATTAAGTGGAGGTTTGTCCAAAGCAAACAATGCCGAGTTGGCAAGATAAACTTGACTACATTGTGACGAAAAATATTTTTGATACTAACTATTTAGAAAGGGACCAGTCAGTCTTTGTATAACTTAAGAACTCAGTACCTACTAGAGAAAAAAAATACGCTGTTTGCATATAATATTAAGCACCGTATCTTGAAGTTCACCTCTTTAACTATCTATATTCTCAAGAGATCCATTGTAAGGTAGAGTATTTCTAAAATAAAATGTTCGTACCTAATACCCACTCCGATCTGCTCCAACACTATGAATATCTAAGAGGCTCCAGAGGGACCTATAACTCGGCATTTATTGTAACTTCGACTTGGTAATTGAAAGGTCGTGGTCGCATGGGTTAGGCATTGGCTACACAATAAGCTAGGTTATTATACGCCCACTGTGATTCCCGAGGCAACGATGCGGCGGATGAGCTCGCTCGTAGGGGGTCCAGTATGGTGGTGGTTGGTCCAGAGCCAATCGTGCCAATAACATTCGGCTACCTCCGCAGTCTGGTAAGAAAACGCACCAAGGAGCAACACCACAGATTGTGGATTGACCACAGTGAGTGCAGGCAATCCAAAGAGGCACTTCCCTCTTTGGATGGACGTTTCACGCAGAAGGCCCTACGTCTGACGAAACAGCAGTTACGAGCAGTTACAGCTGTAACGACTGGTCACGGGACTTTTAATAAGCACCTTTATGTCTTAGGGATTACGGACAGCCCGCTGTGCAGAGCATTCATGAAGGAAGACGAGACTGCAGCGCACCTGCTTCTAAGCTGCCCAGTAATCGCTGGTTACAGGGCTAAATACCTCGGTGAACCAGGTACCGTACAGGATGTAGTCAGCAACACGAAGGCGCTGCTGGCTTTCCTCGAGGAGTTGGGATGGATCGAGTAAGGAAGTTGGCAGCAGGTTAATTCCCACCCGTACGCAAAATACGCGCTTGGTCGTGGAGTTGCGGAAAACAGCCCGTTTTAACCTAACCTTGTACGCCCACCCTAACATACGTCACGCAAGGCCGCAGTAATGTTAAGGATGCGACAGTACATGTAAATATATGGTACGTTAAAGGACCTACTAAGACCTTACAGCCTAACAGTCCCTACGACCCTAAGACTTATAAGCCATACAGCCCTAACCTACCATATACCTAGTGTGTGATAAATAAATATATAGATAAGTTCAGAATGTCTGCACTGTCTGATAGTGGGCAGGAATTCCAGGTTCGGGAAGGGTAAACTCACTGCCAGTCCAGCAGACTCACAGGACTGATCAGAGATGGCTAAAGATGTCTTGGCCACAGTGAGGGGTAATGAGACAAGAATATAAAATTCAAATCTGATTTATTTACAATATTTTACAGCTTATATACTATTTTATCTTAATACACAATAACGTATAAATTTATTTGTGTCCTATGCGTGTAAGTTGCAACCAAACAGTATTTTATCTGGGCCGCGCGTCAGCCGGGCCGAATGCTGAGTCAATGTCCAAAGGTAACATTGAACATTCTGGCGACTCTCAGGAACAGGACCCTAGTTGGTATAGCTCGATGATCTCGTATGGTCTGGCCCGGCCTTGTTCAGGTTGCTGTGACTGAGTGGGCACGCTGCGTGGTATGCCGTACGGCTGTTGCGGTCGTTGCCTGTGTGCTGTGCTTCTTGCTGCAATGTAGGCTCGAAGTCGGTTCAATGCCTGTGGACCGAAGTAAATTATAATAACAGCTAAAGTTATAAATATAAGTGAAATACTGATGCTAGCTATGTATGTATGTGACTCTAATTGTTTCCAAATCGTGTTTTCTAGTTCAGTTTGTAGGTTTCTTTCGGATGTGACTAAATGGTCGAAAACTCCTTTTGACCTGTCTAACACCAATTCTTGTTTGGATATTTCTTTTAAGTTTGTCGGTACAATCTGCGTATTAAGGGAAAAGTTCCTTGTTTGGGAATAAGAAGCTAGCACTGTCATTGTTGTTGTTCTTTTTGCAGCAAGTATGTTACTACGTGTTTTAATGACGCAATTTTCGGAGATATGTAGAACTCCGACATCTTGAATCGTCACTTCTTTTCTATGACCGTCACACACAATCGATACGGTAACCGATTTTGTTGTAATGAAAAGCCAAGTGTTTTGCATGTATAATTGCTTCCATAAAACATCAGTCGATAATTTGTAGGTCGTCGACGTGCATGGGTGTGGTTTTCAGTTTTAAATAGTTGTTCAACTATGCAATTTTTATTTAATTGCATGTTCTTGACAGCCACAGGATAGCAAACAAACTCTGTATTACTATTAAGACAGTCTTTAAATTCTTCTTGACTTAGTTCAAAGTAACGCTCGTTGTTATAATCAAAACCCACAAATGTCTGCTGAATAGTTAAACACTCGAATGATCCATATGCTTTCCTCTCTGGAATGGACGTAATGTGTATAAGAGTATATTTTGTTACATCGTGTATTAGAAAGTATGCGTACACTCGTATGTGGGTATTATTTACATTCATCTCTGTCTGTATTATTTGAACCTGAATTATTTTTAAGTTTGATGGTAGCTTTTGATTAGCTACTTTTATTATTTTGCTGATGTGTCTTGGTGTTAAAATACTATACACAGTTGCTTTTTGTAAATAAATTTTCTGTAGACCATAATTTTATTGATATAATTGTTTGCTAATTCGTAAGCTTGCATCACTAACTTGTATTTTAATATGATTTTTGTTAATAAACTGTAAATCCGTAATTGGCTGTAATACTAGTACAATAAGTATGTTAAAGTATTTTTAAGAGCTGTGGATTTTGTGATTAATAAATAAATAGATTTATACCAAACATTGTTTCTGTTCATAAACGATATTGCTTCATTTAGTTTTGCTTGAAACTTCTCTAACTTTTTCTGGATTTGTTCTTCAGTTTGGTTTACACCTGCGATGGTAGATATCATCATATTTGTTTGATGATTGGCAGCGTCTTTTCTTTTTTTGGGACAATCCCACTATTGGCAGCGTCTATTAGTTTCTGTTGATTGTTATTTAATGTATCTATGTCTCTGTATACTTCATCACTAACTCCAAACACCGATGTTAAAAGTTGTCCCAAGATGCCTCGTTTCTTCCTAGTATTCCTTATCTCTGTTAGGTATTCATTTGTTGTCTCAAACTTCGTTTTTTCTTCGTTTAATAGGTGATAAAATTCATTGCAGTGTGTCTCGTACATGTTTTTTTGAGTATCCTTGCAAAGTTATTGAAACTGTAAAGTTAATTTTTCAATCTTTTATTGGTCTTGTTCCAAATTTCTTTTCTCGTAATCAGTTTCTATTCTAAAAGTTCCCCGGTTAATTGTTGTGGTTCCAATTTTTTCAACATATAGACCTGGATTTATTCTTTTTAACATGTATGTGGGTGAACTCGACACAGTGCCAATTAATAGAATAATTATTGTATGTAATAGTAATCTCTGTATCCAATTTTTTGGTGTGCGTATGCCTTTTTTGTTTATTGAGGCAGTTGAGATGTTACATTGCGTAGGCGTGAACGTTTGTTTGTCATAGCCCGTTGTATCAATATCTTTGTTTTTGTTTACAGGGAGCGGGATCAACGTATGAATTGATCTTTTCTGACAAGCGCCTGTTGATTTCTGAAGAGTCACAACTCTAACTACACCATCATCTCCCGGGTAAATTTCTTTGATTTTTGCCAACGGCCATTTACTTGGACTTATATTGTCATCTTTTATTAGTACAACAGTTCCAATTTTTGCATTGTCATGTGCTTGTTTCCATTTGTATCTTTGCTGAAGTTGGTGTAGGTATTCTTTTGTCCAGCTGTTCCAAAAATCTTTTTTCTTTAGTCCTCTTCGTGCCATGAACCTGCGTAGCGCTGCGATAAATGTTTCGGTTGTTAAATCTCCCACCAATTCTAGGGGTATAGCTTTTGTTGCTAAGCATACAAAAACTGCAATGTATGATTTGTAGGATTTGTGACCTCTCCCTTTCACTGTTCTTGTTTGTATTGTTCCCGCATAGTCAACTCCAGTATAACTGATACTGGTTCATTTATTGTTTGTTTGTTTGCATATCTGTAGCAGTAAGATAATACCCTTAGCATTTTATCTAAACTGGAAAATCTATTCCAGAGATCATTCTTTTCAATATCAGTTGAACTTATCTTAATACACACTAACGTATAAATTTATTTGTGTCCTATGCGTGTAAGTTGCAACCAAACAGTATTTTATCTGGGCCGCGCGTCAGCCGGGCCGAATGCTGAGTCAATGTCCAAAGGTAACATTGAACAGTTATGCTTAGCTTGCTCATGATGTTACCGCGTGTTTCTTTTCTAAAGTCACTCCTCGATCTACAGACAGTTAAATTGACAAATAAAAGCAATTAAAATTGATTGTTGCCCAAGTACCCCGCTGTCACGCTACACTTTGCCAGCTTAGCTTAGCTTGCGTTGCGGTCGTGGTGTGTGTAGACACTCCTTCATGACCTATCTATAGCCGATTCTTTAGCGACAGGCACGGCCGTGTCACCCAGTGAACCCCATGTTTTATAGCTCAGAGTTAAACATTGATACGCCATCGCCAGTGTATACCTGTCTTGATAGCATGATTCGCGGTGTCTTTGTGCTGAGATTTTCCTTTACGTAAACAGAGGGGAAATGTGGCTATGCAAATGTGATTGTGAGGGGATTTCCGCTCGTTATGTAACAAAACAATTTTAATTAATGGTTCCATTTATTTTAGCTCATTAAATATTAAATGATTTTGAAAGAACTTCTAATTTTAGGAGGAGTACTGCTACATAGCTTGTAAATTATGACGATTATTATAATGATCAATTCATACTCTTCTTTTTTCTTTCTAAATAATTCCAATCAATCAATCTGCCTAGCCTTTTCCCAACTATGTTGGGGTCGGCTTCCAGTCTAACCGGATTCAGCTGAGTACCAGTGTTTTACATGCAGTGACTGCCTATCTGACCTCCACAACCCAGTAACTGGGTAACACAGTACCCCATGGCTAGACTGATGTCAGATCTCAAGCTTCTGACTACTCGAAACGACTGTCAAAGATCTTCAAATGACAGCCGGGACCAACGGCTTAATGTGCTTTCCGAGGCACGGAGGAAAGTCGGTATGTTGAAATGGTCACCTATCCACGGATCGACCTCGTCAAGCGTTGCTTAACCTAGAAGATCGACCCGTGCGGCTGTTTTTATTTAGCCACGAGCTCCTCTTCTTTCTAAATAAATCCATGGATAGAAAACACACATAATTGCTTGAAAGGGTTTTGTCTAAAACCGACTTCCAGAAGAAAAAACTACAAAGCAAAAAATAAATTTATTTTCCGAAGTCGGTGTCTTTTGTACTTACCCATTGTTTCCCGTTTTTCGACACCGACTTCGGCAAATAAATTTATTTTTTGCTTTGTAGTTTTTTCTTCTGGAAGTCGGTTTGATTTTTTGTTAAAAAGTTTTTATTTTTCTCTTTTTAGTTTTGGTAGGTACCTCCAATTAACATGATTATCATTTATAGCCAAAGTATATGGCGATTCCAATAAGCCCAAACACGACTAGGATACATTGTTTTATATAAGAGTTCCGGAAGGTAGGCACTGGAACTTGGAAATGGCACCATCATACTGATCTGATGATGATCAGATAAGTTTGATGGTGCCATTTTCATCAGTACCATTTATTTATAAGTATTTGCTTCATTATAGTCTGTTAACTATTCGAGATATCTTATGCCCGTGACATATTTAGCATTTAGGAGTTCCAGTGGCCATCTGTAGTCTTCTTCATCAGTTCCACTACACCAAATGACACTTTCTGAGTGCAAATGATTGCATTGTTGATGAAAATACCAAAATCGCTATATGTTTGCCTATAATATTTGAGGAGTTCCCTCGATTTCTCTAGGATTCCGTCATCAGATCCTGACTTGATGAGTATGGGACCAACTAGGAAGTATACCCTTTCAAACAAAAGAAGAATTTTTGAAATCGGTTCAGGCGTCTTTGAGTAATCGGGGAACATACATAAAAAAAAAAAAAAAAGATTCCGACGAATTGAGAACCTCCTCCTTTTTTTGAAGTCGGTTAATAAAAATCGATATTTAAAGAATTTTTTTGGCTGTGGTGCACTAATTACTAAAATATTGTTTTCTTGTTATACTCTCAGAAGATTGCGTATTAACGGAAATTGCGGTCCCATTGATAACAATTACATAAAAATATTTATAGAAATACTTTATTGCAAACCACATAATAAGTACAGAAAAACATTTATGAGTACAATGGGCAATCTCTAATTTAATTTTTTCAAAGTCCACATAAAAAAAAAAAAATCTTACACGACATTCTCGTACGACTGGTAACAACTTGGCAACATAATACGAACGTTCCAAGTTGAAGTCTCCGTCGCTTCCGCATCAACGAACATCTTAGAGACTGACCATTATTTACGAGGGGCCAGATGTCTCCATTCGTTCTGTATGTTACATCGCCTTGCATTTCAAGATTCCTGGTACTTTGTGGACTGCTAGGTAAGTTTGGAAGATTTAACAATTGACATCTTTTTATTAATATCTGCCTGCCAGGATGGCAACCAGCCGATTAACCTTCAAAGTCAAAGTTCGCGAACATATTCGTAGGAAGTTGGCAGTAGTAACGTCACAGCGCTAATTTTTTTTCGCCATTGTCTATTTCAACTAATTGTTAAGTAGTTCCTGTATTTAGTTTAATTGTTTTAGTATTTATTTTATAATTGGATTGTATTTATTTATAGCTTATATTCAAATCCATTTTACTATCGTAATTGCACCTACCACTATTTGTTTCACCATCACCCAAAGGTTGACTGGTAGAAAATGCCTAAAGCATTAAGTCCGCCTCTGTGCGTTTATGTGTTTAAAGTATTAAATAAATAAATAATTTGCCAAGCATTTTCCCAATTATGTTGAGGACAGTTTCTATTCTAACCGGATGCATCTCAATACCAGAATTTTACATGGAACGACTGCCTATTTGATCTCCATATTCCAGTAACTTGGTACCACGATACCCCTTGGCAAATCTTTATTTTTTGTGTATGGGAAATCATCCAATGACTTCTCCCGCTCTTAGTGGAGCGGGAGTGCGTGTCAAACTTTTACTGGCTAAAACCCACCCGTGTTACTTCAGTTGCTTGTGCCAGGTTCGCGGTTTTCAAATTTATCCGCGACCCACCTTGGCAACACTGGTGTCACTCTGTCCTTTGTGCCCCAAAACATGCAACCTGGGTGCGCTGCCACCAACGATGCCGATGATGCACGAGGAAAAAGAAGAATAACATTGGTGTGAAATTTTCTGGCGTCTGACCCGTTACGACTGCCAAAGGTCTACAAATAGTGTTGGGCGGTACCTATTTGAATTATTTGTATTTAAAATACAAATACGTATTTGGTATTTGTAATTAAATTACGTCTTAATAATGCAATTTGTATTTAGTATTTGAAATACCTGACGCTGAGGTATTTTGTAGTTAGTGTTTAAATACTTAATATGGTTTCACAATACATTTGAACATAAATAAATTTATTTTAACAATATTTTAATGGATGCGTTCTGCAGAAAATAGCAAAATGGCGACCGCTCAATATTTCAATCCTTAAACTTGGCAACACTGCACCTGTACTGTATGTCAAATTGTCAATTATCTTGTCAATTGTCTTGTCTTGTTTTGATTCATATTGTATTTCATGTTGTATTGCCCAGCACTGGCTACAAATGACAGCCGACGAGCCGAAAGTGTCGACAATGCCGTTACTAGCAGAGTTCGCTGAAATGTTTCAGTGTTCTGTGGTAGAGGGAAATTTAACTACTTACAGTCACTTTTCGCTCCCTCTCTCTTTTCAGAATAAATATTACCTATCTTAAAGTTTCATGTACAAATGTATGTGCAGAACTTAAGAAGATAATGCCTAGAATTCTGGAAATGGGTGGATAACAATTTTATGGCTAACAAGTAAAATTTAAAAACTAATAAATCCGACACGTGTTTATTTCATGCTTTTTTAAACTACATTATTTATCTCTTATTTAACACGCTTCGATCGATAAAATCTATTGAACACGTAATAATGACACGATATCAGACGAAAATACCCCGATTCAAACAATAAAAAGCCCATAACTTTTGAACCGCTGAACCGATTTTCATCAAACATAGCTAAGAAGACTCTCGATGGAGTCACCTTTCAATGTATCTGTACATCCGTTTAGGAGTTATGATGCCACAGACAGATACACAAATATACATACACAAACGCACAGATACACACGTCAAACTTAGAACACCCCTCTTTTTAACGGACTTTCCAAAAAGGTTTCTCAATTCGACCGTATATATATTTTTATTATGTGTGTTCGAGGATAACTTCGTGGTTTATGAACCGTTTTTGATGATTCGTTTTTGCTGGAAAGTTGATATCCCAAGGGTGGTACCATGATAAAAAAAACCAGTATCTGATGATGGGATACTAGAGAAATTGAGGTAACTCCTCAAATATTATAGGCATACATATAATAGCAATTTTGGTATTTTCATCAATAATGCAGTCATTTGCAATCAGAAAGTATCATTTAGTGAAGTGGAACTGATGAAGAAGACCACAATGGCCACTGAAACTCCGAAATAAAATAATGTATCCTAGTCGTGTTTGGACTTATTGGAATCGTCATAAGATGTACTTTGGCTATAAATGATTTTCATGTTAATTGGAGGTACCTTCCAATACTAAAAAGATGAAAATAATAAACTTATTCCGTCGGTAGTTGATAAAACCTTTTAGAAGCATATTTTAACAGCTTTTGATAAATGATATTTCATAAGATGAGTAATATTTAATAGACGTTCTGTAGCACACAAACGAAGAACTAAGAACAAAGGTAAGACGAACTTTTCATGATAAGTCTTAATAAATCTCAGTAATCACCAGCCTGGTCACAAATTGGTTTCTATTTACAATCCATTTTGCTGAAATCTATCTTCAGCCATCTTAAACTTTAACCTGTAGATCTTGGACGCATGAACAGAAAATTTTATTAAACTGCTTACAGCGAGCGACGTCATATTTTCTAATTCTAACTTTTCTTAGTTCCTCCTTGACCCAGTAAGCGGGGAATAACCTAATACCTATTATTATATATATATTGAACCCATTGTGTTTTGACAATATCTCAAATTTGAGATCTTCGAAACCAATCCTTCTCCAGCGCGGCGTGAGACAGGGAGACGACATTTCTCCGAAACTGTTCACTGCTGCGCTGGAGGATGTCTTCAAGGTTCTGGACTGGAAGGGACTTGGCATCAACGTAATTGGCGAGTACGCCACTCACCTTCGGTTTGCCGAGGACATTGTGGTCATGGCTGAGACCATGGAGACCCTCAGTAAAATGCTCAATGACCTCAGTAGAGCTTCCGAAAGAGTGGGTCTTAAAATGAACATGGACAAAACCAAGGTCATGGTGAATGCCCATGTAACACCCACTCCTATCAAGATCGGAGACTCTACAATCGTAGTTGTAGACGATTATGTCTACCTGGGACAAACGGACCAGATGTGTAGGTCCAACTTCGAGAAAGAGGTCAACCGTCGAATCCGACTCGGCTGGGCGGCGTTCGGGAAGTTGCGTGGTATCTTCTCGTCCAATTTACCGCAGTGTCTCAAGACAAACATCTATGACCAGTGTGTATTGCACCTATGGGACCGAGACGCCTGGGCCTTTTCAGAAAACTTAAAGTAACCCAAAGAGGGCTATTTTCGGAATTTCCTTGCGTAATCACGTCATAAATGATGATATCCGCAGGAGAACCAAAGTTACCGACATAGCCCGAAGAATCGCGAAACTTAAATGGCAGTGGGCAGGGCACATTGCTCGCAGAACGGATGGCCAATGGGGCCGAAAAGTTCTGGAATGGCGACCGCGAACCAGAAGATGATATGTTGTTAGGCCTCCCACTAGGTGGACTGATGACCTGGTTAAAGTTGCGGGAAGGTGCTGGATGCGAGACGCACGGGATCGGTCTATTATTTTATTATTTATTATTATGACGCCTGGGGGAGGCCTATGTCCAGAAGTGGACGACTTTCGGCTGAAATGATGATGATGATGGAGTAAACGTACCCGTTATCTTAGGACAATGTGCAATGTGCAGAACGTAGAACGTACGTAGAAGTCTAAGTTCAGCAACGGGAGTCCCTACCATTACCACTAAACCCCTCCTCCCATCACCAAACATTAGTTCCGTGGTAGCTTTATACCAGAGACCACACTGCCCCTAACCGCCTAATAACAGGCGACCGATGTCTGTCAACAGGTCGCCACTCGACCATTTCGAATTAGTATCAACCACTTCTGTGAGCCGTAAATACTTCAGTCAATAAAAAATTGATGAAACATATATTATAATGGCCTCTTGTACAATACGTTGGTATGGTAATAACAGCCAGACTTCGAACCGAAACTATATCTTCAATAGGCAGGCACAAGTTGTTCTTACCGGTACGTGTGTACCCACCATTGCCAGAAGATATTATGTCTTTTACAATCAATTGATTTAATTATAGACTCCAGTAAAAGAAAACCTTTTCTAGTACAACCATTGCTCCATTACGGTCCAACTCATTCAACATAGGCATTGTCCACATCAGCCGTTGCATCACAAAAAACCTGCAAACGTTGTTTCCTACCAACATCGATAAATATTGCGCCCCATTTATCATGAGCGGTATATTGCAGAGGAAAAATGCTGGCCCGCCCGCGTTTAATGATGCTATTACTGAGTCGGGGAAACAATATCAGAAGCGGGCTGACGATCCTATAATAATAACTGAGATACCTGCTTTTCTACAGCCAACTTTTTTTTACAGCTTGCTAATGACGCGCAAACACCGGTCCTGTTGTGAAAATGGACAAGCTGTTGGCAGATCACGAAAATTACGCGGGAAAACAGATAACATTCTCGTTACACTTTTGCAAATCAATTTGTATGTGCTACTTAAGGTCTTTAATCTATGAATTACCCATTTTTAAAAACGTTCGATGTTTGAGCGCAAAGAATTGCCTCTTTGATGCTATCTATTGTCTCCTAAGATATTTCCTTTTGGCCAGTGTGTGTTCTCTTCTGAGATATCACTGCAAAATAAATGATGCAGTTGTATCCATCTACTTCTTTGTTTCCGGGTCCGTGAATGTGTTTGAATTTTTCGGTTGAAAGAACACACTTTATTCGGAAATCGTTTCCCATCCATTAGTTGGGATTGATTGATTGTAATACCTACTAGCATTGTGTGGTAGTGATGGAGATACTAATCAGTAAGAAAGTAATGGCATATAATAGTCTTTAGCTTTTGTCGGTTTGTAACTCACTAATGTGATACTTACGATGTCTCTTGTGTTTTATAGGCAATCAGATGTGTTTGATGGGTATCCTAAATTTCTAGCTTTGGTGAGGATAAATGACTACCTAAAAAGTGGTAGTTTTCGTAGGTAGGATACATTCATAAACACGTAGTTACTTCATACCATTTCATTTCCAACATGTTCTCTCCAAACTCAGTCAGCAAAAATACGAATTTCTCGCTGAATAACCGCATAAAGCAAAGTACGAATTTTACGTCGAGTAAACTTCCATGTCTTCATTTAATTTAGATGAACTATTTTTAGTTAGAGAATTCATTATTCAAAGAGATGGGATTGATTACCCGAAGCTCCGAATTTTATATAAAGGTTTCTCTTTGGTTGCTCTTGATTATGTTAAAAATTCACGGCAGTAGTATATATAACGAAATTAAAAGGAAAACTATCACAGCTAATTAGGCCATACAAGTTCACGAGTAATAGTCGACCAACTTATAAAATGTACTTGGAACAGTAAACATTTTGTACAAATGCCATAGAAAAATTACTTAAATAACGATGTTAATTGTGTAAAATAGAGTAAATATATGCTTATGAACCATGTTAAAATATACAAAAATAAAATCATAATATCCTTCATATTAATGATTTCTAAATTAATAATGTTAAAGCTCGAATAAAGCATTGGAGTGGGCGGAGTCGTTGGCAGGTCCGTAGTCCGCACGGCACATGCGCGTGGGGGAGTCTATTTTGTGTTAGGGCAGAAGTAGTTACGACGTTTTGTAACCTAAAGTCAAATTCGATTCGATTGCCAAGCAAATTCCGCTACCCGACCATAGATGGCGGTATTCAAGGTGGTCGCAATTATAAACTTAATTGCGTTTGCCGTAAGGTTGAAATACGAGTCATAGGGTGATATTTACTACTACTCAACCATGGTCACACCAGTGCAGTATAACACTTTGCATTTTTAATTACATTATCGATATCGTTAGATACCCGATTTTTGAATTCGAAAAAATAAGAATTGAATGTTTTTTTATCAGTTGGAGCCTTGGTTATATTTTTATAAATATAATTAATTTGAAATTATGAACTAATTGAATTATGATCATTGAGGCGGGCAGGCCTCTTCAAATCAAAATCAAATCAGTTATTGGTTTGCAAAAATGGGTATTTAGTACATAGATGTTTTATTAACCTCCATGTTCTACCGTTACATGGGCATGCAAAACATATTATTTAATTTATACAAATTTAAATATTGAATTATCATTTTAAATATCAATGAGAATCAAATAATACAAATAAATGTCAATCGTTTGAATTGCAGTAAAATGTCACACTATTACATTAATATCATCAAGGTTACAATAAAAATAAAATAGAAATGTCAAATGGTATAAATAGCAATCAGTGATGTCAATCAATCAGTGATTCATCAATAAGGAAGTCGTCAATTGTGGATTAACTTTTTTTAATTAATATTTCCATTAGTGCCCTTTTAAATTTCACTACACTCATCTTTTAAATAGTATTAGGTACTTTGTTATAAATGCGTGGGGCATTGCCAAAAAATCTTTTTTGCATTAGTGCGGGTTTACATTTAACTTGACACAATTGATTCACATATTGAGTTCGTATTGGATTGCTTCTGACTGCGACAATTTTTGAAATGTGGATTATTTTTCACAAATAAAGCCGATTCCAATATTTATTAAGACGGGAATGTTAATATTTGCAAAGATTTAAAGTAAGGAAGATAGCTTTCTATGGTCCTAAGACCACACATTGATCTTATGCATCGTTTTTGCATCCTAACTACAAGCACCCTATCAGTAGACTTCATAATATTATCCTTTAGAAATATTAAATTATGTATTTTATTTTGTCAATATCCATCTATAAAGTCAATATCCGACCCGACTATAGGTATCACTAATTGAGTAGCGTAGAACTATCGAGAAATAAATAGTGAATACCGGTAAATACATTCGAAATTTTTCAAATTATGAAAGAGAAAGAAACAAGGAGCGTGCGCGCGAGGTTCCAGGAACGAACCATACCATTCCCCGTGGCTCTAATGCGCGCTAGTATCGGCTCGTTTCGCAATTGACGTCCTTCATATATATTATTTATTGCAGCTTATTTACATTGGTTGTTTGTTCCTATCTTTGAATAATTTGATTTACTTTTTGGTAGTTGAGTAGATTGTTTGAAAATACTCATACGAAAATATTTATTTTTGGTTTGTAAATATTAGGAGATTTTAACGAAGACTATCTCCGTAACGGCAGTACTGCATTCAAACTGCATTACTGCTGTATTCAAATTATTAAGTGACGCTGGTTATAAATCTTTATCGAAGTTTGTCTATGCATGGTTTTAGCTCCGTCTTCAGTTACCATCGTCCTATGTGGGCCCGTTTTTAGATGTTGTGAGCCGCTGAAACTGTTTTAATGTTCATGTAACAATAATAAACCCTCTTCATAGTCCGCAGTCACGCACTTGGCTGGTTTCATTTATAGTTGTCTGATTTGTACACTAGGCCTCTGTTGAAAGCGCAATTTTGAACATCTTTTGATGGTTCTAGAGAAAAAAGGAAAACATAGGGACACAGCATATTTAGCTTTTAAATTGGTCCAACATTGGAGATGGAAATAGGCAAGAGCAAAACCTCGGATTATTATGACTTTTTAGTTAGGAAATTCAGTCAGATGTCTGCGACCGCATTTCCTCTGAAGTATAAATGGGTTCAGTCCGTTGGGAAAAGCAAATACGATTATTTATTACAATAAAAAACACAAGTAAACAAACGAAAGGGTTTATTTCAGTGAATCAAAGTGTAGATATCTAATATATTTATAGTAACTTATATTACCTATATTACATCTAAGGTATAAAATAAGGCTATGTCGTGAGATGTGAATATGCTTACTTTAAGGCAGTTCTGCGTACCGTGCATCTTTACAAACTACTATTTACACCGACTTAGGTCTAGAACTAGGAATAGAGACAAGAATTGGTCGAATTGCACGTTTTACACGTCAGATAAAGCGTTCCTTTTTTACTTTCAAGCGAATCTAGAGTAGGTTTAAAAGTAAATAATTAGATTTAAGGCAGTTACAGAGATACTTATGTAACCTTTTATGTGACCTTTTTCCATATTGTGGAGATATTTTACAAAGAATTTTATCTTGAATATTTTCTTGTTGTGAAAACCTAGGTTCTATTAGTATTAAATTAGATCTCATTTGAATGTTATATAGCTAAAATTATCCGTAGAATAACTCAATAAATGATACTTATGTCAAATTACATTACGTAGGTTGCACACATCAATTTTGATTAGGCTTAATTATACTGTTATCGGCAGAGGATATTTGGTAATGTTCATCAATTAAAATAGAAACCTATAAATATTATTCTAGTATTATAAATATAAAGTCCAGTAGTCCAGGATTAAGGTTTGCACTATGTCAAAACTCCTTTTGAAGAAGCTCAGTGCATCAATTCCTAATATTTCACAGATTTTTTAAAACAATGACAGGTTTTCTGACAAGCTA